>OZ018375.1:144015617-146515617 GCA_963969555.1 Polydrusus pterygomalis
TAGGATAGTGCCATTTAAGATTTCAAAGTAGACGAGGGTAGTTCTTCGGGGGTGGTTGAGGGTGGTCTGAAAAAGAAAACCTACTTCCAGATGAGGTAGAAAGTTCAAAATTTTTCACATAAACTAGGAAAAAGTGTAAAGTATTTTCCAGTAAGTATTTTGCCCGTTTCTGGTTAGGTGGTAAATATCTAGCTTTACTAATTAAAACAATTTCAGCATGAATAATTTAAACCATTATGAGTTTAAAACAAACTACTATATAAATTCCAGAAACCAAACTTCATACTATATTTCGTATGCGGTTTTAATAACACTTCGTTATTATATAAAATTAACTAAAGCAAAGCAATTCACGAAACCATGACTAACCTATTGTTCTACATTTTATAATAATGTGCCATGTAAAAATGAATAATTGCATGAAAAATTATAGCCATGTTTTATTCTAGCACACATTTCGCCGTATATTACCCACATAAACGGAATTCTGGGGTTAAATATTTACATATTATGTCGGTAAAAGCCTAGCTAACATATATTCTGGTAGAGTAAGTTTTCTAGGTTTTTGGCTATTAAAAAAATGGTGGATACAATGAACGAGAAGAATATACTTTTGGGTTTTAGTTTAATGTTGAAAAATATAAAACAATATTATTTAAACTTGGTAACAGAAATATCATGGATTTGAAAGGTAATTCGTAAAATGGGTAAAGAGTGTTATTACTATGGATATAATAATGCTCGTAATCATTTGGTGTTAGATTTGGTTCTTATCGGAAAGATACGCGAAGTGAACAATTGGTTGGATGCCCACAAACATTAAAAACAACCTAAGATTTCGTCTTTTCGGATTTAATAAATTCCTTTTCTTTCCTACATTGTCGACCACACATGATGCAAAGCTAATAACCATTAATTGAGATTTGTCTTATAAGAAATAGTTCATTATTATCCTCGGTAAATAATGATGATTCATTATTTACCTATATTAATAATGAAGATTTTTTTTATCTTTTTAATGATATTGACTGAAACTTTATTGATTTAACGAAGTAAACATGAAACATAAACTCTAAAAAATGTCCTACGATAATGAAAATTATCAAAAACTATGATAATCATTTAAAATAATAGTTGATTGTACAGTTATTACAAGTCATGTGCACTGCTGCATTTCCACTATTAATAGAATTACCTTTATTTATTATAGGTAATTTTACTTCAGTATTATGAATATTTTCGATAATTTGAGAACTTGGTACTAAGTTATCAGTAAGAAGTTTTCTGTCGAACCATCTTGACGCGCCAAAGAAGTGAAGGGTATACTTAAATTTCCATTAGATGGGTTTTTGCACTAGTTTGGCTATTCTCTTTTTGTCCGCTATCGCTTCCTTAATATATCCTTCAGCTACTGTCGGGGACTTCCATCCACTGTACCTTTTTAGGCTTAGTAGGTATCCTACATTTTCTGCTAGAGGTGTTGGTGTTGCCAAGCTGCGCAGTAGAGAATGACCAGTGTAACACTCAGGAAGTTGTAATTTCAGAAATTAAGCCATAACATATGGTACTTTACTAATACTTATTTTGTATATTATTTAGTATTGCGCCCAATATTGTGTCTATAATGTTTAACTTTGCGATATAAAATAAATACTTACTTTTTCTAATGTCAGTCGGCCGGTTAGCTAAGTATTTTTTTAAGGCGTTAATCCATTGCGGTTCGACAATAACAAATCTCCTGGATGATCCATTTTTTGAGTTAGGAATACTTATCACAATAATCCCAAAAAACCAGTTCCTTTTTTTATTTAATGTTACTTATCTTTATGTTAAATATTTTTATATTAATAATAAATATTTTTTTCACCTAAATGTGTTTTAAATGTAAAAAATGAAGTTTGTTTTTTTATTTATGAGTTATTATAAAAAATATGTCGTAAGTGGATGAAAAAATATATACTTATGTCTTTTCATTTTTTTATTGGATCGACACGACGCGTCGCCGTTCCAATTGACTTCCGGCGCCGGTTCGATGTGTCCCATCCGCCCCTGCTCGGAAGTCCACATCATCAAGAACTACATTGCAAAGTTCGTCTGTTCTGCAAGCACCGGCTATACCAATGATCACAATAGCCTAGAATTTAAAGCTCATTGAAACAGGACAAAAAATGAGTAGGTACTTATATTACTTATATTACTTAATTTCTGCAGAGGAACCCCAAAAACCACAGTCCGCTACAACTTAACACAGGGAACTTAGTTGAATACATTGCAATGGCGTAATGTGGTTGAACGAGCGGTGGGGAGGGGGGCAAACCTTAAAAGGGGCCTCCTTTTTAGGGTGGGCTGAAAAATAGTTTTTTCAAAAATTACAGAATTATCTTTTGAAATAGTGCACAAAAGTTGCCATTTTGTTATTTCAACAAAAATGTCTATTAACAGCTTTACGTTTTTATTACAAATCGTGCAGTTCTAAATCTATTTATTGAATATAAAAACGTTTTTTTTTATAAAATTATCTAAAACAAATTTTGAATTTTAAATTTCAAATTTGAGCTTGGTAATCGGCATATCGATTTAGGTGTATTGTAATTGTTGATCGAAACTTTCGCGCTAACCAAAATATCATTCCATCACTTCTAAATCTTATTTATGTAACAGTAAAAAAATTCTTTTTGAAGTCAATAAAAACGCACAGCATTTTTTTACTTAAACAAACCTGAACAAAATTCGGTTTAATTATTTAAAAGCAATACGAATAAGAGGCAAGGAACATGATGTTTTTATTTATCTCCTAAGTCACTTTCACTTACAGGAAAAATAAAAAAAATTAATATACCCAACATTTTAAAGGTTGAAGTATTTTTCTCAAGGGTATTTTGAAAAAACAGTAAATGATAAATTTAAAGGTAAACTTTCTCGGCTATTTATTTAAGACACCTTTAGAGATTTCAAGGAGTGGATTTACAAAACATAATATATATAAAATATTAAAAATGCTATTTTTAGTTCGCTAAGAAAAGAATGTAATAAATTCTGAAATTTATTAATTACTCTTAAATGGATTTGTTTTAAGATTTTGTAAAATGCTAATTGACAAATGTTAAAAAATATCTTCAAAGAAAAAATGTGCTCTTTGATAGATGTATTAATGTTTTTAACTTAACACCTTAATAAAATTAGATTAGATTTGACCGAAAACACCCAATGTCGTCCAATAAGTTGGGAATGCTCCTAGCCAGCTCTCTGTATCCGCTAGTAAATATACGCTCTGACACGCGATAGTTAGGCGTTCTGTTAATAGATGTTTACCTTAAGATAAGCAAAAATAATCACGAAAGTGGCCAATTTATGGCCTCGCGCCTGTAAACAGAGCTACACATGATTATTCATGCGCACTACAACATTATCATTTGACGAGTGGGAAAATAGACAGGTCCGGGCTTAAAAATTTAAGTTTTTGCTCAAGAAATTGTAAAAGTTTACCTTCAATTTATTTTACTTGTAAACAGCTAAAATTTGCCCCAAATTCTTGCCAAAAAATTAAAATTTTTCTCAATTTTCGTTCAAGTTGGGAAAAAAGGTAGTGATTTCTTGCATTTTTAGTAGTTGCAAACCTATCAGACTTTGAGGACAGAAAATTTTTTTTAAGGGTTTGTTTCTAAAATTTGTTTAAAAATTATTCATCGTCGTGTTTAAGTTCGAAAAGGAAGAGAACAAGTCAGTTAAACTAAAATCGAATATAAAAAAACAAACAAAACCAGCAACATAACCAATCTTTGATGTTATCGCGTACCTAACCTCATGTCAAATATTAGTTGCTAAAAAGGAAACTATACTAAATATCACGAATAGTCTCGTTTTAAAACAGATGACAGCGGTTATTTGTCATCGATCAGCTGATATTGGGACATAATAATATCCCTAGATTTGTAGCGGACCGTAATGAGCCCAAACACCGAGTTATGAATTGCGTTTTTGTTACATTTAATTACATTTTAAAAATTTTAATTTAATAACTTTTGTGTAAGTACCTTCAATTATTATTCATTTGACCAAAAATTTAGATACAGTTTAAAATTTTTTAATTATTTTTCATTAGGGATCATAATTATTAATGTGTGCCTTGCTCGTTAAGTTGATTTCATCGATAAGTAATAAGTTTTTTTTTCATCTGAAAGCCGTTTTTGTCGAAAAGTTGGTTTGTAAAATTTTTGTTCTTAAAATGTTTGTTCGTTAAGGTTAGGTTTCTAATGTATAATTTTCGCATTTTACATTATCTAGGTATCCTTTTCTGTTTCAAGAAAAATAAGTAGAAATTAAGTATTTCCCTGATTTAGGTAGGTAGGAGAGAGTTTGACAAAACCGGGTAGGTTGATAAAACCGTGTATCGCCTAGTTTTACCATATGCCAAAACAGCTTTCCATATTATTAACTTTTAAAAAGCAGCTATTTGATTTTGAAGGAATTATTTTTATTATTGTTATTAGTAAATATTATTATTGTTTGGCAATAGTAAGGTAATAGTAAGTAACATTATGTTACTATATTAGTTAAAATAGCTAAACATATTAGTATGTAATAGGATAGCGAACAAATATATAATTTTATTTTCTGTGTCTACGTACCTTACATAAGTAAAATTATTATTTGATATTACTATTATTATTGTTTGTATGACAATAAAATAAAGTTTTTAACATAAAGTTAGCCTACATACAAGTTTAGAAATGTAACTGTATCAATAAATTGCATTTTAACAAACAAATTCCATAAAAACCACTTTTGGGTCTACGTACCTTACGTAAGTCAAAAACTGTTAAATTAGGGTTTCCATTGACAGAAAAATTAAATCCCTAGCTATATTGAAGCTTTTAACTTTATGTTAGCCCACATACAAGTTTAGAAATGTAACCGTACCATAGCCAACAAATTCTATAAAAAACATATTTGGGTCTACGTACCTTACGTAAGTCATATATGGGGATTTTCTTGACAGTGAATGTAATAACTTGAATTCAATTAGTTTATGTTAAACTGTAGGTATTTTACCTATAGGTATAATCTGAACAAATAAAACAAAAAAAAATCTATTCTAAATATGAGTGACAGAATCCTATTTTAATTTGTGTTTCAGTTAGTTTAGTATTTTTAAGGTTTGGATATTTATAATATTATAAACTTTTTAAATCTATTTTGTCACTTTATCTTTAAACCATATCGAAATTCATGCTTATTACCTATTACCTACCTTAAATTATAATATTTATAAAACATAACTTTCAAAAGAAATTATTACCTATTACTTATTATTTGGCATTATTAAAGCGGTAGAACCGATGAGGCTATTCCATAAATTGTTTTAGAAGGTATCACATGTATAATTTTCAAGTCCGGTCCTGTAATTCATGCCAACTTAATAGACCAAAATTGACAGAGTGTCACGTGACTTTGCCCCCATCTTGCGAGAGTATTCAAGATTTTTACTATAGTATTGATTTTTACAATTTGGGTAAAACTTGGGTACGTGTAAATCATATTTAAGCACAATTTCTTGTTCAAGAATTTGAAAAAGTTTTTGCCCGAGAACTTGACCTGTGGAATACTTTTACCCTTGGATTAATATTAATATACCTAGGTATTAGATTTTTCTTTTATATAATATAAGTATAGAGAAAAGTGTTTAAAATTTTTAAAGCAATATAATTCCCGAAAAATTAACGTACCTAATTAGATTGCAGGGGTTGCAAATAAAATATACCAAAACATGCATCGAAATAATCTGTCTTGGTGTGCATTTCTCTATATTTTCATACCTTGTTTATGTAGCCTAGGCCTAGTTTAATGTGTTTAAACTGATCATAATGAAATACAGTTATATATCAAGATTTATCACACTCCATACTAACTGAAAATACGAAATACCAGGTATTTTACCCCTATTTGGGCATAATAAAATCATACAACGGCTGTTACTAGTCATTGTTTATATTCCAATCCGAGTCACTAAAAGCAGAAACACAATTCACTAAACTACACAAAAACTAGAAATCCATAAATATTATCCATCCACAATCCACAATGTCAAAGAAAACTACAAGGATTCCAGATAGAAAACTCAGAATACAACAACAAAAATTGCGCCGAGCCGGTTCTGGAGTGTATTTTTACCATCTCGCTAAAGAAGGGCAGGCCGATAACAAGAGGTTTGTGCGCATGTCCGATGCTGCTGGGAGGAAAAGCAGCTGACCGGCGAGCAGTGCGCTCGGATGTATTTTTTCAGCCATAAAACTTTACTGTTGTTTGCGCAGGAGATAAGCTGTACGTATCTAAAGGTAAAATTCATGCTTCTGTTTAATCATGCTAGTTTACAAAACAAATCTCGCGAAAATACGAGATTGCTAACTATCCCCCACGTATTATTATTTTTACTATTTATAGAACATTGTATAAACCAACAAGAACCTCCCTAACACAAAATACATAGGTTTATATTTTACCCCTCATAAATGGAATCCTTTTGTTAAACTTCATATTAAATCCTTATTTTTTGAACCCTTATTTTTCGCACACAAAAGAAGTAAACCGAAAATGTGCTTATATCAAATATCACAATCAGTAATTACAACTTCTCATGTTCAAGTGCTTTTAAGAGAAACATTTTTGCTGTTTTTTTTTTGTTTATCGCGTGACACAAGATTTAGAAATTGTATTTTATGTATTACATCTGGTTGTATGCACGACTACAACTTTTAAGAATATTTTTGGTTAAAACTTGAAATAAGATAAGGCGAAACCGACACTCGACAGACCGTTAAAATACATAGTCACCTAATTGAGGTTAATGATAATTCAAATCTTAAGTCGTCCCTCCCTTGAGAAAGTGTTTTTTGGGCCTATTATCATGTTTAAACAACTTTAAATTTTCATATATGTGGTGGGGACTTTAACTGGAATAAATTCGATATTATTAAAACCGCTGAAGTTGCGCCTACAAAATTTGGTGTGTGGCGGTTTTGGACCATGCGGAATTAAAAAATGATATCGGCGCTGCTGCCAGATTTCCCAGCTTTGCGCTATACGTAGTAATTTTGTTATTTTAAATGGAATGCCCAATTTATTTTTATTGCAGTAAATTGGGCGTGTCAAATTTAGTAAAATCCCAAATTTACAAAATTCTATCTTCACTAGTTTCTGAGCTATGGCAACACTGTATTTCCATTAAAAAGTACCGGAAAGCTTATCTACCTTTGAACCGTTAAAGTTGCGCTTACAAAATTTACTATCTGGGGGTTTCTAAGCATGCAGAAATTAACAATGCTATTAGGCAATGTTGTCAGAATTCTCAGCTGTGTGCTACAGGCGGTTATTTAACTGGAACAAATTTGACAAAAAAATTACGAAAACACGAAACTAGTTCTATCGATTTATTATTTCAAAAGTTTTATGTTTCAAATCACTCCATAAATAAAAATCTAATAGTGTTAAATCAGGCGACCTTGCTGGCAATTCAATAGCTCCCCATCATCCAATCAACCTGCCAGGAAAGGCGGTATTCAGGTAATTCCGCACGTTAGCCGCATAGTGCGGAGGCGCCCCCCCAGGTAGCAGAGTCACGTGAATTCACCTGATTTTGACGTCGATATGTGGTGATATTTGGTCGAAAATTATCACGGGTCTTAAGTTACGTAATTTACACGTCGAATTTGATACCTATTTTAGAGATGTTGAAATAGGTCGTATATATCACGTCATTATAACGTCCCTAATTTATTTCTATAAAAGCTTAATTTAATGACTTAATAATATAGGTACGTAAATTTAACTGAAATAATATATATACATACAGGTATATAGAAAAAAAATATCAGATTGATCATCGTAAATATTGTAAATAGGTACCTATATATATTGAACGATAAATAATATGGAGATGTCAAACAAAAATATACATAAGTATTTTAGAATATTTTTATAAGATAACTTTAAGACATATTTTTGTAATTAGTCGAATGCTATAAAATTTAATTTACTTGTCGTCCTAAAAAGGACAATCACAAAAAAGGTATACGTATCATATATATGCACAAACACAAATGTTCAGATACTTAGCGATGCAGGTATACAAATAACAGTATAGGTACCATGACAAATAACTAATTTCTAAATATTTGAATTTCCCGCTAAAAATTGACAATTGACATTGCCCTCGCCCACGCTTGTCAATCACGTAGACGTTTGTCTCATTTACCGCTTTAGTTTGGTGGCATGCGCGACATTTTGTTTATTCGTTTCTTTTGTGTTTTAATAATTGGTGTTTTCGGTTTTATAAGTGTTTCAATTCCTTTGTATCATAACCGTAATGATGGCATAGTTATGTAATCTGATTTGGAGGTCATTAGTGTAGTAAAAATAAAAAAAAACTGTCGTTTTTACAGATTATTTATGTGTTTAATTTATCAAACATCCTAGAATGGAAGCTCGAGTTTCAACCATGTCAAAATTTGAATAGCTTGCCTTCGATTCAGGTATCATTATTTTTGAATTCAATGAAGTAAAAAACGCTGAAGACCCTGCAATCGGAGCGAAAATGTCGGCATTTATTACTTTGACACGGTTAAAACCAATAATTCACCATGCTATCCCTACTCGGGAATAGGTCTTTTTGAGGTAAACAATATACGTCTTATTAACGTGTCCGGAATGACGTCAATTCGCTGTGACATATTGCCGTCATATAAACGTTGATTGCCCGTCACTTTTTTGGTGACTTCGACAAGAATGGGTACGTCTTTTCTGCGTGTAAATGACGTGTATTTGCTACCTGGGCCATCCTGCTGGAAAAAAATTCTTTCGTCCAAGTTATTATTTCCTTGCCAAAATTCTAAATATCTTTCACCTGTTACGTTGGTGGTCCCCGAAACCGATCATCATGAGAATTTTTATTTTTAAGGTTTCAGTTAAATACGTCATTTTGACATGACAAGAACTTTTCTTGAAGCTTGTCAATAACTTAGTAACTATGGAGATGTTACCAAGGTAACGCTACTTGAAGGAAGATAAACGTCCCGGTACTTTTTAATAGAAGTACAGTGTTGCCATAGCTCAGCAACTAGTGAAGATAGAATTTTGTAAATTTGGGATCTTACTAAATTGGACACGCCCAATTTACTGCAATAAAAATAAATTGGGTATTCCATTTAAAATAACAAAATTACTACGTGTAGCGCAAAACTGGGAAATCTGGCAACAACGCCGATATCATTTTTTAATTCCGCATGGTCCAAAACTCAAACATACCAAATTTTGTAGGCGCAACTTCAGCGATTTTAATAATATGGAATTTATTCCAGTTAAAGTCCCCACCCTGTATAAATAATTATTATTTAATAAAAAACAATTTTGTTAAAATTCCTTTGCTGCTTTTATTAATTTATTTAGTAAAATTAACTAAACAATGAAGGTTAATTAGGCCTTAGCCGCAACACCGGTATTTGGCTTGACTATTTTAAATACAAATAAAAAGTTACGAAATATTCATCAAAAATATTTTTAAATAGTCTTTGACGATGGTTAAAAGGAAAGATACTTTTAATCCTACAACTAATTTAGGCAGAGATGCTATCTGCAATATCCTAGAGATCATGTCGTTGAAACAGTTATTGTTTCATATTGATATTTTATTTCAGAAAATACTTTATAATCATGGAAATAAATTCTTAAACATTTTTCTCAAAAGTCACTTGACTAATTTCGAATTTAAATAAGTATATCTTAAAACAGGATTTTTTAAATTTACTTTGATGGCTGCAATACATACTCACTACAAACAACTATTATTGATATTTTACTGTTAGCAGTATTAAAAATTAACACTTTGATTAAAAATTATTGCTGCAAAAAAAATTACCGACTTCGTAAAAGTAATAAAAGGAAATTAAATACCTACACACACAAAATAAAATTGAAACTCGAATAAGGCTTATCTACTAGATAAATATTAAGTACTTTTAACTCAAAAGTGGCTAGGTAACTAATCCAATGCAGTGAATTTGTTCCAGTTGTTAGGTACCTAAATACTTGTAAATCCTCGAGTACCTAAATTTTTTTTTAAATATTGAAAACCCTATTATTAAACTCTGTTTCCCATGTAGCAGTACCATTTCGTATTCATAATATACTATAATTTGTGTTAGTATAAACAGGCCATTTTTAAAAATTATTTTCTCCGAAAGAAAGGCCAAATTAAAAATCTGTTACAAGACCAGCAATGTTTGAACCTTTAGCGTTCGAGTGATACCAAATTTATATCTGTTTTATTAAATTTTACTGGTGATATTTAGTGATAACTGAACGCCTGAACTATTTTTGAATTATTTATTTTTGTGATCGTTAGTAGTATAGAAAGTCAAATGCACAAAAATTACATTATTATTTCTAAATAAGCAAATATATCTTGAAATAAATTTGATAGATTTAGCAGGTTTCAAGTAAATGGTATAAATGCATGTCATATTTAATGGATTATTATTTTTTATAAAGTGTACTAATATTTACCGCAACATAATATGTATGTATTAAAAAAAATACAAAAAAGTCTAAGACAAGTTAGGTAATTTTAAAATATCTACTGAGATAGGTACAGCTTTTCTCATTAATGCACTTACCTTATTCACAATTTACTTAAATGCAAGGTGAAATATGTAAAAATAACGATAGTTTCAAGTGTATAGCTAAATTTAAAAGTCACCCAAAAATATAAATCCTTGTAAAAATCCCGAAAAACATATAATAGGCATAGCGTATTCATTTATTTATAGGACTTCGGATGCTGACGTCACAAATAAGCGCTGTGTGCTTGTTTATAACAGTTGTTGAGAGAAGACATTACTATGCTATTGCGCCTTTCTTCTAAACGTAAGAAATAATGCAGGTTAACAAAAGTATGGTATTCGAAGATAAAGATTCCAATGTGCAGATTCGAAAATCTTGTTTTATTAAGAAAATATTGTATTACTAGCCTTAAAGAATGCATCAACTCTTAGACCTTATAAAACAACTGAAATATTGTAAAATATTTGAATCTCTTGGTCTCACATTTTTCTTCGAACGATGTTAGATCTTGTGCCATGTAATTTCGGATTCTTGCCATGCATTAAAGGTCAGTTAAAAGAACGAAAGCTTTCTGGACATGGCGACCTTTATTTGCGTAGGATAAAAGGTACGCCGATCTTCCAGAAAAAAAATCGTTTGTTCACATAAGGATGTGTGTTAACTCTGGTAATACTAAATTTGTGTAACAAAGTAGTATTAACTTTAAAAAGATTTGTTGATTTTACAAAAAATAATAATAAAATTTTACTTACATACATACACGTATAGTTGTTGTTTCGCTCATCAAAAAATAAATTGTACTCACCTAAAACAAGAAAAAAATATTACTGAAAATGTTTGTATTGAAACTACTGAATACTACCACAGAATATAATATGCTTGCGTAGCTATACAGGGTATCCGATAAAAATGAGGTTTATCCGTTAACCATATATTCCTTGAGAAAACATAATATGACTTTTATAATGGCATTTTTTATTTTTGACACTCATGTTCGATAGTTTAAAATTAAAAACGGATTTTTTTGAGTTATCCGAGTATTTAATAAGATACAAATTTCAAATTTGGTACATTGCTTTAAGATAAAGAGTTATCTTTTGAAAAAATCAAAATCAAAATAAATGTCAAATATTCAAAATAGGGGGGTTACGTACCCGCTGTTCCCCTCTATTTTTAAATTCTATAAGACTCAAAAAATAATCAAAAACAAATTGTTACCTAAAAAAACGAAGTTTGGAAGTCACTGGCGCACGTATTAAAAAATAGGGGGGGGGAGGGGGTACTCAACCTCTCCAATTTTGAATATTTGACAATTTTTTTGTTTTTTGTTTTGTTTTTCTCAAAAGATGTAACTCTTTATGTTTAATATCTTATTAAATATCCGATTTATTCAAAAAATCCGTTTTTAATTTGAAAGTTTGACGCCCTGTTTATCGAACATAAGGGTCAAAAATAAAAAAAAACGGCATTATAAAAGTCATATTATTTTTGCTTAAGGAATATATGGTTAACGGATTGACTTTCTTTTTCCGGACACCCTGTATATTCTGTGATACTACAGAATAATGTATTGCGTTTTTAACAATTCAGTACGTTTGAGTAGCTCGTGAATTGATATGACAGAGGGAGGGGGGGTAGTTTATGTGCAGAGGAAGTTATAATTTAATAAAAAAAATATAATTTTAAGCAAGTGTTATTTATTTAAAAACCTACTCCAAAGTGTGGAAACAAGTAAATATATAACACATAAAAGTATCTTTGGTATTTAATGTATGCCAATAAATTCCATATCAACACACAAAAAAGCGTATTAAGGTGGGAGTATCAACATGCTTGCCAACCTATAACCTATTTTACGCAGATTTTATTTATTTTTTAAACCAGTATCAGCTGAATGTCACAGGTGGGTGTCAACTATCGAAATGCTTTGTTTATA
Organism: Polydrusus pterygomalis; assembly: GCA_963969555.1. Taxonomy (NCBI): domain Eukaryota; kingdom Metazoa; phylum Arthropoda; class Insecta; order Coleoptera; family Curculionidae; genus Polydrusus; species Polydrusus pterygomalis. The sequence continues at coordinate 144,028,168 of OZ018375.1, forward strand.
GAAAAAGTTGACTTTAGGTATATTTACTTCTAGATTTCAGTAGGATTTCGGTAGCACCTTTCATTGTGACTGATGCCGGAGGAAGGCATTTTATTCTTTATATCATAATATAATAAAATCTACCTATCCTCATATTTTGTATAACTGTTGATATATTATTATTATTATTTAATTATTATTTATTCGTGTGTTTAACACAACATCAGGTTTCCTTATAAAAAAATCCTTTACTATGTTTATTTAATGTCCAAGAAGCAACGTATTTAGAAAAACCTTAATGTTCCGCAGTAACCCTACAGTTACTCCCGCGTTTTAAAAATGTTACGAGCACATAAAAACGCCAAGATAATTAAATTAAAAACTGTTTGGCATTTCTATGTGCCATTTTACTGCTTTAATTTTCCTTAGAGTTTGCAGAATACCATTTATTACTTTCTTGAAATACGACAAAATAAACGAAATTCTCAATTCTGTAAAAATTGAAACGGTTAAAAATTAAGATTTCTTAAAGAGGAATTGCTACAGTGTAAAATTTTATTGGATTTATGATTGTTAAATTATTTATACTTACACTACGTGTTCGGCTATACTTGTAAGCATTATCTTCTTCCATTTTGGGAAAAAGGTGTTCCTCATGTTTATTTTAAATAGGTTAAATCCAAATTTAAAATTTCGTAATAACATACTGAATAGGTAAAAAAAACTCCAAATTAGTTACGCCTGTTATCATACTTATAAATTTATATTCGGTTGTCTGCAAAATGGCCTACCACATAGTCCTTAGACTAAAATTGGCCAATTTAAGTAAACTTACATCAGTACAAAGTTGCTAAGTTGGTTCGCTATACGGCATTGAAATTATTAACATGCGTTTTGGTATTAAACTCTTGAACAAAATTAACGCGACATCATAAATTTGCCACATTTTTATACTCTTTTTTTTTCTGAACTTATGATCCAATTTGAATGATTTTTTTTACATCGTAGGTTGGTTCCTTGACAATGTCATAGTTTTCGCTGTTTATGATACAAAAATCATTTTCTATTTATACCAGCTGTAATAAAAATGTTGAGTTTTTTTCCGAAAATTCGTATTACCCTGTGGAGTATACTAGCAACCAAAACATATTGCAGTTAAAATTGGACTGTAGGTCCATCTTTCCCCTACATTTTCTTTTTTGGTTTACTTCTTTATCTCTGTTATTAGAGGAGACACACCGTTTTATAGCGTAACATGTTTTTATAGACTTTATTATTCAACACATTCATTGTTAAATGTTTTCAAGTAGGCTATGGACCTTTTCTGACATTTCAAGCGATCTTGTGTCAAATAATATTCGCCATGCTGATAAAAACAAACTGTTCGGAAACTGCTTATTAAACGTTCGTTTCGTATGCCCAGTTGCCCGACGACTATTCTTGAAAAATTAATCGACCTAAGAAGTTATCGATAAAAGCAGTAAAAGCCTTAACTTTGGTGGATGAAGGCTATTCGAAGTGTCATATTGCTTATGTGATAGGAATATATCGTTCGGCGATAAGTCGTCTGGTTGAACGATTTAACGAGACAGGATCTTACTCTCGAAGGCCAGGACAAGAGCCTAAACAATGTACCGATCCAAGGGATTAGCGTTTCACTAGGCAAACTGCTCTAAGAAATAGAAAGATTACTAGTACTAGGTTAAAAAGTGAGCTAAGAACTGCTCGCCATCATATAATATCGTCTCGAACAGTCAGAAGCCGTTTAAATGAGGCTGGTTTAGGCAAAGAAACAATTACTTACCAGAGAGCACAGAGTTACAAGATTGCGTTTTGCCAGAAATTATCAATATTGGACTGTTAATGATTGGAAGACGTTGTTTGAAATGTTTTCATTTATCAAAGCGAGCATAAATTATACATTTATACAGATAGCAAATAATGTATTCGATACTCTTATCAAAGTCAATAAGGTTTATAGCCTACCTACTTTAAAACATTTAACAATGAATGTGTTGAATAATAAAGTCTGTAAAAATATGTTACGTTATAAAACGGCGTATCTCCTCTAATAACAGAGATAAAGAAGTAAACCAAAAAAGAAAATGTAGGGGAAAGATGGACATACAGTCCAATTTAAACTACAATATGTTTTGGTTGCTAGTATACTCCACAGAGTGATACGAATTTTCGGAAAAAAACATAACATTTTTGTTACACCCGGTATAAATCGAAAATGAATTTTTATTATAAACAGCAAAAACTATCACGCCATGTCAAGGAACCAACCTACGATACAAAAAAAAATCATTTAAATCGGATCATAAGTTCAGAAAAAAATAGCATAAAAATGTGGGAAATTTATGATGTCGCGTTAATTTTGTCCAGGAGTTTATATTAAAATGATTTACTAAAAGTTTGTTACATTGACCTAGTGTTAAGGGACAAAAAATACCATATTAATATTATTCGAAAGGCTTGAAGGCTAACCTTGATTATTTAATAATTGCACATTTAAAATTTTTACGCCAATGGAGAAAAAGAGGTTCAAATATAAAATTTGGATTCCGTATCGTATTTACTACAATAACTGAAAATTGAAGCTAATGGTAGGTTGGTAGATATGTACCAATCTGAATATAATTCGGTGAAGGTGCTTATTACGAGTGCCGTTATGAAGTTTTAACATTTTTAGTGCATAGATATCAAAAAACCATAAATATAATTTCTACAAAAACGTGGGGTAGGTAATAAAAATAAGGTATTTTGCGGCCCACCCTCGCCCACCCCTGAAGCACTACCCTCATCCAGTTTAAAATCTTAAATTGCACTACCTTACTTCTGACACCACTCTGGAAACTTTATTAAAAATGCATTTTTAGCGATACTAAAATTAATGAGATTTAAGTACGAAATTTTGAGAAAATATTTTAAAATTAGCTCTTGCAAAATTTGACAGGAAAAATTAGCGGAAATAATGAAATATGATCCCAAGTCTAACTTAAATCACTTCTGTAGTACTAAAACCTTCCATTTTTTATTTTGTAGTAACGCAATTTTTGCTCTTTATAATAAATAAATAAATATAAAATAACTCTCATAATATATATCTATAGTTAAATATAAAATAATAAAATAAAAAAATATTTAAACTGTAACGTGCTTGTTTTTGCTATCACTTATCACTGCATTTTTTTTTCGACTTTACTTTAAATCGGAAATGGCGTTGACAAAAACGCTAGCCACGTCTACATAATAAGGCTTAGTTTCAAAATTTCAAGAAACTGGATCTGTTCGAAATAAAAAATACATTCTTAAGAGCTTTGGACAAAGATATGTAGATTGAGGTTATTGGGTAAGTTTCTATAAATCCAAAAGTGTCAATGCGGTATTTAGCAATATTTATCGGCGTATTCAGAGATTCTGTGGAAAGTGCTGAAAATACATAAATTTCAAAATGAAAATTTTAACTTATTGACGATGATCTAGACGAAAGGATTCAGTTTTGTGAAACCATAGCAGGAAGAATTACGGCAACATCCGAATTTATGAAAAAATCTTCTTTTGCCTAAACGGCCATGTGAATAAACAGAGCTGTCGCTACTGGAGTCACATTAATAGACATCTTTTTACGGAAAGTCACACTCAATATCGCCAAAAAATCAATGTTCGAGTGAGAATACTAGGAGACAATATCATAGGTCCTTTTTTTATTGAAAGAAACTTAACTGCCTAAGTATATGCAGAAATTCGTAACCAATTTATGGAGGATTTGATTGTTCGTGAACTTAAAAACAGAAGATACTTATAAGACAATCCAAATTTGAACGAAGAACTTCTTCTTCACTTCACTAAGCTGGTGAGACGAGAGAATAGCTTTGGACCAAAATTATTCAAACCAGTGGATTGGCAGAAGAGGTACAATTATTGAGTGGCCGTCACAATCAACTGATCTTACCTCCTATGAACTTTTTATGGATTTACATTAAATCACTAGTTCACAAAACCCAGTCGGCTTCTCTGGAACAATTGCGTCAAAGGATAATAATTGATACTTATCGGGGTACTCCAAGAGACATTTTTTGAAAAGTTAAGAAGGATTTAGAAAATCGACATTTTTCGACGAACGTTTTTTTAGAAATGTATTTTTGGGATTTTTGATATCTTCTTTGGTGTAGAATATACCCATTTTAAGTTTTCAAAAAGTTACCCTGTAGACGTTAAATAACAACAACTGGCCTAATATACTTTACTTGCTAGACTTGCAAATTTCATTACATGAAATAGAAACTAAATTCGTTCATGAAATTCTATTGCATACGCTTTACGATATACTATAGAAACTCACAATATTCTCTTTGCCCGTAATAGTATAGGTAAAACTTTTATCGTTGCACAGGAAGTAAAAATAACTACAATTACAATAATAAGATATAAATAACTTTACACAAATTTGTAATAAAACTAAAAAAGGTTAATTTAAAAATAAATTATTATTAATTTTTATATTCGGAAAATAACTCTTTGACTAGATTTCTTTCTAGGTTATTTTTATTTTGTTGTGATTCATTTTGTTTGAAGGTGATCGACAATGAAGTAATATCAAAGAAATTACCTTGTCGGACTTCCATTGTCTTTATTTTGTTACTTAACACAACGTTTCGGTTGGTTAGTATCTCTAACCGTTTTCAAGTGTAAACTAAATTATAATTCTAAGGCTACTGTCTTAAATACTATCCATGTGCATGTGCAATGACGCTAGATGACTGCGCCTACATGCTTATTGGAGTGTGAAGTTTGAGCTGTTTTGGACAAGAAGAGGTCCATGCTTGGATTAAAATAAAAATTGGGGTTTTTTGTAACGTTGTACTGCATGTTCTTTATTAAACTCAACGAACTAACCTATTCCAAGTAACCAAAACCACTCTCAAAACATTAAGTATATTTACAGCAAAATGGTATAAGTTATCTTCATAATTATTGCGTTTAAATGATAGATGGCAAGAAACATTTAAATAAACACCTTTCACAACGAAACATATCTATTAAAAATTAACGACATATTTTCACGTCTACTGTCTCCTGTTGCTGTATTTGCCCATTAGTTATGATACATCCTTTATATTACGATAAGTTAATGGTTTAACGGCACTTTATTGATTTCATAATTGATGAGTTCACCAAAATGGTGTTTTTGCTCACTATTAAACACCAAGAAAATCTGTCTCTAAAATATATAGAATCCTAAAGTAAAATGTTTAAAACACACACTAAACAAAAAACAGCCACCCCAAGCAGCATTTTTCTGACTTCCAGCTATAGGTTTCCTAAGCGCGACGTTGTGGTAGTTACAGATTTAGTCGAAATATCACTTAAATACGGTAAGATGTAAACCGACCTCTAATCGACGCTGTTCCAACCTTGCATACCCGACCCCAAAGATTTGGATACTAACCGACGTTGGTAAAACGTCGGTTACTGACCAGCTATGAGCAAGGACACTGTTGGGCACATGAGCAACGTTCATACAACGTTGATAACAGACTAAATGACAGATGACAACGGGTTGATAACCATGGCAGTTTTTTTTACCAACAAGTTGGTTAAGGTCAACTGTTAGTATATTTCCTTGCACAACCGGTCGTCCGAAGTCTAGTTTACGTATCATTTCTGACCAAAGTCTGCAGTTAGTAAAATGTTATTAAAAATATTTTAACCAAAGCCTACTAAAAGGTCGTAGATAGTATAGTTTCTTTGACTTGCCCGACTCCTGGTCCAAAGTGGAAATATTTTAGGAATGTTTCCAACCACGCCATTGTTCAAACGTTATAGGGAGATGAACTCGGTAGCCATTGCTTAAAATGGCTGTTTTTTTTTATTATTCGAGTGTTTTTTTTAGGAAACACAATGAACTGCTTTAAACAGTTACTAATTATATTAAATAAATTACTGCTTTACTGTTTTAACGAAGAATATAATTTTAAAAAAAATAGTAGATTCGGAATAATTACTTATATTTTATTAATTATCACTTTTTGAGCGGCGCTTTCCGTTTTTAAAGCCAGCACATCCATGTTTATCAATAAAATTACTTCCGTTTGGGTTTTCAATCCATAGAAAATTATTTTCGAATATTATAAAATACCACATAATAATATAACGTTTACTTACGCGGCTTGCTTTCTCGTCTATTTCTTTTAAATGTAAAATGTAAGAGAGAGTATAAGCATCATTCAATCTTAGTTGTTTTATTTTTACTAAAGATATACCAACAAAACATTAGTACAGAAAAATGTAGCAAGCCCGACTTCAGTCGACTAGATCTGTCGGAAATAGTGAATATAGCCAACGTCCACTCGAGTCCAAATTTGTTTATTTGGTTGAACTATCAAGTCGGACCCAACGTCGTACCAACTCATATTTTATTGACCACATTAGTGCAAAAGTGGGTCGTAACGTCGCCGGACCGACGTTGCATAGCAACGTCGGATTGTTGCTTGGGACAAAAATACTTAAACCTTGACGCGTGAGCTTCCTACTGCCCACTGCTGATCTGGGAACTTTAGCGAGGAAACCAGATCAGCTGTTAATGTCAAATGCCGTTGTCTTCTATCGAAACGCTTTGTTTTAAGAAAAAGTTAACTCTACCAGTATAGTTTAGTTATTCTGATGTGCGAAAAATAAAATAAAATGCTTTTTCGTCCCGTTTATGGTACCTACCTAAGTGTTTGTTTTGCATATTTATTAGGTACTTATAAGAAAAACATTTTAAAAATTGCACTTGATTTCCATAAATACCGGCAACTTCACATGGAAAAAGTGACAAATTGTTAACCTCAATAAATATTAAATTAATTATTACTCCTATGCATTATGTATTTTTTTTTATTTATTTATTTATTCTTTATTTCAAAATTACATTGAATTAACAAAGCAAAAATAAATGTCGTCACAAAAGAAAGTTAGTACTTATAACCTATATGTATTTACAAATTCTTAGCCTTCTAAATAATCATTAACCTATGGTTCTAGATCTACAAGAAATTTTTTTAGTCTTTTTTTAAACAAACGGTCATTTGGGGCTTCTTTAATTCTATCGTCCAGCCTGTTATACATTCTAATACACATATAATAAGGATTTCTTTCTGATAGTGCTAACCTATGTATTGGATAATTAATGTTTTTGTTCGTGTATTATATGTATGACAAGCAAGAGTGTTAAATTTATCTCTATGTTTATTAAAAATAGTATCGTTTTGTAAATGTACAATGCATAAACAGTTAATATGTTTTTTGACTTAAACATACCCCTACATGATTGTAAATATGACATTTTATACAATATTCGCAAGACACGTTTTTGAATGACAAAATTTTTTTCAAGTTTAGCATTTGTTCCCCAAAAAATAATTCCAAACCTCGCTGTGGCTTCAAAATTACCAAAATAGAGTGTTCTTTTTGCTGTTTCATTTAAATATTTAGTTATTATGCGTAGGCCAAAACAAATTTTATTTAATTTTTTACCAAGATGATCAATATGATGTGACCAGTCTAGAAATTCGTCAATGTGAATGCCTAGAAATTTTATGTTTTTCTCTACCGGTAACTGATTTTGATCAAGTTCCACAGATGCCGGTCGTTCTTTTCTGCTTTTAGTTTTAAAAATAACTATATTTATTTATTTATTTATTTATTTAATACATTTAGGCCCAACAGAAATGTAATTAATAGGGCCGATATAACAATTACAATTTACATAATTTAATAAAATCTATAACTATATTAAATAATTTGATATTAACTTAAATTTTTCGATTTATCACAATATCACAAGTGCGCTAGGGCGGTTCGAACAAAAGTACTTAAGGACATATCTAGATCACAGTAATTTGCTACTCTATTATATCTGGAACACATATTGTAGACTGGAGCGGTCAACATTATATTTGTTTTAGCTGCTGGCAAGTAAAAACAAGTGCTAGTTCTAGTAGAAATCCTAGGTATTAAGAAATTTAGTTGCTCCAAGAGGGATGGACAAACTGTAACACCATTAATGATTTTAAATAACAATATCACTGCTGTCATGTCTCTGCGTTTCTGCAGGCTTTCGATTTCAAATCTTTGTAACAAGTGGTTGTTATCCATCCCCCTCTGAGGATACACTCCATCCTCTTTAAACGATAAAAATTTCAAAAACTTTCTTTGGACTTGTTCCACCATCGTAATATATTTTGAGTAAATTGGGGACCATATCAATGATCCATACTCCAATTTGCTTCTTACCAGCGTAAAAAACAAGGTTTTAAATGCATCGATATTGGTAAATGACTTGCAGTTTCTTAATATAAATCCTAACATTCGAGTAGCCTCTGACACTGTCTTTTCTATATGACCGCTATAAGTTAGTTTAGAGTCTAATAAGACACCTAGATCACGAACACTGTCCACTCGTAGCAATATGTTCTGGTCAATAGAGTAGTCATATAGGGTTGGAGAATGTTTTTTGGTTAAGGACATCACCGAACACTTATTATAGTTGAGAAGCAGTTTATTCTTTACACATATATTAGTTTTTTGAAACCACACTTTGGTATCCTGAAAAACCGTTGTTGCGTTAGTTACTAACTCCGCAAGGTCCATACCACTTACCAATATATTAGCATCATTGGCATACTCTGTAAGACTTGACGATGGAACTGAATTTTTAATCTCAAAACTTAAATTTAAATCATTTATAAATATAATGAACAGTGTTGGTCCTAATATGCTTCCTTGTGGTACTCCCAATGTGTTTTGCAAAATGTCAGACTTATACTAATAATTTTCTTTCTCCAAAACTACTCTCTGTGTGCGGTTATCCAAATATGATGAGATCCATTTTAAAGCGCTGCCCCTAATACCATATAATTCTAGTTATTTTTAAAGCATATTTCTATCTAAAGAGTCATAGGCCTTTGAAAGATCCAGAAATACCCCCATAGCTATCCTACCCTGCTCAAGGTTCTCCAGAATTAAACGAGTGATTTGAAAAATAGCTGTTTGAGTTGATCTTCCCTTAAGGTATCCATGTTGGTTCCCCGAGAAAATACCACACTCATTCATAAAATTCATCAGGCGGTCACACATTACCAACTCGAACAACTTGGAAAAGCTCGGAAGAAGGCTTATGGGTCTATAGTTATTCATGCTTTCTTAGTCTCCCTTGTTTTTATAAAGGGGTTTAATTAATGCTAATTTAAGTTGATCTGGAAAAATACCCTCTTTAAGTGAATTGTTAATTAAGTAACATAGTATATTACAAATTGATGGGATACAAAGTTTGATAATGCTAGTTGGTATTTCATCATCCCCACTACTATGCTTGTTCTTAATTTTTTCTGAAAGTTTTAAAATTCCTAAATACGTAACAGGCTTAAAATACAATGATTTTAATTTACTTTCTACATCACATTCCCATTCTAGTTCTTTAACATTCTTAAGTAACTCGGAAACTATTTGAAGTAAATACTCATTATAGTTGTTGGGCAATTTTTCAGCATCTCCAGAGAGCATGGTACTACTTTTGCCTGGTCTTCCTGAGATCTCATCATATATAGTCCACAAACATTTTTTTATTATCTGACCGCTTTATTCTATTTTCATAACTCTTAGACCTAACATCCACTAATATTCTATCATTTTTTTTTTTAATGATCGATAAATTCTTTTATTAGTTTAGGAAAGTAGTGGAGGTACTGCCAAGTATCCCAATTTCTTCTAGCTAGTAACTTTAGCTATTATGTAAAATAGCATGTGTTTAATATTTTTATAGATATAAGATAAAAGCTCCAATTTAAAGAACTAATCGCCTTGTACTAATTTTATTAGCTAATGGTCATAAAACCAAAATGCCTTTATAGGAAATTTATATCGTCGACGCTTTACGATTTACAGGCAACATTCGATATTCACTTTACTCGTAATATCAACACTTTTAAAATATCGACTCTTAACATTCCATTTACCTTTTCCTCGCCCTTTCGTAATTTTCTAGCGTGGAAACATCGCGCTATAAAAGTAAACTTCACATAACCTGGCGAAAAGAGTGTATTGAATTAAAAATAGTACTCGATGTAAATTTGTTAAAGTAGTAATATAAGAAGGTGCTTATAAAATAGGGCATCTTAAATAGTAATTTACGTTACAAGACCGGAAAGTAGTGTTTTTCAGGTCGAGACAAGCATTTCCAGGGCGAGCCATAGGCGAGTCCTGAAAGCTTGGAAAGACCTGGAAAACACTAATTTTCGGTTGCGTGACGTACAATATATTTTTTAAGACCGACACTTCGATATATTTTATAATCTACGCGAAACAAGTTTGACATAAAGAACAATGGTGCAATGCACTCATGCTTTTGTAAAAAAATTGGTTTCAGGCAAAATTTTCAAAAATTTCCGGAAATATTTCATGCACTAGTTATATTTCTACTGGAAATTTTACCCGAAAATTTTCGAAAATTATTAAGTGGAAATTTTTGGAAATATCCCCGGAAAATTGTCATTTTTCTACCGTAAATAGAGTATTAAAGTACATTTGAAAGTATATCGTCTTGGCTTTTGCTACCCGTTATGTATTTTAATAAAACCTAATTGTTGTATACCTAATAGGTCTACTGGGTGACATATTTACAATTTTAATATCACTTTACCATTATTTTGCATAGACATGTTGTCCTTGTTATCAAGAGCAGGTAGGTCCACCCCGTATTCAATAAGTTTATGGCGTATGCAATTGATATTTAGGCTAGGCACCCTTGTTAATTGACCCCAGGGACGCGCTTGATGCAATTAGGACATATAATTAATAATTCTTGAGAAAGCTAGTAAATTGTGCCTTTGAAAAATTTGTTGAAGTGTTAATTCTGTGGTGCATAGAAAATTAGTGTCAAGAAGTTTTTATTATGTGGCAAAATTATCGTTCTGCATCTAGTAGAAGGAAAATATATTACTTCTCATTGGATTTAAAACAAATTGTTAAGAATGTGTATGGATCATTAATAAATAATAGAGGATTTAGCGAGCAAAATGCTTTGAAGGAAATCTGTTTACCTACAAAAACACAAATATCGTCTATAGAACATATCGTAAGCCGTACAGGAACAAGAAACAGGAAAAAACGCAATGATTTTCGAAGTTATCATGTGGAAAAATGTCAACAAGAAATCATAAGAAGAAAGATATATTCCCTCTATAAGGAACAGGTTGTCCCTACTTTGGACAAACTTAAAATAAAGGTAGAACAAAATGAAACAAACAAATATTAGCCGTGTCACTCTTCACGGAGCACAATGGGTTTTAAATGTCGCAAAATGGACAAAAAACAAGTGGTAATGGAATCAAAAAGACTGCGGACTTGGAGATTTAATTACCTGCAGCAAAGTAAGAAATATAGATCAGAAAACAGGTCTATATTTTACCTGGATAAAACATGGTTTGACGCACACGACACAGTGTCAAATAGTTATTTACAGTACAAGGGAGGCAGATGATACTTACCAGTCGAGGACATAGTTTGCGCCCGAGCGATAGCGAGGGCTTGCAAAATAGTCCGAGACTGGTCAAGAATACTGCCTCTCGAGTTTTGTATTATATTTTTTCTACTCCAGTTTCCTCAAATTTAAAAAAAAATGTTTTTTAATTTTATAATTTGAGCTATCCAACTGAAATACCCTGTATGTATGACAGGTTTCCTAGTGTTGACACGTTGATTGCTATGGAATTCATAATGTTCTTAATCAAACAAACGTTTTGTCAGTGTCAGTTTTCTTAAGAAATCGAAAAAATGGATATTGATGCAGTTGCGAATGCAGCTTGCGCTGCTCTATTACCTCAGAAATCAAAGGAACAGTACAATCGGTGTTACAAGGACTTCAAGGATTAGTGCAGTATTAATGCAAGTGATGAAAGAGTCACCGAGAATTATATGGTGTATACTTTGTACTTCCCTAGGGAGGTAAGTATTTACTTACCTCCCTAAAGAGGTAAAACGTACTTACCTCCCTCAAATCAGTATCAAAATGAAGTACTTACCGAGTAAGGAGTAGAAAAAGAATTTTCTTTTAAATAATATCCCTGACAATAGCCTGATTATAATTGATAACGCAAGTTATGGAAGAGCATTAATTTGAACGTCTCCATCACTTTCCATAAAGTTTTTTATAAATTTCTGTGGTATTAAATAAAGATATTTTCTATTGTATTGTATTGTATTGTATTATATTGTAAGTTATCACAGTCCTTTGCTATATAGAGCATCAAACAGATCAAGTATCAAAACTAAAACACAAGAATTTTATTAGAAAATAATATTTATTTTGAATAAAGTTACAAAAAAGGACAACTTTTAGAAGTCCTAAATACACTTATTTAAAGACAATACGTATGTGATAACTTGGCGGAACAGATGGGTCATACTGTCTTATGTCTTCCACCGTATCATTTTATCCGCATAAAAGGTGAGAGCAAAAGATGTTTTCCTTACCCTACGTGCAAATGTCATAAAGTTAACTAAAACTGTTATAAACAATATACCTGCCAAAAGTAGGAAAAATTCACTGAAGCATATTTTAAAAGTCGAAGATTCGTATATATATATATATACAAATTAATTTGCAATCCATTTTTATTAGCCTAAATGACGATTCTGAAAAGAACGGAGAGATAGACAGACCATAGTATACTATTGGAAAGAGGACACGCCTGGTGGCTTACAGAGAAAATTTTAACACATTGCAGCTGTAGAGCTGGCATGGAGAGGTACATGGATTTTACAGCCCTCTGTCATAAAACATGCCGTGCATAATTATAATATTTTTAAACTTAAATTTACTTATTTTTTTAGATTCTTCTACCACCTTTAATAAAATAAGGTTATTAAAAAATGACGGATTAGGCTATTAGTTTTCATTTTGAAGAAATAGTCCATACTTTAAGTGGAGTGTAAATTGAAAAGAAAGAAAAAGACACTTTAAGTCTTCCTCCACTGGTATATTAAGGTAAAAGTTTTTAAATTGTAGATTCTCTACATGTGTCATCTTCAGGGAATAGAGAAAAAGAAAAAAGGAAATACAAAAGGTGCATATAGTCCTAACGAAGCTCCAAGATGATAAGATCTTAGCTACGAGCTAAGGTATTTGAAGAACCTTAAACATAGCTATAAAAAGGTAATAATAAAGATAATATTGAAGAAGTCTGTGCCTCAATGTAAAAAATAGTTATTAAAGAGAAAGAAACTAAAGGAGAACTCGAAATGAACCAGAATAAAAAATAGAAAATTTTTTAACCCAGAAGAAAACTCAGATAAAATTAAAAGCACACAATAGTGAGCTAGCATTATAAGTGTTTGAAGAGAGAAAAAGGTGGGTATATAGGCTTGTCCTGAAAAAGTAAAAATTGTTGGTTAGGATGCGATAGAAAAATTATATTTATTTTGTAAAATCTTACTACGTAATATGAACATCCTTTAGGAGTAGAAGTAATAGTAGACTAAAACAGTAGTATTAGGCATTTTTATATCAGAGTTAAAATATTAAAGTTGACGATTCTGAACACAGAAATAAAAGAAACAAAATGGTTGAGATAGGTAGAGTACGTCCAGAATAGAATAAACTTTATTGTATTGTGGTGATACTTACACAGAGAAGCTAGTCTGTTAAAGAAAAAAATATATAAACAACACAGAGTAAGGGAGGGATGTGCCAAAGAGAGAATTAATTTAAGAAAAGAGTGTTTTATTATTTGTTTTAACTAAAGTTGGTCTTTGTATACTAATACAATAATTAATAATATAGGTCAAAGGTATAGGTAAGGTTGATTCTCTTGATGGATCCAATAACGTCCAGAAACACAGTGGCTAGGAATGTTGTCTCACTTACTCCTTTAAAATCGAGAAGGCCATGGCAGGATCTGATGCAATGTGTATAATATTTTGACCGATACTGTAAAAAAAAAGATTATAGCGCTTATTAAAAGACCTCATCGTGCAAGTTTTATTGTCTCATAAATAATAAATTTCTTTAAAAAACTAAATACCTCATAAAAGTTTTACGATATCGGCACTTCACTTGTAACATCAACGCTTTTAAAATATCAACTCTTAACATTTAATATTGCTTCACTCTCACATGGCAACATCCTAGGATAGAACTTAACATTGCCTGAATAAAAGAGTTTGTTAACTTAAAAATAAGTGGTACAATATAAAACGTGTTTTGAAAATTGAATTTTGCTACAGTATAGTGTTGTTAGCATATAGACGCTTATAGGTAGGTACAGCAAAATGTCTTAAATGATAATTGAACAATATGTTACAAATTGAATTAACTTTTATTCATAGGTTAAATCACGAGAGCTTTGAATTATAACGAGTAGATTTCATTAAAATTATTATTTAAAACCCTTTGTTTCTAAAATGCTGGTAAAAAGCCAAAGTTTAAAAAAAAAAAAGTATATACAGTGAGGTGTCCACGAATAGAGTTTGGAAGAGGCAAAACTTTTTTATTCGTAGGTATAGAAGAAAAAGTCATTCTTTATAAAAACGTCTGCTTGTGTTGATACTATGATTTCGAATATAAGATTTGCGATTACTATACAGGGTTCGTCAAAAATAACATTTTTAATTTTTAGGATTTTTTTTTATTTCTAATTTTCAATTCCTTGATTTATTAAATGAATTTTACTTGTGAAACTAAAATTTCAAATATCACATTTGCGATTACTATAAAGGATTTGTCAGAAACAACATTTTTACTTTTTCAATTCTAATTTTTAATTGCTTGATTTAGGATTAAATGAAATTTGCTTGTGCTGAAACTATAATTTCAAATAATCCCATTTGCGATTACTATAAAGGATTTGTCAGAAACAACATTTTTACTTTTTCAATTCTAATTTTTAATTGCTTGATTTAGGATTAAATGAAATTTGCTTGTGCTGAAACTATAATTTCAAATAATCCCATTTGCGATTACTATAAAGGATTTGTCAGAAACAACATTTTTACTTTTTCAATTCTAATTTTTAATTGCTTGATTTAGGATTAAATGAAATTTGCTTGTGCTGAAACTATAATTTCAAATAATCCCATTTGCGATTACTATAAAGGATTTGTCAGAAACAACATTTTTACTTTTTCAATTCTAATTTTTAATTGCTTGATTTAGGATTAAATGAAATTTGCTTGTGCTGAAACTATAATTTCAAATAATCCCATTTGCGATTACTATAAAGGATTTGTCAGAAACAACATTTTTACTTTTTCAATTCTAATTTTTAATTGCTTGATTTAGGATTAAATGAAATTTGCTTGTGCTGAAACTATAATTTCAAATAATCCCATTTGCGATTACTATAAAGGATTTGTCAGAAACAACATTTTTACTTTTTCAATTCTAATTTTTAATCGCTTGATTTAGGATTAAATGAAATTTGCTTGTGCTGAAACTATAATTTCAAATAATCCCATTTGCGATTACTATAAAGGATTTGTCAGAAACAACATTTTTACTTTTTCAATTCTAATTTTTAATTGCTTGATTTAGGATTAAATGAAATTTGCTTGTGCTGAAACTATAATTTCAAATAATCCCATTTGCGATTACTATATAGGATTTGTCAGAAACAACATTTTTAGTAGTTGGATTTAGTTTAAAATAAATTCACGTAAAAACAAACAACTATTGTTGCTTTTATATCTGGCCGAGTTACGATTTTGTTGTATTTTTTTTTTTTTTATTTATTTATTTTACGTCGGCCTTTTTCCGCAACGAGGCCAATCACCGACGCCAGGGAATTTGTCACACACTATCTGGTAATTTTGCCGAATCCCTCTTTGTCGAGGGTAGGGTTCTTTAACGTGCCAACATCCATGACACGGGGCCCACAGTTTAACGTCTCTTCCGAAAGACGGCGCCACCTCTTAAACCAAATTCCAAATTTAACATCGACGTTGCCGGCATCGGGAATGGAACCCGGGCCTACGATCTGTGAGGCTGCTGCGCTGACCACCAGACCACAACGTCGAAGTGTAAGAAAACCATTTTTTATTTGCCTACTTTTGAAGTATTTTTATTATTATATGTATATTTCTTCAATTCATTCAATCATAAATTATAAAAATTTTATTCAAAGGTGGTACTACCGAGTTAGCGCATAGTTCATCTCGACATCTGAATTCCCGATAACAGTTCCCAACTTGCTGTATTGGGCTATTTGCAATAACTACTCTTATTTTTTTTTCAACAGATCTTAGTTATTATTAAAATTAGTTTTATACACATGTGGCGTCAGATATCCCTATAAATGATAGTCGATAAATTGTGAGATCGGGAGCCCTACGTGCCAACTGATTTGGATCATGGATACCTTTCAATCCATTTGTTCTTAAAGTGATGATTTACCCAATCATAAAAAAAAATTGATAATTAGAATTGAAAAAAAATTCAAAAAACAAAATATTATGTTGTTTCTGACGAAATCTGTATAGTAATCGCAAATCAAATAGTTGAAATTGTAGTTTCAACACTAGCAAACCTGCAATAATAAATCAAGGAATTAAAAAAAATCCTAAAAAGTAAAAATGTATTTTTTGACAAACCTTGTACCTATAGGAATCGTAATAAAAAAGTTTTTCCTCTACCAAACTCTATCCGTGAACATACTGTATATAAAATTGACATAGTAAAATTTAAAGCTATATTTCATTTGACGTTTATTTACTCATTTCAATGATATGTTCATAATATTAAATGAAAGCAGCATTTAGGTATTTTTAACAGAAGAATGTTTTACTGTCATTTTGTCAGATCCATCCCAGGACGTGCTTCGCCGCATCATGGCACATCACTGAGGCTAGGATTCGACGAAAGAAAGGAAACTCAAAGTTCTATTTGAACCAGTGTATGGGGACATCGTCAATTTTTTAATTTTAATAGCAATTTTACTTTCATCGCAAGAGAAAGTTATCAAGTAATCGCCATAAAAAAAAATTTTGAGAGACATATTACCAAAATTTCTGGTTCTTGAAAAACAGAATTTCCATTTCTGTTAAAACCGTCTATCTATTGGCATTGAATTAGGAGGTTTCAAGTATCGACCCCTAGGACGTATATTCATATATTTTCTTCTTTTGCAACATGCTAAACTTGGTAGCAGATTTTTGAATTAAGAAACTGACATAAGCCTGATCAATCTAGAATTCTTAGGGATTATTACCGGACGAACAATGAAAAGAAAGCAACGATAAGAAAAGCGCAAAGTCTTTCTCTACACGTTTATTGGAATAATAATGAGTAGGTATATCAACTTGTTGGATTGGAGTATTTTGTTTCACTTACTATTCCTTAAATTCCAGAAGGTCTCGATACAACCTAAGACAATAAAATTGCTTTCTCTGTAGAGGTAGCAGACTTTCAAAGTGATTAGAGAATAGGTGTCTAGCATCCCTGTGACATCTGTAAGTTGATAAATATATAACAGCCACCTCTTATTTATATTTTCTATACTATCAACCCCTCTTTGAGCATGGCCTATTTTACAAATTAATAAAATTAAAATTTAGAAATAGGGTTTTGTAGCCAACAATAGATATTAGATTTGTTTGAAGGTGGTAGACAATGTACTATTATCAAAAAATTACTTTGTCGGACTTTCATTGTACCGTGCGAGCAAAAAGTATTTGCATCAAAGAGGGCCTTGCATCTAACGACGTAATGCTTAGCCGTAGAGCCTAATACCTGTTGGGTGTCAGTAATTACCTGAATTACCAATCAATTAGTTATTCCGTCATCTTTGACAGTCCTTACAAGTAATTTGATTCATCGCTAATTTTTCCAATTTCTTGAACAATTTACACAATGGGCTTTATGGAACAGCACAAAACATTTATGGTTTAAGCGTATTTTCGAAGCGGGGTTAGAGTAAATGGTGAGTGCTAATACAATCCGGGTTTGTGCACGGACGATTTTCGCGAACATTTTCCTAACGTTGCTTTTATTGCTGGGGATTTTTATCATTGCCTGAAAAGAACCGTCGCTGTGTTTAGGGAAACATGTTCTATACAACACAAAAAAGGTGCAGGAAGACCATCTGTAAGAACGGAAGAACTTGTTGCAAACGTTCGTGAAATATTTTTATATTTTATATTTTGCTGGTCAACACTTTCGAAAATATGAAGAGACGTGTGAGTTTATGCTTGGAGCATGGCGGTGGCCAATTTCAGCAATTTATATAATTATTTTTCTTTTTCTTTCTGTATATTCGTACTTTGTTAATTTTGTAAACAACAAAAATTAATTTATTTTTTGTCTACTTTTTTAGTACTCATTAGTTTGGCATATCATGTCATAATATGAATTTGACGAAATTTTAACCTAGATTTGGTTAGATCTATCGTCCCCATATCATTGTGATCTAAACCAAGACACACGTTTTTTAATCCAAGCCCTCTTTGATGCAAATAATTTTTGCTCGCACGGTATTTATTTTTTTACTAAACATAACGTTTCGGTTAGTTGGTAGGTACTTTCCATTTGTTTATTTTAAACAGCACAGCAAAATAAAAATCTTTTCTTAGCTAAGTTGTTGAAGGAACGCTTAGCGAACAATTTCGTATAGTCCGTATGGGAAATAGGAGTAAGGAAAAATCTTTGCTGTACTAAGTTCTTAAAAGGAATGCTCAATTAAGCCGTTGGTTTTGCTTTGCTGTTTAAAAATAACTAAAAGAAACTCACCCATTATCTCTACATGACATACCTTCTTTTCCTCTGTGCTGATTGATAGGACCACAGTTTTGACAACGTGCTTTTGACATTTGAATCTGTCAATTTTAACAAAACGGTCATATAATCCCGGGGCCTAATCTCCAAATCAAAAAACAATATTCTTATAAAGTCTATTCACCCAGTAAACCTGCAAGATGGCCGACATGTCATATGACAAAAGTCATTGAAAATGCCAAAATTCATTTTATTTAGCTGGAACATGACTTTTGTCATATGGTATGTCGGTCATCTTGCAGGTTTACTGGGTGAATCGACTTTAAGAGATATGTAGTTTTCTGGAAATGCCATTGCTAACACAAGAACTCGTTTTAACTAGTGTTTTCTATTGAATCTTTAACATAAATAACATAATTGTTTGTAAGTAGCAATCTTTAAATATTACATTGAGTAATGTTACCCTTACTTTTTCGTTGCTCTAAAAAGTTTTGTTTGATACTTGGAGTTCCGAAAAAACCAGCTTTGTGCGAATCTTCGGTGGAACTGTAATTTATCAAAGATGGCCAATCACACTGCTTATACAGTGTGTCCGCGGATGGGGTTCCCAAGGGGGAAAAATCTTTATTATTCATTTTACGACCAAAAGTCATTCTTTATAAAAAGTTCTGCTTGTTGAGAAAATGAATTTACGATAAAAAAATGTTAGATCAGATGTACCTATAGGGTGTAAATAAATTAGAAAAATATGAAAATACTTCAAGAGAGAAGTACTATTATTTATTATTTTAGACAAAATGTTTATGAAACAAAGTTGTTTATAATCCAAAATAATGCCTAAATACAAAATTTGAAATTCGAATTCTAGTTTTTGTTTTTTATTTTTTTACAATAGAATTTATGAACATTCAAAATGAAAACCTTAGAGTGCTGACCTATTTATTTAATTTATTTCTAATTTGGAGAAATGTGTGCAGGTTGGAGGAGAATATGTAGAATAATAACTTTTTCCACAATTCTGCATTTTAAATGTTAAATTCTATTGTAAGAATAAAAAACAAAAATTAGAATTCAGATTTCAAATTTTATATTTAGGCTTTATTTTGGATTATAAACAACTTTGTTTTATAAACAACTTTGTTTCATAAACATTTTGTCTACAATAATAAATAATGGTACTTCTCTCTTAAAGCATGTTCATGTTTTCTTAATTTATTAACACCCTGTACATCTGATCTAACATTTTTTTATCGTGCATTAATTTTCTCAACAAGCAGAACTTTTTATAAAGAATGACTTTTGGTCGTAAAATGAATAATAAAGATTTTTTCCCTCTTGGGGACCCCATCCGCGGACACACTGTATATTGACAGTTCCGCATTCCGCTTTCCGCCTTTCTGCCCATGTGAACTTACCATACTCTTAAATCGTAGAGGAGCCCGCATAAAACTAAAGAGAAGAAGAATTTTGACAGATCGTTAGTCACTTTCATAATAAAATGTCAAAAGAAATAATTTTTACATTATTTCTTTTAATTTCATTTTTGGAAATATCAATATTTCAAAAAATAGAGAAGCGGTTGTCCCCAATACAAATAAAAAGTGATGAAACAAAGATTTCTTCTGACGTTCATGTGGACAAACCGAAGGAAAAACATATTATAAATATTAAGGACAGTCTTAAAGGAAAAGTTGTGGAAATGGCGCCAATAGCAAAAAAAAACAATTTAGAAGATACTGACTATGATAGCCTCGACGACATTCAATATATAGATGAAGAAAATCATGATAGTCCGATATTGAGAGGAAAAAAAAATATTAAGCAATGGGACCACTGGGTACATGAAAGGGGTTAAGAGCTAGGCTAATGACGCATTTGCAAATTCATTTTTTAAACAAAAAAAAATTAGATTGAGGAATTAGTAAAAAAAAATTCTATCAAATCAAGTATTTCTTTTCCTGCTGCTAGGTATGCTACTAACCAAGACCTCCAAAGTAGCATTTTTTACTTGAGTTGTTAGACCTGCAACAACTTAAATGGTTACAACTAACAATAATGTCCAAAATGTTCCAATGATTTTACACTAATATAAATCACGGTAAATAAAAACTGAAAAGAAAATATACTATTTTTCTCTATTTTAGGGAAAATGGTCCGATTGCAGCGTTTCATGTGGAGTTGGAAAGATGACAAGATGGCGACATTGTGTCTCAGAAGGCTGCGCTCCGGGTGAAAAAGAAGCTCAAATTAAAACATGTGCTTTAAATTCATGCCCATAAGAAAATAAAAAAATTTGTTTAGAGACAAAAGTGATGATTCTTGTTTAAATTCTTAACATGAAATTTTTGGTATAATCAGCAAGAAATGTTGTTGAACGTAAATATACGACGACCGTCAGTAAGAACATTTCGTAAAGTAATGCAATTTGAATTCTGCCAATTTGGATATTGGTTTTCGGAAACGTTATCTTCAAATGAAATAACAGCGACCATATTTCGGTTCTACAGGAAGTTGTCTTAAACTTGCTTATTTTCAATGAAGCACCTTATACAGTGTGCGCACGAATAGAGTTCGGAAAAGGAAAAACTTTTTTATTTGTGAGTTTCGAAGAAAAAGTTATTGAAGTGAAAACTTCTTTAGGCGCGTTTAGCACTTTTTGTGGGCACTGAATTAAACTGAGCCGTCAGGCGTCAGGTTCGGCTGTGTTACGCTCGAATTCGACTCCGCTGCCGCATCAGTCGACGTGGAAACAGTGTGCGACACTTGTTGCGTCTCAGGTATGTTCTGGCATTTTTTAAATTATATATTTACGTAGGGTGAAGTAAGGTAATTAGTTTTACCGTAATTGCTTATTCCGTGGACCTGATTTATTATGATTTCTGACTTCTGTTGAAGATGTAAAAATTCAAGGGTTGTTCAATTTTAGGAAATATATTTTTTCGTATGCAGTAAAATTATCCCGTATTCCAAGTTTATGTTATTTTTGAAGTGAAAACTTCTTTAGGCGCGTTTAGCACTTTTTTGTGGGCACTGAATTAACCTTGTTGAAGTTTTCACTTCTGTCGTGTGGTCTTAAGCACACACAATTTTTTTTCTTTATAAAAACGTCTACTTGTGTTGAA
This sequence comes from Polydrusus pterygomalis, assembly GCA_963969555.1. Taxonomy (NCBI): domain Eukaryota; kingdom Metazoa; phylum Arthropoda; class Insecta; order Coleoptera; family Curculionidae; genus Polydrusus; species Polydrusus pterygomalis. The sequence goes on from OZ018375.1 coordinate 144,050,020, forward strand.
ACCACCATTTCGAATACCAAATTTACGATTACTATACAGGGTAGATCAAAAATACCATTTTTAATGATTTTGATTTCGATTTTTTTTTTGAAATTTTATGAAAATATTTTCAAAACCGTGATTTATTACACCAATTGTGCAAAAAAGTCTAATAAACATTTTTTCTCAAAGTGGTTAATTTCAAAGCTACAATTAAAATAATAAAATATCAAGTAGCCTGTTCTAAATAAATGAAATGTTTTAGTTATTTTGCATCTTTCAAAGTTGATAGTTTTGTGTCATAATTTTCTCATAAATCTGCATAATAGTGAAAGTAGAAGATGCTGACGTTAGAACAAAGAATTTATATTGTGCGAAGTTATGGTTTAGGACATGGAAAAAGCTATATGGCAGTTCATCAAGAATTCCATGAGATATGGCCTGATGTTTCTCTCACGGACAAGAGTTTAAAAAAAATTCTAATAAAATTCATGAGAACTGGTAGTGTTTTAAATAAAAAAAGGGAGAAAAAAAAGTATGATGAAGATGATGCTGTAACTATAATGACAATGGATTCAGTTAGAAATTTTCCCAAACTGTCTTTAAAAAAAAGATCTTCTCAAATTGGTAATGTGAGTAAATGTCCAGTAGAAAAAGTATTAAAATTCAATAAAATTCGTCCGTACAAACCTAAATTTAATTGAGCTAGTGTAGTCATCATTCGGGTCTAAAGGCCGTCGTCGGTTGGAATTGCTTCCTAACGTTTCGCTAGCACGAGTGGCGAGCTTCTTCAGAGGTCCTTCCATCTCCGGTGCTGGAAGTTAGACCCGAATGATGACTACACTAGCTCACCGACTGGCCGCGAAAGCCTAAACCAATTTGTCTAAATTTAATTATTTTTTGGAAGTAAATGACGACATGAAGCGTTCGGATTTTTATTTGTTGATAGGGGAACATATCCTTAGACAAAGAAGTTTTGTTAATAAAATTATTTTCTCGGACGAGGCAACTTTTACCACAAACGGGGTAGTTAGTTCGCAAAACTGTCGCTATTGGAGCCGCGACAATCCCAATTTTCGTATCCGCTCTAGAAGACAGTATTCACAAAAAGTTAACGTGTGGTGTGCTATTTCTAACAATGGAATCATTGGACCATATTTTATTGAAAACAATTTGAATCAACACACTTATTTGCATCTTCTGAACACTTTTTTCTATGATCATTTGCAAGATATACCTTTAGCTGATCGAATAAAATTACATTTCCAACAAGACGGCTGTCTCGCTTATTCCACGATAATGGTTCGTGATTGGCTAAATCATCAGTTTGGGAACAAATGGTTTGGAAGGTATGGTCCAAATGAGTGGCCACCTAGGAGTCTAGACCTCACAATTATGGACTTTCATTTGTGGGGATATCTGAAGCAACATGTGTATAAAACCAATTTCAATAATAACTTAGATCTCTTGAAAGAACAAATAAGAGAAGTCATTGCAAATATCCCAAGACAATAAAAATACAAATAAGAAATAGTTTTCTTACAACAAAATCGTTATTCTCCCAAATATAAAATTATATTTAAAGTAGGAAAGCAACAATAGTTGTCTGTTCTTACGTAAATTTATTTTAAACGAAATCCAAAAAACTAAAAATGTTGTTTCTGGCTAACCCTGTATAATAATTGTAAATCTGGTATTTGAATTTGTACTTTCAACACAAGCAGACGTTTTTATAAAGAATAACTTTTTCTTCTAAACCCACAAATGAAAAAGTTTTTCCTCTTCCGAACTCTATCCGTGGACACACTGTGTAGTGTATATGTCGTAGGCTGATAGTGAAATCCGTCATTTCATGAAACGCCTAGTCATATCATGAAGCGTGGCTAAAAGGTATATTGCAACTGGTTTGTTCGTTGTTCCCCAGAGCATTTTTTGCAATTTTTTTAACTAATATTATTTTATAAAAATAAAATTTAAATTAAATTTTTAAAAAATTGAAAAAAATGCTCTGGGTAACAACGAACAAACCAGTTGCAAATACACCTTTTAGCGTGCAGCATGATATGACTAGGCTTTTCATGAAATGACGGATTTCACTATCAGCCTACGACATATATATTATACTTTGTCCATGTTCCTTTTTTCATTTCCATTAAAATTCTTGTATCCTACTCTATCCGAATGGGAGAAGAGTTTTTATGTGTTATAAATCACTACGTTTCACCAGCCGTCATTAGGTAAATACTTAATAAGCAAAGTGACTACAGCTCTATTTATTATACTAGCTATGTGCACTGAAGGCTAACTGAAATGGGTGCAGTCATGCGTTTAATTCGTGCTCAGTATTATTCTAAAATTACATCTACTTAACAAAGGTTCCCAGATATTTCTTATATTTAATGACGGCTTACTATAACAACCTGGGTTTTGGTGTATAGCAGCAGCTTCCTTGAACTTCCTATATTGTAGTTTTTGATGCAGCACTTCAGCTTCTTTCTACATTATATGAGTCCAGGCATGGTCTGGTCAGCTGCATCTGCCTTTTCAGTCTCTCCTTTTACCGCATTATTTCTGTGGTCCTTGTGTAATCCTTGTTTCGAGTGGGTATCTTACCAAATTAATATAGACCGCACTAATTCACAAAAGACACTTTTTTCTGTCCTTTTAAGCTTGTTCGTTTGGTCTTATTAGGTGGTGACTTTCTTGGGTATCTTTCGAGCTAAATACTGTATTGAGGTTATATCGTTGTCCTAGTCTTATTTTCTGATATAACTCCTCTGACAAACGGAATGGTGAGTGTTGGTTGTTCCTTTTTTTATCTCCTTTTTATGTGTTTGGTCGACTCTTAAGAATCTATTACCGGTGCCTCCGAGGGGCCAACCGTGCGCTAATACATCAAGACATTGACATCCGTTTGTTTCTTAAATGCATTATTATATGGTTAATTTTGTTTGTTATTTCATGCGAGAGCATTGATATCTTTATATCCTATCGAAAAAAACTCGATGGAATTTAACAAGTTTTGCATCATACTTATCCCCGTCAGTTTCTCTTAAGCTAAAACCAAAAAAATTCGCTCTTTGCCTGATTTAGACTAAGCTGGTTTGCAAGAAATCAATCCTTGGTCTCTAACTCTGACATCCTACGCAAGTGCAACATGAGTGTAAAATGGTTGAATCATTTGCAAATAGGATACGAAAACATTTATCTGAACAAAGCAGTAGGTCGTAAATATAGCATAGAAAAATAACTGGACCCAAAACAGAACCTTGATCGAAATGCAAGTCGCCTTTGATGCTAATTAAGAGTGATGTCTACGATAACTAAATAGAATTAATATTAATAGAGAATCTTTCAAACAATCAGGTTTATTTGTGCAGAAACCTATAAAAAAATCTAATCGGATTATATATTTAATAAATTTATTGGGCAATTTTAAAGCAATCAATTTAGAGTTTTAGAGCGCTTGGCTTTCGTTCCTAATAAATCATATTTATAGAGGAATTACATTGATTTATGGCCTATCCATAGGGTCAGATTTCTTATAAAAGAAGCATTTGATATTAAATAGAGAAATCCTATTTTTAACCGATCGAACAAGAAAATGGGAGGTTCTTCATTAGTACTGTACAGGGTGTTTCATTAAGGTCGAAGAGCGGCCATATCTCGGAAACTACTGGGCATAGAAACTCAGGAAAAGAAAAATGATAGTAAAAGTGGCCATGAGAAAATTCTGGAAATAATTTTCAAGTTCCGCATTTTGCCGCAAGAGGGCGTAATTGAAAAGTAAATTTGTAAATTTGTAAATTTATAAATTCCACATTAAGGTATATGTTTGATAACACCATTTTAAAGCTTGGACAATTATGCATCATTTTGGTCTTATGCTCATTGGCGTACCGACTTCAATAGGAGTGGGGGAAGCTGTTGAAAGTGTAATCATTTAAATCGCTGTAACTTATAAACGACTTATCCGAATTTAGCAAACTAAAGACTGTTTGGAAGAGAAATGTATGCACTTTGACCAATCGTATTTAGTTGTCCATAATAGTTCTCAAAAAAAATGCTAGAGGGCGCAATTTGCAATAACAATACTTTTTTTGATTTTACTCCGAAAACATAAATCATACGGTATAATTATGATACCATAATCGAGAAGGAGGTGAAATTTGCTAGAAAAAATATTAAAACCGCAGCTCGATATCTCCGTTCGTTTCAGAGTTATTGCCAAAACAATAATTTTTAAGACAAATTGCGCCCTCTAGCAATTTTATTAGAAACTATCTTGTACATTTGATACCTGCGGCAAAACGCGGAACTTGAAAATTATTTCGAGAATTTTCTCAGGGCCACTTTTATCATCATTTTTCTTTTCCTGAGTTTCTATGCCCAGTAGTTTCCGAGATATGGCCGCTCTTCGACCTTAATGAAACACCCTGTATTAGCTATAAAAAAATGTGTTAATTTTTTAGTCCAAATCTAGAAAGGCCCAAAATAACTACCTAACGCTGTATGCAGTGTGCCGAGCATTGAATTTTATAAATATTAATTTTTCCCAGTATTTCAAAGGCTGTTTGTACACAGTTTTGATTTTCTCAGTGATATTCTGATTTTGTCGATCTAGACAGATATTATAATATCCTTTGCTCGATGCACTTATCCTTTTTTGTTTAGGCACTTCGTATTATGTTTGCTTATTCACAGTGGCAGCTCATGCGGTAGAGCCACAGTGCTATGGCCCTACTTGTCCTACCACTTACATACAGTGTGACCAGTAAAGTCCGCATCATATGGGATTTTTTTTTATTAATAACTTTATTCGACATTTGATTTTTGCATCAAGTTTTGCTTCGATCGAGATGCAAATTAAGCAAAAAAATTATAGTCACGTGATTCGCAATATGTGTCAAATTTTAATTTTTTTCAAAAAATAATTTAAAAGTTGGGTTATTTCTGAAAATATCGAAAACAGTAAAGTTATAAGAAAAAGTTTTTTTAAATGCAGTTTCTAGTTCACATGCAATTTCAGCTGCATAAGATAATTTTGATTTTTTATCCACCACTAACCTTTATTTTCCACTTAATGAACACTTTACTGATGACACTGTGTTCTTTTTTGTCTTAATATAAAGGTGTATTACTTTCAGAAACAAACTACGTTTTCAAAAATACTTATTTTATGAAGTTACCTTATACAGGGTCAAAAACAAATAAACTTTGCGTCTTGTAGAAAAACACACATTTAATATGGCGCTACTTTAAAGAAAATGTATCTAAAATAAAGCATTGTCAAAACTAAGAAGTTTTATGTAGATTGCGTTAAGTCTTCTTTTGCAAAAGTGGTGCAATTTACAAAATATGGGTAAAAATCAAAAATTTTTTTTTTTTTTTTTTTGAAATTATCTTATGCCGCTGAAATTTTTCATGTGGGCTAGAAACTGCATTTAAAAAAATGTTTCTAATAACTTTTTTCGATCTTTCAGAAATAACCCTACTTTTGAATTACTTTTCGGAAAAAATTAAAATTTGACAGATAATGCGAATAATGTGACTACTATTTTTTTGCTTCATTTTCATCTCGATCGAAGCAGAACTTGATGCCAAAGTCAAACTTCGAATAAAGTTATTAATAAAAAAAATCCCATATGATGCGGACTTTACTGGTAACACTGTATTCCTATTTTTAAAACAAACTATTTTAAAATGGAACACAGTCGATCGTTCTTTATCGAAGCGATTATGTGTCGGTAACCTAGTTGTCGCTGGCTTAGCCCAGCATATCGATATCTATGCCGTTACCAAGCAATGCCTTGAATAATGGGGAGGTACCGAACTCTTTTGGGCTAAGGAGGCCAAGACCCACAACAGCGCATGCGCGCTGAAAGACATATTTTATTTCACTTGGTGACTCAGTTTAGTTGTTGGTTCGTCCGTTCGTTCATTTGTTTCGATGTGTGTTGTTTGTTCATTGTCTTAAACAAAGTAATTTTCTTATTTTTCTAGCTTTTTATAATCTAAAAGTTATGAATACGTCTAATTTTTATGAACCATCTATTTTTTATAATATCTTTAGAATTTGTGAAAATTTAACAAAAATATTTAGACTATTTTGTTTTATGTGTGTTTTATTTGTAGGGAAAGAAACTTGGTCCTGTTTAGTTATTGGGATTTTTTGATATCAACAAAATTTTGGTTTACTTTTAAGCTGGATTTCGAAGGGGTTCTTTACAGATACAGCCATTCAATGTGTAATTGAGACATGGAAGAGAAACATTAATTAAGGACAAAATATTATAGCTGTCTTTTTGGATTTTAAGCGGGCGTTCGAAACAGTTAACAGGGCTAGACTATTGAGTAAATTGTATAAGTAAGTATATTAGATTCGCGGAAAAGTTTTTAAATGGTTTACAAATTATTTAAGTAACAGGCCACAAAAAACACATAAATCAAAAATGTATCCAAATAAAAAAATAAATAATATAGGAGTTCCTTAAGAAAGTATACTAGGTCCAATATTATTTATTTTATACATTAACGATAATATGCGTTCAGTTTTAAAAATGTGTAAATTATAAATGTTTCGAAGGCCTATTGCTGATAGAACGTATCTACGATTTGGTAGTTTTTAAAGAACAACGAAAAACCTATATCGTTGAATTTGAACAGTTTTAAGATTCCAAGTTTTCACCGATGAATTGAAATGACTGCACATATTTGATTTTAGTTTCAAATTGACTAATTTTTCTGTATATTACAATTACGTTCTATTAGCTTTATTTTTTTCTGTTATTTAAAGTTACGTTCTTTTGTAGCTAACAAACTTTGTTTTTATGTTTGGTAAATATAAAAAACTGTTATAATTTTTACCTTAATATTTAATCTACAAGCCAAACACATTATCGTTTATTACATTTCAAGATATTATTAAAATAATAGAATGTAACTTGAAAGTTTTTAAAAATATATCGGTTTTTCGTATAAAAGCAACAAGACGTATCGTAAATGTAAACTAATCAAGCGATTTAAAATAGAAAATAACTTTAAAAAAAATTATAAATATATGTATTCGGTATAATAACAATGCTACTTTACTTATAATATCAAACTACTATAATAGTACTTACATTTACATAGAAATATCGATTTAAAACAGGAATACAAAAATCATGCGTGTCGGGAGCGTGTTGTGCGTGTAAATAAAGCAGATACGTTCTATTAGCAGCACAATTTAGAGATGCTTCATAACGTGTTATTGTTTCGAGCAAACTACAGCGAATTTTATTGGTCGGTGGTAATAATATGGCGGTAACACGGATAGGAAACATACCGTTCTATTTGTTTTAACCAAAACATTGAAATGCCTAATTTTGCAGATACGTTCTATTAGCAATAGGCCATCGGTTTGCTCATAAAACCTTAATTTATATAATATATTATTATGCTTTAAATTTTTTTAATGGTCTAAATGTCTAAATTATGGGATAAATATATTAATAAATTGGCTAAAGGTGAAAAATAAAATATTTAAAAACTAAATGTATGTTTATGGATAATAATTTAAATTGAAAAATTATAAATGATGTGATTAATGGTGAAAAATTGAAATTAATAAACAGTGTTAAATATTTAATGACAATTCATTATTCAAAATTAAAGCTATTTAATTTTTTTTATTTTAAAAGTAGGATATTTTAAAAGAATCAGTTCTAATTTAAGGTTGCTTTCCAAAAAAACGGTATTTAATACTATTATATTACCACATTTTCTTTAGTGTTCTTCTATTTTATATTGTGCTTCAATTGTAAGAAAATATTTGATAAATTACAAATTTTGCAAACTAAAGCAATGTGGATAATTTTAAATGGAAAATAGGTTTACAAAAATAATTTAGATTGGCTGCATGTCAGAAATTTTATATTTTATTTAGTAAGTATCTATACACATAAAATTAAAAATAATTTAAAGTTAATATAAATTAATATTAAAATAATTTTGTTCTTTTAATTATGATCATCATAATTTCAAAACAATCAAAATATTTATGTGGAAAAAATATATAAAAGATGAACCTATTTGATAGGTTTGATAGAATATAATAATTTGAAAAATTCTTTAAATCCCAAATTCTATTAAAATTTAAAAAAAAAACTTTAAATCAACATTTATTCAAATAACCAAATGAAACGTGATATTTAATACAGTTTACAAATTTTTTAACTTTTCCTCTGTTTTTGTTTAAAAAAATTGCATTTTAAAATTAAAAACGAAATCTATAAAAATATGTTTAAAAAAAATGTATTAAAAGGTATTTAATTGTAGCTGTTTGCTAAATAAAACACGTTACTACTACTATAACCGATGACCCGGTGCATATCTGAAAAAAAAATGAAAACATAAAAAATAGAAGGTTCATATAATAATATACACAACATTTTTAATTTCTGTATGGTTGGTAGAATTTACTTAGTTAGATTCTGCATACCGCGACGAAATAGGTAATCAAGCAAAACGAACAAGATATATATCTTATTGAATTATAAACTGCGTTCGTTTTTATGCTGAGGACATTCTGTTGGACGAACGACGTATATTTATTATAAAATATTGAATAAATTTAACAGTATTTGGTCGCGGTTTCTACCCCCTAAATAATTTTTAACCCTGCCTTACGAGCCGCTACTGAGGTACGTTACAATAATATTTTACCAGCGCAATATTGCTTGTTTTGGAATTTTAGCACTTAAAAAGATCATTTTCATCGCTATCATAAAGTCCTCTAATCCAACAACAGACTGTAAAAACCGACCATCAATAACGGACCCAGTTCTATTTTTCAAGTGACCGCAGTTGTACGCATTCCGTGTTCTTCTCACACATTTTATTTTAACGGACATTCCATTCAGATCATTTCGGTGATGGATGAGAGAAAACTCATAAATTTTAATTTCCCTTTAGAGTTTTCTAGATGTGAAATCTGTCTACGCCACTTTTTTCGTTTCTGTGTGAAGGCTAGCGCGACGGACCGGCTATGATTTTTAGATGTGTTTTTAGATATTCTGTATACGCTTCATGTCTGCTTTTATATATAAAAAAGTGGGTCGCAAGAGGAATAAAGGATTTTGTGATTTAGACGTATATGCCACATTTTTTATTTTTTCTCTTTTACTAATAATTATTAGAAGCTCGAAAACGTGGCTTCTTTTACTGGAGATTTGGAATTGGAAATGGGAAATATGGAATATATTATAATTATTTTTACAAATACCTGCAACTTCTTTATAGATACAGGCAGTGGCTGCTAGTGACCTGTTAAAGGGGCAGTGCTGCAGTACGTGAATATCAACATAAAAATTTTAAAAACAAAAAAAAACTGCGCTTTTATTGTGTTATCATCCTTTAAACGGATCTTAGTTTCGAAGGGGGTTACGGCGGAATAAAACTGCGTTTTTAGGGACGGAATCGACAGAATGTTTATTAAGAAGTAGATCGTTTTCGCTGAAAAAGACCCAATAAATTAATACTACAATTACGCAACACATCGCACCTTTAAAATTAAAGTGACACAATAAAAAAAATAGAGTTTTGCAGAAAACAGGAAAAACTATAAAATATATTGGACCCCTCTAACTCTTTTGTCTCCTAAGCCCAAGTAATAAATTAAATTAAATGTTAAATTTGGGGAAACTAGCTAAATGGTTTTACTAGAAGACTTAAATTTGATATTAAAACCTACCCTTAATAGTAAAAAAATAAAAATAAAAAACAAGTTAGGTCTTTTTACTGCCAAATTCTTTTTAACAACGAACGAATTATTTGGAGTTATGCCATTTTAAAATTAAAATTGTCGTTGGACTCAGCGAGTCATTTTAGAATAAGTCCTTTTTTTATTAAATACCAGTTACTTTTTTGTAAAATGTTTGGAATTAAGTCAGTTTAGACTTAAAGCAGTGTCAATTTTCCGTCGCATGCGACAACATACTTAAATTATACTCTTTAGTATTAAAAAGAGGAGCGAATACCGTTAATATGAAAAAGGCATAAATATTAGGTCCAGTGGCAGCTAATAGAGGGCGGTATTTAGTGCAATTTTATGATTAAACCTAGAAATATACAATTTTCGAGTTGTGTCACTTTACTTTTAAAGGTGCGACATGTCCATTATATCCTACCTGACACTACGGCGGGTATCCGGCCCACCAAGCAAAAAACCTCGCACTCGCATTCGCAACATTGCAATCTTCCTTCAAAATTCTTGCAAGAGCAATATTGTATTTGAAAGCTTGTAGGTAAACACCGTGGAACTCTCTAAAACAACTTTTCTATTTAGTTAATTCCCGCAACGTTGACTTTTGAAACCTTTCATATTAAATATTGTTACAACTTAGCTTTCGGATTCTCTATGCTATGTTCGATATATAAATTTAGAGAAATGTTTCAAGGGCAACCTGTAACGTGCAATATTTTAGCAATCTTCAGTTTAGAAAGTTTCAGGCAAATTACATAGCAACTTAGCAGCAATGTTGGTTTATGACTGTCTTTTTGTAATTGCAATTGTGCTGCCCAATCATTGCTTCAAATAGGTACGCCACGCGTCGGTCGGGGGGGTTATGTTTTCGGTCTCAGAGTCAGATCGGATCGGCCATTTTTATTTTGGCTTGGCATTTCTTTTAAAAGAGTGAAGAATAGTGTTTTATTAAGAAATAAGGTAGGTTACATTAAATTTAATAAAAGTTTATGCATGCTTAGGTACTTTTTAGCAGAGAACAAGTTGTTCTCTGTTAGGTAGGTAATTTTTGGAAATTGAGGTCGTGCTGTTAAACACAAAACATAACCTATAGGTATTTTATTATTTAATTTGTATTGGTGTGTCTTGTGTGTGGTACTACACGTCACTGGAGACTAAACTGAAAGAACCCCTTCCAAAAAAATTACCAAAATTAAAGCAAAAAGCGCATGCATACGGTATTATAACGGCAGATATTCCAAAGTTTTCACTGGATAGGCTTGCAGACACAATTTTTGCAATTTAATTCAATAGACAACTTAAGATAGTGTTAATTGATTGATTGATTAATAAAGTTAATTGAAGTTGAATTTGTAGGCATCTAATACTAGCAATAGGCTACTAGTAAAAAATGTGTTTGCGAAACCTACACAGAAATTTTTCATTCGTATAACCTATACACGAGTAAATTTTATATAGTTACGGGTTCCAAATCAGTAGAATGAGAATGTATGTCACAAGCCAATTCCGATACCCTATAGTTGGGGACCTTTGTCCATTTTTTGCTATTTTTAAAAAGAAAATTATGAGAAATTGCACACAAATCATAAGTGAGAATAGCAGTGTTTTGAAATTTTAGATACATTTTTTGAGACTAACTGGAGGAAGAAATTTGAAAGATGCAGTGTACAGATGTTTGGAAAAGGTCTTCACCAATTATGTGGGGCAGTTTTTAAGTTGGACTGGTGCCAAGGGGAACTACAAAACAAAAACTTTAAGTAAGTAAGTATGGACTACTTCAAAAAAAAAACTTTAAACCTCCCTTCACTTATAACAGGTAGATTTAAATTTTTCTTTGGCAATACTATATTATATTAAATACATCAGATTTGTATTTAATCAAATTAAAAATTTTAATGAAAATTTTACACTCTTAATTTCAACCAATCAGAAGCTTGATTTTTCTTCGGTTACCATTAAAACCCACAGAATAACCGGAAATTTTTGACGTTTGTGGTAAAATTAATAAATGAAAATTTTCCTGAAACGCCATTTCCAAGACATTTCTAGAATATGTCATTTCTAATAAAAAAATTAATTTGTACGTAGGTTCTTTAATAAATGAGTTTAAAATTTTCTAACCGAAATCCCACGTGCTTAAATTAATAAACGGTAAATTTTTCCTCGATCATGAATATTCAAGTCTTCAGAAAAATTTCCGGTAATAAATTAATCACTGTATCTATTAGTGATTGTCATTTTTTTTTATTTTAGATGCTGTCCGAACTAATTTTAAAGAACTTACAGATCAAGATTTTTAAAATTTTTACAAAAACTGGTTTCAGCATGCTAAGACACGTTTTGAACGAAGTAATTAAAACAGATTAGGGGTTAAGGAAACCAAACTTTGAAGGAATTAAATATAAGAAAAGTGTATACTTAATATATATACAGGGTAATTCACAGTGAATCGGAGAACGGGAGATACGTTTTATTTGAAAATTTGTTTGTCTAGATAAACGACCATGGTCTATCGTTCTAAAATATTTTCAGCATTGCGGCGTTGCCGCTTCTGCCCAAAACAGGTGGCAACATCGTTATTTTAAATAAAACAGCCTATATATTTTTATATTTTTAGATTCTACGTAACATTCAAATTATTTTTTAATATATTCATTACTAGTCTATACTTAATAGTTTTCGAGATATTGACTCTTGAAAAATGGCATTTTTCAACTTTGACAGCTTCTAGCATTCTAACTATATATGTCTCTTAGAGCAAAACGGCTCACATGTTCCTGATGTCCTTGATTTTATTATGTTCCCAAAATTATCAACTTTCGGTTAAACAGGATGGAACTCGAAAGCAGGAAATTAATTAGTTTGATTGGTTGATTTGGTTGATTTTTTGGGAAGATAATAAAAATTGAAGGAAGGAACACCAGCCGTTTTGCTCTAAGACATACAGTTAGAATGCTAGAAGCTGTTAAAGGTTAAAATTGTAATTTTTCAAGAGCCAATATCTCGAAAACTATTAAGTATATATAACGTAACTTATAACAATGAATATTGTATTTAAAAAATTATTTGAATTTTACGTAGAATCTAAAAATTTAAAAATATATGGGGGGTTTCATTTACAATACCGATGTTGCCACCTGTTTTGGGCAGAAGCGGCAACGCCGCAATGCTGAAAATATTTTAGAACGATATACCATGGTCGTTTATTTGGACGACCAAATTTTCAAATAAAACGTATCGCCTGTTCTCCATAAACGTCTAACGTACCATCCACCGTGAATCACCCCGAATATATGTTATACCTATAATAATATTATATATTATAGCAAAATAAATACATTTGTTTTTTTTTATAACATGAATAATAAATAAACGAATAATTAATGAATACACTGAACTCTTATTTCTATAGAGGCCCAGAAAAGGGCCTGCCAAACACGCTTAAAATGGCTAGTAACAAGTCCTGCAAACATACCTTATACTCTGTACTAAATCGAGCATAAATCCGCTCCTATACTTGATTGAGAATATTTCTTTAAAACAAAAATTGGTTAAATGGATCAAATTTTTTAAATAGGGGAAGAAAATGTTTATTACTATTTAGTTGTGTTTCTCTTTTATATAGCTGTATTTTATCTTGTTTTGTTTGTGTTTTGAATGTTATTTTAAGAAACATTGTCCAAGCGAAGTTAACATGTGTTTTATAATGTTGCTGGAACCTGGCATGCAACTATTGCAACAACCTAGATATTTTTCAATCGCCGTCACATTTCTAGTGTAATGTTACTATAGAATTTCAAAAAATTAGGTTGCTGTAATGTTTTTGTGCCAAGGTTGCTGTAATGTTTTTATGCCAAGGTTGCTGCAATTAATTGCGTGAAACGTTGCTGTAATTTAAATATCAATATCGCTAGAATGTTGCCGAAGCAATATATTTGTCAATATTGCAACTGAAACGTTCCTGAACGGCCGATTAAGGCTTGCAGGGATGTTCCCAGCATCACGCAGCAAGAAAAAGAGCAACATTGCAGCTCTCTTTGAAAAGTTACTAGAACGTTGCTGCAACAACATTTTGCTTGGTGGGGGACCTTAAGATTGATAAGTAGGTAAGTGGAGTACTTCGCTGCCGAAAAGTTGCCAGCGAAAAGAACTGCTAAAATTGATAGCAGCACGTTTAACTATCAATCCCACGATAAGAGTCCTGCAAAAAAGGTACGTAAAAAACTTGTGCGCTTTGGACTATTTTTAGGTCCAACCAGTTGGTTATATTCTTGATACTGGGTCTTGTTAATGTTCGTTGATACTGGTGAAGGACAACTAAAAATACACGCACAAATACTGGTCCGTGTCATCCTATTAAAATAAATTTAAAATGTACTCACTAAATTTTGCGAAAACTTCACGGTAACAACATAAGACACAAATACTAAAAAATCAGTTTACTTTATTACTTAACACTTATATTATTTAATTAGAATAATAATAACCAAAATTCTTAGAGTATTTGCTGATGGTTTGTGAAAAAACAACGAAACTTTACCTTATAGAGTCAAAATATTTTTATTAAATAAAATGGGTGGGCGGGTAGTTTTAAAAACAGTAAAAGGCAGAGGCAACACATAAACATACAAGATTATGATGAAAATCCGAAAGCTCTTCTACAGTAGCAGCACTGTAAACCTCGTCTTGTGTTTTTACAACCACCCACTTGCTTATTGCTTATGTCATACACAAAGACAAAATGAACCGGCACCATGCCACTGGCACGTAACGTTTAAAGCCAACGACCAAGTGCCTCCTGCCACAGGCAAATAATGGGGGGTACTTCCTACTAATTGACTTGTTGCATGTTACTCATAGCAACTTCCAAGGCATTTTAAAATCCCTTATATCAAATATGATTTAAAAGATTGGTATATTTTATACAATTGATCAGTATCGATTTAAAGTAATCCATTATGATAATTTTCTGTTTTTTTTTTTCAGCTAACCAGACACCAATTTTTTAAGGGTGCAATGTGGACTCTACAAAAAATGGGGATTTTCACTACTCCACATGCGTGTATTCTGAGAATTCACATAACCGAATAGGTAGAACCAGGCTTCATCCGAAAAAAATGTCAGGTCTAATAAATCATTTACTTCCAATAAATTTTGGGTAATTCCTGCGTCTTTCAAAATCTGCGGCTTGTATTTCTTGGAATACTTGTACTTTATAAGGAAATAAATTTAGCTGCTTCTTAAGAATAGTCCTGCATGTTCCATAATATCTTCCCACTTCTTGGGACAGGCGTCTTATACAATTTGTTGGTGTATTTTGCATTATTTCACGAACGTTTGCAACAAGTTCTTCTGTTCTTACAGATGGTCTTCCTGCTCCTTTTTTGTGTTGTATAAAACCTGTTTTCCTAAACACAGCCACGGTTCTTTTCAGGCAATGATAAAAATCCCCAGCAATAAAAGCAACGTTAGGAAAATGTTCGTGAAAATCGTCCATGCACAAACCCGGATTGTATTGCCACTCACCATTTACTCTAACCCCGTTTCGAAAATACGCTTCAACCACGACTGTTTTGTGCTGTTTCGTAAAGCCCATTGTGTGAATTGTTTAAGAAATTGGAAAAATTAGCGATGAATCAAATTACTTGTAACGACTGTCAAAGATGACGGAATAACTGATTGATTGTTAATTCAGGTAGTTACTGACACCCAACAGGTATTAAGCTCTAAGGCTAAGCATTACGTCCTTGGATGCAAGGCCCTCTTTGATTCAAATAATTGTTGCTCGCACGGTATAACTGCAGATTTAGAAACTGATTAAAAATTAAATCAAAAAATATAATGAAATAAATTAAATCAGACATCCCTTTGTGTTAATAATTTTTCACTTTGTACGTATAAATGTGTTTTTATAAATGTGTTTTAGATTAAACATTCGATTGCATTCGTGTTTTAGTTTAAGGCACTTTTTTGTGTGGATAAAATAATTCTTAAAACATTTAAACACAATAAATTAATAACAACTATTATGTTATAACCAGTTAGTCAAGATGGGGCCCAGTTTCCAGTTTTTATTTATATAGTCGACTGATCGGAATAATAGGTATTTACTGTACGTGGTTGCTGCGTGAGGTCATAGTTAACTATAGCTTGACTGCTTTGGCTGTACATTTCTTAAATACAGTAAAATATATTTAAAATAGCCCATTTTGGATGCGCGGTACCCTTAAAAATTTAAGTGCATATTTTTAATCAGGCGATGAGGTAAAGTAAGCCTCGATTTTTTTTGACGACGCAACATGATGCTTTAAAAGCTATAAAATAAACTAATAATTTGTAGATGAAAATGTTTAAAAGGGTAAATTATTTTTAGCAAAATGTGGCGAAAGCCAATAATCCTTCCATATTACGTATAGACAAGACTGACAAGAGGGTAATGTTAAAATTTTCAGTTTATTAAGCAAGTTTATTCCCTTCTCAAGTTATTAATTAACCAGGCCTAGAAGATAAACCGAGGCTAACAATGGCTTGCCAGGATTATAATAACGTATTACCTCACGTAACTTGTCTCAAGATTATCAAAGGATATACAAAATTGCGGATCTTATGAAGATTACGATAGGAAGTTTATAGTTGAAATGAAAAATATGTTTATACCGCAGACATTTTCCACTAACTAAAGCCCATCCAAAAATGTTTCATGGATGGTATATTTTAGCTGGATACGCTGAAAGATCTATAAACTAACTAGTTTGGGGTACGCTGTAGGCGATCTGGCTCTTCATAACCAGAACTGCATTACCTTTGTACGTGTCTCAGACTTAATATCTTATTTAGATATACCCTTTGCCACCTAAGAATTTATTAGAGGCCGGCGACACATGTAATTTCTAGTGTGCTCAGGACCGGGGATCCAACATTTTAATCAACATTTATATTAATGAGTGCATAAATTAATAATTTTAAGACATTTTCCTGAAATTATTTTATTGACAACTTATGTATACAAATGCAAGCATGTCTGTCGAACTAGCAGAGAATACTGTGGCTAGACCACTGGGATCAGTCAAAGAAGAAATAGATCGAATAGCTAAACAACTTGCACAAAGCAGATGGACAGGGCTTACAACTTGTAGCATCTCCAGGCAATTGTGGCCCCTACTTGATAACAGGAAAACCGCAACGCTATTACAACACAGTCGGAAGGACCTAAGAAACATCACTGCCGTAATCACCGGACACTGCCTGTTCGGTAGACACGCTGAACGTATGCAAATCAGTGGTGGCTCGTGACATTATGAATAGGTGATGCAGCATCGCTGGAGAAGCGCCGCAGGCGAAAATTTTTGGGGACCACGCCCAAATTTCGTTTTTGTCTACTATTTTCTAATATTTGCAGTGAACACGTGTATGATAAATTATTCAATTTCATATAACATACCTATACATTTGGGGGGGGGGGCATGGGGGGGCATGACTCCTCCCATGACCCCCCCGGGATCCGCGCTTGCCCCCTACCTGATACTTAAATTTGGATCAATACATAGCATACATAAAATAATATTGCAATAATATGTTAATAATATGAATTTTCTACAAAAAACTTAAATAATAGTTACCACACAACCATCCAAACTCACTGTACCACGATTTTTTAAAATTTCGACAGTACACTTTGTCTTTAATCTTAGCCGTTTTACTTACACTTAATATGGGAGAAGGCTTTTCAGAGTTAAAAAATTCTTTTTTTTATCATCTTCAGTCCACCCCGAAAACGATTTTTCCAGTAAAACACAAACTGCATCATATATAGGAAACATTGTGAAATATAAAACTAAATACCGCAAAGAAACAATAACCCGGCACGCGACATCAGTTAGTGGAAAATCTGCCTCACTTGTCGCAGGCCGAATCGAGACGTTGTCATGGCAACCGCAGCATTCCTCGTGTCTGATGTGAGTCAGCGGAAGCGTCATCGAGAAGCTGCTTCACAGCGCGTTTTACAGGTTGCCGAATGGTTTTTCCAGTGTGTTATAAAATCAAATCTGTAGCATTCTGATAATTAAATAAAACGCATCATAATATATGTAAATAATATCAGAAAACAGAGTTTTATAGAAGCAAATGAATTTTTAAATAATTATTTAGTCAGTCTGGAAATAATATAAGGTAGGTGAAGCAGCGCTTCACCTGCGTCATCGGGCATTGCAAATACCAACTAACGACTTCTGTAGAAGTTGCAGAGATGAAGAAGAGGAGGAAAGTATTCAGCATTTCTTGTGTGAATGCCCCGGCCTCGCGAGAGGAAGGTTCAATGCACTGGGCGAACCATTTTTTAAAGATTTGGAGGAAATAAGCAGCCTGCAACTGAGTCGACTTACTAAGTTTATTAACAGCAGGGGCTGGTTTGAATGAGCTGTCAAGATTCTTCTACGATCGCGTTAACCATCAGGAAGCTGATGCAAATAGGTTCCGCGGAACATGTGTGGTACCACAACGGTCCTTATAGGACTACGTACGACTGTTTGGACAATGCCATAGGTCTGCCACTCTAACCTAACCTAAAAATAATAAAAAGTTTAAATTGACAGAGGCATTTGGTGAAACATTACCTATATCGCTGTTGGATGGATAATTTATGTTCACAAGCGCTACTATGTACTAGTTACAAATGCGACAAAGACGGTACAGTACACTACGCTTTGTCAATTTTATCTTGAGAAATCTGAAAAAACCATAGAAAGAAAAATCACCACATTGGTCAATCCATTGACCAAATTACACTGCTACGTATTTGGTGTATTCTTTTACTTTTAGATTACATTGAAGGATTTATCTCCATCCTTGACACATTTAGCATTTTATATTTGACCGATAACTCTTTCCAGCCCGAAATATGTTTCGTTTAAAAAAAAAGTTACTTGCTTATTATGTTTGCATGCACTGTCTTTATAGCATATCTTCATATTTTTTTTCATATTTCTCATTAATTAAGAAAAAATACATATGACCCAATATGTTCTGGTCTGGTTATACAACGCAAAAACAACAGTAAAATTTAAATAATAAACATCAAACTGAGAGACATTATGTATAATAATATTAATTCATTTTAAAGAGTTGACATAGTATGAAACGCAAAAACAATTTTTATCTTTGGTTAGACACAACGGTATACCACATTTTATACAGCCCACTTGTGATAAAGCCTTGATAAAATTTCAACATCTCCCTTTGTTCTCAATATGTTTTGGCCAGTGGGTAATATTGTCGAACCTAACATATTGAATTGGATTTATAGCTACTAGCTTTTAGGAGGAGGTTCTGGAGTTGATCGTGGCGAGTTCTGTTCTGACAAAATTTTCCAATTTTTTGACAAAATGTCTGATTTCTATAAATACATACATTTACCAAATGATTCTTAAGTAATACCGTCAAGCCCTAATCTGTATAAGGCTATACGCAAATCGTTTGGGTCCACATCCCCCATGTGAATATTCTTTTATAATGCTCTGGCGTAAAACATTTATGTATTTTTTTTTCTGCTGATGACCATCGTTTCACTATTTACCTGGTTCCACTCTTTGAATATGTTGAAGCAACATGAACCGCTTTATTATCATACCATTTACAGACAATGACATTACTATTTGACTTAGTAGAATAATCGTAGGAACCACGACCTAATTTCTTTAAATTATCATCGGACTTCAGATTGCAACCAGTCATTCTGGCAATACGACGTGAACCAATTATCGACATACACTCTAACCCACATAAACTTCAAAATCATATACTATTCCTCACCAGCTCGGGCAAATACTTTTATGTCTCATTTGTGAGGTTTGTTTTGCACAAATAGTTTTAGATAACTCATTTCCTTGAAAAGAATCATAATTTCGTCTCTTGAATTATTTTCTTCTGGCTCAATTTTAGTATAATTATCCCTTGTGATATCTATTAATGGATGTACTTTAAAAAGTTTGTCGTATTTCTCATCGTCGCTCTCAAAAATTGGTACCTATTTATGGAATTACCATTCTTTTGGCATTACTAAAGACTAGTTTGTGTAGCGATGTTGTTAACTATATTGTCGTTGGACATTGTTTTAAAGTAGGTAAGAGGATTTGAGACTTCGTGAACTGTATCGTACTAAAAGGTTTTAATATAATAAAGTTGGTATTTATTTGGTCCTATCCTGTAGACGTGAAAATAATATACTTTAAAAATATAAGCCAATCCGAAAAACTTTTGAATTTATTTTTCTTAATAGGTCTTACAGATTACAGATCACCCTGTACATGTTGAGCATATATAGTACGTCCAAAATACGTCCCTGGAAGTAAAAACGTAAAATGGACATGCACTGTATGTCTTTTAAACGAACACGCTCTGAGAAGAAAAATATTACAGGGAAAACCATAAGAAAAGAAATTATGCCTAATATATAAATATTCCACAAAGGTGTTTAACTGATTGCGGGCCTGCAAGCTGAGAGGATATCACATGCGCAGTTGCAATGGATGGATGGTAATGGATTAAATTGGAAGCTAATAAAGACTATACTAATAAAAAAAAGGTGTCCTGTCGGTAGCTGATACCGCAGCTTTTCGCGGGAAACAAATTTCTTCAAAATTTTACGAATACCAAGTCAGTTTATGTAAACTTACCCTAGAACAAAGCTGCTTAAACGATTAGAACGATGTCAAAATTGTAATTTCAGAGCTGTATAGCGCCCAAAGTAAGCAAATTTATACTAAGGTAAGTTCACTGAAATTGGCTTATTTTGGTCGAAGGACTATATTATGATACATTCTTGTAAGGACACACCTTGTTTGTTTTTTAAAATTTAAGCAACAAATATTTTACATAATTTTGGTAAAATAAATATTTTAAGAAATTAAATTAAAGCCCCGAAAAAGAACTACAGAACGTTATAACTTCATTCGTACGAGATTCCACAGAGGCCATTAAATAAATTTATGAGACAAATTTTAAAATTTCATCCCATTTCTAACGAGCAAAAACGAGGTTTTTTAAACGGGTATAAAACCGTTTTCCCACACTGAAAATAGAGGTGAACTTGTGTAATTAGATAACTCGACGCTTTTAAGGATTAAATTTGTTTCTCAATGGGCAGAAAAGTGTATTAGGGGAGACTGGGAATGGTTAAAACCCGAGGTAACTTTTACAAATCGGTAACATTTCTTATTTATATGTATTATAATAAATTTTTAATGCTATAGCATTGCATTTTAAGTTCCGGATCACATGACAAATGTCATGCATTTCAAATGCAGTTTTTAAGTAAACGACGACGGCGATGCCCTACTATAACAATAAAATAAAATATAAAATTTTGAGCAATAAAAACACAAACTGTTTGTTATTGAAGTACAGTGATAAAAGTATTATCCCAGTAAACACATTTCTGATTTTGACATAAATTTTACGTGAGTTTAAAAGAATATACTTCACGTTTATTACTTTAATGTAATATTTATGTAAATTTTATATAAAGCTAAAATTATGAGAACGTAAAACATAATTTTTACGTAAAATGTTAGATATAGCCTTTATATAAACAAAGAAGTATACATTATACATAAATACTTTACTTTAATTGTATGGGAAACTATGTTACGGCATTTGCTGGAAGGTGGTAGACAATAAAGTAATATCAAAAAAATTACCTTGTCGGACTTCCATTGTCTTTGTTTTGTTACCTAATACAACGTTTCGGTTAGTTAGTATATCTGACCATTTTCAAGTGTAAACTAAATTATAATTAATAAATACTGTCTTAAATATTATCCATGTGCAATGAAGCTTGATGACTCCGCCTATGTGGTTATTGGAGTGTGAAGTTTGAGCTGTTGGTTTTGGACAAGAAGAAGCTTCTAGATATTGGGGATATCTATACTTGATTTACTAAATATATGGGTATTTAGATCCATGAAAGCTGCTTCTGTAAATTTTCGTTTTCTACAATGCTGTTCCGTGTCCAAAACTTTGGCTGCAGACCACTGTATGGCTCTATATGCTGTTGGTTGGTCCAAACATGTTCCATTATACCTGATCTCGAAGTTTCACCTCTTTGAGTATGTTTCAGATGTTCTTTAACTCGTACGGGAAGAGGTATTTTTGTTTCTTCAATGTACGATTCGCCACAGTTGCAAGGGATTCGATAGATACAATTTTTTGAGTTTTCATTACGGGGGTTTTACTTTTGTAAGAAAGTTTCTAAGCGTATTTCCGGATTTGAAGGTTGTTTTGATATTATAGTTTTTGATTATCCTTTTTATCTTTTCAGAAATCCCCTTATCATAAGGTATTGTAAGAAATGCTTGCTCCTCTTTTGTTTCTGTATTAGTTTTTACTTCGCGATTTTTAAGTTTTGAGAAGGTATTAATTACAAAGGTTTCAGGGTAACCATTCTGTTTTAAATCTTTTTTGATATTTGAAATTTCAATATTAATGTTTTCTGGATTGTTGCAAACGTTAGTGCTCTGTGATAAAGAGTTTGAATTATGCATTGTTTTATGGAGTTTGAATGATTCGATCCGTGATTAAGATATTGCCCCGTGTAAGTGGGTTTCCTGTATACACTGAAGTTTTTACGTTTTCAGCACTTCGTTTGACGAGAACATCAAGAAAAGGTATAGTGGAGTGTTTTTCTGTTTCCATGGTAAATTTAATGGATTGTCTTATACTATTAATATGTTCTAAAAACCGTATCAGCTCTTCGTCAATATCTGGAAGCCTCTTCTTGTCCAAAACCAACAGCTTAAACTTCACGCTCCAAAAAATACCTGTTTTAATTCATTTATTTTTACTTTGTATTTAAGTTTTTTAAAACTTTGCATGTCAGATAAAGCAATAAAAGATTCTTATATCGCACGACCCATCATTATAATTAGACTTTATAATCTATGGACGAATTTTACGATCTCAGTAAACCATGTTGCATAATAGATAATCATATAAAATGTTAAACGACAAAAACCATATCACACTAGAAGCTATTTAAATTTTTGAGAACTACAGTACTGATTTTTACTGATATTTATATGCGAATAACCGTAGCAAGCAAATATTATTACGATTAATGTCAAGTTTCATTACAACTGCCAGTCGGAACTAATACAGTATATAAAACCATATTACACCCCCAATAGAACTTGATAATTTCTGTGAGTATTCAGAGCAATAATGACTATAAACCATTCTATGGTAGCAATAACTCCAATTACCTATTGACTAAATTATCGTGATATTATCACTACATAAGAAATCGCGTTGCTGTCACATGTAGTATTGTACAGTTGTAGTAAGAATATGTGAATTCTTATAAGAAATAAAAGTTTTTTTCTCAGTGTAATAAAAGCTCAGAAATGAATATTTAAGATACTTAAACTCAGTCACTGTAATAAGATTGACATCAACGCTCACGGTAATAGCTGTATTCTCTTTTGTGGTTTTAGGTGTCGAAAAGTGTACACATTGAATAGAGAACTTTCCAATTTTTTTTTTCAATAATATGATTTAGTTAGGCCTAAAAAAAATATTCCCCAATTATTACTCCTTAAAAATCAGTAATAACTTGGTAAAAATTCTTTAAAGTTTCGCGCGTGTCGAAAGCATTTTAAACAACCTTTTAACAGCGGTATGCAAGGTTGTAGGATCAACTTTAATCTAGATTAAATTAATTTTTACTGTGGTACAACATACCCAAAAATCATTTAAAACGGGATTAAAGAATAATCTGAATTAAGGACGGGTGCTGCATACTGCTGTAAGCGCGCCAAGCCCGATGACGTCAGGAAGTATGACTTTTCCGTCATCCGTCATCCTGACCGGTGGCCGAGCTACCGAGTTTGCATTTGGATTGCCGTGTGTTATTGTTATTGTATAGCTGTTTTAAAGTGGAATTCTCAACGTCGTTCAATTTATTGCCAACCTATGACCTATTTCGTGGATGTCACACACGAATTATACTTCTTAACGTCACGACCCGTTTTTACCCGCTTGGGATAATTTAAATTTTGGGGCATTTTTAAATCTTGCTAGCGGTCTTTTGGGACGAAATAATATGATGTTTTTTTTGCTGCCATATGTTTTATGACAATATATACTTATGATTTATAGAATTTTTCCCCATTTAAAATTTTTGTCAAGTTCTCTATTGCAAACACTGCATTTTTCAAAGATTTTCTATTTCTTTTTAAGACGTTCTTAAGACATAATAATTCTTTATGTTTACCTCGTTCCACCGTAGATATTATCTCGAAAAGTCATAACAATATAACACATAAGGAATTTCTCGTTTTCCTACTTATTTTATAGTTTTCTTGGCTTATACGACCAGGTTCAGGAAAGACTTCCTGCATGTTGTAAACAGCTGCACATAGTTGCATTATTAAAGAGCAATAGTAAAAGTTTATTTACTTCTAGTGTAAAGTGCGCATTATGAAATTGCCATGGTTTTTTAACAATGTTTTAAATTATTTTGCAAGACAAACTGAAAAAAAATGGCGTCAGAATCTGTATCGATAAAAAGTATCGCGACATTTATCGGTTTAACATTATTAACCATTAAGCTCTCTTGGTTCACAGCCAATTCGCCATTCCAAGTCACGTGACTTTTAATGGCGGCTGTGGGCAAAAAACATGTACCAGTAATAGTCCGGTCAATCTAGACCAAAAAATGATAGTGAAGGTACATAAATTTACAACAAGCTGAAAATCAGTAATATTGTTCAAAATATAATTATAAATAAAATGTATAAGTTCCCCATCATTCCCGTGTATGGAAAAAATTTTACTCGAGGTCAAAGGTCAAAAAAATGAGTTTTTCGCGATTTTCAGCAAAACGGTAAGTTTTATCATAAAAATTCAGACAAAAATTGTAGACCATAAAATTATCTATAAAAAATGTGTCAATACTTTTTTCCTATGAGCCATCGTTTCTGAGATATAACGATTCAAAAAGTTGTTATCGTCATAACATGCACACGTTTCCATCACGTGATTTTGATAATCACATTTTCATATTGTCAGCGCGTTTTAATTTAATATTATTGAATGTCAGTCTTGTCATTTTTGCCATAGAAGCCAGTCCAACTTCACGAGCTTTATAGCAATTAATTTTACCATCACCAACGACACCACTCGCAATAAAAAACAATTTTGTTAAACTCTGGAAAAGGATCATGCGTTGAGAACCACTCTCAAAGTTTTCGTATATCTTTAGCATATTTTTTTACTCGTGAATTACTTGCATCAACATGCTGCTCGGTCGTATCCATCCTAACATTAGCGATATCTTCTAATTTTCCACAAACTGTATTCATAGCATGCATACTATAAATCCATTTACTTATGACGCTCTCTTTTGTACTTCTCCCTCGAGCAATACCTCCATCTGCCTTCATAGCTTTCATCATAGACTGCTCGATTACCATGTCCGTTGAAGTTCTACAACTTAATTTGTCTGAACGTCTAACTGTGAAAAATCCTTCTGAACATTTTTAGTAAACTTCAGGATCAATCAAATTCTATAATTGTTGCATATCCTGCAAGTAAAGCTGTGCAGACTTAGGAAAATGTCCAGACGCGTGAAAAAAAGGAAGCATTTCTTTGACGTCGTTTAAATGAGCTTTCCAATCCCCCCATACGCTCAGCTCTTAGGAACTCTTTAGCAATGGAAACCATATAAAAATATTAAGATGATAATATACTATTATATATAATCAGGGACGGAGTCATGGGGGGGCAACGCCCCCCCCCCCCCCCTAAATTTATCTTAAACATCAAAAGTTGGGAAAACTTGGGTAGACAAAAATGTGTGCAGCTTATTTAACTTCCATTAGTTGCCCCGGTAAGACTGACTGTAAGATATAGATAGACACTTTTGGCATTTTCAGTCATTTAAAGAGTGTCGTGTATCGTACACAACCTAAGTATTTGGAGGACCTTAAAAACAGTATTTTAGATGCTGTGCATGTTATTTCTCGTAAACATTTGCAAAACGTGCTTTCCCAATTTCCCGAGAGGATTGGACACAATCAGGTGTTTGAAGGACGAAATTTTTAACATTTAATTAAATAACTTTTTTTATATTATTGTTTATTTTAAAATTATTACCAATTTTGTTTAAATATTCAAATGTACTACATTCATTTGCCCATAATTTCGAAACAGTTGAATTTAGTCATATGGTATGCTGTACAAAAAATATTTTAAAGTTATTGAAAATTTAAAATATCTGATAATATACAGGGTGTACCATTTTAGTCCTATACCGGGTATCGGCGGAAGATGGTTCGCCCCTCTAACTTTTTTGTTTTTCAAGATAATGAAATAAAATTTGGGGGTTTGTATATGACATAAAACTGAATTTTTTAAAGTTGACTCAACATTATGAAACTTCCAGTCTAACCGGAAGTGATATAAATTTTCGATTTTTAAATGGGACACCTGATATATTTTTCCTTTTTCTGACTCATATGACATTCTTAATATAACGATGACACATTTGTCACTTTTTGTTACCAAGAAAATATTTTTTTCCAAATTTATTGTTTTATCTAGAGGGCTATGAATACCTTAAAATCCCTATTGCACTTCTTTAATCTTGGGAAAAATACAATTTTACTATTTTTGGTCCAATGCTATGTGCTATGTAAAATTTAATCTATAAAGTTGTATTACCTACTCATTTTTTTAAACGGCAACATGGTGGCTCGTCGGGTTAAGAAAAAAGAGGATTTTATTACGATTATTTTGATACCATACACTATTAGGTTTTAGAAAAGCTGCCCTAAAAAAAACTTTAAAAAGTTAACTGAACCAGTTTTGGGCAATAGCACGCCGATTAGGATGTCTTTGTACGTCGTGCAGCATCGATCGGTTGAATTCTTTCTACATTCTCCAAACACTTATAACATATCAACTTTTTCACTCCTTGTAAAACTATTATTTTCCATATTTTTCAAACAACAAAATAATTTCATTTGGCAGAAGCTGTCGGCATGTCAATTTTTTTCAAGGCATGATTTTGTTTTATCAGTTTTGCTGGTCACAGACTACTTGATGCATTTAAATCTAAATTTATTCTCAAAAGATGCTTCATTTTAGGAAAGTTTCAAGTTAACTTTTTAAAGTTTTTTTATGGCAGCTTTTCTAAAACCTAATAGTGTGTGGTATCAAAATAATTGTATTAAAATCCTCTGTTTTCTTAACCCGGCGAGCCACCATGTTGCCGTTAAAAAAAAATTAGTTATACAACTTTAAAGATTAAATTGTACACAGCACATAGCATTGGACCAAAAATAGTAAAATTGTATTTTTCCTAAGATAAAAGAACTGAAATAAGCGATTTTAAGGTATTCCATAGCCCTCTAGATAAAACAATAAATTTGTAAAAAAATATTTTCTTGGTAACAAAAAGTGTGACACATCGTTTTATATTAAGAATGTCATATAATAAACGAAAAATATACCATGTGTCACATTTAAAAATCGAAAGTTTATGTCACTTCCAGTTAAACCGGAAGTTTCATAATGTTGAGTCAACTATCAAAAAATGCAGTTTTAGTCATATACAAATCCCCCAAATTTTATTCCATGATATCACTTTTAGTTCGCCTGTAATTAAGCCGTTCCGGAACATTTGCCCAACCCTGTCTATGTTTTTTATACAGTTTATTTGATAATTATGGGGAAGCAAATACTTTTTGAATTGTGTTATTTTTTTTTAATATTTTATAAAGTTGGGAAATTTAGGAATTTCACCCATCCCAATTCAGAGGCCTTCGATACGTCCCTGTATATAATAATAAGAGTGTTATTTAGTATATTCTCGATATTTATGATTAGATCTGCATCCATTATGTCATTAATTTAAACTTCTTTTAATATTATAATTGCCAAAGTAAGCTGAAGTAGTGTATGAGCTCGAACAGCTCTTGCGTAAGCATGACCATTGAGCATTTTTTCTAATAATTTTACCGCATAGATCTCTGCGAGTACTTTTTTCATGCCGCTTCCTTGCATAATATGACCAATTGCTCCCAGAAAAGACATTAGTAGATGAAATCCTCCTAGTCTGATGATGATTTTTCATACTTCAGAGGCCTCAGGTGTGGCTGATACCATTTCTCGAGCTTTAGCATACAGGGGCTGGTCGAAAGTCACGGTGCATACAGTGTGGCCATACCGTTTTGCATTCTCTAATGCACAAAGTAAAGTCGTATTGATAGTATTATAGTTACTGTCTTTTTGAATCGTTATATCAAAAAAACGGTAGCTCGTAGGAAATAGTATATTATTAACCAAGGTTTAGACAGCCATCATTATTGCCCGAGCGTCAAGTTTAAATCACGAGGAGCGGAGCGACGAGGGATTTAGGGCGCGAGGGCTATAGGCTGTCTAAACCGTGGTTAATATAATTTTTTTTCCACTACTAACACTTTTATTTTGTACAGTATTAATAAATTATAAAAAATATTAGGTAGGTATAAATATATATTTTAATCAAGTTACCTGCTTTGGCATATTGGCAAGATAATTTGTTCTCTTGTCAGTTGGCTTGGCGTCACCTTTCATGTTATTTATTGGGGAATTAACAAATCAAGTTACCGGGTTTTAAATAGATCGGTCAATAATGGATTTCAATGCATTATTATTGACCGTCGTCAATAGCAACTGAGAAGGGAGAGAAAAACGATTTCTGGCGTTAATTAATCGGTCAATAATGGCGATGTTATAGGTTAGTAGTGAAAAAAAAGTATTAATACATTTTTTATAGATAATTTTATGGTCTACAATTTTTGTCTGAGGTATTTTTATGATAAAACTTACCGTTTTGCTGAAAATCGCGAAAAACTCATTTTTTTGACCTTTGACCTCGAGTAAAATTTTTTTTTCATATACGGGAATGATGGGGAACTTATACATTTTATTTATAATTATATTTTGAACAATTTTACTGATTTTCAGCTTGTTGTAAATTTATGTATCTTCAAATGTCTAGATTGACCAGACTATAACAATAGTATATTGTACAACAAGAAATATGTGATTTTCTCAAGTGTCGTACACTGTACTTTTTCTACGGATGCGTTGTTTTTATGTGTTGTTGATTTTTTACCCACCACTAAAATTTATTTTCTACTTAATGAACACTTTACTGATGACACTGTGTTCTTTTTTGTCTTAATATTAAGGTGTATTACTTTCAGACACAAACTAGGTTTTCAAAAATACTTATTTTATGAAGTTACCTTATACGGGATCAAAAACAAATAAACTTTGCATCACATGCGACCAAGTTTTAATAGCCCAATTTTGATTTTGTAGAAAAACACACATTCAATATGGCGCTACTTTAAAGAAAATATATCTGAGCATTGTTAAAACTAAGAAGTATTATGTAGGTTGCATTAAGTCTTATTTTGCAAAAGTTAAGCAATTTACAAAATATGGGTAAAAAATCAAAATTATTTTATGCAGCTTAAATTTTGCATGTGAGCTAGAAACTGCATTTAAAAAAACTTGTTTTAATAACTTTTTTGATACTTTCAGAAATAACCTCACTTTTGAATTATTTTCTGGAAAAAATTAAGATTTGACAGATAATGCGAATCACGTGACTACTATTTTTTTGCTTAATTTTCATCTCGATCGAAGCAGAACTTGATGTCAAAGTCAAATTTTGAATAAAGCTAGGTATTAATAAAAAAAAATCCCATATGATGCGGACTTTACTGGTCACACTGTAGATAAAGAAAAGTCACTAAATTGGTTAGAGAAAAAACACGCTGAGACAGAAGGATTTATAATTCCTATCCAAGACCTAGTCATTCGAACAAAAATTATGTCTATCTTGAAAGAAAATGTGGAAGGTGTGAGCACAAACTCCAATTTCCATGGAGAACTGATAAAACATTACGGCGGGTTGTGGTATTTTGGCATCCAACGCTTATCTAGAAAGTGGCGAAGACCATCCACAACGCACTGGCTGATAGATTAGGCTTAAAAAACCTCCCACCATACTATCAATACTCGCCCAAGCCAGTTTTTGAATCTGAATAATATTGCCCTTATTGCTAGAAAAAAAAAAAACATAAAATAGCTGTTGGGTAATGGTGGTATCCAACTACGGTTGCTTATACAACCCCTCTTAGTTATATATCGCTACCTCAATACTACAACTAGATAACTCCAATATTTGCATATTTGAGATAACTCTATGAAACATTGTTATTTCGTAGTATCTTTGCTTGCAACAAGTAGATAAGTCAGGCGATGCGTCATTTTCTAGATATTATAGGTGTCAAATATACATATCTTCAAAACCATACATCAGATTATTGCAACAACAGCATAACTGCAGTTGTCTACTTGTTGTATTTTACTATTTCGGTTAAATCAATTTGACTTGCTGCTTTAATAGATATGTTAATATTACATTAAAATTTTGGCAGATCTATGGTTAGTTAATTTGTGTAAACTGGCAAAAAATGTGCTGGTTACGTTTAGGGCTGCACCGAGCCCTGTTTTTTAACTTGACCGAGTACCGGGTACTCGGCTGATGATATTGACCGAGTAATGATATTTTTCAAAAGGTCAACATCTCGGAAACTATTAAGTATGGACTAAAAATGCATTTAATAAAAAATAATTATAATTTTATGTAGAATCTGAAAATTTAAAAAAACACAGGGTGTTCTATTTAAAAAATGGAAAATTTTTACCGTTCCAGTTTTTTGGAGCACCCTGTATAGTATAGACGGAATTAATTTTAAAAGAAGCATCTCTTAACCCTTAATAAGCTTTGTCAAACGTTTTCCGCTATCCTTAATACAGGAGGATTTCTTACTGTTTTTGACATGCCGAAAAGGATTGCTTCCAATATTCTACTATACTCGGCCGAGTAATAATTATAAGACCGAGCACCGAGTACTCATTACTCGGTGAAAATTCTGGCCGAGCACCGAACTACTCGGTACTCGGTGCAGTCCTAGTTACGTTTTAATTGCGTTTTAATAAGGCTCAACCTTTTTTCTATGGAGTTTAAAGAATCTTTTGATGGGGAATTTAATTTTCTTAACTTTAACAAAAATATCCGTCGTCATTCTCAACAACCTATTCCACTGCAACTTTTATATAAAAGCCAGATTCCAATATCCGAACCAAAGTATCAAAACTTGGACGTTCTATTTTAATCTACCTCATAACGGCAAGATCCAAGATACTCTCCCTGATAGCGAAGAAGAAATAGCTGAAGATTAAAGATTTTTAAAGTTAAATTTTGGTGTTTTGTATACAGTGTGTCTACGTAAGTTGGCGGCATATGGGAAACGTTTTTATTATTAGTTTTACGAAAAAAAGTTATTTGTCAAAAAACGTGAATTTTTCCCAAGAATGTGAATTTTTCTCAAGAGTAAAGTACCTTTATTTTTGACATTATCAAAAATTGGTATTAAAAAAAGTTGATCAGAACTAAAAACTACGGCTAAATGTGCAATTATACGCATTTATGTTGAAAAATTATTTTATTGATTTATTATTAATTATTTAATTTTTTAATTATTTAATTAATTTAATGCGTATTATTGCATATTTAGACGTGGTTTTTAGTTCTGATCAACTTTTTTTTATAACAATTTTTGATAATGTCAAAATTAAAGGCACTTTCCTCTTGGGAAAAATTTACATTCTTGGGAAAAATTCACGTTTTTTGACAAACCTCGTATATGACTGGAAAATTTTGATATTTGATGGTTGCATTTTAGGTTTTGGACCATGCAGAACTTTTTATAAAAAATAACTTTTTTTCGTTAAATTAATAATAAAAAAGTTTCCCATATGCCGCCAACTTACGTAGACACACTGTATATAATTCTGAATCATTTGTTTCTTTAAAATACTAAAATTTTAGTTCTAGAAGTTAATTTGTTTAAACATTCAAATAAAACTAGTATTCTGTAGCTGTGTCGATTGCCTTTATTTTTTTCTCGGCTTACTAAATGTGGGTAACATTACATCTTCTTATATTGGTGTGTTGCAACAAGTAGATAACTTACAAAATCTATTTTTTTTCCGTATACCGTAACTTAAATAGTATATTACACAACAAGTGTTGAAAGTGGTACTACTCAAACAAGGAGGTATTTACCACGAGGCGTTAGCCGAGTGCGGAAGTTCTCCGAGTGTGAGAAAATCACTTTCACACGAGTAATGTACACAATTTTTCCTACGACCATACAAAATAATCAAAAAGAGTTTGATCTGTTTTTAATAGTTTGTAGGTATCACCGTTGTGTTCATCAAATTTTTTCAACACTAGAGTTGAAAAATTTATTTCAACTCTAGAGTTGAAAAAAATAAAAACAATGCCCACTTACACATTTTAACTTACCTAGATTTAAATAAAAATAATAACTTTTTCTCCTATTTGCTTACGCACATTATACCCACTATATCTATGTAGAGTGAATAAATTTCGTTTCTGATTTTTTAGCTCCTTGCATTCTTTCAATAAAAACAATAATATACCTAAATATACATACAAAAACGACAAAACACAAAACTAAAACATAATCTCAACATTATAGAAAGATAGAGATGGAGTAAATTTACTTACATAAAGCACGTTCACTTGTCTCATATCCTTAAACATTATGTGGATATTTTTATCCGAGATAATTGTAAACTTACATATCGGTATTTTCTAGGGTATTCTATTTCTGCTCTATAGCTGCCCCTTTTAGGTTCCCAAAAATAACGAAAAAAAGAGGAGTTTTTTTATTTGCTGTAATATCCTAGTGTACTTTACCCCACCCAGCACCCCAATTCGCTCCACGGGTCCCGTAAGTTTGTTATTATTTAAAATAGTTTTGCTGTCAAATTCATCGGCCATCAGCTGTTTTATATTTCAACACAAGTATTGAAAGAAAATATTTCAACACGCGTGTGATATAAAGGACTTTCTAGCAAAGTTAGCCGTGCTTTATTTCTTATTTTCATAGGCGGTCGTAGGAAAATAATTAAAGACAGCAATTGCGGCATAGCTAAGAGAGCGCTGAAAAAGAGCGTGCGTGTGCCTGGGATACTATTAATTTTTTGGGATTTTTTTAAATATGCTTATGAGAGGAGCGTTTCAAATTTTATTTTATTTAAAGCCCACTGCTAAAAGGTGCTATAGTTAGAGCTCTTTCGTCCCCCCCCCCCCCCCCCTTCTTTTGATTGGATAAATTTTTTTTCGAAAAGGGGTTTATCCCTTAAAAACTATTTGTTTTAAACAACAAATGGGTTTTAAGGGTCCCATAAATAGCCATGAATTTCTCAGGATCTCAGAGCTTAATATGACGAATTCGGTTATAGGCCCATTACCGTTTTACTATAATCATAAACTTTGTCATAACTTGAACTTTACATCACCTTCTCCGTACATGTGAAAGTGCATAAACTTTTTATCTGGCAAAAACTGTTGCTCTTGCTACTAAAACTTTCCGAAACTTACAAGTAAGCGACAAATTATTCTAAATAAAATAAGAGCTCGTTTGCATATCTTGCTCGCAAGCTATCCCTCTTAGGAAAACTAAGTCTGCTGATAATGGTAAAAGGGGTCGTGTCTGTCTGACGCGTAATGTATTTAAATTAAGAAGGAAGTTTGAGGTCTTTGGTTCTTTAAAAAAACTTAAAAAATGAATTATAAACTTAGTATTTTGATTAACATAAGTCAAGATAATATTATTGAAACATGACAGTATTTCGACGACTGGCAAGTGGCAATACGTTTAAGGGAAATGGGAAGTGTACGACCTATTTCAGTTGGTATCAGAAGACATGCAGTGAGGAATGAAGACAACATTATAAACGTTCTTGCGAACGTGGAAGCGAATCCGCATTTAAGTTTATGAGAAATTTCCATAGACCTAGGTATAAGTGTTATTGCAGTGTTCCGAATTATAAGGGATTTTAGGCTGCATCCCTATCATGTAGATTTAGACCAGGCCCCATCGGAAACTGATTTTGATAAGCGGCTCGACTATTGCTATTCGCTAAGAGAGATGTGTATGAAAATCATCATCAAACATTGAAAACATTCAAAATATACGGCAAGCCTGTAGTTTTGATTAGGTAAGAAGTAATTCAAAAAGAATCAAGGAGAAACTTTTGTCAACACCTATCAAAATTAAATCTGCCGATTTTGTTTCACGGCTATCTACATTTATTTTTTAAAACATCATATTATGCGTAAATTAGAAGTTTTCCATGATTATGTCATTAATTCTGAAGTAGTTTTTGGGCCATTGAAATAATGAGTAACAAACCTACACATAAAAGAATCATAAGGTTTGAAAATATTTTTTTGTCGTGGCCACGAAGCTATAAAAACAATAATTTCTTCGATAAAAGTGTTAAAAATTATTGTTTTGGTAATAACTGTGAAACCAACAACTGCAGTCTTCACAGTTTTTCTTGCAAATTTAATCTTCTTTCCGATGATGATGTCATAGTTATGCCGTATGATTTGAATTTTCGGAATAAAATCGAAAAAACTGTTATTATTACAAATTGCGCCCTCTAGCAATTTTAATAGAAACTATATAGTGTATCGTTGGATACGGCAATTAAAATTACTTACCTTTCTCTTACAAACAAGCTTAAATTTAGTAAAATCGAATAAATTTAGAAGTTATAGCGATTTAAAAGATTACACTTTCAATAGCTTCCCCCACTCTTATTAAGGTCGGTACGCCTATGAGCCTTAATAGTTTCGGCGGCTGTATGGGCGGTTGTACCGCCCTGTTGAAAATATCCAAAACGTAGTTCATCGTCAAGTAATTGCTCCACAAATGGATTCAAAATATTGTCTCTATACCGCTGTGCTGTGTCATGGAAAAAAATAGGACCAACAATTCTTCTTCGGGAAACAGCTAACCAGACACCAATTATTTAAGAGTGCAATGTGGACTCTACAAAAAAATGGGGAGTTTCACTACTCTACATGCGTGTATTCTGAGAATTCATATAACCGGAGAGGTGGAATCAGGTTTTATCCGAAAAAAATCTCAGATCTAATAAATCATTTCTTTCCAATAAATTTTGGGTAAACCTTTGAGAGTAATTCCTGCATCTTTCAAAATTTGCGGCTTGTATTTCTTGGAATACTTGCACTTTATAAGAAAATAAATTTAGCTGCTTCTTAAGAATAGTCCTGCATGTTCCATAAGATCTTCCCACTTCTTGGGACAGGCGTCTTATACAATTTCTTGGCGTATTTTGCATTATTTCACGAACGTTTGCAACAAGTTCTTTTGTTCTTACAGATGGTCTTCCTGCTCTTTTTTTGTGTTGTATAGAACCTGTTTCCCTAAACACAGCCACGGTTCTTTTCAGGCAATGATAAAAATCCCCAGCAATAAAAGCAACGTTAGGAAAATGTTCGTGAAAATCGTCCATGCACAAACCCGGATTGTATTGCCACTCACCATTTACTCTAACCCCGTTTCGAAAATACCCTTCAACCATAAATGCTTTGTGCTTTTCCGTAAAGCCCATTGTGTGAATTGTTCAAGAAATTGGAAAAATTAGCGATGTATCAAATTACTTGTAACGACTGTCAAAGATGATGGAATAACTGATTGATTGTTAATTCAGGTAGTTACTGACACCCAACAGGTATTAAGCTTTACGGATAAGCATTACGTCCTTAGATGCAAGGCCGTCTTTGATGCAAATAATTTTTGCTCGCACGGGGGGCCGACAGAAAAATTTACAGAAAACATTATAATACAATATTTATGAAAATTAATATCGCTTCGTAATCGCTTGCCTAAGCCGATTTACTTGTCGGCCCAGCTTCGTAACTTAATATTTACTTTTGAATTTCTGTTCCCTGATATTTTTTAACTGATTTCATAACTAATTTTTTCATTGTAAATATTGTTGGAAACTTTTCCCGGCAGAATCCGAACCAGAAGCCTAAAGTAAAATTCATTTGTAAAATTGTGTATATCATTTCTCAAGTTAGATCTCGGTTTTATTGTATCAATCGTTGCCTAAATTCTTCTAAAATTAGTGTACATTTCTCTTCTCTAATCCTGTGAGGATTTTCATCGAACCAGTACCTACCATTTGGCTATTTCATTAAATACGAAAGTCTACATTCATCTAAAAAAATAACATAGTCTAAAACAATTGAATTCTGAGCTCCAATGAATTCATCATAATTTCACAAGGTTTAATTCGATCAGCTGGGTATCTTCCAAAAACTCTCGCACCATTAGCAATTTATATAGGCGCATCTGACATAAATCTGTTAGCCTCGATGCAGATGTTTAAGTTAAATTGCTATCGCTAAGCTTATCAGTTGTCTAACGAAGGTAACAAAATCCTCCTGAAGACTAAACAAGTGGTTCAATAATTGTGCCAAGATCATTGTCTTGATACATCTCTCACATGGCTCAATTCACGATAATGTGCTTTAATTGCCAATGATTCTTTGCGAAGTTTGTGCTAAATCAGGTTGCTTTATTAATATTTCAATTCTTGGCGATTCAGTTAAATAATGCATTTGAAAGAAACTTATACGAGTGGCGCACCGCCAGACTGGTAAATTTTGCTACCCTGAAAAATTTGCACCCCCCCTCCCATTAATTTGCACCAAAATTATTATTGCATAAGACTTTTTTTAGGGTACTTTGTAAAATTTCATTATTTTTCATTAGGACAATTAAAAGTAATTTCGGAAAAAAAAATTGAAAATTAAATACATATATAGCGCCGATACATACCTCAATGAAACCACCTGTAATCATTAT
Organism: Polydrusus pterygomalis; assembly: GCA_963969555.1. Lineage (NCBI taxonomy): Eukaryota > Metazoa > Arthropoda > Insecta > Coleoptera > Curculionidae > Polydrusus > Polydrusus pterygomalis. The sequence continues at coordinate 144,086,581 of OZ018375.1, forward strand.
GATAATGTCAAATGTTGCCGATTTATTTCTTTTAGTTTCAACATGTTTTACATTATTCAGGAACATATAATGATTGCACTAATTTAATAAACGCAAGTGCTTAAAGCAAAATAATAAAAACTTTGCTAATTCCAACATTTGGAGACAAGTGAGAAACAAACTTTTAAAATAGTATATTAAAGTATAAGTGGATATTAAGGTCTTTAAAACACGCGCGATTTTGCAAGCCCGACGGCGTAGCCGGAGTGCTTGAAATAGAGCAAGTGTTTTAAAGACCAGTTATCCACGAATACTTTACATTATTTTTTTTTATTGGTATTTATATTACAAAAAATGAAAATAATAACTTAGTAAGTAAGTGAAATGGTCGAATTCGTGATGTGATATGCCTGTCGTTGTCATGAAAATGAGGAGAACAAAAAATACCTTCCAATCTGTCACATAAGATTCATTGTTGTCGCCGTTGACATTGGTTGTCTATTGCTTAAAAAAATATTTTATTTGACGTTAAAAGGTTATTCTGTCAAATCAATAATTTAAAAGTTGACATATTTGGACGTCACATTTCACGGGTTGTTGATTTTGCCATGGTAACTTTAAAACACGCGCGTTTTTGAAAGTGGGATTTAAACACGCTGAGGCGTACTTTAAATAAGCGAAATAGGGTATCAATAAAAAAAAAATACATAACAACGACTAAATCAAATGGAAACTTTTTTTAATTAAATACTCAGATAGTTATCCGCTGTCAAAATATGACTGCCCAAACATTTACCATTTGAGGGTATTGAATTGAGTCCTTATTTGTACAAATCTATTTTCATTTCATTGTGTAATTGCCTCAGTATTAAAGTGATGCTGTCCTACAGTTTTGCCAAGAAACCTGGAGCTAATTCGATTATTTTTTTTCTAAATATACAGGGTGGTCCTTAAGTACATCAAGAAAATCTAGTATATGATTCCTGGCATCAATTTAAGTTGAAAAGTTCATATGGACTTATGCCCTAAAATGCTTACCCTCTAAGATACAGGGTGTTAAAATATTTTTAAAAAATAATTGTTTTTTTTTTTATTTCGAAACTCTTTGAAGATACGGTATTGAAAATTGATGTCGATTGATTTCGTATTAGACTGCACTTTTTGGTTAAAAAAGGGTTTGCCTACTTCCACCAGTGGCGTGCATGTAAATACCATCAATATTTTTTTTTGTGAAAATATGTGATACGCCACTGTTTTTTTTAAACTCTGATGCATTTTTATGCATTACTGATATAAGCGGAACAAAAGTTGTCTCTACTATGTTTTTGAAAAAAATTTATTTAAATCAAGTTTGTTTGGTGTTACATGTTTAGTTAATATTTAATTAATAAATTAATTTTGTTTAGTATAATATACTACGAGTTATCTCTAAAACTACCATTTTTTTCAAAAACATAGTAGAAACACCTTTTGTTCCGCTAATATCAGTAATGCATAAAAATGTATCAGAGTTTAAAAAAACAGTGGCGTATCACATATTTTCACAAAAAAATTATTGATGGTTCATGCACGCCACTGGTGGAAGTAGGCAAACCCTTTTTTAACCAGAGGGTAAGCATTTTAGGGCATAAGTCCATATGAACTTTTCAACTTAAATTGATGCCAGGAATCATATCCTAGATTTTCTTGATGTACTTAAGGACCACCCGTATACAGGTATTCTAGTGGTATAGGCATTTAAGTCTCGGTATATAAGTAGACTTTACACGATTAATAATAATTATTGAAAATATCAATATTGACAATACTTACTCCTCGTATCAACGGTTTTAGTTTCTACTTTACAATATCGTATTATCGTCATATAAGATAAAATTATTTAAAAAATCAGATTTTTGAAAGCTGCTTATCAGGTAACATAAAATTAAAAGTAAATAATGGGTTTTATTCCTTTTTTATACTCTTCACGATACATGCATTTGCATTTAAAAAACTTTTGGGTTAGTTTCGTATCCCTGGATGAACTGTCAATTTCACGGAATTGCCAAGAGAACTAGATAAGAACTGGTTAAATTACTTAATTTTTTGTTATTGGATTTATGGAAGTTAAATGATTCACCCTGTATAATTTGAAAATGAAAGTTAAATCTAAATAGCAATTACATGGCAGGTGTGGTAATTTAATAGTATCTCTTGTTTATCGTATGTTTGAAGAGATTTCGTGTCGAAAATCATAAACAAAATTTGAAAAATAATATGCATTTTTAAAATTTTTATGGAAAAAGTTTAGGATTCGGATCTTTTGTAATTCAAAAACTTTAATCGGGAAAATTTAGATTTCGCTGCAAACTAAACTAAATAAATAAATAAATAATGAGAAAATTTTTAAAATTTTTTTATGGTATTTGCTGCAGCATGTCGCAACGTAAATGCTAATAAGAAAACTTTTGACCAAATATGTTAAAAAGAAGCATCGTTTATTGACTGCCTGTCAATGACTAAATAAAAATTAAAGATACACACTTTATGGACATTTTAGTATAATAGTATTCAAAGAACCCAGCAAATTAAAACTCAAAATTACCTACTTTGTACTCTCAAAAGAAACCGTTTTTTAAATAACACACAATTAGAGACAGTTTTTAATACACTGTACTGATTCAGCAGTTGGTTCCTTGTGAAACATTTTTAATATATATATTTTATAGTAAAACACCTATAGCTTTTTAAAGTTTTATTAGTATTTATTATAGAATTACTCTACATATGTTTCGGCTTTTTCCAGAGTACTTATGATACTAAGCATGTAATATATAATATATATGTAATAAGTAAGTATCATAAGTACTCTTGAAAAATTCCTAAAAGGCGAAACATATGTAGAGCAATTCTATAATAAATACTAATGAAACATTAAAAAGCTATAAGTGTTTTACTATAAAATATAAACAGTTTTTAATTCTTCAGGCAAAGAATTATAAAAGACAACTGCATTATAAGTAAAAAACCATGGAACAAGGCACTCTGATGGTGAGGTAAAGTTAACTTATCCGCATAGCGAATGTTAGCAGTATGGATATTAGGGCGAGTAGTTAGGCGTTCACGAAGAGTTGTGGGAGAGTCAGGTTCATAAACAGCGGGATAATAAATGTTTTGTTTTTTTCGCAAAAATGCTCAATCAAGAGGTCGTTATAAGCAGAAAACAACTCAACAAATAACTAAAATTACAGCGCAAATAAGATAAAAGTAGATAAAGTCAAGGCAAATCAAAATATAATATTTTATTCAGAAACGTTTTAACATTTTACAATACATCAACCGCAACCTGGAGCTATTCCAAACAGAAGTTACGGAACATAACACACAATAACCTTTTGGAAATATCCATTAATCATTCAAATGAATTTACCTGACGTCCACAATTTCTCACCTTCATTCTAATGATAAAACAAAAACCCTCGTTAAACGAAATTTCTGTGTTCTCATTACCTATTCATATTTTTCGATCGACCGCCGCACAGATTTAAACCATAGGCGTAGAAGTAATAGGAGAAGAATATCGCATAAAATCAATGCTTAAACTAGTCGTCCCAATAGATATAAAGAACTTAATGATATATTCGATTTTGTATTGCCAAAACTTAATAACAATTCATTCAATGAAAATTACATAACTTTATTTTCAACCAATTAGAAGGCTCCTTTTTGTTTACGTTGCTTATAGCAACGGGAGATTATCGCGATAATTTTGTTAGTTCCTATTAACTTAATAAAATTAATAAGTGATAATTTTTCTGTCAAACATGACGTGCTTTATATCTATTGGCAAAAGTCACTCAGAATAAAACCAAAATACATTTTGCTGCTAACTTATAATTTTTATTGATACTAACCAATTTGGTTTACATATCGAACACCGGGGCTAAAAGAGACACATCAAAAATTTAACTAAACTTATTGGAAATATGTTTTTTAAAGTTTCATTTGAAACTATGTAGACATGTAATTTCAGATGTTATGGTTGAAAACGAATTAATGTTGTTGAAATTTTTAGTTACTAACAAGTAAAATCAACTTCTATTGTAAAAATACAGTGCGTCATATTAAACTAAACTCATCGGAAATATGTTTTTTGAAGTTTTATTTGAATTTAAAACTATAAAGACATTGGATTTTAGATAACAAATTTGTTATTTAAAGTTTATCACATTTTAGTATTAAAAAGGAGTTATTAACGGCTAAAATGAGCTTCATTTCTAAAACTCTAATTATTTACAATTAATTAAAGCCGCCGAAAATATGTTTTTGTAGCATTTTAGCAAAAAAATAACAAAAAGAAACTCCAATTTATGAAATTCTCTTACCGAATCTCCCACGCAGCAGAATTAATTTCCGATAATTTTTTTCTCGGTTTCTCTTATGGTTTTGTTGATAGTCGAAGACGAGGAAAATTTTCTATCAACGAAAACCTGAGTGAATCCGAGAAAAAAATTATCGGGAATTAATTATGCTGCTAGGGAGATTATAAGTGATTATTTCGTACACCTGTCAATTTCGCCTTTTCGTCTAATCAAACCGTCTAGTTTTAACCAATCAGCTAGTATAATAGTGATAAAACTACGTGGGATTTTAGTGATTAAACGTCGCCATTGGCCCGTCTAGTTCTGTCACAATATTATGAAGTATAAATCAATTTCAATTATTTTTTTATAACTTTTTCGGATAATTTCTAATATTTTAATACAATAACATTAGTACTATATTTATTTACCTACTTGTTTTTATATTATAATGCACCCATGCCAATTTATTCCAATAAAGTTGATATTCTTTATAAATTACACCACATTTTAAAAATACTTATCAAATGTCATTTATTATAGAACTAATCTAAAATTCTGACTTCTGCTTATAAGGCTGGCAACCAAACATATTATAAAATTAAATATAATTGTATGTTTGGTTGCCAGCAGTAAACTGTTTAGAAATATATAAAACATTATTACTCAATAGATATGGATGGGACATGTGGGGTTCACGAAATAATCGTGCCAAATATCATTCGACCATCATTTTTTAATTGGTTAAATTTTCCATTTTTTACTCAAACTTTTTTGGCAATTTTACTCGTTGAACTTTGGGCATGTTTATTCAAAGATTAAATCCCTCGAACTTCGCTCTCGTGATCTAATCAGAGTAAACATTTCCAAATTCAACTCGTAAAATTTCCCAACAAAAAAGTTTTCGTGACAGCTGAAAAATTTAACCGATAAAAAAACGAGGTCTTGTGATATTACTGTTGAAAATTTCACACCTACAACTTGCCGCCAATCATATGCTAAGCATTTTCTAAAACGTAACCATGACAACGAAAAAAATTCCGAAAATTTTTGCTTGTTAGGGTACCCTGGCTGAAAACAGACTGGAAATTTTTTGACATTTAAATGACATGATTTTATGACTGATGGGTGATTTAAAATCTAATATTTTAGACATTTTAATTTATTATCTTTTAAGTGATTCTCCTACAAGATTAAATTTTTGGTATATAAAATTCCAACGTATAACTTTCATCAATTATTATACTGTAAACAACATAAACCATGGCCGTTAGTTACAAAATGCAATAGATATGCATGTACATGGATTTCACAGCCATCTGCGCTAAAACAGGCTGTGCATAATTCTAATAATTTTGAAAATTAAATTTACCTTTTATTTTAGATTTCTACTACCTTTAGTAAAATAAGATTATTAACAAGTGATGGATTAGGCTACTAGTAAACTTTTTTTATTATTTGGTCTAAATGAAGTTGGTTATTTGTATTTTGATACAAATAATAATATAGGTAAAACCTTAATTAGAAGTTAAAATGTCAAAATCATTTTTAGGTATAGTAAAACAGTTATTTCGCCATTTTTGACAGCCGGATTTTTAGAATTAAATTACATCAATATCAAAGCACTCTCGTTAAAAGAGAATGGTGTTAGAATTTGTAAATTTTGTCTGTTTCCGCACCCAAAAAAGCGACTTTGCTCAATATTACGAATATATTTTGATAAGTTTGGACATGCAGGAATGTTGAGAAGTAATCAGCGCATGTTTTGGGAAAAAAATAAAACGGTTTTGTTAAAAATTGAATAAGTTACAGTCGATATAGTAAAACATCAGATAAAAATATCTCTGAAAAAATCATAAATTAATTTTTTTGAGCCACAAATAATGTTTTCCCAGAGCGCGCTTAACATGGAAATTAAAGCTTGTTTAACCGTTGATATAGTGGACCAAGAAAAAATTGAAAAATTTATATATAGATACTTGCAGAAGTATTTAAGCAAACCAGTGCGACGCCAACAGAAATTAAGGAAATAAAAAGTCATAAGCTGCCGTTTTTTCCGTATTAAAGATAAAGATATTTAGGAAATAAAATTTCGGAAGCTTGCCGTTTTTTCCGTATTAAAGATAGAGAAACGAAAAAATATCTCATTAATACAAATTGACGAGCTCTATCCGCTAAAGTATACAACGTTTCGATCAAAAGTCTTTTTCCGTACGAAAAAAAAATAAAAACCGTGAAAAAATCATGCCTAACATTATGGTTTCCACTTTCTTACAGTTTTCGGCAATTTCCATTCCAGTCAGGTATAGAACGATATATTGGAAAAAGGTAGTTTTTGAGATGGCCTAATCGATTATCAAAACCGAATGTCGATGGATTGGATGCACCCAATTCGACTTATTAGCGATCCAATAGGTACCTTTTTCGACCAATTCTAAACTTTGAAAAAATCAAAAAAATTACTTTTAATCTCTCGATCGCGCTCACCAACAATAGGGTTATGTAACTCACGGTCGTCTACACGTCGAAAAAGTTTGAATCGATCAAGTTCATTCCTGGGACCACGGTGTGGCACACGTGAAACCCGACTATTTTCGAGACTGGCGATTAATAACTTTTTTCCTGCACACCCTGTATATTCGAAATTTTCACACATTTTACTCCTACTATTCCTCTTTAAACTTCAATCGTCCCACTCTAACCGTTTCCGAGAAAAAAAATCGCAATGGTGAAAATGTCAAAAGAGACGCCAACGCCGACAACATACATACATTATTCTCACCGACGCGCCCATATAGAGCGAAATTTTCGGGAGAGTCAATCAGGGGTTCTAGCTGTTCGTGCCGAAGCGCCGTATAACATAATATCGCGTTTTTGCGCGATATGTAATAATACTTTTACCTGACACGAAACGTGTTACCCAGCAACACCACGACTCCGAAGGAGGAGCGGTGTTGCTGATGGTAACAACTCGTTGAGTGCCAGGTAAGAGTAGTAGGTAATCCCAAAATATCGAGTGGTATTCAGAAGATTATATAACGAACCATAATTTGTTGTTTGTGTCAGTTTAGTATTCACCTGAAGACGACTGGAGATACTTACCAGTTCAAACGTTGTGATATGAAAAACTAAATGCAATAGAAGTCCAAAACACATCTATTACTCAAGATACATCATTGTATAGAACCTTCAAACAAACACTATAATTGGAATAATTATTCATTTTTATTATTATTGATAACAAAGTTACAATTATTATAATAAATATTGCTTCCAAACATACTTGTCCGATTTTTCTGTGTTTTTTGGCTTCAAAGTTTTTATATTTTCATCCACTTTGGACAACGAAACACTTCCAAATCTCGTTTGGTATGACATTTTTTAAAAATTATATCACAATTAAATATTTGATAATGTGTTACCATGACAGTAACAATCGTTCCACCAAAAAAAGCGATAATCCCAAAGGCTTATCACTTATTAAGCCTCTCGAGCTATATGGGAATTATGTACATTGAGTTGTATAATCCGCTTGGTTCCATTTGAAGGCATGTTATCGAGTGTGACTACTGACGACTGTGTGTTCTCCAGAAAACATGACAGACCTGTCAATGACGTCATTTCTAAACGATGAATTACGCAATTCAACGATGTGTCAAGAATAGCGGCTGTGACAAATACTTTATCGTAATTGGTTCACGTGACCACAAAACGACATTGCTAGTGACGAATGGCGCCATGCTTCTAGCCCACATCCGCCAGTAAAGATCACGTGGTTTGGATTAGCTAATGTACAAACGACTTTTTCGAGTATTTAGGTCATGTTATAGGTTTACAAGTTAGCAGGTGTACCTAATTAATTTAAAAACATAATTCATAGTACAAGGTTGGTGGGAAGAGGTTGCCAATTGCTCTGGCTCTATGTATATGTTTTAAATATACTAAACCTATTCCCTCTCCCCCCCAAAAAAAAAGGCTTGTGCGCCCTTGGCTACTACACTGAGAAAAAGCCTACTATTCCTTATTAGAGTTCACATACTCTTTATAAAACTGTTTAATACTATACCGGGTGTCAACGAGATTATTGAACATAGCACCACAGTGTTATGTTAAGAGATATTTTAATCAAATTTGGGTTACTGTAATGTTTGAAAGGGATCTTTATTTTTACCTAGAAACCAACTGAATTTCACTTCCGGTTTAACTGGAACTACGCCATTTATGTTTTTTTTTAATGACAACCTGTATATTATATTGCACAGTCAAATTCTCCTCAAAATTCTCTTTTCAACGACATACAACAAGTTGACATTTACTTTCAAAATGGCGGCGTAGGACTCATTTTACCAAAAACAAAATGGTGTCTATAAAAGAACGTATGCAATTGATACGGGAAAAATAGTGATAAAATCTTTTAAATTGGTCCCTTTTGTAATTCTTTAAGCACTGACATTTAGATTTTCTTCTTTTGTTTTTAAAGGAAGGTATTTTTTTAATGTTTAAAAAAATCTTAACTTTAACCCTATTTTACAGAGTTTTTTAAATGTTATCATATACTTTTTATTATTTAGTATGAAAGTCTAAAGTATCCTTAAGCACCTAGGGATATTTTCGAAATCAGAATGCGTTTTGCTTCAGTTTTAAACAAGAAAAAAAAACCGTGCATTTTTCAATAAAAACTGAATAACTTAGTTCCACCTAAGTTGGCTTTGGATAACAAAATTGGTATTTGTCAACGCCATTATCAGACTATTAGTTTGTAATGAAAATTTTGTAGTGTATTGTGCTTTTGGTCATGGGTCTGATTCATATTTCGTTAAATAAGAATAAAATGGTTAAGTTTACAAGAGAAGAACAAATTAATTAATTAACATGTTAATTATTTAACAATTAAATTTTTATTATTAAAGCAAAACGCATTCTGATTTCGAAAATATCCCTAGGTGCTTAAGGATACTTTAGACTTTCATACTAATTATTAAAAAGTATATGATAACATTTAAAAAAACTCTGTAAAATAGGGTTAAAGTTAAGATTTTTTTAAACATTAAAAAAAATACCTTCCTTTAAAAACAAAAGAAGACAATCTAAATATCAATGCTTAAAGAATTACAAAAGGGACCAATTTAAAAGATTTTATCACTATTTTTCCCGTATCAATTGCATACGTTGTTTTATAGACACCATTTTGTTTTTGGTAAAATGAGTCCTACGCCGCCATTTTGAATGTAAATGTCAACTTGTTGTATGTTGTTGAAAAGAGAATTTTGAGGAGAATTTGACTATGCGATATAATATACAGGTTGTCATTTAAAAAAAACATAAATGGCGTAGTTCCGGTTAAACCGGAAGTGAAATTCAGTTGGTTTCTAGGTAAAAATAAAGATCCCTTTCAAACACTACAGTAACCCAAATTTGATTAAAATATCTCTTAACATACCACTGTGGTGCTATGTACAATAATCTCGTTGACACTCGGTATATGACAGCAACGTGTTTTCCTACTGTAAGATAACGACAATTGCTAGACCGTTGTGTAGTGATAATATCACGGTAATTTAGCCAATAGGAAATAGGAGTTAATGCTACCATAAAATGGTTTATAGCCATTATTGCTCTGAATGCTGACACTAATTATCAAGTTCTATTGGGGGTATAATCTGGTTTTATATACTGTATTAGTTCCGACTGGCAGTTGTAATGAAAATTAACAATATTCATAAGAATATTGGCTTGCTACGGTTAATAAAGCATATATTTACCACTAAAAATCAGTAGTGATGTAGTTCTCAAAAATTTAAATAGCTTCTAACTTAAATACAAAGTAAAAATAAATTAACTGAAACATATGACGAAACCTAAGCCCTGATGATGGCCTCATAATGGGCCGAAAGCGCTAGGCAATAGTAATTAAATTACGCTTAATACAAAAAAGAATGTTTCATTTGTTAACTGAAACAGATATTGGTACGATCAATAAAATTTAAATTCAGACAGGGTAGCTAGAAGACTCCAAACAACGATGTGACCTGCGCAACAAATACGTTAAAACTAATACTACGGCGCGCGACGATTACTGATCGCCCCCACCCATGCACGTCTTGTGAATTAAAGGTTCTAACGGATATAATTCGTTTTTGGGGACGCTGTTCTGCTTTCTTAATTGTCGAGAAAGCTCTTTCCTAGGAACAAAATGCGTCGCATTGCATGAGAAGATACAATTTATTTCTAAACAAAATTAAAAATAGTTCATTATTCAAGAACACTGTGCTGCTAATGGAACTGATTACTTCCAATAAAAACACTGTTCTAGCCAATATGGAATTGATATAATACTAAAGCGGGTTTAATACACTAGCAATTTATTTAATAATAATAATTAAAATTTGCCTACAAAATTCTTAACAACGTGATCGATTCATAGATAATTTTCATCAGTGTAATAATTAAAACTGAACCTACTTTATAATAAATTATTACTACCCGCCCTTAAAAGTAATTTGCTACGAAACTAATCAGGAAAGTAAATTATTTCCATATTTAAATAATGAAGTCGACAAATCTATTTCCTACATTTACCACAAACAGCATAATCTAATAACCTTACATATTTTAGTAAACTGAAATTGTAAATCTGGTCATCGGATGATCGTCGTGCACTCCAAATGTTACCTGTTTCCATGAATATACAAATACTCATAGGGATAAATGGATCGCAAAATCATTATTCATGATCATGGAAAGGGTTACATTACATGGAAATGTTGACATGTGGCAGAAATAGTTTCCTTATAGATTTAACTCGTATCTCAATTTAGTTACACGATATATAGATTTAGTATGTAGTTTGAGACAAATTGTTATTTCTGGTAAAGCTACTTTCAACTTGGAAAGTAATTTTTCTAAACAGTTTTGATATGATACGTGGCAATTATTGGCCTGTGAGGTAGTTTCACTAAGTAGAATGTGGGTCAATTTAAACAAGCGCATTTTTTAATAATAATAATACGTTTATTGTCATAAAATTTAAAAAATAAGGGATACATAGACTGCGTCAACCCTTAGACTATGTTAATTTAAGTAAATAAAATACATTATAACAAATACACAATACCTACAAATATATTAAATTAAAAAAAAAAACAAGCACGGATATAATCTATACACGGATATAATCTATACGTATTTCAAAAACACCCATACTGAAACATATTACCAAAAGAAGTAGAAGAAGAAAAAAATATTTAAAAAAAACAATAATTTTAATATAGAAAAAAGAAGAGCACAAAGTCTTTCTCCACAATTTTTTATTAGAATAACTAGGCGAACCTAGAATTATTTATAATAATTTAATTTTCCCTTCTGACACACGTGCTGGTTGCAGTGGAACTTCTTTAACAAATATGTTCTAGTAAAACAAAAAACTTTTTAAAACTATTATTTTTTTTTTAACTATTAATTTTGCACAAAATGTGTAAGTTTTGACTCGTGCCGGGGTAACTGGGCCGTAAAAAACCTGGTACCACAACAGAATTTTACTTCAAGCTAAATGGTGCTTTGACTTTTATGAGAATCAATTTTTTTCTTTTTCTTTACCTTTTATTTCAAGACTTTTTACATGTCTCTGATAAAGCTGAATAAAACTTAAGATTTTTCACTACTTAATAAATGATTTTTACAAAGTCTGTTAATACTTCCTAATTTTCTTTTCCTCTCTTCATTTTTCTGCCCAAGACAGTGCCTTTGCACTAACCCTCGACTTTCCAGTATGCTGAAGTCTTGATTGTCGGTCTTTTGACTATTCGATTTGTACACCTCTTGTACACCATTGAAAGCTCCATTATGGCCCAATCCCACTATTATTTTCTCTATTGCTAACAAAATCAGCATTTTACGTTTCACTTTCTTTTCCTAATGATAAGTCTTTCGACACTCGAAACATGTCGAATTGAATTATAATGAATTCTTCTAGTTTCGCCTAGTTATTCTAATAAAAAATTTTAAAGAAATACTTTGTGCTTTTCTTTTTTCTATATCATTTAACTCCACTTTGAGTATGGACTACTTCAAAAATAATTTTAATGTTTGACACCAATTTTACACGTCATTTAGGTAGTCGTTAATGGAGTAATATTCCTTTTCAATTAAGAACCCTCTTATTTAGAGTTCCAAATCTTGCATCACCTGCGCTTTAAGTCCAAAAGCAGTGCATTATAGATTTTTTTACATCTAAAGTGGACTTTTATCATCGAGTGCTTTATGATGGATGATGGATGGGAACGTTGAGATCATTTCTACCTCGCGTTTTTATTTTATTTTATCACGATTTTTTGTAAATATATGTAAGTTATTTTATTGCATATTAAGCATTAAATATGTATAAAGAAACAATGGTTATAATGATCAGCTGTCTTAAATTACTTCTACAAGAATCATTAAACTCCACTCTAAGCAATAACCGAAAAATCCAGAGCAAAATCGCCATATAAAAATATTAAATTGGCAATATTTTAAAAACTAAAATTTTCGGAACAGAGAACCTTTCAGAAAACTTACCCTTAGTTTTAATGCTTAATAAGAAATAATTATAAAATTTAGGGATTTTCCATTTGAAAATAAAATATAAATTTTTTGGAGTTTTTTCATTTTTAATCTAATTGTTTAAACACTCTGTAATAAATATTTATCAAAATATTATAAAAAATCTATTAAAGCAGGTCTTTTTCAATAAATTAAATAATAAAGGCTTCCTATATCCATCCCATATGGCAGCAAAAAAACAACATATTTTGTCCCAGAAGACCGCTAGCAAGATTTAAAAATACCCCAAAATTCAAATTATCCCAAGTGGGTAAAAACGGGTCATGACGTCAAGAAGGTTGGCAATAAATAGAACGACCTTAAAACAACAATACAATAAAAAGAACACACGGCAATCCAAATGCAAACTCGGTCGCTCGGCCACCGGTCAGGATGACGGATGACGGAAAGTCATACTCCCTGACGTCATCGGGCTTGGCGCGCTTAAGAGGTCGTTTGAAATGCCTTTGACACGCGCGAAACTTTAAAGAATTTTTACCAAGTTATTACTGATTTTTAAGGAGTCATAATTGGGGAATATTTTTTTAGGCCTAACTAAATCATATTATTGAAAAAAAAAATTGGAAAGTTCCCTATTATTTTAGGGATTGCTAACGTAATTTTTTACATAAGAACTTGAATATGTCAAAAATGCTTAGACTTAGGTATTATAGGAGATGATATATGAAATCTGCCTAGAATCTTATGTAAAATCAAAAAATTTAATAATATACCGGGTGTTTCTCAAAAGACGTTCACCCCTATAACTTTTTTATTTTTGTAGATATTAAAATGAAATTTTTAGATTATGCATAAGAGCTGAGTCTGCATTTATTGGCATAATTTTTAATTTGTTAGCACTTCTGGTTTGACCCGAAGTGACCTTGACTTTTATATTTTAAATGGGACATCTTGTATATTTTTACTTATTGGGATTCAGCATAACACTTTGAGTAAAATGACACCTCACTTGTTATTTTTTCACATGTTATAACATTTTTATGTTTGTTTTCAATCTAAAGTGCTACAAATTAAATAAATCTGTTAATTTGTAATAAAGTAGAATATAAAAATTAAAATTATGTCATAATAATTGACTTTCTAAGTGTCACAAGAGTTTAAAAAATGAAATTTTGCTTTCTTGGCGTTTACTTTATTTTCGAAATGAAACGATGGTGGTTCACTAGGATATTTAAAACGAGCATTTTTTTCCAACAATTTGATACCATACACTCTTATGGTATTTTAAAATTGACACTGAAAAATCTGCCTTAAATCCCAATCGCAAATTAAAAAGCGTTATGCATTACCTATTGCCGCCCTCTCTTTTCTAAAGAAATATGAAGGCGGCTTTGAAAAACAATGGAATGGTTTTGAAAAGCAATATGGGCTTCTCTACTACTACCAACGAAATAAGAATACAAAGGAAGTAGGATTTTGCATAAACCGCCTAACAAACCGACCGACGGAAGTCGGCCATTTTGAGACACCACAATATGACTCCATGTTTGTTTTGGTGTTTGACCGTGGTTGACAGGTCCTTATTTTTCTGTGGACAGGTCGAGCTGTGATTTCTGCTTTCTTGGCCGTTTTTGAGTTATTTTGCATTTTAATTAGTTAACAACCATATTTAACGAATACTAGTAAACTTATAATTACTTTAGTGTGACAGTGGAGTATACTTTTAGCGCTGGACAGCGATTAAAACATTTTAATTAGTTGTTATTCTGGGTTAATTAATAAGCTTTAAATATGGTTCGTTGTGCTGCTTGTGGGTGCTCCCAAACGCTATGAAGTAAAAAACTGGGCATTACATTTTATCGGTAAGTTTATGTTTAGATATATAAACTTTTTTAATCTGTACAGAAAAAAAAATATTTTAATTTAATATCAAAATACACATCCTCCGAACCTCGCATGTCATTCATGGGCGTTCGTCTTATAAAACCAGAAAAATATTATTTATTTATTAATCGACTGGGTTACCCCATTTCTACAAAAAAGCAAATTAAAAATACTTATTGGTTTTTAGTTTTCCAAATAATTACCTAAGAAAAAAGGCGTGGTTGAAAATTGTAAACCGAAGTGATTGGGATCCTACACGAAATACAGTTCTTTGCTAGAAGCATTTTCCTGAAGATTGCTTTGACAGAACCTCAAGATTGAAAGTTAGATTGGTCCCAACTGCAGTAGTGCCTACCTTTGAAGTAGCCAGGTTAAAAAATGTAAGTTTTGAAACTATTGTATCGGGTCATTACATAATATATTGGAAAATATGTAGGTAGGTACTTAAGAATATGAATACAAATAATTCTGCCTTATTTATGCTTCTGAGGAAGCTGCTTTGTCACTTTTTCATAAATTATGTATCGATAAAAGTTTTTAGATGTTTTATTGGTTTAATCTACTTTTAAAATTTGAAACCCATGGATAAAGAATGTAATAAAATATGGAAGTCTGGGTACGATAAACAAAGAAATTCATATTTAAAGACTGAATACAATGATGTTTCTAGAATGATAGAAACGTTTTCTCAATATTCACCTGAGGACGACTGGAGATACCATTGATTAAAAAAATAAATTCAAAGCAAGTCCCAAACCTTCTATCATTTAAAGAAATTCATATCAAAATATAAAAAAAAAATTTTACAAAGAGAGTTAGTATCACGTTATAGTTACTTTTGTGTCATTTGGTAAAGGTGCCAAACAAATAATTAAAAAACTTATATTTTTTTGGCAGGTACGTTCCTATGCAATATCTTATAAGACACCCTGTCAAAACCTGCCTGAAGATAATTATCCTACTGTGAATCAAACTGGAACACCTTCTGGTTACAACATATATTGGACATGGCTCTTCCAGGATATGCCTCTTCCAGGACATGGTTCTTCCAGGACATTTTACTATCCAACAACACACCTAAGATTTTAGTATATTCCTTTAATCTTATATGACAATCATTAATGGTTACTGTTTCCGGATTCTCCAAAGTGTATGGGTTAGTCTTAAACAAGGTGATAACGGTCTTTGATTTATTTAATATCAGTTTATCTTTAGAAAACCAATAATTATTTACTTCAATCATAAATTGTTAAATATGTTGCTCGAGAAGCTCATGGTCTTTATATGCTAGGATTTATAATAAGAACTTGTAAATACTTTAAAAATGTTAACGCCATAATAACTTTATATAAATCCCTGGTAGCTACAAAACTTTAGTATGCATGCACTATTTGGGATCCTCAGTATGCCAATAAGATTGCTCTTTCAAAATCTATTCAGCGTAAATGTTTATACTACAAGTCATTTTCAGTTTATCCGCCAAGAGGTACAGATCAAGGGCTTTTGTGTAATTTGTTTAATATCCCTTCTTTAAGACTATTGTGTATAGAAGCAAGAATTATTTTCTTATATAAAATATTTAGAGACAAAATAGATAATAAAGAGTTCTTAGGACTGCTTCCGTTTAGAATAGGCTTAGTCAATACTAGATCCGCACATGTATTTTATATTCCTACACCGAGGACAAATCTATACAAAAACTCACCACTGTGACTGTGCTCTATTTTAATAAATATTGTGGAGACATTGAAATATATAATTTAAACTATCAAAAATTAAAATTAAGGAATGAACTGCTTGGGCAAATGCTAATTGAATATTTATTATAGCTTAGGATAGCTTTTAGAAATGGGGTTTATGTATCTATAATTAACTTGTTAAGTTGTTGATACTACAAATAAATAAAATGTTTGTATTATCTGCATAGTTTGTCATTTGACAATTTTCTTGTATACTAGAAATCTCATTAATATTATTTAGGTACATATTATAATAAACAGGACTATATTATATTATATTTTATTATTTTCTTGTGATTTGGTTCATGAAGAAAGAGTAAGGTTTTTTTAAAATTTTATTTTTTAACGTAGACGTTTTGGCAATAATTTTGCCGATTATCTGAAACAATTTGTCTTCTGCAATTTTTTTTTAATGTATAATAACAGGTGTTTTTTAGTTATTTAACCAGATATTTACATTACCCTTTCACCTCCGTTGCCTTATTTAAATAAATAATTAAAAGAAATAGTTGTATTGTTTTATTACACCAACCTTACCGTATCTTATAGCTATATATGAATCTAAATATATTTTTTATTTTTTTCGTCCAAATAAAATTTCATTAATCATTTTGTTATTACCATTTTAATGATACGCCACAGGTAAACCGGAAACGCGCGTGCGTTAAATGTTGCCGCCATCAGACCCCATCCCGGACAACTGTCAATCTACCATACCCTACTTCCTTTGTATTCTTATTTCGTTGACTACTACTAATACTACTAAGATTAAATAAATGTTTTAACCCTAAAAAATTAAATTTTATAAAGTTAAAGTTTATCAAGACAAAAATAAATACGTTACATTTCAATTACAACTAACCTAATAAATTTTGCCAAAAAGAAATTAAGGACACCACTGCATTTTCTTCAATTTAAGCAGAAAATTAGTTTTTAACGTTACATTTCTCCGTTAGTTCTGCAATTTGGCTTAAAATTTGAATATTAAATAAAACTTCTTCGGCTGAGCTTAAGTGGATTTATTTCTACAAATAAGTTAGCAAAGTTTGTGATAAAATTAGTCTGGAAGAGCGACGAATTGCGACGCAAAATTGTTCTTTTAAAATTTTATTTTTATGCCTCAACAAGATTGTTTTGAATAAAAATTAAATTTCAGTTTTTATTTTTTCCTTTTACTAAATAAACGTCGTGCTATAGTTTACTTAAAAAAATTATTGGAAATTAAAATTTGAGCTTAAATGAAATATCTATATCCTGGCTACGGAAGTACAAATAATATGAGCTATTTTAAAACAAAATAACTAATGTGATGCTTTTTATATTTCTATTAAATTATTATCTTCCCAAAAAACCAACTTCCGGTTAAACCGGATGTAACTCGAAAGCAGGAAATGTAGTTGTTCCGGTTTAACTGAAAGTTGATTTTTTGGGAAGATAATAAAAATTGAAGGTAGGGACATGTAAGCCGTTTTGCTCTAAGACGTACTGTTAGAAGGTTATAAGCTGTCAAAGTTCAAAAATGTCACTTTTCGAGAGTCAATATCTCGGAAACTATGAAGTATAGACTAATAATGCATTTAATAAAAAATAATTATAATTTTATATGGAATTTAAAAATGTAAAAATATACAGGGTGTTCCATTTAAAAAAAATAATCCAAAAGCGGACCCAGCTGTCATCTTGACATTTAAAGCTGTCATTGGTATGTCAAAAAGTGCAAGACTTGCTCAAATATTATCGTTCAAAATTTCATTAAAATATACCGAACGGTTTAGAAGTTAGAGGGGGGGGGACGGACTTTAGGTCTTCACTGTATATTATCAGATATTCACGTTTTAAATCACATACATAATAATATATGTATGAAATAGTGCAGTGGCGGCACATCAGGCTGGAAAATAAATTATAACACCTCTACCGAGTGACAACGAAACTACTATCCAGCCCCCCAGATTCTTATAAGATAAAAGATTATTATAAAATTTTGTTGTTTTCTCAAGAACGAAACGAGAAGAAAGTAAAACACTAAATTTAAATACCGTGCGAGCAAAAATTATTTGCATCAAAGAGGGCTTGGATAAAAAAACGTAGGGCTTGGTTTAGATCACAATGATATGGGGACGATATATCTTACCAAATCTAGGTTATAATTTAGTCAAATTCATATATTATACACACATACATGAGATGCCAAACTAATGAGAAATAAAATAAGTAGACAAACACAAATTTATTTTTGTTGTTTACAAAATTAACAAAGTAAGAATATACAGAAAGAAAAAGAAAAATAATTACATAAATTGCTGAAATTGGCCACCGCCACACGCTCCAAGCATAAATTGTCTCTTCACATTTTCGAAAGTGTTGACCAGCATCTCTGGAGAAATGTTACCACATTCTTGGATAATCCTTTCTTGTAATTGTTCTAAATCTGCAACTGGTGTTTTAAAAATAGTGTTCTTTAAATGAGGAAAAACGAAGTAATCCATAACCGTTAAACAAGGTGATCTAGGTGGGAATTCAATGTCTGATCGAAAACTTATCAATCTGTCGTCGAAAAAATTGCGCAATTAGTTAATAGTTTCGGCGGCTGTATGGGCGGTTTCACCGTCCTGTTGAAAATATCCAAAACGTAGTTCGTCGTCAAGTAATTGCTCCGCAACTGGATTCAAAATATTGTCTCTATACCGCTGTGCTGTAACTGTGTCATGGAAAAAAAATGGACCAGCAATTCTAATTCGGGAAACAGCTAACCAGACACCAATTTTTTGAGGGTGCAATGTGGACTCTACAAAAAAATTGGGATTTTCACTACTCTACATGCGTGCATTCTGAGAATTCACGTAACCAGAGAGGTGGAACCAGGCTTCAACCGAAAAAAGTCAGATCTAATAAATCATTTCTTTCCAATAAATTTTGGGTAAACCATTGAGAGTAATTCCTGCGTCTTTCAAAATCTGCGGTTTGTATTTCTTGGAATACTTGCACTTTATAAGGAAATAAATTCAGCTGCTTCTTAAGAATAGTCCTGCATGATCCATAAGATCTTCCCACTTCTTGGGACAGGCATCTTATACAATTTGTTGGCGTATTTTGCATCATTTCACGAACGTTTGCAACATGTTCTTCTGTTGTAACAGATGGTCTTCCTGCTCCTTTTTTGTGTTGTATAGAACCTGTTTTCCTAAACACAGCCACGGTTCTTTTCAGGCAATGATAAAAATCCCCATCAGCAATAAAAGCAACGTTAGGAAAATGGCAATGAAAATCGTCCATGCACAAACCCGGATTGTATTGCCACTCACCATTTACTCTAACCCCGTTTCGAAAATACGCTTCAACCACGAATGTTTTGTGCTGTTCCGTAAAGCCCATTGTGTGAATTGTTCAAGAAATTGGAAAAATTAGCGATGAATCAAATTACTTGTAACGACTGTCAAAGGTGACGGAATAACTGATTGATAGTTAATTCAGGTAGTTACTGACACCCAACAGGTATTAAGCTCTACGGCTAAGCATTAAGTCCTTAGATGCAAGGCCCTCTTTGATGCAAATAATTTTTGCTCGCACGGTATAAAATATTAATCAGAGCTAAAGCCCTGCACGAGCCGTGTTTTTCATTTCGGGCCTTGATGCGACTTGGCCCGACTCTCGGGTTCGGGTCGGGTCGAGCCAGTTTTTTGTTCTTAGTTAATAATTTCTTCGGGCCGCGTCAGTCAGTGTTGCCGTGTCAGTACATTTGTACTAAATCGAGTACATTTTAGACAGCAAAGTACAAAAGTACATTTTACCATAAATTACCTGAATTCTAGTACATTTTCCCATTTTCGAAGGGGAACAAAATAATTAAAAATAAAATAATTTCATTTCATTAAAATGTTGATATATTATTATTATTTAATACCAACCAACAATTAATTTTTAAAACGATGATTTTATAACTATCATATCGTCCAACACTATCGTCTATATTCACTTCTCTGAACGCGCCTGTTTGCGGATAAAATCTGTCTTCTGTGATCGTATAAAATTTTTTCTACCTCTGGCAGCAGCCCTGGTTTTGTCGTCACAAAATGTGATTCCCCGGTTTAGTGTAGGTTAATGCGATTTATTATGTTTAGTTTAGTTAGTTTAGTCTCGTTGGTGTCTTGTGAATCACATGATAGCCTTATAATTTAGCTAGTTATTTGGCTGACATGGACAAGTAAGTTTTTTTTGTAGATTATTTAGTTATTTGGATATGAATATGTATTGGTAATTTTTCAGTTTACGTGACAGGACAATTTATTGGTTTT
The DNA here is from genome assembly GCA_963969555.1 of Polydrusus pterygomalis. Classification (NCBI taxonomy): domain Eukaryota; kingdom Metazoa; phylum Arthropoda; class Insecta; order Coleoptera; family Curculionidae; genus Polydrusus; species Polydrusus pterygomalis. Next base: position 144,107,359 of record OZ018375.1, read on the forward strand.
TTTCTGAATAACACACAAATTGATTGTTTTTACATTGTTTTTAAACTTTGGGGGAATAAATCTTATAATTATCAACTGTCTTACGGGACAGTGGAGTAAATAGGGATGCTGGGTGGAGTGGGTGGGCAAAAAATACTTAAAAACAGTGTAACAAAATAAAAAAATATATCGATTATTAAAAACATTTTTTTTTTAAATGTGCGTTATTTTTTTTGGAATTCCAGTAACGATGTTAGGAAAAAGGGGGTGTTTACTGATTTTACCTGAAATTTTAGTACATTCTAGTACATTTTCCAGCTGCTTGTCAGTACATTTTAAAATCTGGTTGCGGCAACACTGGCGTCAGTATCTTGGTTGCCGGGCCGGGTCGGGTCGGGCCGTAAAATTTCAGCCCGTGCAGGGCTCTAGCTGGAGTCTTGTCAAACGAAAGAAAATAGATTTTTTATTAAAGCGCGACCAGAATACATTCTGGAATACAGCAAGTTTCTTTAAATAGTATATTAACGTACACGTTTAATAAAGCATCATTTTATAACACGCGTCCATGTTAAATAACGAGCCGCTTGCGGCGAGTTTTATAACGGGACAAGTGCTTAAAACTGCTTTATGTAACACGGACGTTATACTATTTTTTCTAATTTGTAGTTTTTTCAATAAAAAACACATATATATATAAAAAGAAAATAAATCCTTCAAATTTTGTTTATTTTTATGTCTAAATTTTATGTTGGTAATACTATTTTTTATCATAGTAGCCTCTGGACAACAAAAATTATTTTGCGAACTGTCATTTTTTGATTTATTGACCCATTTTCACCACGAGATTCTAAAGTTATTTTAGCGATATGAGATTTCAAATTGGACGGAATACGCTATGTGATCCTTGTACATTCGGTACATATACAGAGCGTTCGGAAATTCGGGCGATTTTGCTACTTTTTTCGAATTTCAAAAGACGTGACTTTACGTCACGGCATTGCAATTTAGTATAGGGAAGATGGAAAATTCAAATAAAGTTGAAGTTAAAATCGACATTGGAAGGTTATAGTAGATTGAATTTTGTATAGGATTTAGCAGAAAATGATAGCTTGAAGCATCTACAAAAGATTGATTTATAGATTTATGCAACCAACATACATGACTGTTATCCACACAGAATAGAAAAGTAAGTTATCAAGCTATCTTTCCTCTGCGAAAAATGGGTTTTCTCGTAAATCACAAAGGCCGCGCAAGTCAATGAAATAAAACATGTCATGTAGGGCCAACCTTTAAATAATAAAATTCGTAGTTCGAAATAGATCTGTTTCGAGACAAAATTAGAAAAAGTTATTTTATTTAAAATATGATGCATCGAAGAAAGTCTAAACTTGAGAACTAAATTCCTGAATAATGTAACGTGAAGTAAAGGTGAAGATTAATATTCTCGAAAGACGAACAATTCCCACGGTTGACTTTTAGAATAAGTTTAGGGAAGTTCACCGTTAGATATATTGAAGTCATTTGTCTTTGACAAAGAATATTACGAAAATGCCATCAGACACGCTTTAATTTTACCCTTTTCACAGTTTTACGGCGGGGATTCTTGTTTTATGCCAAAAAAAAAATTAGAGTTAAAGTTAAATTTGAGTTGATGCCAAATATTTTATCTTACACCCCTTACATATACAGGGATGACACAAAAAGTATTTACCCCAGATATTTCCATAATAAATAAATAAATACATAAAAGAAACAACGTTAAGGTTTCAAATCTTCACAAAGTTGGTTTATTTTTATACTAATAAAAATAAAAACATGACATGTTTCGTAGCACTGCTACTTCGTCAGACGTCGAAATGGAAATGACAAACAAAGTTGTAGGTGTAGAGGCTTTTACCTGCTAAGAACTAAGTATCTAAATATTCCTTAACTTACGGGTTTTGGAAAAAACCCGAGTAATAAAGTATACCTATAAATACTGAGCAATAGGAATTAAGTAAAAATGGTTGGAAAATACAATATTTCAAAACAAATTTAATAATGGTGAATTGTTAACATCTAATAATTGATCGTTTAAAATTTTGCCTGCTTTTTTAATTTTGTTAATTTCTAGAGATTCCAATAAAGACAACTTCTTACTTTTATTTTCGACATGTAAAATTTTAAAATTATCCTGAAAAGTATGGTTTTCTGATAGTAGATGAGTTGCTTACGCTGAATTTTGTTTTATACTTTTCAGGATAATTTTAAAATTTTACATGTCGAAAATAAAAGTAAAAAGTTGTCTTTATTGGAATCTCTAGAAATTAACAAAATTAAAAAAGCTGGCAAAATTTTAAACGATCAATTAGATTTTAGCTATTCATCCTTATTAAATTTGTTTTAAAATATTGTATTTTTCAACCATTTTTACTTAATTCCTATTGCTCAGTATTTATAGGTATACTTTATTACTCGGTTTTTTTTCCAAAACCCGTAAGATAAGGAATATTTAGGTAATTAGTTCTTAGCAGGTAAATGCCTCTACACCTACAACTTTGTTTGTCATTTCCGTTTCGACATCTGATGAAGTAGCAGTGCTACGAAACATGTCATGTCAGTGACATAAAAATAAACCAATTTTGTGAAGATTTGAAACCTTAACGTTGTTTCTTTTACGTATTTATTTAATAAGGATCTTCATCAAGTAACGATCGACTCAATTACACATTTTCATAATACTTGGAGTTAATTATTGGTAAGTAGCGTATAGGCCGAGAACATTATTTGTAGCTGTGGAAGGAATGCGGCAAAAAAAACGTTTAGAGGTTTAAGATGTTGCCACATAATATTCTTTAATATTAGTAAATCTTTAATTAGGTTTACTCATTGAAATTAAATAGCAATATAAATTTAATCAACTAAGATTTTATAATTTTAAAACTATTATTCCAAAGTTTGTTTTATTTTATTAATTTTAATATTAAAATGGAAAAAAGAGTTTCGTCATTAAAATACTTCAAATGTAAAAATATGATTTGTCAGTTTTGATAAACAGTAAGAATTTCTATTCAAAAATGCCTTATTCTATTCAAGAAAAGCAGACGGTTTTAATTACTTATATTGAAAATAATAATGTAAAAATGGCACAGCAAGAACTACGAAGAAATAATGCGAGTATATGCACATTCCCAGTAAACACACAATTAGAAAAATATTTATTAATAAATATAATAAATATATTATAATAATAATAATATAAATAACTATTTTTCTACAGGGAACTTGCATACGCGCACTATTTCTTCATAGTTCTTGCTGTGTCATTTTCACATTATTATTATTTTTAATATAAGCCATTAAAATTGTCTGCTTTCCTTGAATATAGAATAAGGCATTTTTGAATAGAAATTCTTACTGTTTATCAAAACTGACAATTCATGTTTTTCGAGTTTTTTTGAAATTTTCCAAGTTACCATTGTTAATATTGTTATCCATGGAAACGATATATCTTGACTTGAATGACCTTATTTTCTTATACAGTGTGGCCAGTAAAGTCCGCATCATATGGGCTTTTTTTTTAATTAATAGCTTTATTCGAAATTTGACTTTGGCCTTAAGTTCTGCTTTGATCGAGATGAAAATTAACTAAAAAATAGTAGTCACGTGATTCGCATTATCTGTCAAATTTAAATTTTTTTCAAGAAATAATTCAAAAGTGGGGGTATTTCTGAAAGTATCGAAAAAAGTTATTAGAAAAAGTTTTTTTTAATGCAGTTTCTAGCCCATGTGCGAAATTTCAGCTGCATATGATAATTTTGATTTTTTACCCATATTTTGTAAATTGTACCACTTTTGCAAAATAAGACTTAACGCAACCTACATAAACTTCTTAGTTTTGACAATGCTTTATTTTAGATACATTTTCTTTAAAGTGTAAATGTGTGTTTTTCTACAAAATCAAAATTTTATTTGTTTTTGATCCCGTATAAGGTAACTTTATAAAACTAGACTGGGTACATATCGCTTATCGTCAGCCGAGAGTGCACCTAATATTAGTACTAAAAAAAATTACTAAAATTAAAAAAATACTTTTCTTTCCTATTTTTCTATTTACTATTGCTTTTTTTGCCTCACTTTCCTGCGGAACGTGAAGGGGAAACATATCGCCAAATTGTCATAACAACTGACCAAAACTAGACAATGGTGCAAAATTTCCGTTTTCTCGTATAGATAGGTAGTTTTTGGAGATGGCGCTGTATAGTGCTCGATGTCCCGTTTCCAATGCCACCTCGCTCGATTCGCTACGACTTTTCGTTACGGAGATATGTGATATTGATATTTATAGGTGCTCTTCAGTAGTAGTATTCAATCGATTAAAACATAAGCAAAAAATTATTCTTACATGGAAGCTATCAATTATCCGCTAATAACTTTGTAGAAATATTATTGTGCCGAGCCCTTCGGGCACGGCACTGTTCTAAGTCGTTCGTTTAATTATACGACAGCTGTCACTTTGACAGGTAAGTGTAATTTTTTTTTAGTTTTTTTATAGCGAGGGTTATAGCTGTAAGAATCCGAAATTAAAAAAATTTCAGGTACCTAAATAAGAATGTTTTATACGATAGCTGTCAAATTTTGAAAGGTAAGTGTCAGTTTTTTTAATCCTTTTCATAGCGAGGGTTATAGCTGTAAAAATCTTAAATTAAAAAGTTTTTCAGTACCTAAATAACAAAGTTTTATACGATAGCTGTCAAATTTTGGCAGGTTAGTGTCAATTTTTTTTTAGTCTTTTCATAACGAGTTCATAGCGAGGGTTATACTGTAAAAATCCGAAATTTAAAAAATTTCGGGTACCTAAATAAGAAAATTTTATACGATAGCTGTCAAATTTTGACAAGTAAGTGTCAATTTCTTTTTTTGCTTTCTTGTAGCGAGGGTTATAGCTGTAAAAATCCCAAATTGAAAAATTTTTCAGTACGCAAATAACAAAGTTTTATACGACAGCTGTCAAATTTTGACAGGTAAGTGTGAATTATTTTTTAGCTTTTTGTAGCGAGGGTTATAGCTGTAAGAATCCGAAATTTAAAAAAAATTCAGTACCTAAATAACAAAGTTTTATACGGCAGCTGTCAAATTTTGACAGGTAAGTGTCAATTATTTTTTAGCTTTTTTGTAGCGAGGGTTATTACTGTAAGAATCCTAAATTAAAAAATTTTTCATTACCTAAATAACAAAGTTCTATACGACAGCTGTCAAATTTTGACAGGTAAGTGTCAATTTATTTAAACTTTTTTCGTAGCGAGGGTTAGAGCTGTAATAATCCTAATTTTCAGTACCAAAAGGACAAAGTTCTATACGACAGCTGTCAAATTATATATACTTAAATAGTAATTCTTATTTTTTATAATTTGCTACCATTTCTATGCTATTTAGGTATAGACCAATATATTTGAAAAAAGTAGTATTTGAGATGACCTAAACGAATATCCAAACCAAAAGTATATCGGACGCACCCAATTCGATTTATTAACGATCCAATATGACCCTACATTGATTTTAAAAAAATCAAAAAAATTACTTCCCAACTTTCGATCGCGTTCGCAAACAACAGTATTTTGTAGCTCAACGTCGTCTACACGTCGAAAAAGTTTAAATCGATTAAAATACTTTTTGCCACCTGTATCGCCGTACAAAGAAAAAAAACATATTTTTCAACTTTGACTTTAATAACTTTTTTCCGGTACACCCTGCATATTCAAAATTTTTCTAAGACGTACCCCTACTATTCCTCTCTACATCCAGAAAATTTTAATCGTTTTGCTCTAACCGTTTCCGAGAAAAGAATTCGCGAATATCTAAATGTGGAACAGCCTCCCACCACGTGGCGACGGATTATCATTGTCGGAACGACATCTTTAAATCGAGATTACAACTATTTCTGAAACATTTTGGGCAAATATTTTGGTAAATAAAATTAGAAGAAGGTTCAAGGTAGATATTCCACCCGATTTAAAATCTGGAAATATTCTTATTAGTCTAGCAAGTCACGCTGAAACCACCCATTTTTCGCCATTTTTGACAGCCGGATTTTTAGAATTAATAATTAATTTAGATACATCAATATCAAGGACTCTTAGTCAAAAGTGAATGGTGTTAGAATTTGTAAAGATTGCCTGTTTCCGCACCCAAAAAAGCGACTTTTCTCAATTTTGCGAATATATTTTAATAATTTTGGATATGTAGAGGTGTTGAGAAGTAATCAGCGCATTTTTTGAGAAAAAAATAAAACGGTTTTGTTAAAAATTGAATAAGCTACAGTCTATATAGTAAAAAAAAAGCTGCCGTTTTTTCCGTATTAAAGATAAATAAACGAAAAAATATCTCTTAAATACAATTTGACAAGCTCTATCCGCTAAAGTTTACAACGTTTCGATCAAAAGTCGTTTTCAGTACGAAAAAAAATAAAAACCGTGAAAAAATCAGGCCTAACTTTATGATTTCCACTTTCTTACAATTTTCGGCAATTTCGATTCCAGTTAGGTATAGAACGATGTATTGGAAAAAGGTAGTTTTTGAGATGGCCTAACCGATTATCCAAACCGAATGTACATCGGATGCACCCAATTCGACTTATTAGCGATCCAAGAGGTACCATTTTGGACCAAATTTTGACTTTTAAAAAATAAAAAAAATTATTTCCAAACTTTTGATCGCGCTTACAAACAATAGGCTTCTGTAGCCGACGGTCGTCTACGCGTCGAAAAAGTTTAAATCGAAAAAACTAATTTTTGTGGCCTGTATCGAATAAACATGAGAATCCGATATTTTTCGACTTTAAAAATTAATAACTTTTTTCCGGTACACCCTGTATATTCGAAATTTTCACACAACGTACCCCCACTATTCCTCTCTAAACCCAAAAAGTTTCAATCGTCCCACTTTAGCAGTTTTCGAGAAATAAAATCGCAAATGTGAAAATAGCAAAAGCCACGCCGACAACATACATACATTATTTTCACCGAAGCGCCGTATAACATATCGCGGTGTAGCGCGATATGTAAAAGCTGCATATCGCCTGATCGTCACTGTCGTGACTCTAAAGGTAAAAGTCATTACATAAAAGAATTTAAAAAAATTTGAATTTTTAATTTTTAAAATTTTTTTTTCATTTTTTATAATTTTTTTTTTAAATATTCTGTTTTACTATATTATTTACTTTTGTATCACACTCCTTCGGACTGTGATGTGAAAACATATCGCCTAATTTGTCAATATAACACCTGTCAAGAAATATTTACAAATATTTCATTTGATATTTTAATCTTAATATGAGAACTACACTAAAACAACAAAATATTTTTTTATAAACGCGATTATTACACATAAAAAATGTCAAAATGACAGCTGTCAATATATAACTAATAATACTGTAACGCGTGTATTTTATTTTTATCCTTTTTATTTATGTTTCACAAAATTAACACTTAATATTAAATAGTTTATTTGAAATAGTTGAACTTTGAAATTGTCAAAATGACAGCTAGAAAGAAACAACCTCTTTTTCAACATACAAAATCTTTGTTCCACACAATAACTCATTTTTTATTCGTATGCCAAATTTTGTTCAGACCAGATAAGTAGTTTTCAATTTATGCTTTTACTTCTTCGGATATATTCGTTTTTCCAAGACAATAATAGCAGTCCATTTTAAATTTCATAACTATCATATTTCTCCGAATATAAAGATTAAAGATGTTTTATAGGGTCGAAACGTTGATATTTAGTTAAAGCAATAGTGCACAAATACGTTAGAAGAAGCAAGATTTATAAAACTGCAATAAAAATTACAAGTTTATATTTAAAAATAAAAACCTGATGATGATATCTAGATGACGAAACGTTTTACTCGAAATCTGATGACATCATATGATAGGAAACGAAATACGGCAATGCCAAAGTTAAATTATTTTTTCTTTATCCTTTCAAAGAAGGTCACAAACCCAAATATAAGAACATAAAATTTGAAGATGTTTTATAGGCTCGAAACTTTAATATTTTTTTAAAGCAATATTGCACAAAAACGTTAGAAGAAGCAAGGTTTACGAAACTGCAATAAAAATTACAAGTTTATATTTAAAAATAAAAACTTGATGATGGTATCTAGATGATGAAACGTTTTACTCGAAATCTGATGACATCATATGATAGGAAACGAAATACGGCAATGCCAAAGTTAAATTATTTTTTCTTTATCCTTTCAAAGAAGGTCACAAACCCAAATATAAGAACATAAAATTTGAAGATGTTTTATAGGCTCGAAACTTTAAAATATTTTTAAAGCAATATTGCACAAAAACGTTAGAAGAAGCAAGATTTACGAAACTGCAATAAAAATTACAAGTTTATATTTAAAAATAAAAACCTGATGATGGTATCTAGATGACGAAACGTTTTACTTGAATTCTGACGACATCATATGATACGAAACAAAATACGGCAATGCCAAATTGAAAAAATTTTCAGTACCTAAATAACAAAGTTCTATACGATAGCTGTCAAATTTTGACAGTAAAGTGTCAATTTTTTTTTAGCTTTTTCGTAGCGAGAGTTATAACTGTAAGAGTCCGAGATTATAAAATTATCAGGTCCCTAAATAACAAAGTTCTATACGATAGCTGTCAAATTTTGACAGGTAAGTGTCAATTTTTTTTTTTGATTTTTTGTAACGAGGGTTATAGCTGTAAGAGTCCTAAATTTAAAAATTTGTCAGTACCTAAATAACACAGTTTTATACGATAGCTGTCAAATTTTGACAGGTAAGTGTCATTTTTTTTTAGATTTTTTGTAACGAGGGTTATAGCTGTAAGAATCCTAAATTAAAAAATTTCTCAGTTCCTAAATAACAAAGTTCTATACGACAGCTGTAATTTTGACAGGTAAATATCAAGTTTTTTTTAAGCTTTTCTTGTATCTAGGATTATAGCTGTAAGAATCCGAAATTTAAAAAAATTTCAGTACCTAAATAACAAAGTTCTATACTACAGCTGTCAGATTTTGACAGGAAAGTGTAATTTTTTTTAGCTTTTTCGTATAGATTATTATAGCTGTAAGAATCCAAAATTTAAAAAATTTTCAGTACCTAAAATAACGACATTAAAAAAAAAATTAAAAAAAAAGAAAAAAAAACACTGGGGCTTGAACCCTCGACCTTCGTCTCCAAAATCGACAGTCTTTAGTACTACGCCACCGAAGCTTGCAGATTGATTTGTGGTAAATAGGATATTAATGACGTATTCGATATTACATAGAACGTTGAGTATTGAAGATACACACAAATAATACACTTTTTTCAATTATTTTTGGTCAACCGCAAAGAAAAAGGTCCAAGACAGGTATTTCATACATTAAATACTCTCCGAATATTATAAAAAGTATAAAAATTGAAGTTAATATGCCTCCTGCAAGCTATTTTTATTATTACAAGTACGCGTATAAATGCGATATTTTCCCCCTTATTTTTGGTCAAACGAAAAAGATAAAGGTTCAAGGTAGGTATTTCCCACAAAAGACATAGTCTAAATGTTCTTATTCCTCTAAAAAATCAATTTGGAAATCGCATTTTTCACCTATTTTTGACAGATGGTATAAAAGTTAAAGTTCAGGAAAACGCACGTGGTAAAACCATGGCCAACTTTTTCTAAATCGAATGGTGTTAGAATTTGAAAATTGTGCCTGTTTCCGCACCCAAAAAAGCAACTTTTCTCAATTTTGCGAATATATTTTAATGATTTTGAATATGTAGAGGTGTTGCGAAGTAATCAGCGCATTTTTTGAGAAAAAAATAAAACGGTTTTGTTAAAAATTGAATAAGCTACAGTCGATATAGTAAAAAAAAAAGCTGCCGTTTTTTCCGTATTAAAGATAAAGAAACGAAAAGATATCTCTTAAATACAATTTGACGAGCTCTATCCGCTAAAGTTCACAACGTTTCGATCAAAAGTCGTTTTCAGTACGAAAAAAAATAAAAACCGTGAAAAAATCAGGCCTAACTTTATGATTTCCACTTTCTTACAATTTTCGGCAATTTCCATTCCAGTTAGGTATAGAATGATATATTGGAAAAAGGTAGATTTTGAGATGGCCTAACCGATTATCCAAACCGCATGTCGATTGGATGCACCCAATTCGACTTATTAGCGATCCAAGAGGTATCATTTTCGACCAAATTTTGACTTTAAAAAAATCAAAAAAATTACTTCTCAATTTCCGATATCCTTCATCTACGAACTTGCTCTTTATTTGACGGATCTCTCCAACCTCCAGAAATGAAAATCGAAAAAAATAATTTTTGCGACCTGAAATGCGTTACAGCGGATTTCGCATATTTCCCGACTTTGACGTTTAATAACTTTTTTTCGGTACACCCTGTATATTTAAAATTTTTCACAAAATGTGCCCCCGTTATTCCTCTATAAAACCAAATAATCAAAATCAGTGCGAAATGTACCACTTTAGAGAAAAAAAATCGAAAATGTCAAAAATCGTGATTTCAAAAATCGGGTACGACGACGACAACCCTCGAACATTTTCAAATGTAGGAGGAGATATACATATCGCTCGAAAGGGGCGATATGTAAAAGCTGCATATCGCCTGATCGTCACTGTCGTGACTCTAAAGGTAAAAGTCATTACATAAAAGAATTTTAAAAAATTTGAATTTTTAATTTTTTAAATTTTTTTTTCATTTTTTATAATTTTTTTTTTAAATATTCTGTTTTACTATATTATTTACTTTTGTATCACACTCCTTCGGACTGTGATGTGAAAACATATCGCCTAATTTGTCAATATAACACCTGTCAAGAAATATTTACAAATATTTCATTTGATATTTTAATCTTAATATGAGAACTACACTAAAACAACAAAATATTTTTTTATAAACGCGATTATTACACATAAAAAATGTCAAAATGACAGCTGTCAATATATAACTAATAATACTGTAACGCGTGTATTTTATTTTTATCCTTTTTATTTATGTTTCACAAAATTAACACTTAATATTAAATAGTTTATTTGAAATAGTTGAACTTTGAAATTGTCAAAATGACAGCTAGAAAGAAACAACCTCTTTTTCAACATACAAAATCTTTGTTCCACACAATAACTCATTTTTCATTCGTATGCCAAATTTTGTTCAGACCAGATAAGTAGTTTTCAATTTATGCTTTTACTTCTTCGGATATATTCGTTTTTCCAAGACAATAATAGCAGTCCATTTTAAATTTCATAACTATCATATTTCTCCGAATATAAAGATTAAAGATGTTTTATAGGGTCGAAACGTTGATATTTAGTTAAAGCAATAGTGCACAAATACGTTAGAAGAAGCAAGATTTATAAAACTGCAATAAAAATTACAAGTTTATATTTAAAAATAAAAACCTGATGATGATATCTAGATGACGAAACGTTTTACTCGAAATCTGATGACATCATATGATAGGAAACGAAATACGGCAATGCCAAAGTTAAATTATTTTTTCTTTATCCTTTCAAAGAAGGTCACAAACCCAAATATAAGAACATAAAATTTGAAGATGTTTTATAGGCTCGAAACTTTAATATTTTTTTAAAGCAATATTGCACAAAAACGTTAGAAGAAGCAAGATTTACGAAACTGCAATAAAAATTACAAGTTTATATTTAAAAATAAAAACTTGATGATGGTATCTAGATGATGAAACGTTTTACTCGAAATCTGATGACATCATATGATAGGAAACGAAATACGGCAATGCCAAAGTTAAATTATTTTTTCTTTATCCTTTCAAAGAAGGTCACAAACCCAAATATAAGAACATAAAATTTGAAGATGTTTTATAGCCTCGAAACTTTAAAATATTTTTAAAGCAATATTGCACAAAAACGTTAGAAGAAGCAAGATTTACGAAACTGCAATAAAAATTACAAGTTTATATTTAAAAATAAAAACCTGATGATGGTATCTAGATGACGAAACGTTTTACTTGAATTCTGACGACATCATATGATACGAAACAAAATACGGCAATGCCAAATTGAAAAAATTTTCAGTACCTAAATAACAAAGTTCTATACGATAGCTGTCAAATTTTGACAGTAAAGTGTCAATTTTTTTTTAGCTTTTTCGTAGCGAGAGTTATAACTGTAAGAGTCCGAGATTATAAAATTATCAGGTCCCTAAATAACAAAGTTCTATACGATAGCTGTCAAATTTTGACAGGTAAGTGTCAATTTTTTTTTTTGATTTTTTGTAACGAGGGTTATAGCTGTAAGAGTCCTAAATTTAAAAATTTGTCAGTACCTAAATAACACAGTTTTATACGATAGCTGTCAAATTTTGACAGGTAAGTGTCAATTTTTTTTTAGATTTTTTGTAACGAGGGTTATAGCTGTAAGAATCCTAAATTAAAAAATTTCTCAGTTCCTAAATAACAAAGTTCTATACGACAGCTGTCATTTTGACAGGTAAATATCAAGTTTTTTTTAAGCTTTTCTTGTATCTAGGATTATAGCTGTAAGAATCCGAAATTTAAAAAAATTTCAGTACCTAAATAACAAAGTTCTATACTACAGCTGTCAGATTTTGACAGGTAAGTGTAATTTTTTTTTAGCTTTTTCGTATGGATTATTATAGCTGTAAGAATCCAAAATTTAAAAAATTTTCAGTACCTAAAATAACGACATTAAAAAAAAAATTAAAAAAAAAGAAAAAAAAACACTGGGGCTTGAACCCTCGACCTTCGTCTCCAAAATCAACAGTCTTTAGTACTACGCCACCGAAGCTTGCAGATTGATTTGTGGTAAATAGGATATTAATGACGTATTCGATATTACATAGAACGTTGAGTATTGAAGATACACACAAATAATACACTTTTTTCAATTATTTTTGGTCAACCGCAAAGAAAAAGGTCCAAGACAGGTATTTCATACATTAAATACTCTCCGAATATTATAAAAAGTATAAAAATTGAAGTTAATATGCCTCCTGCAAGCTATTTTTATTATTACAAGTACGCGTATAAATGCGATATTTTCCCCCTTATTTTTGGTCAAACGAAAAAGATAAAGGTTCAAGGTAGGTATTTCCCACAAAAGACATAGTCTAAATGTTCTTATTCCTCTAAAAAATCAATTTGGAAATCGCATTTTTCACCTATTTTTGACAGATGGTATAAAAGTTAAAGTTCAGGAAAACGCACGTGGTAAAACCATGGCCAACTTTTTCTAAATCGAATGGTGTTAGAATTTGAAAATTGTGCCTGTTTCCGCACCCAAAAAAGCGACTTTTCTCAATTTTGCGAATATATTTTAATGATTTTGAATATGTAGAGGTGTTGCGAAGTAATCAGCGCATTTTTTGAGAAAAAAATAAAACGGTTTTGTTAAAAATTGAATAAGCTACAGTCGATATAGTAAAAAAAAAAGCTGCCGTTTTTTCCGTATTAAAGATAAAGAAACGAAAAGATATCTCTTAAATACAATTTGACGAGCTCTATCCGCTAAAGTTCACAACGTTTCGATCAAAAGTCGTTTTCAGTACGAAAAAAAATAAAAACCGTGAAAAAATCAGGCCTAACTTTATGATTTCCACTTTCTTACAATTTTCGGCAATTTCCATTCCAGTTAGGTATAGAACGATATATTGGAAAAAGGTAGATTTTGAGATGGCCTAACCGATTATCCAAACCGCATGTCGATTGGATGCACCCAATTCGACTTATTAGCGATCCAAGAGGTACCATTTTCGACCAAATTTTGACTTTAAAAAAATCAAAAAAATTACTTCTCAATTTCCGATATCCTTCATCTACGAACTTGCTCTTTATTTGACGGATCTCTCCAACCTCCAGAAATGAAAATCGAAAAAAATAATTTTTGCGACCTGAAATGCGTTACAGCGGATTTCGCATATTTCCCGACTTTGACGTTTAATAACTTTTTTTCGGTACACCCTGTATATTTAAAATTTTTCACAAAATGTGCCCCCGTTATTCCTCTATAAAACCAAATAATCAAAATCAGTGCGAAATGTACCACTTTAGAGAAAAAAAATCGAAAATGTCAAAAATCGTGATTTCAAAAATCGGGTACGACGACGACAACCCTCGAACATTTTCAAATGTAGGAGGAGATATACATATCGCTCGAAAGGGGCGATATGTAACTAGACTGGGTACATATCGCTAATCGTCAGCCGAGAGTGCATCTAATATTAGTACTAAAAAGATTTACAAAAATTTACAATAAAAAAATACTTTTCTTTTCTTTTTTTCTATTTACTATTGCTTTTTTGCCTCACCTTCCTGCGGAACGTGAAGGAAAAACATATCGCCAAATTGTCATTATAACAACTGACTAAAACTACACAATGGTGCAACATTTCCGTTTTCTCGTATAGGTAGGTAGTTTTCTGAGACGGCGCCGTATAGGTGCTCTTTAAACTCGCACACCTTTGTGCAATGTGGGATATACTTTCCATATTTGCTCTATAAAAATATATAAGTATTCAATCGATTAAAACATAAGCAAAAAATTATTCTTACATGGAATAAGCTATCAATTATCAGCTAATAAATTTGTAGAAATATTATTGTGCCGAGCCCTTCGGGCACGGCACTGTTCTAGTTCGTTCGTTTAATTATACGAGAGCTGTCACTTTGACAGGTAAGTGTCATTTTTTTTAGCTTTTTCGTAGCGAGGGTTATAGCTGTAAGAATTCGAAATTAAAAAAATTTCAGGTACCTAAATAAGAATGTTTTATACGATAGCTGTCAAATTTTGACAGGTAGGAGTAAGTTTTTTTTTATCCTTTTCGTAGCGAGGGTTATCGCTGTAAAAATCCTAAAGTGAAAAATTTTTCAGATCCTAAATAACAAAGTTCTATACGACAGCTGTCATTTTGACAGGTAAATGTCAATTTTTTTTAAGCTTTTCTTGTATCTAGAATTAAAGCTGTAAGAATCCAAAATTTAAAAAAAATTCAGTAGTTAAATATCAAAGTTCTATACGACAGCTGTCAAATTTTGACAGGTAAGTTAAAAAAATTTTTTTAGATTTTTCGTAGCGAGATTTGTAGCTGTAAGAATCCTAAATGAAAAATTTTTCAGTTCCCAAATAACAAAGTTATATACGACAGCTGTCATTTTGACAGGTATATTGCAAGTTTTTTTTAAGCTTTTCTTGTATCTAGGATTATAGCTGTAAGAATTCGAAATTAAAAAAAAATTCAGTACCTAAATAACAAAGTTCTATACAACAGCTGTCAGATTTTGACAGGTAAGTGTCAATTTTTTTTCAGCTTTTTCGTAGCGACTGTTATAGCTGTAAGAATCCCAAATTTAAAAAAAATTTAGTACCTAGATAACAAAGTTTTATACGATACCTGTCAGATTTTGACAGGTAAGTGTCAATTTATTTTAACTTTTTTCGTAGCGAGGGTTAAAGCTGTAATAAAAATAAATTTAAAAAATTTTCAGTACCAAAATAACAAAGTTCTATACGACAGCTGTCAAATTATATATACTTAAATAGTAATTCTTATTTTTTATAATTTGCTACCATTTCTATGCTGTTTAGGTATAGAACAATATATTTGAAAAAAGTAGTATTTGAGATGACCTAAACGATTATCCAAACCAAAATTATATCGGACGCACCCAATTCGATTTATTAACGATCCAATATGAGCCTACATTGATTTTAAAAAAATCAAAAAAATTACTTCCCAACTTTCGATCGCGTTCGCAAACAACAGTGTTTTGTAGCCCAACGTCGTCTACATGTCGAAAAAGTTTAAATCGATTAAAATGATTTTTGCCACCTGTATCGCCCTACAACGAAAAAAAACATATTTTTTAACTTTGACTTTAATAACTTTTTTCCGGTACACCCTGTATATTTGAAATTGTTCCCAGAACGTGCCCCGACTATTCCTCTCTACGTCCAGAAAGTTTGAATTGTTTTGCTCTAACCGTTTCCGAAAAAAAAATTCGCGAATATCGAAATGTCGAATAACCTTCTACCACGTGGCGACGGATAATCAATGTCGAAACGCCATCTTTAAAATCGAGATTACAACCATTTCTGAAGCATTTTGGGCAAATATTTTGGTCAGTAAAATTAGAAGAAGGTTCAAGGTAGATATTCCACCCGATTTAAAATCTGGAAATGTTCTTATTATTCTAGCAAGTCACGCTGAAAACACCCATTTTTCGCCATTTTTGACAGCCGGATTTTTAGAATTAATTAAATTTAGATACATCAATATCAAGGCACTCTTAGTCAAAAGTGAATGGTGTTAGAATTTGTAAAGATTGCCTGTTTCCGCACCCAAAAAAGCGACTTTTCTCAATTTTGCGAATATATTTTAATGATTTTGAATATGTAGAGGTGTTGCGAAGTAATCAGCGCATTTTTTGAGAAAAAAATAAAACGGTTTTGTTAAAAATTGAATAAGCTACAGTCGATATAGTAAAAAAAAAGCTGCCGTTTTTTCCGTATTAAAGATAAAGAAACGAAAAAATATCTATTAAATACAATTTGACGAGCTCTATCCGCTAAAGTTTACAACGTTTCGATCAAAAGTCGTTTTCAGTACGAAAAAAAATAAAAACCGTGAAAAAATCAGGCCTAACTTTATGATTTCCACTTTCTTACAATTTTCGGCAATTTCCATTCCAGTTAGGTATAGAACGATATATTGGAAAAAGGTAGTTTTTGAGATGGCCTAACCGATTATCCAAACCGCATGTCGATCGAATGCACCCAATTCAACTTATTAGCGATCCAAGAGGTACCATTTTGACCAAATTTTGACTTTTAAAAAATAAAAAAAATTATTTCCAAACTTTCGATCGCGCTCACAAACAATAGGGTTCTGTAGCCCACGGTCGCCTACGCGTCGAAAAAGTTTAAATCGAAAAAACTAATTTTTGTGGCCTGTATCGAATTTCAACGAGATCCCGATATTTCTCGACTTTGACGTTTAATAACTTTTTTCCGGCACACCCTGTATATTCCAAATTTTTACACAACGTACCCCCACTACTCCTCTGTAAACCCAAAAAGTTTCAATCGTCCCACTCTAACCGTTTCCGAGAAAAATAATCGCAAATGTGAAAATGTCGAAAGTGACGACGACGACGCCGACAACATACGCACATTATTAACATATCGCTTTCCGCGATATGTTATTCGTCGCCTTCACGCGGAATCACGGCAACCCCGACTGCTTCCCGAAAATTTTGCACTATATCGTCTGCTTCATTTGAAATATGTGCGTATGTTGTCCGTGTCGGCGGCGTCGGCGTAGTCGTCGTCAGTTTCGACATTTTCACATTTGCGATTTTTTTTCTCGGAAACGGTTAATGTGGGACAATTGAAACTTTTTGGGTTTACAAAGGAATAGTGGGGGTACGTTGTGTGAAAATTTCGAATATACAGGGTGTGCCGGAAAAAAGTTATTAATTTTTAAAGTCGAGAAATATCGGGATCTCGTTGGCATTCGATACAGGCTACAAAAATTAGTTTTTTCGATTTAAACTTTTTCGACGCGTAGACGACCGTGGGCTACAGAACCCTATTGTTTGTGAGCGCGATCGAAAGTTTGGAAGTAATTTTTTTGATTTTTTCAAAGTCAAAATTTGGTCGAAAATGGTACCTCTTGGATCGCTAATAAGTCGAATTGGGTGCATTCAATCGACATTCGGTTTGGATAATCGGTTAGGCCATCTCAAAATCTAACTTTTTCCAATATATCGTTCTATACCTAACTGGAATGGAAATTGCCGAAAATTGTAAGAAAGTGGAAATCATAAAGTTAGGCCTGATTTTTTCACGGTTTTTATTTTTTTTCGTACTGAAAACGACTTTTGATCGAAACGTTGTGAACTTTAGCGGATAGAGCTCGTCAAATTGTATTTAAGAGATATCTTTTCGTTTCTTTATCTTTAATACGGAAAAAACGGCAGCTTTTTTTTTACTATATCGACTGTAGCTTATTCAATTTTTAACAAAACCGTTTTATTTTTTTCTCAAAAAATGCGCTGATTACTTCGCAACACCTCTACATATTCAAAATCATTAAAATATATTCGCAAAATTGAGAAAAGTCGCTTTTTTGGGTGCGGAAACAGGCAATCTTTACAAATTCTAACACCATTCACTTTTGACTAAGAGTGCCTTGATATTGATTTATCTAAATTAATTATTAATTCTAAAAATCCGGCTGTCAAAAATGGCGAAAAATGGGTGTTTTCAGCGTGTTTTGCTAGAATAATAAGAACATTTCCAGATTTTAAATCGGGTGAAATATCTACCTTGAACCTTCTGCTAATTTTACTGACCAAAATATTTGCTCAAAATGTTTCAGAAATGGTTGTAATCTCGATTTTAAAGATGGCGTTTCGACATTGATAATCCGTCGCCACGTGTTAGAAGGTTATACGACATTTCGATATTCGCGAATTTTTTTTTCGGAAACGGTTAGAGCAAAACGATTTAAACTTTCTGGACGTAGAGAGGAATAGTCGGGGCACGTTCTGGGAACAATTTCAAATATACAGGGTGTACCGGAAAAAAGTTATTAAAGTCAAAGTTAAAAAATATGTTTTTTTTCGTTATAGGGCGATACAGGTGGCAAAAATCATTTTAATCGATTTAAACTTTTTCGACATGTAGACGACGTTAGGCTACAAAACACTGTTGTTTGCGAACGCGATCGAAAGTTGGGAAGTAATTTTTTTGATTTTTTTAAAATCAATGTAGGGTCATATTGGATCGTTAATAAATCGAATTGGGTGCGTCCGATATAATTTTGGTTTGGATATTCGTTTAGATCATCTCAAATACTACTTTTTTCAAATATATTGTTCTATACCTAAACAGCATAGAAATGGTAGCAAATTATAAAAAATAAGAATTACTATTTAAGTATATATAATTTGACAGCTGTCGTATAGAACTTTGTTATTTTGGTACTGAAAATTTTTTTAATTTAGTTTTATTACAGCTTTAACCCTCGCTACGAAAAAAGTTAAAATAAATTGACACTTACCTGTCAAAATCTGACAGGTTTCGTATAAAACTTTGTTATCTAGGTACTGAATTTTTTTTAAATTTGGGATTCTTACAGCTATAACCGTCGCTACGAAAAAGCTAAAAAAAAAATTACACTTACCTGTCAAAATCTAACAGTTGTCGTATAGAACTTTGTTATTTAGCTACTGAATTTTTTTTTAATTTCGGATTCTTACAGCTATAATCCTAGATACAAGAAAAGCTTAAAAAAAAATTGCAATTTACCTGTCAAAATGACAGCTGTCGTATATAACTTTGTTATTTAGGAACTGAAAAATGTTTCATTTGGGATTCTTACAGCTATAAATCTCGCTACGAAAAATCTAAAAAAAAATTGACACTTACCTGTCAAAATCTGACAGCTGTCGTATAGAACTTTGTTATTTAACTACTGAATTTTTTTTAAATTTTGAATTTTTACAGCTTTAATCCTAGATACAAGAAAAGCTTAAAAAAATTGACATTTACCTGTCAAAATGACAGCTGTGTTATTTAGGAACTGAAATATTTTTCAATTTAGGATTCTTATAGCTGTAACTCTCGCTACGAAAAAACAAAAAAAAATTGAAACTTACCTGTCAAAGTCTGACAGCTGTCGTATAGAACTTTGTTATTTAGGAACTGAAAATTTTTCACTTTAGGATTTTTACAGCGATAACCCTCGCTACGAAAAGGATAAAAAAAACTGACTCCTACCTGTTAAAATTTGACAGCTATCGTATAAAACATTCTTATTTAGGTACCTGAAAATTTTTTAATTTCGAATTCTTACATCTATAACCCTCGCTACGAAAAAGCTAAAAAAATTACACTTACCTGTCAAAGTGACCTCTCGTATAATTAAACGAACGAACTAGAACAGTGCCGTGCCCGAAGGGCTCGGCACAATAATATTTCTACAAATTTATTAGCTGATAATTGATAGCTTCCATATAAGAATAATTTTTTGCTTATGTTTTAATCGATTGAATACTTACATATTTTTATAGAGCAAATATGGAAAGTATATCCCACATTGCACAAAGGTGTGCGAGTTTAAAGAGCACCTATACGGCGCCGTCTCAGAAAACTACCTATCTATACGAGAAAACGGAAATTTTGCACCATTGTGTAGTTTTGGTCAGTTGTTATAATGACAATTTGGCGATATGTTTTCCCTTCACGTTCCGCAGGAAGGTGAGGCAAAAAAAGCAATAGTAAATAGAAAAAAAAAAGTATTTTTTTATTGTAAATTTTTGTAAA
This sequence comes from Polydrusus pterygomalis, assembly GCA_963969555.1. Taxonomy (NCBI): domain Eukaryota; kingdom Metazoa; phylum Arthropoda; class Insecta; order Coleoptera; family Curculionidae; genus Polydrusus; species Polydrusus pterygomalis. Next base: position 144,127,690 of record OZ018375.1, read on the forward strand.
TCTATTTAGTACTAATATTAGATGCACTCTCGGCTGACGATTAGCGATATGTACCCAGTCTAGTATTATATACGGCGGCTACATTTAAAATAAGTTGTAGTCGTCAGTTTCGACATTTTCACATTTGCGATTTCTTTTCTCGGAAACGGTAAGAGTGGGACGATTGAAACTTTTTCAGTTTAGAGAGGAATAGTGGAGGTACGTTGTGTGAAAATTTCGAATATACAGGGTGTGCCGGAAAAAAGTTATTAATTTTTAAAATCGATAATTATCGGATTCTCGTTGGGATTCGATACAGTTCGTAAAAATTAGTTTTTTTGATTTAAACTTTTTCGACGCGTAGACGACCGTGGGCTACAGAACCCTATTGTTTGTGAGCGCGATCGAAAGTTTGGAAGTAATTTTTTTGATTTTTTTAAAGTTGAAAATTGGTCAAAAATGGTACCTCTTGGATCGCTAATAAGTCGAATTGGGTGCATCCGATCAACATTCGGTTTTGATAATCGTTTAGGCCATCTCAAAAACTACCTTTTTCCAATATATCGTTCTATACCTAACTGGAATGGAAATGATCAAAAATTGTAAGAAACTGGAAACCACAGAGTAAGGCGTGATTTTTTCGCAGTTTTTATTTTCTTTCATACGAAAAACGAATTTTGATCGAAACGTTTAGTGGATATAGCTCTTCAAATTGTATTTTAGAGATATTTTTCGTTTCTTTATCTTTAATACGGAAAAAAGGCAGCCTATGAATTTTTTCCAGTAATTTCTGTTGGCGTCGCACTGGTTTGCTTAAATACTTCTGCAAGTGTCTATAAATATAACTTTTTGAATTTTTTCTTGATCCACCATATCGACCGATAAACAAGCTTTAGTTTGCATAGTAAACGCGCTCTGAGAAAACATCATTTGTGGCTCAAAAAAATTAATTTATGATTTATCAAGAGATATTTTTATCCATCGTTTTACTATATCGACTAGCTTATTCAATTTTTAACAAAACCGTTTTATTTTTTCCCAAAAGACGCGCTGATTTATTCTCAACACCTCTACATATCCAAACTTATTAAAATATATTCGTAAGTTTAAGAAAAATCAAGTTTTTGAGTGCGGAAACAAGCAACATTTGCAAATTCTAATACTATTCAATTTTGACTAGAGTGCTTTGACTGCGTTGGTTAATGTAAGTAAATTAATTCTAAAAAACCGACTGTCAAAAATGGAGAAAAATTGGTGTTTTGAGCTTGACTTGCTAGACTAATAAGAAAATTTCCAGATTTTAAATCGGATGGAAAATCTACCTTGAACCTTCTTCTAATTTTATTGACCAAAATATTTGCCCAAAATGTTACAGAAATAGTTGAAATCTCGATTTTAAAGATGACGTTCAGACATTGAAAATGCATCGCCACGTGGTGGGACTGGTGGGAGGCTGTTCGATATTGTGATATTCGCGAATTTTTTTCACGGAAACGGTTAGAGCAAAACGATTAACATTTTCTGGATGTAGAGAGGAATAGTAGGGGCACGTTCTGGAAACAATTTTCAATATACCGGATGTACCGGAAAAAAGTTATTAAAGTCAAAGTTGAAAAATATGTTTTTTTTTCGTTGTAGCGGTGGCAAAAATCATTTTAATCGATTTAAACTTTTTTGGCATGTAGACGACGTTAGGCTACAAAACACTGTTGTTTGCGAACGCGATCGAAAGTTGGGAAGTCAATTTTTTGATTTTTTTAACATCAATGTAGGGTCATGTTGGATCGTTAATAAATCGAATTGGGTGCGTCTAACACACTTTTGGTTTAGAGATTAGTTTAGGTCATCTCAAATACTACTTTTTTCAAATATATTGTTCTATACCTACCGGTAATATAAAGGGTGCAAATTATAAAAAAGTAAGAATTACTATTTAAGCCACGATTCTTTTACGGTTATCATTGTTTTTCGTACAAAAAACAACTTTTGATCGAAATGTTATATATAGTATTTGTAGAATTATACCGTTTTAATCCTAAATTGAAAATTAACTGTCAAAATGACAGCTGTCGTATAGAACTTTGTTATTTAGGAACTGAAAAATTCTTCAATTTTGGAATCTTACAGCGACAATCCTTGGTACGAAAAAAATCAACTAGGTTTGTGAAGAAACTAAATTTATTTTTTATCATGAATTGAAATGTTTCAAAATTAGAGGTTGCTAACAAATGGTTTTGTCAAAAGTATAAAATGAAACGAACGAACTCCAACAGTGCCGTGCCCAAAGGGCTCGGCACAATAAAATTTTCACCAATTTATCAGCTATCTATGTAAGAATAGTTAATATCATATATTTCAGTAACGAAAAGTCGTAGCGAATCGAGCGAGACGGCATTGGAAATAGGACGTCGACCACTATACGATGCCGTCTCCAAAAACGACCTATCTAAACGAGAAACCGGAAATTTTGCACCCGTTTTTTTGTTTTTTAATTTTTGTCAGTTGTTATAATGACAATTTGGCGATATGTTTCTCCTTCACGTTCCGCAGGAAGGTGAGGTATAAAAAGCAATAGTAAATAGAGAAAAGGATAAGAAAATTATTTTTTTAGTACTAATATTAGATGCACTCTCGGCTGACGATTAGCGATATGTACCCAGTCTAGTATTATATACGGCGGCTACATTTAAAATAAGTTGTTCGTCGTCAGTTTCGACATTTTCACATTTGCTATTTCTTTTCTCGGAAACGGTAAGAGTGGGACGATTGAAACTTTTTCAGTTTAGAGAGGAATAGTGGGGGTACAATGTGTAAAAATTTTGAATATACAGGGTGTACGGGAAAAAAGTTATTAATTTTTAAAGTCGATAATTATCGGAGTCTCGTTGTCATTCGTTACAGGCCACAAAAATTAGTTTTTTCGATTTAAACTTTTTTGACGCGTAGACGACCGTAGGCTACAGACCCCTATTGTTTGTGAGCGCGATCGAAAGTTTGGAAATAATTTTTTAAATTTTTTCAAAGTTAAATATGGGACTAAACAGGTACCTATTGAATCGTTAATAAGTCGAATTGGGTCCATCCGATCGCCATTTGGTTTGGATAATCATTTAGGCAATTATTAAAGGTTGCTAACAAATGGTTTCGTAAAAAGTATGAAATAAAATAAACGAATTGGAACAGTGCCGTGCCGAAAGGGCTCGGCAAAATAAGCTTTTAAACTAATTTATCAGCTATCAATGTAAGAATAGTTTCTTTACTTATGTTTAAATTGATTGAATACATATTTTTATAGGACAAACTTGGAAAGTATATTCCCCATTGATACGTTTGCTGTGCAATTTTAAAAAAAGCTGGTGCTGATGGGTTCAATGTTAATATCAATATCATAATATTAAATATCATATATTTCCGTAACGAAAAGTCGTAGCGGATCGAGCGAGACGGCATTGGAAGCGGGACATCGAGCACTATACGATGCCGTCTTCAAAAACTACCTATCTATACAAGAAAACGGAAATTTTGCACCCGTTATTTTTGTTTTTTAGTTTTTGTCAGTTGTTATAATGACAATTTGGCGATATGTTTCCCCTTCACGTTCCGCAGGAAGGTGAGGCAAAAAAAGCAATAGAAAACATAGAAAAAAGAAACTAAGAAAAATACTTTTTAAATACAAATTTTTAGTACTAATAATAGATGCACTCTCGGCTGACGATTAGCGATATGTACCCAGTCTAGTATTATATACGTCTCTTCCGCGCGGAATCTCGAAAACCCCGATCAGCTCTTGAACAATTTCGTCTATGTAAGACATTTTCACAGTTGCGATTTTTTTTTCTCGGAAACGGTTAGAGTGGGACGATTGAAACTTTTAGGGTTTAGATAGGAATAGTGGGGTACATTGTGTAAAAATTTCGAATATACAGGGTGTGCCGAAAAAAAGTTATTAATTTTTAAAGTCGAGAAATATCGGGATCTCGTTGGCATTCGACACAGGTCGTAAAAATGAGTTTTTTTAATTTAAACTTTTTCGGCGCATAGACGACCGTCGGCTACAGAAGCCTATTGTTTGCCAAGGCGATCGGAAGTTGGGAAGTCAATTTTCTGATTTTTTTAAAATCAATGTAGGGACATGTTGGATCGATAATAAATCGAATTGCGTGCGTCCCACATATTTTTGGTTTGGAGATTCGCTTAGGTCATCTCAAATACTACTTTTTTCAAATATATTGTTCTAATTGACACTTACCTGTCAAAATTTGACAGCTATGGTATAAAACTTTGTTATTTAGGAACTGAACAAATTTTCAATTTAGGATTCTTACAGTAGTAACTCTCGCTACGAAAAAGCTAAAAAAAAATTAAAACTTACCTGTCAAAATCTGACAGCTGTCGTATAAAACTTTGTTATTTAGATACTGAAATTTTTTTAAATTTCGGATTCTTACATCTATAATGCAAGATACAAGAAAAGCTTTAAAAAAAAATTACAGTTACCTGTCAAAATGACAGCTGTCGTATAAAACTTTTAAAGAGCACCTATATGGCGCCGTCTCAGAAAACTACCTATCTATACGAGAAAACGGAAATTTTGCATCATTGTGTAGTTTTGGTCAGTTGTTATAATGACAATTTGGCGATATGTTTCCCCTTCACGTTCCGCAGGAAGGTGAGGCAAAAAAAGCAATAGAAAACATAGAAAAAAGAAACTAAGAAAAATACTTTTTAAATACAAATTTTTAGTACTAATAATAGATGCACTCTCGGCTGACGATTAGCATTAGCGATATGTACCCAGTACGATTTTATGAATTTTTAAAAAAATACCAAAAATCTAATATTTCTGCCAGTTTTTACATTTTCCTCAATACGTCCCTTACTATCGCTCTTAGAATAGAAATCAATATAACTTTCTATATGGAGAATAGAAAAAGGCTAGTTTTTTATTTAAAAAGTTTTTATCTAAGTTTTATCAGTTCCGAGATATTGCCAAATATATGAAAACCACTTTTAATTCCATATCTCAAAAACTATAAGACCTACAAAAAATTACTAAGAACTTAAAGTGAAGATCTCGTAAGGATGCTACTTAATAGTTATATACATTGTTGCCATATCTCTTATACTTTCCGAGGAAAATGTTACCTTATTGATTTCATCAAATTTTCATGACTATATAGATGAAAAAATTTCAAAAATTTAAAATTCGAGAATATGACAACTTTTCTATAAATCTTCATCGAAAATAACGTAAAACTCACAAATAGCAAAGAAAATATACAAAATAACGTTTTTACGAATTTTTTAAAGAAAATCAAAAATTATACGTAATTGATAAGACCATCCTTGGTTGTGAAAAAACTATGCCTAATCTTTGGTTGTGAAAAAACTGTGCCTAAACTTTGGTTGTGAAAAAACTATGCCTAATCTTTGTTTGTTATAAAACTATGCCTAATCTTTGGTTGTGAAAAAACTATGCCTAAACTTTGGTTGTGAAAAAACTATGCCCAGTCTTTGGTTGTGAAAAAACTATGCCATAATATTTGTTTGTCATAAGACTATGCCAAAATCTTTGTTTGTCATAAGACTATGCCATAATTTTTGTTTGTCAGAAGACTATGCCTTAAACTTTGTTTGTCATAAGACTATGCCGTAATCTTTGTTTGTCATAAGACTATGCCTTAAAATTTGTTTGTCATAAAAATATACATAATCTTTGGTTGTTATAAAAACTATGCCATAATATTTGTTTGTCATAAGACTATGCACTAATGTTTGTTTGTCATAAGACTATGCCAAAATCTTTGAATGTCATAAGACTATGCCATAATCTTTGTTTGTCATAAGACCATGCCTTAAAATTTGTCATAAAAATATACATAATCTTTGGTTGTTATAAAACTATGCCATAATATTTGTTTGTCATAAGACTATGCACTAATGTTTGTTTGTCATAAGACTATGCCAAAATCTTTGTTTGTCATAAGACTATGCCTTAAACTTTGTTTGTCATAAGACTATGCCTTAAAATTTGTTTGTCATAAAAATATACATAATCTTTGGTTGTTATAAAACTATGCCATAATATTTGTTTGTCATAAGACTATGCCAAAATCTTTGAATGTCATAAGACTATGCCATAATCTTTGTTTGTCAAAAGACTATGCCTTAAACTTTGTTTGTCATAAGACTATGCCGTAATCTTTGTTTGTCATAAGAATATGCCTTAAAATTTGTTTGTCATAAAAATATACATAATCTTTGGTTGTTATAAAACTATGCCATAATATTTGTTTCTCATAAGACTATGCACTAATGTTTGTTTGTCATAAGACTATGCCAAAATCTTTGTTTGTCATAAGACTATGCCTTAAACTTTGTTTGTCATAAGACTATGCCATAATCTTTGTTTGTCATAAGACTATGCCATAATATTTGTTTGTCATAAGACTATGCCGTAATCTTTGTTTGTCATAAGACTATGCCTTAAAATTTGTTTGTCATAAAAAATATGCCATATTCTTTGTTTGTCATAAGACTATGCCATAATCTTCACCGATCTTTGGTTGTGAAAAAACTATGCATAATCTTTGATTGTTAAAAAACTATGCATAATCTCTGTAGTAATAATGATAATATTGTGTGAAATAACTAAGTACGTCGTAAAACATATAACGTAACATGAAAATGTACTTTATACCGCCGTTAGGCGGTATGACCCCACAAATAAAACTATACATATAGGTGGACAAAGAGATTGCAATATGGCCGACAGACGAGCGAGGCGGCATTGGAAACGGGACGTTGAGCACTATACGGCACCGCCTCCGAAAACTACCTATCTATACGAGAAAATGGAAATTTTGCACCATTGTCTAGTTTTGGTCAGTTGTTATAATGACAATTTGGCGATATGTTTCCCCTTCACGTTCCGCAGGAAGGTGAGGCAAAAAAAGCAATAGTAAATAGAAAAAAAGAAAAGAAAAGTATTTTTTTATTGTAAATTTTTTTTTAGTACTAATATTAGATGCACTCTCGGCTGACGATTAGCGATATGTACCCAGTCTAGTTTTTACCGAAGCGCCGTATAACATATCGCGGTGTAGCGCGATATGTAATAAGTCTTTTTAAAAACGTAGTTTGTGTCTGAAAGTAATACACCTTAATATAAAGACAAAAAGGAACACAGTGTCATCAGTAAAGTGTTCATTAAGTAAGTGGAAAATAAATTTTAGTGGTGGGTAAAAAATCAAAATTATCTTATGCTGCTAAAATTTCGCATGTGGGCTAGAAACTGCATTTAAAAAACTTTTCCTTATAACTTTTTTCGATTTATTCAGAAATAACCCCGCTTTTAAATTATTTTATGGAAAAAATTAAAATTTGACAGATAATGCGAATCACGTGACTACTATTTTTTTTGCTTAATTTTTATCTCGATCGAAGCAGAACTTGATGATTAATAAAGAAAAATCCCATATGATACGCACTTTACTGGTCACACTGTATTAAACATTATTATTTTTTTTAGATTTCAATAGTTTAATAATTTTTACACTTTACTAAGTAAAGATTTTATTATTGCATTTTATTTTTGAAATAGGCACGGTTCATTTAAATGAAATACAAATCTAATCTAAACGATATAACTCAACAATTACGATGTAATTTTAGAAGTAGCGAAGATTTTCAAACAAAATCGATACCTTTGAAACGGTGCTGACTTAAAATAATACCTATCTGTAACCGAACAAAGCAAACCTCATTAAAATGATTTAAAATGTTTTTCTTTTCCGATTTTCAACTTTCCAATGCCACAAGAGATAATAATGCAGGGGAGTTTTCGTAGAACAAATTTCTAATAATAACAATATAGGTACCTCGTTTTTTAACACTTGTTAAGGTCGTTAAAGGTTGTGAACTGCGCTACTGTCTCTCTTTAAGGAGCTCACAGATTGCGGCTTTGCTGGCTGCTTTACTCGACGAAGCGTTCGAAGAACATTTTATTTGAATAATAACAAACATTTTTAGTCGAATCTTACCGAATTTAGCCCTCTAAGAGGGATAATTTACTTATATTCGTCGACCTTTTTCCCAATGCGGGGAAAAAACTAAGGTAAGTGGGAAGGATAATAGAAGTAATCAGGTAAAAAGCGACAATTAGGTTGCAGGTCCCTATATAAGCCTATATTAAGTTAAAAATAGGTTGAATAGTGGAATATTCGTCCAAATTTCGCCTTAAATTCGACTTCTGTCCTTATCTATCATTTTACCAGAAAAAGAAAACAAACAATAAAAATAATATATTAAACCGAGAACAACATAACTAAGGAAAATGGAATAACTTTGTTATTTTTAGAATGACGATGACAGTAAATTATTAATAATGAGTGACTTATAAATGCACTTTGTGTCGTTCCTTGGCAAGCGATTCTACTGGCAAGAATTTTTTTTAAATAAATTAATGAAAATAATCATACAAAAATGAAGTTATTTATTTAATAAAAATATTTATTTTTTTGTTTATAAAAATATTTTTTTTTGTTTTAAAATGCCTAAACCGTTTTAAAATAGGCTACAGGAAAACCTGGAACAGGTGTTTTAATCTATTTATGTATTTATTGTAATATATTTATAAAATATATTGTTGAATTTTCTTCCCACGAATTAAAACGAGAACAAGTAAACCAAAAAGATGACGGTTTCATATTTTCGACATTAAAAACCTATATTCTCCTTAATTTTCAACCTCAAAGGTAAAAACTTTACAACTGAAGTAGTGATGCTGCCGAGACGAGAAATTCTCGTGTCTCGTCTCGTCTCGTCTCGTCTCGTCTCGTCTCGTCTCGTCTCGTCTCGTCTCGTCTCGTCTCGTCTCGTCTCGTCTCGTCTCGTCTCGTCTCGTCTCGTCTCGTCTCGTCTCGTCTCGTCTCGTCTCGTCTCGTCTCGTCTCGTCTCGTCTCGTCTCGTCTCGTCTCGTCTCGTCTCGTCTCGTCTCGTCTCGTCTCGTCTCGTCTCGTCTCGTCTCGTCTCGTCTCGTCTCGTCTCGTCTCGTCTCGTCTCGTCTCGTCTCGTCTCGTCTCGTCTCGTCTCGTCTCGTCTCGTCTCGTCTCGTCTCGTCTCGTCTCGTCTCGTCTCGTCTCGTCTCGTCTCGTCTCGTCGAGACGAGAGTAAATTTTTTTTCTCGAGAGAAGTCATGAGACGAGACGAGAGAAGACCGTTTCTCGTCGAAAAATTTCTTGTTTTTTCTCGAATTTTCTCGTTTGTTAGAACACTGAATTTTAGGTATCTCCTAATATATAGACAGAAAAATAATGTGTTTAACGTTCTCACTCTATCGTATTGTGAAGGCATTTACCTACTGCAGTAGAAAAAAACGCAATGGCAATGCACCTACTGCAGTAGAAAAAAACGCAATGGCAATGCTTGTTGGTTTTCATACCAAAGGTTGTCAGATATATATTTTTTAGAGACATAGAAGATACAACAAAAGTATATGAGACTAAACAAAAATATATGAGATTCTTATAGGTATTGTAAAACTTTCTGTTGTAGCGTCGGTGATCTTAAACCAATTACAGTTTACATTGTATAACTAATATGTAAAAGAAGGACACAATAATTAATTATCTAATGTTACCGCGATTTAGTCCGAATATTTCATAAACTATGAGAGATTGATATGTCAAATAGAGCATTTTCGGAAATACTTCTTTAAGTTCTTTCTCTTGCACTTTCTATTATTGTAATAAAAAAATTAAGGTTTTTCCCCGGATGGCATTCTGGGCCTGGGCTGATCCCTTTATTTAGTCGAATATTTTCCAAACTATTGCAGTTAATTATGCCCCGAATTATGCCAAAAAATAAATAATAAAAGAAGGGTAGTTCCATTATGAATCAATTATTATTATTATAAATCGTTCTCTATTCTGTATCTTTTACTACCCCGTATATTTTGGACTGAAAATACCTCGGTGCCAAGCCTATTACATTACGTGAATTATGTCTTATGGCCGCTTGCAATATTTTGTTGATCTAAGAAAAATAGTTTCTAAGTCACATGACTAACAAATCGACTTATATTAAACCTTTCTGCGAGACGACCAGATACTTTTAAATGTTTACCCCCTTTAAGATTCGTATAAAAAAATATTTTTTATGATTCCCTACTCACGAGAAAAAACGAGACGAGACGAGACAATAGCACTCTCGAGCGAGAAAAACGCGTTTCTCGTCGAGACGAGATAAAAAAAATTTCTCGCCTCACGAGACGAGACGAGAATGGGCCAATTCTCGTCTCGTCTCGTCTCGCGGCATCACTAGACTGAAGGCCAAAAGATCACGATTTATTTAGAGGTAGGTTAAAATTTTCTTGAATAAGACATTTTAACTTCTAGCTTTAAGGTTCAAATTAGGGCATTTTATAGGAATTAGAACATTATTCAGGAAAAAGAAGACAGTTTATCTATGCATTTATAGGTACCAAATAATAACGTTGATTTTATAAGAAAAACAAATAATAGATACTAAAAATTTGATATTATAATATTATAATATTATCGTGGTGGTTTTAAAAAGGCGGGGTACCAGTTCCACGGTGGAATATTCATATGTGCTTATTATATTTATCTCGTCCCTTTCGTTACTAAAAACAGAAGTTGGTGTTTGCGTTGTATTTCCTGCTACAGTTTTTTTTACCGTTCTATAGTAATTTGTCGAATGACGATACGGCTTAAACTTGTTTAAATTATTCATCATTAAAGCATTACACAAAACAAAAAACGCACAAGAGTAAACAACGAATAGCTACAACATGAAGATGAAAATGTTAGATTAACTAACCAGGGTCTTAACAAGATAATTTTACTTTAGGGTTATTTTTTTTGGTAAATTTAAACTTTCTCAACTCCCTGTGACCAATAGGAAAATTTAACTGGTTGTATTTTCTAAAAGGATATATGTTTGGTAAATAATTGAAGGGTCCAATGCAAAAAGTGCCTAAGTCACATTTTCGTCAATTTTGAACTATCAGTGCCATCTGGGTAAACTTTTTGTAAGCTTTCTGTCACTATTTTCAAAATTGTTGTAAGATGTACCTAAGTGATTATATGAGAATATGAATTTTTTTAAAATGTTGCCAGTTCAGTGCAATATGTGCCTAAGTCCAATACAATAATAATATTGCTGCAAAATGTGCCTAAGTGAGCATTTCTTCATGGTAATAAATATGTGACTTCAGTGCAAAAAGTGCTCTAGTCCACTGGCATAGTATTCCCGCGTAATTTGTTGTTTACAATCAGTGTTTTCAAAGCAGTGAGAAAAACGCACGTGCAATAATGCCTATAGGCAATAATGCAACAGGTGTTACGCGTCCTGGTTTACAAAGTGAAATGGATGAAAAAATTGACTCGGACACTGATATCTATGAATAACTTGGTGTTTCTTTCTATGAATAACTTTGTGTTTCTTTAACCTGTTTTTGTATCTTTAAATAAAAATATTTTAAAAATATGTAACACTTTTTTATTAAAATTTCATTGAATCCAAAGAAAAAAGTTCCTAAGTCCATTTTCGAATTTTTTTTTTCGAAAAGTACGCCACTAATCTTATTTCTGTTTAAAGCCACTTATTCTAATAGTAATTAAATATAATGTGTAAAAAAATCAAGTAAATATTCGCAAAGGTAATATTTCCAGAAATAATAGAAAACCTCAAACCCGTTTTTCTCGAAAACTGCAAAATGTGACTTAGGCACTTTTTGCATTGGACCCTTCAATTGGGTTCTATTTTTACCAAATAAATCCTTGTCCTCTATGACTGATTTTGGGGGTCCAAATTGGTAATTTATAATCTAATAATGACTAAATAGTTCTTCAATCTATTTAGTAAGGTAAAATATAGTTGTTTTGACTTTAAGTAAATACCTAAAGTTTCCTTGGACGGTTAAAACATTTTTTTGGTTAAAAATTGCTAGATTATAACGTAAATACATAACTTAAAATTTCTTTGACCATAATCACATACTTTTAGGTGGTACCTAATAACCTATTGGTTATTTATAACTAAAAATTTAACTGAAAATAAGTTATACTGTTAGGGCAATTTGTAGGTTGATAAATACTAATTTTGGACGACGTAACTTTTGTAGCTAAAAGATATTTTTCCGTGAAAGGAAAATGGCATAAATTACAAATTTAAAACTTGTTTAGGTTATTTTCACTGCATCTTTGGTCTAGTTTACCAAATTTGTTTGTTGCGGCATGTTTTCTTTCCTTTCCATACTTTCAACTCCACTTTAAGTGGATCCGACCGCGCTAAAATTTGCCATGTTAAATTGCTGTTCTTTTTGGCCCGAATTAAAAAAAAACTAAGAAAATTATTAGAAAAAAAAAATTACCAATGGAAAGGTAGGATCTATGTGGGTGTGCGAAAGTTATTTTTATGCAAAAAAAAAATTAGAAGAAAAAGATATTAGCCAATGAAAACCCGGAAAATAAATACTTAAGTTCATTGGATGGTTAAAAATATTGAAAATTTTTTTTCTTTAATGAAAATAACTTTCGCACATTCTGCAATATCTGTAGAGTCCAAATTTAAAAAGTTTTTAAAAATCCAATAATAAACATGGCCAGGATTCGGGCCAAGAGAACGCAATGTTTTTGGTCTCTGAAATCAAATGAAAAGATTTTGTCTTTGTTGAAAATCGACATTTGGTTTTTGCTACACGTTGTGTACATGGGATGGTACGTCTAAACATTATTTTCTAAGCACTAGTAGACTATATCCTACGCTTAGCTTGCGATGATTATGAAAAAATCAGCAAGTAGGGTGGTCGACGTTTCGAATATATTTAACTTATCACAGTTTTCAGCACGCAGTGTTATGCTAACGTGTTAAACGTTTACTCATATATTATTATGATGCTTTTAAATTTGTGGACATTTCTATAGGGTGTTCAAAAAAATATTTTGTAAGTTTTAATTTGCATTTACTTTATAAATAATTAATTTTAGATTTAGAAATAATATAACATAATTCCTCACAGTTAATTAATAATAATCTCTTATTGGAAACAAAATCTTATAATAAAAAGTTGATATAATTACATCATTATAGGCCCTTTCACATTGGCGTTCTTAGTTTTTTACTTTAATTTTAGTTTTCTGAACGCTTTTTAATCTTAATTAATACCTATGTAGGTATAGTATATCTACCCAAATTATGTAAATAAGCAACTAAAATGGGTTTATTTCTTTCTAAAATGACCATCCAAATTTTATTTTGGTATTTAGCGAGGTATTTAGTTAAATCTAAATAAAGTTAAGTTCTTAGGGTCCTAATATTAATAACTAAATTGGACAAAACCCTTTTTCTTAAATTTATTTCAAGCCCCGCACAGTATATTCTCACTATAGCACACGTATTTTACATTACATTTTATACGAATAAACTGTGTATAATGATGTATGACACTATTAGTAGTTTAAAATGCCAAATTGTAATTGTAGTATAGGCATCCATAATAATTTATGTAGTTGCATTTTTTGTTTTACCAACATTGGACCCCGCAAAACATATTTTAAAGTATATATTAACATGTAACCAACTTATTCCTGTACATAAGTACGGGTACACGATCGTTTTTTACAGAGTGTTGTTTTTTTCAGAACTCTCAGGAACAAGTCGAGTTTTATAATATGTCTAAACGGAATAGTTTTTAAGATATTAGCATTTAAAAAGTTATATTTTAGATACTTTAACAGGCTCTCACAGTCCTATTCTAAATTTGAATTTTTTCCTTAAAAAATTAACTTCCGATAAACTTTCGGATGTCCAGTTAAACTAGGGGTTATAATTATTGGAATGAAAAACCAACATACTCATGTAAAAGCCGTTTTTGTCTAGGTTATGCCTATATAAGATACCATAGCCTGATGTCAATTGCCTAGAAGTGTAGTTTTTTAAATGCCAAAATTTCAAGAATTATTTAGTTTAGACGTATACTATACTGTTATACAACACTAAAAATATTAAATATAGGTTTCAAAAAATATGAATTTGCAATGTTTGAAGAAAATATTTTCAGTAGTTTTCTAATTCTAATTTAATCTATTTATGCAGTCTAATACAACAAAAACAATATAAAAACATCTATTGTTAATGAATCCTAATTGGCATAAGCAAATCACAATCAGCCAGCTAATATTTATTATTTTCATGTCTCCATTGTCAGCAATAAACAAATTTTAATAAATTCAAACAAGCCAAAAACCAACTATATCATACTGTATGCAAAGTGCCCCCCGTTCTTTGTATTAATAAAATGTATTTTCATTTTATTATTTCATCTACAATTTCTTTAATAAAATAGGGAGGTAATTTTCAAAATAAAATTTATGTAATTTAATAACCATTGTGTTGCAAAAATTTTCATCAAGTTTGATACGTTAATATAATATACCTTTTGGAGTCCATATTGCAAAGTAACAGAATTTTTTCCTGAAACAAACAGTTGTTCCTGAACCTGATAATAATATGGATGATTGCGGTTAAGTGTAAATTTTAATGTTGTATTGTTTATTGTGCCATATTTTAATGGCCTCCTGTGGTGACATATTTCTAGCTGCATAAGGATATTTTACTTCAGCTATCATATTTTTGCCTGTAAGACCATCTGGAGAGGCAGCTAAAAAATGATATTGCGGATGTATAAAAAGACCCGATTCCAGGATGTCTGTTTCAAGAATATGGCCAAGTTCTATTAAGGCAATCTGCTCATTTTCAACGCCATATTTTGTGCATGTATTTCCAAAAAACTGTTTGAAAATTAAGTCATGAGCAACTTTGTCTTTGTTGGTGGTGGCTTTATGTGTAGCTATTCTTCCAAAGTTGGAAGCAGTTAGACGTTTTCTTGTTTCTGAAAACCATTTTTCGCAAGACCGTTGATTACCTACCCGTTGCCTGGAACACTTGTTCAATTTCTTCTTCATTTTTAATAAGGTTCTGAAGGAAATTGTCTTTTATTTCTTGGTATTGCAGTGGGTCAATTTCTAGATTTTTGTCTGCATTAGGACCATAATTTTTATCAGATTCAATATATGCATGCTTGTTTTTTTTGTGGGAAAAATAATCTTTTTCTTGACTTTAGATATCTCTTTCTAATTGCTAGACTTTTTGATACAAATGTTTTCGTATATTATGTATTCCAGGACTTCTGCCAGTTACGTTTTTGGGGACATATTTATGGAAATTTCCCTTGGTATTAAAAGATATAGCTGCAGCATTGCACCTTAATTGATAGTATCCTCTGGAGGCAAAGTTTATACGTTTTCCGCCGACAAATTTGGCCACAATTCTGTTATATTGTTCACAGAAATTATTGTTTAAATATTTTAAAAGACTTTTTGCGTGATATTTGAGGCACAGAGTGCATGCTTCTATATCTCTTTTTAAATTTTAAATGATTAATAATTAGGAATCCATTACATATTCCGTTCGGGTATAGTACATAGTAGGTAAATATAATGGACGACCTTTGTATTCTCTCGTTTGGATAGACCTACTATGGTAATGAAATGTCGTATTTCTAAATTTTATTATGTAGAGGATGTCCACGAATTGATGGTAAAGGCTTTTAATTTTTCACTTTTCGCAAAAAATATTAATAGGCTATAAAGAAATAAAATTTGCATCTAGTAATTTTCTCTCAGATGACCAAAAAATATGAAAGTACGTATAAAAATATATGAAAAATAAAAAAAAAACGAAGATAGTATTTAAATTTTTTTAAATTCACTCAAAATCTTAAATTCGAAATTCTGAACTAAAACCTGAGGGGGTTTAGATCCCTTTAAATATGCAAGCGATGACATGCATCATGATTGTACTTTTTCAATAAATGTGCATTCTCAAACAGTGACGTAGCAAGGGGGGGGGGGGCGAACAGGGCGACCGCCCGGGGCGCCATATTAACAGGGTGCCAAAATGGTCATTAGAAATACGGGAATTTAAAAATTTATTATGCAATTACGGCTGGATTGCTTTTGACATTTGGCAACGACGATATTTGAAGAAAAGGCGCCGCGATTCGATTGCGTCACTATGCTACGTGAGTTGTGAGTTGCCACGACATAAGTCACACAAGTCCGAACAAGCAATTTTTCTTTTCACGAATGTTAAGTTCAAGTCTGTTAATCAGTGGCGGTTTCTCCATTGGAGCACAGGAGCACGTGCACCCCCATACTCCATAAAGAATTACCCCATAAAGAAAAAATAATGTTCATTTAAATTTATCTTCTTTATATTTTTACCGTAATAAAAGTTAGAACCCTCCCATTTTAACGTACCGTCAAACAATCGAACGAAACGTGGTGTAATAGCTCTCGCCAAGCCGGTTGTCAAGAGCAACCGTATGGCGCGTAGGAATTAATAAGTCGCACACATGCGTTACGTAGGCGGAGTTTCTGCTGTTTCTCTATGCATCTTGTACTAGAAGGTGTGGTGGGGGAAAGCGCGATTCTAACAGGAAAACTCGCACAAATTAAATGTGCGCCGTTGAGTTCATTGCTGTATGAATTTATTATTTGGAGTTTACCTTTATATTTTTGTTATTATTTTGGGGTAGTAAAGACTTATTTTAATAAAAATAAACAGCTTTAATGCCAGAACGACTATGAATGTGGAATATTTGAGAAACATACATTATAGTTATTCCAAACTTTAATAAAGCTGTTATTGATAAGTTTGCTGCAAATAAAAACAGAAGAAGTGACTTTACTTTTAAACAATGTACCCACTAATGAAAAATAAATTGGCCTTTTTTATTTTTTTTATCTTATTTAATTTTCAATAAAATAAGTAGGTAATCATAAATTTTTAAAATATTTACTAAAAATTATTGACCAAATTTGGGCGTCTTTGGGTGGCTTTTAGTACACCCCCAAGTTTACAAATCACGAGTCGCCACTGCTGTTAATATATTTTTTTAAACTAAAATTTATAGATGTATAATTATAGTTTTAAGATTGTCTGGTAGGGCGCAGAACAACGATTCGCCCGGGGCCCCAAAATTCCTAGCTACGTCCCTGTTCTCAAATAATAAACTTCTTCGGTCTAAAATTTCTGGCAACCATTTTAATTTAGTTTTTACCTGCATAAATTGAAACCTACCCAGAATTTCAAAAATATTTTTGTTAAGAATGTTAGTGCAGATTTTACCTTTTAACAAAATTTATGTAATTTTTGTTATAAACAAAAAAATAATTTTTGGGCCAATTTTCTATTTTTTTTATTTTTATTTTTCACTCTTCGCGTATTAGAACCCATTATCAGAAAATCGTTAGTTAGCTCAAGCTGATAAATACACTGATGTTAATTGACTGATGCACTATGCACTAACGAATAAACCAATATTTTTTATACAAATGATCTGCTACCTGGAAATGTCGGCGTCTTTGATTTCTGTGAAACCCAGAACACCGCGCCGCCGACTGGTTTCTTGCGATCCTCAGTAATCCGTCATCGTTCGCGTGCATTTGTTTGGTAATACCCATAGACAATTTACCTTTAGATAAACAAACAATAATCACGAATGTGGCAGTTTTATGGCCTCGCGCATGTAAACAAAACTGGGAACTATTAGACATGCGCACTGCAACATTATCGTTTGACGAATGGGAAAATAGACAGGTCCGGGCTTTAAAATTTAAATTCTTGCTCATATATGCCACCATAGAGGGTTTATTTTACCCCTATTTGGGCCTAATACAATTATACAACGGCTGCAACTAGTACTAGTCATTGTTTATATTACAATCCGAGTCACTAAAAACACAAACACAATTCACTAACTAAACTACACAAAAACCAGAAATCCATAAATATTAAACACCAGTCCCACAATCCACGATAGCCGATCCGATAGCTGAAAACTTTAGAAAACTACAAGGAATCCGCAGAGAAGAGAAACCTTAAAACACAACAACAAAAATGGCGGCCGAGCCGGTTCTGGAGAGTATTCTTGAGCGCTTCGATTATTGTCGATAAAGTAGGACGGCCGATAACACGAGGTTTGTGCGCATGCACGAAGGTTCCCCGAATGAAGACAGCTGACCGACGAGTCATGCGCTCGGACGTATTTTTTCACCCATAAAACGTAACTTTTGTTTGCGCAGGAGATAAGCTGTAGGTATCTAAAGGTAAATTGTCTATGGTAATACCACGATATTATGTACTTAGTAAGCGGAGGAATATGCGAAATTGCGGCTCGAGCTGGTTTTACGAAGGCGTAGAAGGGCCACATAATTTTTTTTTTAAATATAGGATAGCATTTACGACAAAATTTAGACGAATTTTATAACTAAGCCCTCGATTTAAAGAAAATACCAATATAAGCTTGAACTAAGTATTTTTATTCGCATTTTTTGATTTAAAATATTAGCTACATAATGGCCATACTTTTCGGTCTCAAAATAATCTTTATACCGATATATTAAGGAATACTCTTTTGTTTGCAAACATATTTAAAGTAATATTTAAAAGATTAAGGATCAAGAGGGCTATTTGCTTTGAAAATACTAAGCGTAATATATCATATTATGTAGTACTGCTCCGACAGTGAAGAGAAAGATCGCTGTTTAATATCTAAATGCGCTAAAAGAGTTAACGACGATAACCAGCAGGCTGACGAAGAAAATTTCGGATATTTTCTCGCCCTGTCGCGGCTCGTATGGCGACCTTGGAATAAGATTTCAGAAATATCGGTCGGATGCTCTTAAGCATGAACTATTTCTTCAAAATAATCAAATAAATTAAATCAGACATCCCGTGATCTTAATCAAATGAAGTTGGTTATTTTTTTTATAGAAACTATTACATATACTACTTTTACCTTCTTGAAAAAATAAATATCCTTCACAAGAGTTTACGACAAAAAGTAAAAGAATTCTCTCCCGGGAAGCGCACTATCGTCAACTTTTTCCTCGTTCAGCCAACTTTCTATGATTAATTCCAACATGCATAGATTATTTCCTTCTACTTCCGACAAAACTTTAATATAATGTGAGTTCTTCTTTTCTCTGATACCATTATAACTTCAACTTTCCGTATTTTTCTATTGTTGACTTTCCATCGTGAATAGATAAAGATTTTCGACGAAAAAACTAAATTATATAAGTGGACGTATAAATAATGAATAAGCAGTTTGCACAATTAAATATTATTTTAAAAGTGTATACAGGGTGTTCATATGAAAACTTTCCACCTCGATTTTCCTGCTTTAAATTGAAAATGTGGGAAATCGCTCGGACCCGTCGATTTTTATTTCGAGGGGGACATCTTTTGCGTATATTGTCAATCTTGTTACTTCAAGCCCCTAGGAGGGAGGGGGGGTAAGATCTAAACCTTAAATGTATACCCCTATTTTATATAATTTTTTTGGATTCTGCATAAAATTCTGAACATTTTTTAATAAAAGCATTATTATTCTATACTTAACAGTTTCCGAGATGTTGACTCTTGAAAAATGACATTTTTGAACTTTGACAGCGTCTAGCTTTCTAACTGTACGTCTTAGAGCAAAACGGCTTACATGTCCCTATCTTCGATTTTTATTATCTTTCCAATAGTGTCAACTTTCGGTCAAACCGGAAGTACTATATTTCTTACATCCGGTTTAACCGAAGGTTCACACTATTGGAAAGATAATAAAAATCGAAGATAGGGACATGTAAGCCGTTTTGCTCTAAGACGTACGGTTAGAAAGCTAGACGCTGTCAAAGTTCAAAAATGTAATTTTTCAAGAGTAAATATCTCGGAAACTGTTAAGTATAGACTAATATTGCTTTTATTAAAAAATGTTCAGAATTTTATGCAGAATCCAAAAAAATTATATAAAATAGGGGTATCCATTTAAGATTTAGATCTTACCCCCCCCCCCTCCCTTCTAGGGGCTTGAAGTAACAAGATTGACAATATACGCAAAAGATGTCCCCCTCGAAATAAAAATCGACGGGTCCGAGCGATTTTCCACATTTTCATTTTAAAGCAGGAAAATCGAGGTGGGAAGTTTTCAAATGAACACCCTGTGTATGTAATGTATAACAATAATAGTTCTTTATCAGCTGTCAATTAAATAGACAGTATTAACTTGAAATAAATTCAATAAATTCGGTACGGTCTTTTTTTTTTTATTCTTGGGCATTGGAATTATTAACGTTTCAAGTTATACAGGCTGGTTGGTTAAAGGCGGGGGTCGGGTTCTACGTGTAGCCCAAGCTTCTTACACTGCAGCCTTCAGGCTAATTGTGAGAGATTATGAATCTTTTACGGTTTAGCGCTTCGCAGCTGTACATGATATGGGAGGCGGTTTCGTCCTCTTCACCGCAAAGTCTACATTCAATGGGTCCATTATAGACTCCCATTCGTTGAAGGTGTTTTCTTAAGTGACATTGGCCTGTTAGTAGGCCGGTCCAGTGGCGCAACTAGGGGGGGGGGGGGGCTGCCGGGCTTAGAAACTAAGCCTATTCGTTTAATTGCAAACCAATTTTGCATGTCACGCCTTTTACTAATATTTTATATTCAGCCACATAATTTACATCAATCATGTTATCAATAGAGAAAATATACTACGTCTGACTGAATGGACCGACCGAAATACTTCCACTAAGGCATCTGGATTACTGGCCAGCATTATATAAGTCCCAAATTTGTGATCGCACTAATGTGTACAGAAAGAATATATGCCGCAAGATTCTACAAACAGTCGATTTAAACCTTTTTTAAGCATTACCATTACAGTTAGCTAATGACGTAACAGATCAAGTTAAAGAAATAAAAGGCCTGGCAGATGATAATTTTCAAAATATTTTTAAGGAAGCTCAAGATCTACTTTCAGAATACGATATTGAAATCAGAGTACCTAGACTACCGCCAAGACAAACACAAAGATTGGTTATAAAAACCGATTCGCTGCTGAGTATTTTAAATTAACAATTTTTATTCAGTTTTTAGATGGCCTCATAGCAAATCTCGAGGATCGGTTTTTAAACCATCGAGAAACCCTTTAAAATTTTGAATGCCTCTTTCCATATGCTAATCAAGATTTTGATAGTCAATTTAAATGTTTTTTGAAACTTCACCGCTTCTACAAGAATGAGTTCCGTGAAAAGTTTTCCATTAAAACGATGTTAAAAGCTGAACTTGAGCTGTGGTATAAAAAATGCAAAAACAAAAACTGAAGGAAGATTTGGACAAAGTGTATTCCGAATGTGATGCCAATATATTTCCTAATATAAAAAGGCTTTTACAATTTTTTTAACTTTGCCTATTACAACCGCCACATCTGAAAGGTCCTTTTTAAATTTAAAATATTTAAAGACATATCTGCGTAGCACCACGGAAGAGGACAGATTAAATGGTTTGGCAGTTCTTTATGCGAACCACGATATTGATATTATGGTGGCAGAAATTCTGAACGAAAAGGCATAAACAAAACGAATAATTTTACTTTAATATTAGTATTATTAGTGATTACTTACAACTTATTGTATAAGGTTTTTGTTTTGTTTTAGTATAAGTATAATTAATTTATCAGGCCGCGTTACTTATTTTAAATACATTTTTACTAATTAAAATGAAATCTCAAACTTTTTTTTCATAAATATTTAGTTAAGGCGAGCGGCGTATTATTGCAGAAGTTTTAGGGGGCTGTCGCTCTCGTCAATCATACGTATTTTACCCAAAAAAGGGCGTGGCACTTAAAAAATAGCGCAAAAATTTAAAGCCCCCCCCCCGAACTAAATTTCTGGTTGCGCCACTGAGCCGGTCACTTGTTTTAACTGGGTGCGCGTCCAGAGCAGCATTCCAGCTGATTGCTTGTTCGAGGGCCTATCAATAACGGCAAGTGCGTGTGCCTGTCTAGGTGTACCGTTCCATCGAGATAGATGTTGCTTTTGCGCCCAACTATCTAATGTTGTTTTGATTACCTTTTTAGTATTGAAAATACTACTGGGTGCGTATATACGAGTCTATTTCATGAAAAATGAACATGCGACATGCACATAAATAACACGGCGGTGAAGTCTAAACAAACATCCGAGCAGCACAGAATCGGTGACATCATCTGCTAAGTGTTAATATTGTTTTGTTTTGGGTTTCGGCATTTATTATTATATTTGTTGATATTAAGATATGGCCGGGAGAGAGAACAGTTATAGTAGTTAGTATTGAATCGGCCAGTAAGTACCTACTTTCATGTTACGGGATCTCCCAAAAGCCCCAGTTGCACACAAGCGGCGTCGGTTTATTTAACCAATTTAAACCAAATATTATTACTATTTAAATATTATACTGTGTGTTTGAATTTTGAATATACCTTTATTTGGACATAATAAAAAGTAGATTATCTTTATTATTGTTCTATATTCTTACATTATAGTTATTAAAAAAAAAAGTAAAGTTCGTGTAACTTGTGGTGCTCAAGTCTGGTGCTAGAGTTTTCAGGTCGCGCAAGCGCCTCTAGCGTGAATTAACGACCGAGATGGCCGGGACCGACAGCTTTACGTCTCCTCCGAAAGACGATCTTACACCAACCAACTAAAATTCGGTCATCCTTTTTTTTTTATGCGTATGCCCACTCCGGCAACCGAACCCGGATCGCCATGGCCGTAAGCGGTATCTCTACCACTGAGCTACGACCGGGCATTATAGTTATTAATGATACTAGTTCGATGAACACTATAATGAAACGTGTGCAACGTTAAACCACGAGGCGTCAGCCGAGTGGTTTAATTGAACAAGTTTCATTATCAAAGTTCATATCGAACTTTTATCATTCAAAATGTAATCTACGACAGTGCAAATAGATTTTATTCGTCTAAATTTCATTGATATCAGATAACGTTTTCGTAATTTTGAAAATTTTCAGGTGTCCATATTAGTCGATATCATGGTAACAGCATTTTTGATTTCAATTTCGATAAAATAGGAAAAAATAAACAGTGAATGTCGCTGAAACAAAGCGAAATAGCGCGGCGGTCTTGGCGTATTACACAGAAAGTCGGGGGAGAATGGATATACCAATCCAAAACATTTCATAGCAGACTTAAGATTTAGACATTTCATGAACAAAGAGTACAAGGACCAGCAGGTAAATGGCTGTGTATAGCTAAAGAAATAATTTTGTCGCTATTTTTGAAAAGGTGGTTTTGAGCTCTCTTCAATATGTACTAATATACAGATTATCCTATATTTTTATTTTAACAAAACAATCAAATTTACACATTTCTAAGTATAATTTACACATTTCTAAGTATAATAATTTAATTATTATTTCAAACTAAATCGGAGCATCTATGCCGTCATAATAACGCGTGATAGCGGCACGTTACATCCTCACATAGGAGTAATCTGTGCTGTGACATAATGGTTTCCTTCTCCTCACTGTATGTGGTAGGTATTATCAATACGCCTATGATACTTGCGTAAGATGCAAGATCTGTGAATTTTTGATATTCCAAGGGCCGGTTCTGGGCCCCTGAAATTTTGAGCTGATCCGGTTCTTGCCAGTTTATCTGCC
Organism: Polydrusus pterygomalis; assembly: GCA_963969555.1. Lineage (NCBI taxonomy): Eukaryota > Metazoa > Arthropoda > Insecta > Coleoptera > Curculionidae > Polydrusus > Polydrusus pterygomalis. The sequence goes on from OZ018375.1 coordinate 144,151,244, forward strand.
TTTTCGTTGCCTTTTATCCCTGAATGACCAGGAACCCATAAGAGTTCAACCTTGTTGTTTCTAACTGCCAGGTCTTTTAGGTCGTTAAGGCAATCCATTGTGATTTTTGATGTAAATCGGAAGGAGTTCAGAGCCTTAAGGGCAGCTTGGCTGTCTGATAGGATATGTATCATTTGGTCGTGGTAGCCCTTTTCAAGATTCTTTTGTACACATGCTTATATCGGATGGACTTCTGCTTGGTATACTGTGGCGTAGTTTCCCAGGGGATGCTGATTTCCGTTCTGGGTCTTTTCCCAAATATCGATCCATACATGTCCCAACTTTCTAATTTATTTAATTTATTCTTTGTCATAATTTTAAGAAGTTGAAATGACGAATATGACATGAGTACTGAGTGTAGGTTAAGTTCTCCTGAAGTAGTTAAAAATGTCCAAAACGAGTTTTGCTTGCGTTTTGGATATTGCCAAATAGTGAATGTACAACATTTTCAGCATTTATTGATAAAAAAGTATTAATGATGGATAGAAGGTTTTGTTTATTATCTTATAAACGACAAAGAATTAAAATTTAAAATTTAAAGTTCTTTCAGTCTTTAGGGGAAATTGGTATAATACGGCATACTTTTTACAAAACTGAAAATATATATTTTAAATATAAAGGTACAAAACTGCAAAGAAAACAACATTTGTTTTGGCTTTATCTTTGGGTAAAACAATATAAATACTGCGTATAAGAAACAAAATCCTTGAATATACGGTCTTCATGCACAGGTGTTAATTGTGCCGTTTTATCCAACCAGTTGAGTAAAATGGCATATATATCTGCTTGTATAATGTATATTAAAATAAAAATATTTTTAAGGTAAAATAGGGTTAATTATGGTTGGCAAAGTTCACAAATAAACATTTTCGTTTTTTGAGAAAGTCCTGCACACTCATCAGAGCCACTGTGGCTCCATTTTCTACAACTTTGACAGCAAATCCAAATCTCCTTAGGCTTAGACATCGAAAAAAGTTCATTACAATACATATAAGATGCTTTATTATTACCCTGATGAAATGGCTTCATTTTCGGAATCAAATTTGGGGAACTGATCTGTAAGGTCTACTTTCGCTTTTCGTTTTCTTTGAGATCTTTCTTATCAATTTTTTTTCTTCTGTTTTTTGTTTCATCTCTATTAAATTTGAAATTGAGTTTAAAACATTTGGTCCCTGGCCCTTTTGTTTTATTTTATTCTGTAATTGTTGCAGTTTAGGCAATAACGCGCATTATCTAAAACACAAAATAATAATATTTTATAATCTTGGATAAAACGGCACAGTACCACTTTAAACATATCACCCCTGTGCCATTTTATCCAAAACGGTTAAGTCAATTTTGTTTGTTATTAAATATTTATAAAATAACTTTTAAAATATACAAATAATACAAAAACATGCTTCAGTATCCTACTTACCTGTCAAGTTATAAATAATTGTTCAATAAGTTGTAGGTAATGAGTTTCAGGCACGTTCTCTTAATCTCCAAACAATTTCAAACATACAAGAAAACAAACTAACACTTACCACCGCTAAACATCCACTGACATCTTCTCCGTTTTAATCTCCAGTTGTCGTATGCTTCCCACCAGTGTCGAAAATGGCATGACGGGATTTAAAAAATGCGCGTAATTTATTATACAGGTAGTGTGCCATTTTATCCTAGTATGCCGTATTATACCAACTTCCCCTACTTATAAAAAGAAAAATAATAATTTATTATATAGAAAGGTATAACGTAAACACGTTGTTACGACTTCAACCAAACATTGCACAATCGTGCAACGTCGCATCTCCCTTGAAATGAGAGGAAAAAGACGACAGCGCAACTTGCGAAAGAAGATACCAACAAAAAGCTGCTCTTGTCATTTTTACTTTGTAAAATTAAAAAATATACAGTCCACTTAATGTAAAGTTAAAAATATATGGTTTACAATCGAAGTCATCTTAATTATTCCCACCGCATCATATGGTCCAACCGACCCAGATAGAACTAGCAGGACAAGAAAGGACCAAAGAAGCTTGATGACCGGGTTCGCTGCCGCCGCCATTAAAGCCGCAAGCCGTAGAACTCCGTACGTAAGTCCGATCCTTTTCTTACTTTCCTCAAAGTTTTCTTTGTTTGAATAAGTATAGCAAATTAATAATTTTAGGGCACAAGGTATGATATTAGCCCACTTTATTTTGCTTGTTTATGTATGAATATTATTATTTTAAACATAATATTCGGATTAATTGTGCAGTGTACTCACAATCTATCTTAGTGTGGGGCATAGCTCTAGTATAATAATTTCAGAGTTTTAAATTCCATGAATTAAGAACGATTCTTACCATTTGTCCTTTGTGCATGTTATTAAAGTTGGGTTAGATTCCAAATTTTGGTTGCTTTCTTAGCAAACGACACGTCAGTGGAAGTTTGACCCTGACCGAAATAATAAGTGCATTTTCGGACGACTACTAATTTGCGTTTAATACGTTATTTCAATGATGACAACATTTATCAACACAGAAGGTTAAAGGTTTAATATTAAATACTTAAATTGTGTTTTATTTCCTTGCTCTTTAAATTTAGTATCCTTTTAGTTCAAAATGGCTTTGGAGGAAGAAATTAGCAAGCTAAAACATAAAAGGGGAACCTTGAAAGGTGCTGTTACAAGGTTTAATAATTATTTAAATAATTTTCCCTCAAATCCCAATTACGTAGAATTAAAAGCTAGGTTAGAAAAAATAGAGATATCCTTGGCGGACTTTGAAATATGTCAGTCAAAACTCGAGGAGTTAATTGACGATCCTAATAATCATGAATCTGAGAGAGACACGTTTGAAAGCATGTATTATGCTGCCTTTGCAAGGGCCAAGGGCTATCTGAATGATTATCTTGCAACGCTTCAAAATGTTACCCAGCATCAGCCTGTAATCGCTACAGGAGATCCGTTAGCAAGAATTAAGTTACCACCTTTGAACTTACCTAGTTTTGATGGTAATTTAAATAAATGGCTACAATTTTATGACACGTTTCTGTCTCTGATTCATAGAAATACAAATCTGACCTCAAGTCAGAAGTTTCATTACTTATTGTCTTGTTTAAAAGGAGAAGCTTTACATTCTATTCAATCTCTGCAGGTAAGTGATGCAAATTATATAATTGCTTGGAACTTAATTTGTGACAGGTATAAAAACACAAGAATTATCATAAATAATCATATAAAAAATATTTTTGATCTTCCAGTCTTAAAAAAAGAATCAAAAGAAGGTTTACGAAATCTAGTAGATGAAATACAAAAAAATATACGCTCACTTGAAGGTCTTAATCAGCCTGTACAAACCTGGGACGCTATGATAATTTTTATTATTTCGTCAAAGCTTGACTCGCGTACACTGAGGGAATGGGAAAACTCTCTAGGCGCAGGCGGCTGCGTCACTACTCTGCCGACGTATTCGCAAATTATCAAATTCTTGATGCAACGTTGCCAAACTTTAGAGATGATAGATTTTAATACAAAGTCTGACAAATTTGATAAAGAAAAAAATGTTTATAAAGGTTATAAAACTCTTCTTTCACAACAAGGCCTGACTTGTAATTTTTGTAAAGGTTCCCATTTGATTTATTATTGTAGGGACTTTCTAAAACTTACTGAAGAAAACAGATTAAATGAAGTTAGAAAATTATATCTATGCACAAAATGTTTACGTACAGGGCATAACAAAAAGGATTGTAAGGGTTATAATTGCAAAAAATGTAATAAAGATCATAACACTCTGCTTCATATAGTTCAGAATTTAGACAATAATCAAAAAACATACACGGCAATTAACGATACCAGTAATGAGCATACAAGTAAGGAAAACCTTGAACATGACCAATTAAAAGGGGAGAATTTGAACCTTGATGCCGATTTACAAATTAAAACTACTTTGACAAATCAAGGTTCAAATAAGTATGTTTTACTTTCTACCGCGCAAGTCTTGATATTTGACAACAAGGGAGAGCCTATAACGTGTCGAGTGCTTTTGGATTCCGGTAGCCAATCAAATTATATTACAAGTAGTTTAACCAAAAGATTAGGGCTTAAAAAATCGGAAGTTAATATTCCAGTCACTGGAATTAGCAAAAATTTAATATACATTAGACAATCGACCAAAGCAAGAATTTCGTCTACAACAAACGATTATTTTCGGGATTTAGATTTTTTGATTCTTGATAAAATAACCGATAATTTGCCGGCAATAACGTTTGATCACGGAGTTATCAACATTCCTAAAAATATTAAATTAGCAGACAATGACTTTAATATATCAAAGCCTATAGACATATTATTAGGCGCAGGAATTTTTTGGTCTCTGATTACTGAAGGTCAAATATCTTTAGGTAATGACTTACCCCTTTTACAAAAAACACATTTAGGATGGGTAATGAGTGGCTCTTTACGCCTTGATAAGTCAAAAACTACTTCTTGCAATCTAAACGTTGTTAACACAAATTTAGAACAGCAAATTGAGCGATTCTGGTCGATCGAAGAGTGTTTACCCGCAGCTAAGCGCTCAAAGGAAGAAATTGAGTGTGAAGAGTATTTTATAGAGACAACTAAACGCGATGAGCAGGGAAAGTTCGAGGTTAGTTTACCTATTAAAGATAACATTTGCGATTTAGGAGACTCGAAGGAAACTGCTATTAAACAATTTTATAGTCTTGAAAAACGATTAAATAAAGACATAAATTTAAAGACTCAATATGAAGATTTCATGCAGGAATATTTAGAGTTAGGTCACATGACACTTGCCGATGAACAAAATAAACGCGAATCAAAAATATATTATTTGCCTCACCATCCGGTAATTAAGAAAAATAGTTTAACAACTAAGTGCAGGGTAGTCTACAACGCTTCTTGTAAAACAACTAGTGGCTTATCTCTAAATGATGTTTTAAAAATAGGGCCAACTATTCAGGATGACCTTTTTTCAATAATTTGTCGCTTTCGAATGCATAATTATGTTATAACCGCTGACGTCGAAAAAATGTATAGGATGGTCAATATAAAGGATTCTGATCGCGATCTTCAACGAATTTTTTGGAGAATCGACCCTTCAAAGGAAGTACAAGAATATAGGTTAAATACGGTTACCTATGGTACTGCTCCGGCCGCGTTCTTAGCAGTCCGCGCTCTTCATCAGATCGCTTACGACAGCGCGATCGCGCATCCTAAGGAATGTCAAGTAATTTTAAAAGACTTTTATGTCGACGACTTAATTACGGGTGGCTCCACAATTGAAGAGACTAAAAATATAAAGAATGTTATTTTAAAACTTTTAAATGCTGCTGGATTTAAGCTTAGAAAATGGGCATCCAACGATAAGTCTATATTAGATTTCGTCAACAATTCCGAATTACCACAGTACTTCATTACTGATGATAAAACTGTTAAAACTTTAGGGTTAATTTGGGAACCCGAAAAAGATATTCTTGGGTATTCTATCAACATCAATAAGGAATTTAGTAATCGCATAACCAAAAGATTTATTCTCTCGATCATATCACAAATCTTCGACCCATTAGGGCTTGTAGGGCCAGTTATTGTACAAGCAAAATTGATTATGCAAAAATTATGGAAGGAAAAAATAAACTGGGATGAGATAGTACCTCCTGATTTGCTTGACAATTTTATTCAGTTTTACAAACAAATATTAGACCTTAACAAAATCGAAATTCCGCGACATGTCTCGTTAATGAACATGAAACAGTTTGAATTACATGGCTTTTGCGACGCGTCTAACGCTGCCTATGGCGCATGCGTATACGTTGTCTCTAGAGATTCAGGCAATACTCCTTACGCTCAAATTTTATGCGCCAAATCTAGAGTAGCGCCTCTAAAAACCATTACAATTCCGAGACTTGAATTATGCGGCGCTCTCTTACTAACTAAATTAATCGAGAAGGTTGTCGAGTCTTTAGAACTAAAACCGCTTAATATATTTTATTGGACGGACTCGACAATAGTTTTGGCTTGGTTAGCTACTACGCCAAATAACCTAAAAACCTTCGTGGCTAATAGAATTTCAACCATACAAACCCGAACGGACGTAAAAAAATGGAGTCATGTCAAATCAAATGAGAATCCAGCAGACATAATATCTCGAGGGCAAAGTCCCAATGATTTACGTAATTCAAAATTGTGGTGGTCCGGCCCTGACTGGTTAATTCAAGATTCAAAAGGGTGGCATCATTCGGTTGATATAGATATTGAAAACATTCCAGAAAAACGTACCAACACAAATTTGACTTTATTTGCGGAACACAACGAATTTGATCTTATTAATAGATATTCGTCTTTGCCAAAATTAATTAGAGTTATGGCTCATTGTTTAAGATTTTTAAACAACTGTCGCAAGACAGCTCCTAAACTTATTGGTCCCCTATCCATTCAAGAATTGGATGATTCACAAAATGCTATAATTGTCATAGCACAATCGAGAGATTTCGGAAAGGAAATTTATCATTTAAAACAATCGATCCCATTGTCAAAAAAAAGTAATATCTTATCTCTGGATCCCTTCTTAGATAATAATTTATTAAGAGTTGGCGGTCGCATAAGGCATTCCGAGTTGGCCTTTGACCAAAAGCACCCGGTGTTACTTTCCAACAAAAATCCTCTTACAAAATTACTAATTATAAACGAACACGAAAGATTATTACACGCTTCGCCCCAAGCTGTACTATGCAGTTTACGAGACAAATTTTGGATAGTACGAGGCAGAAGCACCATACGGAATATTTTGAAAAAATGTTTGCGTTGCTTTAGAGTAAATCCTAATTCCTATGAGACAAAAATGGGTGATTTACCGGCCGATCGTGTTTCACAATCTATGCCCTTTACGAAAATAGGTATAGATCTTGCAGGTCCCTACTTCTTAAAAGACGGAAAGACACGCAGTCGGGTTTTAGTAAAGGCTTATATATGCGTCTTTGTTTGTTTCGCCACCAAAGCCGTTCACTTAGAACTCGTTTATGATTTGTCGGCTAAGGCCTTTTTAAATTCGTTAAAACGCTTTGTTTCAAGGCGAGGTCTACCGACCGATATTTATTCTGACAATGGTACTAATTTTATAGGTGCCGCTAATGAACTTTCTGAGTTGAATAAGTTGTTGTCATCGGTAGACGATCTACGTGTCAAGGAATATTTAAATGCACAAAGGATACAATGGCATTTTATTCCCCCGCGTGCACCAAACTTTGGTGGATTGTGGGAAGCGTGTGTAAAATCATGCAAATATCATCTTCGTAGAATAGTTGGGGAAGCTAATCTAACATTCGAACAATTTTATACTATACTTGTTCAAATTGAGGCAATCCTCAATTCCCGTCCCTTGATTCCTCTTTCCGAAAGTCCAGATGATCTAGACCCTTTGACACCATCACATTTCCTTATCGGACGAAAACTAACAACACTGCCACAACGATACTTCGAGGACTCGCCGCAGTATAAACTGAATGATTATGAAAGACTCCAACAGCTCGTCCAGCACTTTTGGGCTCGTTGGCATCGTGAATACCTAGGAGGTCTGCAAACCCGTTCCAAGTGGAAGACTTCCAGCCCCAACTTAAGAACAGGCCAAATGGTTTTAATTAAAGAAGACAACACTCCACCTCTTCAGTGGCCCATTGGTCGTATCATCGAAGTGCACCCTGGGCATGACAATATTGTTAGAGTTGTCTCTATCAAAACCAATAAAGGGACGTCTAAACGTCCAGTCAGCAAGGTGTGCCCTTTGCCTGATGAAATTTGTTGAAAATGATCCATGAATTTCCAACGGGGGCGGCATGTTACGACTTCAACCAAACATTGCACAATCGTGCAACGTCGCATCTCCCTTGAAATGAGAGGAAAAAGACGACAGCGCAACTTGCGAAAGAAGATACCAACAAAAAGCTGCTCTTGTCATTTTTACTTTGTAAAATTAAAAAATATACAGTCCACTTAATGTAAAGTTAAAAATATATGGTTTACAATCGAAGTCATCTTAATTATTCCCACCGCATCACACGTACTATTTTTCTGAGAAGATATAATCACGCAAAATATTAAAATCCACTGAAATTGGAGAACTAAAAAATGATATGAGTATAAATAGGTGGGCCTTAAGGCAGATTTTATTTTCGGAATTGGACATATTATGCTATTCTTTCTACAACCAGTGTTAAACACATTCGTAGGTATCATATTTACACTTAATATTACGTTTAATCAATATTTAGAGATCCTTCAATAAATTAGGTTTTTGAATTTTAATTGTACGCGCTTTAGTTTCGTTTCTTTAAAAATATTAGGGGTTTTCAGTTTGTATGTACGAGTAAAAGTGGTCCTTTTGTAAAATGTTTTATTTAAAATACAATATGGCGGATGTAAGAAGGTATCTCGGAGTTGTAAAATACAAATGCAATATCAGTTTTAATCAATCATGGTATCCTTTTGGTAAAATCAGAATGCACAAAATAAATTTATTTATATGCAGCTATGACCTCTGAAATTATTTACACACTAATATATTATTTACATATTTATTTATTTGCAATGTTTTTGGAAAAATATATTTTTTTGGTTAAAAAACAATTTAGCAAATATTTTTAACATAAATTATTGGCTAATATTCCTGTTTCCTCTGACAGATAATTGCAAACATTCGCAATCACTAATTAAAACACATGACAATTTCCCATAATTGTTTTTAATATTGAGCTAACCTAAAATGAAAATACATATTGCAAACTGGAATATTAACTGGAATTGCAATTTATTATAATTAATTTTTATTTTAAACTCTAAATAAAAACGAATTTATATTATTAAAAGAAAACGTTGTTATAATTATATTTAAAATTTTGGTACAGGGTAGTTATTTATTATATATTATATATAGGTATTATTATTTATGAACGCAAATAGTGTTCATAATTCAATATCAAATTATTTTGTTTCGAAAAATACTAGGCTTTATTTAAGATATAAATCTAGTTGATAGTGCAACCTATTTGATAGCCATTAGGAAACTTACGCTTAAACATTAAATAACATGAATAATAACTCAAATGGGACACACATAATATTATAACCCGTTTACTAGTAAAACAGCACTGTTTATTTACATTAAATCCTAATTGCAGACATAAAGGGACAAGTTTTAAACAATAATTAGTTTTTCTGAGACAGTTTAACTGGCCGACATGTTATATTCGTATATTACTCGACGTTGATCGATGTCGTGCGCTCAGCGATAGTTTAAAATAGGACGTTGTCGTACAACTTCATGACCCTGCAGGTACGACGTCATATCCGATAGTGCTAATGTACTATTATTACCAGCACTAATAAAAAAAGGCTAATTTAATTGTGGTCAGTGTCAAAAATAACATTTTAAGACACCCATTTTAAAAGGCGCTCACTTTCAACACCGGTAAATCTTAAAAAGGTGTTATTTTCCAGACTAGTGTTAAAAATAAATTTCTTTTCAGGAATTTAATAAATACAAAAAAACATTTATATGCCTATTAATTTTTTTTACTCCTAATATTAACTATAACAATGTTTAAAAGATGATATAGTGTCCGCGAAAATAATTAAAAGAAAAAGAAAATATAGTGGCATATCGGACAAGTGTGTAACTATTTTTTATATTGGAATACACAGGGATCCAAGTTCAATGGATACCCTGGGGCGGGTAGACCACGACGGCCGTTTCGTCCTTGTTAGGACTCGACAGGCAGCCATAACCCAAGCAATTCCAAGAACGACGAAAAAATGTACTAAAAGCCTACTTGTGCATTGTGCTGGATTGTGGTTGCACTTCGTGGTTTATTTAGTTGTCTACCTTTCGATTATACCAGTGTAACTATCTTTTATATTGGAGTTGGTTCCGTGGGATGGCGCTAAGCTAAGGTGTATTAAGGGCCGCCTTGATTCTACAAGTAGGCTTTTAGTACATTTTTCCGTCGTTCCTGGAGTTGCTTGGGTTATGGCTGCCCGTCGAGTCCTAACAAGGACGAAACGGCCGTCGTGGTCTACCCGCCCCAGGGTATCCATTGAACTTGGATCCCTGTGTATTCCAATATAAAAAATAGTTACACACTTGTCCGATATGCCACTATATTTTCTTTTTCTTTTAATTAACTATAACATTTATATTTAAAAGCGAATATTGTGGCATATCGGACAAGTGTGTAACTGTTTTTATATTGGAATACGCAGGGATCCAAGCACAATGGATACCCTGGGGCGGGTAGACCACGATGGCCGCTTCGTCCTTGTTAGGACTCTACGGGCAGCCATAACCCTAGCAATCCCGACACAGCGGTAAGATATATTAAAAGCTTCTTTGCAGAAGCAAATCGACCATCAATACACCGTAGTGCCATCCGAGCGGAATAAACTCCAATATTAAAGGCAGTTACACTGGGATGGCGCTACGGTGTATTGATGGCCGCTTTGCTTCTGCAAAGAGGGTTTTAATATATCGAGCCACTGTGTCGGAATTGCTTGGGTTATGGCTGCCCGTTGAGTCCTAACAAGGACGAAACGGCCGTCGTTGTCTACTCGCCCCAGGGTATCCATTGTGCTTGGATCCCTGTGTATTCCAATATAAAAACAGTTACACACTTGTCCGATATGCCACAATATTCGCTTTTAATTATTTTCGCGGATACTATATTATCTTCTAAATAACATTTATAGTTTATAGTAAGTTGTAGTATAGAATTCTTTTCCCGTATCGCTCTGCGCTGGTCGAATTTTTGTTGTAATTTTAACGGCTTGCTTTTCAGCGTATCAACAACATTGTTTGTAAGGAATAAGTAACAACAAAGAAATAAGATAGGTACCCAAATCACTTTATTTTTACCTTTAATTTTAAATAAATTATAAATATATTATTTTATAATAAATAAATAAAAATTATATTTTCAGAAATCAAAGAAAAAACACAGCACCTAGTACACAAACAATAATCCAAATGTACATAAAATTAAACAATAATTTTACTGGCGATACATTACCTGCGGCAACAAAACACGAGCATGTGAGGTAACTGCCAAGACTGGCATCTTTTCTCACTCGACCGATAGCGGTCAGTTTTGATTTGCTGTCATTTCATACCATAAGCAAAATTAATCAATCCCATAAATAATATAACTTTAATAAATCGATAATAATTAAAAGATAATATTGTGGCATATTATAACACTTAAGACGTTTCAAACACGCCCAATTGACTTCTCTTTCGAAGTCCCATATTTTTATAGTTAACTTTTTTATAAAAATAAAGCGTTTCGACCGAAGACAAACACATTTGACATTAGCAGCTGATCTGGTTTCGTCGTTAAAGTTCCCAGATCTGCAGTGGGCCGTAGCAAGCTCACGCGTCAGTTTGTGTCATATTATTTTCTTCCGTTTTGGTGTTCTTTAAGTGCTTCTGTGACTGGCTATACAAATGCAGTTTTTATCAATTTATTTATTTAATTAAAAAAATTTATTTATTTTATATAAAATAAATAAATTCATAAGAACCGCATTTGTGCAGTTTTCTTCCATGACTTTAAACTGTATTTCTATCTTGTATCTAAACTTAATGAAATGTCAAAACAATAACCATAGTAACATATGTAAACATTAGTTTTTGTCATGGCTAACTTACCTACTAATAACCGAATAAAAATTGAATTGTATAGACAATTTTACAAATCAGAAATCATACTTAATACGTCAAAAAATGGTTAAACTAGTTAGTTAGGTACAGGTATGATATACAAGAATTAGATGAAATTTTAGCAGCTTTTCAAATCCGTAATAATATACAGGATTTTATATTTGAAAAAAAGGACTTATGGTAACTTTTTCAAGTTACCAGAATAAGTGTATTCTTCAACCACCCTGTATATCGCAGCTAAGATTTGGGACTAGGTCAAAGAAAGTTAACTATTTACCAAATTTCAGGGTTTCAGTGTTTTAGAGTTCAAAATTATCAGCATTTTTAAAAGTGACGTTTTCGGACAAAAAAAAACGGAAATTAATTTATATCTTAGAAACGGTAAGAGATAAGTATAGAGTAGAGTTAATAAAAATTATAAGAAAAGTAATGGGGGTTTCGAAAATAAAATAAAATATATGATATTGCATTTAAAAAGTCGAAGGTACTATTATTTTTGTGTGAAAGCGGCAACACTGTATTGTTAAAAATATTTTAGGTTGGTAGAGCATGTCCGTTTATGTACGGTACCAAATTTTCAGAACGATTCCTTTACTGGTTCGTCAGAAACGTCTAACGTTTCATCCACCGTGAATCACTCTTTATTGTCTTCATAATTACGTAGTTTTTTGTTAAACCGCAGTTTCGCGTTCGCCATTTTATTCGTCCAGCAAAGGTGCCAACAAATCCGTCGTCTGTGGGCTACTTTACCCTCTGATAATTTTTTGCATGCCAGCATTTTTTCGTCCGGAAGACACTTCGGCTGGCCTCTTTTTCTTACCGCTGTCGGCAGTTGATTTTGCATATTATGTTCGAACAAGCAAGAGTAATAATTCTCATAGGAGACAACTAGATAATCAGCACCACATGCTCATTAAAGTTTTGAATATAAATTTGGTTAAACAGTATGGAGAATAATTATTACTTGGCCCGAGCCATACATCTTACCACGGCTTTAAATTGAGAAGGCCAGGGTAAATAATATATGCTGGAAGAAAATGCATCAAGTAAGCTAACGAAAAATCAGCTGCCACGAATAAACCCAGTCCCTTTTTTAAAATCAATACTACGTTATTCGATTAGCTTTACCTGAAATCAGTAGAGCACACATGACAAAAATATTAAAATCGTGGCAATTCGTCCGGTTCCTGTATACGCAGATAATCTCGACAAGGCCCTTTTTCGAAAACGTGATTCAATTTCCGATTTGTCGAAGGAAACCCGCTCTCAAAAGCTGAAAACGGGAAAAATCGACGAGCATAGTAGCTATGTAATACTATATTAAATTCATGAAATTTAAAATATATATTTTTACAGAAAATTACGCTGCGTCTTGCATAAAATATATCACCATAATACTTGTAATATAGGAACAATTTTTAGTACATAATTACCCTTTTTATGTACCGAAACAAAAAAGTATATGGGTATGTATCGGCTCATTTTTTACATGTATCATTGCGGCTAAAAGATGCTAGTACAAAAAAAAATAAAAATATGTTACTTAATAGTGTTATCTATTAATCCACTTTACTATAAGTTAGTATAAGAGATAAAGAAGAAGGTTTTCAAAATGCTATGCAGCAGTCTGTTTTTGAAAAAAATTTGTGTTTTTTTTTACACCACGCATGTATTTTTATTATAGATCATTTGTAAAATAAAGCCATTGGCTCTTATCAAATAATATGATATATTTGAACTTTTGGGGAAAATAAATAAAAGAGCAATAAAAAAATAATGTTTCTCCATTGCACCAGTGGCGGCTTCTCCTATGAGGCAGGTGAGGCAGTGCCTCACCAATAATTTTGCAAATTAAATAAATTACAAATTTATGTTATTTTACTATTTGCATAATTGCATAAATATATATCCATTAGAATTAATGCCATCAATCTGAACGCGCTTCGCTAGGAATATCATCTATTATTTATCCATATAATTTCTGCATGCGGTCGTATATGGTAGAAGCCGGTATCGCGCTTCCTTGTCTTTCCTGATCCGTTGCGTGTTTTGTTATTATATGATCCATCTCCTTTCTGCATGCGGTCGTATATGGTTAGAGGCCCGGCCTCCCGCTTCCTTGTCTAGCGTATTAGTGAAAATATCCAATGTCTTGTATGATACCGTAATAGTCCAGTCGAATCTAGCTTTAAATAGCGCATAAAAACATTCTTTTGAGGCCAGCCTCAACTCTCTACGTAAATTTAATGCGAACGCGAGGGGACTAATCTAATATATTAGATGAATTTGGAGAAATGCTATTATTAGAACAGAACAGGTTGTTTTTCCGTTGAAAGTTCAGAGTTTAGAGCAAGTGCATAGTTAGTGAATTTGACTTTTACACCTGCATTGTATTTTATTATAGTTTTCGGTAAATACTTTTGTGGTTTTTCGTACTGATTTTTGGGACAGTGGGCAGTGATTTTTCTAAAATATTAATATTACATTACTTTTATTACTTATTAGTATATTTGTTTTGTGCTTATTAGCGAGAAATGGATTCAGCAGGACCTAGCACAGCGTCACAACTTCCCCAGTTAAATGTAAACATTCGCAATCCTACTTGTGATCTTGGTAATTTTTTAGTAAATGAGCAGAATTTTTCAAGTATTAATTCCAAAGAAGATAAATTGTACATAGTAAAAAAGTAAAGCGACCTGTTCCAGATTTGAGTAAACGTCTTGTTACTATCGGTGGGGTGGGGAAATCAAATCGGAGCTTTCAAAACACTTGGTACGAAAAGTACGAGTGGCTTACTGGTAGTGTAACGTTAAACAAATTATTTTGCTGGCCGTGTATTCTGTTTGGAACAAATAATAGCGACAAAGTTGGGTCAAAATGTGGTTATAGCGATTTAAAAAACTTGTCTAAACTTTAAAATCTAGATTTTAAAGTTTAGACAAGTTTTTGTTGCTGAAAATTTTTTTTTCAACTGTGCCTCAGCACTTTCAAATACCACGAGCCGCCCTTGCATTGTACCGTTGCTGTTGATGACCGCTTGACATGCTTAACACCAGATTTCTGGTATAAATTCTGGAGTTATTTCATTCCATGCTTTAAGTGTCTTGTGTCGGGGGTTCTTCTTCACTTCTCGGTCTAAAAATCTGCTCGTACATATATTTTGTTATTTGTTCCCAAGGAGTTTCAATAGAATTCAGATCTGGACTCTGGGAACTCCACAATAAGACGTAAACGTTGTTTTCTCAGTTGAATTTTTAACAATTAATTATTACCGTGTGGATTGATGCAATGTCATGCTAGAAGATGTAATTCCCTCCATATTATACTACTCCAATCGATGGACTCATGACTTAAAGAAGAATATTTCGAGCAGCAGTCGTTCTTTCCTGAATACTTTGCAAACCCCTAGCACTAATTTACTTCCAAACACGAATCGAGAAATTTCACTTTTTATGGGTCTTATGATTGTGTACACGAATTATGCCGTTGTCGCACGAATGATATATTTTTTCGCCAGAAAATATTACTTTTTCCCATTAATTATTCTTACTCTATTTGAGATATTCCTCAGAAAATTATATAAATTTATTTTCAACCAATTTGAAGGCTCTTTTTTGTTTACGTTGCTTATAGCAACGGGAGATTATCGCGATAATTTTGTTAGTTCCTATTAAGTTAATGAAATTAATAAGTGATAATTTTTTTATCAAAAACGAAGTGCTTTATATATATATTGGCAAAAGTCTCTCAGAAGAAAAACAAAATACATTTTGTTGCTAAATTATAATTTTTATTGATACTAACCAATTTGTTTTACATATTGAACACCGGGGCTAAAAGAGACACATCAAAAATGTAACTAAACTTATCGGAAATATGTTTTTTTTTAAGTTTCATTAGAAACTATGTAGACATGTAATTTCAGATGTTATGGTTGAAAACGAATTAATGTTTTCAATGTTCCTGAAATTTTGTTAATAAACCTTAGTTACTAACAAGTGAAATCAATTTCTATTGTAAAAATATAGTGCGTCAGATTTAACTAAACTCGTCGAAAATATGTTTTTTAGGTTTTATTTGAATTTAAAACTATAAAGACATTGGATTTCAGATAACAAATTTGTTATTTATGGTTTCTCACATTTAAGTAAGTAATAAAAATGACTTACTAGTGGATAAAATTAACTTCATTTCTAAAACTCTAATTAGTTACAATTAACTAAAGCCGCCGAAAATATGTTTTTGTAGCATTTTAGAAAAAAAATTACAATAAGAAAAACTCCAATTTATGAAATTTTCTTACCGAATCTCCCACGCAGCAGAATTAATTCCCGATAATTTTTCTCTCGGTTTCACTCAAGTTTTTGTTGATTATCCCGAGTCGATGACGACATTCGTGACCTTGAAAAAAATTATTGCTAATAATTCTGCTGCTAGAGAGATTATAAGTGAAAATTCTACCATTATCTAGTCATTAGTTAAAATTATTTTTTTTCCTAGCACATTGGTTGGTTATATCTGACGCTCTAGTCGACGTCTTTCTGTTCTGGAGGACCCAGCGAAGTTGGTTTCCTCTTTCGCATTTAAGGATGTTTTAAAAGGATGTCCTGTTATAAAGTTGACAAGTTCGGTATATTTGTTCTCCGTCGAGATATTTTTCCTGCCGGAACCTGATTTTCTCTTAATTTCCCTGTACTCTTCAATTTTTTCTTGCATGATATCACATTATTTTGCTTACTCTCAATTCCGTAGCTGGGTGTTCTCAAGTTATTTCTAATGAATTTAAAGCGCTGTGATTGAACGGCATTGTCTTAATGATATGTTGACTAAAATGAACTAACTTTTACTGTTTACTTATAACATCATTTAATAGTTATTAATGATACTAGTTTGATATGAACACTATAATGAAACGTGTGCAAGGTTAAACCACGAGGCGTCAGCCGAGTGGTTTAATTGCACAAGTTTCATTAACAAAGTTCATATCGAACGTGTATCATTCAAAATTTAATCTACGACAGTGCAAATAGATTTTATTCGTCTAAATTTCATTGATATCAGATAAATAAATAAAATAAATAAATAAATATGGCTTTATTGTAATTTACAAAAGTGTAATAATTACAATTGGCGGAGTTGAAGCTTAGCTTCCTATCTCAACCGAAATTCTATTCTAATTAATTAGTATTATACTTAAATTCATTTTACAATTTGCTAGGTAATACAACACAGGCGCTAAATAATAAAATTGACATTGATAACGTTTTCGTATTTTTTTAAATTTTCAGGTGTCCATATTAGTCGATATCACGGTAACAGCATTTTTGATTGTTTCAATTTCCATTTTGACAACGTCATTATTGCCGTCTAATTTTCTATTGCATGCAAAGTGTTGGCCAAAAATAATTTAAATATGGGAGATTCCGAATCCGAAGGTGTCCCTTCGGATGTTTACAATAAATAAATGCAATCAGTTTTTCTAAGTAATAATAACAAATAAATAGTTTGCACCGACTTTCTTTTTGTTTTTGTATCTTATTACTTTGTACTATTATGAATTCATAATGGCACTGAGTGCTATTATGAAGGTCATAATGACATCTAAATGATAATGCTAAATACGTCATATTGGCACTGTCGTAGATTAAATGTATATAATGAGTTTTGCTTGGTTACTCCTCATTTAGACCAGAGCCTCTATACATAGGAAATGAAACATTATTAATTGGGGATATAACAAAATATTCGAAAAGTATTTCTTTGCGCTGATATCAACAAGCTTAGTATAAGAAACTATTAAGTATTAGTATTTAAGATCTGTTTATATTTTTTAATCAGTCCAGTGTGCTACTGTTGTTCAGATCTATTAAGTTAAAATTTTATTAGACTTACACCATTATATTTATATTGCATGGCGTAAATGTAATAAATGTATAAAAAATAAATCTATCAGCAATCAGGGAACGCATTGATTCCGGATTACAGTATCGCAATTTATTTTTAAAACAACATAAATTGGATTATTTTAACAGGTTTAATGGAAAAAAAAACGCTTTATACGTTGCTTTTATGGATATATTTATCTACTATATATATATTTATCTACCAATATTTGTAGTAGAAGCACGATACATTAATACCAGTATGCCAACGTGCATAACTTGTCTATGTCTCTCTCTCACATTATGACGTCACATTTGGGCATCCAGTGCGCATTGACGATTTAAATCTATGGAGATTCAAGGCAATAAGATGTATTGCAAGTCCAACTATATAAATGTCGGACGAAATATTTTTCTTTAAACTTTTGAAATAACAAGTTAATAGGTACTTATATCAATTACAGAGAAGTAGGTAGGTATTCTATGAAATAATTTGGATGTCTGTAAATACATAGTTTATAGTAAATAGTAAAGAGGCATTTAAAGCATTTAAGTTTTTGCACCCTGATTAAAAGACATACAAAAAATTTAAAAAAACTTGATAGGATACCTTACACATTGTCGGTTTGGGTATGAGCCCCTTTATCACCATTTCTTCCAAGTCCAAAAAGTACCGACATCGATTAAAAAAAATATTATCGACGGGAATTATAGAACCTGGTGCGACATCTTGCGTCCCAGTACGGTACCTTAGAAAAGGTCAGTCGTAAAGGGATTATTCTGTAAAAACAGAAAATTTTGCAAGAGCGCTCTCCAAATCGGTACAAGTGCCGGACCACAGATATTAATTTAAAAGAGTTTTGTCTGTTTCCTTCTGCCAAACCCATCCCCAGACGCGTTTCGCCGTTATTACGGCTCATCAGTGAGGCTCAGACAAAACTATTTTGAATTAATATCTGTGGTCCGGCACTTGTACCGGTTTTGAGAGCGCTCTTGCAAAATTTTCTGTTTTTACAGAATAATCCCTTTACGACTGACCTTTTCTAAGGTACCGTACTGGGACGCAAGATGTCGCACCGGGTTCTATAATTCCCGTCGATAATCGATCCTGACAAGTGATTTATCTTTGAGCCCTGTTTCCTTCTACCAAACTGAGCCTCACTGATGAGCCGTAATAACGGCGAAACGCGTCTGGGGATGGGTTTGGCAGAAGGAAACAGACAAAACTCTTTTGAATTAAAAAAAATATTGCCCATGTACAGTACAGTACTGTAGTAGTAGTAGTAGTAACGAAGGGTAGATTCACCGAAACCTGGCAAGACCAACGGCGATCATTTTTGCCTACCCCAGAGTCTTCCCCCAGTCACTCTAATGTAAATAATTTTAAAAAATTGAAGATGTTATAGGTTTTTAGATTGTTTTTGAAGCGGATATTATTTTTTCATATAAGCACAATGTCAGTTACCATTAATTAGAACCAGAAAATGAGGAGCAACAGTAACAGTGGCCTAAACCATAAACCATGATTTTTAGAAAATTTCGACAGTTAACAACCACGAATGACATCAACTAACAGCTGAGACCTAATCCTTCAAATTGGTGTGAAAAAATTTGGAAAATAGAAAATTGAAAGAAAAAGATCTAAATGTCTCACAATATGTTCCTAAAAAGAGTATGTGTTTAAATTACTGACAGGGGTCTTCATACCTATAGTTTGAGAAAGCAACACAAAATTCGAATAAATGTAGCTATTTATTACAAGGCCGTAGCCAGAAAATAATTTCAGTGGGGGGTTTGTTCCAGGGGCGGATTTAGGATTTGTTCTAGGGGGGGGGGCGAAAGGGAATTGTCATTATTTGGGTGACACGCCCTTTTTTGGGTAAAATAACCATAAAGCTTAACCTGCGGCAATATGCCAGACTTTAAAACACTCTTTTAATTTAAAAGAAATTCGAAATTTGAAAGGTCGGTCGACAAAATAAACAATAAACTATTTATTTTACTAATTAACATGTCTCTTATATTAAGTCATAACAGGGCCGTAGCCAGGGGGGGCCAGGCAGGGCTCCGCCCTTCCTAGAGAAAAATTCGCCCTACCTGGAAAAAAACAATTAATCGCCCCCAACGTATGGCAATGGAACATCAGAGGATGGCTGACCTGATCTTTCTGGTCTTTGAAAAAAAATTATTTTTTAGTGTCACCAGCAAAGACCGCATCATATGGTTTTTTTTTTTATTAATAGCTTTATTCGAAATTTGACTTTGGCATCAAGTTCTGCTTCGATCGAGATGAAAATTAAACAATAAAATTGTAGTCACGTGATTTGCATTATCTGTCAAATTTTAATTTTTTCCAAAAAATAATTCAAAAGTGGGGTGTTTTCTAAAAATATAGAAAAAAGTTATTGAAAAATGTTTTTTTAAATGCAGTTTCTAGCCCACATGCAAAATTTCAGCTGCATAAGATAA
Organism: Polydrusus pterygomalis; assembly: GCA_963969555.1. Classification (NCBI taxonomy): domain Eukaryota; kingdom Metazoa; phylum Arthropoda; class Insecta; order Coleoptera; family Curculionidae; genus Polydrusus; species Polydrusus pterygomalis. Next base: position 144,171,324 of record OZ018375.1, read on the forward strand.
TTTTGAATTTTTTTTGTAAATTGCACCACTTTTACAAAATAAGACTCAACGCAACCTACATAAAACTTCTTAGTTTTAACAAGGCTTTATTTCAGATACATTTGCAAAAAAAATAAAAAATAAAGTAAGGGGTTTTAAATTAAATCGTTGAAAATAGATAAACTTTACGTTAAGTTAAACTAAACTTTATTTTCCACTTAATAAACACTTTACTGATGACACTGTTCTTTTTTGTGTTAATATTAAGCTGTATTACTTTTAGACACACACTACGTTTTCAAAAATACTTATTTTATGAAGTTACCTTATACAGGGTCAAAAACAAGTAATCTTTGCATCACATGCGACCAAATTTTAATGAATCAATTTTGATTTTGTAGAAAAACACACATTTAATATGGCGCTACTTTAAAGAAAATGTATGTGAAATAAAACATTGTCAAAACTAAGAAGTTTTATGTAGGTTGCGTTGAGTCTTATTTTGCAAAAGTGGTCCAATTTACAAAATAAAGGTAAAAATCAAAATGATCTTATGCAGCTGAAATTTTTGCATGTGGGCTAGAAACTGCATTTAAAAAAACTTTTTCTAATAACTTTTGAATTATTTTTTGGAAAATATTAAAATTTGACAGATAATGCGAATCAGGTGACTACTATTTTTTTGCTTAATTTTCATCTCGATCGAAGCAGAACTCGATGCCAAAGTCAAATTTTGAATAAAGCTATTAATAAAAAAAAATCCCATATGATGCGGACTTTACTGATGACACTGTATATTATTTTTAAAAAAATTAGATTTTGAACTCTTTTTAAAAAAATTTGTTAAATGAGGCAACAGAAAATTACAACTGTTTTAAGTGTTAAAACAGTTGTAATTATCTAAACGTGTTTTAGAATATTTTTTGATTTATTATGTTATTTTTGGTTTTTTTTTCATTTTTATATAAAATACTTACCTATGTACTACCTACTAAAATAAAAAAAAAGTTTAATAAGTTCGCCCTTCCAGAAATGTTAATGGCCCTACCTAAAATTCAAGCCTGGCTACGGCCCTGAGTCATAATTATATCTAAGTATAATAATTATTATAATAAATTATATTATGTAATAATAAGATCAAAAACAAAATAAGAATAAAAACGAAAAATAAACAATAAGAACCAACTAAAAAATATCTGAAGTACCTACTTTGTACTAAATTACAAAATCAAGTTTCCTGTTCTTAGAAGAGAAAATATTTATGATTTTGTTTACATCTATGTTTATATCACGGTGGACATATAGGAAAGCCAGACCATTAAGGCGATCTGCAGCAATTGTAGCCCGTAAATAATATTAACTATTATGTTGTGTAACAACAAAGTGAGACGGGCGCACTGTATGTAACTGCAGTCTCATTAATACTTATTAAAAGCCTAAAATAAATATCTTTTTTTATTTGGGGGGGGGGGTTACAACCCCCCTAACCCCCCCCCCCTGGCTACGGCCCTGATTTATTACAAAAAACAAGTACTTTTATATAAAAAAAAAAAAAATTAATAATTTTCTTCCATTTTTAAAACTTTCTGAACCTATTAACCTAGTTTTTCGCTCCATACTTTAGTTTGCGGTAATATACCTTATAAATACTCGAAGTGAAAGACGATACAACCAAAAGTTTAATTACTACAACACACAGAACAGCTGCAACAGTCCATAGACCCTTAAGAAATTAATTACGCTAGCCCCATAGTGAGCGCCATCTTTCCCAAAGTAGATGAACACCAATATCTCTGGCACTTAGCACCTTTGCAATATTATAAGGCATGTCAACCAGATCTTTTCTACACCTTTAATTTAAAATATCCGAATTGGGTACTTCGACCCTTTAAGACTTACACTCTTCAATTGTTTATCTTGAAACCACCTCGACAGCCTATGAAATAATAAAAAAAAATGAATATTAAAAGTGCCTAAATATAAAAGTAAGTGCATGATTAAAGTTTAAAAAAGTCAAATAGAGGTTGAAGTAATAAAACATCCTTTTTTTTAAGCCGACTAAATAGGCATAATCGTGCAATTTAATTTAAATAAGGAATAACGTTATATCACCTTACAAAATGTAAGTTGTTTAGAAAGAGTAAAATATTTTTTCGATAAGATAAGCATGAGCATTAATAATTACTTTTCGTAATAAATTTGCCTATATTTCATTTAAAATGAGTTTTTTAAAATTTTTCATGCTCCTCGATTTATGAAATATTGTACATTTATTTTTTGAATTCAAATTAAACAACACAGAACACATTAAAATATGTTTTAATTTTGCAGGTTTTGACCAAAAATGTATACAATACTAAAAAAACATTATGAGAAAATTACCAAATGTTTTGATTTTTGATTACTCATGTTTGCAATATTTCGAGGAATGTAACTTTGTTTAATTAATATTTTCAGTGGATATGTATGTTTATTTAGAAGATAAACGTCGGATTACCCAAGGATTTTAAACAATAAATCAACTAACCAGCTACATAGTGACACACAGTGACATAAATGCCATTGGCATAAATGATTTTCTCACATTTAAAGTAGCTCGGTTAGCTTAATTCTTAATTTACTAATCAGCCAACATTGATTGTAAGTAAATATTGTTGGTCAGTTTGATGTATGTCACAGTCAAAGTTGCTTTTCAGCAGCAGCGGCTCGTGCAGTATAATAGCCATGGCCCGTTGCACACTTACACGACGACCGTCCTAACGGCACCGTTTACGCGATCTACCGCGTTCGTGTTATCCTTGCACACATGCACGGTTTTCGTCAGTTTAATTCTATTTTGATTCGAATATGGATCATAGATGTGCTGTGGCGATTTTAATGTCTTACATGCGTACCAAAAAAACGAAAAAAGGCACGAAACAGAATTTTGTGGGTTCATCTCATCAATATTGGAAGGAAACAATTCGGTGCATTCTTTGTTCTATTTGGTCAGTTGAGGGAAGATGAAAAAAATAATTTTTCAACTATTTTAGGATAACCATATCCAGCTTTGATGACCTTCACGAACGATTAAAAAATTCGCTTCAACGTCAAGATACATTTATGAGAGAGTGCATACAGCCTATGGAAATGTTGGCTGTTACAATCAAAATCAGGATTGACCTCCAAAAATATTTCCTTCCAGGCATTTCTTGTGCAGTTTATGTCCTTATAATAGAACTTGTTTTGTCCCAAATAACCGGCCTTGCTTCCACCAAAGATATAAGCATATCCATATTATTATCTATATCTATTGCCATTACGAAAAATATGATTATGATAAAATATACTAAATAAAACAATGTTCCTGCCACTGAATCAAGAAAATATCGTAAGCGCGGTACATGTCCAAGCACCAATAATTAAATCTTAAACTCTACTGGGCATGTCTCTCCGTCAACACGGTAACGGTCGCCGTAAATTATAGTGGGGGCTCACGGTGACATCGCGGTGGAACGGAACCGTGTACACAGTGCCGGTGCGTGTGAAAGGTCACATGCTGCCTAATCCCTTAGTATAAACGGTGCCGTTAGGACGGTCGCCGTGATTGTGTGCAAAAGGCCTAAGTGTAGCGTTTGGCCAATTTTCGTTTGCTTTATTTTAATTAGCCGCCCGCACTGAAAGAAAATCTATTAGCCGTAGCCAGAAATACCTGGTTCGATCCCAAGCAGGTTTGGTGGACTTCTTTAGTTTGCTTGACCAGGCCACCGTACTTCGCAGTGTTGCATTGTACAACATACACTGGCATTCTCAATGGCAAAAATAAACATTGCAGTAAAAGGCGACCTCGATACGATACAGCTGTGGAGCTCTCGGGCTACCTCCTGTATCGTTCGGGTGTTCCTTCGGCATGTTGTCGAGAACCAAGTAACGGATCTAGTGACCCACAAAAGGGACGCATATCTGTTACCGATCCAGACGGATTGGGGGACGCCCCGAATCAGAGGATTTGGTAATACGGACGGTGTACGGTGTGTCCCGTGGAGTGATACGGGATCCCGATGGATTAGGGGGGCTCTGCGGCTGCGGCAACATCCTTCAAGTCGCACCACGGAAACGTAATAGGGTTCCGCTGTCGAGGTCTGTGGTGGACAAGAGGTGTTACAACAGGACCGTAAAAACCTGTGCCGAGAATAACATCTGCCGGTAAAATTGCGGTTCGGAACCCACGTAAAACTGTAGGTCCTGTCTGGCTGACATTACCCAGACGTAAAATGAGGTTGGCAAAAAGGGTCGCCTGGCCTACTTGCTTGGCGCTATAAGCCTCCCCTTTAATACTACTACTACTAGTACTACTTACGCAAAGAAATGCAGTTGGGATAAGGTTTGATGAAACACAAAAATTAACTACAATGTACAAGACAAATTTAACACACTTTCTTAGCAAGGACTTTTGGCTCTCTCTATACTAAAAAAAAGCTTTCTATTCTTTATAAGAAATTACATACTTTTTATACAACTGTTTAATACTATATGTGATAGCAACGCGCTTTCCTACTATAATACAACGAAAATTGCTAGACCGTTGTGTAGTGATAATATCACGGTAATTTAGCCAATAGGAAATAGAAGTTAATGCTACCATAAAATGATTTATAGCAATTATTGCTGTAAATACTCAGTAATTATCAAGTTCTATTGGGGTCTAGGTAATCTGGTTTTATAGACTGTATTAGTTCCGACTGGCAGTTGTAATGATGCTTGACATTAATCATAATAATATTTGCTTGCTACGGTTAATAAACCATATACACATTATTTTTCGCACTATGTAAGACCAAATAAGTTTGGTTGTTTTGGCTATGATAAACCACAGGGGATCAAATTTATGGTTAAGGGGAAAATGAACACAAATGAACCTTGAATATTAGGACAGACCGATAAAAAAATTTGTATAACGGTACACAAAATTAGCTGTGGCAGGCATCAATCACCCAACACGAACTGTAATTAAATGAATCATATTAAACTTGTTTCCTATATTTCATTTGTCAAACGCGTAGTGAAGAAATCCAAAGACCTTGACTCCATTCAACTTAAATCACCCTAAGAAATGACAAATCACTGTTATAAATCAGTCCGTCCCTCTGTGTCACGCTTAGCACCTTAGAACAAATTAAAGTAAGGGATAGACTATATAGCGTTCGCTAAACGATGTCACCATATTTTAAAAAAGGAACTATTTAGTTCCAAAATAGGATATTTTAGTTAGAAAAAATTTATTTTTAATTTTTTTTTCTGGTTATTAGATAACTTTGTAGCAATTAAAAAATCATTTTTTTATAATATTTTATTCGATACATATTTTAATGGTTAAACGGTATTCTGTTACCGGGAAAAAGTATCGAATAGACACAAAGGTATCAAAAAAAAACTTTCTGTGGTAACCCATGTTATGTATTTTTTTAAAACTTGTATTAAACGATTTTCCTTAATGCGGCTAGTACCAAATGGGCTAGTCCTTCGTCTCTACTATCGCTGCTACCAGATCCAGTTAATAGTCTCATCGGTTCTACCGCTTTAATATTGCCAAATAATTATTTCTTTTGAAATTTTTGTTTTATAAATATTATAATTTAAGGTAGGTAACATAAGATTTTACATGGTTTAAAGATAAAGTGTCAAAATAGATTTAAAAACTATATACCTAATATTAGAATTATCCAAACCTTGAAAATACTAAATTAACTGAAACGCAACTTTAAAAGACTCTGTCAATCATATTTAAAACAGAATTTTTTTTTGTTTGATTTGTTCAGATTATACCTATTTGTAAAATACAATACCTACAGTTCAACATAAACTAATTAAATTCAGTCAGATATTACATTTACTGTCAAGGAAATCCCCATATTATATGACTTACGTAAGGTATGTACACCCAAATATTGTTTTTATAGAATTTGTTGAGGTGACATTTCTAAATTTGTATGTGGGCTAACATAAAGTTAAAAGCTTCAATTTAGCCAGGGATTAAATTTTTCGGTCAGTGAAAACTTATGTAAGTTACGTAGACCCAAAAGTGGTTTTTATGGAATTTGTTCGTTAAAATGCAATTTATTGATACGGTTACATTTCTAAACTTGTATGTAGGCTAACTTAATGTTAAAAACTTTCTTTTATTGCCATACAAACAATAATAATAGTAATATCCAATAATAATTTCACTTATTATGTAAGGTACGTAGACCCAGAAAATTAGAATTATATATTTGTTCGCTATCCTATTACATATTAATATGGTTACCTTTTACAACTACTATACAGGGTGTCCCGAAATTAGCTAACAATATTTTAAGGAGATAAAGTACATTTAAAAATAAGACTAAAATCCTCTATTAATATATCTACAAAAACGCTTCGCTATGGGGCTAGAGCCCCCCGAATTGGAGCTATGACAAGCAGTTTTTTTACAATATCTCAGAAACCGATTAGGGTATCAAAACAAAATTTGATACATGTTTTACCCATAGCTAGACGCAATAAATGGTTTTATTAGCTTAACTGTATTTTTTCCAGTGGCGTCCCACTGGGTAGGTAGTTGGGAGAATATTGCCCTAAGTTTTTTATTTGTAGGATTTTTTAACTTTAGGTGAAATTTTTAGAAGCCTTAAACTATTTTGTTGAAAAAAGGTACTCTTGTTTCATTGCGGTAGGATTCACCATTTTCCAATAAAATCGATTTTAAAATTTTCGGTTTTTTGAAATCCGGTGAAAAGGCAAAGGTTTTTTTTTGCATATCTCAGCAAACACTTAATATATTAAAACATGCAATTTATTAGAAGATCTACTAGGGACAAATAATAATAATACATAATCAACTTGAGGATTTATTAGATAATGTGCCACTGGATTTACGTTTAGGGCACTTCTTTCAACACGATGGGGCACCAGCTCACTACGGACGTCAAGTGAGGAATTGACTTGAAGAAAATTACCAGGTGGATTGGTAGCCATAGCCTGGCCCCTTGATTATTATTTTTGGGGACACATGACTGGTACTTGCTTAAGAATTAGTTTCCCGTGTGGTTCACAATCAAGTTTGATTTGCAATTTGTTATTCTTTTTAGTTTTATTTTAAAACTATCTTAAAATCTCCATGAAAATAAATATTTAAAAAGCAAAGGAATCTAAAAATGTGTTTAATTTAAAAACGTTACATTCTGTCTAATTACAATAATAGCAGGTTTTATTAACAAAAAATTTAAAATAAAAAAAAAATACATTAAAACTATGAAAAAAAAAATAGTAATATTTAGTTAAGGCTGCGATGTCACTGGAAAAATATTTTAAAGTAACAACCTTTAATACATATGCCTTGTCGCCAGTAGAACATGTTTTAATATTAAGTGTTTGCTGAGATATGCAAAAAAAACTTTTGCCTTTTCACCGGATTTCAAAAAACCGAAAATTTTAAAATCGATTTTACTGGAAAATGGTGAATCCTACCTCAATGAAACAAGAGTACCTTTTTTCAACAAAAGACTTTAAGGCTTGTAAAAATTGCACCTGAAGTTAAAAAATCCTAAAAATAAAAAAACTTAGGGCAGTATTCTCCCAACTACCTATCCAGTGGGACGCCACTGGAAGAAATAAAGTCAAACTAATTAAATCGTTTATTGCGTCTTGCCATGGGTAAAACATGTATCAAATTTTGTTTCGATACCCTAATCGGTTTTTGAGATATTGTGAAAAAACTGCTTATCATAGCTCCAATTCGGGGGGCTCTAGCCCCATAACGAAGCGTTTTTGAAGGTATATTAATAGAGGGTATTAGTCTTATTTTTGGATGTACTTTATCTCCTTAAAATATTGTCAGCTAATTTCGGGACACCCTGTATAGGCTAACATAGTGTTCTTAGTATTGCCAAACAAAAATAATAATAATAATAATAATAATAATATTAATAATAATAATAATAATAATAATAATAATAATAATAATAATAATATTAATAATAATAATAATAATAATAATAATAATAATAATAATAATAATAATAATAATAATAATAATAATAATAATAATAATAATAATAATAATAATACTACTGCCATCAACACCTGGGCAATACCAATACTTACCTACTCATTCGGAATCCTTAAGTATTCAGACACGGATTTGCACGAACTGGATAGGCTTACGCGCAGGCTGCTAACAAAATTCAGATTCCACCACCCACGCTCTGCACTTGAAAGAATCTACCTAAAACGAAAGGAGGGAGGAAGAGGTCTCATTAATATATATAACTTGTGCAAGTCACAAGAGACCTCGATGAGAAAATACTTCCAAGAATCGAATGGGGAAATTCTTAAAAAAGTGGTAGCAGCAGACGCTGGATATACAGCACTCAACTTAAAGCGAAACGGATTACCTAACATCATCCGCGCGCCGCCAAGTCAACAGCTTGTAACTTGGCAAGAGAAAGCTCTACACGGCAAATACCCTACTGCACTCCAAAATCCACTCATAGATAGAGAAATGTCACTGAATTGGTTAGAGAAAAGGCAGCTTCACGCTGAAACAGAAGGTTTTATTATCTCTATCCAAGACCGTGTCATTCGAACTCGAAACTATGAAAAGGTCATCATGAAAAGGAATGTGGAAGATGTGTGCAGAAAATGCAACTGCCCCGGAGAGACGATAGAACATATCACGGCGGGTTGTGGTGCTATGGCCCCCAACGCTTACCTGGGGAGACATAATCAGGTGGCAAAGATCATCCACAAGGAACTGGCCCATAAACTAGGGCTAAGGGAAAACCTCCCACCATACTACCAATACTCACCCGAGCCAGTCCTTGAATCCCCTGAATATCTCTTATACTGGGACAGGCCAATAATAACGGATAGAACAGTAGACCACAACCGTCCGGATATTCTTCTTATCGAAAAAACCACCAAGAAAGCTTTCATAATCGATATAGGTTGCCCACTAACACACAACCTCTCTAAAACCGAATCCGAGAAGAAGACCAAGTACTTAAATTTGGCTATAGAGATAAAAAATATATGGAAGCTAGATAAAATTGACATAATTCCGATCATAATATCGGTGGAAGGAGCAATGACGAAATATTTCAAGCCCAACTTGGAAAAACTGGGCCTATCAGGTTATTTATACCAACTAATTCAGAAAAGCGTCATCCTCCAAACATGCCATATAGTACGGAAGTTTCTAAACAGTACAGGTTAAGATGAATTTCTTCTCTGTACTGTAAATAATACCAGCAATACCAACAAAAAGCTGTGAAAACTAACATTAATAATAATAATAATAATAATAATAATAATAATAATAATAATAACAATAATAAAAATAATTCCCGCGAAATCAAATAGATGATTTTAAAAGGTTAATAATATGGAAAGCTGTTTTGGCATTTGGTAGAACTAGACGTTACCCGGTTTTATTAACCTACCCGATTTTGTCCAACTCTCCCCTACCTACCTAAGTCAGAGAAATAATTTCTACTTATTTTTCTTGAAACACAAAAGGATACCTAGATAATGGAAAATGCCAAAATTATACATTATAAACCTAACCTTTACGAGCAAACATTTTAAAAACAAAAATTTTACAAACTAACTTTTTGACAAAAACGGCATTCAGATGAAATTAAACTTATTACTTATCGATGTAATTACCTAACGAGCAAGACACACATTAATGGTTATAATCCCTATTGAAAAAGAATTAAAAGATTTTAACGTGTAAATTTTTGTTCAAATGAATAATAATTGTAGGTACTTACCGGCCACACAAAAGTAATTAAAATTCCATGAAAGTAAAAATAAAAGGCACCATAACCACTAAATATTTTGCAAACGTAATTAAATGTAACAAAAAGCACAAAAACTCAATTCATAACTCGGTGTTTGGGCTCATTACGGTCCACAACTAATCTGGAGATATTATTATATCCCAATATCAGCTGATCGATGACAAATTTCTGCTGTCATCTGTTTTAAAACGAGAGAATTCCTGCCGTTTTCTATACATTTTGTCTTGGATTTTTAGGGAAAGTTTAATTTTATATTTGTGTTAACACGTCATAATTTGAAGTTTCAAATATTAGTCCAGTAGCGGCACCGCATACCCAAAAAGCAAATGGTGAATTTTCTCACTTATTATAGCAAGGCGACATCATTTAAAAATATTGTCGGACATGGATTGGTATCTTTATGGGTGGATTACTCATATCGTACTTCGCTGTGGTGCTAAGACTCTTAGTGGGTGTTGTTGCTTTGCTTAATAAGAAAAGGTGTGAAAGAGAGTGTATAGACTAAGGACATTTGTAGTTTCGTAGGAGAAGTCGGTAGACGAATGTTGATAAAAATAGTAGTTTGTAATTGTTTGGGATAAAGGATTCCACTTCGAATAGTACATCCACGTGCAAAATTATTGCTGACATAGCAAAACGGAACCCCTTCTTTTATTTGGTAAGGGTTATATAAAATTTCGAAGGAAGGTGGGGTAATTGTATTTGCGGGATAAGTGTGTAAGCTAAAAATATTCCTTAAGTGGTATTAATACTGGTCCCGCCATCTATGAATTACTGAAGACACATATATAAACTGTCGAACCAAGATATAAAGCAAAAATAGATACCTGCGGTTAGGATAAAAATGCGTGTTTTCGGTTAGGTATCATGTTTGTGTGGTAAAGACACCTAGTTCGTTGCTCTTTTTTCAATCTATAATCATTAGCAGAAGTACATTGATTTTAACCCATTTTGTTTTACTTATAAGGTAAGGAATACTGTAGTTTTGACCTATTACTGTTATTTTGTTTCCAGATAGTTTTTTAGTATTTATTTTGGGCTAGTACACACTTGCCCTCTAAAAATATGTCACCAGGGAAGTGTGTACTATTTTGAGAGGGTAAGTGTGTATGTAGTACACACTTCACTCAAATAGAAACTGCTTGTAAGGAATATTTTTATTTTAGGATTTCTGAAGTGTCTTATCAAATAAAATGGTTAGAAACTATGTCCGAAAAAGTAAAAGGGCCACTTCCTAAACGAGGTTTACATCGTTTCGGGATTTCGTTTACCAATTATAATATTCAGTAACCTCCTACTTTTTTGTTCTTTTTGTGTCAAGAATATAATTTTTTTAGTTTTTATCTTAAAGAATGTTAAAACACTTTTAAGTAACTTAAAAAGTTTGTAGCTCATTTCGTTTTCAACTTAAATAAACCGTTCAACCAGCAATCGATAGCTATGACTCTATACTTTTACACACTTGCCCCAAAAATTGCAATTACTGAATGTATTTAAACAATTTTGACCGCCTACACAATTACCCCGTTCTACGGGGAGAGTGTGTATTATGAACATTGATTTAAAAAAAAAAAATATCTTCGGAACCAATTACGTTAAAAACTTTTAATGCAAGTCACCTAAAGCTATTGGCTATAGATATAGGTGGATAAAATTTTAATGAAATTTAAAATAACTAATACTTCTTTTTTATATCCACCTAAACAGGAACTATTCAAATTTTGCTACACACTTACCCCACCTTACCTTATTCAGAAAGTTGTAACAATTGTTTAAGTGTAAGGATAACCTCTGCCCGTTTGTCTACTAAGTTTAAAGTCAATACTAAATTCAACAATTTTATAGTATATTACGTACCGAGGTGGAAAGTGTTTCATTACTGTCGAGAGATTAGATAGTTTACCGAGACGCGAAGCGTCGAGGTAAACTATATCTCAGAGACAGTAATGAAACTTTTCACCGAGGTTTGTATACTATTTTATTTACAACCACATCCAACATCCACTTCTTATTATTTTGAGTTCAAATAATTATTAAAAGGTAAATGTCATTTTGACTTTTCCATTGCAAAAGTAGACAGACATTTAGAATTTCAAATAACCGCAGGTGATAAAATAACGTAGGTAATAATACACATCAAGATGGCAAATATCATTTTTGGAATATGGTTTCCATGTCACTAAACAATATATTATTTTTTTAAAACGTTAGTGTCAAAGTTTTTACAAAACACCAAAAAAATGCTCTCAGATGAGGAATTTGATTTGGCTGCTACTCCCCCAGAAATTCGAGAAGCAGCAAAAATAGTAGAAGAAGATCTTCTGCCAACTAAAAGCCGCCCGAGATATGACAAGGCATATAACTGTTTTAAAGAATGGTGTATTGGAAACAAAGTTCAAAATCCTGGTTCTGAATCGGCGCTACTAGCTTATTTTAGTGAAAATGCCAAGACAAAGAAAATATCAACGCTTTGGTCAATATATTCAATGTTGAGGACCACTCTATCAATTAGGGAAAAAGTAGACATATCTAAACACGCAAAGCTATTAGCATTTTTAAAAAAGCAAAACAAAGGATACAAGCCGAAAAAATCGACCACACTGTCTATGGATAATATTGAAACATTTTTGGAACAAGCACCTATGGAATTTCTTGTTCAAAAGGTATTTTAGGCTAAAAGGTTGACTATTTCTATATTAACTTATTATTTTATACATTTGTAGGTCGCATTGGTTATTGGTGTCTCAGGCGCCTGCCGATCAGATGAATTATACAAAATGAAAACAACAGACGTTCACTTTTTAGAAGAAAAGGTCGCGATTGAAATACAAAATAGCAAAACGTACCAGCCACGATCATTTATGATAACTGATAATAAATGGATTGCACCACTTAAGGAGTACATAACTTTACGGAAAAATATACAGGATGGAAAGCTTTTTATGCAAATAAGATATGGAAAAATTAGTAAACAATGTATTGGGCACAACACTTTAAGTCAGTTTCCAAAAAAAATTGCAGCTTTTCTGAAGCTGAATACTGAAGGTTTTACTGGTCACTGTTTCAGAAGAACAGCGGCTACTTTGCTCGCAAATAACGGTGGCGATCTTATGCAAATAAAGCGGTTAGGAGGCTGGAAATCTAGCACAGTAGCTGAGGGATACATAGACAGTTCGGTTTCTACTCAGGTTAATACGGCAAAATTGATTTCAAAGCCAAGTTCAAGTTTTACTAACACTACTTTAACTTCAAATAATCATGAAATAAACCTTTCAAAAGAAGAATTTCAGCAAGGTTTAAACATATCTGTGACTGCCTACAATAATGCCAATGTAATATTTAATGTAAATAAGTAAAACATAAACCATGTTAATTTTTTGTTTTTTATAAATGTCATTTAGGTATAATTCATTTAAAGAAATAAAAAATAAAATTATTGTTGTTGAATTTGTGTAATGAGTTGTGTGTTGGTGTGTTTGTATATTATTTTGAGATATCGATTTTTATTAAAATTTAAAAAAAAAAAAATTTACTATTTTGAGATATCGATTTTTAATAAAATTACAAAAAATAACAATTTTACTTTCCACCCGGGTGGAAAGTGCTCACTTTCCACCCGGGTGGAAAGTAAAAGTCAAGAAACGTCAACTTTCCACCTTTCAAAGATAGGTGAAATGTCATTATTACATACATGGTTGTAAATAAAAGTCATTTTACTGCACCAGAACCAATCTACTTTGCTCCAATTGCGTAAGTGTTCTTTGAGTAATTTATTTAACCGTTCATTTTTAACCATTTATTGTGTAAAATTGTATAATTCTTATTTTGGTCAGAGTTGTCTATTAAGTGGAAATTGTTTCTTTAACCTTGCTGGAATAACACCTTCCTAAAGTGAATAAAAAAGGACAATATCTCGTCTTATTAGAGAATTATTTAAATTCATCATTCACCAGTAACCTTTAATTCTTTCATTGCTTTGCTGTATTGCTGTTCAACAAATAAATCTCTTATAAAATCCTGAGTGTTTCAGTGATTAGATAGCGCACCATAAGGGCACAGTAAATAATAAAAGAATTACTTCTCAGTAGAAAATAAAAACACAAATCAAAACCATCTAAGCTACACAACCCAGTCGCCTACCATTCTGATACGCTTCAATATTTTTTCACGACGTGCTGTTATATCAGGATTTACGGGCTTAAATATAATAAATCGATTCCGTAACACCCTGTATTTTCAAAAATTTGAAGAATAAGTTAGGTTATTAACCAGAATGTTGTAAAATGGTAAGTGTGGTTATTTTCAATTTTCTTTCTACAGTGTCACCAGTAAAGTCGGGATGAAAATTAGGCAAAAAAATAGTAGTCACGTGATTCGCATTATCTGTCAAATTTTAATTTTTTTTCAAAAAATAATACAAAAGTGGGGTTATTTCTGAAATTATCGAAAAAAGTTATTAGAAAAGGTTTTTTTAATCCAGTTTCTAGCCCACATGCAAAAGCATAAGAAAATTTTGATTTTTACCTATATTTTGTAAATTGCACCACTTTTGCGAAATAAGACTCAACGCAACTTACATAAAACTTCTTAGTTTTGACAATGCTTTATTTTAGATACATTTTCTTTCAAGTAGCGCCATATTAAATGTGTGTTTTTCTATAAAATCAAAATTGGGTTATTAAAATTTGGTCGCATGTAATGCAAAGTTTAGTTGTTTTTGACCTCGTTTAAGGTATCTATATAAAATAAGTATTTTAAAAACGTAGTTTGTGTCTGAAAGTAATACACCCTAATATTAAAACAAAAAAGAACACAGTGTTTTCAGTAAAGTGTTTTTTAAGTGGAAAATAAATTTTAGTTTAACAACGTAAAGTTTATCTATTTTCAACAATTTAATTTTAAACCCCTATATTATAAGTTATTATTAAGCAATGTCATAATAACGTGAACGTGTATTAGTTTCAGACACAAACTACGTTTTCAAAAATACTTATTTTATAAAGTTACCTTATACAGGGTAAAAAAAATAAACTTTGCATCACATGCATGCGACCAAATTTTAATAGCCCAATTTTGATTTTGTAGAAAAACACACATTTAATATGGCGCTACTTTAAAGACAATGTATCTAAAATAAACCATTGTCAGTACTAAGAAGTTTTATGTAAGTTGCGTTGAGTCCTATTTTGCAAAAGTGGTGCAATTTACAAAATATAGGTAAAACATCAAAATTATCTTATGCAGCTGAAATTTTGCATGTGAGCTAGAAACTGCATTTAAAAAAACTTTTTCTAATAACTTTTTTCGATATTTTTAGAAATAACCCCACTTTTGAATTATTTTTTGGAAAAAATTAAAATTTGACAGATAATGCGAATTACGTGACTACTATTTTTTGCTTAATTTTCATCTCGATCGAAGCAGAACTTGATGCCAAAGTTAAATTTCGAATAAAGCTATTAATAAAAAAAAATCCCATATGATGCGCACTTTACTGGTGACACTGTATAAAAAAAATTTCGTAAAAACTTAACTTTTGGCCCTTTTTTATAACCTGTCATTTTGACTTGTTCGATTTTAACCAAACCTTATTGAAATCATGTAAATGTAAGACATTTATCCTACTTAATAATATGTATGAATATGCCAATGAAATTATTTTATACTATGCAAATTTGAATTAGTATCATTACTTTCCAACAACATTTACGTTAATTGGTTTCTATTACAATGTAAAAAGATTTAACTGGGTTATATAAACAATTTCCGAATTTAACGTATTTAATCAACTTTTGCTCCATCCAGCTAAATAAATTTGATTGAACGTTTGGTAGAAATAATACTATCGATTTTTAAAAAAAATAATACATTTACAAAAATTTTGCTTATGTTTATTTTGTGAAAGCATCTCTAGTATAATCTTATTTTAATTTTTTATTTTTCCATAGCCTACCACTTACTGAAGCTTCAAATAAATGTTATATAAAACATATCGGCAATTTTTTAACAACTTTGATAACCTTTAAAACGCATGTGAACCAAATAATTAATTGAGGATTTTTACATATTTTTTATCGCGCGTCGATAAGCATAAATTACTGCAAAAAAAAATTACATTATTTTATTCAAATTAGTTTAGTTCCTGCTCCTCGCTTCATACGGGCCATATAATAAAATATTTTGCAAATTTAACTTTACAACCTTATCTTTATTTATTTGAACGTATAACACTTTGAAATATGTTTTAATTCGGCATGGTTTAACCAATTTTAAGCCACTAGTATTCTTGGTTAACCTGTCATTCTGCAGTGAAAGGTTTCCGACTTCGTTAAAAATAGGTAAAATCATACCTGCGCATAAAAACGGCAGCGTAAATAATATTGAATTACTTCCGTTTTTTTCAAAATTCTTGAATATTGTTACCTAAAATAGATCGTCTAGTAAAATTCGTAAATGAATTCAATGTAATATCTACAAATCAACATGGATTTCTATGTAAAAAAATCTGCCACTACTGCAATAAATGCCTTTATAAGGAATCGACGAGGTTTATTGATGCAAATGAAAGCCCTGTTGGGATCTTTTATGACCTCAGCAGGGCTTTTGATGGTGTTAATCACAATATCCTCTTTCAGAAGTTGAGGAACTATGGAATATGCGGAGTCGCGTTGTAGTGGATACAATCAGTGGCGGCTCGTGACATTATGAATAGGTGATGCAGCATCGCTTGAGAAGCGCAAAAAATGCGCCGCAGGCGAAAATTTTTGGGGACCACGCCCAAATTTCGTTTTTGTCTACTATTTTCTAATATTTGCAGTGAACACGTGTATGATAAATTATTCAATTTCATAACATACCTATAAATTGGGGGGGGGGGGGGGCATGCTGTATCCGCGCTTGCCCCCTACCTGATACTTAAATTTGGATCGTATACATACATACATAAAATAATATTGCAATATGTTAATAATATGAATTTTTTACCAAAAACTTACCTAAATTCGGTAACATCAGGGAAATTAGGAAGGTAACACGACTAATTTAGAAATATTTTACTGTTTGAATGTGAGGCAAATTCTTCTGTCCTTTAAATTTGCAAACTTATTTATAATGTCCTCGTAAAATGGCTGTGCAAGTATAAGTTCATTTAATAGTTCTTTTTCGATCGAAATTTTTGATAAGTTGTGTCAGCCTCAAACATTGTGAAATATAAAACTAAATACCGCAAAGAAACAATACCCGGCACGCGACATAAACGCAGGTGGAAAATTTGCATCACTTGTCGCCGGCCGAATCGAGACCGCGCGTCGTGTTGTCATGGCAACCGCCGCATCCCTCGTGTCTGACGTGAGCCAGCGGAAGCGTCATCAAGACTCTGCTTCACAGCGCGAAGCAGCGCGTTTTACAGGTTGCCGAATGGTTTTTCCAGTGTGTTATAAAATCAAATCTGTAGCATTCTGTTAATTGAATAAAACGCATCATAATATATGTAAATAATATCAGAAAACAAAGTTTTATAGAAACCAATGAATTTTTAAATAATTATTTAGTCAGTCTGGAAATAATATGAGGTAGGTGAAAAGGCAGGTGAAGCAGCGCTTCACCTGCGTCATTGGGCGAGCCGCCACTGGATACAATATTTTATAAGTGAAAGGAGCATTACTAACTTTAACAAAAAGTCAAGGACGGACATACACTCGTCAATCCTAAACATTAATATAGGTGTTTTTTAGGGTTCCATTCTGGGCCCTGTTTTGTTTTTGTTGTATTTGAACGATATTGACCGTATAGGGCAAACCGCACATCGAACAGCTTTTGCCGACGATGTGTCATTTTTGATTTCAAACTTGTTTTCAGGCAATTTGGAGCAGATGTCAAATTCTCTTGGAGCATCTGATTTCATGCCATACAAAAAACGGTTGACAATATTAATCTGCATATTAATGACAAACCCCTATTCCAGGTTCAAAGTGCTAAGTTTCTTGGTATTTACCTGGATGAATGTTTAAATTGGAAAGTTCTTTATCAACACGTATTGGATAAACTTAATTCGTGTCACAGCGTATAGGTATAGATTGCTCCTAAAGGATTTGTCATGAAATGGTCTACCTTTAAAACTTACGGCTAAATAAAATAAAAAATTATTGAAAAACCTTCTTTCGAAAAATATGTAGCCCCGCCACTTCTTAATTTTAATATTTTAGACATGTATGTAGGATTGATTTCTGTATTCACGAATTGAATTAGGCTTTTTTAAAAGACTCGTCATTCAAAAACCGGAGAGTACATCGGAAGACTTTTTAAATTTGAATCTGAAAGTAAAAGAATTAATGTACTGTGTACCAAAACCTAAACAAACGTGGGCAGAATATGTAATCAAGGTGTCTACGCTAAAAAAAAATACCTAGGGATTATTATTTATTTCATATTGGTACAGAAGGATTTTAAATGGAATAAATTATCTACATCCCGGTATTAAGTTCTAAATACAACAATGCGAATTGTGTTATAATACATTTTTTTATTGGTATCTTATATAGCTTATTTAAAGTATTCCTCAGCGTATTTAAATCCGATTTTTAAATACGCGCGTGTTAGTTGTTAGTAACCATGGCAACATCAAGAACCCGTGAAAAGTGAAGTCTAAATGTTAGCTTATTCATTATTGATCTAACACATGTACAGTTACCGTCACAAATATTTGGGCAGCAGTTTTTTCTATTATTGTAAGCCGACCTTTATAATACATCTCGAAAATCTAAAAATTACCTGATTTAATGACATTGACAAAAATTGTCATTTATAATCTCCCTAGCAGCAGAATTATTACCGATCATTTTTTTCAAGTTCACGAATGGTTTTCGTCTTCGACTCGGAATAATTTTCTATCAACAAAAACATGTGAAACCGAGAAAAAAAATATCGGGAATTAATTCTGCTGCGTGGGAGATTCGGTAAGAAAATTTCATAAATTGTAGTTTCTTTTATTATGATGAGATGATGAGACCTACGACTTATTCTCAATAAAAATTATAAGTTAGCAACAAAATGTACTTTGATTTTATTCTGAGTGACGTTTGTTATAAAAATAAAGCACTTCATTTTTGACAGAAAAATTATCACTTATTAATTTTATTAGGTTAATAGGCTATAGACAATCGCGATAGCCTCCCGTCGCTATAAGCAACGCAAACAAGAAGGAGCCTTCTAATTGGTTGAAAATAAATTTATGAAATTTTCAACTGAAATTTATTTATGGCTAGTGAAATAAATTTACAAATATGCCCCGTCATTTAAATGCTTCGGAAAAGGCCAAAATTGTGACACTGCTAGAAGAAGGATGGTCAGAGGGACGGGTGGCTCAAATATTTCAAACGCCAAAAAGTACAGTTCATGATATCAAAATAAAATGGATGGAAACACATTCGCAGAAGGAACAGGCCCTAAAAGGGCATCGACAGAAGAACATGACAATACTCTAATTCAATACCTAAGGGAAAATCCTTTTAGAAAGGCTGTTTTAACTCACAATGTAACTGATTTTTCGGGGTCCGTTAGAACCGCACAACGAAGAATAAGAGATGGTTCAAATCTTCGCAATCACCCTGCAGCTAAAAAGCCTTTCCTAACGGTAACCAACAAAGAGCAAAGAGTGGGTTATGCCTTACAATATTACGGAGGTATTATAAATGCTTGGGAAAATGTAATTTTCACACACGAAAAGATTTTCCAATCATGTTACAGCGGGAGAGTAAGGGTATAATATAAACCATCAAACACCCGGTTTGATGAACGCGACACTCGTTTTTTCATCAATCAGTACTGTAGTTTTCAAAAATTTAAATAGCTTCTAGTGTGATATTGTTCTTGTTGTTTAACATTGCATATGATTATCTATTATGCAATGTGGTTTACTGAGATAGTTTAATTCGTCCATAGATTATAAAGGTCAATACTAATGATGGGTTGTGCAAAATAAGATTCTTCTATTGCTTTATCTGACATGCAAAGTTTGAAAAGACTTAAATACAAAGTAAAAATAAATTAATTAACACAGGTACTGGTATGATCAATAAAGTTCAGACATGACAGCTAGAAAACTCCGAACAACGATGTGACCTGGGCAACAAATACGTTGAAACTAATACTGGCGCGCGGGTTGCCGATCGCTACAAACCCCCACCAACGTCTTGTGGATTATAAGTTCTAACGAATACAATTAGTTTTTGGGGACGCTGTTCTGCTTTTCTAATTGTAGAGAAAGCGCTTTACTAGGAATAAAATGCGTCTCGTTGAGAAGATACAATTTATTTCTTAAACAAATTGTTGTATTAAAAGTAGTTCATTATTCAACAGACTGTGTTGCTAATGGAACTGATTACTAAAACTAATAAAAACACTGTTCTAGCAAATATGGAATATGGAATAATTGATATAACACTAAAGCGTGTTTGATACACTAGTAATTTATTTAATATGGGTTGATAAAAAATAAGTTATCAATACAAAATACCGTGCGAGCAAAATTATTTGCATTAAAGAGGGCGTTGCATCTAATGACGTAATGCTTAGCCGTAGAGCTTAATACTCGTTGGGTGTCAGTAACTACCTGAATTAACAATCAATCAGTTATTCCGTCATCTTTGACAGTCGATACAAGTAATTTGATTTATCGCTAATTTTTCCAATTCCTTGAACAATTCACACAATGGGCTTTACGGAACAACACAAAACATTCCTGGTTGAAGAGTATTTTCGAATCGGGGTTAGAGTAGATGGTAAGTGGCAATACAATCCGGGTTTGTGCATGGACGATTTTCTCGAACATTTTCCCAACGTTGCTTTTATTGCTGGGGATTTTTATCATTGTCTGAAAAGAACCGTGGCTGTGTTTAGGGAAACAGGTTCTATATAACACAAAAAAGGAGCAGGAAGACCATCTGTAAGAACAGAAGAACTTGTTGCAAACGTTCTGTTACGGCAATACTTTACGCTTCCATCTAGTCTCTCTCTCCACCCTCCTTCGACCCGAAGGCCATCACTTACCCCTCCCTTTGGCTCGCGAATGCCGCAACAATTGCCCAGTCACTCATTCGGAGGTGGGAGTGGGTCCCTAACACCGGAACTCTATTATAATCTTACCCAAGGCGCCACTAGTTTGTCCAAAAAAAAAGAAACCGCTAACCCAAACTAGAAAGTCTGTCCGATGTTCCGGAGAGCCTCTGGCGGGGAAAAGACAGCCACGTACCTGTATCCGGAATTTTAAAGAAAAATAAAAGAAAGCAGGATTACAGAAAACTTAAATCTATTTTTCCTATTTATGCGCAAGCGCCGATTACCTTTATAAAAAAAATGAAATGTGGATTAACCAAAAATATAAATGTAATGGACTTTCCATAAGAAGGTTCAAAAGTTTTCCATTGCTACTCTCAAATAGAATAGAGCACTATCGGTCAGTGGTTACAGTAATAAAGAAAATATATCAACAATAATAATTAAGCACGGTACTCTCAATACCAAAAGCTCTATATGTTACACGTTATCGTCTTAAATAATTTTACTATTATACAAAAGCTTTTGAGATTAAATGACCAGATGGGATATTAGTAAATCTCATGACGCATAGAAGACGATCAAAAAAAAAATATAAAAAATAAAATAAACCAACACCTATCCTTGACCAGACTGGTTATGAATGATACACTTAATGCTGTATATGTTACACTTTATCGTCTTAAATAATTTTACTATTATACAGAAGCTTTTGATATTAAATAACCAGATGAGATATTAGTAAATCTCATGACACATAGAAGACGATCTAAAAAAAAATATAATAAATAAAATAAACCCTGCTACCTATCCTTGACCAGACTGGTTATGAATGCTACACTTAATGCTGTTCGGTTCAGCTTGATGATACCCGGGACAGGTAACCGCTCATCGTGCACGTTGAACGCTAGCTTTATAATACTATATGACCGCAAGAAAACAACCGTCACTACCAGGCGGTCATTACAACAGTGGCGATTAAAGTTACTTATTACTATATTTAAATAAACAAATTAATCCTGACAAAAATTACTGACACTTCAAGTATCGAGTATCAAATCGAATATCAACAATTATCATCGCTTTGATAAGAAGGTACGTCAAGACCCAGACACGTTGTTTGGTCTTATGCAGTCAATTTAAAACTATACACTTAGCTGTACTCTGACACCACTCAACATAAGGCTGCCATCCCCACTGCTTTTAGAGCCTCACACCAGTACTCACGTCCTGCTTAACCGGTCAGGTAACTAAGGTCCAGGCCCCATACACGAACCCTACAAAATATGCTATCCTTAGTACTAGACAACATAGATGAGAAAACCCAAATTAAAATTCTCACATAAACATAATCCATCGACCCCTAAATCACCCGAGCCTGATCAATGATTTTGATTCATACCCATAAACAGAAAGACAACAAATTAGGATTCCATATACCCCTTTCTATAATTGTTAGATTCATATTTATTAATCAAAACGGCTACATGAAAATTTAACCCAATGAAATTTTCCAATCTTTACTAAATTATATACAAATTAGCCCTTGACTAGTTTCGAACTAAGCAAAATCTATCAATGCGTCCCAATTTTACATTTATGAGGCCCAGCTGTGCTTCTTTCTTATTTATTCTAATATAATTTTAACATATTAATTCCACATCACGCCCATAACATCCCCTTAACACATTTTATATACAAAACTTTAAATTAAATCTAGTTCACTATCAAATCCTTGTAAATAAGACAAAGTTACAAATATCTACACTTATTTACCTCGATTAGAGGGCTTTTCCTTCCAAAACAAGCTGCTATTGGATTATAGATTGCACGTGCCCCTCGTGCTAAAGTCCAGGCGGTCTACAACGCTAAAAATCCCATCAAATGGATTGACTGTGCCCCACAAAAACGGCTGTCCCAACCAACTACGTCGGCACTTAGTCAAAAATGGGGTGACCAAGATTAATCCCAAAACTTGGTGGAAAAATATCCAAAATTCCTTGGCACCCGATGCGTTGCACTTTCTGCCTTGATGGCTGTTTCACGAAAAGGGTCGAATCAATCCGTGCGTAGCAACAATTTCAACATATTTCTTTTTAACACAAAAAATACCATAAAAACGAGCCGTTGGCTCACATATTTTAAAACATATTTCTATCTTCCGCCGACCATTCTGTCAAATTCTCTTCATTTAAGAAAGAGACGTGAATCAACAAACTCAAAGCTAAGAAGAGAGACAAACCATTCCTGACATCATCTGAGGTTACTCTAAAGTACCTCGTGCCCTTAATCGACTCCGATGTAAATCGACAGCGCTCCAGTCCGTCGTCTTTGCTGATATTCATTCAGCCGCTTTCACACTTTACGACATTCGGGTGCTACTATCCCGGACATATACCTAAAAATAGCACAACTGGCATCCCTGCCACCAACCGAGCCTCCCAGACCTCGTAACCTCCAACACAGTCCCCTCTATGATCTCAGAAATATCTAGAATGCCGACTTTTCCCCAAACCGCGAAACCAAAAACCGCCCCGTGTCCACGGCAACGCAACTTCCAATTCTCAGAGAGGGCCTTAGTTCCACGCTTTAGTTCGACGTATTCCTGGTTGCATACTGATCTTGCCCATATTCCCAAAATATCCGCTACCGTGACGCATGCCCTTGACCGCGCCGTGGAAGTGACAAGCTGACAGCTGTTAATTCCAAAATAAGGTTAATGACTTCAAAAGATTATTTACAATTAAGAATGATAATGAGGCCCACGAATATGACTTCCACAAGAAATCACACTAGGAAAACTGCCGTTCTCGAGCCCCACAGAGGAACATGACACACTGACGGTGGAAATTATATTTCCTTGCACCGGTCCATGAACAGGTGAATAATAACAAGGCAAACAGGTAAAAATGCGTGGCCCCATCATACTTATCATCCTTTTCCCCTAAATTACTCCTTATAATGTAGTCTAACCACTACCAGGAAATGTAAGATCAAAATACTGGTATCATAGTCACCGAATAGATTTAAAAGGTATAAATTGATTTAGAAATTAGGGCTTCGATAACATATTATGTTACATGGGGCGCGAAGCACATTTTCCATGTAACATTTCCCCCCCTTTCATCAACAAAAGGAAAAGTTAAATGAAATCGTTAATTTTTCTTTTTAAGTACTTTGAGGGCATTATGATTTGTATTTTTTTTTTTTTTTATATATATATATAAAACGAGAAGAAAAAAATATAGGTTTCGTCTTAAGACTTTGTTAAATCGTCTGTCCTAATCTGTTCGAATTAATTAGAGTCGTAATAGCATTTACTTTCGTCATCTATAAATTCACGGAGGTGACACCGTGATCGGCGGGGTCCTTCAAATCCTTGATGTGCCAAATACCCTTCGAACACCCAAACTCATCTTGCAGTTCATATGTCCAGGGAGACACACGCCGTTTGATGGAGAACGGGCCGAGATACTCTGGAGCTAGCTTCTTTGAAAAATACTTCGCTGCGTCCGACAGCACATAATTCTTCCGATAGACAATCTGATTTGGTAAGAATTCTACATGACGACAGCGCAAGTTATACCTATCCGTACTTTTCTTGCCGGCTACCTCCAGACGCTTTTTTACGTCTGCAAATACTTGTTTCAACACCTCACTCCTCCTATCCAAGTCAACCTGGGCCTCCTCCTCTGTCTCCGGTATGTTCTTTCTCCCATAATCTTTACCAGACAGGACCATATTTCTCCCAAAGTTGATGAAGAAAGGGGTGAGCTTCGTCGTTTCATGAGTAGATGTTCGTAGAGCGCAAGCTACCTCATCTATGTTTGCATCCCAATCCCGGTGGTTGTCCGATATATAGACTCTCAACATCGTCTTTAGCGTACGATTGACTCTTTCCGTCGGATTAGCACGGGGATGGTAGTTTGCGTTGAACTGAATTTTAGCCTGATACTTTTCAGCAAGCCTAAGAAATGCCCGTCCTCGATACTGAGGCCCATTGTCACAAAGAATGGTCGCCGGAACTCCAAACAATAAAAACACCTCTCGCTCGATAAGTTTAGATATAGCTTCTGAGGTAGCCTTTCGCAGTGGAAACAGTAGATTAAATTTGGTCAGGTAGTCGGTAACTACCAATAGGTAAGTATGACTACGTTTAGAGCGTGGTAACGGTCCCATTAGATCTGTGGAAATCATCTCCCATGGTCGACTAGGTTTATTGTGGGACACCATTTTTGATCTTGGTGGGCCTATCACTCCTTTATGCTGCAAGCACTTCTCACACCGGCTAACAAACCGGGCCACATCATTCCTAGCCTTCGGCCAATAATACCGTTCTGCTAAGCGCATGAACGTCTTATAAACTCCGGGGTGTCCGCAAGTAGGTGGGTTATGTGCTTGCATCATCAGCTCTTGTCGTCTCTCCTTGGGGATGACTTCCTTCCACTGATCGACGTCAGCCCCTAGACCAGGGTAGTCACTTTTTACGAACTTCCATAATCGGCCATCTCCTAGCCTCCAACCTGGAAATTTTAACGGGTTGGCCTTCACCCGCTCAATCATCTTCAGATACCACTTATCCTTGACCCCATCGGTGTCTAGCTGTTCTGCTTGATCAACCATCTGTATAAGATCTAGCTTGGGCACTGCCCGCGAAAGGGTATCAGGCAGCACCATCTCTTTGCCTTTTTTATGAATTATGTTGAAATCATACTGTTGAAGTTTAACCTGCCAACGAGCTAAGCGTCCTGTGGGCTGAGTCATCCTCTGCAGCCATACAAGACTATAGTGGTCTGTGATTACGGTAAAGGGTATTAATTCTAAGTAGGGGCGTAGTTTCTCTACCGACCATAGGACCGCCAGACATTCTCTTTCCGTGGTCGAGTAATTTTGCTCATTTCTAGTTAGACTTCGACTTAAATAGCAAATCACTCTGTCAGAACCATCTGGGTATGGCTGAGTTAAGATTGCCCCGATTCCATACCCGGAACTATCACACTGCACGACGAATGGAAGGGAGTAGTCCGGACAGCTGAGAACTGGGGCTTCCACCAAACACTCCTTTATCTTACAAAAGGACACCTCGCACTCCGTTGTCCATTCGAATTTCCTCGACTTCCGTAGTAAGGCTGTAATCGGGGCTATCACCGTGGCAAAGTCCTTGATAAACCGCCGGTACCAAGAAAAGGTTCATACCACTCGCCGGACTTCAGTCACTGTGCGTGGCCTAGGTAAATCTAACATGGCTTTCACCTTATCTGAATCGACATGGAGACCGTTTCTATCCACTACGTAACCAAGGTACTTCATCTGCGGTCGACAGAATTGGCATTTTTCCAGGCTGACAGTAAGATTAGCACCTCGAAGTCTTAGAAAAACCTCCTCGAGCACGGCCAAGTGGGTAGGAAAATCCGGGGTCGAGATGACAATATCGTCCAAGTAGACAAATACATACGGCTCTAAGTCAGCGCCAATCACAGCATCAATGAGCCTCTGCCACGTGGCTGGGGCATTGTGGAGTCCGAACGGGAGCCGTCTAAACTGAAACAGCCCCCTATTTGGAACAGTGAACGCTGTGTAAGGTCTGGAAGCCTCCTCCACCGGTACCTGCCAGTAGGCCGATTTGATATCCAAACTAGAGAGATACTTGGCGTTGCGCAGTTTGTCCAACGTATCAGATACCTGAGGCAAAGGGTAACTATCCCGTTCCGTGACAGCATTCAATTTTCGGAAATCTATCGCAAACCTGAATGAGCCGTCCTTTTTCTTGACCATCACGATTGGGGAGGACCACGGACTCTTTGAAGGCTCCACGACCCCCAAGCGGAGCATCTCTTCTAGCTCTTTATCTATGTGCTGTTGCATTACAGGAGATACCCGGTAGTAGCGCTGTTTGATGGGTCTCGCCTTGGACACGATCACGTGCTCCGCTTTGTCCGTGCATCCTAATCCATCGCCCATCAGGGCCACATTCCTATCGACCACCGCCCTTAACTGTGCCTGCTCGTCGGCAGTAAGAAGTGCTTCCTCTTCTCTATCAATCGTCGCAATTTCTATGAGGTCAGAAAAATGCCACTCATCATGTCGGAGGTCCGGGACTAATCCCGTCGCTCGCCAGATATCTATACCCAAAATGAGCGTGTGGGGTAGCTCCGGGATAACTAGGGCATTTATGAGCCGTAGGCGATCTCTCACCCTCATGGGTATGTCGCACACCCCTACACTACGACAACGCTCCCCATTAGCCACTTTACAT
This sequence comes from Polydrusus pterygomalis, assembly GCA_963969555.1. Taxonomy (NCBI): domain Eukaryota; kingdom Metazoa; phylum Arthropoda; class Insecta; order Coleoptera; family Curculionidae; genus Polydrusus; species Polydrusus pterygomalis. The sequence goes on from OZ018375.1 coordinate 144,198,435, forward strand.
AAAGGAGTTTGTGTTTGGTCCAAGGATAGGCCCAACTGACTGATTATTTTCCAACCAGGTCCGCCAAGAATGGTCCTAGTTGCTCCTGAGTCCAGCAGGCCCAGAACTTCCTTCCCCAAGATATCCACCCGAAGATATGGTCTTTCATCAGCTCTGGCATGTTCAAGGACGTAATTAAGTATCGGTCGAATGTTTTGGTCTTCGGTCCTGCTGGCGCTCTCTACGTCGGTACGACCTAGGAGCGCCCGCCGGCGTTTCCCGCCTTATTGCAGACCGGACAGCTATTGGCGGTTACACCCTCCTTCTTGCATCTAAAACAATACTTGGGTCTCGGCAGTATACACCCTATGGCACGATGGCCAGGCTTATTGCATCGGAAACAAATCACTTCCCTACCGCTCGGCGGTGCCCTTTTCTCCTCGGACAGTCTAAGAGTGTTCAAGCTCGTTTCCTCTTCGACAAAAGCCAAATCAGGTTCTAGTACTACTCCTCGTTTTGGCGGTTGAGAATAACTTTCCACGGCTTCTCTCCGTTCCTCTAAGCGCCTGCATAGCATTCTTAATTGTCCAATCGACGTTACGTCCGCTAACGCTAATTGGTTCTGGTAATATGGTGCCAAATTTCTCATCAAAATTTTTAGTTTGGCATCTTCGGAGATGGGGCAAGTTAGCCGCTTAAAATAACCCATCATAACTGCTAGGTAGATACCAATTGTCTCATCCTGTCCCTGAGTTCTTTTCCGGATCTCCTCGAATAACTTCTCATTATAATTACAGGGCTGAAACTCTTCTCGTAAAAGATCTACCAGCTCATCCCACGTCGAAACTTCATTTCTGTAGGCTAAATAAAACTGATATGCTTTGCCTGTAAACAAGTCAATACCAGATTCCAGTAATTCCTCCTTTGAAACGTGTCTTGCCAATCTCAGCTCATCACACCTTTCGAGGAATGCACTTAACGATAGTCCCTTCTTGTCTCCTGCATATTTAAGGTCCCATTTACAGGGAGGAACTGATTTAATTCTGTTAGGGGCCACATTAGTTGTTGGTAAGCGTGAAGAATGAATCACCCGCCCTAGGTCTGCTTGAAAACTCCTGTCTGAACCCGCGTCCGAATCGGCGTCTCCCTCTTGGGGACGGTCAGCTGCTGTGTCAGCAACTTCCGCTTCCAATAGGCCCAGCCCTGGAGGGACATGTCTTTCAGCCTCATATTTAGTGGCCCTATCCTCAAGGGTTTTCAACAGGGTCATGGTCATCGCAAGCCATTCCGACTTGGCCTTGGCCTTTTCGTCGTCGCTAGGTTCCATATTATCAAGACGTATCAATAAATAGGAAAGTTTTGTCTGCAATTTTGCGTAATCTCCACTTTTCCTGCTCTTGGAAAAATTTCCTATAGCGGGGATTGTCTCCTTCACCTTTTTGTCTACCTCAGCAGCATCGTCGTCCCAACCGAAGGGGTACTTCGGGTATCTAATACTCTCGCCGGCCCTTTCCATTTGCATGGCGGTCGCCAACCGGTGTCGCATTTCTTCGCAATTACCAGCAGCGATCCCTCTGACCGCCAGCAGATAGGTGAGCTCATCCTGAGCCAGCCGGTTGACGTGTACCTTACGAGACATGGTTTACCACACCTTCACAAACACGATATCCGCACTAGACCACGTCACCACTATTCAAATACCGGAAACTTCACTATAACCACCACACTACCCAAGCTACTTAACCACTGACACTCGTGACACGTATGACCGATAGTAAATAATTTAAAATAATCTAAAATTTTTTTTTTGGGGGGGGGGGGGATTTATCCGGATTACACCGTTAAGGTTCGAAAGACTCTGAAGCTGAGAGAAAGAATCAAAATTAAATTTTTTTTTTTTTTTTTTTTTTTTTTTTTTTTTTTAATTCTAGCTTTTTTTTTTTTTTTTTAATTCTAGTTTTTTTTTTTAGCCCCACGTTGGGCGCCAAACTGTTACGGCAATACTTTACGCTTCCATCTAGTCTCTCTCTCCACCCTCCTTCGACCCGAAGGCCATCACTTACCCCTCCCTTTGGCTCGCGAATGCCGCAACAATTGCCCAGTCACTCATTCGGAGGTGGGAGTGGGTCCCTAACACCGGAACTCTATTATAATCTTACCCAAGGCGCCACTAGTTTGTCCAAAAAAAAAGAAACCGCTAACCCAAACTAGAAAGTCTGTCCGATGTTCCGGAGAGCCTCTGGCGGGGAAAAGACAGCCACGTACCTGTATCCGGAATTTTAAAGAAAAATAAAAGAAAGCAGGATTACAGAAAACTTAAATCTATTTTTCCTATTTATGCGCAAGCGCCGATTACCTTTATAAAAAAAATGAAATGTGGATTAACCAAAAATATAAATGTAATGGACTTTCCATAAGAAGGTTCAAAAGTTTTCCATTGCTACTCTCAAATAGAATAGAGCACTATCGGTCAGTGGTTACAGTAATAAAGAAAATATATCAACAATAATAATTAAGCACGGTACTCTCAATACCAAAAGCTCTATATGTTACACGTTATCGTCTTAAATAATTTTACTATTATACAGAAGCTTTTGATATTAAATAACCAGATGAGATATTAGTAAATCTCATGACACATAGAAGACGATCTAAAAAAAAATATAATAAATAAAATAAACCCTGCTACCTATCCTTGACCAGACTGGTTATGAATGCTACACTTAATGCTGTTCGGTTCAGCTTGATGATACCCGGGACAGGTAACCGCTCATCGTGCACGTTGAACGCTAGCTTTATAATACTATATGACCGCAAGAAAACAACCGTCACTACCAGGCGGTCATTACAACAGTGGCGATTAAAGTTACTTATTACTATATTTAAATAAACAAATTAATCCTGACAAAAATTACTGACACTTCAAGTATCGAGTATCAAATCGAATATCAACAATTATCATCGCTTTGATAAGAAGGTACGTCAAGACCCAGACACGTTGTTTGGTCTTATGCAGTCAATTTAAAACTATACACTTAGCTGTACTCTGACACCACTCAACATAAGGCTGCCATCCCCACTGCTTTTAGAGCCTCACACCAGTACTCACGTCCTGCTTAACCGGTCAGGTAACTAAGGTCCAGGCCCCATACACGAACCCTACAAAATATGCTATCCTTAGTACTAGACAACATAGATGAGAAAACCCAAATTAAAATTCTCACATAAACATAATCCATCGACCCCTAAATCACCCGAGCCTGATCAATGATTTTGATTCATACCCATAAACAGAAAGACAACAAATTAGGATTCCATATACCCCTTTCTATAATTGTTAGATTCATATTTATTAATCAAAACGGCTACATGAAAATTTAACCCAATGAAATTTTCCAATCTTTACTAAATTATATACAAATTAGCCCTTGACTAGTTTCGAACTAAGCAAAATCTATCAATGCGTCCCAATTTTACATTTATGAGGCCCAGCTGTGCTTCTTTCTTATTTATTCTAATATAATTTTAACATATTAATTCCACATCACGCCCATAACATCCCCTTAACACATTTTATATACAAAACTTTAAATTAAATCTAGTTCACTATCAAATCCTTGTAAATAAGACAAAGTTACAAATATCTACACTTATTTACCTCGATTAGAGGGCTTTTCCTTCCAAAACAAGCTGCTATTGGATTATAGATTGCACGTGCCCCTCGTGCTAAAGTCCAGGCGGTCTACAACGCTAAAAATCCCATCAAATGGATTGACTGTGCCCCACAAAAACGGCTGTCCCAACCAACTACGTCGGCACTTAGTCAAAAATGGGGTGACCAAGATTAATCCCAAAACTTGGTGGAAAAATATCCAAAATTCCTTGGCACCCGATGCGTTGCACTTTCTGCCTTGATGGCTGTTTCACGAAAAGGGTCGAATCAATCCGTGCGTAGCAACAATTTCAACATATTTCTTTTTAACACAAAAAATACCATAAAAACGAGCCGTTGGCTCACATATTTTAAAACATATTTCTATCTTCCGCCGACCATTCTGTCAAATTCTCTTCATTTAAGAAAGAGACGTGAATCAACAAACTCAAAGCTAAGAAGAGAGACAAACCATTCCTGACATCATCTGAGGTTACTCTAAAGTACCTCGTGCCCTTAATCGACTCCGATGTAAATCGACAGCGCTCCAGTCCGTCGTCTTTGCTGATATTCATTCAGCCGCTTTCACACTTTACGACATTCGGGTGCTACTATCCCGGACATATACCTAAAAATAGCACAACTGGCATCCCTGCCACCAACCGAGCCTCCCAGACCTCGTAACCTCCAACACAGTCCCCTCTATGATCTCAGAAATATCTAGAATGCCGACTTTTCCCCAAACCGCGAAACCAAAAACCGCCCCGTGTCCACGGCAACGCAACTTCCAATTCTCAGAGAGGGCCTTAGTTCCACGCTTTAGTTCGACGTATTCCTGGTTGCATACTGATCTTGCCCATATTCCCAAAATATCCGCTACCGTGACGCATGCCCTTGACCGCGCCGTGGAAGTGACAAGCTGACAGCTGTTAATTCCAAAATAAGGTTAATGACTTCAAAAGATTATTTACAATTAAGAATGATAATGAGGCCCACGAATATGACTTCCACAAGAAATCACACTAGGAAAACTGCCGTTCTCGAGCCCCACAGAGGAACATGACACACTGACGGTGGAAATTATATTTCCTTGCACCGGTCCATGAACAGGTGAATAATAACAAGGCAAACAGGTAAAAATGCGTGGCCCCATCATACTTATCATCCTTTTCCCCTAAATTACTCCTTATAATGTAGTCTAACCACTACCAGGAAATGTAAGATCAAAATACTGGTATCATAGTCACCGAATAGATTTAAAAGGTATAAATTGATTTAGAAATTAGGGCTTCGATAACATATTATGTTACATGGGGCGCGAAGCACATTTTCCATGTAACATTTCGTGAAATAATGTAAAATACGCCAACAAATTGTATAAGACGCCTGTCCCAAGAAGTGGGAAGATCTTATAGAACATGCAGGAATATTCTTAAGAAGCAGCTAAATGTATTTCCTTATAAAGTGCAAGTATTATAATTTTGTAAACAACAAAAATAAATTTGTAATTGTCTACTTATTTTATTTCTCATTAGATTGACATATCATGGCATTGGCATCATATGAATTTGACAAATTTTTAAACCAGATTTGGTTAGATATATCGTCCCCATATCATTGTGATCTAAACCAAACCCTACGTTTTTTAATCCAAGCCCTCTTTGATGCAAACAATTTTTGTTCGCACGGTATGTCTTAGCAAACCTGTTGTATTACATTTTTTTCCTTAGTGTTGATTGAAAAAAATTAAAGAACTAATCATTGAAATACATACCTAAACTTCTTTATAATTCTTAATACTATAAAATAAGTATCTAGTAAATGTGTTAGTGGTGGAAAAAAATTATATCAACCACAGTTTAGACAGCTAATAGCCCTCGCTTCTTAAATTCCTCGTCGCGCCACTCCTCGTGATTTAAATTCGACGCTCAAGCAATAATGGTAGCTGTCTAAATCTTAGTTAATATTATACTATTATTATTTAATTAAAAGTGAATAATTGTGGCATATCGGACAAATATGTGTAACTGTTTTTTTTTTGTTAAAGGCTTTTAATTAGTGTCCGACCGAAACAAGATTTTCAGTCGAAACCGAATCTTCGGCCTTGGTCTCAGTTTCGGCCGATACCGAAACCGAAACCGAAACCGAAACCGAAACCGAAACCGAAACCGAAACCGAAACCGAAACCGAAACCGAAACCGAAACCGAAACCGAAACCGAAACCGAAACCGAAACCGAAACCGAAACTTATTTATACCTACATGTTTTTGTTTTTTTTTTAATTTTACGTCGGCCTATTTCCGCAACGAGGCCAATCACCGACGCCAGGGAATTTGTCACACACTATCTGGTAATTTTGCCGAATCCCTCTTTGTCGAGAATAGGGTTCTTTAACATGCCAACATCCATGACACGGGACCCACAGTTTAACGTCTCTTCCGAAATTCCAAATTTAACATCGACGTTTTCCGGCACCGGGGAACGAACCCCGGCCTTCGATCTGAGAGGCCGCTGCACTGACCACTAGACCACAACGCCGATATTTATACATGTTAAAAAGTTTATTGTATACTAAAATCTAATTTATTTTATATAGGAAGAGATCGATCTTGGGAAGGGATTGAACTCTTCCCACCTAAAAAAAGAAGAAAAAAAAGGTCGACAGAGAATTTTTTTTATTTATATAGACAACACTGCCTACGAACTCACCTAAAGTTAACCGAACGGTGCGCAACACTTCACGAACACTGAGTTTCGGCGCGGCCGAAGATTCAGCCGCTTTTTGGCCGAAACCGAAACTCTTACCGAAACTAGATTTTTTGGCCGAAACTAGCCGAAACTAGCCGAAACCGAAACCGAACCTTCGGTCGATCTCTATTTTTAATACATCGTACCGCTGTTGTTTGAATTGCTTGGGCTATGGCTGCCCGTAGAGTCCTAACAAGGACGAAACGGCCGTCGTGGTCTACCCGCCCCGGGGGTATTTTTGTATCGAGCATCCAGTACACCGCATTCGGGTAATTTCGCATTAACCGAGGTCTGTCTGTCGTCGATTGTCAAGCTACCATACGACAACTGTCAACTTTTGACTGATAAGCGTTAATTTATTTTTAGCTTTTTCTTATAAGTAGAGCGTTATAAGGAGGCGATCATTAGAGGAACAAATTCCGTCTAAAAGTTATATTGGCAACCGGTTTGTTCGTTGTTACCCAGAGCATTTTTTTTAAATTCAAAAACCAAAAAAAAACCAAGATGTCAGCCTAATCGAGCGTACGGTAGTCCGACTGTTGTCGTAGTACCGAACGCTCGATACGTGCCGAGGTCGAGCATCACGAATGCGGCTTACTGGACGCTCGATACGAAAATGCGCTCCGGGGTATCCATTGTACTTGGATCACTGTGTATTCCAATATAAAAAAACAGTTACACACTTGTTCGATATGCCACAATTATTCGCTTCAAATTATTTTCGCGGACACTATATTATCTTCTAATTATTATTTAATGAGAATAAAATTTAATTTTTAGGTTAAAAGTAATGAGCTAGTTTAACGACGTCCCATTTAATTACTTCGTATTAGCAATAACTAGGTAGTAAATAAAATATTACAGCGGAATGATATATGACTTATTATGTAGATTTATTTAGTCTCTAAATTGTATAATCCGAACATGCCATGAAATTCAGTCGAATTCATTAACACGCATGGCGAATAACAGATGTTTGTCAATTATCGTTGTCATTTTCATGTATTGAAAACTGGAAAAGCAGAAAATATAGAAAGGAATTATAACGTCATAAATATTTATAAAACTGTCCTTTATTTTGGACGCTGCGCAGATTATGACGGTTAGTATCATGCATATTTCCCCTTACCTTACCTATATCTAAGGTGTTGAAGTTATAGCTGCTCTCTAAAAGGGTGATTGTCATTGTTTTAAAAAAGTTGGTTGGCAAAGAAAAGTCCTTTTTACCTTCTTATATAAATATATAAATGCAAAAAGATAACTCAAATAAGATTGCTAAGATAGCAATAAATAAGAAGGCAGAGAGAACTTTTCTTTGCCAACCAACTTTTTTAAAAACAATCTTAGCAATCTTATTTCAGTTACCTTTTTGCAAGAAGTCGTATTAGGGTCTCACCTCTTATAAATGGACCAAATTGTTTACATTTTAGAACAATCAAAGATTGTAAAGCAATCAAAGGGTTCACAGTTTGTCTGGTTAGCTGTTCACTATACTTAACTCATGCATCAAAATACTACCTTTTGTCATATATTTTTAGGTTCATAAAATTGTGCGAATTTTACGATTTCAGTAAACCATGTTGCATAATAGATAATCATAATATGCAATGTTAACTAGAAGCTATTTAAATTTTTGAGAACCACAGTACCAATTTTTAGTGGTAGGTCCTATGCTTCATTGACCGTCGCAAGCAAATATTATGATTAATGTCAAGTTTCATTATAACTGCCAATCGGAACTTAATACAGTATATAAAACCAGATTACACCCCAATAGAACCTGCTAATTACTGTGAATATTCAGAGCAATAATGACTATAAATTAAATAAATAAATAAATAAATAAATGTTTATATTTCCAAAGACATTTTACAATGTATAGGTTTCGTCAGTTGAGTTGCGTTTAAAATGACACAAAAAATAAAAACGATTAAACCATTAAAAAATCAGACATTTAAAAATTCGTCCAAGCTATAAATAGACTTACTGACTAAATATTTTCTTAGGCACCTTTTAAAACTTAGTAAATTAGTAGAATTCTTTAAATGTTCAGGAAGCATATTAAATAACTTAGGTCCTAGAACATTTGGAGAATCTCTGGCAATGTTTAGATTACAATGCTTTATATAAAAGTCTGACTTATGTCTTGTGTTAAAATTATGTAACATAAAATTTTTTTTGAACTTAGCCCTATTTAAAAATACATAAACACACATTTCAAAAATAAACACAGATATGACAGTTAATATATTATAAGTTCTAAAAAGGGTTCTACAGGAATGCGTAGAAGGAACATTTATAATATTTCTTAAAATTTTTTTCTGACACAAAAGAACATCAGAAACCATAGGTGACCTACCCCAGAAACAGACGCCATAAGAAATTCTGCTACCCACTTGAGCATGATAGAGTGTCAAAAGCTGTTGCGTAGTAAGTACCGGGTGTAACATTTTGAACTGGTATGATATTGAATTGAGTTTGGCACAAATAGCCCTGCAATGTGGTTTCCACGAAAGAAACCTATCCATTTTTAAACCCAAAAAATTTACACTTTCGGTAAATAAAATCGGACTTTCACCAATCTTTAAAACTGGGGGCGTTTGCGCAGGTCTTTGACGGGACTGGAAGAGCAATGCCTGAGTCTTGTCGGCATTAACATAAAGGTCGATGCCACTAAACCATTCATGCAAAGCCACCAAACTACTCTCGCATCGTGTCTGTAAAACATCCAAGGATTCCTCAGACAAAACCATGGAAGTATCGTCAGCATAAATGGTTAAATCAATATCAGGATCGACAGTGACTATGTCGTTGACATACAGTATAAAAAGTATTGGACCCAATATGGAGCCCTGTGGTATGCCAGTATCCACACTGCGGGTATCCGAATCAAACTCACTACAATTGCCACCTGTTTTATGCTTGATACTGACATACTGCCTACGATTTTTTAAAAATGACTCGATCCACGACAACGTAGAGCCCCTGATGCCGTACTTGTAAAGTTTCTCACACAATTTTGAATGGTTGACGCAGTCGAATGCCCTACTCAGATCAAGAAAGATTCCAACAGGACACTCGCCAACATCAATCCTCTCCACAACTTTCTCATAAAAGGAGTTAACGGCGGAACTTGTAGATCTTCCGCACAAAAAGCCATGTTGCCTATCTGAAATAATACCGTTTCTTGACAAAAACGGTAAAAGGCTCTCCAAAAAAGCGTACTCGAAAATCTTCGAAAAAGAGGAGGACATACACACAGGCCTATAATTCTCCATTGATTGAGGGTCCCCCTTTTTAAAAATTGGGACAACTTTGCCTATCTTTAGATCACTAGGAAACCTACCAGATAAAAAACTTAAGTTTATCAAATGAACAAGTGGCTCGACTATCGCCGGACCAATTTTCTTCAACAGACAAACCGGAACATCGTCAATGCCTGCAGACCACTTGTTTTTTAGTTTAGAGTTAATAATGCTAAGAATATCCATATTATTCAACGGCTTAAGAAAAAGTGAAAACTTATTTTCGACAATTTTACATTTAGAACTTTTTGTAGGACTATTAATTTTATTAAGAATATCTTTCGGAGTGTTGACAAAAAAATTATTAAACAAACTAACTAGGTCCTGCGGATTTTCAATAATGTCGTTATCATGTTTAATGTTAAAATTAGATTCTTTTTTTTGTTTTTGACCTGCCCGAAAGATCTGAAATAACTTTCCAAGCCATCTTGCCCGGATTATCTGAGTAAAATATTTTTGACTGATAATACTCTCTCTTTGTCGTTTTTACCAAGGTGTTATGTTTTTTTTTGGATAATTTATAATGTTCTTTTAAATCGGAATTGTTTTTTGAGAGAATATAGAGGTCCTTTAAGGCCGCGCTAGAAGATCTTACTTCAGGGGTCAACCATTTTTTATAATTATCAAAATCCCCTCCACGGCAACGCTTCACGGGAAAATATCTATTAAATTTGTCGTTAAAAACCTGGAAGAACAAGTCGAACGCCTGGTCGATATCGTCAACCGTATGAAGCTTTTCCCAATTATGTTGGGATAAGTCGCCGAAAAAAAGAGAAATTGATTTTTCCGAAAAAATTCTTCTTTTATAGAAAGATGGCTCACTCTTCCTTGAGCGGAACAAATCGGTCTCAAAGAGAATGGTCCTGTGATCTGAGATTGTGTTATCTATTACAACGCACTTTTCGTTATTCTCAAAATTGGTGAAAACATGGTCAATATTTGTAGCGGTGGCGTCCGTCACACGGGTAGGCCACTTGACTATAGGCAAAAGATTAAAACACGATGTAATATTACATATAGAAGTAAACTCGTTATTCGATAAATAATTCCTTACATAACCGTCTACATTCAGGTCACCACACAATATAAAGTGGACATTAGGTTTAAACAGGTAGTTTAAAGCACCATCGAGATTATTTAAAAAGACACCTAGATCCCCGGAGGGTGATCTGTAACAGTTTACAATTATGACAGAATTACTACCCAAGTTCACGGAAATTGCACAAAGTTCTATTGATTTTTCAACACAAAATTTACTAACATCCAAGCTCCTGGCATCAATTTCGCGGTCCACCCATATTCCGACACCGCCCCCCTTAAACTGATTACGACAATAATAGCTTGCCACATAAAAATTGTCAAAGTTTAGATGATTGATAGACTCATTTCTAGCCCATGTTTCAGTAAGGCACATGAACTTAATTTTACAGTCTGTAAGATACTCTAGCTGAATGTTATTAATTTTTTCCAAATTTAAACTTTGGACGTTAAGCAACAAAAAATCGGGACAGAAGGTTATATAGTCTTCTGTATTCCCGATCTGCGCGGGTAAAAAAACTTACTGACGCATGCCCCTTGGGGCCATTTGTCGGCGCTCATCGCATTTAAAAAATTGCCCTGGTATACACTGACCTTAAAGGATGAGTACTGACCTTCATATTTAGGAACCAACTGGGAACATATTACCTCAGGAAAGAAGGGTTTTAGATATTCAGTTAAAACATTCACCGTTGTCTCTGGATGCAGCCGGTAAACATGAATATCTGCGAATTTTGGCACTGTTTTTAAATTAGCACTGGCATTACTACCTACGATTTTTTGAGAACGGGTATAATTATCACTACCCTTCTTAAAAGCTTTTTTTCTAGCCACTTTAGTCCACTTTTCTTGTTCTTGAATAATATTATTAATATTATTATTGACACCGTTGCCGTCATGCGAAACTCCTATTCCTATTCTATGGTAGCATTAACTACTATTTCCTATTGGCTAAATTACCGTCATATTATCACTACACAACTGTCTACATGTTGTATTAAACAATCAGTATAAAGAGTATGTGAATTCTTATGAGTAGGGGGCAGATTATATGCACTTAAATTCAGTCAACATATGCGCATATAACAGTGGCGGCTCGTTAATGAAGGGCTCTGGGGCGCCGCCCTACCTGCAATTATTTCAAACAGAATGCAAAAATACTTTACTTAAAAAAACAACAAAGCAATGTTTGTAAGCAATCCATTAAAATAATTCAAACCAAACATAGCCCTATAAACAGCGGGCCGGCTATACTCATAGACAAGCGAGTTGCGCGCTTTCAAGATTATACTAAGCGCGGGCGACCGATTATTCGTCCCGATTCAACGCGACTTCTCGTTATGACTACGGAGGCGTGACGTCACCTACATATCGCACAACGAGGAGCTCAAAACTTTCCGCCCAACAGCTGTTCGCGACTCGCGATTCGACATGTCGATGCCGCTCACGTTTTGTTTATTTGTTTTGATTTATTTATTAGTTACATTATAAAGTTGGAAAATTTCGTCTAATATGGAGGTTGTGTTTAGTAGTTCTCTGAGCTTAAGTGAAAAACTTGATTTAAAAAATACAGGGCGGCTACTACCAATATTGAATATAGTACCTACAAGTGCAATCAAAATGTAAAAGTAAGGCACAGTTTACGCGTGAGTTTGACTAATAAATATATAATAAAAAATCCTGGATATGCGGTTGTGAAAACAAAATTTTTTTTTTTGTTTCGTGCGTCTTCTTTTCGACGGGGATGGTAATTGGACTATAAATGGGGTGCAGGACTTAAAACATCTTTCAGAGAAAATAAAAAACATGAAAATAGTGCAAAACATCGTTATAATGTGGTAAGTTTTGAGATGTTAGGACAAACTAATATTTTAACTTGTTTAAGTAGTGCTTCTGTGCTTATGCTGATGAAATTAAAATTCATAACGAGAAAGTTAGAAAAAACAGACACGTACTTTCAAAAATAATAGACATTTTAATTTCTTTTATTTAAAGCCAGACTTACTAGTCACGAGCCGCCACTGCTTTAAAAGATTATTATATTATTTGCATTTTTGTTTACCAAATATGCATACTGGTATGAAATATTTCTTAATTTATTATAATAAAATGAGGTAAAGAAACACATTGGGTTCTTAAAAATATGTTCATTTAAAAAAAAATGCAAAAAAAAAACAAAGAAAAATAAAAGTAAACAATTTTTTAACCTAAAATTGTATAAAAGGCATTTATTACTAAATATTTTTCAAAATTTTTAACTAATGTATAGTATGTATTACAAATCAAAATAAATACAGTTTGTAAAGCAGATAATAATAATAATATTAAGTGACAATAAACAACCCCTAACAATATTCTTGCAAACCGCAGAAACCCCAATAAATATCTTTTGTATAACCAAAATGCAAATATAATTAGTAGTTTATGAAAAATATGCATTTAATTATAAAATTCACAAAATATGCAAAAAAATGCATATCTATGCATTTTGCATCTTCCGCCCTTTACTTATAAGGAAAAGAAAGCGTTTTACTCAGTGTAATTTTAAAATATCGCTATAGCCTTACGCTTAAGGACCTTCCAAATAAATATTCCGTGGACGTGAAACCAAGCCACGTATCTCACAAAACATTTCACAGAAAAACTCGCTTTTTCATGCCAGGGTTTGATAAAGCGTGGGACGGCCGTGCAATAACCCGTAAAATTTTTTCTAAATTGAGCAAAAAGATTTACTGGGCGCTTTGCGCCAAAAACATAAACCAAATATTTTCGCTAGAGTGGAATGCATAACATACACATATTTCCCTAATAACTTTAAGGGTTAACAATAATTTTAAATATTACAAAATAAAATAATAATATTGTCTTGCAGAACACGTTTCAATTAGAAGACAATGTGACAGAAAAACTAGGTTAAAAACGATTAATAAATCATTCTGAAATAGAAAATAGTGAAACTGTCATAGACATTTACCTTTAGATCCGTACAGCTTATCTCCTGCGCTAACAAAAGTTAAATTTTATAGATGAAAAAATCCGTCTGAGTGCACGGTTCACCAGTCAGATGCCTTCCCTCGCAGCAGGAATGGGCATGCGTACAAAACGTTTTAAATATTTAGGAATAATAATTATGGATTCAAAATTAAAATTTTTAAATTATTTTTAAAGTATCATATCGAAGATTGCCGGAAAAGTAGGCTATTTTAAAAGAATCAGTTCTAATTTAAGTTTGTTTAAAAAAAAACTGCATTTAATACTATTATATTACCACATTTTCTTTATTGTTCTTCCATTTTATCAGAAATTAAATTTTTTATTTAGTTTGTATCTTTATAAATAAAATTAAAAATAATTTATTGTCTGATTGTTTAAAAAAATTGTGTTCTTTTAATAAAATTATTACCATCATAATTATAAAACAAGAACTAATCAAAACTTGTATGTGGAAAAATGTCTAAAAAATTAGCTTATAAGTCTATTTTTTATAAAGGTTGGATAGAATATAATAATTTGGAAAATTCTATTAAATCTCAAATATCATTAAAATTATTTAAAAAAACTTTAAAATTACATGTGATTAAAAAACAAAATGATACGTAATATTTAATACAATTTACAAAATGTTTAACTTTTCTGTCTGTTTTTGTTAAAAGAAGGTTGCCTTTTAAAACTTAAAAATAAATCTATAAAAATGTGTTAAAAAAACGTATTAAAAAATATTTACTTGCAGCTTTTTGCTAAATAAAACATGTTACTATTACTACTATAAATCGATAGGAAACTTTTAAACTACAGAAAGTCATAAAATAGCAACATTTATTTTATTTACGCATGACAAAATATAACAAAAACCTACTTGATTTAAATGAGAGTTCTGCAAAGTGTTTCGATTCTACAATTTTCTGTATGCTACAATGCATGACTTAAAATACTACCCAAATATAAGCGAAAAGGAAAATTTAAAGTTTATTTTAAAATAGCACAAAATTAGAAAATAAATTAAATTGAATAAAATTATAGGATTTGTTAGTAAGTAACATAAATTAGCGATATTCTCCAATGTAAGGTATTTTTTAAATAAATGTATCTAGGAAAATTATGTTCTACCAATAGTACCTTTTATTCGTAAAATATGTCGGGTTTTTCTAATTTGACATAAAAAAGTATTAATGTTAGGGTAAAAAAAATAGGTAAATTTTTACCCCACTATCCCCTATTTCTGGCCACATCTTATAAATATCGACATTTCTAAGATCACACATCTATTGAGCGTACAAAGTTTACCAAAATATCTAAATTGTGAATTTGTATCTACAAAGGTTTTGAAAATATTTAGAAAAACCATCTTTAGGGGCTTCGTAGTTAGTGGACAAAGGACACAATTTTATATAAAGTTTTTACTTTATTTTTAACCAATCCACTCAATCCAAATCTATTGACCATACTTTTTAGGACACCCTGTATACAGAACGATCTATTACTATTTTAACAAATGTTAAAGCGGGGTAGGAAAATTTACATCCAATTCCTCATAGCCAGTCTATCCAAGGGCGTCGCCAGCCAGTGAGCTAGGGAGGGGTAGCATAGAAAAACTGAAGAAAACATTAAGATAGAAAAGTTTTAATAAAAAAAAAAAATAGAAAACGAATAAATTATTTACATACAAAATCTATTTAAACATAATCGTCTAGGGTTGCTAGCGAATTTTTTGGTTACTTTGTTTATAAAATCGTCCAAGTTCTTGAAAATGTGTTGCCTGTGTACACTCATCATGGTGAGGCCATTGAGGCGAGTTCCAGTCATCGTGCTCCTCAACCAGGTTTTGATTCTCCTCAAGCTACTGAATGACCTTTTAACTGTACAAGTGGTACAAGGTAAAGCAATAAGAATCCTCAAGGCCTTCTTTATCGCAGGAAAAAAATCGTCAGTTTCCTTAAGGAGTTCCACAACACTTAGTTTGGTCGATTCTGGTTTTTCCTCCCATATTTTTTTTCAAAGTTCTATCTCATTCTTGATATCCAAAATACCGTAAAAGTTTCTGAATTCCTCGCATGCTTCTTTAAGGTCTTCCAAAGATATGTTTTTCATTTGCGTAGGGTGTAGTTTTGTTAGGGCAAAGGATGGTCTATTTTCTTCAGAGAACCTTATTTCGAGGGAATTTATAATTGAGTCCAAATAACGAATTGTCATAGACCTCCGCCAGAATTCTGAAGGGCCTTTTGCCGGGTGGTTGCTGCGGTGTTGTTGTCTTTTAACAGTACGGGGTATGGATTTCATATCTTCCGTCAGTCCAATTTTTTCCGCAATAGCAGTAGCATCTTTGATAATATCTTCTGTAACTTTTTCGGGATCGTAACGGTGGTCTTTGATCAGTTGTAAAATGCGACTAATATGCTGGGATGCCTAAACCGTGTCCAAGGATACTGATTGGAGCACGTTTACTGTGGGTTCTATAATACCGGAATATTTGGATATCAATACGAGGCTAAAAATATATGAAGCTTTGCAAGCTGCCGCATGGAGCTGATACGCATGTTTCCTTATCGCATTATTGCCATCTCGAGACAATGTTTCTAAAGCTTCCATTATAGACAAAAATTATCTTTAAAAACTCTGATGCTTTTGTGTTTTTTGCTCCACCTTGTTTCGCATAACCGGGCAATATTGGGTATTAATTTCCGTCTTAAAACCGATTCTCAAAAAAATTTTATTATATCCTTGATGGTCCCAACGGTATTTCTGATGTTGGGCAGGGCGTTCAGATTATTGATGACCATGAGCTTATGTGACGAGCAATCTTCGCGAACCGATGCAGTGTTGCCATTGATTCCCGGAAATTATCGGTTATTGTTTCGATTAGCCGGGTGCGCGTAATTTTATTTTTAATTCCAGTAAGCCGTATTTTTAGAACCTCTAGGGGGGGCAGCTGCCCCCCCCCCTGCCCCCCTCTGGCGACGCCCTTGAGTCTATCGATGCTCCACCCGGTATACGTTCGTTTACGTATAATTAATTTAATTGTAATGTTTATTAAACATTAAACCCCTACTTCAAATTGTACTTATTTTAAGACGCCGTCAATAAATTGCCCCTGATTAAAAACCTTTTACGCCGGCTCAAGCAGTGTTATTTATAAAATCAGGGCAATGCAAGAAAAACGTCGAAAGGGAATTTATTTTTAAGTAGCCTTGTAAAAAATTCGTCAGCTTTAATCTGTCACCCTAATAATTTTCTTTTAGATCAATATCTAAGTATACAGGGTGTCCACAATGACCGTACATTAGAATATTTAGGAAAATAATGCGAGTTAAGAGCAAACATTTGGGCCGTATTCATTAAATATATAAAATGCTTATACCGTGCGAGCAAAAATTATTTGCATCAAAGAGGGCTTGGATTAAAAAACGTAGGGCTTGGTTTAGATCACAATGATATGGGAACGATATATCTAGAGTTGGGCATGGTCAATTGACCACGGTCGTATTTGACCGGTCAAATTCGGTCAAAATATATCAATTTTATTTTATTACTTATGCATTTGTGATCTGTCCAGATTACCTCCTACCACCCAGGATAATGTTTAGTGTATCGTTATAGCGCCCTTATTTAAGAAAACAATAACTTATTGAGGGTGCAATGTGGATTCATACTACTACATTACAAAAAAATGGGGATTTTCACTACTCTACATGCGTGTATTCTGAGAATTCACATAACCGGAGAGGTGGAACCAGGCTTCATCCGAAAAAAATTTCAGGTCCAATAAATCATTTCTTTCCAATAAATTTTGGGTAAACCATTGAGAGTAATTCCTGCGTCTTTCAAAATGTGCGGCTTGTATTTCTTGGAATACTTGCACTTTATAAGGAAATAAATTTAGCTGCTTCTTAAGAATAGTCCTGCATGTTCCATAAGATCTTCCCACTTCTTGGGACAGGCGTCTTATACAATTTGTTGACCAATTTTGCATTATTTCACGAACGTTTGCAACAAGTTCTTCTGTTCTTACAGATGGTCTTCCTGCTCCCTTATTGTGTTGTATAGAACCTATTTCCCTAAACACAGCCACGGTTCTTTTCAGGCAATGATAAAAATCCCCAGCAATAAAAGCAACGTTAGGAAAACGTTAGTGAAAATCGTCCATGCACAAACCCGGATTGTATTGACACTCACCATTTACTCTAACCCCGTTTCGAAAATAGGCTTCAACCATGAATGTTTTGTGCTGTTCCGTAAAGCCTATTGTGTAAATTGTTCAAGAAATTGGAAAAATTAGCGATGAATCAAATTACTTGTAACGACTGTCAAAGATGACGGAATAACTGATTGATTGTTAATTTAGGTAGTTACTGACACCCAACAGGTATTAAGCTCTACGGCTAAGCATTACGTCCTTAGATGCAAGGCCCTCTTTGATGCAAATAATTTTTGCTCGCACGGTACTTGCAGAATATGAAGGAAATCCTTCAGCTCGCATTCATAATATTCCGAGTAAAATCTTATACGTGATTACAAAGAATTATACCGGTTTGAAGAGGAAAATGTGCAATGGCCTGCCAACATACTTTTGGGAATAAACGCTGAAACTCGAGAAGGTGCCTTATCATCCGTCCTAAAAATGAAAATATGTTTACGCTATGTCAGTGACCCTGAGTATCAGAAAGGCATTGGTCAAGAACTGGGTGTAAGTCAACCTACAGTATCTCGTACAGTGACTGCCGTAATTATATTTAAATATAGTAGTAATATAGTTGCGCAATCAAATTACTGCATAAATTTTCCGTCTACTAACAATGAACTTATGGATGCGAAACAGTTATGGCAAAGCAAGTATAGGTTTCCGACAGCAATTGGTGTAATTAACTGTACCTACATGGGAATACTGAAACCAAATCGCCACGGTGATGAGTATGTCAACCGAAAAGGTCATCCTACACTGAATGTGCAAGCCACTTATGATGCAAGAGAAATGTTCACTAGTATGGACGTTAGTTGGCCTGGATTTGTCCACGATTCAAAAATATAGAGAAATTTACAAATAAGGGTTCATTTACAAAATAAAAATAACGTCGTGCTACTTGCTGCAGACGGATATGGTAAAGAGCCGTGACTCATGACTCCATTCAAAAATCCCGCTCGAGGTCCTGAACTAAATTATAATAAACTTTTAAAAAAAGAGAGTGATAATAATTATTAAACGTTATTTTGATCAACTGAAACGTCGATTTCCTATTTTGCAATATGTTTGCCGAGTGAAATTGGAGAATGTGCCAAAAATAATTGTTGCCTGTATTGTGCTTCATAACGTGGCAAAGCTTTAAAATACATCGATTTTGAAGCACCTGAAGAAGAATAAGTGCCAGAAGAAGATGACAATCATAATAACGAATTTGATCTACCTCTTTTCTTTTTTCTTCAACTCAAAACCTTATACTTCTATCTTATACTTGTACCTTATACTTACAAGGATATCTTTCAGTTTTATGAATACGGCTCATTAACACATTCGCCATTTCGGTTTTTGCTTTTATTAATTTATCAATTAAATTTTTTTTTAATTAAAACTGTAGTTAATTGGAGTATTTGGCCCCTTTCTGGAGAACTAAAAATAAATCAATATTGATAAAAAAATTAAATGGAGAATGCATCACTAATGTTTGCTCTTAATTTAGCCGAGATATGGCTTCGTGTAACTTTTGTCTCTGTATTATTTATTAGATGGTATCACCCAGTTATTTGGATAAATATTAAAATAAATTAATGTAAAATAAATCCTATCACGATACAACAATTTTACTTTCAAATTTTGTAATTACTTAGAGCATGCAATCAGTTTAAATAAAACAAAGCGACCAATACGATTGTATCAGAAACAACTTTAATTTAAAGTAATAAACATTAACACAAAACTAGATTCTGTCTTGGCGCAGTGCCGTTAGAAATTCGTATAATTTAGCTTTTCCAGGCACTTCCAACTAGCCTGTTTAATATTCCGCTGGAATACGCCCGAGTCAGTCTGTGCTAATAATGCTTCGTCTTCGGCATATTGAATTTCAATTTTATTTAAATTTCCAATCATACAGACTATTTAATTATTTCCTGTTACTTCTTGCCCCTATTTTTTTTTTTAAATTAAGAAATATAATTTTATGGTATTGTTATTGGTAATCAATCATTATTAGATTCCAAGGACCTTTTTAAAAAGTCTTTACATACGCTGGAAATTACGTCGGATATATCTAGTAGTAGTAGTTTCGGGGAGGCTTAGCGCCTAGCAAGTAGACCAGTGCGACACTTTTTGCTCACCTTATTTTGACGTCTAGATATTGTGGGTTCCGAACCACAATTTACCGGCAGATGTTATTCTTGGCACAGTTTTAACGGGCTTGTAATACCATGTCCATCAGGGAACTCAACAGGGGTAACCTATTACGTCTCCATGGTGTGACTTAAGGAATGTTGTCGCAGCGCTCGTGTAATGTATTTGGAATACTACAAGGTAGAGCAATATTACAATGACCGTACCTGTCTTACCACCTACAATTTATATTGTTATTTTTACAGCAATTAAAAAAATATATTTGAAACTAGCACGCAGTCGCAGTTTATCAAAGCGATTATGCATAAATCGGTAGTTTGGTATCGTAGTTTTCGTGCGTTTAATTCCATATGTCCCGTATCTATGCCGTTTTCCTCCAAATACAATGAAAATTTAGGCCAATAAGAAGGTACCTTTTAAACTTTTTAGGAGCCAAGAGCCCAAGGCTCCCCTCCAATGGAAATCTTTCAGTCAGTGTAATGGTTAACTATCCTTAGGATAACCTGAGGTAGGAATACCCAGCAGACAGGTATTAAAATAAAGTAAACAAAGTTTTTTGTAAAGTTTGTAAATCAACGCCTTTACGAACAATTGTTAAAATAAAAATAAACAGTTTATCAAGACCACTCTTGTGTATCACTAGTTCACCTAAAATACCCTTTACAGTCAGTCGCTGTAGACGTGCCCGCGTGCATGCTACTCGGTGGCGTGATTCAGTTGTTGAATCATACGTCGCGGATGCGTGTAGTAAGTTATTGTCTTGCTAACTT
This sequence comes from Polydrusus pterygomalis, assembly GCA_963969555.1. Classification (NCBI taxonomy): domain Eukaryota; kingdom Metazoa; phylum Arthropoda; class Insecta; order Coleoptera; family Curculionidae; genus Polydrusus; species Polydrusus pterygomalis. The sequence continues at coordinate 144,219,243 of OZ018375.1, forward strand.
TTCATAATTTAAAAGTTATGAATACGATTAGTTTTTTAATGGACATTCCATTTTCTATAATGTGTTTGGAACAAAAATTGCAAATTATAAGAAGCCGTTATCCGATTTAAAAATGGAACAACTCAGGGCGGACAAAAACTGCGTGTGAGTTTATTTAATAAAAATATTTATACAAAATATAGTTGGGTGTACGAATGTGATGTATTTAATAGACTATTTGGATTTATGTGTACTTTATTTTTAGGGGAGGACACTTGGTCCAGAAAAGGAACCGATTACCTCGTCCTTAGCTTGGAAAAAATTAAAACACATGAAAAATCAAAGGCATATAATATAGACAAATAAATTAATATATGCTTGGTTAAATTAACATTCTAACTCAGTTAAATTCTGGATACCATAACGAAATAATGAAACGAAAAGTTGAGAAAAACTGATTAGTAGGTATGTCTTAAATCAACTAGGTACTTATAATTCGTTTTTGCGGTGAGGCGTGAGCGAATGACTTCAAAGTATATTATCACTACATATTATAAAACGTCGCTGTCGCTGTCTGTCCGTCCCTATATATGCTTAAATCTTTAAAACTACGCAACGGATTTTGAAGCGGTTTTTTTTTAATAGATAGAGTGATTCAAGAGGAAGTTTTATATGTATAATACATGCATAATATTGTAGAGAAACACTGAGAAATTTAGAGGTTTCTAATGTGATGTCGTAAATAAACACATTTTAGACCCGCGTGCGAAGCCGGGACGGGTCGCTAGTTTACTATAAAATATTGACTAAATTTAGCAATATTTGGGAGTGGTCCAAATTTTTTTTTTATATTTTTGACCCTACCTTACTAAAATGTCAACACTGAGGAAAAATTATCTAATATAGTTTGCTAAGACATGCATAGTTAGTTATTGTTTGCTTATTATTTATTAATACATATTAATTAAATTGTTAGTGTATCAAACCCGCTTTAGTGTTATATCAATTCCAGATTTGCTAGAATCGTGTTTTTATTGGTCCATCAGTTCCATTAGCAGCACAGTCTTGTTGAATAATAAACTACTTTTAATACAGCAATTTTGTTAAAAAATAAATTGTATCTTCTCAGTGCGACGCATTTTGTTCCCAGTAAAGCGCTTTCTCTACAATTCGGAAAGCTGAATAGCGTGCCCAAAAATAAATTGTATCCGTTAGAACCTATAATCCACCAAGACGTTGGTGGGGGTTCATAGCCATCGGCAATCGCCGCGCGCCGTAGTATTAGTTTTAACGTATTTGTTGGGCAGGTTACATCGTTGTTCGGAGTCTTCTAGGTGTCCTGTCTGAATTTCAATTTTATTGATCGTTCCAATACCTGTTTTTTAAACTTTACATGTCAGATAAAGCAATAGAAAATTCTTATTTCGCACAACCCATCATAAGTATTGGACTTTAGAATCTTTGGACGAATTTTACCATCTCAGATAACCATGTTGCATAATAAATAATCATATATAATATTAAATGACAAATAGAATATCACACTAGAAGCTCTTAACATTTTTGAAAACTACAGTACTGATTTTTAGTCGTAAGTATATGCTTTATTAACCGTAGTAAGCAAATATTATTATGCATAATGTCAAGTTTCATTACAACTGCCCCTCGGAATTATTACAGTACCTATCTAAAACTAGATTACAGCCCCAAAAGAACTAGATAATTATTGTGAGTATTCAGAGCAATAATGGCTATAAACGACTCTATGGTAGCGATAACTTATTTCCTATTGGCTAAATTACCGTGATATTATCACTATACAACGGTCTAGCAATGTTCGTTGTTTTACAGTAGAAAAGCGCGTCGCTGTCACATATAGTATTAGACAGTTGTATAAAGGGTATGTGAATTCTTATAAGGAATCGAAGGCTTTTTCTGAGTGAATAATGTAATATTTCATACTTTTTAAAGCGCTTTTTTCAATAAATGTCTTGGCATAGAAATTATACTATAGGCGAAATATTATATTCATTCAACCTCTCTCTACTCTACTCCCCATTCACAAAATATACTTAGCCTTAACCTATTTCACCTTATATCATAACATTATTTCAATTAAAATCTCGCCTAAACGGATAAAATTATACTGCCAAGATTTTATATCCAATTAGGCTACATTTAGATTTTAAAGCCTATCGGGTGTTTTATTAGACGTTACACCCGCCCTTTTTTCATCAAGAGCCTCTTTTATTACCACATTATAAAGTTTTTACGAGTCTCGTAAACTTATTGCTGTAATAACATTGTAAGGTAGATCTCTAAAGTCTGCGGGTATGTATCTGGAAATAAAGTTTTGGTCGACTTCGTCCTTGTTATTTTATTCTTTTTAGGGTTCAGTAAAAGAACGGAAACCTTATAGGCGAAGTGACTTTGTCCGCCCCTCTATGTAGTCGCGATAGAGAAAACGGCTGACTGATTTTATACTAAATTGATGAAACAACATTATAATAAATAAACTTTGTACCCGATAAAATATGTAATATAAAGAGTATGTTAGTACCCACGACTAAATCCAACGAGAAAAATTGATGTAAATTTTTTTCTAAGTTTAAAAAATTCCCGCTAGGAGCCGTACTTACTATGATATCTTTCAAATTTTCGCAAGGCGGAGCAATAGACTCCAAGACAACAGGCAACGCCGTTCTCATTGGGTTATCTTTGACCTCTCGTTTGATTTTGATGGGTGTGACTGGTGTTGTGGTTAAGTATGTTTAGTAAATAAAGCACCCGTCAAAAAAAAAAGCATCGGATAGCTAGACAACTTGCGCAAAGCTGATAGACAGGGCTGACAACCTGTAGCATCTCCAGGCAATTCTGGCCTCTTCTTGACGGCAGAAAAACTGCAGCACTACTACAGCACAGTCGGAAGGACCTAAGAAACATCACTGCCGTAGTCACCGGGCACTGCCTGTTCGGTAGACACGCTGAACGTATGCAAACACCAACTAACGACTTCTGTAGAAGTTGCAGAGAAGAAGATTTAGCGTTTCTTGTGTGAATGCCCCGGCCTCGCGAAAAGAAGGTTCAATGCCCTGGGTGAACCATTCTTTAATGATCTGGAGGAAGTGAGCAGTCTGCAACTGGGTCGACTCACTAAGTTTATTAACAGCAGTGGCTGGTTTGAATGAGCTGTTAAGATTTTTCTACATTCTACGTCGCGTTAACCATTAGGAAGCTGATGCGGATAGCTTCCGAGGAACATGTGTGGTAGAGTCGATTCACTCAGTAAACCTGCAAGATGGCCGACATGTCATATGACAAAAGTCATATTTCAGCTAAATAAAATAAATTTTTGCATTTTCAATGACTTTTGTCATATGACATGTCGGCCATCTTGCAGGTTTATTGAGTGAATCGACTTTACCACAACGGTCCTTATAGTCTTAAGCTTTTACTACGTACCAGTATTACGTGTGACTGTTTGGACAATGCCAGAGGTCTGCCACTCTAACCTAACCTAATAGAGCACCCGGTAGCCGCTAGATATATACCTAGTAAAATGTTTAAAACGAAGATTCGGCAAACTAAGGATCAAAAAATAAATCTTTTCAGTACTATTAGGAAACATAAATGATACCTAATTTTCTATTTGATTAGGGATATCTGTTACGCCTTCTAGCGGACATCTCACGAACGATATTTTTTTTCAGAAAGCTGAACGGTTAACGATCGCTGTGATACAGCTTAGAACCGTTCTTATTTGGCAACTCGGTATACAGGGTAATTTAATGTCGTTAATGGCAAACTGCAATAGCTGATTAGAAATACGTAATAAATGGTCAATACAAAAGTTGAAGGCAAATGGCTTATAATCAATAAAATTATTTTTGATTCTACAGTGTGACTTAAAAAAGCAGCACGATAAATAATACATTACTTTTTTAAATAGAAAACGTTTTCTTTTATACGTTTTATAGCTATACCTCCTTATATTTTTATTTTTATTATTATTATGATCTTTATTCTATTTTTCACAGCTTTTTGTTGGTATTGCTGCCATTTTTTTACAGTACAGAGTATCTTAACCTGTTTCTAACTACGTGGCGAGTTGGAGGAGTATGACGGTTTTTTAAATGAAAGGCCTAATTTTGTAAGTTGGACTTAAACGTTTTTGTCATAGCTCCTTCCGCCGATATTATTATCGGAATTATGTATATTTGTTCAAGCTTCCTTTTTTTGATTTCTGTCGCCAAATTTGTTATACGATTACGTTTTGGAGAGGTTGTGTGTTAGTGAGAAACGTGTATCGATTATGAAGTCTTTCTTGTTATTCTTTTTAATTAAAATAATATCCTAATGCTTGTGCATAATTCGTTATTATCGGCCGGTCCCAGTATACGAGATATTGAGTAGTAACAAGTACTAATTCGGGTGAGTATTGATAGTATGGTGGAAGGTTACCTTTTAGACCTAATTTATGAGACAGTTCTTTGATTTGCCACCTGATTCTTATGTCTTCCTCCTTAACCCTTCATAATACCGTGCAAGCAATAATTTGCATCAAAGAGGACTAGGATTAAAAAACGTAGGGCTTGGTTTAGATCACAATGATATGGGGACGATATATCTAACCAAATCTAGGTTAAAATTTTGTCAAATTTTGTCAAAATAAATCATATCTTTTCAATAAATTTTGGGTAAACCATTAAGAGTAATTCCTGCGTCTTTCAAAATCTGCGGCTTGTATTTCTTGGAATACTTACACTTTATAAGGAAATAAATTTAGCTGCTTCTTAAGAATAGTCCTGCATATTCCATAAGATCTTCCCACTTCTTGGGACAGGCGTCTTATACAATTTGTTGGCATATTTTGCATTATTTCACGACCGTTTGCAACAAGTTCTTCTGTTCTTACAGATGGTCTTCCTGCTCCTTTTTTGTGTTGTATAGAACCTGTTTTCCTAAACACAGCCACGGTTCTTTTCAGGCAATGATAAGAATTCCCAGCAATAAAAGCAACATTAGGAAAATGTTCGTGAAAATCTTCCATGCACAAACCCGGATTGTATTGCCACTCACCATGAATGTTTTGTGCTGTTCCGTAAAGCCCATTATGTGAATTGTTCAAGAAATTGAAAAAATTAGCAATGAATCAAATTACTTGTAACGACTGTCAAAGATGACGGAATAACTGATTGTTAATTCAGGTAGTTAGTAACACCCAACAGGTATTAAGCTCTACGGCTAAGCATTACGTCCTTAGATGCAAGCCCCTCTTTGATGCAAATAATTTTTGCTCGCACGGTATGTTCTATAATTTCTCCAGGGAAACATTTTCTGCATACATCTTCTACATTTCTTTTTAAGATTACCTTTTCATAGTATCTTGTTAGAATGACACGGTCTTTCTTTCTTTTCTAACGAATTCAGTGACTTTTGTCTATCTATGTGTAGATATTGAAGTACAGTAGGGCCATGCAAAGCTTTCCATGGCCAAATTACAAACTGTTCACTTGGAGGCGCGCGGATCATCTCCCCTTTTTTCGTTTTAAGTTGATTCTTTCAAGTGCAGAGCGCACCTCCGCTCTGTAGAATCTAAATTTTGTCAACAGCCTGCGCTATCAAGTTCGTGCAAATCGATGGCTGAGTACTTAAGAATTCCGAATGAGTAGGTAAGTCTTGCTTTTGTCCAGGTATTAATGGCAGTAATAGGGTTACCAGCATTCAGATAAGTAAAAAAAAGTTTTGTACATCTGCTTTTAAATTTATTTTTAAACTCCCTTTTTAGGCTCTTGTGACTTATTTGTTGATTTTGTGAAATGCCCAAGTATTTATATGATTAATTCTAAAATGTTCTTTTAAGTTGAGACGATATCCATAGGATGTTGATTTCAGTAGTGAAGGGCAGTGGGTTCATGGCCAAAATAAACCAAAGGTGACTTAATAAATTGCCTTGAAATAATATAATTCCCAACTTCTCTTGCCCAATATGGAGGTTGGTATTTGGTATTCCATTGCTTTATTAGGGCCCTAGCATGGTGTATATTAAGGGATGTTTTATTAGTATTATTATTATTATTGTTATTATTATTTCCTTAATATCTAACATTTCCAGGTTTCCAGACTTTACGTCCTTAGTATATTATCCTCCTCAGTGTAGCCATTATTTTAACACATAAGTTTAAGGTTATGAAATGACAACACTAGGAAAATTAAACGGAAACTCGGTAAGATCAAAAGACAAAGTTCCGAGATAACCAAAAAGAGGAATAAGGGAATTGTGTTTTTGTCACTGGCAGCCTTTATTATATTGTCATTTAAATTAGGGAAAGCTTAGCCAAAACCAAAAGCTTACCGGATGTGAATCGGTTGCTGGTAAAGGTAATAAATTTGGCTTGTCTTAGATAAGCACTATTTGGATATTCGCAGTAGTAGTGTAGAGAAAACAAGAAGGATTAGTGCATTATTTATTGTTTAGTTGTTTGGGGCGTTAGAAATATGATATCATGCAATTTCTTTCATCAACAATGGCAATAGTGGGATCCAAGATAAATGATTTAAACGCTATCCAGGGAAAAAATCCAGCATCGGGTACGTCCAAATCACGCTCTTTGGCAGCAGCAGTTATTAGTAATAGTTATAAATTTTATATACCAATTGGTTTTTCTAGAGACCGATCGAAGATTCGATTTGAGTTTAGGTTTCGGCTAGTTTCGGCCAAAAAATCTAGTTTTAGTGACAGTTTCGGTTTCGTCCAAAGATCGGTGGAAACTTCGGTTGCGCCGAAAATTGTCGCGCATCGTTCGGCTAACTTTGGGTGAGTTCGTAGGCAGTATTTTCTATATAAATAGATATATTTACATATTTTAATTATTGTTTTTTATTTAATTTAACAAGAGTTTCCTATCTGTATATGTGTAAAAAATACATTAGATTTCACTATACAATGGAATTTTTAACATGTATAAATAAGTTTCGGTTTTGGTTTCGGCCTTTACGAACAAACATTTTAAGAGCAAAAATTTCACAAACTAACTTTTTGACAAAAACGGCGTTCAGATGAAATTAAACTTTTTACTTATCGATGAAATGAACTAACGTGCAAGGCACAGAATAATAATTATGATCCCTAATGAAAAAGAATTAAAAAATTTTAACCTGTAAAGTTTTGGCCAAATGAATAATAATTGTAGGTACTTACTGACCACACAAAAGTAAATAAAATTCAATGAAAGTAAAAAACCATAACCACTAAATATTTTAAAAACCTAATTAAATGTAACAAAAAGCACAAAAACGCAATTCATAACTCGGTGTTTGGGCTCATTACGGTCCACAACTAATCTGGGGATATTATTATGTCCCAATATCAGCTGATCGATGACAAATTTCTTCTGTCATCTGTTTAAAAACGAGAGAATTTGTGCCGTTTACTATATGATCTACCTATTAGTAATATGTTTCGTTTATGTTTTGAATTAGATTTTGATAATTTGTGGTGTAAAGTCCTAGTTACTTTTTTTGTCTTCATTTATACGCAATTGACGTGCGTTCGCATGACTTCACCGCCTCCATCTTGCAATTTTACTGGGTAAAAATAGTAGGGGAGAAGGTGGCAGGTCGTTACATTTTTTGTATTTATATTTTTTTATAGAATAAGTGAATATGAAAAAGACTGTTTATTTATTTTATTATAGTACAAACATTAAACAATTAAAATTAGCACACAAATACCATCTAAAACATACAAGTGGAAACAAAAAAAAAATCTTTTAATGCATATTGTAACAATGTGCCCCGCCTACGGGGTAGGTTGATACACTATGTGGGGCAAGTTGTCATATGTAAAGGTAAATGTAAAAGCATAAAAATACTTTTTTTCTTTAATCGCTATCAGACAAACAATGGATACACACATAATAGTTATTTTGGCCACAAGACACATGGGCCCATCTCTTGCATGATGTGCATTGGATCCACTGCTCATTATTTTTGGTTTGGTTCCAAACATACCAGTGGCGGATTTACAAATTTGCCGCTAGTAGGCTATTTAATTTTTGCCGCCCCTATACCAGTGACGGCTCGTGAGTTGTGAAACAGGTGAAGTGTTCGGGAAAGAAAAATCCTGCTGCAGGCGAATTGCGCCGCAGGCGAAAATTTTTTAAGACTACGCCCAAATTTGGTCAATAATTTTTAGTAAATATTTTAAAAATTTATGATTACCTACTTATTTTATTGAAAATGAAATTTCTTTCTGCAAAGCCAGTAAAGTTCCAACTACCTTTTTTTATCCCCATTAACAGACACGGCCAACAATAAAGTTTATTTAAAAAAATACTACCCGTCGACCATGAATAAAGATTGTACCATTTATTTCTGTAAGATAAAAAAAAAATTTTGGGCCAAATTTGCCGCCCCCTAAAATCTGCCGCCCTAGGCTCCAGCCTACTCAGCCTAATGGTAAATCCAGCACTGAAACATACCAAACAAACTGTGTTTGAAGGCAGGTTGTTACATGTAACAATGTTCCCCATACGTATGTGTAACGAGTAACGACATGCCCCATTTGACAAATTTTAGGTTATAATTTATTTTATGGAAGTAGATGAATCTAATTTAAACAATATATAGTTAAATATTATTATGTAGTATTTTATATGTACAATAAAGTGTATATAGGGTAAATACTCGATGACACCGCATTCAAAATATTTTCAGATCACTCAACTATCCAAAAAATTCTTCTTCAAGTTTAGAAAATTAGTTTTATTTTAGATAGGTTCTGCATGTTCTCAAACTAAAATAACACCCATTAAATCCGGTAAAAGTCTTATGGTATACGAGGTAGGATCAAAAATTTGAAATTCCGCTAAGAGTAAATTAACTACATCTTTTATTTTAGAATATTTTTTTACCAAAAATTATTATTTTAATTTCAAAGTTATATCCAAATTTTAAATTTCGCTTATTTTGGACAAAAAAATTGATTTAATCGTATTTTCTGAATAACCCTGTATAAAAAATAAATGGCAACCGAACAGTACGAAAAAAAGATTTTCTGCAGACTTTGCTAGAGATAACCGTCGATCATAAGTCCGATTAGTTTGTTTTTATAATATTATGGCTTTTTAAAATAAAAACATAAAAATATTAAATATTTTTGTTGCACACCGTATCTTATTTTCTGAGGGAACAAGTTAATTTCATCTAACTGATATTTTTTGATTTACATTGACTTAAAGCATCTCCTAAATAGTTTTTATACATTAAAGTGTGCATAGAAAGTTTCCTTTTGATTAATAAAGAAAAAAATTTTAATTAAAAATAGATTTTATATTCACGCAAAATAAGGATCAATAATATATTTTCAATTAAATTTTTTTTCCTTATAAATCAAAAGGAAACTTTCTATGCATACTTAAATATATAAAAAACTATTTAGGAGATGCTTTAAGTTAATGGAAATCAAAAAATATCAGTTAGATGAAATTAATTTGTTCCCTCAGAAAATAAAATTGGTGTGCAGCAAAAATATTTAATATTTTTATGTTTTTATTTTAAAAAGCCATAATATTATAAAAACAAACTAATCGGACTTATGATCGACGGTTATCTTTAACAAAGTCTGCAGAAAATCTTATTTTTGTACTGTTCGGTTGCCATTAATTTTTTATACAGGGTTATTCAGAAAACACGATTAAATCCATTTTTTTATTCAAAAGAAGAAAGAATTTGGAATTTGGGTATGACTTTAAAATTAAAACAATAATTCTTGGTAAAAAAATATTCTAAAATGAAAGATGAAGGTACTTTACTCTTGACCGAATTTCAAATTTTTAATCCTACCTCGTATACCATAATACTTTTACCGGATTTAATGGGTGTTATTTTGGTTCGAGAACATGCAGAACCTATCTAAAATAAAATTAATTTTCTAAACTTGAAGATAAAAAAAACTTTCACACTTTCTGCCGGTCACTGTATGATAATATGTAGTTTTTAACCCTATTTTGACACTATTTTAAAATTATAAATAAAAAGTCATATTTATTATTTTTTCCACTACTAACCTATAACATCGCCATTATTGACCGATTAATTAACGCCAGAAATCGTTTTTCTCTCCCTTCTCAGTTGCTATTGACAACGGTCAATAATAAAGCATTGAAATCCATTATTGACCGATCTATTTAAAACCAGGTAACTTGATTTGTTAATTCCCCAACAAATAACATGAAAGGTGACGCCAAGCCAACTGACAAGAAAACAAATTATCTTGCCAATATGCCAAAGCAGGTAACTTGATTAATAGTATATTATTAACCAAGGTTTAGACAGCTATCATTATTGCCCGAGCGTCAAGTTTAAATCACGAGGAGAGGAGCGACGAGGGATTTAGGGCGCGAGGGCTATAGGCTGTCTAAACCGTGGTTAATATATTTTTTTTTCCACTACTAACACTTTTATTTTGTACAGTATTAATAAATTATAAAAAATATTAGGTAGGTATAAATATATATTTTAATCAAGTTACCTGCTTTGGCATATTGGAAAGATAATTTGTTCTCTTGTCAGTTGGCTTGGCGTCACCTTTCATGTTATTTATTGGGGAATTAACAAATCAAGTTACCGGGTTTTAAATAGATCGGCCAATAATGGATTTCAATGCATTATTATTGACCGTCGTCAATAGCAACTGAGAAGGGAGAGAAAAACGATTTCTGGCTTTCTGGCGTTAATTAATCGGTCAATAATGGCGATGTTATAGGTTAGTAGTGGAAAAAATATATATTTATACCTACCTCACAGGATTTTTTATAATTTATTAATACTGTACAAAATAAAAGTGTTACTAGTGGAAAAAAAGGTATATTAACCACGGTTTAGACAGCCTATAGCCCTCGCGCCCTAAATCCCTCGTCGCCCCGCTCCTCGTGATTTAAACTTGACGCTCGGGCAATAATGATGGCTGTCTAAACCTTGGTTAATAATATACTATTATTACCCATAAAACATAATATTTACAATTCCATCGAAATTTTCTTTCACTAATAACAGCCTTCAATAACTAGCAATGTTATAAGCGATAGAGACCAGGGTCGATAATTTTTGAAACCGAAAAAATAATAGTAGGATAAAACCCATTGGAAAAGGAAGAGATTATAACAAAAATGAATGGAAAAATAAATTACGGGCGATCCGAGGTCGGGAAGTGGGGGGCGGTGAGTTTTTAAGGTTAGAAAACGATTTATCTCGATTTTCAGCAAAACCACATATGAAAAAACGTTAAATGGCAACGTTGTAGGTATTAAAAAGATCTACAACTTTTGTATTTGCACTTTTTTCACATAACCTCAAAATTTATGTGAAAAATTCAAATAACCAAGTTTTTGGTTTTTTATTTTTATCTTTTACAAAAACATTTTTTTATACACGAAATTTGGTGAAAACTTATCTTTTTATGTCCCAAACACACTGTAATTTTTTTGATTCAAAATATTTATTTTTTAACCTTATTTTGACTTAATATCGAAAAAGCACCCTAATTTTCAATCGAAAATTCTCACGTCAAAATATCTGCTTTTTTAATAAAGTCGGTGGGCTTTTTGTTCGTTGAAATCTCTACTTTCTGATGGTGTAAAAAAAATATACATTACTATGGTAAATATTCTCAAAAAATGCAAAGAAACAAAAAAAAATCGAATCCGAATTATTTTTTTTTTAATCATAATGTACTATTTTGAGCTATTTATTAAAATTTATACTTTAATTACTCGAAAAACGTAAGATTCCATGTTACATTGATAAACAAAAAAATTACAAATCCATAAAACATAAAGATCGCAAAAAATATGCGAAAATAATTGTTCTAAATATAATTAAAGGTAGGATTTAAAGGGGATTTCATCAAATTTACCATAGAAATGTATTTTTTTTACACCATCAGAAAGTAGAGATTTGAACGAACAAAAATCCCATCAACTTTTTTAAAAAAGCAGATATTTTGACGTGAGAATTTTCGATTGAAAATTAGGGTGCTTTTTCGATATTAAGTCAAAATAAGGTTAAAAAATAAATATTTTAAATCAAAAAAATTACAGTGTGTTTGGGACATAAAAAGGTAAGTTTTCGACAAATTTCATGTATAAAAAAAATTTTTTGTTAAAGATAAAAATAAAAAACCAAAAACTTGGTTATTTGAATTTTTCACATAAATTTTGAGGTCATGTGAAAAAAGTGTAAATACAAAAGTTGTAGATCTTTTTATTACCTACAACTTTGCCATTTAACGTTTTTCATAAGACTTGTAGTTTTGCCGAAAATTGAGATAAATCGTTTTCTAACCTTAAAAACTCACCGCCCCCCACTTCCCGACCTCGGATCACCCGTAATTTATTTTTCCTTTCATTTTTGTTATATTCTCTTCCTTTTCCAATGGATTTCATTCTACTATTCTTTTTTTTCACTTTTTACCATTTGCAAAGGCTTCAGCCCTGGTCTAATAATTTATAATGGCAAGACAAAACAGATGCTTAATTAAAAGTTACGGGGGCGCTAAAAACTCTTATTATTAATGAACTTACCGATTACGGTTAAATTTACTCGACTATTCCTAGTTTGTCCCAATTTAAAATCAACACGACACCTGTACACTGCCTGGTCCGATTCTCGGATGTGGTCTATACCGAGTTCTGCAGGTTGTTTGTCCTGAAGAAAGTACGCTCTGTTCGAAAACACTTTTTCGTCAGACCACCTTTCAGCTATTGAAAAGTCACGATCGCGCCCGTCGACACTGGAAAAAAAAAAGAAATTTGTTAATATTATCCGAATGGTACAAATAAATTATATAATATATAATAAATATGTATTATACAGGGTGTTACAAATTCGAGGCTAAGTACAGGGATCTCCGAAACTACGAGAGATACAAAGTCGGTTAAATGGGGGCAAAGTTCCGCAATATGGAGCTCAAGAAAATGCCGCTATAAAAATTTCAAAGTTCCGACTACCTTCGGAGATATCCGAAAATAAACGAAAATTAGCAAATTCGTTTTTATTTTTTCCTGATTACATTTGTTGAAATAATTTCAAACAAATGTCACATATCCATTGCCACTTTTTCTCCTCTACAAGATGACATAATTAGTTTTTAATTCCGACGTTTCGTTGGCGGGCCACCATCATCAACTTCATTTTTTTAAATACGGACCTGGAATTTAAATTGCGTATTTTTGATCCTCATACCTCTGAAACCTAATATTTGATGTCTTCTAAATGTCATGCAGACGTTTCGTGTCCCAAAAATGCATCAGCAAGGTTTTTGGATTTAAAAAAAAATTCTACCCTAGTGAAAATACCAGTATTCATTTGAAATTGAGCAGATGAGGTGTATAAGAGAAAATTAAAATATTTTTGTCTTTAAAACACTTATTTAATAATAATAAATGTAATAAATTATGGGTAAAGGAAACAGAACAAAAACAAATTCATATTAGATAAACTTACTTAAATAACCACATTAAAACAGGATTAACGCACTGGTAATATCATAACAAAATTAAGAAAAGGTGAGAATATCCTTCAAACTTATCTCAAATGTTCGAACAGATTGCCGTTTACGTTTAAACACTTTAATGCTTTGGTATTTACTTTTCTTACTGCCCTTAAAATTGATCTTTTGCGTAAAGATCGGCATGAAGTTAAAATTTTTTGACGTAACTCCGCCAAGTTTTCAACAGGCCCATTTTTATATACTTTATTTTTTATTGCACCCCATAGAAAAAAATCTAGGGGTGTCAGATCGGGCGATCTCGCTGGCCACTCTACCACACCTCGGTTTCCTATCCACTTTTCTGGGAAATGTCGATGTAAATATGCACACACATATCGACCATTATGGGGAGGTGCACCGTCATGTTGAAACCAGAGATGTGGAAGGGTTGCCAACGGGACATCCATTAAAAAATCTTCAAATTGGTTATTTAAAAAATTAAGATACATATCTGCGTTTAAATTATGGTCATATAAAAATGGACCCAAGATTTTGTCCCCACACAATCCTGCCCAAACATTAATGGAAAACCTGATTTGAGGACGAAGTTCTCTATTTTCTCTTGGGTTCTCTACAGCCCAAACATGTTCGTTATTTCTATTAAATAAACCACAATTTGTGAATTTTGACTCGTCCGTCCAGATAATGCGATTTAAAAAATTCGGAATTATTGTAGCCTGATCTCTCATCCATTGGCAAAAAGTAACTCTTCTCTCGGCATCTCCAGGATGTAATGTTTGAGAAATATGAATTTTGAAGGGCTTGAAGTCATTTGATTTTAATATTCGCCAACATTTAACATGGTGTAAAGAGTGCAAGTTTGCTTCCGACTTAATTTGTCTGGTGGACACAGAAGGGTTTTGGTTTACCTGTAGATACAATAGACAGCATTTATTAAAAAGCATATATTATCATAATTTATAAAAAATACTAACCTGGTTTAGAACTGTATCAATTTCCCCATTTTCGAATTTATTACCATATTTCTTTCGTGGTTTTATAAATGACCCATATTCCTTCAAATTAAACTCCAACCTTTTAAAGTATGTGTAGTGTGGTTGAGGTTTTTCCGGATATTGCTCAAAATACATCTGAGTGGATCTATAACAATTTCTTTGGCATAAAAAGTAAATGCGAAGCATATCACTTTTTTCTTGGTTGGAGAATGGCATTTTGTGGCATTAAAATAAAAAATCCACAAACGTTATCACCGCAGTGCCCCAAATGTCATTAGTTTTTAATTTTTCATGGCACTCTTATTTATTTTACACATACTTGCTGTTTCAAAGGTTGGAATTTAATAATGGTAAAAGATAAATATGGTTCAACGCCAAAATTATTCAGTCAGTGTATGAATACACCTCAGCAATATTTGTAATTTCGTTAATCCCGTATTAAAGTAAGTTTGTCTAATAGGAATTTGTTTTTGTTCTGACTTTCACTAGGGTAGAATTTTTTTTTAAATCCAAAAACCTTGCTGATGCATTTTTGGGACACGAAACGTCTGCATGACATTTAGAAGACATCAAATATTAGGTTTCAGAGGTATGAGGATCAAAAATACGCAATTTAAATTCCAGGTCCGTATTTAAAAAAATGAAGTTGATGATGGTGGCCCGCCAACGAAACGTCGGAATTAAAAACTAATTATGTCATCTTGTAGAGGAGAAAAAGTGGCAATGGATATGTGACATTTGTTTGAAATTATTTCAACAAATGTAATCAGGAAAAAATAAAAACGAATTTGCTAATTTTCGTTTATTTTCGGATATCTCCGAAGGTAGTCGGAACTTTGAAATTTTTATAGCGGCATTTTCTTGAGCTCCATATTGCGGAACTTTGCCCCTATTTAACCGACTTTGTATCTCTCGTAGTTTCGGAGATCCCTGTACTTAGCCTCGAATTTGTAACACCCTGTATATATGTTCACATTATGCGGGGTTTCCGTTATGCAATATTCACACTACCAAGTGTTTACTATATAAGTATTGTTTTTTTTAGATAAAACTAAGTCAAGTATAGTGTGAGCTTGTACTTTGGAATAAATGCAATAAATCCATTACAGTTTTTTTTTGTTAAAAAAATGCTTGGGCACAGGTATTAAGATTTTTGTGGCCTTTCCTATAAAGAAAAAGATTGATACAGTATGTCCCAAATCATGATGATATCGATAGTATTCTGTATTTGTTTACATTTTTTGGGTCAATTTAAAGCAACACCTTTTTACAAATAAATTGCTACCCGCTTACGTGTCATATCATTTTCAGATTTGCTAGAACAGTGTTTTTATTAGTAGTAACCAGTTCCATTAGCAGTACAGTCTTGTTGAATAATGAACCACTTTTAGTACATCAATTTTAGTAAGATATAAATTATAAATTGTATCTTCTCAATGCGAAGCATTTTGTTCCCAGTAAAGCAGTTTTCTTCATATTATGTCTCTTCTACACATCAATTTTTTAATTCCATAAAAGCCCCATTAAGGTTCTACTCCATTTTCTCTTCTGCTAAAACAATCAGCATTAAAGATATTTTCTGTCTCTTGATGATGAACGTTTCTACGTTCGAAACATGTAGAGACCCCTGAAGAATTTTTATTCTATTAAATTTTGTAAAGAAAGACTTTTAGTTTTTTCTTTCTTTCCCATACTTTCATCTCCACTTTAAGCATGGACTATTTCTTCAAATTAAATATTATTATGATTAGTATCAAATTTTATTACAATTGCCAGTCAAAACTAATACAGTATATAAAACCAGATTACACCCCGAATAGAACTTGATAATTACTGTGAGTATTCAGAGAAATAATGGCTATAAAACATGCTATGGTAGCAAACACTCCTATTTCCTATTGGCTACATTACTGTAATATTATCACTACACAACAATCTAGCAATTTTCGTTGTCTTACAGTAGGAAGGCGCGTTGCTGTCACATAATATAGTATTTAACAGTTGTATAAAGAGTATGTTAATTCTTATAAGGAATAGAAGGGCTTTTTCTTAGTGTATAGTTTAAACGTTGTTTGTTATGCAAGATATTTTGAATTCTGGGCATTCATTGAAATAAATAATTTCATAAGATGGCCCTAAATCTATACTGGCATTTCGAAAATAAGAGAAAAATCCGTTACATAAGAATCACAGTTTAACAAAACATTTATGCGTCTTACAATAACTTTAGACTAAAATAAATTGTCCTTCGTAATTTGGGGAAGAACACTCAAGGAAAGACAATTTATTTTGTCAAATTTCAACTTTTATTGAAAAACTTTTTCTTTACACGACGCGTTTCGCTACATAGTAGCTTCTTCGGGTGTATGGTGCTAACTAATTTTATTGCAGTAGAATAACAAAATGGTCTAGATACCTACTTACTTACTCAATACAGGTATACATATCTATTACAAGCTTAATCATTTAATTATATGTTCTTAACACTGTTTAGGTATTGTAAACTTAAATATTATTGTCGGTATAATATATCTTAATCTTATGGGAAATCCAAAGAACCCTATTTAGATTATTGACACAGATTTAGCAAAGGGGAACTATTTAGTTCTAATTGGTCGTTTAATAATGTACCGGAATTTTTTAATCGATTTATTTCTATACTTTCCAAAATATTAAGTTTTTAACCCTTGTTTTCCATATGTAAAATTTTAAATTTGTTATCAAAACTGTGTTGTTCTTGTAAAAGATGATTTGGGGAAGAAACACTAGTAACAGTGACAGCGGAGGGCAGTCAGGAGTTGATTCGACATGCGGTGAGGAATTCTTAAAAATATACTCACTACGTTTATTTCTAGATTCGTTACCATTGGACCCTTTCGTTTGTTCAAAAACAAGAACGTTAATATGCTTCAAAACAAATTATAGAAACCTTTAATCCTGAAGCAAAGCAATTTAAAACGTGTTAAAGAGGCCGCGCCGCGCTCCGTTTAAAGATAATATTTCACATTTTATGCGCTGCTAATTCACTCTATTCCCAAAGTAGTATAAAGTTATTTATAGGATATTAACTGCGAACGTGGTAATAAGTTGAAAATCAAACGGGGTGGAAAATGGTTTTTGTACACGCCCATTACTGACTTCAAATAAACGAGCTCCCCAATTTGCCTCTTTATAGTATACGTTAGGTAAGACAAAGCTTCGGTAAATATTTGTTTAAGTAGAAGTGAAATAAAGTATCATTATTTGATAGTAAGGTTTTTGTAATGGATTAATCTTGGATGCTATAGCTTAATTATTTAAAAAAATGTTTTAACGGAATTTGATTCGTCTTCATCTCTTAATATTTTTTCTGCGCGAAACGCCCAAAGGAGTCAATCTTTCTTTTCTCTTTTCACCATTTATATAATAATTTGAAGAAATAGTCCATGCTTCAAATGGAGTTAAAAGTATGGGAAAGAAAGAAAAAACCTACAGTCTTCCTCCACAAAATTTAGTAGAATAAAAATTCTCTAGGGTCTCTACCTGTTTCGAACGTAGAAACGTTCATCATGTGGAAATGGCCTAGAACCTTAATGGAGCTTTTATGGAATTAAAAAATTGTGTAGAAGAGACGTAATATGAAGAAAATTGATAAGGTTAAACCATACTGAGTATGTAAAATAAGTTATTAAAGGGGTCTAAACCAACCAAATAAACTGGGGAAGAAAAAAAGGTGTCGAAGAAGTTTATGTCAGTAAGACATTAAGAATAAAATTGTAATATCACGATAAAATTACATTGCAAAAAGTGTTTTGTGGGGTACTAAGGATTAAAACACTTTTTGCCATGTAATTTTATGGTGATATTCAATTTTATCCTTTTATTGTTTATTTTTTTTAACGGACCTCCAGAACACGTTGTTGGTATTTAAATTTCATCAGGGCGGATTTAGGTCACTACCGGTTTTTATTTAGTTACAAAACAAGATGCGCCATCTATGTGCAAAATTGCAAAACCGTAAGACCGTTGCAAAAGATTCTACAGAACTTGTCCCATTAGACCCTTGTCCAAATAGCCCCCACTGTACCCTATAACTATTTTCGAAATTTTTATCTTAGCGATAGGTAATAGTATAGAAGTCAAATGTATGAAAATTACTTGATTTTAAACAAACACTATTAAAGACAAACAAATATTTTTTAAACTTCGATAGATTTAAAGGGTACACTAAGGAAAATGATCTAATACAACAGGTTTGCTAAGACATAGTTTGTATTGATAGCTTATTTTTTATTGACCAGTATTAAATAAATTGCTAGTGTATCAAACCCGCTTTAATGTTATATCAATTATTCCAGATTTGCTAGAATAGTGTTTTTATTGGTAGTAATCAGTTCCATGAGCAGCACAGTTTTGTTGAAACTTGTATTCGTTGGAACCTTTAATCCACAAGACGTTGGAGGTGGTTCGTAGCGATCAGCAAATGCCGCGCGCGCCTTAGTATTAGTTTCAACGTATTTGTTGCGCAGGTCACATCGTTGTGCGAAGTCTTCCCGCTGTCCTGTCTGAATTTAAATTTTATTGATTGTACCAATACTTGTTCAAATTCATTTATTTTTGCTTTGAATTTAGGTTTTTTGAAACATTGCATGTCAAATAAAGAATCGAATATTCTTATTTCGCACAACCCATCATTAGTAATGGACTTTATAATCTATGGACGAATTTCATGATCTCAGTAAACCATGTTCAACAATAGATAATCATATGCAATGTTAACTGACAAGAACAACATCACACTAGAAGCTATTTAAATTTTTGAGAACTACAGTACTGATTTTTAGTGGTAAGTATGATTTATTAACCGTGGCAAGCAAATATTATTATGAATAGTGTCAAGTTTCATTACAACTGCTAGTCGAAACTAATACAGTATATAAAACCAGGTTACACCCCCAATAGAACTAAATAATTACTGTGAGTATTCGGAGGGAGCTATAATGGCTATAAACCATTCTATGGTAGTATTAACTCCTATTTCCTATTGGCTAAATTACCGTGATATTATCACTACACAATGGCATAGCAATTTTCGTTGTCTTACAGTAGGAAGGCGCGTTGCTGTCACATATCGTATTAAACAGTTGAATAAAGAGTATGTGAATCCTTATAAGGAATAGAAGACTTTTTCTCAGTGTATGTCGCAAGTAAAAGTGATAGTAGACAATTAGGGCAAGGAAAATCAGTCATTTCTTATTGTACACATATTGCACGGCTTTACAATAACAGCCAGAATTTTTTTCTAATAACTCATCATTAAGAAAGTTGTAAACTTTAATTTTATCAAAAATTTATTTGCTAAGAAGCAGTGCGTATCAAAATAATCCAAAAGGGAAATGTCGCGTGTTGAACGCTGTGAAAGACGGTGTTAATTAAGCTAATAGTAAAGCTAAAGCGACTTAAATAACCGGAATTTGGATTAGGCTAATGTATATTCAGAGAACTCTTCTGTGTGTGTTGGATGGAATTCATGGCTTAAATCCGAAACTGTTGGAAGATACACTTTTGAATTAATTGTAGCTTAGCGATATGATTAACGTAGCTGAATCGTTAAAAAGGAATAGAAAATTAACTTTCTATTTAAGTATACAGCGTTATGATAAAGAAACATCTTTTTATATAGAATACCGATCACATTTGAAATGCATTTAGTTGGAAAAAAAATTACAGGGTGGATCATAAAAATGCTACTTGTATCAACTTTGTATGTTTAATAAAACATTTTATTGTATATTTTTACATTCTACAATTAATTGTAGATCTCCTTCATTGATCAGGTTCTATATCTATCCAGGGCCGGATCTACAGCGGGGCAAGCGGGGCGGCGCCCCGGGGCCCCCGATGCAGAGGGCCCCCCCGGCAGAAAATTCAAAGCTTAAGAGGAACTTTTGATTCATTACTGGTAAATGTGTCAGAAATTTGCGATAAGTGGAAAATTGACAGAAAGTTTATAGACAAGAGATCACGTAAGGTAAAGTCTCACTTTGATGAATTGTCTCAAGATGAAAGATTAAATGATCATCAATAACGCCTCCGAGTGAACATTTTTTACCCGATGATAGATACAATATCATCGCAACTCGAATCTAGGTTTGTTGGTATGAAAAATGTTCTGAATACTTATAAAATCCTGCAACCTCAATATCTCACAAGTTCATCGAAAAGCGAGTTGGAGCAAGAAGCTGATCTGTTTTCCAAAACTTTCTCAAACGATGTGTTACCTTCTTTTTCCTCTCAGTTGCTTACTGTATGGTCGAAATTTTCGGAAGAGATAAGTTCAATGAAAGATGTTAAAGAGTTAGCCCGTTTCTTGATCATTCAGAATGCGTCGTTGTCGTCCAGTTATCCAGATGTGTGCACAGCACTTCTGATGTTCCGTACTGTCCCTGTCACTATTGCGAAAGCTGAACGGACTTTCTCCAAATTAAAGTTGATAAAAAATTACTTGCGTACCTCAATGGGACAAAATAGACTCAGTAATTTAGCGCTACTTTCCATTGAAAATCGAAGAACGCGCAAAATTGACTTTAATAAAGTGATAAACGAATTTGCCACTATAAAATCTAGAAAGAAGTGTTTTTAGTTGTAAGTTCTTGCGTTTGTGACAAAATATCATGAGAGCGCCGTGTTAACGTAGATTCTATGTGTAGAAGATTGCCAGATTATAGTAATAGCTGTTCCAACAAGTTGGTATAAGATACAATAAATATCTACATTAACAAAATACTGTTATTCTTACCCGACAATAATAATGTGGTATTATCAAAAGTAATTTCAATAAGGAGGCCCCAAAATTTGTTTTGCCCCGGAGCCTATTCAGCTCTAGCTCCGGCCCTGTACCTATCTTTAACCGTTTACGAAATATTAACTACTACTTAAAATAAAGTGAACCAACGACAAAGTATAAAAAGAAAACTATTGTATAAAAATGTCCTACACCAGCTGTTCTGCAGTAAATTAATCGATCTAAAAATTCGTGTTGTACATTTTGTACTACTTCTGAAGAAATTTCTTATAATGTCTCGTATCAAATTGGTAGGCGACTGGGTTGTGTAGCTTAAATGGTTTTGATTTATGTTTATTATTTACTGTGCCTTTATAGTGCGCTATTTAATCACTGAAACACTAAGGATATATTTATTCGATGAACAGCAAAGCAATGGGATAATGAAAGATTACAATAAGTATTGCGAATAAAATACAAATTAACGACTTGAGAGTATAAAATGCTGAATTTAAATAGTTTTCTAATAAGAAGAGAGATTGCCCCTTTTTACTCACTTTAGAAAAGTGTTATTCCAGTAAGTTTAAAGAAACAATTTCTACTTAATAGATAACTCTGATCAAAATGAAAATTATACAAAATTTATACAATAAACAGTTAGATAAATTACTCAATGAACACGCAACGGGAGAAAAATAGACTGGTTCTGGTGCAGAACTCTTCATGACTTCAGCAATTATGGAATTTAATCTTGACTTCAAACTAAATAGACAAACGGGTAGAGGTTACCTTTACACTTGAATAATTGTTACAACTCTCTGAGTAAGTGATCTTTCAAGTTTTTATACAGTTTTGCAACCCTTATCAACTGGAAGAAGGGTTCCGTTTTGCTATGTCAGCAATACTTTTGCACGTTTATAAAAGAGGGGATTTCCCTGGATGTACTATAGAAGTGGAATCCTTTATTCCAACCAATTACAAACAATTATTTCTTATCTACATTCGTGTACTGACTCCTTCTACGAAACTAAAAATGTCCATGTCCTTGTTCTATACACTATCTTTCCACTACACCTCTTCTTATCAAGCTCAACACCCTCCCATTAAGAGTCTTAGCACCACAGCGAAGTATGAGATGAGTATTCCATCCTTAAGGATACCAATCCATATCCGACAATATTACTCGTCGACTGGACTTCCTAAGCATATCTATCTAGTTTTAGATAAATAGGTTTAGATTTATAAACTACATTTTTTACGAAGTCCCACAAAAAATCCAGTGGGTTAAGATCTGGCGATTTGGTTGGCCACTCTACTGATCCCCGTTTACCGGAAAAATTGTATTAAAGTATACGCTTATATAAACAGCATAATTCGGGGAGCACGATCCTGTTGAAACCATAAGGTTAAACTCGGTAAATCAGGATCACAATTATCTGAACATAGAATGGCAAGAGCTCGATCCAGATTATTTCGAAGGAAATTTAGATGTCTTTATCCAGTGAGAGACATCAAAGAAAAATGATCCAATTACCGACCTTTTTATTATACTGGGTGTGATTTTCTATAAACTAATAAGGATTTTCCTATGCTTAGTATCTGTAGTATTATCTATTAACTTGACCATTGAAAGGAAACGTATAGCTTTATCTGAAAAGCAATATCTTTGGACAATTCGTGCGTAGTTATCTGTTAGCTCATTTATTATTCTACAATTTTGCTCTCGCCTATTAGGATCATCGTCTAATAACCCTTGTGTAATTACTGGTTTGTAGGGGTAAAACTTATCTTTTTTTTTAAATTTAGATAAAGGTGGCTTGGTGAGTATCGTAGTCACGCCCACGTTGTGTCTGTTTAAGCTATGAGAATCATCCTGTAGTGATAATAATAGGTTGAAAAAGACACAAAGTATCGGTCTCAAAATTGTGTATTAACGCGTATTTCCCCTTTCGGGTATCATCAGACCTAAAAATTTAGATGAAATTCTAGCTACGTTAGTGGAAGGAACTGTAGCTGAAAGACGGTAATATATAGAATACTTGTTTTATGGGAAACTTGGAAACAAAACTTCTTATCACAATTTAAAATTATTTTGGTATACAGTGAGCTCAAAAAGGTTGGAATAAATTCGATTAAAATTCAGGAGATTATTTTCTGGAAAAACATGTCGATCACTATTTTTAATTGCAAATTTTTTGACATAAGAAATGTGTATACAGGTTGTCTCAAGAAGAACATATACCGTCAACATTGATTTTTTTTAAACACTGTATTTTCCGTAATAATTAAGGTATCAGAGTAAATAAATACAGAAAATGTTCAGAAAAGATCAGGTCACAATTAATTATCATAAAATGTTTCCAATTGTCACTTGGTCACTCCACAGGGTGTCTCAAAAAATTACTGAAAAATGATACTTTGTTTCTGCCCCTGTATCATATATAAAGACAAATCGTTAAAAAATGTTAATAGGCCAACAGCATTCCTGAAGAATCAAGCTAAAATTAAAACAAAAAAAACATCGAAATCGAGTGAAAATCGAAAGAGAAAATTGATTTTCAACTTAAGATAAATTTGGACCGTCCCTCTAATTATGGCGGTGGGTGTATGTTAAAAAATTTAATGTTTAAAAATATCCAATTTTTACAAATGAAACATTGTTTGTATTAAGGTGGGAGTATCAACATGCTTGCCAACCTATAACCTATTTCGCGTAGATTTATTTATGTTTTCTAGCTTTTATACATAATTTAAAGAAAATCAGTATCGACTTGATATTCTATAGGTAATAATTGACATATTTAATTAATATCAAGGAAAAAGTTATTTAAGGAGAATTGTATATCGAAAAATATCGGTAAAGATTTTTTTTAATATTATTATATCATTGTCACTCATTGTTCTTTCACTATACAATTCTCCCAAAATTAGCAATGAAATAAATGGATATTTTTGTAATATATCAGATATTATCTAAATAATGTACCGACGATATTGATTTTCTTTAAATGTTAGTTATTAAAATAATAAACCCAAAAAATCAACGCGAAATAGGTTATAGGTTAGCAATAGATTGAATGACGTTGAGAATTCAACCTTAAGCGTAATTGCATTACTATTGCCTAGCGCTTTCCGCCCATTATAAGGTCATTATCAGGGCTTAGGTTTCGTCAAATTATGTCCAGGAGACAAAAAACATATTAATTAGATATTTGAAAATTTATAAACAATTTTTTTCTAGTAGTGGTTTCAAATTTTATTTTTATATATTTTATTTATTTTAAGATAGCTTGGCTAATGTAAATCCTATGTATTTGGTTAAAAATAAACGAATGAAGTATATTTTTTTACAATAACTATGAAAAAGAGAAAAAATAGCTTGTCGCCCGATGCTTGCTGTTGCAATGGTTTTCATCTTATGACTGTATAAAATTTTCAAGTTTTTGTGTTGAAGGAGCTAGAAAAGGACAATTTTTTTTAATACGTTTTTATCGATAGTCGCTAATAAGCCAACATTCTACTCGCACATAAAAAAATTATTTAGTCTATTTAGAAAATTTGATAGTCATAAGATACAAAACATTGCAACAGTTATTGTCCGGCAAAAACTTTGTCCTGTCAATTGATCAAAAAATTCTATATTAATTTTGATTTTATCCAGATACATGGGCTTTATATTAGCCAAGTTACCCAAAGGAAAAAAAAACTAAAAACTTCTTAGCCAACAAAAAATATTAAAAAAAAAGGTTTCAAATTTTTTTAAATAAAATCTTGATACTTTGCATATGAACCTAAAATTTAATTCGAACTTTTTTTAAATATCTCGTCACCTAACCTCATTTTTTGATGATTTACCAGTAATAGCCATCTATCTCAAAATCTATTGTTAGGTTGTCGGACATGCAGAACCGATTTCCGGGAAAAGGTATTTTGATACTCAGCTAATAATTTTTTTTTCCATAATATGTTGCTACTTTCGCCGGCCACTGTATATATATACAATATATATAGGTATAGTATATTCTATCTTCTCAAAATAAAATTATTTTCAGGAAAGTGGCAGGTGCTGAATGTAATGGGAGACAGTGTTAATTATAAGTAAATAGTACAAACCGACTACAATTACTAAAATTGAAATTAAATTAGTCTAGAAATTTCTTTGGTTTTACTGCCGGATAAAATTAAAACTAGAAGCTTCACTGCCTGAAAACAAATATAAAATTTAATCCAGTGTAGCAGCTAGATCAAGAGAACTAAAGCGCAACTTTAATAGAGACTGATTTCAATAATAATTAAATTGTGACCATGTACCATTATTTTTTAGTAGGGACGGTGTGAGTTTGTAAGTTGGAATAAATTTAGCAAATTTAGTACAGTTTTACAAAATTACAACAAATTATTATCAATGTCAATAAATCTCCTTAAATCGATATTATATACAGTGTGTCCACGGATAGAGTTTGGAAGACGAAAGATTTTTTTAATAGTAGGTATACATGAAAAAAAGTCATTCTTTATAAAAATGTCTGCTAATGCAAACCCGAAACTACAATTTCGAATACCAGATTTTCCATTACTATACCTACAGGGTTCGACAAAAACAACATTTTTACTTTTTAGTATTTTTTTCAACTCTAATTTTCAATTTCTTGATTTATTAAATGAATTTTGCTTGAACTGAAACTACAATTTCAAATATCACATTTGCGAATACTATACACTAAACAGGGTTCATCGAAAACAACATTTTTAGTTTTTTGTATTTCGTTTAAATAAATTTACGTAAAAACAAACCACTATTGTGGCTTTCTTACTTCAAATATGATTTTATATCTGGCCTATTAACGATTTGGTTGTACGAAAATCATTTTTTATTTGCCTACTTTGATGTCATATTTCTTTAATTCATTCAATCATAAGTTATAAAACTTTTAATCAAACGTGGTACCACCGAGTTAGGGTATATTATTCAACTCGACATCTGAATTCCAGATAACAGTTCCTAACTTGATGTATTGCGATATCTGCAATAATTACTTTTATTTTTTCTTTCAAGAGATCTAAGTTATTATTGAAATTGATTTTATACACATGTGGCTTTAGATATCTCCATAAAAGTCGATATATAATATATAATTGTGAGATCGGAACTCCAACTGTCAACTGATTTGGGATGATTAAGACAATTATCAAAAGGAATTGAAAATTAGAATTGAAAAATTAAAATTAAAAAACAAAAACTGTTATTCCTAACGAACCCTGTAAAGTAATCACAAATCAATGCATTTAATGAATTAAGGAATTGAAAAAAAAAAGATCCAAAAAACTAAAAATGTTGTTTGTGACGAATCCTGTATAGTAATCGCAAATCTGATATTCACAATTGTAGTTTTAGTACAAGCAGACGTTTTTTTTTATAAAGAATGACTATTTCTTCTATACCTGCTAATATCAAAGTTTATCCTCTTCCAAACTCTATCAGTGGGCACACTGTGTATAAGCGTTGTCTATATTTTAATAATACCGTGCGAGCAAAAATTATTTGCATCAAAGAGGGCTTGGATTAAAAAACGTAGCGTTTGGTTTAGATCACAATAATATGGGGACGATATATATCTAACCAAATCTAGGTTAAAATTTTGTCAAATTCATATTATGACATGATATGCCAAACTAATGAGTAATAAAATAAGTAGACAAATACAAATTTATTTTTGTTGTTTAAAAAATTAACAAAGTAAGAAGATACAGTAAGAAAAAGAAAAAGAATTAAATAAATTGCTGAAATTGGCCACCAAGCATAAATTCACACGTCCCTTTATATTTTCGAAAGTGTTGACCAGCATCTCAACATTCTTGGATAATCCTTTTGAGAGTAATTCCTGCGTTTTTCAAAATCTGCGGCTTGTATTTCTTGAAATACTTGCACTTTATAAGGAAATAAATTTAGCTGCTTCTTAAGAATAGTCCTGCATGTTCCATAAGATCTTCCCACTTCTTGGGACAGGCGGCTTATACAATTTGTTGGCGTATTTTACATTATTTCACGAACGTTTGCAACAAGATCTTCTGTTCTTACAGATGGTCTTCCTGCTCCTTTTTTTGTGTTGTATAGAACCTGTTTCCCTAAACACAGCCACGGTTCTTTTCAGGCAATGATAAAAATCCTCAGCAATAAAAGCAACGTTAGGAAAATGTTCGTGAAAATCGTCCATGCATAAACCCGGATTGTATTGCACTCACCATTTACTCTAACCCCGTTTCAAAAATACGCTTCAACCCTGAATGTTTTGTGCTGTTCCGTAAAGCCCATTGTGTGAATTGTCCAAGCAATTGGAAAAATTAGCGATGAACCAAATGACTTGTAACGACTGTCAAAGATGACGGAATAACTGATTGATTGTTAATTCAGGTAGTTACTGACACCCAACAGGTATTAAAATCTACGGCTAAGTATTACGTCCTTAGATGCAAGGCCCTCTTTGATGCAAATAATTTTTGCTCGCACGATATTAAAACGCATACCACAAAGGCTTGCTAGTTTTTACATATCACTTCGCAGAAATGATAGTCTGCCTTCTTCTCCGCTAAACACTGGATACTCCACTGCATCATACATTTTTTAATACTATGTTAAAACATTGTCTGATTGTTAGTCAGAACATGGATCTAAGGTAGAGAATAAAGTCATTGGCAAATAAAGACTATATTAACAAGGTAAATAATAGCAGCCCGATTTAAATTACTCAAGTTTAAATTTAATTAGTCTTTGCATTTATTTAGAGAACTTTGCTACGTACGTATGTGCCGGATAAAATTAAAACCTCGAAGCTTCACTGGCGGGAAACAAACAGAGAATTAAATTCGGCATAGCAACTAAATAAAGGAAACTAGATTTCAAATTTAAACCTAATGGATAATGCGTGTTGAAATATTATTTATTATTTAATTCCGTAAAATTTTAGCATTATTTCTGTAAAAACTTTCTTGTATTGTGTATGATTGTGATTTTTATAAAAATATTTAGGTTTTACTTACTTTTCTGTAAATGTACGCATTCGTTAAAAAATTAAGTGCAAACCATATCACTGTCAATATCATGATTTACAAACGTTCACCGGCCGTTCACCGCTTGGTCAGTATTATAGGCTACTGAATGTGTCTTCGAGTAAGGAAATATTGAGGAGGGTTCTTATGGTTTAATATGTTAGTACCTGAAAATAATAACATCATAACGTGCTATTAAACTCAGAAGTGCGTTTTTGAAGGCCCACCGAAAATGGCACTTTTTTAGTTTTTTCAAAATAACTCAAAAATAAGGCATAATTCGCGATTTGTATAATACTTTTTTTTAGAAAATTAAATTTCCCATCCAATTACGTTCTTAAAACAAACCATTTTTTTTCAGTAATTCGTCGATAACTTTTTTTTGCGTCATCCCACGTTAAATAATTAGGGGCTCCCCCTGGGAGAAAGGGGCAGCCGTCAATGTGCGTATGCACTTTATGGTAAGTACTAGAATTGCCTGTAAAATTTTAGTCAATAATAAATAATATTTTCAGAGACAGAAAGCAAATTACCCTTTCTCGATCTCCTTCTAACTAGGAATAATAACAAAATTAACTTCGACGTCTACAGAAAACCACATCAACAGATAATATAATCCAGTTAACTTCAATCTAGTCTTATTTACATAATTTTTTTAATTTATAATATAATAATTATTTAAACTGTCTTTATTAAAAGATACCTTTAATAAAGAACTTGGAAATAATAGAACAAATAGCTGTAAATAATGAACTCTCTAAAAATAATCAACAAACTTTATTATAAATTTCTAAACAAATATACTGAGAAAAAGCCTTTTATTCCTTATAAGAATTCACACACTCTTTATACAACTGTTTAACACTATACAGGGTGTTTGGAAAGGAAAGTGCAATATTTTGGGAATTTGTTCAGAGGGTGAAAATAAGAGAAATAAACCCATGTTATGTTTTAATTCGATTTTCGACCATTTCTGAAATAATAGTGTTAGAAATTTTTTAAATATTATCGCTTAAGTTAGTTTATAGGAGAAACGATTGAATCATTTTGCTGATGTAATGTATTTTTTTGTCGGCAGATAAGAACCGGTCGCTATCGGTCGTGCGAAGGGATGCCAGTCTTGGCAGTTACCTCACACGCTCGTGTTCTTTACCGCCGGTGATTAATTGCCAGTCATATTATTGTTTATTCTTATATAAATTTGCTAATTAGGATTATTAGTTTTTTTGCTAACAATAGGTTCTAAAGTTTTTGTAAGTTAATTTTTATTTTAAAAGCGAATAATTGCAGGTACTGCAGTACAGACTAACTTTAAGAATATTTTCAAAAACATATCCGCCAACTTCAATACATTTTTCGGCGCGTTTGTTAATCGCTCGGGTAGCACGTTGGATTGAGTGGGGACTGTTGCAGTGTGGGGACTGTTGCAGTGTGTGTGCAGAAAATTCGATCGCGGAGTGCTTCTCTCGTTTTCACTCGTGTTTCATATACTAGCGATTTTATCCATCCCCAAAGGCAATAATCAAGCGGGTTTAAGTCAGGTGACCTCGGTGGCCAAACTTACGGACCACCTCTGTCAATCCAGCAATTTTTATTATCTTCTATTAGTATTGAAAAAAATTGAATTTCTTTGTTATTATTATATTATATTATATAATAATAAAGAATTATTGTCATTGGGAATGCTTAGTAATATTTATGAGAAATTAATTTCTCTTGTCCTGTTTATCTTTTGGCACGTCCTTTATCTTAAAAACCATTCCTGTAATTGCTAATATTTATTAAGGTTTTTACCCTTTACCTCCTTTTACAAAACACCGACAAATTAAATTCAAGCTTTCTTTACGCCTACATCATTCAGAATTCTTGACAGCAAAGCAGATTAGGTATATTAATTAAATTAGGGCTTTTGTACGAAAATAATTACTTCTTATTAAAAAGCTTCTTTTATTGGTTTAATTACGAAAGTCCTAAAAGCTCCGTTTCTAAATAAAATATATTATAAGACGTTTTTCAATTCAATGCAGATATTTTTTTTTCAAAGATGCCACAACGATCTTGTTGAAGTTAAAAGCAGTATAAGTGCAATAAGTTTAAAAGAATTAAAAATATTAAAAATCAAAGATTATGTCAAAAATAGCCCTTTGATCAAAACACGGGGAATTTTCATTGGTTTTATATCTAAGTTATGTAGGTAAAACATTTTAACACAGCAGCCTTTTAGTAAACGTATTACGCCAGGTATTCTATTCCATGGAAATTCACTTCTAAGCTAAGCAAAGTGTGGTTAGAAAGAACAACTTAAATTCCCTAACCAACTTCGGTCATATACCTTTGAAATCGAATGCATCAGGAGCCTCAGGTCTGTCTATTAAAATGATTAAACTGTACTGTCCAGTCATTTTACCATTTTTATTCCACATCATCAATTTATGTATAACCAACTCCTTTGATTTCTTCTTGTTGGAAGATTGCCATGGTCGTGCCTCTACCAAAGATAAATAATCCCACAGATGTGTCAGAATTGAGACCAATTTAGTTTATTGTCTGTTCTGTCCAAGGTGCTCGAAAAAATTATTTATAAGCAGACTGCCAAGTATTTTAATGCTTCCTTCATCTTAGTCCGGCTTTCATAAAGGTTACAGGACTGCGGTGTTGTTGAAGGTCTTGGATGATATTATTGGGGCAGCTGATATGGTAAAACGTCGGCTCTGGTTTGACTATAGTAAAGCTTTTGATACGCTTGATCATCGGCTTGTATATGCTACGCTGCGCTCATTCGACTTCTCTGAATCTTCAGTGAATTTATTTAAAGAATATTTAAGAGTCAGGTCCCAAATCGTGTTCCCGGAGGGGTATCGTTCCACCTCTAGGGAGGTGCGTGTGGGTGTGCCTCAGTGTTTGATCCTGGGGCCGCTACTTTTTATAATTTATATAATCGATGTGTACGACGTTGTGATTTGCAGGGATATGCTGATAACAAGCAATTGGGGATAGATAGGAAGGATAGAGGAGAAGATAATCTTACACAGTGCTTGAAATCAATGTTTGACTACTCTCAAAGTAACAGTTTGAAGTTAAATCCTAAAAATCATTTATTTTGAACCTGGTTGTCAATGGGCAGCTGAAAACATGAATGTGGTTATGGCTGATACAGTATTACCTGTTGTGCAGGAATATAAGTATTTAGGGGTGCCGGTGCATTTTTTCTTTGTGTGTGATATAAGCAAGTTGCTGGTTGTAAAAACACTAAAGGAGAGTTTGACAGTACTGCTACTGCAGAAAATCTTCCATATCTTCATCTTAAATTTGTATGTTTATGTGTTTCCTTTGCCTTCAGTGGTTTTGAAATTACCCGCTTACCCACTTTGTCTAATAAAAGGATTTTGACAAAAACAATACTCTATAGATAAGGTAAAGTTTTCGTTTTTGACAACCCATCAGCAACATACTCTTATCTTATAACAAAGAAAAAAAAAGTTTTAGTTTCTAATAATGTTTTTCTCTTTCTAGCGTAAATCAGAAATGATACTCTAATCAGACTTTTGGAGAGAAGCTATTTTATGTGCAGCGCAGATTAGTTCCTATAAATTTGACAGACAGTAAGTAGTGATGTAAACTTTCGTTAGGTACTTTTGAATACTTGTACCGATTCGTTACTTTTAATATCAATACTCGTTACTTTATATTCGGTACTTTAGGTACTTTCGGTATTGGTATTATTAGTATTTTTTTACTCACATAAGAATCATAAAAAATGGTTTTCGGAACCTACTTTCCTACGTACTTATTATTATGATTATTATTTATAAAAATATTTCGAATAATTAGAGAACATTAAGAACAGGGATTTTATTTCAAACTAATATAAAATAAAAAAGGGATTAGATTTTTTTTCTAAATAAGCATAAGTTCCCCCAACTCTTTTTATTCTTATTAGAATCGGCTTAATATAAAATCGTTTGATGGACGTCGGTCTCTTTTACAATTGCAAAAACCAAAATCTAAGAAACCGCCACTCTTTTCGGCAAGCGGCACCGTTTTTTTAATCTTGCTAACGAAGAGCTCATTGCCGACGACCGGCTATTTTGTCCGGTTAAGGTTACCAAAGTACCTAACAGAAATAAAATAATCGTTACTTTTTAGTCAGGTACACAGTATTTTAAAACTTTGAGTATGTATAAATATTTAAATAATTCATACCAAGTAATTTAGGTATTATAAGACTTAGCTATAGGTATAGGTACAAAAGTAACGAGTAACGAGTATTTTGAACAACAAGGAGTCGGTACTTTCGGTACTTCGCAAATACTCGTTACTTTGTAACGAGTAGGTACTTTTTTTACATCACTAACAGACAGCCCCTTTAAAACTAGTTTATGCTAGTTCTGCCTATACAACAGTATGGGTTAAGAAACTATCTAGGGCCATCTTAAAACATATTTGAATATTATCCATCGGCTTCTTAAACTTAATAAAACAAGATTTAATATTAAATAAAAAATAATTAAATTATTACACATTAAAGCCAATCTCATTATTATTGATTAAAATTTAATCAATAATAATTTTTACATTAATGAGATTTGAATAAAATCGCTTAATCACAGACTCTATGATTCAATCAGTAGGAAGTGTTATTTTTAAAATTAATCTTTTGATTGGAATCTTGAAATTTAATAATTTGTTTTTAAGTGTGTACCAAACAACTGAATTTGCAAGCCCTTTATTCTTCACAGTCCTCGATTATACTTTATACTATTTTGAGCTATGGGTCTACAGTTTTTTCCAAGCATTAAAGATCAGTTAAAATTTTCTTTGACAATGCCGAGTTTTTATCAGCGTTGAACATCTTCAAGAAGAAAGGTAATAGTATATTAACGTACACGTTCTATAAAGCATCATTTTATAGCACGCGTCCATGTTAAAACTGCTTTATATAACTATAACACGTACGTTACACTATTTTTTCTAATTTGTAGTTTTTTCAATAAAAAACACATATTTTAAAAGAAAATTCTTCAAATTTTGTACATTTTTATGTCTAAATTTTATGTTGGCAATACTATTTTTTATTATAGTAGCCTCTGGACAACAAAAATTATTTTGCGAACGTCATTTTTGATTTATTGACCCATTTTCACCACGAGGTTCTAAAGTTATTTTAGCGATATAAGACTTGAAATTGGACGGAATACGTTGTGTGATCCTTGTACATTCGGTACATATACAGAGCGTTCGGAAATTCGGGCGATTTTGCTACTTTTTTTCGAATTTCAAAAGACGTCACGGCATTGCAATTTAGTATAGGAAAGATGGAAAATTCAAATAAAGTTGAAGTTAAAATCGACATTGAAAAATGCTTTTTCTAATTTTGTATCATAACAAATCTATTACGATACGCATTTACGTATCGTAATGAAGCTATTTCGATACGCGTTTTTTCTTTATTTGATGTTGGTAACATTTAAATGTTTTATTTCATTGACTTGTGCGGCCTTTGTGATTTACGAGAAAACCCATTTTTCGCAGAGGAAAAATAGCTTGATAACCTACTTTTTATTCTGTGTGGATAACAGTCATGTATGTTGGTTGCATAAATCTATAAATCAATCTTTTGTAGATGCTTCAAGCTATCATTTTCTGCCAAATCATATCCAAAATTCAATTCCAATGTCGATTTTAACTACAACTTTATTTGAATTTTCCATCTTCCCTATACTAAATTGCAATGCCGTGACGTAAAATCACGTCTTTTGAAATTCGATAAAAAGTAGCAAAATCGCCCGAATTTCCGAACGCTCTGTATATGTACCGAATGAACAAGGATCACACAACGTATTTCGTCCAATTTCAAATCTCATATCGCTAAAATAACTTTCGAATCTCGTGGTGAAAATGGGTCAATAAATCAAAAAATGACAGTTCGCAAAATAATTTTTGTTGTCCAGAGGCTACTATGATAAAAAATAGTATTACCAACATAAAATTTAGACATAAAAATTTACAAAATTTGAAGGATTTATTTTCTTTTTAAATATGTATTGTGTTTTTTATTGAAAAAACTACAAATTAGAAAAAATAGTATAACGTACGTGTTATATAAAGCATTTTTAAGCACTTGTCCCGTTATAAAACTCGCCGCAAGAGGCTCGTTTTTTAACATGGGCGCGTGCTATTAAATTATGCTTTATAAAATGTGTACGTTAATATACTATTTAATAATTGGTTTATTAGTATAAAGGTGTGTTTAAACCGTGGTTGAAAAACTTAAACTGCAATACTCTTCTAGTGACGTATGTACAGACTGCCAACCTAACATTTTAAAAATATTTAGTTTATTGATAATGTTACTGTTAATTTTAGAGACGGATGAAATACAAATTTTGAGTAGTATATAATCTACAACGTTATGTGACTAGTGAAGTAATTGCTGAAGAATGATATAAATACTAACCATGCACGTCACTGCCAAATTAATTTCGGGTAGAGTTACGGCACTTAAAGGGGCATCTGGTTACGCCTTCGCATACAATGTATTTATGGTTTTGGGGATAAATGAATTTAAAACACCCTTTAATGTAAATCAATTGATCCGATAATGGAGCTGTAATATTAGGTTAGGCATTATTGAATTCTTAGTATTAAATTTCAATTATCAAACTACAAGTGGTGAATAATAGACGTGTTTTTTTATAATGTCTGTTGGGCCATCAAAGGAGAAAAGAAAAATAACTATTAATAAACATCCAGGCCAGTTTTTCAAATTTTGCCACGGAATTTTTTACTTGACGGTCTCCTTAAAATATCCAGACTGAAGAAAATAAATGTAATCTTCACTGAGTGAAGAAGAAGAATCTCATATTTTACTTTGAAATATAAAAAAACCTTTTTAAAAAAGAGATTAGGGGCATTAAGTTTGCCACCAGTCACTTTTGCTCCAGAACGTGTGCTTTAGAAAGATATTTTTTAAAATGAAAAAGTACCAAAGTTATTTTTATAGATTTCTTTTAATCGTCCCAATTTTAACAACATAAAAATTGAAAATCTTGTGAAGTTGTCTATGAGGTAAACTCAATAAAATATTTAGGAATTACTATTGATAAACATCTTAAATGGGGAGCACATTTATTTGACAAACAATATTAGAAAGTTAATTCATAAATTCTATATTTTAAGAGAAATTATTGGCAGAAAACTCGTACTCTCCATATATAAGACTTTAGTAGAAACTCTAATAAGATACGGTATAATTGTCTGGGTTTGTTCGGGTTTGTTTTTGTTTGTTATTGTTTCTGACGCAGGTGGTGACAGCTTAAATAAGAATTCTTTTGTATACAGGGGCAAAAAAATGTTTAATCATCTGCCTAGGCAGATTAGAGAGATTGTATGCATTAAAAAATTTAAGAGGGAGGTCAAGAAGATTCTTTTGAATAAGACATATTACTCTGTTTCCGAATTTTTAGAGAATACATTTTAATTATTGTAGTTTTTGTTTGTAATCTGCTTTGTAAACAACATTTTACTATTTGATTTTTAATAAAGCTATGTTTGAGTTTAAGTATACGTATAGAGAAGTTGTCGTCTGTTCATCTTTGTTTTATGTAATTTGTTTTTATATTTTTTTATATGACTTATTTAGTCTGGTACTAGTATAGGAACTTTTTTTACAATAACTTGTACTTAGTTTCAGATTAATGGCTTTGTTAGTGAAAAAGGATAAAAAAAAATTATAACAATAAAGCGTATTTTGATTTGATTTGATGATTGACTTTTAATTTCCTAGTAGTACTTTGCAATCTGAATCTGCATTTTAATATCTAACTACCTTAGATAAAATGAAACCTTATTGTATAAGTTTTATCAGGAGGTTAGAAAAATATTTTCTCGCATAATATTTGTTACCCCTACCTGACAAGTAGACTCCAACGCAATAGTTGGTGCTGTCTAAAATAAAAAAGCGCAATCGAGTCGTCTCATCGAAACGTCGACAACTATAATTAGCTAAGTACGGGGACACTTGAAATAAAGCATAGCGTTTTTCAAACTACTAGCAAATTTTCGCAACCTGTTCTTTTTTCAAGCATGATTTTATGTTTCCACTGAAAACAGAAATACCTAATTTGACAGCAAGAACATTCCTATTTCAAGAATTTGTTTGCTCTCGTACATATCTTAATAGGTTCTTTGAAAAAAATGTTTCTAAAAATACCTAAATCGTGTCGCGAAAAACATTTATTTAAACGAACTGGGGTGGCATTTAAACTATGTATGTAAATATCGACAGAGAAATTTACATATTTAATTTGTGTTGGGCTACATGCTTGGTGAAACTGTTGTTTCATTGCACAAGAAGAAAGAATAATAACTACTTGTTATGTTTCACAAATTTAATCAGTTTTCTGACACGTGTTTCGGCCCTGGCGGGCCATTGTCAAAGGAGAAAAAAACCTTAATATCATTCCTATACAAGTCAATAAAAACAACTTACACAAACACATATCCAATGCTAAATAAGAAACTAAAAACAAACTTTTACAAAGTGGGGTCTACCAAATAGAATGCGACAACTGCGAGGCTATCTACATTGGACAAACAGGTGGAAATTTTGACACCAGGCTTAAAGAACACAAAACATGTATTTTAAAAAAACAAAATAAAACATGTTTAACTAATCACTGCATAGTACACAATCACTCAATCTCTAACAACATAAAACCCATATACATAATAAAAGCAGAAAACTAAATTTACTAGAAACAATAGCTATCAAAAAAGCCATAAAAAACAAATGTAATGTTGTTAATAATCAAACCAAAATACCTTCAGATGCTTCCCTAATTCTTAATAGCACACTAATTTAGAACTAAATATGTATCTGTACCTTTAAAAGTTAGGAAATACACAGCTTACCATTCAATCTTCTAATTCTAATTTGTGTCACTTGTCAGGAAACTGATTAAATTTGTGAAACATAACAAGTAGTTATTATTCTTTCTTCCTGTGCAAGAAAAATTAACGTTTTTTTAAAATAAGATTTTATTAATTATATGCATTTTTTACTGTGATAAGAAGAATTAACACTTGTCCCTTATACAAGAACAATTAATTTGCATTCAAGCCATTCTAAATTCATTAATCCGTAAACCCATAAATAAAGTTTATGTGGAGACGAAGCGCCATGTTCCTTAAAGTGCCGTAATTCCATCCAAAATTAATTTTGCAATTTCGTGCTCAATTGATTTTCGTTGCTAGTAAATTTCAATAGCAGGATACATTTACAACACCTAACATGCTATAAAACACTTAATAAATTCTCATATCAGCAGTCGGTATCTGTTTTGATCCATACTAATATCACTGGTTTACTGGTAAAGCTTGATATATTTGATTCGGTTAGCTGAAAAGCTGGACATTTTTAGTTGGACATGTCGTATACATGATTGATTTTGACAAGAATAATGTTTGTCAAATTTATTAAAGTAGAACCATACTAATATGAAGGCGACACACTACTTCATAAGATTAGAAGCAAAGAGGTTCAGGTAGAAAATCGCAAGTTCTTGTATTTTCCGTATATTTATTTTGTAATTTTTTTTATATTTGTTATTCTACTACACGCCATGTCTGTGATTATTTTATTTCAATTAGGTATAATATGACACACCATTACTTGTTACTCTATTTAAATGTGTTATAATATGACTACCACTTGTTAAACTGCCTAAACTTTTCATATTATGACACGCATATTCTTTCGTGTCCTCGGGATCGGTCAAAGTGTCTAAGGGTGGCTAGGAAGTCTGGCTTTAGTAAGTTATGCGTGTTCTTGTTAGTTTATTGTATTATTTTTAGCTACAAAGTAAAGAGCCGCCAACTTAGTATTTATAAGATAATATATTTATATTATATACATAGGTAATAGAAAAATAAAAGAGTTTCAGATTGTCTCGGTTAAACTCGGTAAGGTGAACTATATATAAAAAAAACTTTTAGGCAATAACAGAGAGGGAAATGATGGTGCCTGCAATTAAAGGGCGAAAACCTCTGTATCTTCTTTATAGAGAGAACATGGTAGATACAGTATTTTTCGGGCGGCATAGAGATTAAAAATATTTAAAAAAAGAAATATTTAACCCGGGTTGGGGCTAGTTCCCCAACAAACCTCTAAGTTTGTTTTCTTTGGAATTCGACAGTCGTAGCAATATGCATCGGTAATGCATTTGGTTCTCTGAATCACAGAAGAATGAAGATGTGTACTTGCTCCTTCTTCTGGCAAGTCATCACAAAGCCTGGTTTCAGGTGATATCCCAAGCAGCATACAATTAAGCCTTATAGTTTATTTTACGTTTTATTAACCATTTTGGTAATTTGTTGGTTATTAAATATTAATTAAACGTGAAAGATATATATGTATAAAGTATATTTTTTCAACCGTGTAATAAACGTCTATGTTATACTTTTTTTGGGTATTATATTTGATTATTAATTAAACTTTTACGATAAACTTCTTTGTTTTTTACAATATATTTATAGATTATTCATATGAGGTTATGCTTTTTTATTATATACGTATTTACGACAAAATTTTTCTACTTAAATTAAACGTGTGCAATAGACTGGTTTCGTCCTGATTCGGAAAGAATCGTGTATCTTCGTGCGTTTTTGTGCCAATCCGCACTTCCGATTTTGACAGGTGACGATATACGCGGTACTACATTGGCATTATTAATTTGCTACACATAAATCAGACAAGATACCTACAACAAACTCCATTGTTGAGATTTTTCTTTTTTGATTATGCACTTAAGCCGTCATTAATTTCTATAAGTCGGTTTTAAGGGTGAACTGTTTAAAAGTTAATATATTATTCTTGAAATTTGCTGAAAATCAAAATATATCTGTACCTAAATACATCTTTAGCTCTTTTTAGGTGAAATTTCATCATGAATAAAGCCTTTAACGCCCTTAACGTGGACGTGTTAACATTTGAAAATATGGCTTGAAAATCAGCAAAACTTCATTTACTATATAAACTATACTTCTCTACTAATACCGTGCGAGCAAAAATTATTTGCATCAAAGAGGGCTTGGATTAAAAACGTAGGGCTTGGTTTAGATCACAATGAGATGGGGACGATATATCTAACCAAATCTAGGTTAAAATTTTGTCAAATTCATATTATGACATGATATGCCAAACTAATGAGTAATAAAATAAGCAGACAAATACAAATTTATTTTTGTTGTTTACAAAATTAACAAAGTTAGAATATACAGAAAAAAAAATAATTACATGTATTCTGAGAATTCACATAACCGGAGAGGAGTCATCCGAAGAAAATGTCTAATAAATCATTTCTTTCCAATCAATTTTGGATAAACCATTGAGCGTAATTCCTGCGTCTTTCAAAATCTGCGGCTTGTATTCCTTGGAATACTTGCACTTTATAAGGAAATAAATTTAGCTGCTTCTTAAGAACGGTCCTGCAATTTGTTGACGTATTTTGCATTATTTCATGAACGTTTGCAACAAGTTCTTCTGTTCTTACAGCTGGTCTTCCTGCTCCTTTTTTGTGTTGTATAGAACCTGTTTCCCTAAACACAGCCACGGTTCTTTTCAGGCAATGATAAAAATCCCCAGAAATAAAAGCAACGTTAGGAAAATGTTCGTTAGAATCGTCCCTGCACAAACCCGGATTGTATTGCCACTCACCATTTACTCTAACCCTGTTTCGAAAATGCGCTTCAACCATGAATGTTTTGTGCTGTTCCGTAAAGCCCATTGTGTGAATTGTTCAAGAAATTGGAAAAATTAGCGATGAATCAAATTACTTGTAACGACTGCCAAAGATGACGGAATAACTGATTGATTGTTAATTTAGGTATACTCTGGTACCAAAATAATTGGCAGTGACTCATTTTTACCGGGGTGTGTAAGACGTAAGGGGAACGCCAATTCCGCAGGCGTGTCATTTTAAACAATAATAAATCAAAAAATATATGAATTTCTTGTTTATTATTATAATACATTTACATTATATAATAATTTACATTTACTAGGTATATCTAATAAATTAAACTGAAAAATAAATGAAGCTTTTACATTTGGTGATCTAATGCAGTAATAATTAAAGAAACTAAAATACACAGGTATAAAATCCAAGACGAATAATTAAGCAACGGTATAAGCTATTTTCATAAATTATTTTATTGTACTACATAATAATAGAAAGATGTAATAGTGGATTAAGGGCAAAACCTAATTATTGTTACTTAATGAACACAACTTGGTAATACTTTGACAAATTATATTCCACCCCGACATTAAAAAGTGTTATAATGACATAATATTATATACGTTACAATTTTAAATGCATTATTACCATTACAGCGATTATTCACTATCTTATGATGAAAACATTTCATTACTGTCGCTACTGCTGTCATCCGCAGGATTTATAATAATAGGTTCCACCATGGCTTCAACGCGTACATCTAAGTCCAACATTTTTTTTTCTACTCCCTCGACATGTAATACGCACTTATGCCAATCCGCTGCTTGTACATTCGCTATTGCCGTTTTTAACAGTTCTTTAACATCTTTTAATTTAAATGTTCTATTTTCACGCGCCACTTCGCCTTTTATCTGTGCCCATATAAGCTCGATTGGATTTAGCTCACAATGGTAAGGCGGTAAACGTAATATTGTAACACCTCGTTCACGAGCCATTTCATCCACTACGTATTTCGTATATTTTTTTTTTGTGAAGTCTTGCAAGATCGAGCAACTGGACTTTTAGCATTTTTTCGCCAAATGGAATATTTTTTTCTTCGAGCCAGTCAACAATCTTTCCTGTTCGCCAAGCAGAAGTTGGCAAAGCTTCCACCCGACGGCTGTGGTAAATATGGTGCATTGTCCATCACGATTAACCACCCACGTTCAATACGCAGTAAGATGGAATTAAACCAATCTTCAAACACTTTTGAGTTCATATACTCATGATAATCACCGGTTTTACGAGATTCAAACACGTTTAACCCACCTTCAAGAAAACCAGAATCACTCCCGATGTGGGTTATAATTAACCGACGACCTTTTCCTGAAGGAGCTTTCAATCCAGTGGACAGTCCATTGATAAAGGCGTTACGTGCATCTTTAATGTTGAGATCTTGCCAAATGTAATTCACAGTATGTCCTTCATTTAACCATGTCTCGTCCGTAAAGTAAATTAGTTTCCCTGCACAGCGATATTGTTGCATTTCTTCTAGATACTTTCTACGCCACAATACGATTTCTTCCTTTTCCACCAAAATACTTTTGCGATTTCGTTTTAAGAATCGAAAATTCAATTCTTGTAGTGTACGCATTGGAACTCTTCGTGAAATTTTTGGCATATTTTCATCCTTTTCAATTTCAGCAGAAATTTTTTTTAAATTCGGAGGTTCATTTCGAAAAAAAAATGCATGCACTTTTCGGCGAATGGCTAACTTTGTTTGCTGATCAATAAAAATATTTTTCCGTCCTTTTGTATCCTTCTGATCGGGCACTTTAGTATTCCTGTTTTCCTTGATAGTTCTATAAACAGTACGGCAAGATGTCTTAGTCAATGTGGCACAAAGTTCTGCTGCATCAGTAAATGATATTCCACTGTGTGTACTTAGAATTCCCTCATACACATTTTTTAACATTGCACGCTCCCCAGGTTTTAAATGACGTCGTTTTTTAACTTGTTGGTTACTACCACTTCAATAACTCGCCTGCATTATAATATTTGCTGTTTTAAATAAAGCACAAAAATAAAAACTTGTCTACGACACTGAACGTTGATTAGATGCGATAAGAAAGCGAGTGAGCGCCTCTAAAAATGGGTTTTCCCACCTATGTTGCCAAATTAAGTAAAACAGGTACCGTAGGGTGAAAGGTACGTGCCTTAATGACATGGCGATTTCGGTAAATTTTATGGAAATTTCAGTGAAATGTATTAAAACTTGGCAACATGTAATGACCTATTTATGCACAATCTTATCAAGCGGTTAGGGATGTTTTTATTTAGCTTAAAAGTGGGCGAATCAATGTTAATTATTTTCTCCGCACACTGTTAATGGTGGTTTGAACAGTTTTGCCAATTATTTTGAGACTGTAGTATAGTTACTGACACCAAACAGGTATTAAGCTCTACGGCTAAGCATTACGTCCTTAGATGCAAGATGCAAGGCTCTCTTTGATACAAATAATTTTTGCTCGCACGGTATGTACTCTTTATACAATAATAATAGTAATAATATGTATGTTCTTTCTTCCTAGGTTTTTATTTATTCCTACATTACAGCTGTCGGGAAGAGTAATATTTTCAAAGAAATCAGCTCGGCTTTCTTATGAATTTGCGAACGTATTACATCAAAAAGTATTACATGTATCCTATAAACACTTTGTAGATCGTATATTATTGCTCAATGTTTCTGTTTTAAGAGGAAGTAACCCCTTTACCACAATGAAAATTGCCGAACGTTTTGCTGGTCAAACGAAAAGAAAAAATAAAAATTAGTATTTAGAAAATAAATTCTACTTTAAATACCCCATCCAGAAAAGTAAATGACGATCGAAAATATTCCCAAAATTTTTTTTAGAAATTTTTTTAATTTTTAGTAATTTTGTAATATTTTAAACAATTCTTTATTGGTCAAAAGCAAAATGACTTTCCCGGGTGTAGAATGTTGTACCAAACAATTTTTCTTTAAGCCATTTTTCAATATCGGCCTTACTTTTTTCTCAAAAACTTTGGGCGCGTAAAGTGAATTTAAGCGTGTAAAGTGGGATTACGCGCCCAAAGTTTTTGAGAAAAAAGTAAGGCCGATATTGAAAAATGGCTTTAAGAAAAATTGTTTGGTACAACATTCTACACCCGGGAAAGTCATTTTGACCAATAAAGAATTGTTTAAGATATTACAAAATTACTAAAAATTTAAAAAATTTCTAAAAAAAATTTTGGGAATATTTTCGATCGTCATTTACTTTTCTGGATGGGGTATTTAAAGTAGAATTTATTTTCTAAATATCAATTTTTATTTTTTCTTTTCGTTTGACCAGCAAAACGTTCGGCAATTTTCATTGTGGTAAAGGGGGTTACTGCTCTTAACATATATCGTCGTAGCGTATCAATC
The DNA here is from genome assembly GCA_963969555.1 of Polydrusus pterygomalis. Taxonomy (NCBI): domain Eukaryota; kingdom Metazoa; phylum Arthropoda; class Insecta; order Coleoptera; family Curculionidae; genus Polydrusus; species Polydrusus pterygomalis. Next base: position 144,262,705 of record OZ018375.1, read on the forward strand.
ACTATAAACTTGTATCAAAAACGATACTAATCTAAATACCATGAACTATATTTTAACGTTTAATTTATACCACATCTAGTGTAAACTTTCTAAAAACAAAGCGTTTTGACAGTTGACACCCATATTTATGTGACATTAACAGCTGATACTGGTTTCTTTCTGAAAATTCGCAGGTCAGTAAATTTTATAAGTTATGGTATATATAGGTCAGTAATTTTATAAGTTACGTTTAGTTTATACGGTACAATAGGTTGCCAAGCCTTGGGCTCACCGAGAACTAATCCAGCTGTTTGTATTTAAAAACACATTTTGGCGACTTTGTACTACGCTGCGAACGTAAATTATAATATGGCAACGGAGCATTGAACGCAAAACATGCGCAGTCGCACCTATTGTCGCTTGATTGGCTCGTAGATACAATATTTGGGAAGCGAAACTCTTGTACCGTGCGAGCAAAAATTGTTTCCATCAAAGAGGGCCTTGCATCTAAGGACGTAATGCTTAGCAGTAGAGCTTAATACCTGTTGGGTGTCAGTAACTACCTAAATTAACAATCAATCAGTTATTCCGTCATCTTTGACAGTCGTTACAAGTAATTTGACTCATCGCAAATTTTTCCAATTTCTTGAACAATTCACACAATGGGCATTACGGAACAGCACAAAACATTCATGGTTGAAGCGTATTTTCGAAACGGGGTTAGAGTAAATTGTGAGTGGCAATACAATCCGGGTTTGTGCATGGACGATTTTCACGAACATTTTCCTAACGTTGCTTTTATTTCTGGGGATTTTTATCATTGCCTGAAAAGAACCGTGGCTGTGTTTAGGGAAACAGATTCACAACACAAAAAAGAAGCAGGAAGACCATCTGTAAGAGCAGAAGAACTTGTTGCAAATTTACAATAATTACAAGAAAGGATTATCCAAGAATGTGGTTACATTTCTCTAGAGATGCTGGTTAACACTTTCGAAAATATGAAGAGACGTATGAATTTATGCTTGGAGCATGGCGGCGGTGGCCAATTTCAGCTATTTATGTAATTATTTATCTTTTTCTTTCTGTATATTCTTACTTTGTTAATTTTGTAAAAACAAAAATAAATTTGTATTTATCTACTTATTTTATTACTCATTAGTTAGCATATCATGTCATAATATTATGAATTTGACAACATTTTAACCTAGATATGGTTAGATATATCGTCCCCATATCATTGTGATCTAAACCAAGCCCCACGTTTTTTAATCCAAGCCCTCTTTAATGCAAATAATTTTTGCTCACACGGTAGAATCGATTCAGCCTCCAGCGCCACTAGAACCTGAATACAACAATGCTGTGGAAGCTCAGAACGTTTCCCCTTCAACTTTAACTTCGGCCTCGGCTAATATTTCAATTACCGAAAATGTGTTGAAGCGAAACGACCTACCAGGAATTACTTTCCAAAATTGTTCAAATATAACTGTTAATTACAATTTTAAGTAAAATATAAAAATGGGAAAATATGTCCTCCTGACTTTTTATGTTGTCGGGATTGTTCATAGCATTTTCCATTGGTAAATATCAAATGTATTTCTATGTTTTAGCAAAGAATAACGCCATAACTTTTAAATTATAGCACGTTAGGTTCGATGTTTTATTTGTGAATAAAATTGACGCTGTATTTTTGCAAGCCGTTATGCTAATAATCCATTAAGACCCCCGTAATATAACTGTACACTATAATTATACTTGCGGTATAAACGAAAAATAGACATTTATTGAACTATTGTGTGTTGCTTGGTATGGATACTGGATAATGAATTACTTCTTTACATTTAAACAGTCAATAATAGTTGATGATGAAAGAGATAATTCTTGTTTAGTAAAACAAGGACGCCAGGCGCCACTGCACCATGTAACTGACTGTAAATCGTTATCTGATGCTTGTTTAAGCGTGTCATAAATCTATCTAAAATTAATTTTGTAATTCTCTACCTAATTGATTTACATTAACCTTAAATTTAAATCCTGGTTTAAATTTACATAGCTTAACACGCTATCCGACGCCGTTTAAATTCTCACATCAGCAGTCGATAACGCTATAACTCATCTGAAACATGGCATTACTGTAAACAGGGATAGTATATATGGGTGTAACTTTACAAGCATCACATTTACATTACATAGTAACTTCAACCTGTATATATTTTGTATTTAAAAATCATCTCAACACAAGTCAAAGTGTGGGGTCTCAGCGATTTTTAAATTTTTTTATAATGTCGTGTAAGTACCTATATTAGGAAGTACGATATTGATTGACGTTTTTTTATAATATTTTATTAATAAACCCTAGTTGAGCATGAGCATACTGAAAACGTATAATAAATTAGAAGAAAAATACCATGCTTAAAGTGGAGTTGAAAGTATGAAAAGGAAAGAAAAACTAAAAGACTTCCTCCACAAAATTTAATAGAACCAAAATGTTCATAGGTCTGTACATATATCGAACGTAGAAACGTTCATCATCAGGAGACCGAAAAATGTATTGCTGGTGGTTTTAGCAGAAGAGAAAATGATAAATGATATAAATCCTTAATGGAGATTCTATGAAATCACAAATTGGTGTGTCGAAATAACATAATGTGAAATAAAACGGGGAAGCAGAAAAACCACTTCTAAAAAGAAGATGTTAAAAGTTTTTTTTTATATAAGTAGGTATGTCTGTAAGACATTGTAAAACATACATTTTCTTATGTATAGAAAATAGGTAGTAAGAGATAATTATGTATTCAAAATGAAAAGATCGTTTCAAGAAAAGGGAGTTTGGGGCACTGAGCGTTAAAGTTTAAAGTTTCAAATAGCAATAATCGCACCTCGGATAAACCTCATTGGTTACGATAATGCCACTGCGCAAAGCGTTAAAACTGAGACGTTAATTTTAATTTAATAAAATGAACTATAAATTTAAACAAGTTTACAAAATATATAACAAAATATAATATAAAACTTTAATATTATTTCCTTATAACCCTATATTACCCTTAACACCTAATTTCTATACATAACAAGTTTTACGTTTTACAATATCTTACAGACATACTTATATAAAAAAAAAACCTTTTGACATTTTCTTTTTAGAGGTGGTTTTTCTGCTTCCCCGTTTTATTTAGTTGTTTTGGACCCTTTTACCTAATAGGAGAAGCCGCCACTGGCTCCCTTAAGATTTTATACCATTTATCATTTTCTCTTCTATTTTCTTGTTCTATTAAATTTTGTGGGGGAATACTTCTTGTTTTTTTTTCTTTTCATAATAAATTATTTAAACCAAACACCATATTAGGTAACCATAAACACAAACTCACACCAGTGTTATTAGTAATTACTTATTTTATCACCTATACATGCTAAATCATCAATCATAAAACTTCTTATACAATTTTATAGGTGACGTTAAAATTTGTAATTTACGAACTATTTTATGTGAAACAATAAGCATTCTTAATGTCTTTTCATTTACGACATGACGTTGAAAACAGACACCTATTTCAATATTATAGGATTGAACAGAATTTCAAATATTTTGTAATCCTCAATCGAAGACTAAATTAAACATCACATTGCACCTTAAAAGTCTACTATAAAAGATATTAAGAGAGAGAGAAGAGATTAATGATTTTCTCCAATTATTGTTGCAATATTTTTCTCGCTTTATTAAAATTAAATGTGCTAATCCACAGTAGCTTGCAATATAGCTTAGACAACCCCTTTGTAAATTAATTTTAATTTTAAGTTTAAACCGAATAATATCCAATTTTAGTAAAAAAAAGAATAACAAGCTTGTTGTTGTTGAAGCAAAGTACCAAATTTGAAATTAGTATTATCTTATTAAATATTCGAATTCTTCAAAAATATCCGTATTTAATTTCAAATATTTAGGTCAAAAATGAAAAATGGCATTATGAAAGTAATATTATTTTGCTCAAGGAATAATATGGTTAACGTATAGAAAAAAATGTAACACTTAAAACAACTATATACGGACTAATAGGCCGCTGTGTTCGCTTTCCTAACAGGTTGTCGGGAGCTGTTGCGGCATTTGTATACCTAAAACTATAAACTAATAGTAGTATAATAACATAAAAAAAAATTTTAAATATGAAAAATGACGATACAACGAGTATTATCCATAATCAAAATAATTGTAGGTAAATTAAATAATATTGTATTAAAGTAAAAAACAAAATAGTCGGCAAGCACAGAAAAATAAGAAAATAAAAGTTGGTAAATGGAAAGAGAAAGAAAAAACACAGATAATTCTCAAGACACATTGATTGATTGATTAAAAATCACACTTGGAGAGATCGCTTAAAAAGCTCTTTATGATGGAGGGGAATATCAAGAAGAGTCTTAGGTCTAAGGTTTAGTCTATGGACGTCGGTTCGAAAAGTTAATTTTCTAGTGCCACCAGTAAAGTCAGCATCATATGGGATTTTTTTTAAATTAATAGCTTTATTCAAAATTTGACTTTGGCATCAAGTTCTGCTTCGATCAAGATTAAAATTAAGCAAAGAAATAGTAGTCACGTGATTCGCATTAATGTCAAATTTTAATTTTTTCCAAAAAATAATTCAAAAGTGGGGTTATTTCTGAAAATATCGAAAAAAGTTTTTTTAAATGCAGTTTCTAGCCCACATGCAAAATTTCAGCTGCATAAGATAATTTTGACTTTTTACCTATATTTTGTAAATTGCACCACTTTTGCAAAATAAGACTCAATGCAACCTACATAAAACTTCTCAGTTTTGACAATGCTTTATTTCAGATACATTTTCTTTAAAGTAGCGCCATATTAAATGTGTGATTTTCTACAAAATCAAAATTGGGCTATTAAAATTTAGTCGCATGTGAAGCAAAGTTTATTTGTTTTTGATCCTGTATAAGGTAACTTCATGAAATAAGTATTTTTGAAAACGTAGTTTGTGCCTGAAAGTAAAAAAATAAAAAAAAGTAAAGGGGTTTTAAATTAAATCGTTGAAAATAGATAAACTTTACGTTAAGTTAAACTAAAATTTATTTTTCACAATGAACACTTTACTGATGACAGTTCTTTTTTGTCTTAATATTAAGGTGTATTACTTTCAGACACAAACTACATTTTCAAAAATACTTATCTTATGAAGTTAGTTACCTTACACAGGGTCAAAAACAAATAAACTTTGCTTCACATGCGACCAAATTTTAATAGCCCAATTTTGATTTTGTAGAAAAACACTCAATTAATATGGCGTTACTTTAAAGAAAATGTATCTAAAATAAAGCCTTGTCAAAACTGAGAAATTTTATGTAGGTTGCGTTGAGTCTTATTTTGCAAAAGTGGTGCAATTTACAAAATAAAGGTAAAAAAATCAAAATTATCTTATGCAGCTGAAATTTTTGCATGTGGGCTAGAAACTGCATTTAAAAAATCTTTTTCTTATACCTTTTTTCGATATTTTTAGAAATAACCCACTTTTGAATTATTTTTTGGAAAAAATTAAAATTTGACAGATAATGCGAATCACGTGACTACTATGTTTTTGCTTAATTTTTATCTCGATCGAAGCAGAACTTGATGCCAAAGTCAAATTTTGAATAAAGCTATTAATAAAAAAATATCCCATATGATGCGGACTTAACTTGTCACACTGTATAGGTATTATATCGCTTTCAATTTGATTGACATCGCGCACTAACGGGGCAATCTGGTTGCTCAATAATCGCCTAGTAAATAGGCCCCTTAATTTGACTTATTTTGACACTTTGCCTTTTAAACCTAGAAATGTTAATTAAGGACCCTTTAGTGAGTACAGCTGTTAATTTAATGCATTTTAAAAAATGTCGATACATCGGTTAAAAAATATCAAAAACAATTATTTATGATCTGTGAAAGATTTTAATTAATGGAAAATTACTTGTAACGAAGAAACAATGAAAGAACATCCTTAACGCCTTTGCATTTACGACGGTAGCGTGGAAAACGGATAATTGTATATTTCTGAAGTGAAATGAATTTAAACTGCTTTTTAATGCATATCGATCAGGAACTGTGTTAGTGACGGCCTCTGAGGGGCTAATTAATGTGTCACGTTGAGTTATTAGGGTTAGAATTTTAAAAACAAGAATATCAGCAATGCATTAAGCCGGCACTTGTGAGTTACCCGCGCTAAAAGTAATTAATCTAGTTATGGCAAGTTTATATGCTGAAATATTTTTTATGGCATATTCACCTTAAAATTATTAATTATTACACTATGCAACACTGAAAAAATTACCAGTGTCACAAACAATGATTTCTATTAGACATTATTAGGATATATTATTATAAACACACATTTTAATTCAAGGTCACGTCTAAAAACATGAATAAGCAACTCAATGTTTCAATAGCTCTTCGGCGCACTCACTTTGAGGGTAAGCATGTAAACATGCTGTTGTTTTTTACTAAAATCTGCAGATCATTTAGTTTACTTGTTAAGCAAGTTAGTTCCGCTATGTCGTTAAAAATGAATTTTTATCTATAAAGCTATATTGCTGAAAATTGGTAAACTATGTATTCTTTACTCTGTTAAAATAAGCAAGTACCTGTTTTGATGTTTTGCCCCCGGGGGCTAGAAATGGAGGGGGTAAGTTTCCAATATAAACTTTTATACCTTTTTATACCACCTAGGGGCAGACCTTCCCAAAATATAAAAACACGTACTTGCTTATTTTAACAGAGTAAGCATATCACCAATTTTTAGCAATATAGCTTAAAATTATAGATAAGGTAAGTGTAGACAATAACGCCACCGCTTAAAAAAAAAATTCTGAGAAATGGCTCTTTTATGATAGACAGTTTTTTTTGGCAGATTGGTAGGGCTATATTCTAAGTGGGAAAATATAAATTTTAAAAAATTATATAAAACAAGGTACCGTGCGTTCAATTTATCTTGATAACATTTTGATTCACTGTAACTTTTTTGTTTTTAAAGATATGAAAGTAAACAAAAAAATAAAATGTAGGATTGGTTGCCAAGTTTTTTCCTAAGTTACATATAAAACAAAACAGTATCAATTTTCTGACATATAAGTCTACCTTATGTTTTTTTAAATGGAACACCCTGTATATTTTTACATTTTTAAATTCCACATACAATTATAATTATTTTTTATTAAATGCATTATTAGTCTATACTTCATAGTTTTCGAGATATTGACTCTCGAAAAGTTACATTTTTGAACTTTGACAGCTTCTAACTGTCTAACAGTACGTTTTAGAGCGAAACGGCTTACATGTCCCTATCTTAAATTTTTATGATCTTCCCAAAAAAATCAACTTCCAGTTAAACCGGAACAACTATATTTCCTGCTTTCGAGTTATATCCGGTTTAACCGGAAGTTGATTTTTTTGGAAAGATAATAAAAATTTAAGATAGGGACATGTATGCCGTTTTGCTCTAAGACGTACTGTTAGACAGTTAGAAGCTTTCAAAGTTCAAAAATGTAACTTTTCGAGAGTCAATATCTGGGAAACTATGAAGTATAGACTAATAATGCATTTTATAAAAAATAATTATAATTTTATGTGGAATTTAAAAATGTAAAAATATACAGGGTGTTTCATTTAAAAAAACATAAGGTAGACTTATATGTCAGAAAATTGATAGTGTTTTGTTTTATATGTAACTTAGGAAAAAACTTGACAACCAACCCTACATTTCGTTTTTTTGTTTACCTTCATATCTTTAAAAACAAAAAAGTTATAGTGAATCAAAATGTTATCAAGATAAATTGAACGCACGGTACCTACGTAGATTTCTTAATATTTTTTTTGCAGAATGGCATTATTGTTAACACGTTGAAAGTTATAACTAATCGAAAATGCCGTGGTTAAAAATTTAATTTAATTTTTTTTTACTCAAAGGGGGTTAAATTTGGGGCTAGCATTTTTACGTTGCAGTCAAAAAGAATATTGTATTTTAGTTTTTTGGTGAAGTGGCGGTATTATGAATAACTTTAGCCCCCGGCGGTAGTAGACCTAAATCCGACACTGTCTCTAATAGCTTTTTTTCAACTTACTATATTAAACTGCCAAAGAACAAAATTTTAATTACATTTAGCCCTTTGGAGTAAATCATGTTTCCTCTGCAGTAAAACAAAACAAGGCAGATCGATAACTAAAATATAATGCCTTCCCGCTTTTGCTTTCAACAACCTGTTCCTGACATTTAGCGAAATTAATGAATAAGCTGAGGCACAAAAGTTTCTTCCATTACATAGCTTATTATTTTCCATATTGTATATGAAATTTAAATTTTGAAAAGGTTAAATATTTCTTTACCTTAAAATTAGGCTGATCTATGTGCTATTTTGCAGGAAAACCAAATAATGTTTTAAATCTTCACATTCTATTATTTTGGCTGAAGAACGACTGGGGAAGGGGATTAACCTCAGGAGTTTCCTGAAACCCATCGGTGCCTTGGGTTCTGCTATAATAAAATGATGGAAGACTGAACCCGTAAACGTCAATCTATATGGACACTTAAAAATCAATATCAATTCAGGACTGATTAAATCAAAGTCCACACCAGATTGATTAAAAAAATTAACTGTTGGTTACTGATTACTTCAAAGTGATTAAGCCTTCTGATTCGAAACTGATTAATGTAAGGATCATTACTGATTATAGTCATTAGTTAGCCCCAAATAAATGTACTTGTTTTGCGGACGACACTTCATTTATTACCTCCGATGAGAACATTTTGAGCATACCACGTATCATGTCATTTTAGAATCTAAAGCCCACGACTGGTTTACAAATAATGACCTACAGCCTTCTCGAAAAACACAGCGTATTATTTTCTACCAATATCACTGTTACGTGTGGTAAATCGGCAAAATTACTGGGAATCACACTAGACTAGACGATCGATTAAACTGGTCTGCACATGTAAATAGTCTTACAAAAAAACTAGCATCCTCTACCTTTGTCCTGCGGAGATTAAAAAGTTCAGTTAATCTATCTACCCTTTTAACTGTTTATTTCGCACTGTTTTATTCTCACTTGAGTTATGGTGTCATATTGTGGGGCAATTCTTCATCGACCATTGAAGCTTTTAGGCAGCAAAAGAAAGCTGTTCGTGTGATTGCCGATGCTGGTTACTTTGACCACTGTCAGCCCCTTTTTAAGAAGTTTGGAATTATGCCTCTACCTTCTCTGTTTATATTCTATCAATTGCTCGAAATTCATAAAAACAAGAATAGTTTTTCCTTAAATTTTTCCCTATTTCTACTATTTATTATCATGATTTACCGACACAGTTAAGATGTATTCAAATTACAATACAAATCTTCTTTTCATAAAACGAGTTTGTGATAAAATCTGTATATAAAAACATAATAAAAGTACTGGTCTTTGTACAAAATACAATATTTCAATTTACTTTTCCTATTCAACGCTTTCAGGAACACTATGAAATTAAATTAAATTTTCTGTTTCTGGAATCTTTTGCAATCTTTACGCTGGTAGAAGGATTACTCTAATTAAATTAGGGGTTCTTTCTAAGCAAATTGTTGTGCCTAATTAAAAAGCCCCTTTTTAAAGTTTTAATCAGATGCGGAAGCAAACCCAATTCATTGAATAATACAATATCACTTTAAATAACACGAAGATTTTATTTTTGTCTCTGAAACTAGATCTGCGATCTCTATAAATAAATGCTAATGCCGTGACAGGCAGAACGCGCCCTGTATATGGGAAACATCATTGAACTAATCATACACATATTTGTTATATTTTAAAAGAGTTTCGCAGATACCCAAGCCTCCAAACTAAAATAACAGCTTTTACTAAAAGGAGCTGTTGTGAAATACAGGAAAATATGAGTAATAGATGTGTTTTGGACTTCCATTGCCTTTAGTTTTTCATATCACAACGTTTCAACTGGTAAGTATCTCCAGTCGTCTTCAGGTGAATACTAAACAAGTTACAAAGCTACGAGCCTATTTATACTACCTAAGGGGGGGGGGGGGAGCTAGTGACGAATTCGGGTGCAGTCGTGAGTCTCGACTGCACCCGAATTCGTCACTAGCTCCGCCCCCCCCCCCCTAGGTAGTATAAATAGGCTCGTAGCTTTGTAACTTGTTTAGTATTCACCTGAAGACGACTGGAGATACTTACCAGTTGAAACGTTGTGATATGAAAAACTAAAGGCAATGGAAGTCCAAAACACATCTATTCCTCAAGATACATCATTATCTACAACCTTCAAACAAACATAGGAAAATATGGTATTTCCATGTCAAATTAAAGTACATATTAAATCGAATATACAGGGTGTCCGGAAAATACGTGTACAACGTTTGACGACATACTCCTGACGTCAAAATAGATCGATCTAAGCCGACTTAGTTATATCCAAAATTGTCTCGTTTAGCCGGTAGAGGGTGTCAAAAATTTGTAAAAATATTGGTTTTTCCTAAATTATGTAAAAACCTGCTAATCGATTTTAATGATTTTTAGTATGTAGACTAATACTATAAAATGACGTTTTCTAGTAGTACACTGTTAGAAATCCTGGACGTGAGAATCAAAAAAAATTATAATCAATTAAAATAAATCAAATTTAACTTAAAATGTATAGTTATTTTAACTCTTTTGTGTTTAGTAAAAATCAGATTTTAAGAACTAACTTTTCTGGAAGTCGTTTTAACATAACAGCTAACTAAAATTAACATGCAATTCTTTTCGGTTCAAATGAATCAAATACTAGTAACTTTGATAAAGTTTATAATCATTATCAATATCTTTTTTAGTTAAAATTTTAAAATAAGTTAATACTAACATAAAAAATGTGTCAAATTAACTAATTAAGTTGTAATTTTTACTGCACAATAAAATCAGATTAATGTCAAAATAGTAATAACATATTTTATGAGTTACTGATTGAGTGAAGCGGTTTTAGTTAATTGACAAAAAAACGGGACTGGACTTTCTGGGACATAAAAAAAAAGTTAAATTTGATTCTTTTCTTTTAACAGTGTATAGTCACCGGCTGTAAATAAGTGGAAGTGTTATAAAAGTGATATAATACGTCAACATTTCTCCTCATTTTTTATATGAACAGCGTTATGACAACCCAGATCTTTTTGTAGAGTGACTGGATGTATTTGGAAGCTATTTTACCTCTTTAATATTTTTCGTTGAATGAGCTGTTTTGCCAGAAGAAAATATTTACAATATTTAGTATTATTAGTAATAATATTAAAATCAAATTACCTGTAACAATAATTTTTTAAGTGACTTATTTACAGCCGGTAACTATACTACTAGAAAACGTCATTTTATAGTATTAGTCTACATACTAAAAATCATTAAAATCGATTAGCAGGTTTTCACGTAATTTAGGAAAAACCAATATTTTTACAAATTTTTGACGCCCTCTACCGGCTAAACGACAATTTTGGATATAACTAAGTCTGCTTAGATCGACCTATTTTGACGTCAGGAGTCTGTCGTCAAACGTTGTACACGTATTTTCCGGACACCCTGTATACAGGGTGATTCACGTTCAGTGGCCTATTAGAAGATCTCGGAAACGAGTAAAGTTATATTTCTAAAAATTTAATAGCGGTCATGATTGGCTTTGAACTTTTAAAATATTATACTTTGACGTTTGTATCACTTCCGGTTATACCGGAAGTTATGGCCAACTTTGGTATTTCAAATGGAATACCCTGTATATTTTAGCATTTTTGAAAACCTTGTTAAAACCTAAGTAACTTTTATTAACGGTGATCTATACCTACCTCTAACCGTTTTTGAGATATGAATTATAAAATGCAATTTTTATGTAAAAACCTTACCGAGAAGAAAGTTCAGTAATTTTGAAATTAATAAAGCTAAACATTTAAAATTTTGTAGGCTTTTAACTAAAACATAGATCTTTAAACTACATTACTTAAGTTTCATGTTTTGCATACAGGGGTTTTTTAAAAGTATGCCAATGCGGCCATTTAGATAAATGTGCATAAGTCAATTTTTGCAAATGGAACACCATATTTTTTATTTTAGTAACGTGTAGAGCCCATTTATCTAAATGGCCACATTGGCACACTTTTAAAAAGCCCGTGCATGCAAAACATGAAACTTAAGTAATGTAGTCTAAGGATCTATGTTTTAGTTAAAAGGCTACAAATTTTTAAATGTAGCTTTATTAATTTCAAAATTACTGAACTTTCTTTTCGATAAAGTTTTTACATAAAAATTGCATTTAATAATTCATATCTCAAAAACGGTTACAAATAGGTATAGATAAATAAAAAATAAAAAAAATAATAAAACTTACTAAGGTTTCAATAAGGTATCCAAAAGTAAAAACTAAAATATACAGGGTATTCCATTTAAAATACCAAAGTTGGCCATAACTTCCGGTATAACCGGAAGTGATTTAAACGTCAAAATATATTATTTTAAAAGCTCAAAGCAAATCATGCCCGCTACCAAATTTTTAGAAATATAACTTTACTCGTTTCCGAGATCATCTAATAGGCCACTCAACGTGAATCACCCTGTATATATAATATTAATATTTTATTAGAATTATAAGAATGTAATTGCCGCCGTTGTCATATATTATGTCAAACATACACACAATTGTGGTATGGATGAGTCAAGGGCGGAATATAATATTATGCAAAATGAATAATATATGCATATTTTGTCAATTTTATAATAAAATGCATATTTTTCATAAATTATTATTTTAAGAGCATATTTTTTATGTTTTCGGCTTTATCAAAAAATTTAAAACGTTAAAGGTTTAATTTAATGTCCAGTTCGGTACTTATTTCAGCGATTTTCCAATCTGAAGAAATAATAATTATATTTACATTTTGGTTATACATACACAAGGTATTTATTGGGGGTTTCCAGGGTTAACAGGTATATTGTTATGTGTTGTTTATCGTCACTTAATAATGCGTTATTATTACCTGCTTAACAAACTGTATTTATATCGATTTGTAATACATACTTGTTTTAGTTTGTCGAAAGATTTCAGTATTTTCAGTGTGAAACTAGTAATTTCAAATTTGTGTTCAGAATATCTAAGGTGGCGAAATCGTCTTCATGGATTAAAAATTTCCCAGAGTTAGAGTTTACTGGAGAAAAAAAGTCTTCTGTAAAGCTCGTATGAAAATTATTGTTTGTGAAAAGAAGTTCCCAATCGATCAATGCTTGAAAAGACCGCTGCATAAGTCAAAGTTACAAAAATGAAAAGTTACAAAAATGAAATCTGAGCCACTTGAACTGAGTGTTACATATGCATTTCAAAATGTTGGAGAAAAATTGAAATCTGAAAAGAAAATTTTTCAAGAAGACAAGGCTTAGGTCGCAGCAAACATACCTTTAAAAAAATTGAAAAATCCGGAATTTAGAGGATTTTTACCTTATTTTACTATAATAAATTAAGAAATATTGTATACAAGCATGCATATTTGGTAAAAAAATGCAAATAGCTGCATATTTAACAGGCAAACAATGCATATATATGCGCATATTTTGGCTGAATTTAAGTGCACATAATTCGCCTTTTATTAATGTGAGATATTATCATATAAATGGCCTAACCGTTTAACCGGAAAAGCGTCAACAAGTGCTGCACCTTAGGTAGAACGCCATGTAGATATATATTTTTTCAGACCGACCAGAAAATATACACTATCTGAACAATTTTTCGTCCAGAAAATAACGTTTTGTCGATCAAGACCGGAAAATGGACTGTCTTGACCTGATAAACACTACTTTCCGGTCTTGTAACATAAATTACTATTCTTACGCCTTTACATAGATATGGTTTTTTCCGACTCGTTTCGTATGTCTATTATTCTTGCATTCGGTATTCTCGGAAACTGGCAAAACCGATTTTGATTCATGAAGCTTAATTGAGGGGTTCATTCCAAAAACCAGACAAGTCCAAAATAATACATTTCAAATTATGATGCCATAATATAAATTAAAGACATGCCAAATCGTAGGCACATTTAACTTCTACAAATAATGGACGAGTCCGCTTTATAAATGATCGAAATAAGCTATATTCTGCAAAAACCAGATAAGTCCAGTTCGTTTCCGACAAGAACCAGACAAGTCCATGGACTAGTGGGGTGTTCGAGTTGTTAGTGTTTTGAATATGCATTACGTCTAACTTTTTTTTGAAGTAGAAGTTGAATAAATGATTTATTATAATTCCCAGGTGTAGTTTTCCTGCAAAAAGCAGATAAGTCCAATTGTTTTTATTTTTTTCTCATTAACAACAATATTTTTCCAAATTATATTATTGTACAAATGAACATAATATACTAGCAATTCTTAATAAAAAAAATAGGACTTCCTATTACGAACTACGAAACAAGATAGACAGTTTTATTTAATTCCTGAAAAAACATTTTTTTGGACTTTTCTGGTTTTTGGAATAAACCCCTCAATTCAAAGTTTGTTTTTTGAGAATATACATTTTTTTTTAATTTTCAGAAAATGTTTTATTCTTTAATCCTCGTCATGTATGTAGAAGACTACGTCAGGAATCCAGATAATACATATTTCGAAAAGCCCAACTTATTGACTTGAGGTTAAATATATTAACACATTTACAAAAAAAAATATTTTGTGTTTCTTCGTCAATAAATCCATTGTGCTAAAAGTTCAAGATATTGTTTTATATCGAATTATATTTAAACAATGACCAAACATTTACATCAAAATCAAGTTAACTCAGGGGTCTAACTTAATAGCACTGACCTAAAACAATCTATGATGGCTTTAATTTGCACGTCTAATGGAAAGCCTGGAAGCTAGCCAGTTGTGATTTATATAGGGCCTAAGCAAATAATATTAATCAATACCATAGTTGGATTTTACTAGTTCACGCAGTGACCACCACTTTCCAGGCGACATTTGATAGAGACAATAGCAGACGCTAGATATTTATAGGTTTAGCGATTGTAATCACCATTTGAAACATCAGACGCACGTCCCTCGTATAATCGAAACTCATAGACGAAAGGCGTGGTAAACAAAGATAATCGGCATGGTAAAACATGCGGTTAATCATGTCTTAATTTTATATAGACCTGATACAGAAAAATCAAGAATCAATTATTGGTAAATAATTCTATCCCAAATCATCATTAACAATTATATCTGTCCCCTACAAGGTGTACAGTGTACACATCTTTCACTACCCCTTTATTATACTGCGGTTTAAGTAGATTAAGCTGCAGTAGATGAAAGGACAGTTCCTAGTAAAGAATAAAAGGTTTCCAACAAATAGAGCTGTACCTAACTTCAATAGTTATTATTTCAAAAAAGTGTTGTCTGTTTCCTTCCGCCAAACCCATCCCCAGACGCGTTTCGCCGTTATTACGGCTCATCAGTGAGGCTCAGTTTGGCAGAAGGAAACAGGGCTCAAAGACAAATCACTTGTCCGGATTAATAGTTATATCAAATTAAGCGACCATTATAGTGGTCATAAATTGGGGAATATTTGAAATTTTAAAATAATAGGTATATACACTCACCGACTGTAAATTCGATCCATCCAAAATTTTGTTCAAGTTTAATGTATGGTAACTTTTCTTTTCGTAGTCCGATTTAAATAATTTTTTTTTCAATTGTAGATACATGCTTCAGCTTTAATGGGATTTTTTCCGTTTTTTAAAAAGCTGCGTACTTGCTGAAATATACAGGGGAATAAAAAGTATGTTTTTTCCCTTTAAGTTTATAACACCCTGTAGAGTGGTTTTGCAATATTAACTCAAATAAAGAAGCAAATTTGCGAAGTTTAATCTATTCTTAATAGATTGCTCTTTTATTTGGCTCGATATCTTTCTCGGTTCAAAAGATACGAATTTTTTAAGAAAACACTATACATTTTATTAAAAGATTTTAATTTTAACATTTTTTGTAAAATATTTTTAAATTAAAAAAATAATATACCTAGAGGTAAAGAACTAAAAAAAACATCAATAGCGGGTATTACCACCCCGAGCACGAACAACTGCATCCATTCGCCTTAGCATTCCTTGAAGACTTTGATTGATTTGACCCCATACTTCGATTAGTTCTTCTTTTAACTGTTCTAAATTATTCAGAACGGGAACTCGTTTTCGAATCTTTCTACCCATCATGTCCCAGACATGCTCTACGGGGTTAAGGTTTGGGCTAAGTGATGGCCAGTCCATTTTTCGTACTTCGTCTTCTAAATATTGTGTAACAATTATTGCAGTGTGAGGACGAGCATTATCTTGCATCAGTATAAACTTTGTGTTGTAGAAAAATGATTTTGTAAAAAGCGCTCTTCTGATCTACGATATCTATATTCTCTGACGACCATCTCGGGCATTTGTACATCGTTTTCTGCCAGATCCTATTCTTCTCGAAAAATTACCAGTTTCGTTAAAACGTTCCACTGCTCTCTGAACACTGGATCTTGTACATCCTAAAACTCTAGCAGTATAATACCCTCTTGCCGCATCATCTTGACCATAATTTTCACTTGACAAAAATTTAAACACAGCAGAATAATAATCCTATAAAAATTGTCAAGATATGACTTGTTTTACAAAGCCATAGCACCCTTTGTTTTATGTTACAATTTAAAATTAAAATTTTGTAATAAATTGTGTAGGTTTTCTTAAAAAATTCGTATCTCTTGAACCAAAAAAGATATCGAGCCAATTAAAAGAGCAATCGGTTAGGAATATATTAATCTTCGGAAATTTGCTTCTTTATTTGGGTTTATATTGCAAAATCACTCTACAGGGTGTTACAAACTTAAAGGGAAAAAACATACTTTTTATTCCCCTGTTTATTTCACCAAGTACGCAGCTTTTTAAAAAACGGAAAAATCCCATTAAAGCTGAAGCATGTATCTACAATTGAAAAAAAAATCATTTAAATCGGACTACGAAAAAAAAAGTTACCATACATTAAACTTGAACAAAATTTTGGATGGATCGAATTTAAAGTCGGTGAGTGTAGTATACTACATTTTGGACCTACTTAAAAAAAAACAAGGTTCTAAGGTATTTGGTACGACTTTGGGGCAACTTAACAAAATTAAAAACCTTTTGATTAAAATATCTCGAAAACCGTTAAATGTCCCTTAATTCGTAATTACATAACGCGGTCCATATAATATAAAAAATATATATAAAAAATTATAGTACGGCATGTATATTACACATATATATCTGCCAGTAGATGTTTAATCCTCAGTCCTAACACAAGAAAAAAAATTAATTACCACTCACTTTATTATTTCAAAATATACAAATATATCTTGAAATAAATTCGATAGGTTTAGAGCGTTTCGAGTAAATGGTATAAATATATCTCGCGAGTAAAAGCGATGGTAAACTCTTTGTCTATAATTACGCTTATTAGACTTCTTGTTATTGGGTAGATATAATTAATTACCGTAAATACCACATACTTGTTTACTGTAGCACACGCACATAACAGACAATTTAATATATTATTATTGTTATAGCTTGGCAGTCTTTTTTCTGTGACGATTATTCCAATATAATGTTAGGCAACGCATCTGGTTAGGAATACTTATATCAGATAAAATAACAATTTCAAAGGCTTTGTCTAACAGACATTATAGGAAAAACATTTATTTGCGTTAAATGAAGCCATTAATTAAAGTACACGTGTAAATAATTTTGTCATTGTGTTTGTTCTAAGTTATAGCTGCTATATTGACTACTAATATTAAAATATAAACAGCGGTATATAGTCTGTTAAACATTTGTTAAACATTGGAAATGTGTTGAACAGTGGAAACTATAATGGCTCATTAAAACAGCTAGACATCACACAACAGAGTTTTTTTTTCGTTAACTAATTAATTATTGCGATTAAAAATACCACAATTATTTTAATTGGTATGTTTTTATTAGCTTATGGTGAAAATAAAATGCTGTTATGTCCGACTTCGTACATCTGTCAAAAAAATTCACAGATTTCGCAGTTCTTGCAGCCAGCGGAGACGTGGGAAATGATTGAATCATATATAAAACATAATTTTATTATTATTCTCAACAACTAACTAATAAAAAGAAGTAGTCCATTCTCCAAGAGACCCGTTTCTATTACCAAATAAAAACTAAAAACGCAAAGTCGTCGTCTCGTCAATCACTATTTATTTAAAAAGGTGACATGTTTCGCCCTATATGGGCATCATCAGACCTAGAAAGTTTTTTAAAACTTATGTTTTAAATTATAAATTATAGCATTATAAAATAAATAGAAAAACTAACTAATAAGGTTATATGTAAATAACATAAAAATATTGATTTTTCAGCTTTTTATTTGTAAACGACTTAAAACCAAGTAATAAATAGTTTAAACAAGTATTTTTTAAAATACCTTAATTTTTTTTATTTTCCAACATTTTTTAAGAAATTGAATTAAATGAATAATACATCTTATGCAACCACATATAACCAATGAGATGCATTTGGCGCGATGTTGCCGGCTTGCCCGAAGCGGATGATTTCTTTAAAAAATATATTTACCTTGAATTGAAGTTAATTATTAAATAAAATTTTAAAAAAATTATCTTAAAATATATAGGGACTTTTTCTAAATCGCAATGCATCTCTTCTTAGAAAATATGTACCTTTTCCCATTGCAATCAGCAACAGCCAAAAATAAAAATTCCAACAAAACCAACACACGGCAACAAGGCGCGCGACAAAATTGTCTTTTGACCTTGAACGAAAAACTCGTAACTTGGCCCCCATATACGAACATAAACATTTCCAATGTTAAATTGTAGCAAGTCATATAATATATAAAGCATTGCTGGACGCATGTATTTAAATAAATTAAAATATTTATTAAAACATAATTGTATAAGAACATAACATACAAAAACGTTATAAACCACCAGTAATAACAAAAAAGAGTTAAAATTTAAATGTTGATCTTCGTGAATTAACATCAAGCACTGAGCAGAAAGCATGGGATTCAAGAAATGTATTAATTACATCTTTAATTTTTTAAATATATTTTAATATTTCTTACACTACAGGAAAAAAATTGTTAACGCAACCCATCCACTGCAGCTGTCCATATATGCTCCCGTACTGAATACAAACAGCGAAAAGATTTTTTATTCATAGATTTGAATTATGAATAACTAAGCAGCTTTACATTTTCAGGCAATGCATTATACAATGAGATATTAATAGAATTATCCTTGGCTTTCTTGTAGTAATTTTTTTTTAGGTTTGATTAAGTCAGAACCTATAGTTGAGAAGTTATGAAAATTAGAATTTGAAGAAAAACTATTTTTGTTTTTATGAATTTTGAGCAGTCTATAGAATATGAGCAGAGAAAGTAGAGGCATAATTTCAAACCTCTTAAAAAGCGGACAGTGGTCAAAGTAACCAGCATCCTCAATCACAGGAACTGCATTCTTCAGGGGGCCTATTCTCGTTCCGTGGGACCGTGCTCCCAAGAGAACAATTAGCTATGTTTCTCTCGAAAATGGATAGAACTGTATTCCCGAAAGTGTGGGAGCAACCGCTTCTATCGGTTGTTGAGAGAACTTTCCTCTACTGCTTTCTCTTAGTAGAACAAAATAAATCGATAGAAAGAGTCACAATATTGACAATTATTACCTTGGATAATCTGTAATTTTTAAGGTTATGGTGAATTTGAAATTTGAATAAGTATATTTTTAAAATGGATCTAGAGGAGATTATATTATTATGTTATATAATAATGCTGTGTGGGATCTAGAAGAAGCGGAAGTGGATAACGACAATGTGGAGAGAAGACAATTACAAAGAGGTGTACTCTTTAGCCTTTGAAAATGTTTCAGATGCAATGAAATATGTTAAGTGAAATAAGACTATTCTTTGTAAATGTCATAAAACACGCGTAACGCCATACGATTTTATTAGGGTAGTAAAGGTAGAAATGTAATTGATATTTTACCTAGTTATCTATGGCCTAAAAAGTATCAGACAAATCAATCAATTAAACCGATAGTATTTTGGCAATCACTACACTTTTACAGCATTTTCAAAAATAAAATTTATTAGGTGAGAGATACTTATTACATGTGCTCCAGTATTTCAAAGTTTCAAACAAAAATTAACAAACTCATCACAGACGAAATTAAAAAGTAAATTAAAAACTTAAAGGGGTTATGTCATGTTTCTTCTTCCTACGATATGGTTATTTGCATATTTTTATGGTTTATTGCACTCAAAAAGTTCGGCAACATTGCTGAGGGTCGTTCTATCAACAGCTTCCTTCACATCTGTCGAGAATACAGCTATCGAGCCATGAGAGAAGATCCGTGGGATGGGAGAATTTTCAACTCTCTCATGGGATAACTCCCATCTATTAAGAACGAGAATAGGCCCCCTGCTGTTTAAAAGGTTTAATGCCCGATGAAGAATTATTCCACAATACGACACCATAACTAAATGAAGTGCGAAATTAATAGTTAGAAGGGTAGATGGATTAACTGAATTTTTTAAACTGCGCAGGACAAAGGTAGAGGATGCTAGTTTTTTTGTAAGACTAACATTTACAGACCAGTTTAAATTGATCGTCTTTTGTGATTCCCAGTAATTTTGCCGATTTACCACACGTAACAGTGTTATTGGTGGAAAAAATAAAACGCTGTAATTTTTCGCGATTAAGCTGTTGGTCATTATTTGTAAACCAGTCGTGCACCAGTTTTGCACCTGAACTAACCCGAACACTAGCGTTGGACGTCCGTTTTTTTTTTATTTCAACCTTTTCTTCTCGACTTAGGTTATTAAGAATAAGTAAGTCACAAAAGCTCATAGTAAAAACAAAATTTCTACTACTTCGTGAAAACACTTATCGGCACTTGCACCCTATTTACATACGCACGCGCCAAAAAATGAACACTGTTGATCGAGCACTGCTGCTTGGTGGTTGCCATGACTGTTTTTCACATGTAGTTCGCAAGTTAAATTAAATTGATCGCAAGTTTGTTCTTTTTTATAATTAAGCTAGGTTATTGGGAGATAAGAAATTGTTAGTTTAGATTTTTTTTTTATTTTGCAGGGAGGGCGATGCGGCGCCCCAGAGCCTTCCTGCATTGGCCGCCGCTGAAAATTAACTTGACAAATAAAATTAGCATATATTCTATTGTTAATAAAAAAGGTTTAAGCTTTCTTTATTTATACTCGTAATAAACTAATTTCTCGTTCAATTGATGGGAATATTCGAATATTTAAATTTAATAATTTTGGTATTAATTAGCTTAAAATTAACTAATTTTGATAGGGTTTGAAAAGCTCTATTAATGGAATTAGTTGACTATAAACGTATCGGTTTTCATGTACAGGGTGTTCTAAATGATTGTGTTTTTCCAGTTTTTGTTTCCTGTCGGTTCGAGTACACAGGGTGTTCGCGGAAGGTGGTTCCCCCCTATAACTTTTTTGTAATTCAAGATTATGAAATACAATTTGACTACTACTGAACCACATTTTATGACAGGTCATTATAGAACTTCCGGTTTAACGGTAAGTGACATAATCTTTTGATTTTTAAATGGGACAAGTAATATATTTTTCTTTCTTTGACTCTATATGACATTCTAAATATAGTTAAATCAAAATAATTTCCGTTGCACGTCATCAATCAGCTGATAATTGAAAATCGGTCAGGAAACATAAGAAAATTAAATTTGGGCAAAAAATATATAAATTTCATGCGATATTGAATGTAAATGAAACTTAATATATTCTTCTTTGATACTAAGCCGCTCAAAGGAAATGTTATTTAAAAATTAATATCATTTGAATTTTTTGGGCTGACAGTTGGCAACGGAAGTGTCAACGCATCGGTGATGCCAGTTTATTTCTTGGCGAATTTTGATTGACGTTTATTGTTTTCATTTCGTGTTTTCATGAGTTTATTTAAGTCGTTTTTAACTAAAACTGCAAATACTTTTATAAATAGGATGAAAAACTGTTCTTTTAAGAGCAACAAAGGGATACATACACATTTCTGTTGATTACGTTGTTTACCTTTATTATAAAATGCCGAAGCATTTCCTTACTGGGGTATTTTGATTACAAACTGGCAACACTGCTGATACTCGAAGGTATGACGTGCAACGGAAATTGTTTTGATTTAACTATCTATATAACGATGTCACTTGTCGTTTTTTGTCACCAAGAAAATTTTTTTTTCCAAATTAATTTTTTTATCTATTATTATTTCTAAACAAATCTTGAAATAAATTCGAAAGGTTTAGAGGGTTTCCAGTAAATGGTATAAATGCATGTCGCGAGTAAAAGCGATGGTGGGTTTTTAAAAGGTTCGGGGTCTGTCTGGTATTAAAAACCTGTACAGAATTGGTTCTAAAATAAAACGAAATAACAATGTTAAGAGAGAAACTAGTACCTAATCTTTAATTTTTTTTTAGTGATTATATTACTTCCTTTGTGAGGCATGTAAAAACGGAAAAATACCACCTAATATTTTTATTTCAAGTACCGGTAGTTAAATTATAATCCCTTTTTACCAGTATATTTTGACTTCTCTAAAACCTATGTCTCCGTTTCCCATTTTCGTGTTCTGAACCAGTTTCGTACTGGTATTTTTATGATTCCTTTGGACTAAATATTCCGGTGCTGGTCGCTTTTTTGTCAAAGAAAAAGTACCAGTATTTCCAGCACTCTTCGAACCTTTTTCGGTTCCTGCTACAGATATAACTTAGTCGGACTGTATACAAGACATAAATGTTGTAATTTAGGTTTTTGTTATCAATGCCTTCTAATGCCAGATGGTCTTATACTACATTGCTTACCTGTAAATCGGTGTCCCAAGATCCTCGCGATACCACAACACTAAAAGCACACGATCACTGGGGTCCGGCATCGAAATATCACACGGAAGGTAGACTGCATCTCCTTGCACTGCTCTGATGTAAACTAGCGGAACTGAAACAAAGATAAATATAAGTAGAGTACACTGACTTGACCAAGTGGAAGACTGGACAAAAGACTATGCGACAAATTGGACGATAGTTTAAGTAGTGTAGCTGTACGACTTGTTTCAATCTTGTTTGTTAATCTATTCAGATCATGCAAGACTGATGACAATACGGTACGTTTAGTCGGGACTTTAATTATTACAATCTAAAAGTGTGTTGGTTGCTCAAGCTAATTTTTTTTTATGTTAGATATACCTTAATATAAAATACCTAAAAATAATCTTTGGTTTTCCAAACCAATTTTAGCTATGACTTGGTTGGTTAAGCAAAAATATTTAGTTTGGAAAACTAATATTATAGTAAATAGTAATGATAACCGAGTTGGTATGTTGCAACCAACATATATAAGCTTACCAAGATCACACAATTAGTTTAAATATTTATCTTAACCAAACAAACCCCGGTACATAAGTGAAAATAAGATTTCCAACATTAAATCATTAACAAAGATATAAATAGTTAGGGACTCAAATTGCTGCCCTGTGGTACGCCAAATATAACGGATATCTTTACTGCTTACTATGACATATAAGATATTAGCCACTTAAGTAAAGTTCCAGAAAACCCAAAGCACTCCAGTTTATTGGCTAGAATATGATGATTTACAGAGTCAAACGTCTTGCTAAAGTCTGCATAGACAGCATCAACTTGGTAATTATTGATGTCACAATAAAAGTTGCCTGGATAGTTAATTACCAAATTAGCATATGGTCGGACGTCGTGTGCATGGGACAACTTTGACTTTATATTAATGACCTCTAACAATAACTGATAAACAAAAGTATAAACTTTACTGTACATTTCTCAAACTAATTTTTTTTAGACCTTTGATTTGATGCCCTAAAATTCTAGAAGAACGAATATCTGCAAAACAACTATTTGATTTCAATGACACATTACAACCGTCTGGAAACTCCGTAGTGCAATTGGTAGAACGTACGACTGGTATTACAAAGGTTCTGGGTTTAAATCTCAGCGGATGCATACAATTTTTTAATTTGGAAAACTTTGTCTTCACGCTACTAACAATTTGTCAGTTATCTTTTTAGCTTAAGTTCCAAAAAATACTTAATTTGCTAGATTTTTGATTGATCTTGTTATGGTTTAAGTTTATTATTACTAAATAATATGCACCTATTTTTATTTTACCCGTTGACCATTAATAAGTACGTAGTAGAACACTAAAACTAAAATTGCCAAGGCATTGAAACGAAAGGAAAAGATTTTAAAACCTTTACAATAACATTAATCTAATTTAAGTAAGATCATCGATTTATTGTTAAAAATAAAAGTAGGTATGTACCACAGCAAGAGAATAAGTACAAATAGCATGGTAAGGGTACCAAATACAGCTAATGTGCCTATTTAGTTTATAATTTTAAATACGCGCTACAAGGTGCCTAACACATTGCGATAACACCATATTCAAGGGTCTGCTATAAATGAACAAGGTGCATTTATTAAAATTCAATAATAATTATTCTCGGACTATTTCACTACAATATTATAAGATTATAATATAAGTACGTTTTATGTTTTGTGGTATTGATAATAACGATTTACAATCTAAAATTAAAAGAAAACTAGAGTTCCATTTATTTTATCTAGACGCTTTAAAACTCTTAATTTCGTTTAATTAAAGCTCTGGATCTTTGATCGAAAAACCTTTTGAGGTTAACAGGAAGAGAAAAGCTCGCAAGAGTATCGTTTTATTTTTTGGTTTAGCTTCCTTCTGTCTGTTTGTTTAGGATTGTCAGATAAGTTATTTCTTTGTTTACGAGGGAGAATTCAATCTTTAGTTCTCGATCATGCCGAGAGGAAACATAGTTCGCGTTGTCGTTTAAACAAAATACAATCTTATTACTCCATGTTTATTAGTATGGTGGATATACAGGGTGGTCAGGGTGTCCGGAAAAATGTGGGAAATCTAGCGACATGAATGAAGAGTACTTAATTTTTAGTCAATACTTAAAGGTATGTAAAAAACGTTGTCCAAACGTTTTATCATACTGGGCGTAAAAATAATGGGCACATTAGTGTCACAGCTAGTCCGTCCCTGCAGCTGTGAGTAATTCGCAACACTTTCTGGGATAGTACTTGAGTATTATGTTTATTTAAGTGATTGGTATTGTGGGGTTTTCATGTCGTACAAGTTTTGGTTTTAAATTACTACATATAAAGAACACATAAAATAAAACACAATGACACAATTTTATCTGAATAAATATGAAATATCGTATTCGAAATAACACTACGAGTAAAACCTAAGAAAAAAGATACCAGCACTGCCGTTGTTTTTTAAAATTATTGGAATCACATAATTAAATCTAATATACCTCTTGAAGAGCGCAGGACAAAAACAATGCTACTGTTCTTGTTCTTTTAGATTACAGTTAACCTTGTGATATAATACATTACCACCTTCTTGTTGCAGTGTTGGATTATGTTGGCTTTGACCAAGCTGCTTAGCGCTAGTGTTATCTCATTTGTCGGATAGGACTGTGAAGTTTTTTAAATATAATCTATACCTATCATCTTTATGCAGACGATACTCAAATATAATTATCATTTAAATCCATTGATGCTGCACTTGCAAATAATCAACTTATTAGGGGCTTAGAGGCGCTTCTAAAAGTCTTCAATGACCAACCAGGTAGGTACTTAAAATTAATGTTAATAAATCTATAGCATTAAAACTTTGTAATAAAGCTGAACGAGATAAATGTATTAAATAACGTTAATTGAATCTTGGACGAAATGAGATCTATTTTAAAAATTCCTATAAAAATCTAGGTCTTAAGTATACTCGACAGTAACCTCGAATTTAAAGATCATCCTATACCCTTTGCCTAAGGAGAGCTTTCTCTGTACTTAAAAGTCTGTACTCCCACAGACACTACCTGAATTAGAAAACAAAAAAAAATGCTGTGCGACTCTATGATCTTTTCTCATTTTAACTATTGCGATCATATTTACGGACGATTTCTGGATGATGTAGATGTGAGACGAATACAAAAAATGCAGAATGCTTGTATATGGTTCACAATCCATATAAAAACTGAAAGAGTCCAATAATTGTGCGTTAGAGGTTATTATTAAAATATCATTAATATGTTTAGATTTAGAACATCCTTTAGTACTGCGGTTACAGCTGACCTAAGTAGACCCATTAGTAAAAGTAAACAAAATAAAAACATGTTTTTCTTCAAAAAATATGAAATTAATAAAAATATTAAGAAAAAAATTATTATATTAAAAAATATTGTCATTATGAACAAATTGAACTAACAATGTACAGGGTCCTGCACCTCACCTCCCGTCTTCTATAGCTCACTTAGTAATTAAATTAGAATTTTCATATTTTGCAGACCTTATATGTATATTGGGGCGCATTTCAGGAAAATATTTTTTTTCATACAGGGTGTTCCAAAAAAGTGTAACGTCGTATGGGTGTATTTTTTAAAATTACATGCCATATATTTTCTTACATTTTTGGGTGCCACCTATAGTTACCTACATACCCCTAAAATTTTATTAAAATTAATTCAGTATTATAGACGAAAAAAAATAAAAACTAAAAAATATCAGTTTTGCGCCACTGGTATTAAAAATAAATAAAAAATAAAAATAATGCCTCGTTAATAAATTTATACAAAGGTACTTATTAAATAAGGTATAACCATTTTGTTAACCAAGTTTGGTTAACACGAATTGTACAGGGTGTCCAAAGTTTAGCGTCAAACTTTGGAAACTTTAAAGCAATTTATTTTTCTTATTTCAAATGGGAACCCCTGTATATTTTTATGTCATTCGATGCAGAATTCAAAATCAAACTTTTTTCCTAATTGCAACCCTATTGAAATTTCTAACGCATCAAAAGTTATTTGCAGAAAACTAATTTTATCAACTATTCCAACAGTCATTATTATGAATAAATATCGAAGGTGGCTTTGAAAAGCAATTTATAGGTATTAGAGTTTATTAAATAGACCAGATACCGTTTTGACTTTAGTAATCTAAAAGTTTTAAATACATACTGTTAAATTGTGAGTAATTATTTAAGCTGTTATAATTACTTTATATTGTTTTTTTGTGATGGACTATAACCAAGAAGAGCTCGTAGATATGATTTTTATATTAGGAGCATGCGAAAAGAACTCTTTTTTGGCAAGCCGAGTTTACGCACAGTGTTATCCGGAACGACGACATCAAGACAAAAGGAGCCTGCAAACCTTATTAGAGAGGTTTGTACAAACGGGAAATGTAAACTACCCAAAACCAATGAGAAATAAACCGGTCCAAACTGAACAAAATCAATTGGCTGTGCTATTATCTGTTATAAAAACTCCTTCAGTTACTTAACAAGCAGTCGCTGATGCCGTAGATGTAATCGAAAGAACAGTTCAACGAATTTTCAAGGATAACCATATTCACGATTATAATTTCCAGTTAATAATTACTAACAATTTAACAATATTTGAAACATTTAGATTACTAAAGTCAAAATTGTCTATGGTGACTTTAATAAACTTTATTACCAATAAATTGTTTTTCAAAGCCACCTTCGATATTTATTCATAATAATGACTGTTGGAATAGTTGATAAAATTAGTTTTCTGCAAATAACTCTTGATGATAGGGTTGCAACTAGGAAAAAAGTTTGATTTTGAATTCTGCATCGAATGACATAAAAATATACAGGGGGTCCCATTATAAATAAGAAAAATAAATTGCTTTAAAGTTTCCAAAGTTTGACACTAAACTTTGGACACCCTGTACAATTCGTGGTAACTAAACTTGGTTAACGAAATTGTTATACCTTATTTAATAGGTACCTTTGTATAAATTTATTAACGAGGCATTATTTTTATTTTTTATTTATTTTTAATACCAGTGGCGCAAAACTGATATTTTTTAGTTTTTATTTTTTTTCGTCTATAATGCTGAATCAATTTTAATAAAATTTTAGGGGTATGTAGGTAACTATAGGAGGCATCCAAAAATGTAAGAAAATATATGGCATGTAATTTAAAAAAATACACCCTTATGACGTTACACTTTTTTGGAACACCCTGTATGAAAAAAAATATTTTCCTGAAATGCGCCCCAAGATATAGATAAGGTCTGCAAAATAGGAAAATTCTAGTGAGCTATAGAAGACGGGAGGTGAGGTGCAGGACCCTGTATAATACTAAGATAATGTATACAGGGTGATTCACGTTGGATGGAACGTTAGACGTTTCTGACGAACCAGTAAAGGAATCGTTCTGAAAATTTGGTCGTTTACATAAACGGACACGCTCTACCTATCTAAAATATTTTTAACAATACAGTGTTGCCGCTTCCACACAAAAATAATAGCCACTTCGATATTTTAAATGGAACACCCTATATATTATTAAATTTTTAAATTCTACATAAAATTATAATTATTTTTTAATAAAAGCAATATTAGTCTATGCTTAATGGTTTCCGAGATATTGTCTCTTGAAAAATGACATTGTTGAACTTTGACAGCTTCTAGCTTTTTAACTGTACGTCTGAGAGCAAAACGGCTTACATGTCCCTATCTTCGATTTTTATTATCTTTCCAAAAGTAACAACTTCCGGTCAAACCGGAAGTATTATATTTCCTACATCCGGTTTAACCGGAAAATGACACTTTTGGAGAGATAATAAAAATCGAAGATAGGGACATGTAAGCCGTTTTGCTCTCAGGCGTACAGTTAAAAAGCTAGAAGCTGTCAAAAATGTAATTTTTCAAGAAACAATATCTCGAAAACCATTAAGCATAGACTAATAATGCTTTTATTAAAAAAAATTACAATTTTATGTAGAATTTAAAAATTTAATAATATATAGGGTGTTCCATTTAAAATATCGAAGTGGCTATTATTTTTGTGTGGAAGCGGCAACACTGTATTGTTAAAAATATTTTAGATAGGTAGAGCGTGTATGTTTATGTAAACGACCAAATTTTCAGAACGATTCCTTGACTGGTTCGTCAGAAACGTCTAAGGTTCCATCCACCGTGAATCACCCTGTATATTTCAATTGTTAAAGTGGATTAATATTTTCAAAAAACAACGACAAATATTGGAATTATGAATTCTTAAAAACAAATGAAAAAAATAATGTAACAATAAGAATTACTGTTCATGAATCTTGAAATCTATGAAATGTGAATTAAACATTAAAGTCTAATTGTTAGCGATTTTTCCCATTGACAAAAATAACTAAACGGTAGATTATTTAGAAATTTTCGAGGTGTTAAATTTCTCAGGGGGGCTATTATTATAACAGGAGGCTAAGGCTCCCCTCGACACCCCTCCCTCCCTGCCCACTAGCTACGCTTATAAGTGGTAGAGCGGCTAGCTCCCTTTGAACGATAGTACATAGCTAAAATATACATTTGTTTAAAAAAATAATTACCGTATCGGACTTTCATTGTCTTTATTTTGTTACTTAACACAACTTTTCGGTTAGTTAGTATCTCTAACCGTTCTCGAGTGTAAACGTAATTATAATTCTGAGGTTACTGTCTTAAATACTATCCATGTGCAATTCAGTTTGATGATTCCGCCTATGTGTTTACTGGAGTGTAAAGTTTGAGCTGTTGGGACAAGGAGAGGCTTCCAGATAGTGGATACTTCGTTTACTTAATATACGGGTGTTTTGATTCATACAAGCTGCTTTTTGAATTTTAGTCAGTGCTGTTCCATGTCCAAAACCTTGGCTTCTGACCCCTGTAAATTATGTTGGTTGGTTCATAGCAGATGGTCCGCAAACCTGATCTCGAAGTATTTTTTGGATATTCTTCAGGTATTCTTTCTTTAACTCGTACGGGAAGAGGTATTTTTGTTTCTCCAATGTACGATTCACCATACTCACACGAGATTCGATCGATGAAATTTTGTGTGTATATCCGAATTTGAAGGATGTGTTGAGGATTTTTGATGATAGTTTTTGATTATCCTTCTAGTATTTTCAGAAATCCCTTAACATAACGTTTTGTAAGAAATGGCTGCTCCTTTTTCGTTTCTGTACTAGTTTTGACTTCGAAAAATATTTAAAGAAGCATACTTTATGAATCGAAATACCTGTATATTTGGTAAATCAAGTTTAGATATCGCCTTGTAATTATAATTTAATTTACACTTGAAAACGGTTAGAGATACTAACTAACCGAAACGTTTTGTTAAATAACTGAATAAAGACAATGGAAGTCCGACAAGGTAATTATTTTGATAATAGATACTACATTGTCTATCACCTTCAAACAAATATCTTTTGGTTAAGAACATCTTCATTTACCCTCGTATTTCAACCCCTTGACTGTTTTTGCTGGAATGTCAGATAAGATACGGCTTTATTTATCTGTAATAAAAGTCGGAAAGAGTTAGATGAGAAAATATTTACGTTGTGCCGAGCCCCGTCTTCGACCGGAGTTAAGCAATTAAAATTTGATTAGAAAATACACCAGGCTAAAATAAATTATCTGTAACTTAATACTTTTGCTACAGATATTTTGTTTCAATTATTTATGGCGTTTTAAGAAAACAATAACTTTTATTTAGGAAAAAATCTGTTTATTATCTTGAAGCATATAACAGAAATGAAAGTTGTTTTAATAACACAGATTTTTTAAAGCATCTCTTGCGGTTGTTAAGGTATTAGAACGCGGACAACAGTTAGAGCAATTAAATTGCTCGGCGACTATCCCTACATACAGCGGAGCAATTAATAGAGCAATGTCTTGCAATATACGGCAATTATTTCGACAATATGGGTTCGCTTAGATACCGTTGCTCCATATCAAACCCATTCTCGCGAGTTTGGAACATATACAGGGTGATTCATTAAGGGTGGCGACCGGCCATATCTCGGAAACTACTAGGCATAGAAACTTGGAGAAAAAAAATTATGATTAAAGCGGTCATGAGAAAATTCTGGAAATTACTCTTAAGTTCCTCATTTCGCCGCAAGGGGGCACAATTTTTTTTTTTTTTAATTCTAAATTTCTCCGAAATTTCACATATTAAGGTATAACTCTGATTACATCATCGAAAAGCTTAGACAATTCTGCATCATTTTGGTTTAAGGCTCATTGGCGTACCGGCCTTGATAAGAGTGGGGGAAGCTATTGAATGTGCAAACATTAAAATCGCTGTAACTTGTAAACGACTTATCCGATTTTACTAAATTTAAGCTTGTTTGAAAGGGAAAGGTAAGTATCTTCAATGGCCGTATCCAATAGTACACGATAGTGTTTAATAAAATTGCTAGAGGGCGCAATTTGTAATAATAAGAGTTTTTTCGATTTTATCCCGGAAATTCAAATCATACGGTATAACTATGACATCATAATCGAAAAGTAGATGAAATTTGCAAGAAAAGATGTAAAGACCGCAGTTCGATATCTTTGTTCGTTTCAGAGTTATTGCCAAAACAATAATTTTTAATACAAATTGCGCCCTCTAGCAATTTTATTAGAAATTATCTTGTACCATTGGATACAACAATTGAAGGTACTTACCTTTCTCTTCCAAACAAGCTTAAATTTAGTAAAATCGGTTAAGTCGTTTAGTAGTTACAGCGATTTTAATGTTTACAGTTTCACTTGATAAGAGTGGGAGAAGCTATAGAAAGTGTAAACATTAAAATCGCTGTAACTTCTAAACGACTTATCCGATTTTACTAAATTTAAGCTTGTTTGGAAGAACCTTCAATTGTCGTATCTAATGGTACAAGATAGTTTCTAATTGCTAGAGGGCGCAATTTGTATTAAAAATTATTGTTTTGGCAATAACTCTGAAACGAACAAAGATAACGTACTGCGGTCTTCACATCTTTTCTTGCAAATTTCATCTACTTTTCGATTATGATGTCATAGTTATACCGTATGATTTGAATTTCCGGGATAAAATCGAAAAAACCGTTATTATTAC
This sequence comes from Polydrusus pterygomalis, assembly GCA_963969555.1. Taxonomy (NCBI): domain Eukaryota; kingdom Metazoa; phylum Arthropoda; class Insecta; order Coleoptera; family Curculionidae; genus Polydrusus; species Polydrusus pterygomalis. The sequence goes on from OZ018375.1 coordinate 144,294,716, forward strand.
AAATTGCGCCCTCTAGCGATTTTATTAAACACTATCGTGTACTGTTGGATACGGCGATTGAAGATACTTACCTTTCCCTTCCAAACAAGCTTAAATTTAGTAAAATCGGATAAGTCGTTTAGAAGTTACAGCGATTTTAATGTTTACACATTTAATAGCTTCCCCCATTCTTATCAAGGTCGGTACGCCAATGAGTCTTAAGGTTGAATTCTCAACGTCATTCAATCTATTGCCAACCTATAACCTATTTCGCGTTGATTTTTTGAGTTTATTATTTTAATAACTAACATTTAAAGAAAATCAATATCGTCGGTACATTATTTAGGTAGTATCTGATATACTACATAAATATTAATTTATTTCATTGCTAGTTTTGGGAGAATTGTATAGTGAAAGAACAATGAGTGACAATGACATAATAATGCTAAAGAAAATCTTACCCGATATTTTTCGCTATACAATTCTCCTAAAATAAGTTATGAAATTCCTTGATATTTATTAAATATGTCATTACCTATAAAATATCAAGTCGATACTGATTTTCTTTAAATTTTGTATAAAAGCTAGAAAACATAAATAAATCTACGCGAAATAGGTTATAGGTTGGCAAGCATGTTGATACTCCCACCTTAAACCAAAATGATGCAGAATTGTCTAAGCTTTTCGATGATGTAATGAGAGTTATACCTTAAAATGGGAAATTTCGGAGAAATTTAGAATTTAAAAAAAAATTTTAATCATGACCGCTTTAATCATAATTTTTTTTTCTCCAAGTTTCTATGCCTAGTAGTTTCCGAGATATGGCCGGTCGCCACCCTTAATGAATCACCCTGTATAGCAATTTATGGTGTTGTCTCGGTCGCACAGATCTTTCTTTTCTCTTGTTTCGCTGAAGACGCGCGGTTTAAAGAGCACCTAAAGCTAGTTTTTTGTTTGTTGAGTCGATTTTTTATTATTGGTTTCAGTATGTCTTCCTCGTAAACGTAATTCATTACACAATGGTAAAATAGATTCTTACAGAGGATCGCACTCAAAAGCGTCAGTTTCTCTTTTTGCTCTTTTTTAAAGAAGGTATAATTTTCTTACATACAAGCGTTATAATAAAGCAATGGATAACCCTGCGTTTGTTTGAAGGTGGTAGATAATGAAGTAATATCAAAAAAATTACCTTGTCGGACTTCCATTGTCTTTATTTTGTTACTGAACACAACGTTTCGGTTAGTTAGTATCTCTAATCGGTTTCAAGTGTAAACTAAATTATAATTCTAAGGCTACTGTCTTAAATACTATCCATGTGTTTTGGACAAGAAGAGGCTTCCAGATATTGGGGATATCTATACTTGGTTTACTGAATATATGTATTTTGATTCATGAAAGCTGCTTCGTTGAATTTTCGTTTTTCCCAGTGCTGTCCCGTGTCCAAAACCTTGGCTTCTGACCACTGTATATTATGTTGGTTAGTCCATACATGTTCTGCTATACCTGATCTCGAAGTTTCACCTCTTAAAGTATGTTTCAGATGGTACTGGATTCTTAAAGGATATTTTGATTAATTAACAATTATTATTTATTATTTGTTCATCGTAAGTAAACATTATTAGTGGGTCAGTCGGTTTGTTGTATATTGCAAAAGTGTCCAGCACAGCTTTTACCGACTTACGTATTAGGTAATTGGAAGTGTAATTTAGATACAATTTAGAGTTTGGAGAATAAACTGTTTTCCAGCAAGACGTGGAGTGTTCTTTAATAATGTACGAACCATAAACATTTCATGGCGACCCTGCTAGTGCCACGTTCCAGTGAAATGAGGCATCTTATTGCCTGAAAATCAAGAAAGAAAAAACCATGGGAAAAACGCAGTCGAAAGAAGAGATAATTATAGCCCAGGCGGGTAATAGCGGTGGTACGACAGCTACACAGACTGTGTCAAGAACAGAGTTATATGGTTTGGTAATAGGTGCCATCATTGTCGCGGGAATTGTGGGATATTGCTACCTTAATGCAAAAAAGAAGTTAGAAAAAAAGATAAGGATGGAAATTAGAAGAAGCCAGGAGCTGATATAGGTGTTCTAAGGGCTATTGTTAGCCAGAAGACACTGGCCGAACCACACCGGTGGTCAGCACCGTGGGAACGTGCTAGTGACAAAGGCAAAAGGCCGCTAGTGCGCAACGAGGGAATAATGGATCCCCAAATGGACAAAATGGACAATGGACATTGACGTTAATTAGTAATAATATTTAAGTAGTAAGTTTTAGACTAAGTTAGTGTAAATGAATAGAACAGAATTAACAGATATAATTAAATTGGAAGAAATTAGTTCTTCGTTTCTTAGGAACATAAAAAAAAGAGCCAGAGGCACGGCGAAATTTTCCAGATAGAGTTAGTAAATTAATCAATGATTTGTGTATTTTGGAAAAACGGTATTTCCTAGTTAGAGATTGTTTTGATAAAGAGGGACGCGATTCTGAAGAGTTAAAGAAATTTCAAAAATACATATCGGATATAGGAAAAAATTTAGGGAACGCGAGTAAAATTTTGTCAAATTGGGACGATAATATTAAAAAACAATCTCAAGCTGGAAAAACTAATTTTATAAGTGTTGATATTATTGAAAATATTCGTAGTGTGTCTGGAAACTCTAATTTTTCTAGAACCATGACGGATAAATTCGATTTGCGTACCGCAGCTTCTTTATTGCCGCCTATGGACGGTACTGAAGAGGCTACGAAACAATTAATTGATGCTATTGAGTTATATAGTGACCTGCTTAACGACGACGGTAAAGCATTTTTAATAAAATATGTATTAAAAACAAAATTATCTCAACACGCAAAACTACGGCTTAAAACTAGCTACAATACTATAAATGAATTGACTCAAGATATAAAATTACATTTAATCACTAAAAAATCAGCAGCATCTTTGGCTACCCAATTGCATAATGCGAGACAAGTCACCAAAAGTATTGATGAATACGCGAAAACCATTGAGCAACTTATGTGTGAGCTAACGTTATCTCAATCAAATGGTAATGTAGAATCAGCACAAATTTTACAGCCGGTTAATGAACAATTAGCTATAAACGCTTTCTCAAACGGGTTGCGAAACGAAGACGTAAGAACGATTGTTAAAGCTAGGAATTACGTACATCTAAAAGACGCTATAATTGGCGCGAAGGAAGAAGAGCTATGTCGTTACCCAAGCAACGTACAATCTCAAAACATGTTCCACATGCGTGGTCGTCAACATGTTCGCGGAAATCGGGCAAGGGGACGATCTTCAAATTTTAGCAGTTTTACTGGAAATCGGCGTGGCCGAGCGAATTTCAGTAACAATAGTTTTCCTAGACAAACAAATTTTAGTTTTCATGGACAAGGTCGCGGTCATGTAAATTCTCGAAGACCATTTAGGAATCATCATAGTAATTACAATAACAACAACCGTCAGCGTTTTAATAATAATAATGTATATTTCGCTGAAAATACGGAAAATTCTAGTGTAGATGATATTGGACACGATAATCGTTTTTTTCGTGCCTAATGTACATAATGAAATAGTAACTTTTAATATAAATGCATTAAATTATATACGAGTAAGATATGGTGTGAATGAATTTTTATTTTTGTGTGATACAGGGGCAAGTATTAGTTGTTTTTTTGAAAATAATTTAGGGGACCACAGTATCATTAATACATCAGAAAAAGTTAAAATTAAGGGTATATCAGGTTCAACATATTCTTGTGGAACTGCAAATGTTTCATTTAGTATTAATAATATAAATATTTATCATAACTTTACTATTATTAAAAGTTTTCATTCTGGTATACAGGGTGTGTTAGGTTCAGATTTTTTCACTAAATATAAAGCAGTCATTGACTATGAAAAATTTTTAGTTTCTTTATGGATTAACCAAGTTAGGCTATTAGTGCCATTGGAGTCAAAAGACGATTTTTATACTGTGATTCCACCTCGATGTGAAGTAATTAAATTCTGCTATACAAATTGTACGGATGAATGTGTGATTTTAAATGATGAGTTATGTGAAGGAGTAATGATTGCAAGTAGCATTGTGAAAGCGGAAGGAAATAAAATTCCTGTGAGGATTTTAAATGTAAATGAGAGAGAGGTGCGATTACGAAGTTTTGAACCAAGAGTGAAAAGTTTAGCAGATTATGAATTGTATACTTTTGGAACAAATGTAATATCTGTGCAACGAGTTGACAAAATCTTAGATTTAATTAACATGGAGTCGCTGAATCCAGAGGAAAAATTGAGTGTAGAAAAAGTATGTGCCAAGTATGCGGATGTTTTTCATCTAGAAAATGATTATTTAACCGTTACTAATCTATATAAACAAAAAATTAGGTTAAAAAAGGATGCAACCCCTGTATATGTCAAACCTTATAGATTACCTCATGCTCAAAAAGACGAGATTCATAACCAGGTTAATAAAATGTTGAAAGAAGGTATCATAGAGGAAGCTCATTCAGAGTGGTCCTCCCCACTTTTAATAGTTCCGAAAAAAGCGGATCAGAATGGTGTTAAACGCCACAGGGTTGTACTCGACTACAGACTTTGTAATAAACAAATAAAGGATGAAAAATTTCCTTTGCCTAATATAACGGAAATCTTAGATTCTTTATCGGGTGCAATATATTTTTCTCACCTTGATCTGGCACAAGGTTACCATCAGTTGGAATTGGACCCAGAAAGTAGGCCTTACACGGCATTTACAACAGATAGAGGTCAATTTCAAATGAAACGGTTACCTATGGGGATGAAAATAAGCCCAAGTTCATTTTCGAGACTCATGACAGTAGCAATGGCGGGTCTTAATTACGAATCGTGTTTTATTTATCTGGATGATTTGATAGTTTTTGGACATTCATTGCAAAATCATAACCAAAATTTATTAAAAGTATTACAAAGACTGCGAAAAGTAAATCTTAAGCTGAATCCCAGCAAGTGTGAATTTTTAAAAAAGGAAATATTATATCTAGGTCATGTTATTTCATCAGAGGGCATATCACCCGACCCAGAAAAAACGAAAGTTATTTCTCAGTATCCAGTTCCTATAAATTCGGAGGAAACAAAACGCTTTGTTGCGTTCGCAAACTATTATAGAAAATTCATTAAAAACTTTGCAGAAATTGCTCTACCCTTAAATAAACTATCTAGAAAGGGAACAGTCTTTGAATGGTCAGGAGAATGTCAAAATTCATTTGAGATTTTAAAGCACGCGCTTATGAGTCCGCCGTTGTTGCATTATCCAAATTTTGCTGAAAATAATATGTTTATTCTTAGAACCGATGCAAGCGGGAGTGCGTTAGGTAGTGTTCTGTCTAACTCAGACGACAGTCCCATTGCATTTGCTTCCAGGACTTTAAATAAGGCTGAAACAAATTATTGCACCATAAAAAAAGAATTATTAGCAATTGTATGGTCATGTAAACATTTTAGACCGTATTTATTTGGTAGAAAATTTACTATTTTGACGGACCATCGGCCATTAATATATTTATTTAACATGGTCAATCCATCAAGCAGACTTACAAAATTTAGGCTAATATTAGAAGAGTACGATTTTAATATACACTACGTTAAAGGTTCTGAAAATGTAACCGCAGATGCTTTGTCACGTGTAAATATAGGCATAAATGAATTAAGAAAAATGAATGATAGAGTAAATGAAACTTTAAATGTTATTACGCGCGCTCAAACAAAAAATAATGAGCATAAAAACCCGAACAATACAAATAGTACTAGCTCCACAAGTAGTAGGCTTGATCACCCTGCTGCAGTGGAACTATTAAAAAATACAAATCTTGAAGTAATCGAGTTACGACTGGTACCAGACAATATTTTCCTTAAGTTACAATCTAAAAAGGTGCACCAAGATTCAAAATTGGATACCGCATATATAAATTTAATTTATGACGTCAATTTAAAAATAATTTATTTAAACCAAAAATACCGATCAACGTCTGACTTAGGTACGACGCTGAGGAATTTGGAAAAATTATGTAAAAAAAATGACATTCCGGAGTGTCAGCAATTAATTGTTATAAAAAATGCGGAAAATAATAAATTTTTAGAGGAATTAAGAAAAAATAAAAATGAACTATTAAAGACAAAATTAAAAATTTCAATTTTAAGAAATAAACAAAAAATTGAAAGCAAAGAGCTACGACAGCTCATTTTAAATGATTTTCACATGTTACCAACTGGAGGACATGCTGGAGTACAGCGCATGTACAATAATATCAAGAGATATTATTTTTGGCCAAATATGCAAAAAGACGTTGTGGATTTTGTCAAGAGGTGTGATGATTGCCAAAGATACAAGCATTCAAAACCAAATAAAGAGCCATTGACAATAACCACCACGGCTACTGCAGCTTTCCAAAAAGTGTTTCTTGACTTAGTAGGCCCTATTCCAGTTGGTATAGCGGAAAATCGATATATTCTTACGCTGCAGTGCGAACTAACAAAATTCGTAGAGGCATATCCCTTACGCGATAAAGAAGCGTTAACTGTCGCGAAGTCATTCGTGGAAAATTTTATATTACGTTATGGTATTCCCGAAACCTGCGTCACTGACAAAGGTCTTGAATTTCTGAATAGTATATTTATGCAATCATGCAAGCTGTTAAAAATTGATCAATTGCATTCTACCGCGTATCATCATCAAACTTTGGGTGCACTTGAAAACTCACATAAACACTTGGGAGCATACCTTCGTATGCAAATATCTAAGGGAAGTAATAACTGGAGTGAATGGGTTCCATATTGGTGTTTTTCATATAACAATACTGTACATACATCAACCCAATATACCCCGCATGAACTTGTTTTCGGAAAAGTACCTAACATCCCTTCCAGCATTGTTAATCAGGTCGACCCGGTATATAATTTTGATGATTATCCAAAAGAACTTAAATTTCGATTACAAACAGCGTGGCATGACGCAAGAAATAACTTAATGACATCAAAATTCAAGCGAAAATTGGAGTATGACAGTCATAATTGTAAAAATATTAAATATAGCATAGGTGATAATGTTTTAGTAGAAAATAATGGTAGATCAAGTAAGATGGAGCCATTATTTAATGGTCCTTATTCAGTTTTAGAGGATAAAGGATCAAATATAGTCATAAAAGTTAATAATAGGGAAGTAGAAATTCATAAGAATAGGGTAAAAACATATTTTAAGTAAACCTTAAATTTAGCTGTATTATTATACATAGATATACTTAGGTAAGAAAAAAATATTTTATAAAAAAAAAACATTTTTTCTTCTTCATCGGGGAAGGTGTACTGGATTCTTAAAGGATATTTTGATTAATTAACAATTATTATTTATTATTTGTTCATCGTAAGTAAACATTATTAGTGGGTCAGTCGGTTTGTTGTATATTGCAAAAGTGTCCAGCACAGCTTTTACCGACTTACGTATTAGGTAATTGGAAGTGTAATTTAGATACAATTTAGAGTTTGGAGAATAAACTGTTTTCCAGCAAGACGTGGAGTGTTTTTTAATAATGTACGAACCATAAACATTTCAGTTCTGTAACTCGTACATAGATACAATTTTTTTTGTAATGTAATGAAAACACAAAAAATTGTATCTATCAAATCCCTTGCGAGTGTGGCGAATCGTACATTGGAGAAACAAAAAGACCTCTTCCCGTACGAGTTAAAAAACATCTGAAATATACTCAAAGAGGTGAAACTTCGAGATCAGGTATAGCAGAACATGTATGGACTAACCAACATAATATACAGTGGTCAAAAGCCAAGGTTTTGGACACGGAACAGCAATGGAAAAAACGAAAATTCAAAGAAGCAGCTTTCATGAATCAAAATACCCATATATTCAGTAAACCAAGTATAGATATTCCCAATATCTGGAAGCCTCTTCTTGTCCAAAACCAACAGCTCAAACTTCACACTCCAATAAGCACGTAGGCGGAGTCACCAAGCTTCATTGCACATGGATAGTATTTAAGACAGTAGCCTTAGAATTATAATTTAGTTTACACTTGAAAACGGTTAGAGATACTAACTAAGCGAAACGTTGTGTTAAGTAACAAAATATAGACAATGGAAGTCCGACAAAGTAACTTTTTATTTTTTTTTAATGGATAACACTGTTTTATAGAATACCGCTCACTTAATCAAGAAAGGCTCGGACCGTCAGATTTTTTTTAGAAAAAAGAGATTATACAGGGTGATCATAAAAATGCTACGTGTATCAATTAAAATTTTTTTAATGAAACATACGTATCGTATATTTTTTATTTTTATATTCTATAATCAATTCTAGACATTTTTCATAAATCATTCCCTATGCCTATCTTCAACCGTTTACAAAATATATATAACTTTTAAAACAAAATAAACAAACGACAAAGTATGGAAAAAAACTATTTTATAGGATGTTGAAAATTTTCTCGACCAATTATTGTTCTGCAGTAGATCAATCGATATAAAAATTCCTGCTGTACATTTTGGACTACCTAAGGAGAAATTTCTGGTATTACTTTAAATGAACATATTATTAAGCATATTTTTTATCCAGTGGGATTTAGATTTATAAACTAGACGTAGTCCCACAAAAAAAAGTCCAGTGGATTAAGATTGGGTGATCTGGGTGGTCACTCTATTGAGCTTGTATTTTGTATCTGTGTTTTTCAACATACTTTTATTTTAGTTTTAATCTAATGCTTTGTTGAATTTTTATAAAATGCATTTTAATAAATAACTCTGCTCAACTACTCAGTTATACAAACCCACTTGACAGAGAATTAAAGCTTCATTTGCTATTGTTACAAATTCTTAGTTAGTGTTCTGTTCAATTATTGTTCTGTACAGTTAGCACTAAGATATAAAAACAATATACGTACATTTTTCCTGACATTATATATGATATAACGTCCTAACTTTAATAAAGACATTTATCTCCCTAAGCTATTTAAAAAGTTACTCTCGCACTGCGGGCGCCTGAAGAAATTTAAACGGCTAGATATCATAGAGTTCGATTTTTCATACAAGAAAGCATTTCGACAGTTGACGTCGACATATGACAATGACAGCTGATCTGGTTTCGTCCTGAAAGTTTCCAGTTTAGCAGTGGAGCGTAGCAACCTCACGCGTCACGTTTGAAGAAAATAAGTTAATTTATACTTTTCCTTTATTGTACCATGAGTACTACTTAACTTGTTTAGTAGATTCTTTTGCTAAGATCTTTGATGTCAGGGCAAAGAAATAAAGGTTACAAGAAGAACCTATAAAGTAAGGATTATACTATTGAGAAGCTATTATAATCGTAAAAATAATATAATTGCTTATTTTTAAGAGCGTTTTTAATGTCGGTATTATTTTTTAATATTAGAGCCAGCACAATAAACTGAAGAAATATTGCTTTGCGCCGACATAAAAAAACGTTACAATAAGGATATTCTAATATCCTTAAAATTATTTTATTTTATATTTTTTAAAACATTTTTGAACTTGGTTTTTATACTTTAAAAATGTCTTTATACATAACTGCTCATCTTAAGGCTTCTGTTTATTTCCTAAAGAAATTGTGTACCACGTCTAATTTAATATTTAAAATTTTCTTTTTGCTTGAAAAAGGTTACAAAGGGAATATTAAATTTTTAATTTAGAGAGAAATTGATATTCTTATAGCCTGAAGCTCGATTTTGAAATTGCCTTTTAGTAGTTCCGCTTTTATAATTGATTATTTCTTTAGAATCAACGAGGTTTGCAAAAAATACCTGAAATGCATAGGCGTAGCTAGGGAAGGGGGGTATAGCCTTCTGGTGTGAAAATTAGGTTTCAAACCAATTACAGAATAGACCGGCAGATTCCGTTCTGTTATTTTATTTTCCTAAATTAATCTCGAAAATAATTGAAAAATGTTAATCGGCGTGCAAAGTTTTTAAAACTAAGAAAAGTATTACGTGAGAGAATTTTTGAGTCTCCTCCATGGCGCAATTCTCTCCTTCATGGACTTGTCATCGCCTAACCACCTGTTTGGTGAACACAACCAATGAACGTGGTTAGCAACAGAAAGCGGAAGAGATTAAAGGTCCAAATGTAATTCATTGCCTGTCTGGGATCAGTTTTCTAGGAAAAGCGTCTAGAAACAAGATAGCGGCAGGCGAAGTAAAAAGAGGACGGCAGACCATAGGCGTACCACAATTATTATTATTATCGAGATTAAAAACATAAAAAAAAATTACCCAGGTTAGGACTAGTTCCCCAACAAACAGTATTAAGGTTTAAAGAATTAGTAACGTGTATGTCCTTCTCTAGCTTCAATAACAAAGTGCCTTCTGCTAGGTCATGAGTGAATATGTGTGACATTATTTTTTGAAGGATTAAATTATATTCTTCAAAAAGTGCTACGACAAACAACTCTTTTCAACTGATCCCAAAAATGCTAGCTCTCAAAGAATATCTTCAATGCAGAATGAGACCTATTATTGAAGCTAGAGGCGGACATGTAAGTTGCTAATTATGTTTAAACTTCAATAGTGTTTTAAAATTGTTTGAATAAAAAAGTCTTTAAAAACAGTTTTACTAAAAAATCGTATCTCTTCTAAAAATAGAGAAAACGTAACGAGTCTAAAAAGAGAATGTTAGGAATACATGTAACTTTATCAAAAAGTTGTTAGTATGAAAAATAACAGCCCCAATATCTCCACAGGGTGTTTAAATTTTAGGACAAAAAAACACACATTAATTAACCCGGTATAATCTTACCCTATCGAACATGACCCATTCTTAAAAAAATTCAGCACATTCCCAAATAAATTATGTATTAAATGGCAAAACAATTGTAAAAATCGGTTAAAAAATAAAAAAGTTATAAAGGATCAAACTTAGCAAAAAATCAAGGATGCCCGTTTTTTTTTGTCCGGGAGTTGCAAGAAAATGCAATTTATAATTAATTAGACAAATATTAAGTATTTTACAAACAATCTATTGAAAGATTATTTTATACTTTTTGGAGAAGGTTTTTATGAACATTTTTCACTTGCAGAAATCAGGAATTATTATGTCAATTAGTTGGCCCAGTTCCACAAGTTTTTTTACGATGTAGGAAAAACAACAAAAGAAAAAGGTAATAAAGACCCTTGATGATTAAGCGCTCTGTCGTGTCATGCACAAGGGGATTGCTGGGGATGAAATACCTGTTAACACGGGGGCCACACAAGTATGCGGCCCTTCACTTCCACATTGTTTAACCAATGCCTTAGGTTAGATTAAATGTAAGTGGAGCGAGGAATCCTCCCTGCCCTGCAACCACTGCGCACCCCATTGTGGCTTGAACAAATACATCGAACAAATCTAAACAATGCCCTTTATGAACCTTAAAGCAAGTGGAAAGATGGAAAGTAGGTTGGTTTAAGGGCTACCATAGTCATTTTTTAAGGTATGTTTATCGAGCTGATGGAGAATTTTTTTTAGGATTATACATTGTCCGAAATTCGGTCCTTATCATTGGGACCTCGGCTGTTGCCAAAAAGGAACCTTTCCCTTATAATATAGCATTTTTTTTAAATTCTTTAATCAGAGCGAATGGAGAAGCCGGTTGTTTTAAAACACTGGAAAAAATTCAAATGAAGATATGAAAGATTTTCTGCAGTAGCAGAACTGCAACCCGCAAATCGAGACAAGTTTTTGTTCAAATCTCGTCTCACTAACATCACGCAAGATGTTTTCTTGTCTCGCGAGAATCAATTTCTCGTTCTCGCAATATGGCGTCATAAAGAAAATTCTGCAAAATTTGGGTTTAAACGCGTTTTGTTATATTGATTACATGCTTGCTAGATTTAACAATTTCCTGCTATTTTGATGATTTTACCTAATGGACGCCAACTTTTGGCAATACTAATTATTATTAAAGCTATGTACCAAGGGTTTTAGTGTTACCGTAAACATTTTGATAATAGGTTGTAACACTGGTCAAAATTTCAAAATAAACAAATTTCCACGATTTTTTAGATCATTAACGACATATACAGTGTGACCAGTAAAGTCCGCATCATATGGGATTTTTTTTTATTAATAACTTTATTCGAAATTTGATTGGCATCAACTTCTGCTTCGATCGAGATGAAAATTAAGCAAAAAATTAGTATTCACGTGATTCGCATTTTCTGTCAAATTTAAATTTTTTCCAAAAAATAATTCAAAAGTATCGAAAAAGTTATTAGAAAATTTTTTTTTAAATGCAGGTTCTAGCCCACATGCAAAATTTTAGCACCACTTTTGGAAAATAAGACTCAACGCAACCTACATAAAACTTCTTAGATTTGACAATGCTTTATTTCAGATACATTTTCTTTAAAGTAGCGCGCCATATTAAATGTGCGTTTTTCTACAAAATCAAAATTGGGCTATTAAAATTTGGTCGCTAGTGATGCAAAGTTTATTTGTTTTTGATCCTGTATAAGGTAACTTTATGAAATAAGTATTTTTGAAAACGTAGTTTGTGCCTGAAGGTAAAAAAATAAAAAAAAGTAAAGGGGTTTTAAATTAAATCGTTGAAAATAGATAAACTTTACGTTAAGTTAAACTAAAATTTATTTTCCACAATGAACACTTTACCGATGACAGTTCTTTTTTGTCTTAATATTAAGGTGTATTACTTTCAGACACAAACTAGTTACAACTCCAACTCTAAAAAAATCCAATCTATTTCCTCTTAATAACGTTTCAAATAATGTGAACAGGAAGGTAGGTAGACATAATGTACCTACCTAATAGTATCGATAACGTTATTAACAACAAACAACTACTACCAATAACATAGCTAGTAAAAATTACTTACATATTATCGGTTTCATAATCAAAATAATGTAGTAATAATATGTAAGTAATTTTTACTAGCTCTTATGTTATTGTTAGTAGTTGTTTGTTGTTATTATAATTATCGATACTATTAGATACATTTTGTGTACCAACCTTCATTTTCACATGATTTGAAACGTTTTTAAATGGAAATAGATTGGATTTTTTTAGAGTTGGAGTTGTAACTAATTCACTTTTTTTCCCATAGAACTATTTGAGACAAAAATTTGAAACTTTCAGGAAATGGTAACGTTGATGGGAGAAATCGAATTCAATAAAAAAAGAGTAGTGTTACATTTGAAAAAAAAACATTCCTTGAGTTACAGAAAAAACTAAAAATCTGGCAACGTCGCAATTGTCAATTTCCAATTCAATTTTTTAAGATATCCACCTGTACCAAAATTCATTGATTTAGCCTGGGTAGTTTTAAAGAAAATTTCACACCTGTCATTCTACGCGAATCACACACTTTCATTTCGGCAGTTACCAATGACAACCTTCAAATTTTTCGGAAATTTTTCTCCTCCTGCCAAGCTAGGCGAACAAAATTAGTAAGTGGAAATTTTTTCTTGACAGCTATCATATGATCCGAAAATCAGTATTCAGGATCAAATTTTGGTATTTAATGTTTTTATTCATTTTATAATACTAAATAAATACAAATATTTATTTACCAAATATTTCTTTCATTAAGGCTAAATATTTTTGGAATTCTGGTTCGAACTCTTCTCTTCGTAATGGAGAATAACAGGGATAATGGTTATCTTTCCTTTCCACTTCTATCAGATGTCTATGTTTAATATAATAGATGTAATATTTGGATGCAATTTTGTTCTGCTGAATTCTGGTTTTTCTTAAAAAGGATGGGATATCTTTCTCCAAAATCTTCTGGATAGCTAAGAAAAGGTTTTCTTGATGGGGATTTAATTCAGTTTTTTCCATTAAACATTGCAAATACTTAAAATTTTTATGAGACATATTAATGTCCCCTATTTCAGAGCAAGATTTACAAACACCGTAGGGCTTAAAATTAGTTTCTTGATTGTTTACTGCCATGATTTAATTATTGTGAACTAAAGAAGCACGTTTAAGAAATAACTGTCGACGTGACGTATAGCAGAGACGATTTTGACATCACAAGCTTAAGCCTACTTGACTGTGGTATCTACTATCTACCTCGATTTTAAAAATTGTTTTATCTGGCATAACTAGCCTAAACTAGACTATACTATGCTTTCCCTTTGTTTTAGTAAATAAAATGTAGTAAAAATAAATGAAAAGGATAATTTTTACTTATATTTTTTGCATTTCGTTTAACTAAACGGTGAGGAAACTTTTTTTTGAAAGTTTAAGTATTCCCATAATTATGGATAATTTCAATAAAATAATTCAAATAAATTTTAGGTGTGAAATTTTCTTACCGAATCCCCCGCGTCCTTGAATTAATATCCGGAAATAATTCGAGCACTAGGGAGATTATAAGTGAAAATTAGCCGTTCCGATTATTTCAACTAACCCTGTATGTATAGGTAATTTTTTTATTAGGTCGATGTTAACGATAAGTAGATAATTTTCACGGGTGCACTACGCACGTGCCACTGATTGATAATAAACCATTTAGACCTTTGCGATCGGAGGTGGAAAAAGTTCAAGATAACTTACCAGTTAATCAATCCATGAAATAGAAAAAGAGCAAATTTTAGACCCAATCAGGTAGAAAGAGAAGAACCTAGTAAGTGTCTGTTTTCGAAAGCACAGTTGTTAAGCAAAACAATCGAATGGCATTATAGCTTGGGATCATTGGCGTTGTTAACAAAGCGCGGGATTATTAATATCTGAATATTTAAAACGGTATTAGCTGGACGTTAATTGGATAGAGAGTTTATAAATCTTTAGTAAAGAGTTATTGATGATGTGTGGTTTCCCTAGGAGGCAAGTGTTAATGAGCCCGCAAATGGCAGCCGCCACACGTTTTAGTATTACCACGTGTTTCAAATTTTACACCCTTTTTGACTATTCAAGGCACTGAACGGAAACGCTGGTTGCCTGCTGAATCACATGGCGGAACAGAATGCACGCAAGAACAAAAATAAATTAGTTACCGGAGTCAGACTTCTAAAAACCCGTGTTTGTTTTGTTCATCTGCCTTTTTTTGGTTAAAAAATGTGGTAATTATAGCTTAATGTTGTTTTAACTGAATAAATAATAAGTCGGTTGCCATGACTACGGTATTGTCGTAATTGTTTTTGATCGGCATCATATTATCCCTATTGACCCCATTTAGAGTTATAGTAATTTTGTCAGGTTCCCCCATGGCGTTTCAAGTTAGCTATGCCCACTCCTACGTCCTACAGTATATAGTCGCATATGAGCGTCTATCTATAGCAATAGCCGGTATACTGTTCTGGATTAGGCAATTATTTATACGCTGCAAATTTCGATGGCATTTTAACACCTAGTAATAGCTTGACGTCGTCAAGTTGGATAATAATAAAAAATAGCATGACTAAGATACATTGGTAGTAAAATTATATAGATATCAGGTAATATTTTATGTTGATAAAATTTTCCGCACTATAATTTGTGTTGAAAGAGACACTTTTCCGCACGCAACTGCCGTTACCAGAAGGACGCGTAGCGTAGCGAGAGCGAGAGCTGAAAAGTGGCTTTCCACATTTGTGTTAGGATCACTATTTTTCCTGCAAGTATTTTTTATAATTTAATATTTTCAGTATTTAAAATTTTTTTTTATTTTAAAATTTTATGCGTGCGGATAAATATTTTTCTTCGCCGGACGGAAAAGTGGATCTTTTCAAACTAAAATGCATGCGGATAAACGACAAATCATGCACGCTTGTAGGAAAAGATTTTTTTTTTAAACCGACCAGAAAATATACACTTTCTGGACAATTTTTCGTCTAGAAAATAACCTTTTTCCGATCGGAAAGACCGGAAAAGTGACGTTAGAGACCGGAAATAGTAATTTACGTTACAAGACCGGAAAGTAGTGTTTTTCAGGTCGAGACAAGCATTAGGCGAGTCCTGGAAGCTTGGAGAGACCTGGAAAACACTAATTTTCGGTTGCGTGACGTACAATATTTTTTTTAGGACCGACACTTCGATGTATTTTATAATCTACGCGAAACAAGTTTGACATAAAGAACAAAATTAAAAATCAACGAACTGTAACTCGACAATACATCGAAATGCTGTTGTCATAATAACGAAATCAAGATATCTTGTATTAT
Organism: Polydrusus pterygomalis; assembly: GCA_963969555.1. Classification (NCBI taxonomy): domain Eukaryota; kingdom Metazoa; phylum Arthropoda; class Insecta; order Coleoptera; family Curculionidae; genus Polydrusus; species Polydrusus pterygomalis. Next base: position 144,310,832 of record OZ018375.1, read on the forward strand.
CAAAGAGCGATTGGAAAAACAAAAAACATGGTGACAGTGACATTAGAGACCGGAAAAACGTTATTTTCTAGACGAAAAATTGTCCAGAAAGTGTGAATTTTCTGGTCGGTTTAAAAAAAAGATTTTTCTGGTCACTGTTTTTTGTTTTTTTGATCGCTCTTTGATAATACAAGCTACCTTGATTTCGTTACTATGACAACGACATTTCGATGTATTGTCGAGTGACAGTTCTTTGATTTTTAATTTGTTGTTTATGTCAAACTTGTTTCGCGAGTTCGCAAATAATAATAGTCTTTATTAAGAATATAAATTATAAATTACAATTCTTAAAGGGCGAAGTCTAGCTGATAAATCTCAGTTACTCAACAAAATTTAACAATATGAATTCAGATTTTGAATTATCCGACACGGAAAATGAGATTTCAGAAGAATTTTTGGAAGCAGCAAGGAAAGCGACTTACGATATATTGCCAGTAAAATCAAAAGCCCGTTACGAGAAGTCATACGACGCATTTAAAAATAATATAAAATAATTTAATGTAAGTATATCGAAGTGTCGGTCTTAAAAAAAATATTGTACGTCACGCAACCGAAAATTAGTGTTTTCCAGGTCTCTCCAAGCTTGGCCCGACCTGAAAAACACTACTTTCCGGTCTTGTAACGTAAATTACTATTACAATATGGCATCGTCTTTCAAAGTGTTTACATATCCTGTATAGTAAAAATTTAAAAATAATTCTGCATTCACATCATTTACCATATCACTCGACCGCTTTTAAAACTTTCTTGGTAATGGTTATTACATTTTCGTTTGCCGAGCAACTCCTGGATATTCTCCAAAACTTGTCCAACTTCCGTCGAATGGCGCGAAAATGCACTTCACGTGTCTTGGCTCTTTCAAAGGACTGAAATAATGGTTTGGGCGAATAACAGGATTAATACACTATAATGTAACTGTCGTTTTTCTGGCCAAGATAAATCAAAAAAATTGGTATGCAACCGTAGAACGGATGTAAACTGCCGTACAAATTCAAAAAGCATATTATTATTAACTTATGCATTGAAATTTATTCCTACAACGAAAATTGTACAAGTACAAAGTACAGTGACATGAAATAGAAGGTCACATAGATAAGACTGGATCAAATAAAGGTTACGTTAAGGAATAACTTGTAGCGTACTTTTTAAGGGAAAATGAAATTTTAACTTAAAATATCACTTACATTACTTCCGGAAATTTTTTCGAATTCACGAATATTTTGCAACTTATCCATGAGTCAAAGACGAGGTATAATTTTTTTTTTTAAGGCGATACATCACCGAACAGAAATTTCGGTGTCCGGAGGAAATCTGCAGGCATATTTCTATCTAAACCCGTTCACCCGCTGACTAATATTTTTGCACCGGCATCATCGCTGTTTAATTTCACCGGGCATGAACAATTCGCAGAACTAGACCGCTCCAAGGGCCAAAATCTCGGCCAAAACAGTTTATTTTTGTATTTATTCAATTACGACTAATAGTCCAGGAAAATTATTAGTCCAGGAAAATATTATTTTAATTTGTATGCTCATGTATATAAAGATATATTTTCGACATTTTTACTGCCAGTGCTCTTATAATATGTACAGTATCTGTTAAATATTAAAGTTTATTTACTAACAACAACAAATACTTTGTTAATTACCTACCTACCAAATTTTAACTGTAAGATGAACTAATTAACTGAAAAAGTTGTGATTTTCTTAATAAATCCAATTTAAACAAATGTATCTATTAGTAATTTGCAACATGATTAAATTATTCCACACAAAATAAGTAATAAGAAAAAAAATAAGAAAAACTTAAATAATTTGATAATAATATATTAATCATCCCGAGGGGGATTCCTAATTTGTAGTCTTCTTGTATATCTAGGGTCAATAATTTCAGGTGGTAAGCATTTTAAATAAAACCTTATTAAATATGGCTCCATTTTTGTCTGTCCAAAACACATAATTTCTTTCAATCTAAAAAAATTGTGTAAATTTAAACATTTTAAGTCAGAATTCACCTGAAGACGACTGGAGATACTTACCAGTTGAAACGTTGTGATATGAAAAACTAAAGGCAATGGAAGTCCAAAACACATCTATTACTCATTTTAAGTCAGTTTAAACAGTTTTCTGCACTATATTATAGCATACACAATTTACCTTTAGATACGTACAGCTTATCTCCTGCGCAATCAAAAGTTACGTTTTATGGGTGAAAAAATACGTCCAAGCGCATGACTCGCCGGTCAGCTGCCTTCCTTCTGGACACCTTCGTGCATGCGCATAAACCTTGTGTTATCGGCCTGACCTACTTTATCGACAATAATCGACATGCTCAAGATACTCTCCAGAACCGGCTCGGCCGCCATTTTTGTTGTTGTGTTTTAAGGTTTCTCTGTGGATTCGTTGTAGTTTTCTTAGCTGACGTGGATTGTGGGTGTTTAATATTTACGGATTTCTAGTTCTTGTGGAGTTTAGTGAATTGTGTTTGTGCTTTTAATGACTCCAATTGGAATATAAAGAATGACAGTAAGAGCCGTTGTATTATTTTGTTAAGCCGAAATAGGTGTAAAATATCGGGTATTTAATATTTTTAGTAAGTATGGAGTAGTGATGTATCTTGATATATAACTTTATTTTATTATGAACAATTTAAACACATCTAACTAGGCCTAGGCTACATAAATAAGGTATGAAAATAATGAGAAACACACACCAAAACATATTATTATCCCGATGCTTGCAAAGAAAAAAGTAAATACCTAGGTATGTTTATATTAATGTGAAAGTATTTTATGAGTCAAGTTCTCGGGCAAACCCTTTTTCAAATTCTTGAACAAAACAAGTTTTTGCCAAATTGTAAAAATCAATACAAGTTATATACCAACTATTATTTGACTTGAGGTAACGTACGCGATAACACTGTAGATTCGTTATTTTGCTGGTTTTGTTTGTTTTTTATATTCGATTTTGTAAGTTTTATAGTTTAATTAACTTGTTCTCTTCCTTTTTGAACCAACAACATTTTTAAACAAATTTTGAAAACAAAACCTTAAAAACCATTTTCTATACTTAAAATCATATGTTTGCTACTACTCAAAATGCCAGAAATCACTACCTTTTTTCCCAACTTGATCAAAAATTGAGAAGAAATTCCAATTTTTTTGGCAAAAATTTAAATTTTAAAGCCCGGACCTGTCTATTTTATTTTCCCATTCGTCAAACGATAATGTTGCAGTGCGCATGGCTAATAGTGTCTAGCTTTGCTTACATGCGCGAGGCCATAAATCTGCCACTTTCATGATTGTTGTTTGCTTATCTAAAGGTAAATATCTATGCTATATAGATACAACAGAACAATACATTACATTTTACAAATTAGGTATTTTTTAAATTACAGATATTGTATAAAAGTATGGCACAATATCATACCTTTTCTACAAGGAATCCTAATGTAGTCCACAACAGAAAATAGCAATATGAATTATTGGTTACTTGGAACAGTCCTTGTGTTTGATAATAATAATTATGGTTTTTCTTTAATTGTAATTTGCCATTATTTATTGTAGCAAAAGTTTTTTTTTCTGTTGAATGGCCTCTTCTGGTGTTCACATTTTCGCTGTTAAAGGAGACTTTACTTCTATTATCCCTTCGTCTTGAATAAGTCCATCTGGACTAGCTGCCAAGAAGCAATGTTCTTTATGGACAAACAAACCACAAGGCTTGACTTTTAGATTTGTTCTTTAGTCTCAAATGCTTTTATAGCTATAGGTATAATATTTTTCTAATTTGCAAAATACATCTAAAAATGACTAGGTACTTATCCTAATAAACGCTACCGGGCTGGCATAATCCGGGGACAAACTGTCCCACTAAGGTTTCTTACTTTATAAATAATTAACAAATTTTTAAATAGCCAAATGATGTCAAAATTAAGTAACTTAGTGGCAAAGTAGGCATCCCTATTAGTTGGCAATTTTGTTTTACATGTATATCTTGTTTAAAGTAAATAACATGAATAAAATTGTTATTTGTAAATAACTTGAGAAGGAATAAAGATATCAAATTATAGTTTGCACCAGAATTTAGCTATTGTCATTCTCTTTAGGCAAGGTCATATAAAAATATGAATTTCCAGGGTTGTAGTGTTGCAAGTTTACTTTTATGAAGAAAACTGTAAAAAAACAAATATTGGGAAATCAACGCCCTCTAGAAGACGCAGTATCAACATCAACTCCCCATCCCGACGGCATTCAGTATTTTAAAAAGGGTAAAATTACCTTTAAAACAAGACTAAGTTGATTAAATTTGGATAGAGGCTATGGAAGATACACCAATTTTATACAGGATTCCCCCGCCCTTATTATCGACGATATAAATTATTAGTCTACAAAACAAATAATCGCAAAAATTATCGATCTTTCTATTTCCGTTATTAAATGATAACCGCAATAGCGCTTATTCAGAGATAAATTGAATTTTTAGTTATATCATAGTAAATGCATCCCCTAGCAGCCATTTGGAACGTTGAAAATATTTTCCGTCAATTTTTCTTGGTCGATTTAGTCAATAAATATTGTTTTCAAAGACATATTTGTGGCTTCCATAATACCTATCCTACCTCGCCGAGCTTAGTGGGACATCCTGCATATTCCTTATTCTTAAAAAATTAGGGGTACTTAAATACTTTCAAAAAATGTCGAAATGTTTTCCTGTAAATGTAAAAGAACCAAAATAGTGGACACTTCCCTAAAATGATGAGCAGTTGCCCATGCCCTACAACCCTGGAAATTGTAAAATTGCCCAAAGGCCGTGGCGTCGGATCGGCATCTTACCTTGTAACGGTGAATGGTTTTTGCTGGATTCTTTTCTCCCCTTGACTTTCTAACAATTAACATTTTTTGTCGAAGACTTTTCCTTTTGGATTGAAATTGTTCTTTTTGTTTCTTTTTTTCCATATTGATAGGAAAATAAAATATAAATAATAATTAATCCGTATGTATACCACCGATCGCACTAAGTAAATCACAAAAAATAGAACACACACATATAAGATTCTTAAGAATATATTTTGAAATGAGAATACCTACTTACAGATCCTCGGATGAAAAAAGGTAATGTAATTTTATTACTAATAATAATTATTTAAGTAACCTAACAATATTAGGTACTTATTTACAATAATGCATTATAAAGGTGCAATGAAATTTATGAGATAATCCCATAATTATTATTAATCTACCTAACAATAAACCATGCATCAACTATCAACCTCAACAAAAATAAGAACCCCTAATAAAATGTGTACGGATAATTATTATTCTTTACATGGAAAATTATGCACCTGCTAATAATAAATTCATTGTTCCTACTATTTTCTTCGGTCGGGCACCGAATATTGACAAGGTCAATCGCGTTGCCAGCGTTTCGCCAAGATATGATTAGTGGGCTTGTCTCTAAAAAAGAACGTAGGGCGGAGGACATTTTCTGCAAAATCGTTTTTCCAGGATTTTGAACAAACTATTTACTTTTAACTTTTAATTTTTTTACCAATATGTCTAAATTAACACCCACTAGGGCGCTATAGAGCCTGTTTTTTAAAATATATTTTATTTAAAAAAATATAAATTCAGAAAAAAATATATATAGTTTTGGGCTCTATAGCGCCCTAGATAAAGTAATTTTATGCTACTTTTATATATAATAATTTTTTGATATTATGCATATTAACGAAGAAAATTTGGAAATAAAATAATGATAGGTATAGAATCCCCTTAATAGTCGTGACCGAAAATACATTTCTAAGGCACGTGTAATAAGAAAATTTTACACCGAAATAACTGTATTCAACTAAAAGTTAATTTTATCATTTTAACTTAAAATCAATAGAATCAAGGTTTTAAAGATTACTAGCGTGTACCCGGCCTGCGTTGCAGCCCGGCATTATACGACGTCGTTTTCTCTAAGATAATAAGGCGAGTTCACCATCACGTCAAGATTTATAAATACAAGTACTTCGTTAACAGATTTTCTTTCTCAATGTTATATTGTAGTACCGCTGATAGGGTTTGTTACATTAGCAGCTCTTGAGATAGGAATTGATACAAAAAGGTTAAAATAATCAACCATTCTGCAAGAGCGACGGCTGTGTAGAATTTAGCAGAAAGAGGAATTGGCAAACATCAGCTAATTAAAATTATACAGGGCAGAGTAACAGTCATTTAATTAAACTATATTTACAATTAGATATGAAGCATTATTGAAAGATAATTGAAACGATGAGGTAAACTCTGATAAGCTACTACCATAACATAATAGAAGACAAGGCCCCAACTAACAATACTTAATTAGACAACCATAAACTCAAACCAGCCAACTACAGTATATTATAATAATTGTATATTTTTTTAAATAATAATGTGTTAATAATTTTTTTTTCTAATTTTGTTTCATAAGAAATCTATTACGATACCGTTTTCAGTATCGAAACAAGTCTATTACGATACCGTTTTTTTTATTTTTTAAAAGTTGGTATAAGTTAGTTATATTCAAATATTTTATTCTGTTGACGTCGGGCGTGGAGCGTGGCCTAGCATGTATGTTTGGTTGCGGAAATCTATATTATATTATATTTATTACTTTAATACATTTATTAATTTTTAATTTAGTTATAAAAAACACATAATAATAACTTTATTCACACAGAACTATAAAATTTTATAAATACCAGTTATAAGCTCCATATTTTTTTAATTATGAAAAACTTGTAATATATTAAAACACAAATGTCATGACAATACTGACAACATGGCGGACACAACGAAAATATTAATTTATTGTCAAGGCTACTATGATAGTAAATTTATAGTATTACCAACGTAAAATTTAGAGATACAAATTTGCAAAATGTGAAGGGTTTATTTTATTTTTAAATATGTATTTCCTATTAAAAAAAATTACAAATTAGAAAAAATAGTATAAAGTACGTGTTATATAAAGCAGTTTTAAGCACTTGTCCTGTTAGAAAACTCGCCGCAAGGGGCTCGTTTTTTAACATGGACGCGTGCTATAAAATGATGCTTTATAAAACGTGTATTTTAATATACTATTATAGTTGTATATGTTTTAAAAAGTATATAATAAATTTTTTTTGTACAAATTATTTATTTTTATTTCACAAAAAGTGTTGGGTAAACAACCTAGTCTTTTTCTGCTATTTAATTTATGTTGTTAACCTAGTAAAAATGTTTTTTTATAAATCTCCTACTTACTATTTTTTTGGCAAAAAATGTTGAACAAGGTCGGAATTACCCATGAGGTTGCAAACCTAATTTGGGTGTTACTTGAGTAGCTAAATAAATAATCACACTCTTTCTTCAGTCGATTCACTTAGTAAATCTGCAAGATGGCCGACATGTCATATGACAAAAGTCATATTCCAGCTAAATAAAACAATTTTTTGCATTTTCAATGACTTTTGTAATATGACATGTCGGCCATCTTGCAGGTTTACTGAGTAAATCGACTTTAGCAACCTATGTTTTAATTGTTTATCGGGAACCGAATTCGCAGCCGCAATATCGAGAGACTCTCCCCGCAAATAAATTAAAATATACGCAGGGCCTCGAGCGCTGATAGTTCGTTTTCCACATACACCGTTTCATTAGAAGAAAAACATTGAATTTGCATATTGCCTTTGGGTAGCTAATTAATGATTTATTTAAGTAGGTAACTAATGTTATTAGAACGTAGCAAATACAGTGTGTCCCAAAATCGATTTTCGAATGTGAGTCGGAGTGTGTGTTTTTCCAGCGCATTTGAATTTTAGGATGATCGAGAAACATCAAAATGGTCGATTTTGTGTTTTGGAAAATCGTTTACCAACTCAAACTCTCATATAACTCTGGCGCTTTTTTGTAAGAATTGGTTTTCTCTCTCTCTCTTCTCTGTTTCACTCTCGTCTCGTATCGTCTCGCTAGAACTAGACGTAAGACGATCCAAAAATATGCGGGAATGAGAAATCTCCCAAAATCTTAAGATTTTGATTAGGATTTGCGATAAACTTAAAAAAAAAACAATCTTTATAAGTGATATTGCAAGGTGGCCAGGAAAAAATCAGGACACGTACGTTGTCGAAAAATAATAGAAAAAAGGGCCAAAAGAAAAATGCACCTTTTTTATAATGTCTATTAGTCCAGGACGTGGGGGTTTTTTGAATGCAAAAGGGGGGGAGGTAGTAGCGGTTTTTCAGTATGTTGTTAGGCTTAGGGCCCTAATGAAAAATCCAAGTTTTCGACCTCGAGGCGCATGCGCTCGAGCCGCCATCTTGGATTTTAGGTACAATTTGGTTTTTTGATAATAACTCAAAAACGGTGGCTTTCACGACAAAAAATGTTTTATACAAAGTTAAAGAGGATAAAATTTCCTACATTTTTGGTAGAATTTTTTTTTGTAGCACACATAATATGTTAGGAGTTACAGCTCCGTGAAGTTGCACTATTTCAAAAAAAAATGCGGAAACTTTTTGGTTGTTTTATTTTATTATTCTTATTATATATAACTCTATAGTTTTACATAGGTAATTATAAAAAAAACTATAGGCATTTGAATATTATCATTTAACAGTAGTATACTTTTCGTAAATAAAGTTAAAGGCGAAAAGTATATCGCATTTTCTTTTTAAATTTAAGAATAGTAAATTATGATTTTAGAGCGTTACAAAAATTAATTTCTACTTCATTTTGATACGTTTCGATGGTCCGAATTGGTTATTGTCGGTGTAATGTAGTTTTTTTCCTGATTGAATAGGGATGACGTAGTGTTACAAGTTACAACCACTGAAGGCATGCAAGAACAGAATGTGATTGGTTGCTTCTTGGTATTTGAGGCTACTTGCTGAATATAACCTCTCAGCAGATTTTCCTCTTCCAGGAGGTTTACGGAAGTAGATAGAACTTTCGGCTGGTGCTAAATAGCCAAATAAGACAATATAATACTTTTTTTTTTCAAATAGTGCAACTTCACGGAGCTGTAACTCCTATCATATGTCTGTGCTAAAAAATAAAATGTTCTACAAAAAATGTAAGAGATTTTATCCTCTTTAAATTTGTATAGAATATATATCTTTTGTCGTGAAAGCCACTGTTTTTGAGTTACTATCAAAAAACCACATTTTTGTACCTACAATTCAAGATGGCGGCTCAAGCGCATGCGCCTCGAGGTCGAAAACTTGGATTTCTCATTAGGGCCCTAAGCCTAAAAACATACTACAAAATCGCTACTACCCCACCTTTTGCATTCAAACACCCCTTTTTGATACCCACGTACTGGAGTATATAGTTTTCGTTGAAAATTTTGATACAGAGAACCATTTGATAAACGATAATCGTCGCCGCGAATTAAATATAATATTATCCCATTTTCAGGAAAATGTAGGAAGAAAACTACATACTATTTTGATGGTTTCCAATTGTCTCTGAAAATCGCCTATACCCATTTTTTATAAATCATAAGCCGGAAATTTAAAGCTAGATAAAGTTTCTTACCTTGTTTTAAGGAGCTATGGTAATTTGATTTGCACCCTGGAATATTGCAAGTTTTCTTCGGCATGACTATTTTAAAATAAAGCCGTTGTCAATCAAAACAATCTAGCTTCATTTGGTTTGGTTTTGGTTTATAGAAGAAAACACAAGGCGCGTCGCGTTGAAGTGGGACGGATAATCGGCCGCCCGCGCTTGCCTGTGCGAATAGAAAATGCTCATTCGGTATAACTTGAGCGTTGGAATATGGCTATGTTTGGTTTGAATTATTTTAATTGATTGCTTACATACATTGCGTTATTGGTTTTTTAAGTAAAGTATTTTTGGATTCTGTTTGAAATAATTGCAGGGAGGGGGGCGCCCCAGAGCCCTTCATTACGAGCCGCTACTGACAATCAGTTAGCAGTTGATAGCACCTGCTATCAACTTGATCAATGCAAATAATTGTACTTTTATCACAAATTACCATATAAATAAGTAATAAAACGTACCTAACATTTTAAATAAAAATTACAATGGTTAACTTATGTTATTTCCGCACGCTTATAAAAAATGAATTGTTTCTAACGATTGTGGAAAATGTGTTTTCCACACTTGTTATGAAAAATACTTTTTGGCGATCAAAAAAATCGGCAAATGCCTTTGTGGGACATTTTGGTCACTATTATAATGGGTGTTAGTTAAATATCTAGCCAAACTTGATTTTATGACAAAAAATGTACGGTCCTAAACGGCTGTTTTTATTATACAAGGTGTTATTTTAATATTTTAAAAAAATGTTTTTTCTAAATAACTAGTAGACGCAGATTAGTATGGCGTTGAAACTTGTTGACAGTTTTAAATGTAGACAGAGGAATATTTTAAGATAAAAATTGTTTGATTCGATCGCCAGCAGCGTGCACAAAGCTAACGCCAGAACTTTATTTTTAAAAGAATGGTAGTACGCCACTTTTTTTTTAATATAATAGGATTTTATCATTTAGCAATTGAAACTACACGAAAGTCATCTCTTCAGTTTTTTCGCTCAGATTAACTGTTTTCGATAAAAACGAAAAAATATTAAATTATGCTCAAATTAAAGCTCAAAAATAAAACCCAAAAGGATCTTTTGATTTTTTGGCAACAGCGTATTATCCTACAGTAAAAATTGGTGGTTGACATTGGCATTTGACGTCTTGTCGGCTTGTTATGGTAAAGAGAGAGAGAGAGAGAGAGAGAGAGAGAGAGAGAGAGATGTCTATCTTGCTCTGTCGTCAATGGTAGAAACAATTTACTTTATAAACAAAAGTTTTCCTATCCTATGATGATGTCTACAGATTCATTTTTCCAAGAATTGATAGGATTTTATTTTAGAATATCCTTGTAATATTTATACTGGAAATATTTCAGTCATTTACTAAACTGTCTATCAAAACCCACTTTGTTTTAAAAAAGAAAATACCATAGTAAAATACCTACTCTCCTAAAAGAAAGTATGACAGCTATGATATAAAACTAACGAAACATCTTATGAATAATTTATAGCGATTCATATCAAGTATAGAATACATGTTGCTTCTCTTCCCAAACTGGTATAATGTAAACTATAGTGTTTGACGATCAAAATCTAATATGCATTATATATTTTATATCTAAGTACTTTGTTTATACTGGAATTTATTCGCTGTACCCTTAGAAAGATGCCATTACCAATTATTATTCCAATTTTTATTTTGGCATCATCACCGAATTGATTGATTGATATTGGACTTTTTCTAGAGCATATAATAATAGACACTTTAAGCAAACCTTTTTTTTCCGTATCCGTATCCGCATCCGTAACGCATTGAGTTACGTTGACCGCCAAAAAACATAGGTATACGAAACCGAACGCATCCAGCAGTAAAGTAAAACGTCACACATGTCAGATTTTCTATTTCTAACCTTAAAAATTGTGATTTTTTCATTTGAATAATTTTGAATTATTTAAAATTAAATATTTTAAATTATGGATAAAATACTTCATCCCATCCTTATTGATGAGGATGATGAAGATGACGACGATTTGGGCGATCGGTCGATTGGTTGGAATGCGTTTACGGATAGGGATACGGTGGTAGGCCCGTAACGATGCGGGCAACGTAACGTATTGAGTCCAACGCATCTATTCTGCACATGCGCAGATCGATGCGGATACGGATACGGTTGAAATTTAGGACATGCTTAAAGTGTCTATTATCTATCATGTTATTATTAACCTACCTGCCAAGTCGGTAAGTGTTAAATCATTAAAAAATAAACATAAAACATAATGTAATTTTTATGTCAACTTTCTTACTAAACTAGTTGAAATATTGGCCTTGGCGTTTTTTAATAGGACATAAGTCAGGCGTAGAAAAATTACTTCAGTATTTATATTTTAATCCAGTGATACTAACTGGATTCTTTTTAAAGTTTATGGCAAATCCTAATGAAAATCTTAATATTTTGCGAGAGAATTCTCGTTCTAGCATATTTTTGTCTCCTCTCACGAGATTCCCGCAGAAAATACTCTAGTTTCGTCTTTCAGGAGACCGAAACACTCTCGACTCGCGAGAACGAGACGAGACGAGACGAGACGAGACGAGACGAGACGAGACGAGACGAGACGAGACGAGACGAGACGAGACGAGACGAGACGAGACGAGACGAGACGAGACGAGACGAGACGAGACGAGACGAGACGAGACGAGACGAGACGAGACGAGACGAGACGAGACGAGACGAGACGAGACGAGACGAGACGAGACGAGACGAGACGAGACGAGACGAGACGAGACGAGACGAGACGAGACGAGACGAGACGAGACGAGACGAGACGAGACGAGACGAGACGAGACGAGACGAGACGAGACGAGACGAGACGAGACGAGACGAGACGAGACGAGACGAGACGAGACGAGACGAGACGAGACGAGACGAGACGAGACGAGACGAGACGAGACGAGACGAGACGAGACGAGACGAGTGTGAAACACTAGGTGTACCTGGATTTAATAAGTACTGAATTTTTTTAAGTGTGTAAACAAGCATAATTATTTTTAAATTAATTCGATAGTAGTAAAAAAGCGATGATAACTAATTAAGGAGAACAATAAGTTCAGGTAAATATTATACAAGAAAATATTTTTTTAACCACCTAAAAAATCCCTATACAATGAGGTTGCATTTCATCTAGCACAGTTAGATATTAAAATGCAGATTTAGATTACAAAGTACTACTAAGAAATTGAAAGTCAATTATCTCAATGGAATGTCACCACCTGCAGACCGGTTTCGAACTCTTTTGTTCTCGTCAGTACAGTGAGGTGTTCATACCTTCGATCAGACAACTTTCGTACTGAACACTATCATATTAACCTTTGTTGGTTGTGGTGTGGTACAGTGTCACCAGTAAAGTCCGCATCATATCGGATTTTTTTTTATTAATAGCTTTATTCAAAATTTGACTTTGGCATCAAGTTCTGCTTCGATCGACATGAAAATTAAGCAAAAAAATAGTAGTCACGTGATTTACATTATCTGTCAAATTTAAATTTTTTCCAAAAAATAATTCAAAAGTGGGGTTATTTTTGAAAAAATCGAAAAAAGTTATTAGAAAAAGTTTTTATAAATGCAGTTTCTAGCCCACGTGCAAAATTTCAGCTGCATAAGATAATTTTGATTTTTCACCCACCACTAAAATTTATTTTCCACTTAATGAACACTTTACTGAAGACACTGTGTTCTTTTTTGTCTTAATATTAAGGTGTATTTCTTTCAGACATAAACTAAGTTTTCAAAAATACTTATTTTATGAAGTTACCTTATACAGGGTCAAAAACAAATAAACTTTGCATCACATGCGACCAAATTTTAATAGCCCAATTTTGATTTTGTAAAAAACACACATTTAATATGGCGCTCATGGCGCTACTTTAAAGAAAATGTATCTGAAATAAAGCATTGTCAAAACTAAGAAGTTTTTTGTAGGTTGCGTTGAGTCTTATTTTGCAAAAGTGGTGCAATTTACAAAATATAGGTAAAAAATCAAAATTATCTTACGCATGTGGGCTATAAACTGCATTTAAAAAAACTTTTTCCAATAACTTTTTTCAATATTTTCAAAAATAACCCCACTTTTGAATTATTTTTTGGAAAAAGTTAGAATTTGACAGATAATGCGAATCACGTGACTAACATTTTTTTTGCTAATTTTCATCTCGATCGAAGCAGAACTTGATGCCAAAGTCAAATTTTGAATAAAGGTATTAATAACAAAAATCCCATATGATGCGGACTTTACTGGTGACACTGTATATTATGATATAACATTATATAGACAGTCTACTTATTGTCAGGGAATCAAAGGTATGAACACCTACCCTGTACTGACGAGAACAAAAGAGTTCGAAACCGGTCTGCAGGTGGAAACATCCTATTGAGATGATTGACTTTTAATTTCTTAGTAGTACTTTGCCATCTAAATCTGCATTTCAATATCTAACTGTGTTAGATGAAATACAACCTTATTGTATAAGGAGTTTTCAGGTGGTTGGAAAAATATTTTCTCGCATAATATTTGTTACCACTACCTGACAAGTAGTCTGTCTATCAGGGACCCGGACCGAAATGAAATAACGGTTCCGTTCCGGTTTCGATTCCAGATGAAATAAATAATTTGGGTTCCGTTACAGTTCCGGTCCCGAAATAATTATTTCGATTCGGTTCTTACCAATTTTTAGGGGTTCCGATCCGGTTCCATAAACTAGGAAATTTCGATTCGGTTCCGAAAAATCAAAGGCAAATAAATAAATAAATACCTGTTGTATTGTATAATTGTATTCCTAGTACTTGAAGTGGCTTGAAGAAGTAGAAAATCAAAAAAGACAAGTAAACCAACGGTAAAAATTATTGTCAAAGACACTCATCACAGATAACAAAAAAAATTAGGTTAAGGTTAGTGTTCCCCATAGAACAGAAGTTACGGAATAAACTCAAAATTAAACAATATCCGGCCAAGGCCAAGTATCACCCTGAAAACCGAAAAAAACCCAAAAAACCGTTATAATTTTTAGAGGTTCCGGTTTTGCACCTAAAATTGTTTTGGTAGTAAAATATGTGTTCGGTTCCGATTCCGGTCCAAAAATAATATCTGTTCCGGTCCGGTCCTTTGCAGTTAACGGTTCCGGTCCGGGTCCTTGCTGTCTATATATATTATATACAGTGAGGACAAAAAGTATGGAATAAATTCATTATCTAAAAGACGATTTATTTTATCAACAATCGCTCGGACACGTCAACTTTCTTTTTATTTTCTACATATTTTGAAAATATTTTTTCTTATAAAGGGTTGCCCAAAAAAGTAGGGCACAAGTCAACCTAATTTTTTTAAATAGAACACCATATCCACAGTGGAAAGGTAAAAGGTCGTAAGCGCCACCTCGGCTGAAAATGAGTTATATATTCGGCTAAACTGCTTTTTTTTTCTCTGTCTACACTGAGAAAAAGGATTAATTCCCAATACCCAGCTATATTTCATCCAACTAAATAATCGAGTTGGTAACGAGCAACTAAATCACCGAATTTAAAGAATTACATAATTTAATTGGAATTTCAATAAAGGTTTAATTGATCCACCACTATACCAAAAATGTTTAATAGGAATTAAATTGCGTAAATTATAATTTATTTGATTTTTGGATAGTGCATATTTAGCAAAATTAAAATTTTGTTGTCACAATGACGATTTAATTCATGTAATGAATAATAATCCTTTGTGGTAATTATATTTTATTTTGAACAGATTTTAATATTCTTGTGACAACTATACTATAGTTTGCAAAAACGAAATCAATTTTGTTCAAAAGTAATGCGTTATTCCAAAAATAATATCATTTTATTGGCGCAATTATATCAGATTGTAAGAAATAGGACAATATGTTTTAGAAATAATGTATTATTGTGCTAAAATAAGTTAATTTAATTGTAACAATTATTTATAGATTCATTTTAAACCCTCAATATATTTTTTATAACTAATTTATAATTGTAACAATATGTTGATTTTATTTAGTCAACTATTGCATGCATTTGAGAATAATATTATTTTATTGGCGCATTTATATCAGATTGTAAGAAATAAAACAATATGCTTTAGAAATAATCTTTATTTTTGACAAACCTCGTATACGCCCGGAAAAATTTAATATTTGATAGTTGCATTTTAGGTTTTAGACCAAGCGGAACTTTTTATGAAGAATAAGTAACTGTTTTTAGTAAAATTAATAATAAAAAAGTTTCCCATATGGGTCCAACTTTTTGCTGGACACTGTATAAGAAATAAACATTTCGGACAGCGGTTTTCACCAGTAACTGTAATATTTTGATGCTCTTCTTCCTAGAAAAAAATTAAAATACCATTTCAAATTTTTGAGAAAATCATAAAAATCTGCGACCTTGTCATAAAGAGCCACCTATACTGACACGAAAAATAACTGAACTCAAAATGTTATTATTCAAGTAGAGCACCCATAAAAGTGCTTTAAAATTAAAAAAAAGTTATTTGAAATCGGTTATTCCAAAAAAAAGTTATTGACTTGTTTTCAAACCAACGTTTACCCCTTCCGCACCCTTTATTTGACAAGGTAGAGAAAAAATGTAAATACAAAAAAGTTGTGATATTTTCAGTAGGTTACAAAAGAAAAATTTCAATATAGGTTCACTTGAAACAATTTTGATTAAAACAATATTTTCTGCTCCGAGGTTGGATTTACGCCCTCTAGCGGTGGAGTTTGCTGATTTACCAATAATTTTTTTTCTAAGGGTCGTCCGATTAACGGGTTCTGAGATACCTATAGCCGGCGTCCCTTATTAATGAGCCACCCTGTATATTCTATACGGAAAATTATATTTATTTTTTAATAAAAATGCATCTAATTATAGTATATTTACTAAATAGTTTCCGAGAGATTAACTCGTTTTCTATAATCTTCTAACGTTCCATTTACCGTGAAACACCCTGTACTTACTTTAATTACTATGTGCAATTTATTTTATTTTTACCATTTTCTGATTAATTGGTTAAAAAATTAAAGTTTAAATAAACGTCAAGTTTAAAACAATTATTATCATATTTATTTTGGCAGCCATATTTTATATACAATTATTTAAGACAGGATTTCTCAAACTACTTAGGTACTTATTGAAAAAAATTTGGTTTAAATTCCATTGAATATTTATAAATGCATTAATAAATGTTATTTGTAGAAAAATTGGTACGGTTATACAGCGTGCGCATTGGAAAATTTAGTCAAATTGCGCAATTCGCAACACATACATATTATAATAATGTACGCCATCTTCCCGGCGCGGCGCGGCAATTCTAGAACCATATACCTACCTACCTAGTAGATAACAACTAAAATATTAGATAATAAAATAGGTATAATAATTGATGACTTACCGACAAACACAGGTACTAACATGGGTAACCCCCAGGTTTTTAATATTTCCTCCATTTCATCCATAACTATATTATTAAATTGGACCACTTGAAGACAAACAAAAGAAAATACCGACACCCGACACCAACCCGCGCGCTTCGAATTAAATGCTTCGCGTGGCGGTCGTCTTCACGTTGAGACTCGAGCCGTAATTCTGCCTAACTTGCCTACAGTAAAATTTAGTTCGCGGAACTCTGGCAAAATAAATTTATTTTGGAATATCTGTTTTATTTGCAGTATTAAATTATAATCTCTAGATTTCGTATAGCATACTATGCTAACAAATATCTGGATTCCTTGAATAAAATATTTATTAAAAAAATTGGAAGTAAATAATATTAGTAAACTGTAATTGATTGCATTAAACTTTTGTTAATTTAACCATATATATTCCAATTCGATTTTTTAGTTGCCCGAATTAATCAAAAATATTTTACAAAATTATGTCAAGAGTAATTTAGTGTAGTGAACTATAATCTTATTTATTCAATTAAAAAACCAATACTAGAAATGTTAAAAATCGCTTAATTGCCACCAGAAAGAAATTTTTCTCAGTGTATCCATCTAAATAATAATTAAATATAAGAACTTTTATGGCGTTTTAGTCATCCATATTTCACGGTCTATTTTTTGAAACTCTTGCTGAACCGACACAAATTTTACCATTTTTGCATAAATGAAACATAAGTCTATCCATTATCCAGTTAAACTCCCATTAAATATTTTAGCTTTGTATAATACACTAGGTGTTGTCGCTTTAGTCTTTATACCTAAATAAGAATAGCTCAAATATAGTATTTTAGTCAATTAACCTTACCGTGTGCGGCTCGCTATAAACGTTTTAGTTATTTTGCCTGCACAAAATATACAATATGATAAACGGTTAATCAATATATTTAAATACCTTTAAATTAACATTGTAGTTTAATCGTTTTGTCTTCCTCAAACCAAAAAACTGAGGTAGTTTAGTCTTTACATTTATTTATTTCTTTGTCGGCATGTCGCATTAACCGGCTCTAAATTAAACATTCAGTCTCACAAAATCATTGCGAGTATAGACACGCGTTTTTGACACCCTCAGAACTTAACCTAAATAATTATTTATAATCTTAGAGTGTGTGTTTTGTGAAATATTATTAGGTAAGCATTTATTTAATTCTATAGTTATAATACATCTATAATAATAGGCATTTTGTGCAACCATGAAAATGCCGCTAACGCCAATCCTCTAATCAATATATTGTGCAATAATAACATTTGTTTGCTCACAAAAATAGAAGTTTCACTTTGCTAAAAACACAAATGTTAGCCCTTAAAAATAGTTAAAGTTCATTTTGTATAATTTCGAAGAAATTTACCTCTAAAATTAGCGTTAGCAAGAATTTGATGGTTGTCACCAAAGAATTATCATTATTAAAATAATGATGTGAGGGGAAGACAGGGTAGAATACGACAAAAAGGGTTTTATCAAAAACCTGGAGCAATTTGTCAATTTTATAGTAATTGGGGTAGAAAAATAGATTTTTTTGTGTAAAATAGGTATACAAAAAATTAAAAGGTGTGTGCATAGAAGGGTTGTAAAATAATGTTTTTATTAATTGTCTTGTAGTATGTCAATTTTATCGAAACTGCGGTCGAGAAAGCTGCTTTTTATAAAATGGACCACAAAATTAAATGCGCGGAGGAGGTATGAGGGGGGCTAAATGACTTTTAAAAAATATATATGGTATCTCATTTTTAGGGTAATAGAGGGTAATAGAGGGTCGCAAAAGAGTGGTGGGTAATAGTATGCCCTTTTCGAGGTTATAAAGGGTGCTAAATATATATTACAAATGGCTATATTGTTTCAGTATAATCAATGGCATCTAGCAGAAGGTTGTTTTTACAAACCTTGCAAAGTGCAATGCATGGAAATAAGCAACAGACGTCAACGGCAATAAATCAAAATGAAATTTAGATAAATTCAGAATTGTTGCCTCAGAATATCCAATATGAAAGTCCACCGACAAATGATATTATTATGCAGTTGAACACAGAAGTACCATCTCAAAACGGGCAATATAAAGTTCCAGCTGTCCTTAATGATACCGAATCTTCTTCCTCCATCAATCTCCAGAATAATTCGCTAACAGATATAGGAATTTTAATTGAAATTGAATCTAATGAAAATATACAGATTAAGCAAGATTGTGGTGTTGCAATTCACGAAAAAGAATCATGTCGTGTTCGTCCAGGATATTACAATGTAAGTGACGTTACTGGTATATTAAGTGATGCAAACAATGAAGGCACATTTTTACATCAAGGAATAACCGATGAAGCTAACTTGTTAGAAATCCAAGACATAGAAATTCAAGAAGAAACTGCAACAATTTCAGTAGGCAAAAAAATAAAATTAAGGGAAAGAAACCTAAATTTACCGAATTTCTATCTGACGATGAAGACTTTGATTTTGTTGAGAGTCCTAGCTCATGGGAAGGAACATCTGAGTCAGCGAGCGAGAGTGAAAATGAGCCCCCAAGAAAATCTAAGAGAATTGAAACCCCGAGCGAAGACTTAAAAAAAAGAAAAAAAAACGTTTAAATCAAACGAAACAAAGAAAAACATTAAAAAATACCGGAAAAGAGTATATTACAAAAAAAGGTGTTGCAATTCGTGCTCGTGAATTAAAGGCTAACTCTTGTGTCGAAAAAAATTGTAAACTCGGCTGCGGAACTATAACCGATGAAAGAAGGCAAAATATATTTGACCATTTCTGGACACTAGATACCGAGAGAAGACGTGATTGGTTAGTAGCAAACAGCAAAAAAGAATGTGTTAAAAGAAGAAGAACCAAGGACGTAAGTCGGCGAAATGCTACCTTTAAATATTTTATTAATAAAGGAGAAGGTCGGAGGCAAGTATGTTTGATATTCATCTTAAATACACTTGACATAACACAAAAATTTCTGCACTACACCCTGAGTCACGCTTCGTATGGTTCATCCCAAGAAGATCTCAGAGGAAAACATGTACCTCCTAATAAAACCAGTAACGACTTAATCGATTCCGTTAAAAAATATATCGAGAATTTGCCTGCTGTCCCGTCTCATTACTGCAGAAAAAATAGCTCAAAATTTTACCTTCCTCAAAATTTTAAAAACCTTACAAATTTGTACAGATTATATAAACAAAACAATCAAACTGAAGGAAAAGATGTTGTGGGAGAAAAAGTTTTCAAAAATATTTTTTTAAAAGAATTTAACATAGGGTTTCATGTACCACGAAAGGATAAGTGCGCCAAATGTATTAAATATCAGAACGACGGAGACGATGCCCTTGCAGAAGAAAAAAATAATCACCTTAAAGATAAAGAGGAAACTTTAGCAAGATTTAAAATACATCAAGATATCCATACCAAAGATAAAACGATACTTTGCACGTCCTTTGATTTACAGAAGGTTCTAAATACTCCATTTGGAGAAAGCATGCTGCTATATTATTCAAGAAAGTTGGCTGTTTATAATTTGACATTTTACGAATGTGGTTCCAGAGAAGGATATTGTTTTACATGGGATGAATCAGAAGGAAAACGAGGGTCAAACGAAATTGCAACGATTTTAAAAAAATACATAGAGATAGTAGATGAACGTGGTACAATTAAACATCTTATTTTATATAGTGACTCGTGCCCGGGACAAAATAAAAATAAGATTATTTTGTCATGTCTTCACCAGTGTTTGCACAATTGCATAAATGTAATGTCAATACAAATGAACTATCTTTTACCAGGCCATACATATATGCCAGTTGATTCAATGCACGCGGTAATTGAACGAAGCGTTACAAACAATATAATTTGGGCCCCGTCACAATGGGCAACTATTTTTTCTTTAGCAAGAAAAAGCCCTAAACCTTACCATGTACAAGTTTTGACTCACACTGATTTTTGTGGTTGGGATGCAGCAGCCGAAAAATACTTTAAAGGTAATCTGACTGGAAAAATAAGCAAAGTGAGAACAGTAACCTTTAAAAAATCGAAGCCTTTTAAAGTTTTCATTAAATATTCAATGAATTCCGAAGCCGAAACAGAAGAAATAGAAGTAATAAAAAGTAAAGAACAGGAACTACAAAAAATTTACAAAGTTTCATTGCCCATTTCAAAAAAAAAGTATATCGACTTAAACAAATTATGTACCAATAAAACTATACCGCAAAGATTTCACAACGAATATACCAATTTGACAGTTGCAAACAATATACGAGATACTTTGAATGAGACAGACATTGAAGACGAAGATGTCGAATGAAATGTATGATGACGTTCCATGATGATGGTGGTGATGCCTCCATTGAAAAATAGAGTTCATACTATTGTTATTATTATTATTTTCATTTCGTAAAATATTTGTAACACTTTATTTTATTAGTCCCAGCGCATTCTGGAGGAATTTTCGATTAATGTTCGAATATTTAACCTTAATTTAAGAATATCTGTTAAGATGGCGTATTTTTAGTAAATTTTGTTAATGACTAATTAACTAGTTTTTGTACGTTAGCAGTTTAACCAGAAAATGGTTCATAGACCTACCTTCACATAGCACATTTTAGTGAATATTTTTTAACACAGTTTCACCTAATAGGCTATTTACTTGGTACTAAAATTAAATTATATGGATTTAAGGCAATATGCCCTACAGATAACTGCCTAATCAACAATGCACAATGGCTAAAGCGACACTTATTTTAAAATCTAATAGAAATAAATAAAAGTTAACATTCGCCCCTTAATGACGAAAAATTATGCAACCCATTCCTTTTTTTTTAATAAAATTTTAGTCATTCAAAAAAAAGATATGAATTTTTTTCCGAAAATCTGACCTTATAATAGATCCCCTGTAAAAGCCAGTTTTTGTCGCTTACGACCTTTTACCTTTCCACTGTCGATATTATTATTACATTTTCGAAATCTACGTAAAATTCTAAACAATTTTCGTGTAGCATGTGATATACCTATGTCGAATAGTTTTAGAATTACACAGGTTGAAAATTAATTTGAATTCTTATTTTCTGTGGTGTAGTAGCAAAAAAAAAAACGAAGTTATTAATTACTGCAAAATCTTTTCCAACATGACGGAAATTATGAACGTCTGAAAGTTATCTAAATGGATTTCAATATATGTTTTTTTTTTAATTTAACAGGGTCGCTCAAAAAATAGACATTGAGAAACTTTTTTTAATAACAACAATGCTAAATTTTAGAAAAATTAACAGTATTAACACTAATAGTAAGTAATGCATAATATTGGATACTCTGAAGGTAATTTAATGGTATTTAATTAGATGTTCAAAATGTTCACCATTTGCTACTTGGCAATATCCAAGTCTATTTACAAACTCATTTTGATTGTTATGCACTACACTAGGAGGTATTAGTCGAATTTCATTTCGAATGCGAATTTTCAAGTCCTCAAGATCTATAGGTTTTGTTTTGAACACTTTACTCTTTAAATAACCCCATAGAAAAAAGTCCAAAGGTATCAAATCAGGTGATCTCGCTGGCCACTCAATAAACCCCCTCCTCCCGATCCACCTGTCTGGAAAAACGTCATCATTAATATTTCAATTCTTTCTGTTTCGGTTAATTTCATTTTTATTAGATGAAATTAATTCACGCAATTTTTGACTAGAAAAAATTTTGATGTTTCTTCTTTGACAGTAAACTTTAATGAAATAATTTGCTGACATTACATTTAACGCTTTGTTTCTTTTCGGATTTTCAAAGCCTACCTTATTAATAGGTATTACAAATTAATTTTCAACCTGTGTAATTCTGAAACTATTCGAAATAGGTATATCACATGCTACACGAAAATTGTTTAGAATTTTACGTAGAATTCGAAAATGTAATAATATATAGGGCGATCTATTTAAAAAAGTTAAGTTGACTTGTGTCCTACTTTTTTGGGCAACCCTGTATAAAGAAAACTATTTTTAAAATATGTAGAAAATAAAAAGAAAGTTGACGTGTCCGAGCGATTGTTCATAAAATAAATCGTCTTTTAGATAATGAATTTATTCCATACTTTTTGTCCTCACTGTATAACTCCAGGTAACGTAGTACACGCATTTGCCAGTTTTTTGGTGAGTGGAATTTATTAAATATTATCCAATACTGAATATCGTAAATATAATAAAAATAATTCCATCCATGAATTCATTAAAGTGAAACACTTCATGCATAATATTAAAGTGTAAAATAATATGATTTAAATGCATATTAAAATTTAATACGTTAAATCGAAAATAATTAATTAGTACACTGCTAGCAATATTGCATATTAATTTATTGTTTAGGTAAGGTGGCAATTAAATTAGTGATTAATTTGGCGATACCTTTGTTTAATAATTAAAAGTATACTATACTTCACAAATTTAATGTTAAATTTACAAATTATTTTCATTCTATTTACTCGTATTAATAGTAATAATGTTACAACAACACAAAGATGTGTTGCACGACTCGATTATTCGAATTATTTTATTATAATAGAAGATTCCGTAACGAGGTTGGAATGAAAATTCGATCCGAGTGGAAGATTCCGAACGCGAGCGTAGCGAGCGTGAGGAACCACGAGTATCGAATTTTCATTCTAACCGAGTAGCAGACTATATTTTCTCCACGACCATCCAGTTCCATATCTGATTCATCCGATTTTTCACTCATTTTTTTACTTGCACTAAAATTTGTCTGAAAATAATTATTACAACGCGGCCATTTTTATCTGACACTGACAGTTTCGAAATTCATGGCAACCTATGTCGTTGATATCAATTACAGAATATTCATTCCGTATCTTGTTATGGAATAAAAATACACGCAAAACGCATAAGAAGCAAGTGTTTCAGAATAAATATTCCAACTCAAGAGCGAGAATTTTTACATTCTATTATCACAGATGATTTTGAAATTATTGCATTCAGTAATGGTCGTGGAGAATAGTAGATTCTGTAACGAGGTTGGAATGAAAATTCGATCCGAATGGAAGATTCCAAACGCGAGCGTAGCGAGCGTGAGGAACCACGAGTATCGAATTTTCATTCTAACCGAGTAGCAGACTATATTTTCTCCACGACCATCCAGTTCCATATCTGATTCATCCGATTTTTTACTCATTTTTTTACTTGCACTAAAATTTGTATGAAAATAATTATTACAACGCGGCCATTTTTATCTGACACTGACAGTTTCGAAATTCATGGCAACCTATGTCGTTTATATCAATTACAGAATATTCATTCCGTATCTTGTTATGGAATGAAAATACACGCAAAACGCATAAGAAGCAAGTGTTTCAGAATAAATATTCCAACTCAAGAGCGAGAATTTTTACATTCTATTATCACAGATGATTTTGAAATTATTGCATTTAGTAATGGTCGTGGAGAATAGTAGATTCTGTAACGAGGTTGGAATGAAAATTCGATCCGAGTGGAAGATTCCGAACGCGAGCGTAGCGAGCGTGAGGAACCACGAGTATCGAATTTTCATTCTAACCGAGTAGCAAACTATATTTTCTCCACGACCATCCAGTTCCATATCTGATTCATCCGATTTTTTACTCATTTTTTTACTTGCACTAAAATTTGTATGAAAATAATTATTACAACGCGGCCATTTTTATCTGACACTGACAGTTTCGAAATTCATGGCAACCTATGTCGTTTATATCAATTACAGAATATTCATTCCGTATCTTGTTATGGAATGAAAATACACGCAAAACGCATAAGAAGCAAGTGTTTCAGAATAAATATTCCAACTCAAGAGCGAGAATTTTTACATTCTATTATCACAGATGATTTTGAAATTATTGCATTTAGTAATGGTCGTGGAGAATAGTAGATTCTGTAACGAGGTTGGAATGAAAATTCGATCCGAGTGGAAGATTCCGAACGCGAGCGTAGCGAGCGTGAGGAACCACGAGTATCGAATTTTCATTCTAACCGAGTAGCAAACTATATTTTCTCCACGACCATCCAGTTCCATATCTGATTCATCCGATTTTTTACTCATTTTTTTACTTGCACTAAAATTTGTATGAAAATAATTATTACAACGCGGCCATT
Source organism: Polydrusus pterygomalis (assembly GCA_963969555.1). Lineage (NCBI taxonomy): Eukaryota > Metazoa > Arthropoda > Insecta > Coleoptera > Curculionidae > Polydrusus > Polydrusus pterygomalis. The sequence continues at coordinate 144,336,017 of OZ018375.1, forward strand.
TTTATCTGACACTGACAGTTTCGAAATTCATGGCAACCTATGTCGTTTATATCAATTACAGAATATTCATTCCGTATCTTGTTATGGAATGAAAATACACGCAAAACGCATAAGAAGCAAGTGTTTCAGAATAAATATTCCAACTCAAGAGCGAGAATTTTTACATTCTATTATCACAGATGATTTTGAAATTATTGCATTTAGTAATGGTCGTGGAGAATAGTAGATTCTGTAACGAGGTTGGAATGAAAATTCGATCCGAGTGGAAGATTCCAAACGCGAGCGTAGCGAGCGTGAGGAACCACGAGTATCGAATTTTCATTCTAACCGAGTAGCAGACTATATTTTCTCCACGACCATCCAGTTCCATATCTGATTCATCCGATTTTTCACTCATTTTTTTACTTGCACTAAAATTTGTCTGAAAATAATTATTATTATCTGACACTGACAGTTTCGAAATTCATGGCAACCTATGTCGTTTATATCAATTACAGAATATTCATTCCGTATCTTGTTATGGAATGAAAATACACGCAAGACGCATAAGAAGCAAGTGTTTCAGAATAAATATTCCAACTCAAGAGCGAGAATTTTTACATTCTATTATCAAAAATGATTTTGAAATTATTGCATTCAGTAATGGTCGTGGAGAAAAATCATTATACAATTTTTATGATATTGTCTAGTAAAAATAAATAGAAACTTTTAATTTTTACTACAAACATTAATATTTATAATTAACAATTTGAGCGACTAGATAATATGAATTCCTACTGCAGTTCCACTAATCAAGGCATTTGTTGTTTTGTATGCTTATGGAGGGAATGAAATCAATAGTACTGGACGACGACATCGTAAGAGCAGTTCTGCCTTATAATAGCAACAAAATACCCTGTATTCCCCTTGCACATGCAGATGATAGTAAGGAAATAATATATGAAAATAGGTCACTTATTTTAAATGCAATAAGCTATGGTAAGTATAAGAGGCAAACATGTGGTGACCTAAAAGTCATAGGACTATTATATGGGCTTCAGGGTGAATTTACGTAGTATTGCTTTTTTTTTTCTCTTTAGGATAGCAGAGCCATTGATGGCCATTACCAAGTAAGAAATTGGCTTCCTTATCAATATATTTTAGGTCAAGCTAATGTAAAAAATAGAGAGATTTGGTTAAACTTGAAAAATGTTACCAAAGACTCAAAAACAGCACTTTTTGGCCATTTTTAAACGTACGGGGGCACACTTTTACAATGTAAACATTTTAATGACAGATACTAATTATAAGAAACACATTTTAAGGGAAATGATGGAAATCAAAAATGACCCGGAAAGTATCAATCAAAGGACAGATATAGAAACCCTCAGTAGGTACTTCATATTTTAATTTAATTGATAAAACGAGAAGGAAAAAAACACCAATAATTTATTTCTACATTATCACCGCTAATACCTAACAAACAAATCAGTTGTTTTCTCGCCTTGCACAGGTTGTACTGCAAAATTTTTAAAATTTACTAATTGTTTAAAGTGCCGTTTGTTACGTGTCCCTTTTACTGTTATGTGTCCTCATTTTATCTATTTTTATTTGTTTTTTAACATTATGACTCGTGGAGCCCACTTTACCACTTTTTGTTTGTTATTTTGTTATTTTTTTTTGGTTCACCCTTGGTCCCTATTTTATTTTAATGAGAAAACTTTTCTCTTTTTCGATTTTTTCTTTTTTCTAATATGTTTTAATTTTGGTGTCTTTTTTAAGAAAATTAAAATACTCAAATTGTCGTAACTTTCTTTTGTCTCTATTTACAGTTTGCGCGTTATTTCTATAAGTTTTTTTTCTCTTTAAACACCATGAGATATAAAAGAAAAATTACACCTGCTTGTAACTGTGTTCCTCTTTAATATATCAAGGATATTTATATATGTATTTTCTGTTATGTTATGTTACCGAAAATAAGTTTTGTAATTTTTTCAAACAAACCAATTATGTAATATTTTATCGGTTATGGTTGAAACCTAAGAAAGAATCCTATTGTTTCAGAGCCCTAAAAAATGAAAAATATTTTCCGAAACATTGGCAAATTAAAATTTGGGTTTCATTTGCTCCCTAAGATCCTTAAACCCATAAAACCACCTACAAAAAGTCTATTGGATCATTAACAATTTTATTTCATAAGGTAAAAAATTTACCCAAAAAAGTTCTGTACCTCCATTAAGTAGTAAACTGGAATTAATGAAGAATGTCGTTATAGCATTAGATAAAGAGAGAGATGCATTTCAATACCTTAAACAAATTCTTCCCACACTAAGTGACGCTAAGCTTAAGGAAGTAATATTTGTTGGATCACAAATTAAAAAAATACTAAGGTATCAAGAGTTTCATCAAAAATTAAGTGATGTTGAATTAGCTGCGCGGAGTTCTTTTGAAAGTATTAAAATACACTTCTTATATTCCCATTTAAATTTTTCCAGAAAATTTGGGCATTTTTCCAGAAAATTTGGGCATTTGCAAAAAAGTTATGTACCAAAGACTATAATTTTATTGTATTTTCATGAGTATTTTTGTAAATAAATCCTGTTATCCTTAAAATATCTTTTTTTTTTTTTGGTTAAATCTTATGTACAAATATTATATAAAAATGTATTATATGAAAATAACCACATAATATATTGTATAACTCAAAATATTTTCATCGTAAACAATTTTAAAGCCACCAAGCTTTGAAGTAAAGGGTGTTCCCAAAGTGTCCTATTACTATTACGTTGCTTTTTACGCTTTCTATATAAACACCACAAAGCTATTATAGCATTACGATATACCACCAGAAACGTCGAATCATGGACTAAAGTTTTAAATAAACAAAACCGAACGTGCTGAAAACCTAATCGAGTGGGAATATTTTTATTTTATTTCCGTATTCCATCAGGTTTAAAGCCTGTCAATGGTAACTAATTTGGGAGATAAATTATTGTGGCGTACAATCTCAATAAAGTGGATTGTCCTTAGTAGTTTATCTTTAAAATTTTACTTTTAAAACTAAACTTAAACCTACAAATGCACCAATTTTTTAAAATTTCCTTTCGTTTGCTAATTCGGGAAAATAAATTGTTTTTGCTTATATTCTTAATAAAGTAAAATGTTGTAAGTAGTTGTCCATGCAAATTTTACTTCCAAAATTAAAACCTAAAAGACACGAAATTTTGTGAAATGATGGGGGAACAAATTATTTTTAAAGAAGATGACCTTTAGTAGTATCCTATAGAAATTTTATTCTCAAAGAATTCCCTAAGGAAACCTCAAATTTAAAATCAGTTACCCGCAGCAGTGCGACCAAACATCGCGAGAGGTTAAATCAGTCGTGCGAAATCTTCGGGAACTGAAAATCGGTAGCTAACTTAATGGCTGAGCTTTTAGTTACTTTTAAACAGCAAAGCAAAGCCAACGGCTAAGTTAAGCGTTTCTTTTAACAATTTAACTTTTAAGATTTTTCCTCCTTCCTTGCTGCGGTTAAGTATGCCCCTCTACATTTGTCATACGATTATAAGAAGTTGATCGCGAAGCGTTTCTTTAACAACTTAGCTAAGCAAGCCATAGGAATAATTAAACAGTAGATAGGATCTGCGGATGGTTCAAGGGTGCACACAAGCTAAGGACTTCATAGCTTGGCCAAGCAAGGCTAGGCTAGAGTGGAATTTAAACAGAAGACGATGTGTCCGAAACCTCTTAATTGGGATACTGACCAGATACTGCAAGCTGAGGAAGCACTGATCGGTGTCGAAGGGGATACAATTTGCGATGAATGTCTGGTAGAAGAAGAGACTCCGCTGCCCTATCTGGGCACCTGCGAGGCCCTGGGAAGACTCAGGCATCAGGTGCTAGGATCGGCGATTCTCCAAAAGGAAGAAATCACGGTCCTTGCCTGGAGTGACCTACTTGCCTTCATAAAGAGGTCAGGACGTTTTGGCGAGGGCAAAGGTGGTTAGAGTGGTTGGGAGAAGACTTTGGGCGGTACGCAAGAAGCATCGTCGTTGGTCAATTTGCGATGGATATCTGGTGAAAAAAGAGACTCCGCTGCCCTTTCTGGGCACCTGCGAGGCCCTGGGAAGACTTAGGCATCAGGTGCTAGGATCGGCGATTCTCCAAAAGGAAAAAATCACGGTCCTTGTCTGGAGTAACCTACTTGCCTTCATAAAGAGGTCAGGACGTTTTGGCGAGGGCCAAGGTGGTTAGAGTGGTTGGGAGAAGACTTTGGGCGGTACGCAAGAAGCATCGTCGTTGGTCAATTTGCGATGGATGTCTGGTGGAAATAGAGACTCCGCTGCCCTTTCTGGGCACCTGCGAGGACCTGGGAAGACTTAGGCATCAGGTGCTAGGATCGGCGATTCTCCAAAAGGAAAAAATCACGGTCCTTGCCTGGAGTGACCTACTTGCCTTCATAAAGAGGTCAGGACGTTTTGGCGAGGGCCAAGGTGGTTAGAGTAGTTGGGGAAGACTTTGGGGGTAGGCAAAAAGGATCGCCGTTGGTCTACTTGCCAGGTTTTGGTGCAATTACTTACTTTCACTTGCTTCCGCTAGGAGGCAGACTTTGCCATGTTCCGTGGACTATACACTATAGCGTGAAAAATTGCGAATAATGTTCTGACTGTAAGTTAATGTCTGCCAGCCAATAGCTTTACTTGAAACCAGCATTATGCGCCGTAATAGAATTAATATTCCTGTCATATATGGTAGACTATACTTAGGACCGCTTAGGGCGAAACGAACTCTACCTTAAGTTTGGTGCGTTTCCGTTTTTTGTTAGAATTCCTTTTGGCTTGATAATGTTATTTGATTTGCTTTTAATAAAATAAATACAGCTAGTTTATAGAAAACGATTAACAATTCCCACTAGACTCAAATTAAGTCAATTCATGCTCAAATAAAACCCAAAAATGGCGAGCCTTTAGATTCAAAAATCAGGGTCAAGCAACGATGCCGCAGCAGAAATTTGAGTCGGCAGGCGTAGCGTTGAGAGCGACAAAAGTGTATCTTACCAATGCCATCGAAATTTATTTTTACTAGCAATAGCCCTTAAATTAAACTTTTACATACATAATGGTTTGTTTAAGTATTATTAATATTTACAATCTACTGCCTAAATATTTTGCTGTATAACAAGCATTGTTTAAATATTTACACAATTGGAATTTTGTTCCGAGTTATTTATGCATACAATGGTTAATTTATTGACTTCATGCTTGACATAATATTATTGTTATTTCTGCTACTACACGCTGCACGTGCACGATTGACTTTATTTAATAGTATGTAATTAATTAGGCTTCTTGTAAAATATCAAAAATAATATTTAATATAATATTTGTAAAATGACTGATTGATTGATTCATCAACACCCAGCCTAAACCCCCAATCCTGGAATCATGAAATTTAGAGGATGTCTTGTCCTTATAACGTAGGCATCCACTAAAAATGGACTTTTCGAAAATCAACCCCAAAAGAGGTACAAACGGGGGTTGAAACTTTTATATTAATTTCTGTATCTGAAAAACTAAAACTACCGTGCGATCAAAAATTATTTGCATCAAAGAGGGCTTGGATTAAAAACCGTAGGGCTTGGTTTAGATCACAATGATATGGGGACGACATATCTAATTAAATCTAGGTTGAAATTTTGTCAAATTAATATTATGACATGATTTGCCAAACTAATGAGTAATAAAATAAGTAGACAAATACAAATTTATTTTTGTTGTTTACAAAATTAACAAAGCAAGAATATACAGAAAGAAAAAGAAAAATAATTACATAAATTGCTGAAATTGGCCACCGCCATGCTTCAAGCATAAATTCACACGTCTCTTCATATTTTCGAAAGTGTTGACCAGCATCTCTGGAGAAATGTTACCACATTCTTGGATAATCCTTTCTTGTAATTATTCTAAATTTGCAACTGGGGTTTTAAAAATAGTGTTCTTTAAAGGAGGAAAAACGAAGTAATCCATAACCGTTAAACAAGGTGATCTAGGTGTCTGATCGAAAACTGATCAATCTTTCGTCGAAAAAATTGCGTAAGTAATTAATAGTTTCGGCGGCTGTATGGGCGGTTGCACCGTTCTGTTGAAAATATCCAAAACGTAGTTCGTCATCAAGTAATTGCTCCACAAATGGATTCAAAATATTGTCTCTATACCGCTGTGCTGTAACTGTATCATGGAAAAAAATAGGACCAACAATTCTTCTTCGGGAAACAGCTAACTAGACACCCATTTTTTGAGGGTGCAATGTGGACTCTACAAAAAAAATGGGGATTTCCACTACTTCACATGCGTGTATTCTGAGAATTTACATAACCGGAGAGGTGGAACCTGCAGGCTTCATCCGAAAAAAATGTCTAATAAATTTTTTCTTTCCAATAAATTTTGGGTAAACCATTGAGAGTAATCCCAGCGTCTTTCAAAATCTGCGGCTTGTACTTCTTGAAATACTTGCACTTTATAAGGAAATAAATTTAGCTGCTTCTTAAAAATAGTCCTGCATATTCCATAAGATCTTCCCACTTCTTGGGACAGGCATCTTATACAATTTGTTGGCGTATTTTGCATTATTTCACGAACGTTTGCAACAAGTTCTTTTCTTACAGATGGTCTTCCTGCTCCTTTTTGTGTTGTATAGAACCTGTTTCCCTAAACACAGCCACGGTTCTTTTCAGGCAATGATAAAAATCCCCAGCAATAAAAGCAACGTTAGGAAAATGTTCGTGAAAGTCGTCCATGCACAAACCCGGATTGTATTGCCACTCACAATTTACTATAACCCCGTTTCGAAAATACGCTTCAACCATGAATGTTTTGTGCTGTTCCGTAAAGCCCATTGTGTGAATTGTTTAAGAAATTGAAAAAAATAGCGATGAATCAAATTACTTGTAACGACTGTCAACGATGACAGAATAACTGATTGATTGTTAATTCAGGTAGGTACTGACACCCAACAGGTATTAAGCTCTACGGCTTAGCATTACGTCCTTAGATGCAAGGCCCTCTTTGATGCAAATAATTTTTGCATGAACGGTAGTAGAAGTCTAAGTGAAAATTGGTTAATAAAAGTCCTTTAATAAAATAAAAATATAGCTGTTTCATTTTATTAAGAAGTTGAAAAAAGGGGTGTAGCCTATGTTGAGGGTGGTTCCTACAACTGTATGCTCTGTAGATGTAGAAATAAGCAAGTACCTATTTTTAATGTTTTGAAAAATTTTGCTCCTAGGGGGTTGAAATGGAGAGGGTAAGTTTCCAACGCAACAGCTAGAGAAAAACGTATAGGTAAAAAGTCTTAGACAAATTCCTCGCTTAGAATAATTAAACATTTAATTTTGAAGAAGTAAGTAGTTCATACTCAAAGTGGAGTTAAATGTATAGAAAAAAGAAAAGCATAAAGTCTTTCACCACAATTTTTTATTACAGAATAGCTAGGCTAACCTAGAAATATTCATAATAATTCAATTTGACATATTGTTTCGAGTGTAGAAACACTCATCATCAGGAAAACGAAATAAATGGTACACTGCTTATGTTGTCAGCAATAGAGAAAATAACAAGTGGGATTGAGCCGTATAATGGAGTTTTCAATGGTGTAAACGAGGTGTAAAAAAATTTGAATAGGCAGAAGACCGACAAGATTTCAGCATACTGGAAAGTCAAGGGCTAGTACAAAGGCCCTGTCTTGGGTGGAAAATGAAGAAGGAAAAAGAAAAATTAGGGAGTTTTAACAGATTTTTTGAAAATCTTTAAGATATAAGTGATGAAAAATCTTAAATAAAATAAAGAGAGATATATCAAATCAAATCGTTTATTTTCCCAGAGACAATTTGTAGGGGAATAATCACGGTACATTTTCAATTTTAAAACTAGAAACTTAAGTAACTATTTAAAAATGAACAACAACAAACACAACATTTCAATATGCAATATAAATAAAACATATACAAGCGTTAGGACAGACAATTAAAAACTCATCCAAGCTTTAGAAACATTTAGATATTAAAAATGATTTTAATGACTTTTTAAAACATTGTACACTATTACAATCCTTAATTTTTTCGGGCAATACATTGTAGACACTCCCAGACATTTAGGAGAATTATAGGCTACTAATCCTCTAGAGTTTAGAGTGCGAAGAACGAAAACTATTTTTGTGCCTTGTATCAAAACCGTGCACATACCTGTTTTGTACAAAATCACCTTTATTACAAAAGACGAACACTGCTAATTCCAACATATAGGCTAGGAAGAGGTAGTATATTATTATTAAAATTTTTAAAAATGTCTCTACAACTATCCCGATTAGGAACACCTGCTATACAATTTAAGATTTTTTTTGTTTTGCAAAAATATTTTTAAATAGGGTCGAAGTACCCCAGAAAGTCAGACCATATATCTTAAGTACGATTCTACATAAGCGTAGTACAACATAAGTAGGTGTAGATCAAGACTCAACGTTGCCAACTTCGGTTCGAGCACGATTCATTCCCATTCCACTCTCTCTGCGTTCCCCCTCCATAGCAGCAAATATGTTCCGATAGCGAAGCACCCACCGCGATGTTTAATGAAAAATACCTACGTAATTCGAAAATGCCGGTACAACGTACAACCCAAACAAAATTCCAAATAACTGAATAAGTGAAGTAAATACCTCCTGCATTTCTGTAGTAGAAAATAAATTACTCCTTTTCTGGTCTCGCCATGCAACACTCATTGTTCTGTTGTCCTTATTGCGGTCATCTAAACATATTATTTACTCTTTCATACTCACATAAAATAACGTGAAGGAACCAAATATTTTGAAGCAACAGTTTGAAACAAAGATATTAGCTTAGGATTAAACTGGCAAGTAATTATCTTAACCTCATATCTCAAATTTAACGAATAACTTTTCACTTATACAAATAACTGAATAAGTGAAGTAAATACCTCCTGCAGTTCTGTAGTAGAAAATAAATTACTCCTTTTCTGGTCTCGCCATGCAACACTCATTGTTCTGTTGTCCTTATTGCGGTCATCTAAACATATTATTTACTCTTTCATACTCACATAAAATAACGTGAAGGAACCAAATATTTTGAAGCAACAGTTTGAAACAAAAATATTAGCTTAGGATTAAACTGGCAAGTAATTATCTTAACCTCATATCTCAAATTTAACGAATAACTTTTCGAAATTCCAAATAACTGAATAAGTGAAGTAAATACCTCCTGCATTTCTGTAGTAGAAAATAAATTACTCCTTTTCTGGTCTCCCCATGCAACACTCATTGTTCTGTTGTCCTTATTGCGGTCATCTAAACATATTATTTACTCTTTCATGCTCACATAAAATAACGTGAAGGAACCAAATATTTTGAAGCAACAGTTTCAAACAAAAATATTAGCTTAGGATTAAACTGGCAAGTAATTATCTTAACCTCATATCCCAAATTTAACGAATAACTTTTCACTTATACGTTAGTGACCTCGAGGGTTTACATAATCCTATTAAAATTCCACGCTGCGACCCCAATAATTGACTTCTAACAGGCTTAACCAATTAGAAGCCGAGAACTTGATTTGAATAATTTTAAGGCCATCCACGACGGCTGAATGCGGAAGCTAATGGTGGCTCTCGATCCGATTTTATTTTTCTATTGATTTGGTGCAACTTTGGAATAATAATGGGATCTTAAGAGATTTAGTCATTAAGAATATTAAACAACGGATTGCTAGAAAAATTACGTGGATTTTCATTTTTTAATAGTGCAAGAAAAGGAAAAATTTTGTTGTTTCTCACAACACCGTCCCACACAAGAAAAACATGATTAAATTTTAATGCATTATCCTATAGAAAAATTTAAAACAAATTAGTAATCTTCTTCTTAATGTGCCTATCCTCTGTGGATGTGATGTTGGCTATCACCCCGGTGGTGAAACTTTAAATGGACGATTTTGCAACACAGTAGAAAGAGAAAGAAGAGAGAGGGGTGTTAGTGTGCCCGCCGGCCATCAGAGGGAGAAATTGGCGCTGTTGTCGCTTGAAACGTCGCTGTCACATATTTTTGAAGTATAAAAGAGAAGGACAGTTATATTCTGACCTACTATAACGCTTCCCAAACTGCGCCAGCTGCTAATTGGAACAAAACAGCCAGCCGCCAGCCCGCCATCCATGTCCATGTCACAACTGTCAATTTTTCTTGTACACGTTTTTTTCTGAGGAAATTAATTAATTTTTTATTATCATTTTAATATACAATTCTATTAGTTTCTATTCTAGAAAACTTCGCCGATGTGTGTAATCTTTCAGTTATTATTCCAGCCTACTATGCAGGTTATTATTTTTTATTGTTTATCAAATTGATTTTACACTTCCTTACCTATTTTTTATATAGGAATATAGGAAATGTAAGTTTACAATAAATAAATTAACATGAAATGTTTAACATACATAATAGGTGTTGGTTAACAAGCCAATCTTAACAAAATGTCACTGGGGCTGCCTGCAGATAACTGCAACACATTTGTGCCCGAGGTAATACCTAACAATCTATCAGTTACGAACAGATAAGTTTAGTCTCTTGAAATGATAATTTTAACATTTTTGTTTTACTGAGAAGATTAGAAGTATAACATAATAGCACAAAGATAATGGTTTGAGCTAACTCGATAAGTAGATACTTGGCCATCGGCCATATTTTACAGAGAAATTTAATGTCTACCCGATACTGTTTTTTTTTTGTTTCAGAGAATGCTGTAAGAATCACCTGATAGTTTATGGATCTTTTAGTACGTGTCTCAAATAGTCTCAATACATCCTAGTGCTTGTGTTTTATACAGTATTTGTGATAATATTATATGAATTGAGACAATTCCAGATGAGTGAGACCTGTGAGACGTAACCTAAGGACATTAGTTTATTCTAAACAGTTATTTTTTGTTATGGTTGTCAATGCAGTTTTTATTTATAAATAAACGTAGAAAACATTATTTACGATAAAGTGCTTCCATCTTTATTTTCTAAATCTTGGTTAATATAAAAACGTGCATTATTTATTCCATAAAATAAAAACTTTTGTGCGTCTTTTTATTCATTTAATTTGTGATTTAATAATATTTATATTGAATCACAAATTAAATCAATAAACACTCGTTCAAAAGTTAATAATTAAATTGAAAAGTCCTAAAACCGCTATTCAAATTTCCCGCCATTGCGCCTCTGATGGCCGGCGGGCACACTAACACCCCTCTCTCTCTCTCTCTTCTTTCTCCCTCTACTGTGTGTACTACTACTACGATTTTTTAACAAGGAGTTAATATTTCTAACCCTATAAATTTTCTTTGTTGGCTATCACATTGGTCCAAAACACTCTATTCACGACGCTCTGAAAAGTGCTGTCGACGTTATTCCGAAGCCACAATATTCGTCTGCGTCCTGCTGACCTTCGACCCTCTATTTTTTCCTGTAGGATGTTTTACTGAGTAGATTAGAAGTATAACATAATGACACAAAGATAATGGTTTGAGCTAACTCGATAAGTAGATACTTGGCCATCGGCTATATTTTACAGAGAAATTTAATGTCTACCCGATACTGTTTTTTTTGTTTCAGAGAATGCTGTAAGAATCACCTGATAGTTTATGGATCTTTTAGTACGTGTCTCAAATAGTCTCAATACATCCTAGTGCTTGTGTTTTATACAGTATTTGTGATAATATTATATGAATTGAGACAATTCCAGATGAGTGAGACCTGTGAGACGTAACCTAAGGACATTAGTTTATTTTAAACAGTTATTTTTTGTTATGGTTGTCAATGCAGTTTTTATTTATAAATAAACGTAGAAAACATTATTTACGATAAAGTGCTTCCATCTTTATTTTCTAAATCTTGGTTAATATAAAAACGTGCATTATTTATTCCATAAAATAAAAACTTTTGTGCGTCTTTTTATTCATTTAATTTGTGATTTAATAATATTTATATTGAATCACAAATTAAATCAATAAACACTCGTTCAAAAGTTAATAATTAAATTGAAAAGTCCTAAAACCGCTATTCAAATTTCCCGCCATTGCGCCTCTGATGGCCGGCGGGCACACTAACACCCCTCTCTCTCTCTCTTCTTTCTCCCTCTACTGTGTGTACTACTACTACGATTTTTTAACAAGGAGTTAATATTTCTAACCCTATAAATTTTCTTTGTTGGCTATCACATTAGTCCAAAACACTCTATTCACGACGCTCTGAAAAGTGCTGTCGACGTTATTCCGAAGCCACAATATTCGTCTGCGTCCTGCTGACCTTCGACCCTCTATTTTTTCCTGTAGGATGTTTTACTGAGTAGATTAGAAGTATAACATAATGACACAAAGATAATGGTTTGAGCTAACTCGATAAGTAGATACTTGGCCATGGGCTATATTTTACAGAGAAATTTAATGTCTACCCGATACTGTTTTTTTTGTTTCAGAGAATGCTGTAAGAATCACCTGATAGTTTATGGATCTTTTAGTACGTGTCTCAAATAGTCTCAATACATCCTAGTGCTTGTGTTTTATACAGTATTTGTGATAATATTATATGAATTGAGACAATTCCAGATGAGTGAGACCTGTGAGACGTAACCTAAGGACATTAGTTTATTCTAAACAGTTATTTTTTGTTATGGTTGTCAATGCAGTTTTTATTTATAAATAAACGTAGAAAACATTATTTACGATAAAGTGCTTCCATCTTTATTTTCTAAATCTTGGTTAATATAAAAACGTGCATTATTTATTCCATAAAATAAAAACTTTTGTGCGTCTTTTTATTCATTTAATTTGTGATTTAATAATATTTATATTGAATCACAAACTAATCAATAAACACTCGTTCAAAAGTTAATAATTAAATTGAAAAGTCTTAAAACCGCTATTCAAATTTCCCGCCATTGCGCCTCTGATGGCCGGCGGGCACACTAACACCCTCTCTCACTCTCTCTCTCTTCTTTCTCCCTCTACTGTGTTGCGATTTTTTAACAAGGAGTTAACATTTCTAACCCTATAAATTTTCTTTGTCGGCTATCACATTGGTCCAAAACACTCTATTCACGGCGCTCTGAAAAGTGCTGTCGACGTTATTCCGAAGCCACAATATTCGTCTGCGTCCTGCTGACCTTCGACCCTCTATTTTTTCCTGTAGGATGAGTTGGAAAAGGTGGCATTTTTTTACCTTGCATGATATGCCCGAAGTATTCCAGTTTTCTTCGTTTGACATTGTATGTTGTATGTTGTTTATTATTTCCCCGTTTATTACAACTCCATCCTCCATGTTGTCCAATGCCTCTTTAAATAGATGTTCCGAGTATACGTTGAATAAAAGAGGCGATAGTATATAACCTTGGCGCACTCCTCTCCTTATATATTAAACTGTTCCGATGTTTCGTTTTTAACCCGTACAATGGCTTTTTGTTGTAAGTATGGCTTTGATATTATATCTGAGTCTCTGTCGTCAATTCCTGATTCACGTAAGACTTACCATGTTGGATTTTATCAAAGGCCTTTTCGAAATCTATGAAGCATGCAAATACGTCTGCGTTGACGTTTCCTGCTTATTGAATCAGAACCTATATGGAGAACAAGGCCTCTCGGGTGCCGAGTCCTTTCCTGAAACCAAACTGTGTGTCACTTATTCTTTCGCCGAGTCTTCTATATATACGTGCTTGGATGATATTAAGGAACGCTTTTAGGATATGACTCATCAAGCTGATTATTCTGTGGTCAGAGCATTTAGTTGCGTTCGCCTTTTTGGGGAGCGGATTGAATGTCGACAACAGTCATTTGGCATTTGACCGCTTGTGTAAATCTTGTTGAAGAGGTTGATCAGCAGTTTTATCTGTTCTGGGTACAGCAGTTTGAGGACTTCTCCATGAATCTGGTCTGGCCAAGGAGCTTTGTTGTTTTTTAATGGTTTGATAGATGATTCTACTTCCTCTTCTTCGCCGACCCTTATAGGCGCATTATCGATGTTTTCGTCTCCGAAAAGTAAAATTAAAATTACTAAGTTTGTATTATTATTAACTTGTTAGTGTGTTTATTGTGGTGTTTATTAATTTTGTTGAACAATTTGTTGTTTGTTTTGTGATATATAAACTTTCAAAACTATAGATATTAACAATGCCACTACATTTAGTGCATAATTCTTTAATAGTAAGAAAAGTGTGGCAGAGGATATTCCTCTCAACAGGTAATGAATCTTAATAGATTCATTGTTCTATTAATATATATTAAATATTATAAAGAAATTTTAAAAATTGTTTATGATAGATAAACTGTTGCGCTGCCGGTGATGTCGAAATATTATTAGTAATTTTTTTAACCTTTCAGCAAACCCAAATAACAACCTTGTATTTTGAAAGTTGGGGCGCGTTGATCGCTACGAAGTTACAGTCAGTTGGAATGAAGCTGCCAACTCAAATACCAAAACCATAAAAACCAAAGACCCATTAGTATCTACAGAGATGTTGTCGTGTGTCATATACACAGCCTATTGCCTGCAATACTTCTTTTTTATAGGCCTGTTTCTCATAAAAATTTTACTTTCAAAACTGCACCTAAAAAATGCACTAACTTTTTTCCAATTTGTTTCGGGTGCCCATAGAGTCACTAATGGAGGAGAATAAATTACGTTTTGCTGCAAACTGTGAGCCAACTTCACTCTCACATTTATGTCCTGTTTATATTATTAGCTATATAGCATAGGTTTTAACAATTTATCATTTTTTTTTTATCAATTAAACCTTTAATAGATACCTAATCACGGTATTATTATATATCTTGAAAATGGACTGTAAAGAATATCGAGAGTTTCGTATTATAAATAAGCACCCGTAGATATCTAAAGTATCAAATTTGTCATACACAAGCTAAAAATAAAATATTATTTTCATATTATTTTTCCCGCTTATTAATTTTCCTGAACTAGTACGACCGCACGGTTATTTCGGCGAACTCTTAATGAGGGTCAAGAATAGTGTTGGCGCTGGCTTCTTTTTTATTGGGGTAGACTACAGCCAGAGAGAGGGGTAGAACTGGGTTGGTTCGGGGTAGCTTAGTTAAAATTTGAAACTTAACAATTCGACATATTTTTTTGCGTAACGACAAATTTTTGTGAAACCGAATTCAACGAGACACATAAACAAAGTGAAAAATTAAATGAATTTTCAATTATCATTTTAATATGAGCAACTAGATGGCGCTGGTGTCAAAAAAGAATTAATTATGTAATAAATCTGGTTTCGTAGAGCATAATTATCTAAGAAGTTGGTAAATGGCAGAGCGATCGTAAAAGTATTTTTATTAAAAGCTCCATTTAAGTTGCAAAGAAATTACGTACCTATCCATTGCTTCATAAATCAGCACAAGGATCTCAAATTTATATCATACACAATGATGCGGATCTAATATGTATAATGTCACAGTAGGAATTTACTTTTAGAGTAGGTAATAAAAAACTTAAAACACAAACCAACTGATTAACTTATAAAATAAAATTATGGTCACTAGACACTAACCCATACAAACTTAACCGCGAAAACGCATCCTGAACACATACTTCCCCCTTTAAACACCGTTGGACCGTTGTCATAGTCCGAAATTTATAATAATAAAATATAGCTTACGTCGCGTCATCTAGTAAGCAAGTATCGCACTACGTACTCGCGCAACTTAGGGATGTTCGATTCGATCGAATTTTTTAAAGATCTTGATTTTTGTAATCGATCTTGCTCAATTTTTTTTATTGCGTTTTATATTATTTGTAAGTATTTTTATTACTTAAACAAATTTTGTTGATTTGATACTGTAATCGGGGTAGATTTGCGTGAGGGGCACGAGCGAGCGAGATTTCTCTGAAAAGGGGTAGATATACCCCGTTCGGGTTAGCGTTGGCAACACTGGTTAAGAAACGGCCGCTGCAGAAATATGAGCAAGTCGGTAGGCGGAGCGTCGAGAGAGACAGTAAGTGTATCCTACCTATGCTAAAATGTCACACCATCGAATTTTTTTTCATTCAGAAGCGCTCTTAAGTATAAAAGATAAATACGTTTTATTCGTTTTAAAAAAATAGGTTTTTCGAAGTAATTTTGTAAAATTTTAAATTATTTATTTATTCATTCAATACCTGGCTAAAGGGACTGGTACTTCGTCGTATGCCTCATGATTTACTATAATACCCCCCTGCGTCCCATCAACTTTAAAAGAAACTGTCAATTCCTTTCGATTAATAATATCCAAATGCTGTATTATAAAAAAAAACACTCTTATTAAAGAAGGAAGGAAATAAAGAAACCGGTTGACTGATTATTATTTTCCTTCTTTTTAACAGATGCACAAAGAGCAATTCACAGCTTTTTCCTGAAAACAAACGACGCTGTACTCCAACTTTAAAAGAGTTCAAATTGATGCATTGTTCTTGAATATAATGTCTATACGTCAATTGAAAAATTGTCCATTGTGATTTGAGTTATAACTGCCCCGTAGCGGAAAGGACGCTTAGTGAAGTGCCGATTATTTTCCGTCTGATAAAAATATAAAAGATAAATTCTAGCACGATTAGGAATATATATCTCAGTAAGCGTTTCACGAAATGGGAAATCTCGCACTTTTTACTTGTGTCGTCTCGCTAAAATCTCACAAGATGCCTTATCGATTTCTTTTAATTTCTGCAAAATTAGCATTCAGTTTTTAAATTCGATTTGGCAATTAATCACTATTTCTGTGATGTTGGAAAACAAGTTCCAACGTGGTGTCGTAATTTACGAGACGTATTTTTATTATTGTTTGTTTTATCATATTTTTCCTACGACCACCTTTGAAAATGAGAAATAAAGCATGCCTAACTTTGCTAGAAAGTCCTTTATACCACACGTGTGTAGAAATATAAAACAGCTGATGACCGGATGAATTTGACAGCAAAACTATTTAAAAAATAACAAACTTACGGGACACGTGGAGCGAATTGGGGTGCTGGGTGGGGTAAAGTACACTAGGGCATTACTGCAAATAAAAAAACTCCCTTTTTTTTTTCGTTATTTTTGGGAACCTAAGAGTATTTATGATAAAAATAATGATATATCAAAAAGAGAAAATATGTCAGGCATGAGGCAAACCACCAAACATGTCAACTGAGTTGAACGACAGAAAAAAAAGGGGCAGCTATAGAGCAGAAATAGAATACCCTAGGAAACACCGATTTATAATTTTACAATTATATCAGATAAAAATATCCACACAATGTTTAAGGATATGGGACAAGTAAATGTGCTTTATAGTATAAGTAAATTTATTTTAGCAATATTTAAAACAAATTGAGTATAGACGGAACTTTTATAATTAACAAGCTATCGATATTTAACTCCATCTCTATCTTTCTATAATGTTGAGGTTATGTTTTAGTTTTGTGTTTTGTTGTTTTCGTATGTATATTTAGGTATGTTATTGTTTTATTGAAAGAATGTAAAAATCAGAAACGAAATTTATTCACTGTACATAGATAGTAGGTATGATGTGCGTAAGCAAATAGGAGAAAAAGTTATTCTTTTTATTTAAATCTAGCTAAGTTAAAATGTGTTAGTGGGCATTGTTTTTATTTTTTTCAACTCAAGAGTTAAAATAAATTTTTCAACTCCAGTGTTCAAAAAATTTTATTAACACAATGGTGATACCTACAAACTATTAAAAACGAATCAAACTATTTTTGATTATTATATTATTATTATATCACAAAGTAATCAACAAAGTAAATTATTCATATTGTTGTTGAGATCAGATACTTTATCACTTTATCACAGTACGTTATCCTATATTATCCATGCACGCAATTCTCTTATTTGCCACTCAGTGCCAGTAAATTTACTGGCTATCAGTGGCGGCTCGTGGGGTAGAGCCACAGTGCCATGGCACTACCTGCCCTCCTGTCTAGCGTCCTGTCCTTTACAAATTACCAAAACCTATTAAAATTAATATTCTCGTTTTTAAAGCAATTAGCAAAATAATTTAAAAATGGAACACAATCGGGTGCAAATTTCCATCTAAAAGGAAGCGATTATGCGTAAAACGGTAACGTAGCTTTCGCGCCAAGCGCGACGAGGCACACGGGAGGTGACGAAACGCCATCACCTCAATAAAAAACGTTGGAAAATGACCTTGAATGCAAGCAGCAAAATCCCGGCGGGTAGCCAGGCTCTCTTCGTTTGACCGTTTGATGTTAGACGTTTCAAACAGCTGATGTTCGCGTCGCGTCTCGATTTGGTTTCGTTCGGCCGGCTGATTTAATGTAGGGTTAACGAACTTTTTATTTTAGAAATACATAAGTAATGAATACTATTAGATTTTTAAAGAAAACTTTATGGAAAAAATACTTGGGTGTGCGGTTGTGATGAATCTAATAGACTATTTTGTTTTATGTGTGTTTTATTTGGTGGCAAGCAAACTTGGTCTCAAAAAGGTACAGATGATTTGGTCCATTTCTGGGACAAAATGAAGACACATGAAAAATCGAAGGTACATTAAAACAATATATTTAATTTCAGTATGCTTGGTAAAATTAACATTAAAACTCAATTAAATTCTGCATATCACAATGAAATAATGAAGAAAAACGAACAAATTGATAAAAACAGATACCTATTAAACCAAATTATAAACTGCGTTCGGTTTTGTGGTGCATTTGAGTTAACTTTGAGAGGTCATGACGAAAAAGAGACGTCGGAAAATAGGGGCGTATTTCGTGAATTAATAAATTTCAGCTCAGAATTAGACAAAACTCTTAAAGATCATATTGAAAAATCGAAAGTATTTAAAGGAACATCAAAACCCCTACAAAATGAACTTCTGGACTGTATGTTAGATGTGTATCATGATGAAGTCATAAAAGAAATAAAGGACTCTCCGTTTATCGCAGATGAAACCACTGACATTGCTTGTGTGTTTCAACTTGTTATCGTGTTTAGGTATATTCAAGATATGATTGTAAATTCATAAATTAAATTAGGTGCCTTTTTGCTTATTTTTCCTACTTCAAAAGCAAGAACTATTAACAAAAAAGGGCGTGGCACCAAAAATTTTTTTGCCTGCGGCGCTAAGGGTTTACTTGGCTCTACTTCACTAAAATGGCACGAGCCGCCACTGCTGGCCATAGAAAAAAAGTAGAATGTTTATTCTTTATAAGGCCTATGTATTTAAAATAGCATCTCATGGAGAGGAAGTGAGGTTTGGGAAAAACCATTTGAAATTATATTGACGTCAACCAAAAACACGAGTCTCGCCGAACTACAGCGAATTCGCGAGATAATCAAAATTAATAATATTAATTTGAAGAAGTAGTCCATGCTTAAAGTATATAGAGTTAAAAGGATAGGAAAGAAAGAAAAAACTAAAACTCTTCCTCCACAAAATTTAATAGAATATAGAAATTCTTTAGGGGTATCTACATGTTTCGAACGTTCAATCAGAAATGATTAATCCTCGACACCTTCTCTTTGGAAGGCCCTTTTTTCTTCCTCATTTAGTTTGGTTGTTTAGACTTCTTTTACTAACTTTTTTCACATGCTTAACATGTTTTACCTCTCCTCAATTTTCTTATATACGTCATTTCAATGCCATGAAAGCTCCATTATGGTTTTATACCATTTTCTCTTCTGCTAATGCCATCAGCACTATATAAAAAAATGTCTGTCTCCTGAAGATGAACGTTTCTACGTTCGAAACACGTAGAGACCCTTAAAGAATTTCTATATTCTATTAAATTTTGTGGAGGAAAACTTTTAGTTTTTTCTTTCTTTCCTATTATTATTAAGTTGTTTGCGTATTTATTAATTTTGTTGAGCAATTTGTTGTTATTTTTGTGATTTATATAAAAGGGTAATAAAATAACCTTATTTAGTTCTACAGGTTTTTATCTATACGCCACTAAGATTATTTTTGGCTAGTCCTTTGCTTATTTTGAATATTTGAAAATAATTTTTGTTTCGTTTTTTCAAAAGTTTTAACTTTTATCCTAAATTATACAAAAAAACCTGTTTTTAATTTTAAACTCGAACATGAGGTTCAACAATGAAAAATGGCATAATAGAAGTCATATTATTTTTGCTCCAGGAATCTACGGTTAACGGATTTCCTGGATAACCTATACAGGGTGTTTTTTAATTGAGTGCCGATACTTCAGGTTGTGAATCCTTGGGTGATTTTAGGAAGTAAAGTTAATATTAACATATGTCCTAAAGCTCTTTATTTTTGAGCTACAGGGTGTTTACATTTTTTTAAAAATAATATACATATAACTTTTTTATCATAATTATTATATCACTCTTAGATATTTTTATAAAATTTTGTACACACCTTTTAATCATTAAGAAGCATTTTTTGACGTAAAAGATTTTTTAAAATTTTTACCAGTGACGTCCATACGGGGTTTGAACTGAATATTTGGTACGCCTCTGATTTTTCTAAAAACAAAACTTATATTTAAAATCCTCATTTATTTTGGAGCAAATTTGGTCCATAGACTTACTTTCGTACGATGCACCCTTTTTGCATAAAAAAATAAAAACCAAAAATTGTTTAAACATTTTATTTTAAAAATCGCAATAGGGAACTTGACAAAAATTTTAAATTGTGAACAAATTCTATAAATCATAAGTATATATTGTCATAAAACATATGGCAGCAAAAAAAAAACAACATATTTCGTTCCAAAAGACCGCTGGAAAGATTTAAAACTGCCCCAAAATTCAAATTATCCCAAGCGGGTAAAAACGGGTCCTGACGTCACGAAGTATCTTTTGTCATGATGACATCCACGAAATAGGTTATAGGTTGGCAATAAATTGAACGACGGTGAGAATTCCACCTTAAAACAACAATACAGTAACACACGGCAATCCAAATGCAAACTCGGTAGCTCGGCCAGGACGGCCGGATGACGGATGACGGAAAAGTCATACTTCGTGACGTCATCGGGCTTGGCGCGCTTAAAAGGTCGTTTGAAATGCTTTTGACACGCGCGAACTTTAAAGAATTTTTACCAAGTTATTACTGATTTTTAAGGAGTAATAATTGGGGAATATTTTTTTTAGACCTAACTAAATCATATTATTGCAAAAAAAAATTGGAAAGTTCCCTATTCATTTAGTAAAACGATAAATTCCAAATCTTAAATCTAAAGTGAAATGACAAGAGAAGAAAAACAAATTAAAGATTTTTTTTTTCTATTCAAATATTCAATATCATGCCTACATGAACGTCACTGGTGAATGTAGAAAATAAAACCATAAAAAAAGTGTTTCCACTCATGGTGAGTGCCTACCAAATTTTAACAAAATATCGAAAGCAGTCTCAATGAACCGAAGACAAAAATTAAGTTATGTATTTATTTTTTTATGCAAAAAGGGTGCATCGTACGAAAGTAAGTCTATGGACCAAATTTGCTCCAAAATACATGAGAATTTTAAATATAAGTTTTGTGTTTAGAAAAGTCAGTGGCGTACCATTTTTTTCTTTAAAAATATTCAGTTCAAACCCCGTACGGACGTCACTGGTAAAAATTTAAAAAAATCTTTTAAGTAAAAAAATGCTCCTTAATGATTAAAGGGTGTGTACAAAATTTCATAAAAATATCCAAGAGTGATATAATAATTATGATAAAAAAGTTATATTTTTTTAAAAATGTTAACATCCTGTAGCTCAAAAATGAAGAGCTTTAGGACATATCGCACCCTCAATGTAAAACTAACATATCTCAAAATTATGAGTTTTGAGATATTGCGATTTTAAATTTTGAAAGCAATTAAATATTGTTAAAATTTTACTACGAATAATTTAACTGTGTTTAATATATTGTCCATTTTTAAATTAAAGCAAAATTTTTTAATAACTGAGATTCTATCGGTTATTTTAAATTAATTTGTGTATAAAATGAAGAGAGGTTTGGCTTTTTTTTTTAGATGTGTTTGTATTTCATTAGGCAAGGCAGATTTATATGTAGTAAAGATTTGAAGACTACCATTTTTGGGGTCAGGTTAACACATCATACTTAATGTTGGTTGGTTGGTTGGTTGGTTAAAGGCGGGGGTCGGGTTCGACGTATGGCCCAAGGTTCTTACACTGCAGCCTTCTGGCTTATTGTGCGCCCCAGTCTTGTTAGAAAAGATTTGTTCCTTCTATGAGGTCCAGTAGTTTTCTTCCAAGTTTGTCGTGCGGGAGGTTATCGCCACGTCGAATGTTTCCGAAGATTTTAAATCTTTTTCGGTTTAGCGCTTCGCAGCTGTATATGATATGGGAGGCGGTTTCATCCTCTTCGCCGCAAAGTCTACATTCAATGGGTCCATTATAGACTCCCATTCGTTGAAGGTGCTTTCTTAAGTGACAATGGCCTGTTAGTAGGCCTGTCACTTGCTTTAGCTGGGTACGCGTCAAGAGCAGCATTCCAGCTGATAGCTTCTTCGAGGGCCTGTCGATGACGGCCCGTGCGTGTGCCTGGCCAGGTGTACCATTCCATCGAGATAGATGTTGTTTTTGTGCCCATCTGTCTAATGTTGTTTTGGTTGCCTTTTTTGATATTCCAAGGGCGGGTTCTGGGCCCCTGAAATTTTGAGCAGATCCGGTTCTTGCCAGTTCATCTGCTTTTTCGTTGCCTTTTATCCCTGAATGGCCAGGAACCCATAGGAGTTCAACCCTGTTGTTTCTGGCTGCCAGGTCTTTTAGGTCGTTCAGGCACTCCATTGTGATTTTTGATGTAAATCGGAAGGAGTTCAGAGCCTTTAGGGCAGCTTGGCTGTCCGACAGGATATGTATCTTTTGGTCGTGGTAGCCCTTTTCGATATTCTTTTGTACGCATGCTTGTATCGCATGAACTTCAGCTTGGTATACTGTGGCGTAGTTTCCCAGAGGGATGCTGATTTCCATTCTGGGTCTTTCCCCAAATACACCTGCGCCTACTCCGTTGGCCGTTTTCGATCCATCAGTGTACCAAACTAGGCCATTGTCTAGTGACGGAGATCTTCCTTTGGACCACATATCAGGGTCGCACCTGACATTAAATGGTTTTGTAAAGTTATATCTCGCTTTCATGCGATCGGTTTGCATCTCCAAGAGCTCGTCGTTGATAAGGTCCGTGGCTCTTGTGTGCCCTATTTTCTCGGGGCGTTGTTTCCATTCCCCATTTGCTTTCATCCTAGAAGCGCTGCAGTTGGCCTCCATTTTGATGTGTATATCTAGTGGCGTTAGTCCTAGTATAACTTCTATTGCTGCGGTGGGGGTGCTTCTCATTGCACCGGTGATACACAAGCAGGCCAGCCTCTGTACACTGTTAAGTTTTGTGGCTGTCGTGATTTGCTGTGTTTTTGTCCATCAAACTACAGACCCATATGTCATCAGGGGTCTGATGACTGTGACGTATAACCACAGCACCATCTGCGGTTTGAGTCCCCAGGTTTTCCCAAACAGTCTTCTGCATCTCATTAGACACATTTTTGCCTTGTTTAGGTTATTGTTGATATGTCGGTTCCATGTCAGTTTCGCATCCAGGGTTAGTCCTAGATATTTGACTTCGCTGACTGTTTTTATCTGTTCACCAAAGATTTTTAGGTTGTTATAGTTCCCTGCCTGTCTTCGTTTGGTGAATGGCAATGTTGCAGTCTTAGCAGCGTTGACTTTGAGGTTTACCTTCTCACACCAGCGTTGCACGATGTTTAGTGCTCTTTGCATAAGCTCTGCTAATATAGTGGCATGTGTACCGATGATGAGTATTACCACATCGTCTGCATAGCCTTGGGCGTAGAAGCCCTCTGCGTTAAGACATGCTAGTAACTCATCTACCACCAAGTTCCATAGAAGAGGTGACAATACCCCTCCCTGCGGACAACCTTGCGTTACATCGGCCTTTAGAGTATCCCCATGTAGGCTAGTTTTGATTTGCCGGTATTGAAGCATGTTGTGGATCCATCTTCGTGTGGTATCGTCGACTCCATGTC
Organism: Polydrusus pterygomalis; assembly: GCA_963969555.1. Lineage (NCBI taxonomy): Eukaryota > Metazoa > Arthropoda > Insecta > Coleoptera > Curculionidae > Polydrusus > Polydrusus pterygomalis. The sequence goes on from OZ018375.1 coordinate 144,360,050, forward strand.
TTTTTGCGGCAGACATCATTGCGAAACAGGAGGCGTTGTCGAAAGCCCCCTGTATGTCAATGAAAACGCCTAGGGCAATTTCTTTGTGATATAGCGCTGTTTCGACCCTTGTTATTAGGTTGTGTAAGGCAGTTTCATAAGATTTGCCTGGTTGATAAGCATGTTGATGTTCGTGAAGGGGTTCCTTCATGAGCGCCCCGTCTTTAATATGCCTGTCTATAAGTTTCTCCAGCGCTTTTAGTAAAAATGAGGAGAGACTTATGGGTCGATATGCCTTGGCTTCGGTGTATGTTGCACGTCCGGGCTTAGGGATGAAGGTGACATTTGCTGTTCTCCATGCCTCTGGAACATAGCCCATGGCTATGCAAGCTCGGTAGATTCTGCTTAGGTGTGGTAGTAAGTATTCGAGTCCTTCTTGCAGAAGAATGGGATAGATTCCATCCGGCCCTGGAGACTTATAGGGTTCGAATGTCTCTATGGCCCATTTGATTCTTTCATAGCTGACTGTTGTAACTGCAGTTTTCCAGTCTGCTTTCTTGGCTCTGTGCACAAGGTTCGTTTCATGATGTTGAGTTTCCGGTTGTATAACTTTCGACCCCGGAAAGTGCACTTGGAGAAGAGTTTCAAGGGTGTCTTTACCGCTTGTGGTATATTCGCCTGTTGGTTTCATTATTGTGCCAACTGAGTTTGACGTGTCTTTAGCGAGAATTCGATGGATGCGGGCCGTTTGGGAGGTTGTTTCCACCTCCCCGCAGAATTTCCTCCATGAATCTCGTTTGGCTTTTCTTAGGGCTTTGTTGTACTCAGTGAGAGACCGGGCGTATTTGTCCCAGTCGCCTGTGATTTTAGCTTTGTTGAAAAGTTTCCTGGTTTCTTTTCTCAGGTCTTGCAGGTGTTGATTCCACCATGGTACTTCCCTTTTTCTCCCCCGTACTTTTAGAGGGCAGTTTTCTTCATACGCTGTTGTAATGGCGTCCTGAAGTTGATCCACAGATAAGTCTATATCTACGGTACTTTGCAGATTGGTTTTAACAGAAGTCAGACCCTGTTTCAGTTGACCCCTGTATGATTCCCATTCGGTATTACGCGGATTGCGGTAGGGCGTTATTTCCCCGCTGCAATTCTGAAGTGCAAACTCAATGTGTCTGTGATCGGACGCAGACGGTTCGTTCGATACTCGCCAGCCTTTAACCGCGTCTAATAAACGCGTTGTGACCAAGGTTATGTCGATTACTTCTCTCCGCCTCGCGGTTACGAAAGTCGGTTCGTTTCCCTGATTTAGTAAAGATAAATTGTTACTTACCAGGAATTCTAATAGGCTGTTGCCGCGTGGGTTGTCATTGGTGCTCCCCCATGCAGTGTTATGCGAGTTTGCATCGCAGCCTACCAGTAGCTGAAGGCGGTTGGCCTCACAGTGTTCCACGAGTGTTTTGAACTCTGCTGGTGGTGGTGGTCCGACCGAGTCGTAAGGAAAGTAGGCAGAGGAGATTATTAGCTCTTTCACGTTCCCATCCTCCTTGTACCTCAGTTTTGCGGTCGCTAGGTCCCTAAAACAGAAATTTAACAGAGGCACACAGTCTACATCATTCCTGACGTAGATGCAAGCTCTCACATTACCAGATGACAAATTATATATTAGCTTACCACCTGCTTGACCGAGTCCTCTAACGTGACCTCCAACGATCCAGGGCTCCTGGATCAGTGCCACCGCTGTGGACTCGTTTATGAGTCTGCGGCATAAAGCCGCAGACCCAGCTCTACTGTGTTGTAGATTGACCTGCAGCAGATTCAGGTTGACGAACGGTGTTGGAGCCATCTTTCTTTCCCTTTGCTGCAGTTAGTACTCTGAACGAGGCCTTCCAAAGTCCGAGACACGCCTTCATGTTGGACTTTGTTAGGCTCTTCAGAGATGGTTCGTCGATGTTCATAACCAACGTGACCCCGTTTTCGTCCTTGGTATGGTTCAAGACATACCAGTCATCGGTGTTAAGTCCTGCGTTTTGGGTTTTCACCAGTTGCAGGATTTCCTTCGGCGTTTTCATCCGTAGGTTTTTTGGGGCCATCATGATGACTTTAGACGTGTGTAGTAGGTCTTTAGCCATCCCTACCTTTAAGCTTGCGCCCTCCCATAGCTTCAGCTTAGGGGCCTCGGTTTGCACCCAGGTTTTAGTCCCTTCGCCTATGCATGATAGGATGACTGCTCCTTTGTCAAAGTAGCAGCTATTGAATGTGGGCCCAGATCCTTCCGGTCCGGGTTCGATTACATCCAATAGTGCCATTTGCACTTGATCCGCTTGTTCCTCTGTTAGGCGTGTCTCAGGGAAGTCCTGAGGAACAACGGCTAGTTTTATGGCTGTTAGGGCGTCTCTAAAAGCTATCGTGCCTTTTTCATCCCTTCTTTTCTTTGCGGCCTGTTGAGCATCGGGGGTGCTGCCGTCAGACCGTGTTCTTTTGTTTGTAGTACCTTTGGAAGAAGCGTGTGGGCTCCTTTCACGTGAGGTACTGGCGGAATCTTTCATACTTAATGTTACTTTTGCATTAGGATTATTTTGCTTATGTTTTATGTTATTATTCTTTTTTTATTATTTTTGTATATTTCCCGCCTTTTTCGCGATATGGTTTTTTTTCATTTGACGCATAATCCTATTTGGAAACACACTCAATTTAAATCCCATTTTTTGTTTTTTTTTAGATATTATGTTAGTTTTACATTGAGGGTGCGATATGTTAATATTAACTTTACTTCATAAAATCACCAAAGGATTTACAACCATAAGTATCGGCACTCAATTAAAAAACACCCTGTATAAAAAAAACAACAAAGCTAGACGTTAAAATTCTTCTCGAGTGTTATATCAACCTTTTTTCCTATCAAAATGGCCGCAGCAAAAACTAAACTTAATTTTTAAAAAGCAGGAGCATTAACAGACTTTAAAAATTAAATAGCTCTTATCCCAAAAACCTATTTTGTTTTCATCAACTTTACTAATTGTTATCTAAGCGATCTCCAAGTGTAAACTCCTTTTATATTTATGACTTGAAATTTAGCTCTAAAACTTTATCTACCCTTTATTTTAGGGTAAATGTGGTAAAAGTCCTTGGAGAAAATTTTGCCTAAAAGGCCGAACAATGACCCTTTAGAGTAGAGCCATTATTTTTCTTGTGTTTAAGTTGAGAATAATTTAATAATAAATTTTAATATTTATTTGCTTAGTACACGTGCCTAAATTTCGGCTGGGATTTCTAAGGTAACATTTGGTAAAAATGCTATGTGACTTGTGATGAGATGGATTAAGGCAGCAAAGCAATTATGCACGGGTAGACCAGGGAACATGTCTACGTAGTAAAAAAAAAGTAAAATATACTTGCGGAAAAACAGTACGAGAGCGATTAAAAATGTTATATTTATTAGCGAGTTCCCAACAAACAAATTAAGTAACGTAGACCAGAACGAAAGGAAAATAATCCCAAATTTGCAAAAGTTTGCCTATGTTTGTTTTAAATGTTTTCTTAAAAGTCACAAATGATTGGAAGTCAAAATTGGATATTCACAACTTTATTATAAGGAAATCCACTTTTAGTTTAACTAACCTAGTTAAAAATTACTTCTTTGGGGCATTAATAGTATATTATACAACATTCATATAATGGTGGCTATTATTCACGCGGATAAAGTTTATGACACGAGCCGTAGGCAAGTTTCATAATTTTATCCAAGTGAATAAAAGCCATTATAGGCGAGTAAAATTGTCCACGACTATCCAATAATAATTGTAGCCAGAATTACTAAATATTTATTTATTAATAGTAATATTTGTATTCACCCAATGTGCCAAGTTAATTGTAGGAATAGAATTTAATTCTACAATAACATCTTTCGTTGTAGTAGATGTAGTTCCATTTTATTTTTTATTGAGTCATCAATATATCCTTCTGCTTCCATCCAGCTTTCCATCCACCGTGTCGTTTCAATGCAGTTATATCCCCGCCTGTGTCTACAAGTGTAGTGGCTGAAGATCTGCGAAAACTGTGACCAGAATATTTCTCTGGAGTGGGTAATTGCAGAAATGTTGCTATTTGTCTCCCCATTTGCGTAAATTTATTAATTCCTATCCCTTGTGAGGTACATTTGCCATTTTGATAATTGAAAAAAAAATATTAGATGTGACGGAAGATGAACGAAGGCTGATATACTTGCGAATTTGGTAATAATCGTCTGATATTGTAATTTGCGGGTGATTTTTGTTTTAGTATTTGGTACCTTTACTAAGAAAGCTGCTTCAAAATCTTGTAAATGTTTAAGTTTCATAGTGTACAGTTCATTACCACGGCAAGCACCCATTACTCCCATTATTAATGCCACCTAAAATAAATAATATATGTGAATTTTCATAAGGGAAACCATTAAAATTTTGATTGCAAAGCTTCGCGCGTATAATAGAATTATGGTATTAAAAATAAAAAAAACCTTTCGCAAGAACAAGTGCTAATCCATTACATTTTATCTTTAATAAAAAGAAAGGTAATTTTGCCCATAAACACTTAGTACCTATATTGTTTCTTATCTTTGTTGCAAGATATCTATCGTCAAAAGCCTCTATATAATGAACTTATGTACATGCTCTGTAGAAAAAATACTGGCCTTTTTAGGCTGAAAACCTTCAGATATTCGCTTTAAAAAGGTTCTTAATTTGCTATAATTGTCAAGGTCAATACCTTGATTTAAATTAATAGCAGTTTTAAGCATCGAGTATAGTTTGTCCATAACGTCGATGGTTTATATCTTGCGGACAACTCTGTGAAATACACTAACAATACGGATTCTGAAAAAGAACTAGTTTTCTTACCAATCCATTGTACAAACGAATCCGACACATAAAGTTTTTTTGATTTTTCTGGTAATAAATTTAAACTTGCTATTTTTGCTGCTTCCTGTATATCTGGTGAGGTATAACAGGAGTTATTGGCATTACAAATCTCATCTTCACTATCTCTAATCATTTTGTAAGTTCTTTTAATACAATTCTTAACTTTAAAGTTGATAAGTTGAACTATATTTTGACGTTTCAAATTAAAATTATGAGTTCATAATTCACTAGTGAATAATGGGTATTATTATTATTGCGCAAACAGATAATATTATATAATAAACATTTTATACAATAGTTGTGGACAAAGATAATTAATCGCATTAAGACATATAAGATTGGGTCATAATTTACCCTATTTATAACTTAATGTAAGTATTTATAATTAAGAATATTTTTGGTTATTGCGCTAGGTAAAAAAGTTCCTAATTACTACCTAGAAAGAGTCTTTAATAATTTGCTAACCATTTCATATTTTGGCTATATTGTCGCGTGTCAAAATAGTATGCGACTGGGTTGTGTAGCTTAGATGGTTTGGATTTATTCTTATTAATTACTGCGCCCTTATGATGCGCAATTTAATCACTGAAACACTAAGGATTTTTAAGAGATTTATATGATGAACAGCCAAGCAATGAAAGAATGAAAGATTACAATAAATATTGTGAATAAAATACAAATTAAATAGTTTTCTAATAAGAAGAGAGATTGCCCCTTTTTCTCACTTTAGGAAGGTATTATTTCAGTAAGTTTAAAGAAACAATTTCCACTTAATAGATAACTCTGACCAAAATAAGAATTATACAATTTTACACAATAAAAGATTAAATAAATTACTGAAAGAGCACTTACGCAATTGAAGCAAAATATATTGGTTCTGGTGCAGTACTCTTAATGACTTCAAAATTGTTCTTGACTTTAAACTGAGTAGACAAACGGGCAGAGGTTATCCTTACACTTGAATAATTGATACAACTCCCTGAGTAAATGTTCTTTCGAGCTTTTATACAGTTTTGCAACTCTTATCAACTGGAAGAAGGGGTTCCGTTTCGCTATGTCAGCAATAATTTTGCACAATAATAAAAGAGGGGGATTTCCCTGAATGTACTATTATAAATGGAACCCTTTATTCCAACCAATTGCAAACAATTATTTCTTATCAGCATTCGTCTACTGACTCCTCCTACGAACTAGAAATGTCTTTGTCCTTGTTCTATACACTATCTTTCCACTACACCTCTTCTTATCAAGCTCAACAACTATTTTGAGTCTTAGCACCACAGCGAAGTATGAGATGAGTAATCCATCCTTAAGGATACCAATCCATATCCGACAATATTATTATCTTATCGCATAGAGAACGAACATAGAAATTTTTAACGGTTTCAGTTTTGAAAATTTTCAATTATTAAACATGATACGGTCTAAAGTTAGACTTGTCTATACAATATTTCAAGCAACAATTGAATCGCTGGAAAAATGGATCACGTTCTAATTTTTTAGTTGACTCAACTAAACATTGCTCGTGCGCGGTATTCGATATATTATTATTTTATTTTAGTGATCTTTAAGTTGCCGAAAAATAGTTGCTATAGTCGGCTTCCAGTTAACTAGGCGCACGTGACCTGAATCAAATCAGTTGAATCAGAGGTTCAAAAATGTTTCGAAATAAAAAAAACCAATATGGCGGCATATGGACAGCTGATTTTCCATAAAATTGAATGTTGATAGGTTAACAATTAATTTGAAACTATCAGTCATAATAAAAATGACATAATAACAGTGACGGGTCTCGTTCCAAAATAATTTTCCCAGGGGTGCGTTCGTGTTGTTGCACACGGTTGACAAAAGAGTTTTATATTTCAAAAATTAAATAACTAAATTGATGGAAAATTAGATAAACAATATTACCTACAGTAAAACCTCTGACTAGCGACCACTCTTGGGAATCAAATGTTGGTCCGTAAATAGGGGTGATTGCTTAAAAAATAAAAATTAGAACATCAGAATTTGTCTTCATTTTACATTGTATATAATTTAGAATATTTTTGTGTACATTTATTTTAACTAAACTAATGTATATATTATATATTATTGCTTATAGGTACAAATTACTCATTGGTGCCAATACATACAATATTTATGTTAGGACTTTTATAGACAAGTCACAAGTCCAAAAAAGATATAGCCCACTTTTCAAAAGGCTCACAATTCATATTATCATGGTAGTCGGCGCTATTTTATTTAGATGAAAAAATTAAACTCGCTTCCTTTATAAAACCAGTAGATGAGCCAGCATATAATACTATGTAACGTTTTCCCGAACCACAACCTTTTTTTCGTTTTACTGATTTCACTGAGTCGTCTTGTCATGATTTAGACCCACTTCCATTCGAAAATACCCAAGTTTCATCTAAAAAAAACTGCTTTTCTAAACTTTGATTCATAATTTTCAACATATTTTTTCAGAAACTTTACTTGTTCGCTTGCAATTCTTGGTAGTTTGCACAAATATCTTCTGTTGAAGTCCTTTCTATAACGAAATCCTAAGCTTTAAATGAGCGCTGACAATGACCTGAGACCTATTTCCAAAACACCTCGTTCCTTCAAAGCATCTTTCAGAGCTGAAAGCGTTATATCGACTTGTGATGCATATAAGTCGTATATAACATTCCTTACAACAATTTTTTTACCTTCCTGTAAAGTTTCAATCTTCGTTTTCCTTGATCGTCGTTGCATTTTCTTCATTGGTATATTTCTACTACTTTCATGAAAAATCCTCTGTATTGATCTTAAACTTAGTTTTAGTGCTTCCGATACTTTCTCTTTAATAGACTTGGGATTTAATAACTCGCCGGTTTCAGTAGCCTTTTCTTCTTCATTTTTAAAATAATCTATTAAATTGAGAACCATTTCTTTTGCCTGGGGATGCAGAAAACCTGCAAACCGATTTGTACTCGACATTTTATGTCACAATTTTTTTAATAATGACACATTTGTCAAAACTAGGGAGCTAATTCACGACATTATATAATACGGTAGTGTTCTTTGAAACATTTTGATAATTACTGAAAATTAAATGTGCTTCTCTCTCAGATTCATAAATAACCAATAGGTTTATCGCGTTTATAGTACGGATATCTTTATAAAGCCGAATTAACCTTGGTTTGAGCAAGACAACACTATATAAGTTTTTCTATGATAAGTTCATAACGCGCCTAGTTAAGTGGAAGCCGACTATATGTATAGTCAAAATTTTAATTCCTCTCGCAAGATGGATTCCAGGTTACGTGACACTGACAATTCTGATCTATTAAATTTGTATAAGTTGGCATGAATTCCAGGACCGGACTTGAAAATTATACATGGGATACCTTCTAAAACAATTGAAGCAATAGTCTCATCGGTTCTACCGCTTTAATATTGCCAAATAATAATAATTTCTTTTGAAAGTTTTGTTTTATAAATATTATAATTTAAGGTTTATTATGGTTTAAAGATAAAGTGTCAAAATAGATTTAAAAACTAAGTATATAATATTATAATTATGCAAATATTGAAAATACTAAATTAACTGAAACGCAACTTTAAATAGGACTCTGTCACTCATATTATTTACAACAAAATTTGTTTTGTTTTGTTTGTTGAGATTATACCTATAGATAAAATACTATACCTACAGTTCAATATAAACTAATTGAATCCAGTCGCGCACCATCTTTGTTAGCGCTCGAAACCATTGTAAGCAATCGATAGATCAAAACAAAGAGGCTCATAACATGAGGATCAAAAATAAACTTCTCGCCTGTCCTAACGGATCTAGGTCCTTTTGGTTAGTCGCTAAGGCCGTCAGTTAAAATTTTACCAAATCAAATATTCCACCGCTAACACGTTCTGACGGCACAATAGCAACCACGGCTGAAGATAAAGCGAACTTACTCGCAGAACTATTTGCTTCACACTCCACGGTGGACTTTCAGGGAAAAACACCACCGAACATTCCAGCAGTTCGATCGGAAATGACTGATATCGTATTTCGTCAGCGTCCTGTCAAACGAAATCTGAAGGGGCTCGATGCCAAAAAAGCTTCTGGTCCAGATGAAATTTCTATTATAGTGCTCAAGAGATGCGCCGATAAACTTACACCAGTATTTTGTAGGATGAACTCACACCAGTATTTTGTAGACTTTTTAACCTATCCTACAAAAAAGGAATATTTCCATCTTGCTGGAAAAAGGCGCGAGTCCAGCCTATACCAAAAACCCTGCCAAACAACTATCGACCAGTCGTATTGCTTTCAGTTATATCAAGGGTGATGGAGAAAGCTAACAACTTCTAAAATACCTAGAAGGCCTTAAAATTATCAGCGACCATCAGTATGGTTTTCGTAAGTCCAGATCAACAGGAGACCTTCTAGCCTATGTCACTCATCTTTGGAGCAACGCAATCGAACATCATGGGGAGTCCCGGGCTATTGCACTGGACATCTCTAAAGCCTTTGACCGTGTCTGGCACGAGGGGCTCCTAAGTAAACTGCGTTCTTATGGTATGTCCGGTCGATTTTGTTCATAGTTGTCTAGCTTCCTCAAGGACCGTTCTCTGCAAGTGGCGATTGACGGGTTTCTCTCAGACACCTTCACCATAAATGCTGGTGTTCCTCAAGGGTCTATATTATCCCCCACTCTCTTCTTACTGTACATTAACGACCTTCTAGCGAAAACAGAAAATCCAATATATAGCATTGCTGACGACAGCACACTTATCTCATCTTTTACTTTGAAATCTCAAACATCGGCTGCTGACGCACATCTTCGCAGACAACATGAGGTATCACGCCTCAATAAAGACCTGAAAGAAATTTTGTCTTGGGGTGACAGTAACCAAGTCGAATTTAATGCTCAAAAAACCCAGGCAGCAGTTTTCTCTAAGAAGGTTAACACTGCAGAACCCGATATCGTTATGGCAGGACACACAATGCCACTGACTTCGTCTATTAATTTGCTGGGTGTCAACCTGGGAGGAAATATGTCTTGGCATAATCACGTTGTGGCAATCGCCAAGGCAGCTTCTCAGAAGCTCGGTATACTTTTCCGTACCAAAAAGTTGTATACACCTCAACAACTTTTGACACTCTATAAAGCCCAGATTCGACCATCACTAGAATACTGCTCTCATATCTGGAGTTCTGCACCGAAGCATACCCTTCGGTTGTTGGATTCCATCCAAAGGAGAGCCGTTCGTCTAATCGGCGACCACGAGCTGACTAAGAACCTCGACAGCTTAGAACATCGAAGACAGGTTGATGATTTGACTCTCTTCTACAGATATTTCCATGGCAAGTGTTCGAAAGATATTGTCCGCTCGATTCCACCTAGAGCAATGCATAGCAGAAACACACGACGAACCACTGACGCCCATCCCTATGTGGTTCAACTTAGTACACCCCGAACATCATTGTTTCAGAACTCTTTCATTTGGAGGACGTGATCTTTGTGGAACGGCCTTTCTGAGACCGTGTTTCCAACCGAATATAACCTCCAACGATTCAAGAAAAACGTGAATCGGTTTCTTCGCACACACACCACTCCCAGAGCGCCTTAAAGGATTTCTCCTATAGTGTTTGTGCTCGATTATAAAAAAAAAAAGTCAGATATTACATTTACTGTCAAGGAAATCTCCATATATCTCTTACGTAAGGCACGTAGACCCAAAAATGATGTTTATAGAATTGTGTAAACTTAATGTTAAAAAGTAATAATAGTAATACCTAATAATAATTTCACTTTTTCAATTTTAAATGAATAAAAACTTTAAATATATTTGTTTGCTATCCTATTACATATTAATATGGTTACTTTTTCAAACTACTATATAGGCTAATAAAATGTTAAGTAGTTTATTTCAACCTTACTATTGCCAAAAAATAATATTATTACTAACAATAATAAAAGTAATTCCATCGAAATGAAATAGCTGATTTAGAAAGGTTAATAACATGGATGGCTGTTTATATTTTTTAAGACTAAACGGTAGTGCCAGTGGCGGATTTAGAGGGGGGGCATAGGGGCACGTGCCCCCCCTGTCATAATAATTTCGCACGAACCAACCTAAGCGCAACACCCAAAATTTCAAACACAGTGACAAAGCATTGTACTGTAACAACCAAATATTTTTTTGATGCCAAAACTTTACAGCATTTAGAAATGGATATTAAAAATCATGTTTTCAACGTGGTTTGATAATTAGCGAAAAGATGGCGTAAAAGCACGTTAGATAAAAAGCATACATTTTAGGATTTTAGAATTTGTGTTTTGTTACAGAAAACTGTAATCTGTGGTTTTGTTTACAAAGAAAGTGTATTATTTTGGGGTAGTAAGGACTTATTTTAATAAAAATAAACATGCCAAAACGGCTATGAATGTGGAATATTTGAGAAACAATTTTAGCTCATTAAGTATTGAGCAAAAAATTTAAATTAAAATTGAGGGAAGACCTAAACCCGAAATTAACTTGACACAGATCACAAAGTGTAGATCTAGGGACTTTATTGTTATTGATAAGTTTGCTGGAAATAAAACCAGAAGATTGAACTTTACTTTTAAACAATGTACCCGCTAATGAAAAATAAATTGGCCTTTTTTTATTTTTTTTATCTTATTTCATTTTCAATAAAATAAGTTGGTAATCATACATTTTTAAAATATTTACTAAAAATTATTGACCAAATTTGGGCGTGGTCTTAAAAAATTTTCGCCTACGGCGCGTTTCGTCCGCAGCGGGTTTTTCGTGCACCCCAAGATAACAAGTAAGTGCCCCCCCTGTCAATTTTTTCTGAATCTGCCACTGGGTAGTGCCAGGGGTGTAGGTTAGGTGAGAGTTAGACAAAATCGGATATTAGTCCGATAGATGGCAACAGACATTTGGCAGAACTAGGCGGTACCCGGATTTATCAACCTTCCCGGTTTTGCCCAACTCTCCCCTACCTAGCTAAGTCAGAAAAATAATTTCTACTTATTTTTCTTGAAACAGAAAAGGATACCTAGATAATGCAAAAATTGGAAACCTAACCTTTACGAACAAACATTTTGAAAACAAAAATAACTTTTCGATAAAAACGGCGTTCAGATGAAATGAAACTATTACTTATCGATGAAGTAAATTAACGTGCAAGGCACACAATAATAATTATAATCCCTAATGGAAAAGTATTAAAAAATTTAAACCTGTAAATTTTTGTTCAAATGAATAATAATTGTAGGTACTTACCAGCCACACAAAAGTAATTAAAATTCAATGAAAGTAAAAATAAAAGGCACCATAACCACTAAATATTTTGAAAACGTAATTAAATGTAACATATCATAACTTGGTGTTTGGGCTAATTACGGTCCCCTACAAATCTGGGGATATTATTATTTCCCAATATCAGCTGATCGATGACAAATTTCTGCTGTCATCTGTTTTATAACGACATAATTCGTGCCGTTTACTATATAGTACGCGGCTTCCATAACAGACAGGGGTGGTTCGATCACGCACTAGCGGCGTGGATTTGTTTTGACACGACTTATGTTTGGGATGAATTTAATATAGCATATGATGCTCGCTAGGAAAAAAGCTCTGAATTATCTGAGTGTCATCGGCATAATTGTGGTGGCTACAATTTTCAATATTTCGAAGTATATCAGATGCAAAAAGAATAAAGAAAAGAGGTCCCAAAATTGAACCCTGGGGTACACCTCAAACAACTGGTTATAAAGAAGGGGCCTAAAATTACTCTTTGGGTTTGGTTACTCAGTTAAAATATTAAAACTACAGTAGGTTGTTAAAAACCATAATGTTTAAGCTTGGAGCATAATAGAGCCTGAATATTATTTGGAACAAGAAGCCATTTGCACAATGGGCTTATAATAATTTTCAAACGTTCCGATTGACAATAAAATTAATTATAAAGTCAGGCAAATTAATTTGATTTACAACGATGTTGTTACAAATTTATATTAATAGATAAATCAAAAATAATAATCAGCTTCAGTTACTAAAATTTTTAATTAATTTATATTTCTGTTAATTAATAATTTATGTGCATGGTGAGTTCTACAATATAACATGTTTAATAGTCTTCGCTTTTGAATATTTTCCATTCAAGTATTGTATTCAATCGTTTAATCAAATTGAATTGCAAAGCACTGTATTTCTAATGTAAGTGATTTTTAGATTTAACTCCTTTAATTATTTTTGAAATGTTATTAAACATTATTTCTATATTTGTTAATATCAAGACGTCTATATGCATGACCACGATCAGGCTGACCATATTTAACACTATATTTAACTAGAAGACGCGAAAATATTTACAAGCGAATAATTGTGGCATATCGGACAAGTGTGTAACTGTTTTTTATATTGGAAGACACAGGGATCCATGTACAATGGATACCCTGGGGCGGGTAGACCACGGCGGCCGTTTCGTCCTTATTAGGACTCAGTGTGACTACCTTTTATATTGGAGTTAAGTCCGCTGGGATGGCGCTACGGTGTATTGATGGCCGCTTTGCTTTTGTAAAAAGGCTTTTAATACCGCTGTCAGGGTTGCTTGGGTTATGGCTGCCCGTAGAGTTCTAACAAAGACGAAACGCCGTCGTGGTCTACCCACCCCAGGGTATCCACTATGCTTGGATCACTGTGTATTCCAATATAAGAAACAGTGACACGCTTGTCCGACATGCCACAAATATTTGCTTGTAATTATATTTAACAGTGCTGAAAGTTCTCGACTCAATTGTTACCCTAGACTCTATCGATTGACTAATATTGAAGCAATTTGGGTATTTTTCATTGAATATATCACGGACTTCTCTATGACTTCTACTTTTATCTCCACAACCCAACATAGATTAAAATTTCTATGTATTTATCTTCAGAGAGGCGCATTTTGGATGTAATAATAGCACAGCCAAATTCAAATTTGATTAACATTCACTGACTTTTTGGCGTCTTAAACCTAAATAACAAATTGTCATTGTAAGTGCCTTAAACAATGTGACTTGAGTTCAGAGCGTTGCTAAGTCGAAAAACATATCAATGCTGCATACCAGAATTAAAGTGTTAATATTTCGTAAACGGTTAAAGGGTATGATTTATAGAAAATTATTAGAATTGATTATGAAATGTAAAAATATACAATTTGCTTCATTAAAAAATTAAAGTTAATACACGTAGCATTTTTATGATTCACCCTATATAATATCCTTTTCCTAAAAGGGATTATTAATTGAGTGGGCGGTACTTTATACAGGGTGTTAGTGAATAAGTGCGACAAACTTCAGGGGGTGATTCTACATGAAAAAATAATGATAGTTTGCTATATAACTTTTGTCCGCAAATGCTTTGATTTCCTAGATACAGGGTGTTAAAGTTTTTATTCAAAAGTGACGATTTATTTATTACTCCGAAACCCATCGAGATATGCAAATAATGAAATTTGGTAGGTTTTAAGAGGTAGTTATTGCGCATTTTCTGACATGCAATTAAGAATTTTATGTTTATCATTGGCGCGCATAAGGGTAATAATCTCAATTTTTTTAAAGAAAAAAATGATAAGCCACTGAGATATATCAAACTAAAAACAATTTTTAAATTTCTCAATCAATTTGTGACAAAAAATTTCTCTTGCCTTTTTTTCGTATTGGGCGCCGTTTTTATGCAAAGAAATAAAAAATCTACACGCGTATTTTTCATTTCTTTGATACATCATCTAGTAGGCTACTGTCAACATTCTGTTAAATACGAATATTTCAACGAAATGTCAAATTATTAGAGTTTCTTCATTTTTGAGCTTTTAGTTTGGTATAGCATTAATGTTAATCAGTAATTAATTTTTCTTTTATCGAAAAGAATGTTAATAAGTAATTAATTTTTCTTTTATCAAAAAGAATGGAAAATTATACAAATGCGGAATTGTCAGACATGCATTTTGTCTATGGTCGAAGTAATGGAAATGGTCGGCAAGCTCGACGATTGTATGCTGAGTTGTATCCAGGACGTATTTTTGCTCGTCTGCACCAACGTTTGCGCGAAAATGGTACATTTAAGAAACAAACGGTTGACTGCGGACTCCCTCGAGAAGTACGAACTGTGCAACTAGAGGAAGCAGTTTTTGAGTTAATTGCGGAGTCACCTTAAACAAGGACTCGAAAAATTGCCAACATATTGAATCTAAGCAACTTCACTGTATTTAAAATTCGTAAAGAACTGCAATTGTATCCGTTTCACATTCAATGTGTGCAAGCTCTACTACCTAGAGACTTTTTTCCGCGCCTAGTTTTTTGCCATTGGATTCTTCATCAAATCGCTCAAATTCCTAATTTTTTAAATGGCGTTTTGTTTACTGATGAGGCTAATTTTGGACGACAGTGTATACGAAATTTCCATAACAATCACTTATGGGCTGAGGAAAATCCACATGGAATTTGTGAAGCTCATTTTCAGTATCAGTTTTTAGTAAACGAATGTATAGCTTGGGGTAATTGATGATTATTTAGTCGGTCCATATTTCCTCGCACAACGACTAACAGGCGACTCTTACCTTAATTTCCTACAGGAAGAGCTACCTGCTCTTTTAGAAGAAATTCCTCTACAACTGAGACAACACTTCTGGTTCATGCATGATGGCGCACCAGCCCATTTTAGCATTAATGTACGTAATCACTTAGATACCGTATATACCAAATCGTTGGATAGGTAGGGGAGGGTACGGAAAATTGGCCTGCTCGATCGCCGGATTTAAATTCTCTAGATTTTTGCATTTGGGGTTTTCTTAAGTCGTTAGTTTATTCCACTTCCGTCGAAAATGTTGAAGACCTGAGGAATCGAATTATAGCCGGTTGTGAGACAATAAGAAATACACCAGGAATATTTGCGCGAATACGACAATCAATGAGGCGAAGAGTTGAATCTTGTATCACGTCTCAGGGAGGTCATTTTCAACATTTGTTGTAGCTTTGCGCCTATTTATTTAGTAGTGTTATTTTCTGTTATTGTTCTGGTTTAATGTTATTGTATTTAGATAGTTTTTAATACTGTATTAAAGAAATTAAAAATACGCGTTAAGATGTTTTATTTTTTTGCATAGAAATACGAAAAAAAGGCAAGAGAGATTTTTTGTCACATATGAATGAGAAATTCAAATATTGTTTTTAGTTTGATATATCTCAGTGGCGTATCATTTTTTTCTTTAAAAAATTCAGATTATTACCCTTATGCGCGCCAATGATAAATAAGAAAATGCGGAATAACTACCTCTTAAAACCTACCAAATTTCATTTGCATATCTCGATGGGTTTCAGAGCAATAAATAAATCGTCACTTTTTAATAAAAACTTTAACACCCTGTATCTCGGAAATCAAAGCATTTGCGAACAAAAGTTATATAGCAAACTATCATTATTTTTTCATGTAGAATCACCCCCTGAAGTTTGTCGCACTTATTCACTAACACCCTGTATAAAATGATGATCCTTTTCTTTATTATAACGCTGTATGTGTGTTCATTAAAATAGAGTTTCTGACCAATGTAAATTCTTAAAATTTTTATAAATTTAGGGTCATTAAATTGTCAAAATATGATCATATGTTTGTATTAAAAAAACTGATATTTTCTCTCTATTTTGTTACAGAACACGTTTCGGTTCTATGGTATCTCTAACCGCTCGCTCTCACGCACATAATGGTTTTAAAAGTTTACTATTTTGTTACAAAGCCATGTACATTTTATATTAGCTCTCTCATATCCTCTTGAAACCTGCAAAAGGAAATTTGTTCCTTTTAACACAAACACAAGACGGAAAGTTTAAACCCCCTTTCAAGGGTCATTGTTTGCACTAGCCTTTTAAGCAAAATTTGCTCCAAGGAGAGTTCCAGCAAATTTAGCTTAAAATAGAGGGCACACAAAGTTTTGGACCTAAATTTAAAGTTATAAATATGGAAGCGGTTTACACTAAGGGATGGTTTTAGCAAGAGATAATCATTATTAAAGTTGGTCAGAACTAAATAACGAGTTTTAGGATTAATGAAATTATATGTTGGGGTTGTTTATTTAAACGAAATAATATTCAGTGACCGCCAGAAATTGTTATTTTTTAATTTAATAAATTTATTTTATAGAAAAAAGAAAATCACAAAGTCTTTCTCCACAATTTTTTATTCGAATAACTAGGCGAACCTAGAATGATTCATAATAAATTGAATCGACATGTTTCGAGTGTAGAAACATCTCATCATCAGGAAAACGAAGTAAATGGTACAATGCTGATGTTGTTGACGGGAAATGAACTTGAACTTGACATTGTAAAAGGGGGAACAAATCTGACACGTGCTGGTTGCAGTGGAACTTCTTTAAAAGATGTTTTAGTAAAACAAAACCTTATTTAAATTTTTTTTTAAATTTCTTAAAACTTATTTTTGCACACAATGTGTAAGTTTTAACTCCTGCTGGGGTAACTGGGCCGTAACAAGCCTGGTACCCCAACAGTATTTTATTTCAAGCTAAAGGGTAAGCCAATCTACCTCATTTTATTACATCTAATTTATTATATTCCCTTTTTTTTATCTTTTACAGAAAGCATCTACATGACTTTTACGGAAAACTATTTTTTTCTTTCCCTCTTATTTTACCACTTTCACATGTCTCCGACATAGTTGAATTAAACCAAAGATTTTTTCATTACTTACACTTAAAAATTATTTTTACAAAGTATTTTTAAAACTAAACCTGCCAAAGCCTGTCCCAAGCCAGGTTGAAAAAACGGTGAGGGGGAGGAGTAACAACCTCGTTAAAAAACCAGGGTTCAGCTGGCCCGGCTGATAGCACCCTGTGAGGGCCCCATGTCTAGGGTACAGACGAAGACCACAACGGCAATGAAGGCGGAGAAGATAGCCTTCGATACGGCTGAGTTGGCGGAAGTGGCATCCAGGCTTTTAGGAAAAATAAAAGCGAAGCTGCTGCCTTGCAGAGAGACGATGAAACGCCAAAGGCTAGAGGAAGACAACCTTGACGAAAAATTACCCGGCCCTCCTGGATGGAGGTTGAGGCATCGGGCCAACCCCTCGGTACTCAGAAAAAATAACAAAGGTTAAAAACTCCAGTAACAAGCCTCGGAATGGACGGAAATTAAGACGACACAAGCAAAGAAAACGGACTATGAATATCGGAACATGGAATGTACAGGGCATATCACAAAAAACAAATGAAATTATCTCGGAACTCAAAAACCTCGATATCGATATAGCAGTCCTAACAGAGACGAGAAAGAAGGGACAGGGCTCAGAAAACCTAGGGCAATACGACCACTTTTTCAGCGGAATAGAAAGAGATAAAAGAGCTCAACAAGGAGTATCCATTCTAATCCGCAAAAACCTCAGGAAAAACATCACGTCATGGGAACCTATTAACGAAAGAATAATTAAGATGAATCTTACACTTCAAAATCTTAAAATTACGATAATAGGAGTCTACGCCATCAACGACGATGCACTAATTCAGAAAAAGGAGGATTTTTTTGAGGATCTATCTTCAGAAATTAATAAAATTGGAGAAATTATCATCCTTGGAGATTTCAACGGAAGGACAGGAAACAAGAGTAACGACAAAGTTGTGGGTAAATTCGGAGAAGATACAACAAATGATAATGGGAACAGACTAATATCAATAGCAGAAGAACATAAACTACGGATAATGAATGGCTTTTTCCAACACCTTTGGATTCACAAATATACATGGACACAAAATACGAGAGGGCTAAAATCGATCATTGACTATATCCTGATACGACAAAAAAACAACTTAAAAGTGCAAGACATAAGGGTATATAGAGGACCTACCTGCGGTAGCGACCACTATCTGCTGGGAGCAAAAATATTACTCCCGTGGAGGTCAGACAAAACCAAAAGAAATTCAGAAAATCAAGAATCAGAAGAGGTAAATCCAGTTAAATATAATCTATCAAGTTTAAACCACGAAAGCGTTAGAAAACTGTACCAAAAAAGACTAGACGAAAAACTTATCCAAGAACACTTCGACGACAATGATAAACACTACCAACACATAAAGGACTGTATTCATGCCGCAGCAAAGGAGGCTTTAGGATTATACGAACCAGACAAACGGATAAAACCATATTGGTGGGACCGGGAGATCGAGATACAAATAGAAGTTAAAAGAAAAGCATACCATAAATTTCTTAACTCTCAAACAGACCAAGATAAAAGACACTACAAAGAAGCTCAAGCAAAAGTTCGTCGTATGATTTGCCAAAGGAAAAATGACACATGGGAAAGTAATTGTCTGAGACTAAATTCACACTTGGGAGGTACTAAAAGCTCTGAAAGTTGGAGACTGCTAAGATCGCTACGACAAAACAACAAAAGGGATATAATATCACCGATAACCTTAGAAAAGTGGGACGACTACTTTAGTAAACTTCTTAAAGAAAATAGACAACACTTCAAAAATAAAGACCAAAATAACGCAATACGGACAATAGCATCTCCAGTAAGGATAAATTTGATAGATACCAAAAATATTTGTAAATCCCTAAAAAATGGGAAATCCGCTGGACCCGGGAATATACCCCCCGAGTTATTTAAGTACGGCACGGAAAAACTGTTTAAACAACTCACTAATCTATTCCAAAACTGTATCAACGGAATGGAAGTACCTGAAGAATGGCAAACTTCATATATGTCCACTATCCATAAAAAGGGAAACAAAGAAAAATGTGACAACTACAGAGGCATAGCAGTACAGTGCTCGATGGCCCGAATATACGGCAAAATTCTCACTAAGAAAGTTGAAAACGAATACAGCGATTTTGAAGCAGAAGAACAAGCAGGTTTTAGAGCAGGAAGATCCACAGTGGACCACCTCTTCTGCCTAACCCAAGTAATAGAAAAGAAAACATCATTTCAACAAGAAACACACCTACTTTTTGTTGATTTAAAAAAGGCATACGATAATATCCCCCAAAGCAAACTATGGGAAGCTCTAGAAAGAACAAATATTAACGTCAACTTAATTAAATACAGAATCTATATAAGAACAACAAAACAAAGATAAAAATTGGAAAAAAGGTCTCGAAAGGATTTAGAACGGATAAGGGATTGAAACAAGGATGCTGCATTTCACCAACACTATTTAAGATCTACTTGGAACAAGCGCTAAAAACATGGAAACGAAAGTGCAGAAATATGGGCATTCCACTAAATGACACAACTCTGTATACTCTGAGCTTTGCAGACGACCAAGTGATCCTAGCTCAGGACTACGAGGACCTAGAATATATGACTCGCAAACTAATCGAAGAATATGCTAAGTGGGGCCTAGAGGTTAACATTGATAAAACTGAATATATGTGCATAGGTGGAATACAACAAGACCTCATCCTTGAGGATACACAGCAAAGGATCAAACACAACAATAAGTATAGGTACCTGGGGATGGAAATTACAGACGATGGCACGACGGATAAAGCAATAAAAGAACGAATAATCCAGGGGCGCAAGGCCATAAATATGCTGAACACTGTACTGTGGGACAGGAACATATCGAAAACCAATAAACATCGGATATACAACAGTATTATCAAAAGCATAGTCACATATAGCAGTGAGATATGGCAACTAAAACAACGATCAGAAAATGCACTAAAGGCAACAGAAATGGACTTCTGGAGAAGAGCGGCGGGAAGATCGAGGTTGGAAAGGATCAGAAACGAGAGGATACAGGAAATCATGGGAGTCAAACACACAATAGTAGAGGACATCAGGGTGGCACAACTAAAGTGGTATGGGCACGTTCAGAGAATGAATGAGGATCGACTACCCAAACAAATCCTGGACTGGACTCCTCAAGGAAAAAGAAAAAGAGGACGACCCAGAAAAAGCTGGAAAGAGGGTATTGACAAAGAAATCCGAGAAAAAGACCTAGAACAAGATCTGTGGATGGACAGAGATCAATGGCGACTGGAGATCGGAAGACGTCGGAGAACGTTATGAACCGATATATATATATATATATATTTTTAAAACTTCCTAATTTTTCTTTTTTCTTTTCATTTCCCATCCAAAACAGTGGCTTTGCACTGGTCCTTGACTTTTCAGTATGCTGAAATCTTTTCTGTCTTTTGACTATTCAAATTTTTTCACTCCTCGTATGTACCATTGAAAGCTCCATTACGGCTTAGTCTCACTTGTTATTTTCTCTACTGCTAACAACATCAGCATTGTACCATTTACTTCGTTTTCCTGATGATGAGTGTTTCTACACTCGAAACATTTCGATTCAATTTATTATGAATCATTCTACGTTCGCCTATTCGAATGAAAAATTGTGGAGAAAGACTTTGTGCTTTTCTTTTTTCTATATCATTTAACTCCACTTTGAGTATGGACTACTTCTTCAAAATTTATTTTATTTCGAGAACGTTATGAATTTTAAATGAAAGTTAATAATTTTTGCCCAATTTCCAGTTTAGAAAGAAAAGCTAAGAAAGGCAGCTCTAATTTCAAAGTTACTCCAAAATAGTGAATTGGGCTCACCTTGGCAAAAAATAGAAATTAATCTTTTTTTCTGAACTACCCTGTTTTAAGAAAAGTTGTTAACAATGAAACATGACAATTTTGACAGTTGGTTTGTTGGTTGGTTAAATGCAAGGGTCTGGTTTGACGTGTGACCGAAGCTTCTTACACTGCAGCCTTCTGGCTTACTGTGCGCCCCAGTCTCAGTCAGTCAGTTGGAATTGCTTGGGCTATGGCTGCCCGTAGAGTCCTAACAAGGACGAAACGGCCGTCGTGGTCTACCCTTCCCAGGGTATCCATTCTGCTTGGATCATTGTGTATTCTAATATAAAAAACAGTTACACACTTGTCCGATATGCCACAATTATTGGCTTTTAGAAATAATAATGTCTTTATTTTTATGTTATTTGTGTTATATACAATTGACTAAAAAGATAACTCAAATCACTGACAACTTACTTGACATTTCAGTTTCAAAATTTGTCCTCTAAAGGAATCATCACTGTCCCCTTACAGTCATTACCACTCATTAAATAACTACCTATTGCTACAGTAAGCTTCTAAAATAAATTATCGGACTTGTGCGACAAAAATCCCCTTCTCTCGAAGTACAAAGCGAAAAAGACCCTTCGATTTGTCAACGAAACGAGCAAGCCATTTAAGTACGAAAAGTTCGAAATAAATGGAACATTTCGTTTTCGCAGAACAAACCAGAACTAAATGGGATTTCGATTTTTAAAGTAGCACACAGTAAAAGTTTTCAAGTAAATTTGTGCAATTTTACGATAAAGTATTTTAACATAAATTTAATTTTTAACAAAAATATGTTTTTTTTCGTTTCATAATGTTTTGTTGAGAGTTTTAATAATATTTTGGTAATACAAAATAATAAGTATAGATGTCCTCTCCTCGCATAGACCTAGCTATATTAAAGTAGCCCATATACTATGACTTTGTTGGCAGCTATGCTCGACGAGCCGCTCGACAAGCAGTTCGACAAGCAGTTCGACAAGCAGCTCGACAAGTAGCTCGACAAGCCGATCAACGAACATTAATTCGAACAAAAAACACGCATGGTAAATTTAATGGATTGTCTTATACTATTAATATGTTCCAAAAACTGTATCAGCTATCGAAAAACATTCCACTGTAACTTTTCTGATGTTCTCGTTAAACGAAAACGAAGTGCTGAAAACATAAAACCTTCAGTGTACAGAAAACCCACTCACACAATATTTACAATATATATAATATATATATAATACAACGCAATACCTTAATCGCGGATCGAATCATTTTAACTCCATAAAACAGGGCATAATTCAAACTCTTTATCACAGAGCATCTAACGTTTGCAATAATCCGGAAGACCTTAATATTGAACTATCAAATATCAAAAAAAATTTAAAACAGAATGGTTACCCTGACACCTTTGTAACTAATACCATCTCAAAACTTAAAAATCGCGAAGTAAAAACTAATACAGAAACAAACGAAGAACAAGCTTTTCCTACAATACCTTATGTTAAGGGGATTTCTGTAAAGATTAGAAGGATATCCACTCGGAACAGTACTGGAGAAAACGAAAATTAAAAGAAGCAGCTTTCATGAATCAAAATACCCATATATTTAGTAAACCAAGTATAGATATCCCCATTATCTAGAAACCTCTTCCTGTCCAAAACCAATAGCTCAAACTTCACACTCCAATACGCACGTAGGCGGAGTCATCAAGCTTGGATAGTATTTAAGACAGTAGGTAGCCTTAGAATTATAATTTAGTTTACACTTGAAAACGGTTAGAGACACTAACTAACCGAAATGTTGTGTTAAGTAAAAAAATAAAGACAATGGAAGTCCGACAAGGTAATTTCTTTGATATACATTGTGTCCACGAATGAAGTTCACTATAAATAGGTAAATAATCTTATTTTCACTTTTTCGAAAAAAAGTAATTCTTCATCATTTTTTCTGCTTGTTATAAAAATACAATTCGCGTTGAGAAAATTCGATTTTATTGTACAGGGTACATACAAAATGGTAAAATGTAGTTTTACAAAAGTAAAAAATCTTATTTTGATTCTCTCGAAAAAACTCTTTCTTCATAATTTATTTTGCTTGTCATAAAATATAATTCGCGTTGAGAAAATTCGATTTTATTTTACAGAGTGCTTAAAAAATAGTAAAAATTTTGACGAAATTAACATTTTTTTGAAGTATTATAATGAAAGAACTCAATAATATTGTTTATTTAAATTAATACATCGACAAAAATTACAAGTAGTATAGTTTTACTCAACATAGAACCCTCCTACGTCAACACATTTCTCCATCCTGTTTCGAAATTCATTATATACATTTTGAATCATATCTGGTGTCACAGTAGCAATGGCATCAGTGATTCTATTTTTTAGGGTTTCAATATTATTAAGTCAATGGCATACACTCTTGGCTTAACCCTTCAACGGCTAGTGTTACCATGTGGTAACAACTACACTCATCTCTAGTTTAATCGAAATCCCCCATCCTTAATACAAAATATGCGTATAGGTTATGTTACTTATCCAACAATTGTTGATAGAATAAGCACCAAAAACGTAATTTGCGTAAATCACTATTTGGTTTTTGTACTAGTGCCTTAAAGTTAAATATTTATTAAGTCTGGTCAACCTGTGGACTTTTAATTAGAGTAAGTATTGTCAGATGTACATTTTAAAACCATGTTTAATTTTTTATGCTACAAAGTGATTCTAAAATATTGTTTTTTACATTAGATATATATGATTTATACAAATATTTACTGATGTTGCTCTGTCGCGTGTTTTTTTTTGTGTAACCATATGGTAACGCTAGCCGAATAGGTAAGCAATTTTTGTTTTTAATTTTAGAAAAGGATTTACGTTAGGAGAAGCTCTAAATATCGTCTATGATGACGACATCGATGTTGAGCAAATATTTATTAAGCCTCCAGATCCCAACATCTTACCTGACGAAGATTCATGTGAAGAGGATGAAGGCGCATTGATTGACAATCTAAATAGGAAGCAGCTCTCAGCTCACGTTGAAATAAGAACTCATACAAACAAACAAGACAACAATGATATAGAAGATAGAAGACACCCCAATTCAAACCACTGTTCCCGCCCGAGGATTTAATTTACCAAAGAGACCCGGTAAAAAGCAAATAACTTGGATCGACGGGGACCTAATTCCTACAGAAAGAGAATTTCTAAATCAGAATCTTACTAGCTATATGCATTTGTGTCCTACTGAAATATTGGAAAAATTTTTAGATGACGATATTTTTCAACTTATTGTCAACGAGTCTAATAAATATGCCTTGTTTTTGAATTATTCGGATCCTAAAATAACAGTTGATGAAATAAAATGTTGTTTTGTAATCCTTATTGTAACCGGATATGCTGAATTACCAGGGAGAGACTTCAATTGCGGAACCGACCTCCTAGATGAAAATAATTCTAGATATAGGATAAGTATCAAGCGAAAGAAATGGTGGTGGTCTTTTTTTACTTGGATGTAAGATGTGTCCGTTGTCAATGCTTGGACTATTTACAGGCAATACGAACCTATAACCCAGTTACAATTTAGAAGACAGATTGTCCAAACTTATCTCATCAGATATAGAGTGTCCCCGAAAGGATCAGGTAGACCAGCAACATCACGCTCGAGTGTTACCCTAAATGGGGCGTCGGATGATTTACGATACGATGGTCGCAATCATTTACTTGTGCCAACCGAAAACAAAAATAGGAGAAGATATGCTGGGGAAAGATGTACATCCAGCGTACGTACAAAATGCCGAAAATGTGATGTAGGATTATGCATAGAATGCAATGAAACGTTTCATACCAAATAATAATTTTGTATCCCATATTAGGCTAGAGTTACCATACGGTAACGGCACTTTTTTGCTAAAAAAAAATTACTTTGTTTTGAAAATATTGTTTTTTTCCTCAAATCCTAGTTTAACAAGTACTTACTCTTAACCTTCTCTAACAAAATTTATTCGGAAAATTTTTGCCGTTGAAGGGTTAAGATATCCCCACAGAAAGTAATCCATTGCAGTGAGGTCCGGGAAACGTGCTGGCCAGTGTATCGGTCCATTGCGACCTATCCATTTTTCGGGAAAATGTTCATTCAACCAGTTTTTAATAATCATGGCAGTATGTGCTGGGCATCCATCCTGCTGAAATATCAAATTTCTTCTAAATTCCAAATTTTCTTCATTTAATTGAGGTAAAAAGTATTCACTAAGAATTTGTAAATAATAATTTGCGTTTAGCCTTTGTTCCAGGAAAAATGGATCAATTATTTTATTGAACGTTTACTTAGCCCAAAATCGACAATTTTGACTAGGGATTATTCCATTTGTTGTAAAGGTAGATTTGTCACTAAAAACGATATGATGGTGAAAATTACGGCTCGTCAATAGAGTTGTGTAGTTCGCGAACGAACTAGTTCAAAAGATCGAATCTGACAACTGAACTAAAAGATTCAATCAGTAATTACTGCGAGATTGAAATAAGGCGAACTAAAGTCTAAACGGAATGTACTACGCAAGCGAGAGCGAGACGACCGAGATTATAGGTTTTGTCACCTGACCGACCGATGCATGCCACGATGATTTCGGACTATTTCGGTATTGAAATGAATAAAAAATATTGTCGGTGTCTACTGTATTTTTTGTTAATGTAATATATAATTTAAATTTTAAAATATTTCTTTTACTTCACTATGCCAGTATAAATCACTAAATGAACTAAACGAACTAGTCTTTTGAACTATTCACTTTATTGAACGAGAACGAAAGATTGAAATCGGCAAAGTGAACTTAACTTCCCAGCACTACTCGCCAGTATGCGTTCACCTATTAGTAAAGAAAATTCTAGTCGGTATGAATCATCGCCTTCTTGAAGTTTATGAATAAAAGTTGGTTTAAATGCATGAAATTTATTTGTGGATAAAATATTTTGTACGTGACTTTTAGAAATACCACCCACCTGATTCGATATTGCTCTCAAAGGAAGTCGAGGATTATAACGAATCGAATCTAACACCAAAATGGTAGCAGCATCATTTTCATCATAAGTATTTTTGGTTTTTTTCACATCTTTAACATCACCATAACCATTAAATTTACGTACCAATTCCTTTAAGCCATTTTAAGAAACGTGTACACCGGGAAACTTTCGATGGAAAATTTCAATTGCATATTTATAGCTCACCTCTCCAATACTATAACACTTGATCAAGTAAATGCGCTGCTCTGAGGTTAGCATTTTTTTGAAGATAATAGTTTACAAATGTTGACAAAGAATTTGTTTGATTGAAATGTCCAAACATTATATGACAGCAACAAGCACACCTAATAAAATCGATTCAATTTAATTTAGTTTGAACATTATTAATTTCGTTAAACTTTTTACTATTTTTTACGCACCCTGTACATTAAAATTGTATTTTTATAACAAGCAGAAGAAATGTTGAAAAATAACTTTTTTTCGAAAAAGTGAAAATAAGATTATTTACAAGTATAGTGAACTCCATCCGTGGACACACACTGTATACCGAGTGTCCACGGAAGGTGGCTCGCCCCTCCAACTTTTTTGTTTTTCAAGATAATGAAATAAAATTGGGGGGATTTGTATACGACATAAAACTGCATTTTTTGACAGGTGACTCAACATTATGGAACTTCCGGTTTAACCGGAAGTGACATAAACTTTCGATTTTTAAATGGGACACCTGGTATATTTTTACTTTTTTTAACTCCATATGACATTCTAAATAGAACGATGTGTCACTTGTCACTTTTTGTCACCAAGAAAATATTTTTTTTTCGAATTTATTGTTTTATCTAGAGGGCTATGAGTACCTTAAAATCACTTATTTCAGTTCTCTAATCTTGGGAAAAATACAATTTTACTATTTTTGATCCAATGCTATGTACTATGTAAAATTCAATCTTTAAAGTTGTATAGCTCATTTTTTTTAAATGGCAACATGGTGGCTCGTCGGGTTAAGAAAAAAGAGGATTTTATTACGATTTTTTTGATACCACCACTATTAGGTTTTGGAAAAGCTGTCATTAAAAAACTTTAAAACGGTAACTTGGAACTTTCCTAAAATGAAGCATATTTTGATAGATAGATAGATAGATAGAGTTTGTTCATCATAAATAATACACAGTATTTCTTATACTTTAAAGGTTTTGCATTTTCGGAACCAGTTTTGGGTTTGTTCGGTTTTGGGTTGACGCCGATTAAAATATATTTGTGCGTAAAGTCGTGCAGCATCGGTTGAATTATTTCTACATTCTCCAAACACTAATAACATATAGTAAAAATCAAGTAAAGTTTTAACGCGTTTAGGTTAGGTTCTGTCATATTTGACATAAATTGTGTGCAATATATGTCAAATATGACAGAACCTAACTTAAACGCGTTAAAACTTTATTTGATTTTGACTATATCAACTTTTTCACTCCTTGTTAAACTATTATTTTCCATGTTTTTTAAACAACAAACTTAATTCACTTTGGCAGAAGCTGTTGGCATTTCAATTTTCTTCAAAGCATGATTTTGTTTTATCAGTTTTGCTGTTCACAGGCTAATTGATGCATTCAAATCTAAATTTATTCTCAAAAGATGCTTCATTTTAGGAAAGTTCCAAGTTACCTTTTTAAAGTTTTTTAATGACAGCTTTTCTAAAACCTAATATTGTATGGTATCAAAATAATCGTAATAAAATCCTCTTTTTGCTTAACCCGACGAGCCACCATGTTGCCATTTAAAAAAAAATGAGTTATACAACTTTAAAGATTAAATTTTACATAGCACATAGCATTGGATCAAAAATAGTAAAATTGTATTTTTCCCAAGATTAGAGAACTGAAATAAGTGATTTTAAGGTATTCATAGCCCTCTAGATAAAACAATAAATTTGGAAAAAGAATATTTTCTTGGTGACAAAAAGTGGCAAGTGACACATCGTTGTATTTAGAATATCATATGGAGTCAAAAAAAGTAAAAATATACCAGGTGTCCCATTTAAAAATAGAAAGTTTATGCCACTTCCGGTTAAACCTGAAGTTCCATAATGTTCAGTCACCTGTCAAAAAATGCAGTTTTATGTCGTATACAAATCCCCCGAATTTTATTTCATTATCTTGAAAAACAAAAAAGTTAGAGGGGCGAGCCACCTTCCGTGGACACCCGGTATAGTGTGAGTTTGTAACTTGGAATAAATTGAGTAAATCCAATATAGTTGATTTTTAGGAAAAATGCTTGGACACGGGTATTAACATGTCAGTTGTGTTCTTTATTATAAAAATATATTGATACAGTGTGTCTCAAATTAGAGATATGACGATAAAAAAAATAAAAACCGCCGCAAAAGCAGAAAGTTTGAAAACATAAGATTAAATACTTAGTAACATCATCCCGTTATCCGCACAATTCTTTATTATTCAAGATTTTGTAAAAAACCAGTTTGTTTTGTGGTTTAAACAATAAATGTTTACCAGGTAAAACTAGTGCAGCCAAGACGGATCTGTCTCCAGTTTTTGTATATAAGATCGATAGATTGGACCAGTTATTTATTGTGGGTGATTGCTGCGCGAAGTCAGCAATAATATAGCTTGCTTACTGTAGCTCTAAATTTTTAACATACCGTAAAATATGTTCGAACTAGCGCATTCAATCCCCTTAATCGAAAAGTATACTTATTTAACTGGATTTTATGTAAACTTTTTAAAAGCAATTTTGTTGTTGTTGTTGTCCATTTTACTGGCATGCACGGACGGTAAATATTTGTTTAAGTACGGAATTTTTACCATTATTTTTTCAAAGCGGTTGCATACCAAATACATTGTTTATTTTACCTTACATTAGTTATTTTGCTTTGATGAGTATACAAGATCCTTATACCTAAAACCTTAAAAACATGGGGGATTTTAATCATGTTTTTGTAGTATAAAAGCAAATTGATTTACCTTTGCAGCAAAAAACCTTTTCGAATATACAAAGTAAAAAGAGTCCTTCAATTTTTCTCAACAAAATAGCTTAAACGGTCTGAAAAGGTTTATTTTTGATTAAAAAAAACCGTTCTTTGTACTTATTAAAGGTTCGTTATTTACATTCTTCAAAATATTAAATAAAATTTAATTAATAAAAAGGCAAGGGTCCAGTGGCAGCTTTTAAGATTTTTGATAAAAGCAAGAAAAATAGAAAAACCTAAAGTATCTATTTCCAAGATAGAGTGAACACAACCAGATCACTGCTGCTTGCAAGCGAAATATCGATGATACGGCAAGCCCATTTTAAATTAATATCAAATCGGTAAATAAGAAGGGATGGGAGATGGAGACTCGACCCGATCGCTTGACGAGCCTAATAAATAAAAGTTAAGCAATTACTTTTTAATTTGAAGAAATAGCCCATACTTAAAGTGGAGTTGAAAGTATGAAAAGGAAAGAAAAACACAAAGTATTCCTCCACAAAATTTAATAGAATAAAAAACTCTTAGTTTAAAGGTCTCTACATGTTTCGAACGTAGAAACGTTCATCATCAGGAGACAGAAAAGGTATGTTGCTGATGGTTGTAGCAAATGAGAAAAAGTTTCTCTTTTGCTACAACCATTTTTTAATTTTTTATTCTATTAAATTTTGTGGAGAAAGACTTTGTGTTTTTCTTTCCTTTTCAATTACTTTTTAGTAAAAGCGATTGCTCGACTAGCAAATGCTATAAGTAAAAGCAATTGCTAGATCTGGATATGTATAAAATTTTGAAGCAATTGCTGTTACACCTCTGTAGCAAATGCTTATTCAACACAAGTTCAGACGTGGCTTATCCACATGTTCAGATTATAGATTTCAGGT
This sequence comes from Polydrusus pterygomalis, assembly GCA_963969555.1. Taxonomy (NCBI): domain Eukaryota; kingdom Metazoa; phylum Arthropoda; class Insecta; order Coleoptera; family Curculionidae; genus Polydrusus; species Polydrusus pterygomalis. Next base: position 144,390,393 of record OZ018375.1, read on the forward strand.
TCAGTTTGGTGCCTAATTTGCAAAAGATTTGACGTAAATACAACAACGTATGTCTATTTATTTAGTACAATAGTAATCTGTTACGTTTTTGTGGAAAATAGGAAACTTTTGTGATATGGCAGATTTAAGTGAAAATGAGGAAAGAGATATTAAAGACAAACAACTGATATATACAGAATTTTGAAAGCAAGGATCCGACAATTTCCGCAGAAAGACTTTAAGCTTAATTAAAGGCGACACTGCACCCCTCGCCTTTTACCAGCATCAGTCAAAAAATAATTTGCCAACCACTCAACATTTTCGCAGTCAAATCGATATAACTTTCTGAAATCATCATAATAGCTGCCATTTTTACGTACACTGTAGGTTTTTCTTTTACAGACGTTTATATATTCAACCATAATTGAAGAAACAAATTAAGAGCAACGCACGTGTATGCCGCGGAGAACTAAAATTGACTGCTACCAAGCAAATGATGCAAGGGTCGACCTACCATAAAAAGTTGAAACCAATTGCTACACTAGAAAATTCAATTCCTTAATTTATTTATCACATTTTAAGCAAACGATAACGATTGCTTCTATTTTTTAAGAAAAAGCATTGACTAAAAGCAATTCCGACACTTTTAAGCAATTGCTGGATGCAAAAGCAATTACTTTAGTTTTTGTTCATTGGCTTTCAAGAAATTACTTCGATTTTATAAGAAAAAGCAATTGCTACATTTTTATTCAGGTTTCATGACGCGTAGGGTTAAAATTTATCTGTCTACCTCGGAAATAAATAGAATTTACCCAAGTATAATAATATGTAGGCATACTAAACTGCTGCACATAATTATCGTTAAAAGAGCATTTTTTAGTCAAATTTGATACCGTGTTATTCCTGATATACTGAACGCATTTCAAAAAGCTGGTCACATTTCGAAAGGTATTTTCATCCTCTATTGAACCATTCGTAACAACTTCTTAAATTTTGACCGGGGGCTATAATATAGGGTAAAACAAAATGTCGTGCATTTTGAAAAAAAATTCACTTGCTCCCCATTTTGCAGGAAGACCATGCTGATATTTTTTGAATCTAACATTTCATAGATATTGATCATACCCTTTTAACGATAATTATTTGCAGCAGTTTATTTATCAGATAACAATGTAATGGCTGATATGTATGTGCTGAATCTTAAATATAATGCTGTCTAGCTAGGTACTTGCAGAACTGCCACGTTCCGATAATTTTCAATGGCGGTTTCTCCACAGGAGCACGTGCACCACCATACTCCATGAAGAATTCCCCCATAAAGAAAAAATAATGTTCATTTAAATGTATCTTCTTATAATATAATATGATACCGTAATATAAGTTAGAACCCTCCTATTTTAACGTACCGTCAAACAATCGAACAAAACGTGGTGTAATAGCTCCCGCCAAGTCGGCTGTCAAGAGCAACGGTGAAGCGCGTAGGAATCCATAAGTCGCACTTGCGGGGTTTCTGCTGTCTCTCTATGCATCTTGTACGAGCAGGTAAGGTGGGGGAAGGCGCGATTCTAATAGGAAAACTCGCACAATTTAAATGTGCGCCGTTGAGTTCATTGCGTGTTAATTGCTGTATGAATTTATTATTTGGCGTTTTCCTTTATATTTTTGTTATTATTTTGGGGAAGGAAAGACTTATTTTAATAAAAATAAAAAGTTTTAATGCCAAAACGACTATGAATGTGGAATATTTGAGAAACAATACAATACAGGTATCCAAACTTTAATGAAACTGTTATTGATAAGTTTGCTGCAAATAAAAACAGAAGATTGGACTTTACTTTTAAACAATGTACCCACTAATGAAAAATAAATCGGCCTTTTTTATTTTTTTCATCTTATTTCATTTTCAATATGTACAATAAGTAGGTAATCATAAATTTTTAAAATATTTACTAAAAATTATTGACCAAATTTTTGTGGTTTTAAAAAAATTTAGCCTGTGGCGCATTTCGCCTGCAGCGGGCTTTTGGTGCACCCTCAAGTTAACAAGTTACGAGCCGCCACTGATTATTATACAGAGAGTAAAAAAATGGATTTATGAGTGGCACACCTGGTCCGTTCCTACAACTGTGAGTAATTCACATTTCTTGAATAGTAATTGGAAGTGTATATGTCGTAGGCTGATAGTGAAATCCGTCATTTCAAGAAAAGCCTAGTCACTTCATGAAGCGTCGGCAGATTGTGTAAAAACATGAAATTACACGATCTGCCGCGTCACTTCATGAAGAGACCTTGACGTTTCGGCGTATTATGTATAACACAATCTGCCTAATTTTAAATATCGTCACTTCATGTAGTACCTAACGATGTCATGTCAGTCGGCAGATTGTGTAATTCCGTCAAAAAGGTATATTGGCAACTGGTTTGTTCGTTGTTCCCCAGAGCATTTTTTTTTAATTAAATTTTTTCAACTAATATTATTTTATAAAAATTTAAAAAATGCTCTGACAAACCCGAACAAACCAGTTGCCAATATACCTTTTAGACGGAATTACACAATATGCCTTGTTTTTGTGGCATTTCATGAAGTGACGATATTTAAAATTAGGCAGATTGTGTTATACATAATACGCCGAAACGTCAAGGTCTCTTCATGAAGTGACGCGGCAGATCGTGTAATTTCATGTTTTTACACAATCTGCCGACGCTTCATGAAGTGACTAGGCTTTTCATGAAATGACGGATTTCACTATCAGCCTACGACATATATACAGATCCAGTACCTGGTATACATCATGTTAAACAAAAATTAGAATATTCCTGGTGGTTTAGTAATTCTGTGTAAAAAACTTGTTCCATTAGGAACCCATATCTTCAAAGAGGAGGCTTATACGAAAAAAGTTCAACAACTTCAACTTTTCGCGTGTTTTTCTTTATATCGGGCAGATTTCCCCACATTTTTCCGAATACCCTGTATTATAGTGTATGTGAAGGGCGGATGCGGTCTAGGGCTGAAGTAAAACTCCTTTTTTACAAACGCCGAGCTTTATCCTTTTTCAAGAGTACAATAAATAAACAGCGGGTCCAAGATCTATTCTAGATGAGATATTAAGATTAAGAGAAAGGTCTTTTTTTGAAAAAAAAAGGAAAAAACTGGACACCATAAAAATAATAATAGGAAACAGAAAGTTATTGTATTATCAAAAGAAAAACTTGGTTATAAAATGTGGATTGAAATTCTATTTTGTTACGTGCAAATTGAGTGTGATACGCTAGCAACAATTAGTTTAGGATTAATAGAAAGCACAATTCATTTGCAATTAACATTTTTTTATTGATGATGTTGGCAATTAATTTCCAAAATTTTTTGATATAAAACATAGTTATGGGAGAAAATATTTTTCTAACCTCCTGAAAAATCCTTATACAATAAGGTTGCATTTGATCTAACATAGTTATTATATTAAAATGCAGATTCAGATTGCTTGAAAGTTATTGTAGCTGGTATTGTGGAAAACATGAGTATTTTTGAGAAACAAAAGAAAAAAAGAAGAAACGCGTATGGGTCAGGAGCTGGATTAAGCGTCGGAACGCTTTAGGGGCTTCTGCTCACCTTTAAAAGAGATAGCAATTGAAGATCCAGAATCATATAGGAATTTTATGAGATTATCCCCAACAATGTTTGAGAAATTATTAGTAATAAAATAATCAATCGTTTTATATATTGCTATTTTATTATATTTCAATTATTATTATTTTATCGGAATCTGAAATCTACACGACAACTTGCTGAATATAATAAAACCATGTTGTTTACATGCGGACAGCTTCTTGTCAAGACACGCAAGTTGGTCACAAAACTAGCCGACGCCTCAACTTTACTTGCGACTGGCCGGCAAGTAGCAAGTACAACTATCCTCTGGGTTACACATGGGAAGTTTACTGGCGGCAAGTACTTTCCGCCAGTAAACTTGCCATGTGTAATTGGGCCTTTAGATCATTTTCCTTAGTGTAAAGTCAATATCATTTTACTTACTAATTTCTTGGTTTAAATTTTTCCAAATTTTGTAGTAAAATAAAAAATAAACAATCCAAACAAACCTGTACAAAAAATACGCAATCTGAACAACCAAATAAATAAAAATCTCGCTGCAACCACCACAGGGAAACTAAAATTTACTTTTGCTAAACCCACACAAGCGAAAAAATAGCGCTGCCAAATTTAAATTTAATACTGTTAGCACGCAGCGCGGAAAATGTCATGTATAAATGTTTTTAAATGAGTTTTAATATTCCCTGAATTGTTTTTTTTTCTATTTGGATGCCGCGCTACTCGAAAATTTTTGTAGCATTAAAATTTTAACGTTGAGAGATGTTTTCATAATTAATGTTTCTTCTAAAACCCGTTGATGATATGCTGCTTTTAGAATACCACCATATTTTCGGTTACAACATTTATCGTTTTGTAGTTTTTGAAAGTAATATATTACGGAGTAACAATATACAGGGTTCTGCACATCACATCCCATCTTCTATAGCTCACTTAGTAATTAAGTTAGAATTTTCATATTTTGCAGACCTTATCTGTATCTTGGGGCGCATATTTCAGTAAAATATATTTTTTCATACAAAGTGTGACGGCATAAGAATGTATTTTTTTTAGATTACATGCCATATATTTTCTTACTTTTTTGGGTGCCTCCTATAGTTACCTACATACCCCTAAAATTTTATTAAAATCGATTCAGTATTATAGACGTATACCAATAATACCAATAAATTGTTTTTCAAAGTCACCTTCAATATATATTTATTTATAATAATGACTGTTGGAATAGTTGATAAAATTAGTTTTTTGCAAATAATTCTTGATGCGTTAGAAATTGCGATAGGGTTGCAATTAGGAAAATTGTTTGATTTTTAATTCTGCATCGAATGACATAAAAAATATACAGGGGTTCCTATTTGAAATAAGAAAAATAAATTGCTTTAAAGTTTGCAAAGTTTGACAATAAACTTTGGACACCCTGTGCAATAAGTATTAACCTAACTTGGTTAACGAAACCGTTATACCTTATTTAATAAGATCCTTTGTATAATTTTATTAACGAGGCATTATTTTTATATTTTATTTTTAATAGCAGTGGTGCAAAATTGATATTTTTAATTTTTTTTTTTTCGTCTATAATACTGAATCGATTTTAATAAAATTCTTGGGGTATGTAGGTAACTATAGAAGGTACCCAAAAAAGTAAGAAAGTATATGGCATGTAATCTAAAAAAATACATCCTTATGCCGTCACACTTTTTTGGAACACCCTGTATGAAAAAAAATATTTTCCTAAAATGCGCCCCAAGATACAGATAAGGTCTGCAAAATATGAAAATTCAAACTTAATTTCTAAGTGAGCTATAGAATACGGGAGGTGAGATGCAGGACCCTGTACAATCATTCTCAATATACAACGACAATTTCTATGCAGTGTATTAAATATTGCTACACTGAGGAAAATGATCTAATACAACAGGTTTGCTAAGACATAGTTTGTATTGATAGCTTATTTTTTATTAACCCATATTAAATAAATTGCTAGTGTTTCAAACCCGCTTTAGTGTTATATCAATTCCAGATTTGCTAGAACAATGTTTTATTGGATTATTGGTTGTAATCAGTTCCATTATCAGCACAGTCTCGTCGAATAATGAACTACTTTTAATACAGCAATTTTGTTAAAAGATAAATTGTATCTTCTCAATGCGACGCATTTTGCTCCCAGTAAGCGCTTTCTCTACAATTAAGAAAGCAGAACAGCGGCCCCAAAAACCAATTGAATCCGTTAGAACCTATAATCCACAATACGATGGTGCAATGGGGGTTCGTAGCGATTGGCAATCGCCGCTTGCCGTATTATTAGTTTTAACCTATTTGTTGCGCAGATTATAATTGTTGTTCGGAGTCTTGTAGCTGTCCTGTCTGAATTTAAATTTTATTGATGGTACCAAAACCTGTTTCAATTAATTCATTATTCATAATTTTTTTTAAACTTTGCATGTCAGATGGAAGATTCTTATTTCGCACAGCCCATCATTGGTATTGGACTTTATATTCTATGGACGAATTTTACCATCCCTGTAAGCCATGTTGCATAATAGATAATCATATGCAATGTTAAACGACAAGAACACTGCCAGTCGAAATTAATACAGTATATAAAACCAGATTACACCTTCAATAGAACTTGATAATTACTGTGAGTATTCAGAGCAATAATAGCTATAAACCATTCTATGGTAACAATAACTCCTATGTTCATATTGGCTAAATTATCATGATATTATCATTACACAACGGTGTAGCAATTTTCGTTGTCTTTCAGTAGGAAAGCGCGTTGCGGCCACATAACAGTTGTATAAAGAGTATGTGAATTTTTATAAGCAATAGAAGGATTTTTTCTCAGTGTAACGAGAACAGTTGAATGATGTTAACAACGCCTTTACTTAAATTCTATGAAAACAAATAATATTACTTATTTCCTATGTGTAACTTAAGCGAATGTAAATGTTGGTAAATGATTACAAAGTTTTAGTACATCAGGTAAAATATTGTATATGCATGCCTGATATGGGATTTTCAGCCATATCCTAGTGAACTACCAGCGTTCCATTTGGAAAAATGGAGTAAACGTCAAGAAAACAAAATTTCACTTTTTAAACGCTTGTGAAACTTAGAATAGTATATTAACTTACACGTTTTATAAAGCATCATTGTATAGCACGCGTCCATGTTAAAAAACGAGCCGCTTGCGGCGAGTTTTATAACGGGACAAGTGCTTAAAACTGCTTTATATAACACGTACGTTATACTATTTTTTCTAATTTGTAGTTTTTTGAATAAAAACACATATTTAAAAAGAAAATAATTCCTTCAAATTTTGTAAATTTTTATGTCTAAATTTTATGTTGGTAATACTATTTTTTATCATAGTAGCCTCTGGGCAACAAAAATTATTTTGCGAACTGTCATTTTTTGATTTATTGACCCATTTTCACCACGAGATTCTAAAGTTATTTTAGCGATATGAGATTTAAAATTGGACGGAATACGTTGTACATTCGGTACATATACAGAGCGTTCGGAAATTCGGGCAATTTTGCTACTTTTTTTCGAATTTCAAAAGACGTGATTTTACGTCAAGGCATTGCAATTTAGTATAGGGAAGATGGAAATTTCAAATAAAGTTGTAGTTAAAATTGACATTGGAAGGTTAGTAGATTGAATTTTGGATAGGATTTGGCAAAAAATGATAGCTTGAAGCATCTACAAAAGCAAAATAGTTCTCCGTCAATAAAGATTATTATTTAATATGTGTTTTTTAATGAACTAAAACAATACATACAGATTTGTAGATCTAGGCAACCAAACATACATACGTGGGTTCGTGTAGTATTTTGCATATTTGGACTAAAAAATATTAGTTATCAAGAATGCTATGCTAAACGGTGAAAAAAAAACATGTCATGTAGGGCCAACCTTTAAATAATAAAATTCGGAGTTCGAAATAGATCTGTTTTGAGACAAAATTAGAAAATAGTATATTAAAGTACACGTTTCATAAGAAGCGGTTTTAGCGCACGCGTCTATTTTAAAAAACGAGCCACAAAGTGGCGACTTTTTTTATTGACACGTGCGCTAAAACGCCTTATGAAACATGTGCTTTATACGTTTTTTTCTATTTCACCTTTTATATTCAAGAAAAATACATTTTAAAAAGAAAATAAATCCTTCAAATTTTGTAAATTTTTATGTCTAAATTTTATGTTGGTAATACTATTTTTTATTATAGTAGCCTCTGGACAACAAAAATTATTTTGCAAACTGTCATTTTTTGATTTATTGACCCATTTTCACCACGAGATTCTAAAGTTATTTTAGCGATATGAGATTTGAAATTGGACGGAATACGATGTGTGATCCTTGTACATTTGGTACATATACAGAGCGTTCGGAAATTCGGGAAATTTTGCTACTTTTTTTGAATTTCAAAAGACGTGATTTTACGTCACGGCATTGCAATTTAGTATAGGGAAGATGGAAAATTCAAATAAAGTTGAAGTTAAAATCGACATTGGAAGGTTAGTAGATTGAATTTTGGATAGGATTTGGCACAAAATGATAGCTTGAAGCATCTACAAAAGATTGATTTATAGATTTAAGCAACCAACATACATGACTGTTATCCACACAGAATAAAAAAGTAAGTTATCAAGCTATTTTTCCTCTGCGAAAAATGTATTTTCTCGTAAATTACAAAGGCCGCGCAAGTCAATGAAATAAAACATTTAAATGTTACCAACATCAAATAAAGAAAAAAACGCGTATCGAAATAGCTTCATTACGATAAGCAAATGCGTATCGTACTGAGCTTATTATGAACGTGAAATAAAAAAAGTCAATTCTTATGACATAATTTTAATTTTCATAAACTACTTGACTATAAATTAACAGATTTAATTAATTTGTAGCACTCTAGATTGAAAGTAAAAAATAAACGTAAAAATGTTGTAACACGTCAAAAAATTACAAGTGGGGTGTCATTTTACTCAGAATGTTATGCTGAATCCCAATAATTAAAAATATACAAGATGTCCCATTTAAAATACCAAAGTCAAGGTTACTTCCGGTCAAACCGAAAGTGCTAACAAATTGAAAATTATGTTAATAAATGCAGACTCATCTCTTATGCATAATCTCAAAATTTCATTTTAATATCTATAAATACAGAAAAGTTATAGGGGTGAACGTATTTTGAGAAACACCCGGTATACCTTACATTGGTAGATATTGTCACATTGTCTAGTATTGTAACCTTAAAGCTACTTTGTTCTATAAAATTTATTATTTTTATATTGTAAATTCATTTTCTCAACAAGCTAAACTTTTAATAAAAAATGTCTTTTGTTAGTAAAATGACTAATAAATATTTTTTCTCTCTTGTGAACTTAATCCGCGGACATACTGTATATTAAATGTTTACATAATTCTATTTCCAATAGTTTCTAATAGAAATTTTAATAGAAAAAACATTTATAGGTTCAGAATCGGAATCCCAAGGTGCACACAAGCAGGGATTAAATCTGTTATTGGGGACCCAGACCCACTTATACTCGTAAGTACTTTATTTATCAATTGAACCATTGACAAGACCAACACAACATCCTTTTTGATATTTAAGAGATCTCTTATATAGGCCTATTTCATACTATCAGGTTTAGCCGGTCCGGTTTCAAACCTGAAGTAAACGGGACAAGTAATGGACCATTCGATTAAATATAGCTCTTCACACTATCAGGTTCGGGTTTTACTTACTTTAGGATGGTTTAAAACCTGACCGGCGAACCTGATAGTGTGAAAGGGGCCTTACAGTAACACCGTCCACTCCAGGAAGGGATGTTTTTTAAGTTTTTTAACGATGTCAAGAACTTCACTTTCATTTGTTCTTTCTATAAAGCAGGTTTTATCACATCAGTGTTTTTCATTAAATGGTGTTTGGCTGTTCAGTTTGTATTTCTCGATTTATCTGCTCGACAATATTTTTTACCACTTGGGCGAAGTGCTTGTATAAATTATTAACTATTTTATTTGGATTTTGGACAATCCAGCGTTTCTATGTTTGTCTCTGTTTCTTTAAGCATACTATTTACCAGTTTCTATTGTTTGTTTTGGTAGCCTTTTGCTTGATTTAATTTTTTTATTACAATCTTAATTTTTCAGTACGTTAATTTTATTGTTTATTCTGTTTTTAATATTTTTGAATTCCATTGCAGTAGTCAATAGGGCATACATTTTTTTAAAAATAATTAAATGTTTTGACAGCAGCATGTAATAACTATACACATAAGTTCCGCGTCAAATGATACAAAAAAAGTAAAGATATATTTGTACAGTATGCAAATTACATCAGAGTAATATTCACATGTTAGCTTTCAATGCTTAGTCTCTATGGAACATTTTATTCATGAAAGTTTTTAAATCAATTATTTTTTAATGCAGCCGGAACATTACCAACTTGTCCCACGTGATTTTCAATGCATAATTATACGATATGACAAACTTCTACTATTTATAAACTCGCTTTTAATCTGGGCTTCGTACGCGATAGCCGAATTTGTTTCATTAAAATAAAAAAGGCCTCCAATAAAAGCGCCTAAAGAATTTATTGAAAGTAATTCTAATAAAACCGTGCGAGCAAAAATTATTTGCATCAAAGAGAGATTGGATTAAAAAACGTAGAGCTTGGTTTAGATCACAATGGTATATGGAGACGATATATCTAACCAAATCTAGGTTAAAATTTTGTCAAATCCATATTATGACATGATATGCCAAACTAATGAGTAATAAAATAAGTAAACAAATACAACCTTATTTTTGTTGTTACTTGCACTTTATAAGGAAATAAATTTAGCTGCTTCTTAAGAATAGTCCTGCATGTTCCATAACATCTTCCCACTTCGTGGGACAGGCGTCTTATACAATTTGTTGGCGTATTTTGCATTATTTCACGAACATTTGCAACAAGTTCTTCTGTTCTTACAGATGGTCTTCCTGCTTCTTTTTTGTGTTCTATAGAACTTGTTTCTCTAAACACAGCCACGGTTCTTTTCAGGCAATGATAAAAATCCCCAGCAATAAAAGCAACGTTAGGAAAATGTTCGTGAAAATCGTCCATGCACAAACCCGGATTGTATTGCCACTCACCATTTACTCTAACCCCGTTTCGAAAATACGCTTCAACCATGAATGTTTTGTGCTGTTCCGTAAAGCAAATTGTGTGAATTGTTCAAGAAATTGGAAAAATTAGCGATTAATCAAATCAATCAAAAAACGACTGCCAAAGATGACGGAATAACTGATTGATTGTTAATTCAGGTACTTACTAACACCCAACAGGTATTAAGCTCTACGGCTAAGCATTACGTCCTTAGATGCAAGGCCCTCTTTGATGCAAATAATTTTTGCTCGCACGGTAGGAATATGACCTTTTAAAGCTTGTTGCTAATGTTTAAAATGTCATTTTATAATGTAATATAGTGGATTACTTACTATTTACTGTAATGCAGAAATAAATAATAGGATATTTTTTAATTTTGTACAATTTGAGCAACCAGAAATATGAATTCCTTCTGCAGTTCCTTACTTAATACTTACAGTATTTTGCTGTACTTTTGTATGTTTGTGGAAGGAATGGAAACATTAGTATGTACTGGACGACTTTTAGCAATTCCCTTCTTATTTTCATGTGAGTTTTCAATATAATCTTCTGTGTCGCCGAAGATCGAAGGAACCAGTAATCAATGTATAATGCTCGGATCTAGGAGCTTTAATAATTCTGCCATAACAGCAGGCATTTTAACGAAACCCTTGATGCCAAGTGAATTTATAGCACATTTGATATTCATATATTTAATAAAGATTCGACGATGTCCGATATCTGCTGGCCAAAGAGCTCTAAATAAAATGACTCAACTACAGTGAAGGTTCGGGGAACCTTGGTTTTATAAGTAAAACTAGCATGTACCCGGCCTGCGTTGCAGCCCGTCATTATACGACGTGAGATAATAAGGCGAACCTCAAACTCAACCGTTTGCCGGCCCATCCACAATTTCCATGCATAAAACATAGTATGTCTTCGTCTATTCCGGCTTCGGATCGATCGTTGAACGGGCCGGGGTCCGGTTAGGTTGGGTCGTTCGTTCTCCCTACTCTAATTTATCAGTGTTTCTCTATAATATTATTCATGTATTATACATAAAAACCTTCCCCTTGAATCACTCTATCTATTAAAAAAAACCGCTTCAAAATCCGTTGCGTAGTTTTAAAGATTTACGCACATAAGGGGACATGAACAGGATAGCGACTTTGTTTTATACTATGTTAAGATGTCTACTCCTAATGTAGTATCCAAATCTTCGATGTTGTCGATTGTTATACTCCTTTCTTCATGAGATACTGTTAAATTAGATTTCTCTTCAAAATATATTTTTGAGAAACGCCTTTTAAATTGCACCACTGCAGAAATTTTATATAAGCAATTTCGTGCTGTCCCTTAACACTTTCGCTGCGGGCTGAAAAAGCAAGCAATACGTCTGGGCGGAAAAAAACAAAAATATTATTAACAAATACATATTTTCTAAATTGATTTTATAAAGTAAAATCGTATTTTCTCCTAATTTTTTTTGAAGACGCGCATGAGCGCTTTCCGACTATTCTCATGGAATTCCATTATTATTATAATTTTTTATGACAAAAAAACTACATAAATTGAAATAAAATCTTTATTATACGTATATAATATATACAGGAGACAGGCGCGGATCTAGGATTTTGTCCAGGGGGGGCGAAAAGCTCCAAAGGCGCTAAAAAAATAGCGAAACAAAACAGGTGCATTTAGGAGGGGGTTAATTTTTGTGATTTTACCTTCCAGAGAATTCGTTCTAAATAAAAATTTCATAAAATTTTAATTTATTGTCCAAAAAAAAAATGAAATTCAAAAATCACATATATAATAGGCACTGTTTACAGGGCTGCCAGATTGAGCGCTTAACGGCAATGTGGGAGTTTTTTAAAGAAAATTAGCCCTTTAATTTTTATTAGAGGTGTTTTTAAGTTCTACTCCCTGTTATTTATTACTTGTTATAGGTATATACGTTTTGTTATGCATATAAAAAAAAATACTAAAATTTTAAGAATGAGAATCAATAAATGTTTCACTACTTCCTATTCGCATCATGTGCTCCTTTTGCAGGCGCGCTTTCGGGCGCCTTCGGGGTTTTGATTTGCGCTTTGAGTTTTATATATCTAGCAACTCTATTACAATTTTATAAAATCAAATTTTTTTATTATTCCTTAAACATACCTACTAAAATGTTAGTATTTTATTTTTAGAAATCATGGATATAAGAACATTGTTTGAGAAACAAACTGGTATGTAGTAGTGAAAAACCTTGATACATAGTCGATTTTAAAAATTTTGCTCTAAATTATTGACCAAATTTGTTAAAATTTTGACGTATAGTTAAAAAAATGTTCGGGCTTTTCGCCTACCCACACTGACAAGGGTGCCCCGAAAAGTATTTGCTTGCTCAGGGGGGGGGGGCAATTGCCCCCATTGCCCCCCCCCCTGTATCCTGAGGCTTGGACGCACAAGCGCGCTTTCCGCACTCAATCTAGTCAGTCAAATCTAGAGTATCCAGACTGAATAAAAAATGTGTTACTAGCGGTACTATACATAATATACTAAAAAAGAAAAAGAACTTTGATGAAGATGATGTAGGTTCTGTGTTAGCAATGGATTCAGTATGCGAAAATCCAAAGCTGTCATTAAGAAAGCGGTACGAGGAGACTCGTGTTAGCAAATCACATTTGCAACGCATTTATGAAGCAAATAAGATAAAACCATATAAAGTTAGATTTCGTCACACGTTAGAAGAAGGGGATGAATCCCGCAGGTTGGAGTTTTGCCTAACTTTAGATGAGAAGATTCTAGAAGATCGAAATTTCCATAAAAATATTATTTTCTCAGACGAATCGACTTTTACCACTAACTTCATCACATAATTGCCGATATTGGTCTAAAGATAATTCAAATTATGTAATAAATTGTAGGCGGCAGTGTTTTAAAAAGGTTAATGTTTGGTGTGCCATTTCCTATCATTGTGGTGTAATTGGGCCATATTTTATTGAGGGAAGACTTAATCAACATACTTATTTAAATATCCTAAATCAGTTTCTTGATGAACTACTATACGAACCAAGATATTTTTCATATTTTCAACACGACGGCTGCCCTGCCCACTCGACATTTTGGGTATGTAAATGGCTCAATGAGCATTTTCAAGAAAGATGGATAGCCAATGCTGGTCCCATTTTGTGGCCGCCCAGATCTCCGGATCTAACCATAATGGATTTGTATTTTTGGGGTCGAATAAAACAAATTGTATATTTGAATAGGCTTCCAAATGACGTAGAAGTATTAAAAAATAGCATTACAGATGCAATAAACTCTATTCCCCTGGAGGAGATAAGAGCAGCTTTCACTGCATTTCGGGAAAACATTGAGGAATGTGCGAATAAAGGCGGCGAACTTATTGAATAAATAAATCTTTCAGTTGATGTTAGTATTGAAATCAAGTATTTTTTGATGTACATATTGTATAAACCGTTGTTAATGTTACTATTGAAATAAATTTTATTTTTTTGATGTATCTTGTAAACCGATCGTGTTTCATTTATTATTTTGAACAACTTTTAACGAAATTTTTAATGTCTACAATGGTGCGTGCAATAAAAATAATGCAAAACATCAAAGTAGGCATAGGATTTTAAAATTTTGGATTCTTACTCAGTTATTATTTCTAAACATCTTTTCTTAATAACATTTTTTCGTATCTTCTAGAAATCAAGCACTTTACTGTTGGGAAAAAAAAAGTTTTTTGAAAATTTCCAAAGCACCCGAATTTATAAAAAAACATTTTCCTTAATGGCAATATAAATAAATAGAACTGTCGCTACTAATCAATGTTTGGTAGGGAATAGTAGGAGAAAATATTATAGAAAGTATTATATCCTCCCATACAGCTGCTATGGCGAGGGAGTGGTTGAACCAAAATTATCCAAGCCAGTGGATTAGCAGAAACGGTATAATTGAGTGGCCGCCAAGATCACTTGATATTACCCCTATGGACTTATTTTAATGGGGCTGTATTAAATCACTAGTTTACAAATCCCAGCTGGCTTCTCTAGAAGAATTGGATCAGTGTCAGTCAGAATTCAGTCCGAACGTACGTGCTGTTATGGTGGAGGAATGCAGCGAGAGCAGAATTTGAATCCCAATTGAATATCAAACAGAAGTTGGCACTTGGTAACGTTGAGTTTTGATCGATCTCTTTTTAACTTGCGCCAAGTCAATTACTCAGTCACTTACTTAGTCAGTACTGCACAACAATATAATACAATGCAAAATGTCTTTATTTAATAGCAAGAAATTTATAAAAGAAAAACTAAATGAAAAGTGATGGCGACGTTCAAATTAATGCTCTTCCACGCAACCATCAACATTGGATCACATTATTTTATTGTAGTGATTTCATCTGAAAGCTTTTATACAATCATATTATTGTACCAATATTCTTATTCCTAAAAAAAACTCAAAGAACGTAATCACGACTATTTTGCATATATTATTAGGCACTTACTGTTTATGTAGTTAAAATTAAATTATTTGTATGCTCTCAATATAATGCTCAAGAGTGCATTGTAATTAAACCTACAAACCAATTTAATTAGTTTTAATACCAAATATGCAATAAGGAAGGAACGTGCTTTTGGGCTCAATATTAATATTAAATCTACAAGTTAATAAATTAATAGCTTTGTTCAGTATAATGTAAAAAATAAAACAAATGTTAGAATAGAAACATAAACGTAATTTGAAAGTAAAATGTTAAATGTTTACGAATATCTCTTTTTATCTTGCGCCAAGTCAATTACTCAGTCACTTACTTAGTCAGTACTGCACAACAATATAATACAATACAAAATGTCTTTATTTAATAGCAAGAAATTTATAAAAGAAAAACTAAATGAAAAGTGATGGCGACGTTCAAATTAATGCTCTTCCACGCAACCATCAACATTGGATCACATTATTTTATTGTAGTGATTTCATCTGAAAGCTTTTATACAATCATATTATTGTACCAATATTCTTATTCCTAAAAAAAACTCAAAGAACGTAATCACGACTATTTTGCATATATTATTAGGCACTTACTGTTTATGTAGTTAAAATTAAATTATTTGTATGCTCTCAATATAATGCTCAAGAGTGCATTGTAATTAAACCTACAAACCAATTTAATTAGTTTTAATACCAAATATGCAATAAGGAAGGAACGTGCTTTTGGGCTCAATATTAATATTAAATCTACAAGTTAATAAATTAATAGCTTTGTTCAGTATAATGTAAAAAATAAAACAAATGTTAGAATAGAAACATAAACGTAATTTGAAAGTAAAATGTTAAATGTTTATGAATATAATATGTTAATTTCTTAAAGTAAATAAGTATTATACATGATACTAAAAACCCTCGTTAACAAAGTTTTAGCGAAATGTTACCAAAAAAATTTTTTTCCACTATATTGGATCTGATTTTGTCGAATTAAAAAAAAAACTTTTTTCTAAAATGTCTATGAAAAGTGATAAAACACAAGCGACAAGTTCAACCTCATACAAGCCCTTTCCTTTGTGTTATGGTTGTGGCCAACCTTAAATATATATACAAATTTTTCCCTTGCGAAAAGGATCGCAATAAGGCGTTGTAATATCAGTAGGGGAGAGTGGTCCACAGTGAGACATGTTCCACAGTAAGACAGTACAATTTCTGAGGCTCTGGAAAACCCGCTTTTTACGTCACGCCATGCGCAAGCTTGTTTTTACACGCCAGATCCACCAACGAGTTCTTGTTTCAGTTCAGTTTGTTTTTATCTCTAGAGCGGCGTCTATGCAAATTTTGACCGCAACAGTAATTTTTCGAAAAGCTGTTTTGATTGGTGTATATTTGACGTGTTTTTAATTAGAACTTTAAGATTGGTGGTAAGTAAAGTTTAGGTATTTGTGTGTTCATTTACGTTACGATATTATTTTTATTTCGGGTTCATTACAATATAGTACATGATTTTTAAATATGGTGCTTGTGGGGAACACTGAGACAACAATAGGTGGGGCACACTGAGACGTGTCTCACCGTGTCCCACCATGCGCAAGAAGGTTGGAGTACATATCTTTTAAACTATTTTTTTTAGGGAATGGCAAGAAATAAAAAAGGAAAAACTACCATAGGGTCCTTTTCAGAAAACCAGATGAAAAGTGCCGTAAAACTGGTTATGGATGGAGGATTTTCATGGAGAAAGGCAGCCGAACTAAAAGGAGTGTCACATCAGACCTTAGCAAGGTAAATTGTGATTGGAATTACATTGAAGATATTTGTCACACTAAAGTAATTATAAGTTTACTAGAATTCGTTAAATATGGTTGTTAACTAATTAAAATGCAAAATAACTCTAAAACAGCAAAGAAAGCAGAAATCACAGCTCGACCTGTCAACCACGGTCAATCACCAAAACAAACATGGAGTCATTTGTGGGTTCTGAAGATGGCCGACTTCCGTCGCAAATTTTGTTAGGCGGTTTATGCAAAACCCTACTTCCTTTGTATTATTATTTCGTTGGTTTGATCCTATGACTTTATTTTATTATACAGTGAGGACAAAAAGTATGGAATAAATACATTATCTAAAAGACGATTTATTTTATGAACAATCGCTCGGACCCGCCAACTTTCTTTTTATTTTCTACATATTTTGAAAATATTTTTCTTTATACAGGGTTGCCCAAAAAAGTAGGACACAAGTCAACTTATTTTTTTTAAATAGGACACCCTATATAATATTACATTTTCGAATTCTACGTAAAATTCTAAAGAATTTTTGTGTAGCATGTGATATACCTATGTCGAATAGTTTCAGAATTACATAGGTTGAAAATTAATTTGTATTCTTATTTTTGTGGTGTAGCAGTAAAAAAAAACGTTACTAATTACTGCAAAATCTTTTCCAACATGACGGAAATTAGGAACGTCTGAAAGTTATCTAAATGGATCTCATGATATGTTTTTTTTAAATAAAACAGGGTCGCTCAAAAAATAGATACCTATTGAGAAACTTTTTTTAATAACAACAATGCTAAATTTCAGAAAAATTAATAGTTTAACACTAATAGTAAGTAATGCATAATATTGGATACTCTGAAGGTAATTTAATGGTATTTAATTAGATGTTCAAAATGTTCACCATTTGCTACTTGGCAATATCCAAGTCAATTTACAAACTCAATTTGATTGTTATGCACTACATTAGGAGGTATTAGTCGAAATTCATTTCGAATGCGAATTTTCAAGTCCTCAAGATCTATAGGTTTTGTTTTGAACACTTTACTCTTCAAATAACCCCATAGGAAAAAGTCCAAAGGTGTCAAATCAGGCGATCTCGCTGGCCACTCAATAAACCCCCTCCTCCCGATCCACCTGTCTGGAAAAACTTCATCTAAATAGGCTCGCACTTCAGCAGCATAATGAGGCGGAGCACCATCTTGTTGAAACCAAAACCTGTTATTTGGTAGGTCCGGATTTTCTGGGTTGGGATTTATTGTCGCTAAAGCTGGAACAAGGTCTTCTTCCAGGAATCGCAAACATCTATTACCTGTTAATGGCTGTTCAAAACAGTAGGGTCCGATTTAACTATGTTATCAGCAATACCTGCCCACACGTCTATTTTCTGTTGATATTGGGTAAGTCCCTCACGTATCCAATGGGGATTTGTGTCCGACCAGTACCGATAATTTTGTGTATTGACTTTTCCGTTGAGGCAAAACGTAGATTCGTCCGAAAATACAATATTTTTAACTAAATATGGGTCATTATTGCACATATTTTGGAGGCACTCACAAAACTCTAACCTTCTGTCAAAGTCGCCATCTGAAATTTCTTCTACAACTTGCATTTTATAAGGGTGATATTGGTTTCTATGATGTAATATATTTAGGACGGATGCTTTTGCGATATCTAAATTTCCAGCCAAATTATTAGTTTCTGCTTAGCAGTAAGTCTAATTCCTTGTCTTGATTGATACATGGACGACCCAGTATAGGAGCATCCCTAATGTGACCTTACTGTCTAAATTTTTGTTCGATTTTACTCACAATTGATTGCACAATCGGCACACGATCTGGATATTTTTCATTAAATAAAATAAATGACAAACTTCTTGTTGGGTACGCACTCTATCCCCATAACCAATCATCATTAATATTTCAATTCTTTTTGTTTCGGTTAATTTCATTTTTATTAGATGAAATTAATTCATGCAATTGTTGACTAGCAAAAATTTTGATGTTTCTTTTTTGACAGTAAACTTTAATGAAATAATTTGCTGACATTACATTTAACGCTTTGTTTCTTTTCGGATTTCCAAAGCCTACCTTATTATCTAATAGGTATTACAAATTAATTTTCAACCTGTGTAATTCTGAAACTATTCGACATAGGTATGCTACACGAAAATTGTTTAGAATTTTACGTAGAATTCGAAAATGTAATAATATAATATAGGGTGTTCTATTAAAAAAAATTAAGTTGACTTGTGTCCTACTTTTTTGGGCAACCCTGTATAAGGAAAAATATTTTCAAAATATGTAGAAAATAAAAAGAAAGTTGACGTGTCCGAGCGATTGTTCATAAAATAAATCGTCTTCTAGATAATGAATTTATTCCATACTTTTTGTCCTCACTGTATGTTTATAATTATGATCATTTAGGAGATAAAGGATTTAGTATCTCCTTGTACTCTTTGATAATAAACAAACCTGAAGGGGTCGAAATATGTGTCAGGAAAATGATTAAAAATTTTGAAACATAACAAGTAGTTATTTTTATTTCCCGCACAATATTTATTTTAGACCGTCACAGGCATAAATCTTAGACATGTTAGAATGCAGCTCATAACTATAATTTACATTTGGGTTTAAAAGTTTTATATATTTTTATTATGTCGAAAGCGTAACTTAACTTTAATGCAAGCAGCTCGTACTTTTCAATTATTATTTAATGTTAGCCTCTCAAACTTCTAAAGCGTCTTTGTGAAAAGTTTGTTTTACATTTTAATGAAATTTGACGCTTTATACTGCTTTAAAGTCCAAAAAAAGCTTTGTTTATTTTAAAAATACATATAGTAAGCCTGCTAACTTTAGTGCCCGGTTAGAAAAACTTATTTTTTTTTATATGGTTTAACTTTTCTAAAGTTTCTAAAAGCTGGTTTAGATGTTCATGCAATTTGCGCCAATTTGGCTTGTGCCAGCCACATACTTGCCAACTTTTATTTTAAAAGTTCCTCATTCAGTAAACACCCCGTTGACAAAGACAATGGTTCCATTGATGAGAGATGGATGGATAAATAAATGGCCATTTATTTAGATGTACACGATGAGCATATTTTCCTCATCTGAGAGTCAACATGTGAAATAAGTGATGCACATCAGATAAAAGGCCGTTTACATAGGTATTTTTCTTACGCCCTTGCACCGGCAGATCTCTTTCGACCCGTCTCGTCTGAGTTGATGCGCACATACATACACCTCGTGGTTTTTCATCGGGTTATCAGCAATCGTGCCAAAACCGAAGTGTGAGGGGGTTAAAACCAAGGCCTTCTGAGATTTAAGAAAAAGTGAGTGAAACGGAATAACGTGCCTGTTTTTGTTTAAAGGTGGTTGACAATGAAGTAATATCAAAGAAATTACCTTGTCTGACTTCCTTTGTCTTTATTTTGTTACTTAACTCAAAGTTTCGGTTTGTTAGTATCTTTAACCGTTTTCAAGTGTAAACTAAATTATAATTCTAAGGCTACTGTCTTAAATACTATCCATGTGCAATGAAGCTTGATGACTCCGCCTACGTGCTTATTGGAGTGTGAAGTCTGAGCAGTTGGTTTTGGACAAGAAGAGGTTTCCAGATATTGGGGACATCTATACTTGGTTTACTAAATGTATGGGTATTTTGATTCATGAAAGCTGATTCTTTGAATTTTCGTTTTCTCCAGTGCTGTTCCGTGTTCAAAACCTGTTACAGAAACGAAAGAGGAGCAAGCATTTCTTACAATCCCTTATGTTAAGGGGATTTCTGAAAAGATTAGGATAACCAAAAACTATAAAATCAAAACAGCCTTCAAATCCGGAAATGCGCTTAGAGGCTTTCTTACAAAAGTAAAACTTCCCCGCAATAAAAACACAAAACATTGTATCTATCCCTTGCGAGTGTGGCGAATCGTACATTGGAGAAACAAAAAGGCCTCTTCCCGTACGAGTTAAAGAACGTCTAAAACATTTTCAAAGAGGTGAAACTTCGAGATCAGGTACAGCGAAACATGTATGGACCAACCAACATAATATACAGCGGTCAGAAGCCAAGGTTTTGGACACGAAACAGCACTGGGGGAAACGAAAATTCAAAGAAACAGCTTTCATGAATCAAAATACCCATATATTTAGTAAACCAAGTATAGATATCCCCAATATCTGAAAATCTCTTCTTGTCCAAAACCAACAGCTCAAACTTCACACTCCAATAAGCACGTAGGCGGAGTCATCAAGCTTCATTGCACATGGATAGTATTTCAGACAGTAGCCTTAGAATTATAATTTAGTTTACACTTGAAAATGGTTAGAGATACTAACTAACCGAAACGTTGTGGTAAGTAACAAAATAAAGACAATGGAAGTCAGACATGGTTGTTTCTTTGAAAAAAGCCTGTTCATTCGATCATTTTGACATTTAACTCCGGGCAATCATCGATCACGGTATTCTACTTCTCGGCTAGTCACGATACAAACTAAACTGTATAGACGAGAATCAAACCAAAACAGTATTTGATTTTTTCACGTTTCCCGTCAAGTTACGATTTAAAGAAAATAATTTACACTATTTTTTATTCCAAAGAAACGACAAGATAACCCAAAGGAATGTTTTTAGAAATATTTCGCTCTTGTTGATAACACAGGCCTGCATTTTTTAACACTTTGAAAGTTGATTTTAAAATTTTAACTGTTTCCTAGTAATTGGGTAGCGCTGATTTCAAATCTGCTTTCAGCTTTTTTATATCACGTAAGGTTATTTTTCAAACCGGTAAAATCTAAAAATATAGAAAAAACACGATTTATTTCATTTATAAGCTAGTTTTTTAATATATTAAGGAAAAAAATACAAAAATATACAAAATATATACATATAAACTATTATAAATGGTTATTTATTCGTTACGCTTCTTCAAAAAATGTTTTCTTTTTTCAGAAAAGCTTCTTTTGATTGTTTTTCTGTTCCAACAGAAATCGGCCATCATTTTTGTGTCCCAGCGCCCCTGGTATCTTTTTTCCATCTCTTTTATATATTGATGAAATCTTTCACCTTGCTCTTCACCCACGTCCCCAAGATTTTCCGGGAATTAGTCCAAATGGGAATGTAAAAAGTGAATTTTTATGCTCATATTTTGAAATTCCTGAAATTTTCCAGCATATTTTCAACGATCTCAACATAGTAGTAATTTATGTTCAACTTCTTTAAAAGCATTGCATTCATGTTTTTCCTTATCTTCCATTACCTACCTTTTCAAATTCTGTATCTTTCATCAAGCTGCTAATCTGCGGACCTACAAAGATTCCCTCCTTTAATTTTGCCTCTAACAGAGCCTGATATGTTTTACACAAATATTTAAAACAATTTCCTTCTTTGTTTAATGCCTTAACAAATTGTTTCATACGTCCAAGTTTTAAGTGAAGTTGTGGAAGTAAAGCTTTTTGAGGGTCAATAAGACTTTCGCGTCTTTCGCGAATTACATGTATGTTTCCAGGTGTTAAAGTCTCTCTTTGTGACCAGTCTCTTTTTATCCAATGCTGTTCTCGATTCCTGCTAGCCCACTTGCACAGGAAACATGGAAAATTAGTAAATCCAGACTGCTGACCTAAGATTAAAATTTTTAGATCTTCACACACTTCCCAGTTGTGACTTTCAAATTGCATTCTTAAAAGTAATTCCTCTAAATTTTCAGTTTTTCTTTAACTTAACTGTATGGCCGACCGAAACAGAAGCAAAAACATTGTCATTTTGTAAAAGAACAGCTTTAAAGCTCCTTTTTGAAGTCGATAAAAAGTCTCCAGTCGGAAGGTTTGTAGCACCACAGAAAATAATTTTTTATTCATCAACCATTTAGAATTTGAAGTACTACATTAATTTTAAAATGTTAAAACGCCTATTATAAGTTTTTTTTATATTTTTTCTTTTTTTTTTTGCAAAAAAAAAATCTGTGGGTGATAGAGACCAATTTTATTTTAATTAGTTATTTCTATATAAAAACTGAGCTCAACAAACAAAAATCACGTCATCACAAATTTCATGCAGGCCTGTGTAATTGATAACAGTGCACTGAACTGGGTTGTTTTTCCCGTTCTTCTGACCTCTCGCGTCCTAGAGTCGAAAAGGAAAAAGGGTGGTGTACCATAAAGATTATTCCCTAAAAAGTTTAATTGCAGCAACGTAGTTACGGTAGGCGGTCTAATCTTGTTCATTAGGTTTTCTTGGAGAGCGTGACTGTGACAAAGCTATCTCCAAATTCTCAAGAATGTCCAATCTTTTCCCTTTATTTTGGTGGTGTAAGACTGGAAAATTGGACTGAACATTAAAAATATGTTGAGGCATTTTAAGATGTGTACCAAAAGCTGATTTATTATCGTGTTGTAATCTGCTTGATCTCAAATGTTCGTTAATTCTTGTTTAAAAAGATCGTCCCGATTGTCCTACTACGTATTCTGCTGGACAAGAGTGACAACAAAGCAAATAAATGCCGTTTCTATACAACATTTCCAGTTTGTCTTTAAGCCTAGAAAACAAGCTTGAAACAGAACCAACTGATTAATAGCAAATGAAAAGATTAATATTATGGTTATTTAAGGAGCGGTCCATAATGGTTCATATATTTCCAAGGTAGGGGATGAAAACGAATTACTTAGTTGAAAGCTTTTCGGCACTCTTAAACCTAGTAAGTATAGGTGTTCTCACACAAATTAGCTACGTCGTAGTTTTGTCTGGAAATTATTCTTTATGATATGAAATGGGAAACCATTTTTAAGGGCCATCTGAAAAATAATGTTTTTTCCTTATCAAAATTCTTTATTAATTTATTGTTGGTTTTACGTGCGAAAGCTTATCTATATAAAATAATAAAAAATGTTAAGTCCTACCCTGATACTGTGTAAACATAATATTACTAGAATTGACGTATGACCACGGCGTCCATTACTAAGTAACGTGATAACTACTATATCTGTAAACGGAAGCACGTAGCTTGCAGATGCCAAAAAGTGTGGCTTGAATAAATCTAGATTGCCTGATAATCTGCATGAAATTGGTGTATTTGTTTGAGCGTGGAAACGATGCTCCAACATTGATGACAAGTTGGCGTAGGACGCACGTGCTTTCGAGAATGGTCATTGAGGTTAAGTTCACTTGTTTAGCTTATTTTGTTATTGGTGAATGCCTATCATTTTAGAATAAAGAGAGGCAAAGGTAAAATTACAACTAAACTCAAAAAAAAGTTAACTTAACAGTATTTTAAAAACTATAGGTAAGCTTTTACACTAAAGAACTCGTTTCCTACAATATTAATTAATTTTGAAGAAGTAGTCCATACTCAAAGTGGAGTTAAATGATACAGAAAAAGAAAAGCACGAAGTCTTTCTCCACAATATTTATTAATCGAAAAACTAGGCGAACCTAGGATCACATCGACATGTTTCGAGTGTAGAAACACTCATCATCAGGAAACAAGGTGAAAAGTAAAATGCTGATGTTTTTAGCAAAGGAGAAAATAATGGTGAGATTGAGCCGTAATGGAGCTTTTAATGGTGTACAAGGTGTAAAATTGAATAGTCAGAAGGTTGACAATCAAGACTTCAGCATACTGAAGAGTCGAGGGTTAAGTGCAGAAGCACACTGTGCCGTGCAGAAAAATATAGGGTAGTAAAAATTAGGGAGTTTTGAAAAACTTACCTGTAAAAAGCATTATTAAATTACTGAAACATCTTGAGTTTCATTAAGCCTAGTCAGAAACATGTGAAAATGTTGGGGTGAGATGTAAAAAAAAAAAAGTTGTTTTTTAGGGGTCAAAGCATCTTTTGGTTAAAAAGTAAAAACTGTTGGGGTACCAGGCTTTTTACGGCCCAGTTACCCCGCCGGAGTCAAAGCAGACACATTTGGTGCAAAAAAGTTTTTAAGAAATTTTAAAAAAATAAATTTTCTGTTCCCGTTAGAGAGGTTCTACTGTAGCCAACACGTGTAGGATCCCCATCCTAAAATAAAAAAAAAAAAAATTCTTTTTTTTTCTTTTCTTTACATCTCACCCCAACATTTTCACATGTTTCTGACTACTCTTAATAAAACTCAAGATGTTTCAGTAATTTAATAATGCTTTTTACAGATAAGTTTTTCAAAACTCCCTAATTTTTACTAGGTACCCTATATTTTTCTGCACGGCACAGTGTGCTTCTGCACTTAACCCTCGACTCTTCAGTATGCTGGAGTCTTGATTGTCGACCTTCTGACTATTCAATTTTACACCTCTTGTACACCATTAAAAGCTCCATTACGGCTCAATCTCACCATTATTTTCTCTTTTGCTAAAAACATCAGCATTTTACTTTTCACTTTGTTTCCTGATGATGAGTGTTTCTACACTCGAAACATGTCGATGTGATCCTAGGTTCGCCTAGTTTTTCGATTAATAAATATTGTGGAGAAAGACTTCGTGCTTTTCTTTTTCTGTAATATTAATTAAGGTTGGACTAATGTTTCTGCGATAATTAATTGTTAAAAAAATATATACAGCGTGTGTGATAATATTGGCAACATATGAAAAACTTTTTTAATCTGTGATTTTAGGAAAAAAATTATTTCTCATAAAAAAAATGTTAACCTTAAAAAGTCCTAATTCGCGAAAAAAAAATCACAAATATAATATTCAGAGTGGTCATTGTGGGCAATAAATACCGTTCATTAAGAGATGCTGCCAGACGAATTCAATGCAAATCATCCTAAACGAGATATCACTCATTCCACACCCAACAAACATTTAAAGTCTTGGCGACCTCTAATTAGGAGAAAATGACCTATTTAAGTAAAAAATAGCCTATTTTTACCTCCAAATCGGCTTTTTGGACGAAACGACCAAAGAGACTAACTGCTTGGTCAAAACAAAGTGATTCGAACTTATTAATACGTGTTTAAAGTTGTAAAATATAAGAGGTCCAAAAAAGTAAATATTAACCTTGTAAATCGACTTGATAGTTAGGTCTTAGGAAAGTCAGTAATAAACGCCCAACCAGGTTATTTTTTACCTTAGATTGGGCCTTAAAGCCAAAAATCTTTTAGGCCCATAAATGAAGAACAAATTACTTCGTTTTGTCTTTAATATATCTTCATGGTCAGGTTATAATTTAGATATTTTCTGAGGAGATGTATACCCTATATTATAGTCTTACATTTTATTCTTAAAGCCCAGAAGGCTTTAAAGTATAACATAGGTTATAGTTATGACCAAACAGTACTCTTATTTTGTCCTCAACGTGATTTTAACAAGATATAAAGCCGTATCTTCCAAAAATTAGGTATTTAAAGAGATTCTAGCTTAGAAATATTTAATGATGATTGTAACGTTCATTGCACTGTAGTAAACTCGAAGCAATAATTTAGGTTATTATGAAAAAAATAAAATATTTCGATTTTCAAGTAAATATTACCGCAATCTGCGGAAGGTGCACAAAACGTAGGAGCTATACAAAACGCCGGAACAACAAAAAAAATGTTATGATTTAAATTCGAACTCGGCCACTTTCGGAAAACTTCGGAAACTTTCTCCTAGCATAATCTAATAGGAAATCGTGACCTTTAGGAAAAATATTTTACTGACGCCATATTTTTTTTAACATTGTGTATTATTTTCAATTATTTTGTTAAATTACTTGTAACACTAAAACAACAACAAATATATTACAAAAACCGAACACATAAACGAGCTAACTTATTCGTCCAAGCACAAAATATTGGCCCCATTTTAAATTAATTTCTTGTGTTTTTAATTTTAATATAGGTACCTTGTTTTTTTTAATTAAATGCCTTTTTTCTGGGGCGCGGTTAGGTTGTCAAGGTAAAATGAAATCTATACGAACATTTTTTACGCGCACCTAATTTTGCACCTCACATCGATGAAATAATGATTTTATAAGTACATACTACCACTCCATTTAAAAAATCAATAGCGGCTGACATGACATGTTCTGATTTAAGAAAACTCCTGCCTCCTGCGCTTTGCTAAAAATAAAAACAACATACTACTTTTATCTTTTTGTAAAATTGTGGTTATGGTTTTCTATCAACTTTATAGCCCATAACAGGCCCAACATAGGCCCACAAAGGTTAAATACAGGTAAAAAGCACCTCTTTACTACCAGGAAATAGACTACTTGGCCTTGTCTATGAAGCCCATATCCTAATGACAGGTGTTTTTTACCAGTTTATTACCTTGGTTTTATTCCCCACTAGGTGATAAAGTTAGTTAAAGTAATTACTAACTTCTGACTATGTAAAGCGGCCTGTCGGGCCTTATAGTAAAAAACTTAAGTGAAAGTCACCTTTTTTAGACTGTAATGGTTTGTTGGGCAGTAACTTGCTTTATAAAGTCTGTTCAATGACCGCTGACCCTTACGTTACGACTATATTTCTAACATTCGTGAACTACGTGAAATTTGCGTCAATAATGAATGTCGTAGGTAGTCAAAAAAGTTTTTTCTCATTTTTTACAGTGACATTTTTAATCAACAAAATAAAAAACTTGTTAGTTCGGAAATATAGCAACAAATTCAACTTTGTCCTAGACATCTGAAACTTTGTACATAGGCTTAAAATTACACTAGAAACAACTGTTTCCAATAACATTTTTTAAAATTCGGTAAAAAAATTCCATTTCTCAGCATTTTATTAAGACAGGTACCGAATGACAGATGCTAACAGTTGAATACATAATTTTTAGTCTAATTTAAACAAAAAGGATTGCCGTTATTTAATTTGAATAAATCTTATTATTAAAAGAAAGTTCCATTATTCGAGTTGTTAGTGTTAGCTACGGGCATTACCAAATTTCTTAAATCGTCCTGTTCCTACTTTATTGCAATACTAGCGTGTACCCGGCCTGCGTTGCAATGCCATCAGGCATTATACGCCTCTGAGATAATAATAAGGCGAGTTCACCATCACGTCAAGATTTATAAATACAAACCCGAACAAACCTCTAAATTTATTAGTGTTTCTCTACAATATTATGCATGTATTATACATAAAAACCTTCCTCTTAAATCACTCTATCTATTTAAAAAAAAACGCTTCAAAATCCGTTGCGTAGTTTTAAAGATTAGGGCACATATTGCTGGGGACAGACGCGACAGCAACTTTGTTTTATACTATGTTAAGATTATGTAATTTCTTTGTTGCTAAATGAGTACATAAATAAAATATAATAATAACCGAGATCCTAATGATAAACATAGAATTTTGAACTGGGTTAGATCTATTTTAGTTAGAGTAAGTTCACCGAATTACATTTTGCAAAGTTGTCCTAACATTTTTGAGGTTTCAAGGCACCGATATTTATGTTAGAAAGAAGGTTTTACACAAAAAATTCGACCTTTCCGCGTGGCAAAAAGAAAGGGACCTAAACATTTTCCATCGTTTCATTCAATTTTGCTGTCATTAGCTTTTACTAAGCTTTTGTTGTCCGAGGCGAACATAAATTTCTCTGGGTAATAAAAAGCATTGACCGCAAAAACTCGGTCTGTCCCCAGTGACCGTCGTGTTGACATTTCAACTGAAGTAGCGTTATGAGAAAATCCGAAAGCGTAATTTCAAATATAGAATAGAAATGCAAGAAAATGGGGAATATGTATTTGTCCATCGCCCTGGAATAATCCAATTTTTCTTGTCTCTGCGTATAATGGAAACATTCCCATTTTGTCATAGTATGTTTTCTTTTTATGGGGTCATTTTTTTAAAGCGTTGAAACTTTTATATAAGTTTCTTATTTTCTTGTTTTTAATATACCTACGCACAGTTTTTGGGGTAAATAATATCTGTTGGATATTCTATATTGCCAGAAATCAATGAAAATACAGCACAAAGTACATCAACAAAAAACCAAATTAAATTTACGAATTAACATAAAATTAAACAATTATTTTACTAGCGATGAATCACCGGCCGCAAGAGAATACGAGCGTGTGACGTAACTGCCAAAGACTGGCATATTTTAGCACGACCGGTAGCGGCCGGTCCTTATCTGCTAATAGCTATTTACCTAACAAGTGCGGAAAATGAACGCGTCTGCCGGAAAACATTTTCCACACGTGTCAGGTACAATAGGTTTTTTTCCTACAGACGTGAGGAAAATTTTTTCGGCACGATTATGTCAAAAATCCGTGCGGAAAATTGGTTTTTCCACACTAGTGCGGAAAAATTTTTCGGCACGATTATGTCAAAATCAATAATATATCAATTATTATAACTTGTAGTTATTACTTTTTTTCTCAGAATTAGTTATTGTTACATATATGTATGTGATTGTTATAGTTAATTAAAACTTATTAAATTTCTTTGAAATATGCGTTACTTATTTCCACACGTCTGTAGAAAAACTATTGTACCTGACACGTGCGGAAAATGTTTTCCCTGCACTCGGCTGCTTCACCGAAAGTCAGACTCGTGCGGAAAAATTCATTTTCCGCACTTGTTAGGTAAATAGCTATTACAGACGTGCGGAAATAAGTAACACATATTTCAAAGAACATTAATAATTTTTAATTAACTACCGTGCGAGCAAAAATTATTTGCGTCAAAGAGGGCCTTGCATCTAAGGACGTAATGCTTAGCCGTAGAGCTTAATACCTGTTGGGTGTCAGTAACTACCTGAATTAACAATCAATCCGTTATTCCGTCATCTTTGACAGTCGTTACAAGTAATTTGATTCATCGCTAATTTTTTGAACAATTCACAGAATGGGGTTTACGGAACAGCACAAAACATTCATGGTTGAAGCGTATTTTCGAAATGGGGTTAGAGTAAATGGTGAGTGGCAATACAATCTGGGTTTGTGCATGGACGATTTTCACGAAAATTTTCCTAACGTTGCTTTTATTGCTGGGGATTTTTATCATTGCCTGAAAAAAACCGGGACTGTGTTTAGGGAAACAGGTTCTATACAACACAAAAAAGGAGCAGGAAGACCATCTGTAAAAACAGAAGAACTTGTTGCAAACGTTCGTGAAATAATGCAAAATACGCCAACAAATTGTGATTATCCAAGAATATTTTTCCAGAGATGCTGGTCAACACCTTCGAAAATATGAAGAGACGTGTGAATTTATGCTTGGAGCATGGTGGCCAATTTCAGCAATTTATGTAATTTTTTTTTTCTTTTTCTTTCTGTATATTCTTACTTTGTTAATTTTGTAAACAACAAAAATAAATTTGTATTTGTCTACTTATTTTATTACTCATTAGTTTGGCATGTCATGTCATAATATGAATTTGACAAAATTTTAACCTAGATTTGGTTAGATATATCGTTCCCATATCATTGTGATGATATAAACTAAGCCCTACGTTTTTAATCAAAACCCTCTTTGATGCAAATAATTTTTGCTCGCACGGTATAATAATCTAGTTTGGGTTGTTGCGTACAGTATCAGTAACCAATTCTGAGAAAAAAAGTAATAACTACATTAAGTTATAGGAAACTGTTAAAAGAACTTATTCTTTGTTAAAATTAACATGGTAGGTAACCGAAAAGTGACAAATATAAGCATTATTAACTAAATTTGGAGCTCCCTTGGTGTTAGCAATATTATTGATAGAATATTGATTTTGACATAATCGTGCCGAAAATGTTTTCCGCACTAGTGTGGAAAAATGTCATTACATAAGCAAAATTATTCAATCCTTTCTAATAACTTAAATTAATTGATATTATTTAAGATGTTTCTTCTAATATGGTTAATTTATTTTCTATGCAGGGATGACAGAAAAATAATCGGCATTTTCCTCGCTATTTTATAGTGTTTTAGGTAGTTTATAACCTGTATCGAACAAACTCAGATAGCTATTTCCAATATCCGTATTTAAAACTAGATAAAGAGCGTAGCAAGAGAATATATTTATATAGTTTGTCTATACAAACACTATTAAACCAGACACTAAAATGACCAAAAAATTAATACATATTCTTCCACATTAAGAATTAAAACCATACAAATTGAAAATCAACTGACTTCTTGTCCTATTTCTTGGAAAAACTTTTTTTGCGTCTACA
This sequence comes from Polydrusus pterygomalis, assembly GCA_963969555.1. Classification (NCBI taxonomy): domain Eukaryota; kingdom Metazoa; phylum Arthropoda; class Insecta; order Coleoptera; family Curculionidae; genus Polydrusus; species Polydrusus pterygomalis. Next base: position 144,421,440 of record OZ018375.1, read on the forward strand.
ATACTTCATTTTTTGGAAACCTACCCTGTCCAATCCTAAAAGCCGCCACCCGCATTGCTTAGTTGTCAGTAGTGTATTTTTTTATTCTTTAAATATAAAATAGTATATTGTTTTATTAGGAGTAAAAGCGATACTTTTCTGACGAGTCTGTAGGTTTGCCGGACGAACAAAGTGAGTCCGGCAATTACGGAGGAGTCATAAGAAGTTGCTTTTACTCCGAATAAAACATACTTTTTTCTTCAGACGTTGTTTAAATATGAAAACACAAAGATACAAAATGTTTTAATTGTTTTATTTAAAAATTTTAAGTTTTGAGAAAGGCCTAGCGTTACTATGGATTTATTATTATATTGTTTGATAGCGACGTGCCATTCGATTTGACAAGTGGCAGCATTCATTATTGCGTAACTTTATTTAATTTTTATCCTTTTAAAAATATAATTTTTTAAAACTACATTTACTTCAAATTAAAATGTCAGACTCAGAATTTACCTGTACGCCCCCGGAGGTTGCCAAAATTGCAGCAAATGTTGCAAACAATTTGCTGCCAACAACTTTCTGGTATTATTTAATATATATTTAGTCATGAGAACACAGTCATACTTTTACTTCCGCTGCTATTGGCAACGGAAGAAAAAGTAAATACTTTTTCTTCCGTTGCCAAAAGCAACCGCCTTCTGACGAAAAAGTAGAACTTTAACGTCAAAAAATTAGTAGAAAAACGTCAAGTTTATTGACGTTTGAAGAAAAAATTATTATCAAGCAAGTCAAAACCTTAATGTAATATTTATTGCTCATATTTTCTGTGAAAAGGGAAAACTATTTAGAATGAAGCTAATTACTATGAGACGCTTTTACGTCAGTTTTATGTTATAACAGGAAAATACTTTCTTTTAATAATATTCTCTGCAAAAGAGTAAAATACTTCGTTGGGTACCAAAGGCAGTAGGTATTTAATTAAAAGTTTGTGAAATTAGTAGAGGTATATTAGAAGCAAATTTCTTCTATTAGAAAATATTTGCGCTGACAAATTTTACACAGTGTGAGTTTGTAAGTTATAATAAATTCAATGAAGCCAGTGCAATTTTTTTTGGTAAAATGCTTGGGCGCTGGTTTTAAATTTCGTCGGCCTAATATAAAAACTCCAATTTTGCTGGATTTGGGTTTTTTGAGTACCTAATCTTGAAGACAATTTTAAATCTATGGGATGCAATTTGGCGCTTTCTTAAAAAAAATACTGGATGTCGCACAAAAACAAGATTCTGAAACCGACACAACTCCTGTTTCATCAGAGAGCGATATGAAAAATGCATAACTCCCAGTATACCACATGTGATTTTGCACACCTTCCCGTTAAGTTTTAAATCTAAGAATGAATTTTGCATAACTCCAATATTGTTCTATAATTATATCCATATTATCGATAAAAGAATAAATACAAATCATACTGACACCAAATCTTATCATCTAATGCTGTAAATTATTATGATTATTACAGTTATGCAGTTTTCACATTAGGCGGACGATTTCAAGTTATGGTCTTTTTTATAAAAAAAACTGATCTCAAAATCTCAAAACGCCCTTTTTACACAGTCCATTTCTGAACATAGGCGTCCCTCATATGGCACCATCTCACTCTGTCTTGCGCTTCTCTTATCCAGTTAAACCCTGCTGTTAGTTTTATGTCGTTTGTCCAGCGCATCAGTGGTCTTCCTCTATTTCGTCGTCCTAGGTATGGTCTCCAGTGCAGCAGTCTGTTATTCCATCTCGGGTCCGTACATCTGGCTATGTGTCCGGCATAGTTCCATTTTTGAGTGGCAATGGTTTCGATCATATCTCTGACTTTCGTAATGTTTCTGATCCATTCGTTATTTTTTCTGTCTCTCAATATTATTCCCAGCATTTGTCTTTCCATGGATCTTTGGGTTACGGCTAATTTGGTCATTGTTAGTTTTGTTAGTGTCCATGTTTGACATCCGTAGGTCAGCACAGGAAGGATGCACTGATCGAATAGTCTTGATCTCAATCTTGTGGGGATATTCTTGTTTTTTAGGATATGTGTAGGTCTTCTGAACGCCGTCCATGCTAATCTTCTTCTGCGGTATATCTCGGTGGTCTGATTTTCTTTTCCTAGTTTCAGTTGATGTCCCAGATACGTATAGCTTTCTACATTTTCAATGGGTTGGTCTTTAAAAGTTATTTGGGGCGTCTTCTTTGCACATTATTTTGGTCTTATTTAAGTTCATTTGTAGACCGATCTTGCTTAGCTCTGTGTCCACTTCAAGCAGCATTTCTCGTAGGTCGTCCGGATTATCCGCAAGGAGCACCACATCATCGGCAAATCTCAAGTGTGTAAGTCGTTCTCCATTGATTAGTATACTATTCTCTTCCCACTTGACATGTCGAAATGCTCCCTCAAGAGCTAAATTAAACAACTTGGGTGATATAGTATCTCCCTGGCGGATCCCTCTATTTATGTTTATTTTATTTGTGTTCCCATGTAGTTTAATTATAGACGTTGCGTTATTATATATACTTTCTAAGAGCTGGGGTATATCTGTGAACTGATACAGTCCCAAATTAGCTGTCGATATCGATAACTTTTTAAAACGGCAACCCCAGTTTTCATTTAATATTTTTAAATTGCATAGGTTATACATAAGTATCAAATTTCAAATTTCTATTCCGTGTCAAATGTTGAAGATTATTAAGTGAGGGTAGAAGAAAAGTCCCGTCGTCCTTCTTAAACATTTACGCGTTTCCGCCTAAATGGCAATCATTAGGGCGTTCTGTAAGTAACAAAGGAAAAACGAAAAAATATTTTTTAACTTTCTAAGTAAGTCGGAAAAATTTTCTTATTATAAAATTATAAATCTTGAAACAAGGTCACAATTAAAATACACGATAAATTACTACATAAAAACAACAAGTGTACTTACAGAACTTAAGGTCTGTCACAAATGACATAAAAGAGACGCACTATAATATCAACATTTACGTAAAATTAAAATTAAAATCAACACTGAAATGGACGTCACCACACCAAACATCAAAACATAACTACAGCAGAGTACCGTGAGAGATTTGAACTTGAAAATATTGAATTTTTTTATATCGGAAAAAAGGTGATAGCAATATAGTTAGTCATTAAAGTTAAATTAAGTGGAGATGAAAAATATTATTCTTTCTTTATTAATTATTTGAATTGATTTTTTGTGTAACGAACAGGGGAGGAGGAGAGTCATGTTTAGTCCTTGAAAAGATTTATGGCTGCGACATGGTTACTGTAGGAAACAATGCTCTGTTCATTTAGGTTCTGTGGAGATCAAGATTGGGGGAGCGCGATCTCTATATTTTCCATGAGGTAAAATTTTTTCCCTTTGTTGAGGTGACGTAATACTTTAAAGTTTGTATCCAAGTTGAAGGTATGGGTGGATGCCTTGATGTGACAACCAAAGGGGGACTTATTATCATGTGGAAGTCTGCTAGAACGAAGGTGTTCTTTAATTCTAGCATTAAAAGAGCGACCTGTTTGGCCTACATATTCGGCGGGGCACGAATCACACGATAGTAAATAGACACCATTTTTATCCAAGTCTCGTAATTTATCCTTAAGCTTAGAGAATTGGTTAGAGATTGTACCAACTGATCTATAACACACAAACATATTGTTATTTAGTTGTTTTAAGGTACGACCAACTATTGTTGATATCTTACCAAGGTATGGGACAGAAACGAAACGTTTAAAGGACAATTTTTCTTTTTGTTCAAATTTTGGGTAGGCGTTTTCACAAAACGGTTTCCCAAGTTTTTGTAATGTTAAAGAGTTGAAAGCACAAATAATATATGTGTAGGTAAATTTTTCCCGAAGTAATTAGAAATTTGTAAGACGCGTTGTACTTGCGTTTAGGATATTGAGTAGACAACATCTTGAGCATTTATTGACGAAATAGTTATTTGTGTATCAAAGCCGTAAAGTTAATTTTTATGTATGGATCATTTTTTCTTGAAATGGAATCCTCAATGTAGCCTTCCGCTACAGAATTAGATTTCCAACCTCCGTGGCTTTCTAACATTAAAATATCATCCCCTGTTTCAACCAAAAGATAGGCTGGACATTTTCTAAAAGAATTACCTAACATATAATTAATTTGTGTTGGGCTACATACTTAGTGAAACTGTTGTTCCATTATTGCACAAGATCACAGGAAGAAAAAACAATAACTACTTGTTATGTTTCACAAATTTAATCAGTTTCCTGATACGTGTTTCAGCCCTTGCATTACCAAGAAGATACTACTGAGCATCTTCTAGTACTCCTTTGACAATGGCGTGTCAGGAAACTGATTAAATTTGTGAAACATAACAAGTAGTTATTATGTTTTCTTCCTGTGCAATGACCTAAAAGTATAAACACCAACAACTTGTGAGGAACATTTCTCATAGCGATACATAATAAAAAACGTTTGATAACGTTGATTGGGCGGTTGAGAAGTCCACAGCCAGACTCTAGACGCTTATCTGATTATTATAATACTGACACTGGAAGAAACGGAAAGCTTGCAAGCGGGGCGTCGCCCCGGGGCCCCCGACCCAGAGAGGCCCCCCGCCAGGGGTTGGGAAGAGGAAAATATTTAGCTTTATTCGAATACATTAATACATACATTGCAAACAATTTTTTTGTCAATACTCCAACAAACTTAAAAAAAAAGTTAAAAAACATGTTCAGGTAATAGAAAAAAGCAAATCTCAAAGTTTGCTGAATGAATTGTCGCAAGATGAAAGATTAAATTAAGATCCTCAACAACCCCTCCGCGTGAACATTTTCTACCCGATGATAGATACAATATCATCGCAACTCGAATCTAGGTTTGTTGGTAGGTATAAAATCCTGCAACCTCAATATCTCACAAATTCATCGAAAAGCGAGTTAGAACAAGAAGCTGATCTGTTTTCCAAAACTTTCTTAGATAATGTGTCACCTTCTTTTTCCTCTCAGTTGCTTACTGTATTGCATGGTCGACATTTTCGGAAGAGATAAGTTCAAAGAAAGATGTTAAAGAGTTAGCCCGTTTCTTGATCATTCAGAATGCGTTGTTGTCGTCCAGTTATCCAGATGGGTGCACAGCACTTCTGATGTTCCTTATTGTCCCTGTCACTACTGCGAAAGCTGAACGGACTTTCTCCAAATTAAAGTTGATAAAAAACTACTTGCGTACCTCAATGGGACAAAATAGACTCAGTAATTTAGCGCTACTGTCCATTGAAAATCGAAGAGCGCGCAAAATTGACTTTAATAAAGTGATAAACGAATTTTCCACTATAAAATCTGGAAAGAAGTGTTTTTAGTTGTAAGTTCTTGCGTCTGTAACAAAATATCATGAGAGCTCGGTGTTAACGTAGATTCTATGTGTAGAAGATTGCCAGATTATAGTAATAGCTGTTCCAACAAGTTGGTATAAGATACAATAAATATCTACATTAACAAAATACTGTTATTCGTACCCGACATTAATACTGTGGTATTATCAAAAGTAATTTCAATAAGGGGCCCCAAAATTAGTTTTGCCCCGAGGCCTATTCAGCTCTAGCTCCGGCCCTGCTTGTAAGTAAATTGCATAGCAACACACTTTCTAGTTTTATTTTTATTGGCAAAATACCTTAAAAAGCAAATTAGAATAACATTCTAGTAGGTTATCGTCATAATGCATTTGTCAGAAAAGCGGCCGTGAAGTAAATGCGGCAATGAAGTATATGTGGCCGTGACGTAAATAGGCCAAAAAGTTATTTTTCATGGACACTACTAAAGCCGTAAAACTTCCTGTTTTGTGACAGTTGCCTAAAAAAGCATTATAGATGGATAGATGGTTTTTTATTTTACAACTTAATTAATTTTGATTTGTTTAATATCTTATAAATGCCATACATTTTCGAAATGTTTTCCTGGAAATTAATTCCTGGGTGCCTCCCCCTGCAAGATTCCAATACTTTTCTTTTTGTAAAGGAAATAAAAAATGTACCGTATCAACAGAGACTAAAATCGTACCACTTAGTCCATCTTTCTTAACCACAACAAGATCTTTTCAACAAAATCCCAAGATAAGAGGCATAAAACTCTCAAAAGTTACATTTAAATACCAAAGCCAGCCATTTCCTTTAATATGCAAACAAAAACACTTTTGAATAGTTTGCAGTGCACGTACTTAAGAACGATATTTGAATATTTAAGCCATAAAATGCTTCCAAAGAAAGCCTCGACAATGCATCGTTGTGTGGAACTTTTACATTTTTGCAGTGAGAAATATTTTGAATCTGAAATATTCTCGGCGAAATAAAATTTATTTTTTATTTTTTTTTTGTCTGCATTGTCGCGTAGTGGTATACAGGTATTTGAAACAAGATAACCTATTATACATGATAAAGAAACGGATCAGTATTTTCTATACAGTGTCACCAGTAAAGTCCGCATCATATGGCATTTTTTTTATTGATAGCTTTATTCGAAATTTTACTTTGGCATCAAGTTCTGCTTCGATCGAGATAAAAATTTACCAAAAAAATAGTAGTCACGTGATTTGCATTATCTGTCAAATTTTAATTTTTTCCAAAAAATAATTCAAAAGTGGAGTTATTTCTAAAAATATCAAAAAAAGTTATTAAAAAAAGTTTTTTTTAATGCAGTTTCCAGCCCACACGCAAAATTTCAGCTGCATAAGATAATTTTGATTTTTTACCTATATTTTGTAAATTGCACCACTTTTGCAAAATAAGACTCAATGCAACCTACATAAAACTTCTTCTTCCAAATTTTAATAGCCCAAATTTGATTTTGTAGAAAAACACACATTTAATATGGCGCGGCGCTACTTTAAAGAAAATGTATCTGAAATAAAGCATTGTCAAAACTAAGATTTAAATTAAAATTATCTTATGCATGCGACATTTTTAGAATTAGAGAATTACTTTTGAATTATTTTTTGGAAAAAATTAAAATTTGACAGATAATGCAAATCACGTGACTACTATGTTTTTGCTTAATTTTTATCTCGATCAAAGCAGAACTTGATGCCAAAGTCAAGACACTGTAGGTAATTGCTACCAAAACACGGGTATTTGGCTATTTTTTGGATAAAACGGAAAAGTAACGAAATATTGCTCAAAAAAATAAATGGCGAACGTCTGTGGCAATTGTGTTTGCAGTTAAATGTCTGGTTAATTTGGTTTTAAGCTGTAAAATAATAATCTTCCAGGTGCATTATAAAGTTTTAAATAACAAGTTTTAAAGCGTTATTTCTTCGTTATTTGCCCGGGATGTAATATAAGCCTTGACTACCCTTGGGGGTTAATTATATCCTCCCAGGGGGTGGAAAGTGATAATAAAAAACGAATAAAATACTTTAAGACGACGAGGACTCTTTCCACTCTCTCAAACGGCCAAAACCCACCCCTTTCATATGATACCTTTTATCAACGCTTGTTTAGGAGGTAACTTAATACAAGTAGAATCATAATGAAAGCGTGTTAGTTAGGGAGGCTTCGGAGCAATTACGCTAAAAACCTTGCTGTCACCCGTTCGTGCCTAAAAACCAATAAAAGGGGTGTTTTTTGACCGTTTAAGGGGTTGCCCTAAGTAAAACCATCATATTCGTGCTCGACATCCTCTAAGTAGAGGGGAAGGAAAGTGATCTTGCTGCGTTCCCAATTTGTAACGAATTCAGGCCAAAATCTCGACGTCTGAACTATGGACTCATTAAATATCTTATAAATACATTTATAAGATATTATTATTATTATCTTATAAAATTCTTCCTTTTCTCCTGAATAGGATGCCAGTCTTATTAATAATTGTAATTGCTTGACCTGCCAATATACCGTGCGAGCAAAAATTATTTGCATCAAAGAGGGCCTTGCATCTAAGGACGTAATGCTTAGCCGTAGAGCTTAATACCTGTTGGGTGTCAGTAACTACCTGAATTAACAATCAATCAGTTATTCCGTTATCTTTGACAGTCGTTACAAGTAATTTGCTTCATCGCTAATTTTTCCAATTTCTTGAACATTTCACACCATGGGCTTTACGAAACAGCACAAAACATTCATGGTTGAAGCGTATTTTCTAAACGGGGTTAGAGTAAATGCATGGTGAGTGGCAATACAATCCGGGTTTGTGCATGGACGATTTTCACGAACATTTTCCTAACGTTGTTTTTATTGCTGGGGATTTTTATCATTGCCTGAAAAGAACCGTGGCTCTGTTTAGGAAAACAGGTTCTATACAACACAAAAAAGGAGCAGGAAGACCATCTGTAAGAACAGAAGAACTTGTTGCAAACGTTCGTGAAATAATGCAAAATACGCCAACAAATTGTATAAGACGCATGTCCCAAGAAGTGGGAAGATCTTATGGAACATGCAGGACTATTCTTAAGAAGCAGCTAAATTTATTTTCTTATAAAGTGCAAGTATTCCAAGAAATACAAGCCTCAGATTTTGAGAGACGCAGAAATTACTCTCAATGGTTTATATAAAAATTTTTTGGAAAGAAATGATTTATTAGACCTTCACATTTTTTTCAGATGAAGCCTGGTTCTACCTCTCCAGTTATGTATATTAATATATATTTCTGTATACTCTTACTTTGTTAATTTTGTAAACAACAAAAATATATTTGTATTTGTCTACTTATTTTATTACTCATTAGTTTGGAATATCATGTCATAATATGAATTTGACAAAATTATAACCTAGATTTGGTTAGATATATCGTCCCCATATTACTGTGATCTAAACCAAGCCCTAGCTTTTTTAATCCAAGCCCTTTTGATGCAAATAATGCATGCTCGCACGGTATGAATAGAATGTTTTTAATGAATTTTTTTTTCGTATCCTAAATAATTATAAATTACCTTACCTTATGGTACTCTATTACGCAACCATCGTAAGGACTTAATTACTTGAATTACCTGAAAATAAAAAATATTATTAAAAAAGTGAAAAATCAGGGTTTTTTTTACAATCCACTGAATGAATAAGTATAATATAGGGAATATAGGCTATTTCATTTAACTGAATGGATTAATGGGAACGAAAAACAAAAAGTCTTTCTTCAAAATTATTCCTTCCAAGGTCTCAATATGTTTCGAACGTAGCAACGCTCATCATCAGGAGACAGAAAAGGCTTTGCTGATGGTGTTAGTAAAAGATAAAATGGTAGATGTTATCCAACCTTCATAGAGCTCTTATGGAAGATACAATTATTGTGTGCTGGTATAAATTAAACAACATTTAATCATGAAAGAACTGAATTTTATGACCGTTTAGAACAGAGGTTCCCAAACTTTTTTTTCTCATAGACCACTTTAAAAATTTTGCTGGTTCTGGTGGACCCCTACAGTTCATATTTCCAAAACTCGACAAAAAATGTAAAGATTAGATCTATAACCATGGAAATTTGCGTTGCGGCTGAGTTCCAACCACGAATTAACAGTTTTCGAAAAAAAAGTGAGAATTGATTGGTTAATTAATTAATTGGTTGTGCTGTGAGTGGATGTCAAAAAAGTAATGTTGGTCAATCAAAAAAGTGATAACATCTAACTATACTTTTTTGGCATCTACTCACAGCAGAAGAAACGGATCAATTCTTATTTATTTTATTTATAAAACTCCCGGAGTGGTAAAAACAAAAAAAAGTATATTTTCTTGTGTTGTATTTATTCAAAAATGTAATTATTACACTAATAATTATTATTCTTATCATATTACATTGTAAGGTTTACATTACATTGTAATATGATAACAGTCGTAATATATTTGAAATTAAACATTAATAATTCAGTAGTAACTTTTCTTTTCGAAATTCAGAGAACGAATGAGTAACGTTTATCCTTGGCAGTCGGTACTGAATATGGAATATGCAAGTTTTTACAAGTAACAGTCGCAGAGCTTCTTAAAATATTATCTGCCTACATTGATAGGTGAAGTCAAGCCAACATTTTAGTTCTTCACTATCGAAACCAGATAAATTTTCGTGGACGCCAACGTAGACCCCCGTCGAGTCTCCCGTGGACCCCTGGGGGTCCACCTGGACAACTTTGGGAATCACTGGTTTAGAATATTGCTTGGCAGTTAAGGGAGGGCAGCTTGAACATTTAATTAAAGAACATTAACTTTCCAACCACCAAAGGTGTTTTTTTCTCGTCTCCAAATATTGAAATAAATAAAGTTCTCACTATGTCGTTTGGGTAACTTGTCCTTTCTAAATTAGTTTAATCATTAATTTTTTAAGTACTGTAAAACATGTTGAAACTAATAAAAAATAAAACGTCCACAAACATTTCATATCAGCCAGGTAGTGCTTGGAACGCTAACATGCAACAAGATGATATCAAGGCTGGTTTGCGAATGCAAAAAGAAATTAGTGGGCCTGGCAAAAGCTAATATGGGTATACAACAATGGATACCAGGACATAAAGGTATTACAGCACACTTATCTCATATTTTACTTTGAAATCTCAAACATCGGCTGCTGACGCACATCTTCGCAGACAACATGAGGTATCACGCCTCAATAAAGACCTGGAAGAAATTTTGTCTTGGGGTGACAGTAACCAAGTCAAATTTAACGCTCAAAAAACCCAGGCAGCAGTTTTCTCTAAAAAGTTTAACATTGCAGAACCCGATATCGTTATGGCAGGACACGCAATTCCACTGACTTCGTCTATTAATTTGCTGGGTGTCAACCTGGGAGGAAATATGTCTTGGCATTATCACGTTGTGGTAATCGCCAAGGCAGCTTCTCAGAAGCTCGGTATACTTTTCCGTACCAAAAAGTTGTATACACCTCAACAACTTTTGACACTCTATAAAGCCCAGATTGGACCATCACTGGAATACTGTTCTCATATCTGGAGTTCTGCACCGAAGCATACCCTTCGGTTGTTGGATTCAATCCAAAGGAGAGCCGTTCGTCTAATCGGCGACCACAAGCTGACTAAGAACCTCGACAGCTTAGAACATCGAAGACAGGTTGGTGATTTGACTCTCTTCTACAGATATTTCCATGGCAAGTGTTTCTACACCACCTAGAGTAATGCATAGCAGAAACACACGACGAACCACTGCCGCCCGTCCCTATGTGGTTTAACTTGGTACATCCTGAACATCATTGATTCAGAACTCTTTCATTTGGAGGACGTCATCTTTGTGGAACGGCCTTTCTGAGACCGTGTTTCCAACCGAATATAACCTGCAACGATTCAAGAAAAACGTGAATCGCTTTCTTCGCACACGCACCGCTCCCAGAGCGCCTTAAAGGATTTTTCCTATAGTGCTTGTGCTCGATCATAAAAAAAAAAGGAAACTAATATGCTGACGAACGTGCAAAAGGGGTTCGTAAAAAACATTTATAGGTCCACAAACCGAACAAAACCCAAGATGCACAGTACGGAATGTCAAGAAACGATGGGCAAAGATGAACTCAGAATCTACAGGAACAGATAAGAACTAAACAGTAGTAAATATTTCATCGGGAATCCAGACCCGAAATAAACTAGACAGCTATCTGGCAGGACACACTGAGAGAAAACTCTATTAGCCGTAGCCAGAAGTCCATTAGTAGTACCAAAAAATATGCATTAAATGGGCGCCGAAAAAACAACTCTGTTGTTTAGGTTCATTTTTGCAACCCATATAAATTTTTAAAAAAATAATGTACTAAATGATTGTCCTCAGTGCATATGGCTGTTAAGAAGCCCCTGCATCTTATGCAACTGTACAACGGCGACCTAAGCTGCAGGTTATTCGGACTAAAAAGGAAACCGTACAGAACATCATCTAAAACTGCAAGTCATTGAGCCTAATAAATAAAAATGTAGTGACTGCTTTTTCTTATTAAATCGAAGTAATTTCTTGAAAGCCAATGAATAAAAATTAAAGTAATTGCTTTTGCGTCCAGCAATAATTGCTTAAAAGTGCAGGAAAAAAAAAGTGCAGGAATTGCTTTTAGTCAATGCTTTTTCTTAAAAAATTGAAGCAATTCCTATCGTTTGCTTAAAATGTAATGAATAAATTAAGGAATTGCTTTTTCTAGTGTACCAATTGCTTTCAACTTTTTAAGGTAGGTAGATCCCTGCATCATTTGCTTGGTAGCAGTCAACTTTAGTTCTCCGCGGCATACACGTGCATTGCTCTTAATTTGTGTCTTCAATTATGGCTGAATATATAAACGTCCGTAGAAGAAAAATCTACAGTGTACGTAAAAATTGCAGATATGATGATTTCAGAAAGTTATATCGATTTGACTGCGAAAATGTTAAGTGGTTGGCAAATTATTTTTTGACTGATACTGATAAAAGGCGCCTTTAAATAAGATTAAAGTCTTTCTGTGGAAATTGTCGGATCCGGGCTTTCAAAATTTTGTAGGTAAAGAACTCGGTGTTCACCAAACTACTGTCTGTAAGACATACACTTCTGTTATAGGTGCAGTTTTGGAGAAGACAAATATTTTTAATAAATTTCATACAAGTGCTGAAGCTGTTGTGGAAGCTACATGGTTGTGGTCAGAGAGATTTATTTATGTTCCTCCAATTTGTGAACGAATATCGATTGATTGTCTTTAATTTCTTTATCACTACTATCACTTTCCTCATTTTCACTGAAATCTGCCATATCACAAATACAGGGTGGCCCTTTAGTGTGGCAAAGTACAATAGCTCCGTTACTATTTCAAATACATTAAAAATATTAATACAAAAGTTGAAGGGCAGTAAGTGACTTATAACGTAAAATTATTTTTAACTTTATAGGGTGGCTCGAAAAAGCGGAACAAAAAAAATGTACTTTTTTCAAATGGAACACCCTGTATATTTTTTCATTTTTAAATTCTACATAGAATTATAATTATTTTTTATGATATACATTATTAGTCTATACTTTATAGTTTCCGAGATATTGACTGTTGAAAAGTGACATTTTTGAACTTTGACAGCTTCTAACTTTCTAACAGTACGTCTTAGAGCAAAACGGCTTACATGTCCCTATCTTCAATTTTTATTATCTTCCCAAAAAAATCAACTTCCAGTTAAACCGGAACAACTATATTTCCTGCTTTCGAGTAACATCCGGTTTAACCGGAAGTTGATTTTTTTGGGAAGATAATAAAAATTAAAGATAGGGACATGTAAGCCGTTTTGCTCTAAGACGTACTGTTAGAAAGCTAGAAGCTGTCAAAGTTCAAAAATGTCACTTTTCAAGAGCAAATATCTCGGAAACTATAAAGTATAGACTAATAATGTATTTAATAAAAAATAATTATAATTTAATATGGAATTTAAAAATGAAAAAATATACAGGGTGTTCCATTTGAAAAAAGTACATTTTTTATTGTTCCGCTTTTTTGAGCCACCCTATAAAGTTAAAAATAATTTTACGTTATAAGTCACTTACTGCCCTTCAACTTTTGTATTAATATTTTTAATGTATTTGAAATAGTAACGGAGCTATTGTACTTTGCCACACTAAAGGGCCACCCTGTATAAGTTTCCTATTTTCCACAAAAACGTAACAGATTACTATTGTACTAAATAAATAGACCAACGTTGTTGTATTTACATCAACTCTTTTGCAAATTAGGCACCAAACTGGACATAAAATCTATAATCTCAACAAGTGGATGAGCCACGTCTGAAGTTGTGTTGAATAAGCATTTGCTACAGAGGTGTAAGAAAAACAGCAATTGCTTCAAAATTTTATTTATATCCAGATCTAGCAATCCTTTTAATTTTAGGATTTGCTAGTCAAGCAATTGCTTTATTAAAAAGTAATTGCTTCAAGTAATTGCTAATTTTTTATTTATTAGGCTCATTGGATCGGCAAAGGCATCAAATACTCGAGCTACCAAGACTAGAACCAGATCGACACTCTTTCTAGCTGACCTAAACAAGTTTGTGCAAGGAATTGGGATAAATGAGTGCGTGTAAAACCAAACTAGGATGCGACGTTGGACGGACCCTCGAAAAATAAAGGAAAAAAAATTGATATTATTATTACTAGTGGCTTCATTAACGTGTGCTTTCTCTACAGCATCATGTCCATGGAGTTAAAAATTATAACTTTATGAATTAAGTATGAAGCAATTACACAGAAAATTAAAATATAGTAAATATTTAATGTATTATTTATTACTTTTTGGTCAATGAGACTCTTCTAAGTTTAAATATACCTACAATTAATTCATCATTTAATAATTACTGCAATTATTGGACATCCTATAAACTTTAAAAGGTAGTTACCCTGGAATTGCCCCAGACTATAGACGAGCGCAGGTATGCACCCTCATAATGAATTTATGACCATGATTTTCTCAACTAACCCGAGATGAAAACCGGGCTAGGCCCAATAAAGCCGCGCAAATTGTGACGTCGGAACTCATTTGTTCCCGAAGATTAATCCTCAAAGTGCCTCATACATTTCCTTGGGTGGGTACTTAAATTTTCAGCCGGCGCATTCTAACTGCTAAAAAGTCAGATAATAAAATTTTTATTGTACAGTAGTGTGTTTTAAAAGGGTAAAATTATACTATTGTCACTTTCACATTATTCGTCTCAGATAGTCTGTTTTCTAAGTTTAAATAATGGTAAGGTAATTTTAAATAAAATATATCTGTACTCCGAAGGCATAAGACACTATGTCCAATTTTTACAAAAATTAGGTAACTATGTAGTTTTATTTAGAAAATTAAACTCTTTTGTGGGGCATACTGCATACAACACCAAGTCCAATTAGTTAAGGTAGCTGAGAAACAGGGTAGACTTTAACACTATGTGCATTTTTATTCAGAGGCCTAAGACAGGTAATATATCTGTATGCCTCGGATCTTTTGTAATATCTTTAGCAACACATTTAGCGGCATAGAACACTATACAATCACTTGGTGTTATTTGCCTCTAACTGGATCTATATAATAGTCGGTGGGGATTACACATTATGTTAAACGCCAGCTGACTATCGGCATCTAGGCGGCAATAAGTTTTTATTCGGTCTATTATTACTTTTCCTTTTACCAAAATGCATACCATTTCCATTTAATATACTCATTTTTTGTAAAAATTGGACATAGTGTCGTGTGCCTCCCGAGTACAGTATTATGGCTTATAATTTTTTACAGGTATAGAACACTTTGTCCTTCAAAATACAAATAATCTGTATTATTGCGATTACATATGATAATTAAAATTAAAAAAAAAATTACAAAGAAACACTAGGTTAGGTTAGGTTAGGTTAGAGTGGCAGACCTCTGGAATTGACCAAACAGTCACACGTAGTCCTATAGGACCGTTGTGATACCACACATGTTCCGCGGAACCTATTGCATCAGCTTCCTGATGGTTAACACGATCGTAGAAGAATCTTGACAGCTCATTCAAACCAGCCACTGCTGTTAATAAACTTAGTAAGTCGACCCAGTTGCAGGCTGCTCACTTCCTCCAGATCATTAAAAAATGGTTCACCCAGTGCATTGAACCTTCTTCTCGCGAGGCCGGGGCATTCACACAAGAAATGCTGAATACTTTCCTCCTCTTCCTCATCTCTGCAATTCCTGCAGAAGTCGTTAGTTGGTATTCGCATACATTCAGCGTGTCTACCGAACAAGCAAAGTCCGGTGACTACGGCAGTGATGTTGCTTAGGTCCTTCCGACTGTGCTGTAATAGCGCTGCGGTTTTCCTGTTATCAAGTAGGGGCCACAATTGCCTGGAGATGCTACAAGTTGTAAGTCCTGTCCATCTGCTTTGCGCAAGTTGTTTAGCTGCTCGATCTATCTCTTCTTTGACTGATCCCAGTGGTCTAGCCACAGTATTCTCTGCTAGTTCGACAGACATGCTTGCGCCCTCCCTGGCGAGCGCATCAGCAGTCTCGTTGCCATATATGTTACTGTGTCCAGGAACCCAGCACAAGGTGATTCGATGTTGAGCACCAAGTGTGCAGAGATTGTTGCGACAGCGCCTTACTAATTTTGACTTAGTGCTGCTGGAGCAAATTGCCTTTATTGCTGCTTGACTGTCTATATAGATAGCTATAGATGCAGGTCCTCTCAAGCCAGGGTGATCCCGCAGGGTACTGACTGCTTTATCCACTGCAAAAATTTCTGTCTGTATGACCTTTGTATTGGCATGCTCTCCGCCGAAGATCGTCATATGAATCTACATAAAAAGCATAAGACCAATATGCTAGTATATAGGGCTATTATAGTCTGGGGACCTAAAACAAACCAAAGAACAGCTGGCCAAAAATTTAAGCGAATTCAAAGACTGGCGTGCCTTAACACCCTGGCGACATGAAAACTATACCAACGACAGCAATGAAGGTAGTTCTTAATTTAACCCCCCTCAACGTTTTTTTATATTAAGGAAGTGGATTTAACGACAGTTGGACTTGAACCTACTGGTTGGTACCGGCGCAATAAGACATAGCATGTGAACGGAATTAAACAAGATTCCACTACTACAATGACATGCAAACGCAAACTCGATACCACCGAAAATGTTTTTAATAAACCTTACAACATACAATCTAAAGGCATTGTTGATGCGGCCGTGGAAGATGCAATATACAGCTACGCAAGTTGATCCAAAACAAAAACATGTTTAGGATCTGGAATATATGCCGAATAACTAAACCTAATCTTACATTGGCCTACGGGAAAATATGCAATGGCCACAAAAGAGATCACCAGTAGAAACATAACTGATGACCGTCATCTACATATGCACGGACATGCACTACTAACCCTAAGATTACCTTAGGACTAGTTCTAGAATGTCACCAAACCTGAACTGACATGAAACATCACGGGAAAATCGGATTGCTGACTTACTAGCAAAAAGAGCTGCCAGGCTCAACATTAGGCTTAACAACATCAGGGATAACGGATTTAATACAAGAACACTCCCACAAAAATGTTTAAAGACAATAATTGTTAAAACAACAAACTGTGAACTCTCGAAAGTTATTAAAATACCCAGACGCGGTAACAACCAAGAAATAAATAACTATGTCCAGGAAGTATCTACAATCTACATTAACAATAGGCATTTAAACATGACATTGTCGGCTGCGTAAACAACTTTTCAACATGAAGCGATACACCTCTATGTAGAGGGTGTGGGTGTGAACAGGAAGAAGAAACAGTTGAACATATTGTCCGTGACTGCCCTGCTATCTCATCCAGTAGAATTTTCATGCGTGGCTAATACTAGCCTACCCTGGGTGATATAAAGGAGTCGCCATTAGTCGTCAACTACTTTAATGTTGGGTTGCACAAAGGTTTCTAATAATGATTAACTAATCAGTGAACTTTGAATGTGATATGCAAGACATTGGCAAACATAATTTACTGACAATTAAAGTTGCGTGATTGGTGGAGAATTATTTATGTCTTTATGTCATAGTTAAAGTTGCTAATTGTTTAAACTTTTTGTGCAATATGTAGGTATCTCTTTAACTTAACTTTATTTCCTGGAAAGCCTAGCTCACTCTACACTCCTTCCAGATACTGATAGACGCACAGTGACGTGAAGTTTTTTGCAGAATTTTTTACTATGCTCCGGAGCACCAATCGTTTTTATTAAAAACGGGATTACTTAGCTTTTATCCTCAGTACCCCACAAAAACACTTTTTGGAATGTAATTGTATCGTGATATCTTCACAATTGTGATTAATTTTATCCTTATAATGTCTTACTGACATATACTTGAAAAGTTTTATAAAAAAAAATTAAATAATCTTCGACACCTTCTTCTTAGAAATATTTGTTCTTCTTTCCCAATTTGGTTGGTTTAGACCACCTTTAATAACTTTTTCACATACTCAGTATGGTTTAACCTTTATCAATATTCTTCATATTATGTCTTTTCCACGCATCAATTTTTTAATTCTATAAAAGCTCCATTAAGGTTCTAAATCATTTTCTCTTTTGCTAAAACCATCAGCACTAAATACATTTTGTCTCCTGATGATGAACGTTTCTACGTTCAAAACATGTGGAAACCCCTCTTGAATTTTTATTCTATTAAACTTTGTGGAGGAAGACTTTTAGTTTTTCTTTCTTTCCCGTACTTTCAACTCCACTTTAAGCATGGACTATTTCTTCAAATTAAACACAAAAAGTTGGACTGGTTTGTACGCCACTGTAGACGCATCCTAAAACTATTCTCATATAACGAATTACCGGATTAAAAAGTTTTGCAATATCCTTTCTTAGTGGATATCCAGGGCCTAAAGTAAACCTGCATTTAAAATTTCAGCTCTTTAGTAGTTGGGCCTGGGGGTTAATAGATCAATGGTTGGGGAGCATGTTTACTTTAGATAATAGCCATTTATTGTCTACAATTAACTACGCTATATGTAAAGGGGTTTCCAATAAGAACGATATGATTTCAAAATGAAATAAAATTAAAATAATTTCAGATACAACAAAACGTTTTATATTATCTTAAAGTATAGTCGATAACATTTTTTATGTTTTGAATAACACATCGTTTAAATGTCCTCCGCGACTTCGTGTACACGAGCGAATTCGACGAACCCAATTTTCGATGACTTTATGCAATAAATCGGGCGTGATCTGACGAATGCAGGGTTCAATGTTCAACCTTAATGCATCAAGTGTTTGTGGTCTGTTTTCATAAACCCTAGATTTCAAATAGCCCCACAAGAAGTAGTCTAAAGGAGTTAAATCAGAGCTTCTTGGAGGCCACTGAACAGTAGCATTCCTTGAAATTATCCTTTTGTCAAACTTTTCTTGCAGTATATCGATAGTTTCATGAGCAGTGTGACATGTGGCAGTAGTAGCACCGTCTTGCTGGAACCACATATCCTCCAAATCAAGTGCATCTAAATTTGGCCACAAAAAATTTTATTAACACTTGTCGATATCGTTCACCATTCACTGTAACTGCATCTCCTGCCTCATTTTGGAAAAAAAAATGGTCCGATGATGCCACCATACCATAAATCACACCATACAGTTACCTTTAGGGGATACAAAGGCTTCTCATGAATCTGTTGTGGATTGTTTTCATACCAAAAACGGCAATTTTGCTTGTTAACGTATCCGTTTAACCAAAAATTAGTTTCATCTGAAAAGATAATTTTTTTGGCAAAATTAGGATCCCTTTCAAGTTGTTCTAAACTCCAAGTAGAAAATTTTCTGCGCCGACGATGGTCCAGTGGCTTAAGTTCTTGGGTCAAAATAATCTTATACGGGTGTAAATTCAAGTCTTCTTTCAAAATACGCCAAGTTGTCGTTTTTCTAATCCTTAACTCTTGAGCACGACGAGGAATTGATAAATTTTGATCCACTGCAACACTAGCTCTTACAGCAGCAATATTCTCAACAGTTCTTGCGTTTCGATGTCTTCTTGGTGTTTTTACATCGTGAAGAGTAAAATTATTTTCAAATTTCTCAACGATGCGACGAATGGCAAGCAAAGGAGGACGATTATTTACACTAAAGTTCTCGCGAAGTGCGCGATAAGTGTTCACAAAAGATCGTCTATTTTCGTCAAATTTTTGGATAATAACCAAACGTTCTTGAAGCGCGTATTTAGCCATAATAAATTGTTATAGTTTACTGACAATAACTGACAACTAGTGACAGGTATAACTTTATTACCATGGTTACCATATCGTTTCAAAATCATATCGTTCTTATTGGAAAACCCTTTATATACTTTTTTTTTAATATTTCTGATATTTGTAAAAACCTATCCGATTCCTTTATAAAGATAAAGTTTAATAATCGTGACAGTTTAGATTTTTAGCGCTTAAGCTGTCTTCATTTTAAACCCAAATTTTATGAAATTATAAAAATGAGACAAGCTGAAACGTAGCTTACTAAATTAATGCAGATTGCTACCTTCAGAGAAGCATTATCTCGGAGCCTTAAGTTACCGCGACCGAATTCCCAAAGACATGCCGCAGCGGAAAGGTAAGTTAATGCTTGCGTTTCAGGTAAAGTTTCTAAAAGCTCGCCTTTCCGTTTTAATTAAATTAATCATTTCACATGTGAAATATTGTTAAAGAAGTATTTTAAAATAGCAGAAGTTTAATGTAAAATTATGCTATGGAATTTAATCCTGTGTGTCTTAAATTATTACTCTTGAAAGCTAACCTAAAAGTTTGTCAAGTCAAATATTTTTTTAATGGCTTTTGCTAGTGAAAAGAAATTTGATGATGGGCTATTCTAGCAAAAGTAAGATACACTGCTATCCCCCTCGACGTTCCACCTACCGATACCGTCTTCCTCAAATTTAATAATCATAGTTTCTCACCAACTTCTAACAGCAAAATTTAAATTAATTTGATCATAAAAACTTCAGAGACTTGGACTATCTCGAATACCTTGAAATCCATATACATTCAATTAACTATCCAGATTCATGTCTGAATTTAATACTCAAGGAAACTAACAACCGAAATCCAATTTTTAGACTCTTTCAGCGATAAGAATTTATTATTTACCTTAACCTACGCTTGTGAACTTTTGACTTCTCCCATTTTATTAACAATAGGACGGTTTTGCAGAATACATATATCATAATTTAAAAATCCTGTTTAAATTATTTTCTTTTCAACAATTGACGGAGTTACCTACCTTTTTATACAATTTTATTCATTATGACTTATTTAAAGTTTTTATACCACCTTTCTGTCTTCTATTAATCGTCATTTTGTGTATAGTAACTACGTTTTTATCTGAGATGTCCCTCATGAACTTTGTGTCCATGTGTCAAATGTCAGTTGTTTATAATTTGAAACCTTTACCAAGAAAATTTGTTTAGAAATTTTCAAATATCTTTTTAATAGGTATGTTTCTTGTCTCCTGGACATAATTTGACGAGTAAGTATTCTTACGTAGTTTGTTCCTACTATTTTTTACTCTTGTTTGTGTTTTTCTTTTAGAACCAAAGCCCTGATGATGGCCTCCTAATGGGCCGAAAGCGTCAGGCGATATTGAATGAATTGCGCTGAATACACAAAGGAATGCAATTTCTGCCGCGGCATCGTTGTTTGATCATGATGATTTTTTCCTAGTGTCCGTCCAGTTGCCGCATTCACTTTTCGGCCAGGATTGGCCCATGGTGCTCACCCTTGTTAGCCTTACACCCAATCATTAATTCCAGCTTCTTGCCCTAGTTTGTGTAGGTTAACTGGAAGAATTTCTGTATATCTTCTGGTTCTAGTCTTGGTTGCCCGAGTATTTGCTGCCTTTCTCGATCCAGTGCCTCGCATTGGCAGATACTAATCTTAGTATTCACCTGAAGACGACTGGAGATACTTACCAGTTGAAACGTTGTGATTTAAAACAAATAAAGACAATGGAAGTCCAAAACTCTTTCATCATTCATACAATTAATATTCTTTTTTTATAAAAAATATTAAAATCATAAATAATAATCAATGGCATTTCAGCAACGAATTATTGTGAAACAAACTTTGCATATTAAATATTTTATTCGAAAAGGATATTATTAAACATTTTATTTAAAGGAGATAAAAAGGTAAATTAAAGCTTGATTTAAAAACTTTCCAGCAAATAAATGAATTTAATGTGCTAATTATTTTGCCCAAATTAATTTTATTAGGTCAACGACAAGTTTTGTTTTATTAATATCGTCAATAAGAAAAATTAACAATAGATGCATTATCTTGTTTGTGTTCGTTATTAATAAGCCACAAGGAATGTCCTACTTTCTTTACTTTAGTTTAAGACCTTGTCTTAATAGGTCTGTTCGTATCTTCAGCTTAATTTTTCTAATACGGATCTGTTTTCGGTACTTTATTTTTTTTAACCCTGACGATAACTATGTATCTAGTATCGTTTTTGGAAAGTTTGGATATTATGCATTATAATCTATATTATTATATAAAATTCATTAACTCCCAGCCTAGAATCATGAAATTTTGAAGATATCGTCGGTAAATTCACGAAGTGGCGAATATGGAAAAATGCGGTTTTGGGCTTATATCATTATTCGATAGAAGTGGGAACACCGAACAAGCTCTCAAAGTGGCGAACGTATATTTGTCCCGTTAAAAAAGTTAATCGATATTTAAGTTTAGACGTATGTAAGAAATATCAAATAACAGTTTTTTCAAAAAGGCTAATATCATATTCGCCTCTTTGAAAACTCTTCTTGAGTTAACGATTGTGGGCGAATATGGGACATTCGCCAGTTTGCAAACTAAATTGACGGAAATTCTAGGAAATGACACAGAAACGACTGGCGTTTGCCGTTCTTTGGGGAGAAAACTTAAGTTTGTAAGGTTTTATTTTTGAATACACTTTGCATTTCCGAAAAGTTTATGAGAACTTGTATAACGAAGAAAAAAAAATACAGGTGTTATACAGAGGGAGAGAAGAGGTGGAAGAACACGCAAAATGAAGGAACGCGACAGTAAACTTAAAGAAGGTATTGCAAATCACATAGATAAGTTTCCAAGGGTAGAATCCTATTACTGTCGCGCGGATTCTTAAAAAGAATATCTGTCACCTCTACTTTCAGTGTCAAAAATGCATGAAATGTATTTAGAAGATTATAAAGATGATTATCCTGCTAGTATCTTCACGTATCGAAAAGTGTTCACTAAACTCAATCTATCGGTGCATAGACCAAATAAAGATCAATGCACAATATGTACCTAATACATATACTACACTGCTGACGAAGTAAAAAGGAATAGCTTATTGGAGAGTTTCAAAAAACATGAAAATGAAAAGAAGAAAGTAAGAGAAATCAAGGCAGATTGTAAGCAGACAGCAATAAAAAACAACAAACATATCAGTGCTGTTTTTGATCTACAGCAGGTTATACATCTTCCTATTTCTAAAGAGAGTGCACTATTTTACAAGCAACGCCTAAGCTTTTATAACTTCACATTTTATGATCTAGCATCAAATGATTGTTATTGCTATACCTGGGATGAAACTCAAAGTAAAAGAGGTGCATCAGAATTAGCATCATCATGCATTCATAAATTTGTACAAGTTTGTGACAATAAAGGAGCTGAAACAGTCGATCTTTTTTCAGATTGGTGTTTTGGACAAAACAAAAATTCAGTTCTACCAGCAATGTATTTGTATTTTTTAAAAAGTAGCAAACACATTAAAAGTGTTCATCATTATTTCTTTCAAACGTGCCACGGACAAAGTGGGGGAGATTCGGCTCACAGTACAATTAATAGAGCCATAAATGTAGCTGGAGATTTATTTTTACCTAGTCAAGTTATACCAATTATAAAATTAGCAAGGCGTAAACATCCGTACATTGTGGTAGAAATGAATTTTTATGATTTTCATGACCTTAAGAAATTGTCCCAGGATTTGCGTATTCTTACGATAAGATCTCAAGCTGATGATTCACTTGGGAAAGTTCTTATAAACTGGACCAAAATTTTTGTAACAATGGTAAACAAGTCAGATCTTAACCAAATATCCTTTAAAAATAGCCATTTTGACACAAGTTTCCGAACAATTATTACACTTCCAAGAAATGTCAACTAAATTACCTGTAACCAGACTAAATAAAGGATTAAAAAAAAATTCCGAAAGAAAATATAAATCTTTATTATCTTTATGTAAGCAAGCAGTTTTTTTTTAAATCTGCCCCACCAAGGTAAATACCTACCCACCTAAAATAATGTTTGTTTAAAGTTTATATATTTTTAACTTTGTAATTTACGTTTAAAGATGTGTAATTATTTTTATCGATACCTACCTACTTTGTTTTACCATTTTTAACAAATACCGTTATATTTTTTGTAAGGCGAATGTTAATCCAACAATAAAGTTTGTACTTCAAAAGGGCGAATGGTGTTTTTCTTGTGTTGCGATTGCAAAAGCTAATTTTTTTCCCTAGGTTACCCCTACCCTTACAATTCCCAGTTAAAATTTGATGATAATAGTCGAAATAATATAAAAAATACAATGATTTGAATAATCCCAAAAACTTTGGATGCCATTTTCTGAAAACATAAGAAACTGATATTCGCCACTTCGTGAATTTGCCGACGATATGTTCTACTTACAGCGTACGCACCCACTAAAAAGGATTTTTCAAAAATCAACCCTGAACGGGGTAAAAAAGAGGGTTGAGATTTTTATAGAAATTTCTGTATCTCAGAAACAATAACTGGTGGAGGTCTAATATTTTGTACATAAGTTCCTAAATAAAATAAGAATATACGTGTTTCGTCATTTTTTCAAAATTCACCTAGAGGTTGAAAGAAGGGGTGGGGTGGAGGTACCTACCCCTTCATTCAACTTTTTCAGGGGGCTTGGTTTAAATCACAATGATATGGGGACGATATATCTAACCAAATCAGGGTTAAAATTTTGTCAAATTCATATTATGACATATCATCCAAACTAATGAGTAATAAAATAAGTAGACAAATAAAAATTTATTTTTGTTGTTTACAAAATTAACAAAGTAAGAATATACAGAAAGAAAAAGAAAAATAATTCCATAAATTGCTGAATTTGGCCACCGCCATGCTCCAAGCATAAATTCACACGTCTCATATTTTCGAAAGTGTTGACCAGCATCTCTGGAGAAATGTTACCACATTCTTCTCATTGGATAATCCTTTCTTGTAATTATTGTTCTAAATTTGCAACTGGTATTTTAAAAATAATGTTCTTTAAATGAGGAGAAACGAAGTAATCCATAACTGTTAAACAAGGTGATCTAAGTGGGAATTCTTCTTTGGGAAACAGCTAACTAGACACCAATTTTTTGAGGGTGCAATGCGGACTCTACAAAAAAATGGGGATTTTCACTACTCCACATGCGTGTATTCTGAGAATTCACATAACCGGAGAGGTGGAACCAGGCTTCATCCGAAAAAAATCTCAGCTCTAATAAATCATTTATTTCCAATAAATTTTGGGTAAACCATTGAGAGTAGGTAATTCCTGCCACTTACCATTTACTCTAACCCCGTTTCGAAAATACGCTTCAACCATAAATGTTTTGTGCTGTTCCGTAAAGTCCGTTGTGTGAATTGTTCAAGAAATTGGAAAAATTGGCGATGAATCAAATTACTTGTAATGACTGTCAAAGATGACGGAATAACTGGTTGATTGATTGTTAATTCAGGTAGTTACTGACACCCAACAGGTATTAAGCTCTACGGCTAAGCATTATGTCCTTAGATGCAAGGCCCTCTTTGATACAAATAATTTTTGCTCGCACGGTATATCATCAATTAATAATTACACTATACATTCACAACCTACGCTTTTTTCAAAGGCTTCTAATTTTCAGTTCAATAAAAAAATTTTAATACTTTAATGAAAACTTTTTTAATTATTGTAACTTGTTTATTTTATTTAAAAATAAATTGAAGGTCAGCTTTTACAATTTCCTGACCATAAACTAACTTAGCTTGTGGAATACGAGCTTTGAGATAATATAATCATTATTTTGACAAATTGGTTTAGGCTTTCGCGGCAAGTCGGTGAGCTTGTGTAGTCATCATTCGGATCTAAAGGCCGTCGTCGGTTGGAATTGCTTTCTAACGTTTCGCTAGCACGAGTGGCGAGCTTCTTCAGAGGTCCTTCCATCTCCGGTGCTGGAGGTAGACTGACGAATTCTCGGACGCAGGTTGTATTTATACTGGTGGGCAGGGGGGCGGAGCTTGTTCCGCTTCGGTTGACTTCGGGATATCTATCGGCATTACTCGGGAGTGTCTGAGGATAGGATTCCAGATCTGGTTGAGCCTGAGGGTCTCTTCTTTTGTGTTGAAATTGTCAGGATGCTTATGGATCTCGATGGCTTCTCTGACGAGCCTGTTGTGATAGCGTTACTGCGAACACGCACTGTGTAACGGGGACCACAGGATACATTTTGAGAACTGTAGGTTATTAGCTTCAGTCGAAGGCTATCACAACAGGCTCGTTAGAGAAGCCATCGAGATCCATAAGCATCCTGACAATTTCGACAGAAAAGAAGAGACCCTCAGGCTCAACCAGATCTGGAATCCTATCCTCAGACACTCCCGAGTAATGCCGATAGATATCCCGAAGACACTCAAATGCTAATATTAATTATTAATATTGGCGGTTCATCGTTCATGTTGATATACAGCATTTGTATTGGGAATAACTGACTCGGTGTTGTTAATCGATTGATTTTTTGCGGATTATTAAATGTGGCGGAGATATTTGTGGATTTTTTGGCATGGTTCCCAGATCTTATAACTTACAATTTAATTTAACTAACCACAGAAAAAAAAGGGTTTATAACTAACCACTTGACTACTTGACCTTGAGATGTCACGATATTGCATAACTCATGATATTTATGAATACTGAATACTCACCACTATAATAAATCCTATTATCCTACGCAGGCAACCCGTAATGCAGTATTTAAATCTAAATAAATCATATATATTATCTTACGCAGGCAACCCGTAATGCAGTATTTAATATGAATAATATCGCCAATAATAACCGAAAACCACTCGGTGTAGCCGCTCGCCACGAGATGGCTCTGGCCGCAGTGAGTGATTGACAGGCGGGCAGCAACTTTGAAGACGCGTTGAAAAATAAAAACCATATGTTCGTCACTCATTTCGTCACTCGAGATATTTCCGAAGATAATCGAATAATTCAAGTGAATGAAGAGTGATCGGTTATTTTTTAGTCGAGTGATCCCATCACTAAGTCTACCTCCAGCACCGGAGATGGAAGGACCTCTGAAGAAGCTCGCCACTCGTGCTAGCGAAACGTTAGGAAGCAATACCAACCGACGACGGCCTTTAGATCCGAATGATAACTACGCTAGCTAAATCATTATTTTGTTCGCAAAAGGTCATTTTAAAATTTTTCTATTAGGAAAATAAATTACCAAATCTTTTATCTCGAAGTAAATTTCTTTCTATTTTCAAATGAAAAGGTGCGTTAATTGCCCGGGCTCTATGCGACCGGAATAAGTAATGTAGTCGGCGACCCTCTTGAATACAAAATATTTGTTTTGCAGTTTCGCAAATACGGCCGAGCTCATTTTCACGTTGCCCCATAGAAATAATTCCTGAGATAACTAGATGTTGACAAAAAGTGTTATATATTATGTTCTTGCGTTGCATGTAGACTAGTATAATGGCCTAACTAGTAAATCTTTCCTAAAAAGAGTAGGTAATATATTTTTTTAATTGTAAGTAAAATGTAATTACCGAGTAATTTAGATGAGTACAAATAATTTATTACTAAATACCGTGCGAGCAAAAATTATTTGCATGAAAGAGTTCCTTGCATCTAAGGACCTAATGCTTAGCCGTAGAGCTTAATACCTGTTGGGTGTCAGTCAGAAGATTATATTGAAAACTCACCTGAAAATAAGAAGGGAATTGCTAAAAGTCGTCCAATACTAATGTTTCCATTCCTTCCACAAACATACAAAAGTACAGCAAAATAATGTAAGTATTAAGTAAGGAACTGCAAAAGGAATTCATATTTCTGGTTGCTCAAATTGTACAAAAATGTTAATAATAAAAGTAAAATATATCCTATTATTTATTTCTGCATTACAGTAAATATTAAGTAATCCACTATATTACGTTATAAAATGACATTTTAAACACTAGCAACAAGCTTTAAAAGGTCATATTCCTACCGTGCGAGCAAAAATTATTTGCATCAAAGAGGGCCTTGCATCTAAGGACGTAATGCTTAGCCGTAGAGCTTAATACCTGTTGGGTGTTAGTAAGTACCTGAATTAACAATCAATCAGTTATTCCGTCTTTGCTTTTATTTCTGGGGATTTTTATCATTGGCTAAAAAGAACCGTGGCTGTGTTTAGGGAAACAGGTTCTATACAACACAAAAAGGAGCAGGAAGGCCATCTGTAAGAACAGAAAAACTTGTGGCAAACGTTCGTGAAATAATGCAAAGTACGCCAACAAATTGTATAAGACGCCTGTCCTAAAAAGTGGGAACATCTTATGGAACATGCTGGACTATTCTTAAGAAGCAGCTCAATTTATTTCCTTATAAAGTGCAAGTATTCCAAGAAATACAAGCCGCAGATTTTTAAAGACGCCGAAATTACTCTCATTGGTTTACCCAAAATTTATTGGAAAGAAATCATTTATTAGACCTGACATTTTTTTCGGATGAAGCCTGGTTCCACCTCTCCGGTTATGTGAATTCTCAGAATACACGCATGTGGAGTAGTCAAAATCCCCATTTTTTTGTAGAATCCACATTGCACCCTCAAAAAATTTGTTGGTTGGTTAGCTGTTTCCCGAAGAAGAGTTGTTGGTCCTATTTTCTCTATGACACAGTTACAGCACAGCGGTATAGAAATAATATTTTAAATCCATTTGTGGAGCAATTACTTGACTACGAACTACGTTTTGGATATTTTCAACAGGACGGTGCAACCGCCCAAACAGCCGCCGAAACTATTAACTACTTACGCAATTTTTTCGACGACAGATTGATCAGTTTTCGATCAGACATTGACTATTTGTCTACTTATTTTAGTACTCTTTAGTTTGGCATGTCATAATATGAATTTGACAAAATTTGAACCTAGATTTGGTTAGATATATCGTCCCCATATCATTGTGATCTAAACCAAGCCCTACGTTTTTTTTATCCAAGCCCTCTTCGATGCAAATAATTTTTGCTCGCACGGTATAAAGTAGTTTTTATTGTGATGTCCCATAATACCCATTTTATAATCGTTGTGTTCCATCTATCTATACATGTCATAAATGCTACTAAAATGTGTTGACAACATTGTTTGTAAAAGAGGAGACAAAGAGCTGGTGGGGTTGGGAGTGCGGATTACGCTACATTTATCTTTGAACGTGACCATGCTACTATAAGCAAGGACATGGTTTCTCACCGGTGGCGCTTCGTTTTAGGGTTTAAAGTAAAGTAAAATTTAATCGGAATGAAATTGTTCCAACATTTTTGAAATTAAGAAAAGGGTTCGTAGAGCAGTAAAGTTTAATGTACTTGCATGTGAACCGGTTGTGGTGTTTTATTACTTAAGAATTTTAACCCATTATCTTTGTATGGAAAAACATCTTTAAGAAAATGAACCTAGCATATTATGTAAAGACGCTTTGGTAATGGCTTGCTTTTATCAAATCCTTAGGGAGCGAACCAAATTTTATTTTTTACTAATTTTGCTGGGAAGCTTCAAATAATAATAATAATAATAATAATTAGAAGATAATATAGTGTCCGCGAAAATAATTAAAAGCGAATAATTGTGGCATAACGGACAAGTGTGTAACTGTTTTTTACATTGGAATACACACCCATCCAAGCACAATGGGGCGGTAGACCACGACGGCTGTTTCGTCCTTGTTGAGACTCTATGGATTCCTGTGTATTCCAATATAAAAAAAAAAACAGTTACACACTTGTCCGATATGCCACAATAATTATTCGCTTTAAATTATTTTCGCGGACACCATATTATCTTCTAAACATTTTTATGGCTTTTCTTAACGGATTGCGCGCATTCTAGTGGGTGCCTCTGCTGATCTGTTTCTAATCTACAAAACCGCATACTGTTTCGGTGAAAACGCAAATAGCGTTTCCTATACTGGATTCTGATGCACTTTGTGGTTTATTTAGTTGTCTACCTTTCGATTATTACCAGTGTGACTGCCTTGTGTATTGGAGTTAAATCCGCTGGGATGGAGCTACGGTGTATTGATGACCGCTTTACTTTTGGAACAGGCTTTTAACACCATACCGCTGTTGTTGGATTTGCTTGGGTTATGGCTGCGCGTAGAGTCCTAACAAGGACGAAATGGCCGTCGTGGGCTACCCGCCCCAGGGTATCCATTGTGCTTGGATCCCTGTGTATTCCAATATAAAAAACAGTTACACACTTGTCCGATATGCCACAATTATTCGCTTTTATTAATAATAATAATAATAATAATAATAATAATAATAATAATAATAATAATAATAATAATAATAATAATAATAATAATAATAATAATAATAATAATAATAATAATAATAATAATAATAATAATAATAATAATAATAATAATAATAATAATAATAATAATAATAATAATAATAATAATAATAATAATAATAATAATAATAATAATAATAATAATAATAATAATAATAATAATAATAATAATAATAATAATAATAATAATAATAATAATAATAATAATAATAATAATAATAATAATAATAATAATAATAATAATAATAATAATAATAATAATAATAATAATAATAATAATAATAATAATAATAATAATAATAATAATAATAATAATAATAATAATAATAATAATAATAATAATAATAATAATAATAATAATAATAATAATAATAATAATAATAATAATAATAATAATAATAATAATAATAATAACAATATATTCTTTGGAACTTTGAAAATTGAAATTGTTTCAGATAAATTATTTTAAAATTAAGTGGCTGAAAAGGTTTGATTACAAATTATTAGGCAATTTTTTACATTTATGCGTTGAATATTACAAATTTATGCTTAAAATCTAAAGAAATAAATATTTTTGCCTCCTACCCACGCCTATAAATAGCTAAACCTAACCTACAAACAACCTAATTTTTCTACTTTGGCGACACATTTTAATGTATCTCGAGTTTCCAAAACTGACAAAACACACAATTATTAAACAAAACCAAAAATCTGAACACTCTGTCAAAGAAACACTGGACCAAAATTAATGAAACAACGTCACACCAATGACATGTTGGACATGCCAGCAGCAGCTTGGGCTGATCTTTCACTGCTGCGTTGCCCTGCAGGATTTTTACAAGGTTTTAAACAATGATTTACATTTCTTACATAATGCTGATACTTTTAGCAGCGTAAGTTTGGCAAAAGAAGTGAAGGGGCGCAATTTACACGTTGAATGTCTTCAGACTGTAAAACGATTATGTCAACAGTTTTATTTGTTATTGTTGTATCTATTGGTAGCAGCTCTTTGCAGTCAACGATTGCGTGAAACACTTTTACGCCTTGAAAATAAGATTTGTAGATACTAAGGCTGTGCACTCGGCTTATAAAAAGTTACCTATGTTAAAATTATAAAGGCGCCACAATCTTTGTTTCAAACATCTTATTCCCACTAACAAGTGAAAATGGGGGAGAGAGAATAGGAAGATTGGCTTTGTTAGGAGTTTGGCGCGGCAAAAACTAATATGGGAAAAAGACGAATCCAATACTGCTAAGAGGTAGCGGAAGTAAAATTTATTTTAAAATTGTATGAATATTGAATTTATTTTGGTTATAATAGACCAGGGCTGAAACCTTTGAAAATGGTAAAAAGTGAAATAAAATAATAGTAGGATGAAACCCATTGGAAAAGGAAGAGAATATAACAAAAATAAAAGGAAAAATAATTTACGGGCGATCCGAGGTCGGGAAGTGGAAAGGGGTGAGTTTTTAAAGGTAGAAAACGATTTATCTCGATTTCCGGCAAAACAACAAGTCCTATGAAAAAACGTTAAATAGCAAAGTTGATCTACAACTTTTGTATTTAATCTTTTTTCACATAACCTCAAAATTTATGTGAAAAATTCAAATTTTGGTTTTTATTTTTATTTTTATTTTTTTCAACGAAATTTGGTGAAAACTTACCTTTTTATGTCCCAAACACACTGTAATTTATTTGATTTAAAATATTTATTTTTTCACCTTTTTCTGACTTAATATCGAAAGAGCACCCTAATTTCAATCGAAAATTCTCACGTCAAAAAATCTGCTTTTTAAAAAAGTCGGTGGGCTTTCTGTTCGTTGAAATCTCTACATTCTGATGGTGTAAATAAATACATTACTATGGTAAATGCGATAAAATCCCCTTTAAATCCTACCTTTAATTATATTTAGAACTATTTTCGCATGTTTTTTGCGATCTTTGTGTTTTATGGATTTGTAATTTTTTTGTTAATCAATGTGACATGGAATCTTACGCTTTTCGAGTAATTAAAGTATAAATTTTAATAAATAGCTCAAAATTGTACATAATGATTAAAAAAAAATTCGGATTCCAGTTTTTTTTTACCATAGTAATGTATATTTTTTTTACACAATCAGAAAGTAGAGATTTCAACGAACAAAAAGCCCACCGACTTTTTTAAAAAAGCATATATTTTGACGTGAGAATTTTCGATTGAAAATTAGGGTGCTTTTTCGATATTACGTCAAAATAAGGTGAAAAAATAAATATTTAAATCAAAAAAATTACAGTGTGTTTGGGACATAAAAAGGTAAGTTTTCACCAAATTTCGTAAAAAAAAATTTTTGTAAAAGATAAAAATAAAAAACCAAAAACTTGGTTATTTAAATTTTTCACATAAATTTTGAGGTTATGTGAAAAAGTGTAAATACAAAAGTTGTAGATCTTTCTATTACCTACAACTTTGCCATTTAAAGTTTTTCCATAGGACTTGTAGTTTTGCCGAAAATCGAGATAAATGGTTTTCTACCCTTAAAAACACTTCCCGACCTCGGATCGCCCGTAGATTATTTTTCCTTTCATTTCTGTTATATTCTCTTTCTTTTCCAATGGGTTTTATCCTACTCTTTTTTTTTTGGTTTCAAAAATTATGGCCCTGGTCTATAAAAGAAAGCAGTACCTAGTAAAATAATATCAGGTAACGTCGGTATGGGATACAAACAGTTTTGATAAATTATTTACCGCCGATAAATTTTGATCCTCTAATTAATAATCAACGTATTTGGTGTATACAGACACCTAAAGGTGCGAGAGAGAAATAATAACACTTTGCCTAATTGAATTCCACCAGTTACTGTGTCCAGTTGAGCTCCCAGAGGTGCACTGAGATATTAACCGGAGTTAAGCACATTAATAGCAATATATTGCCAGAATCTATTATTTGATGTTCGTTTTAAAAAATATTAAGGATGCTGTAACGTCTGAACGGAAGTTTTTCAACGCTATCTAGTATCTAGGGCGTCATCCAGTGACGGCTCTTCATGGTCATTTAATTTAATCAATGACCTCCCAGAAATATTTGAAAATATATCAGGACATATTATTTTTTTTAGTAGTAGTAACATGTTTTATTTAGCAAAAAGCTACAATTAAATATTTTTTAATACATTTTTTTAACACATTTTTATAGATTTATTTTTAAATTTCAAAACGCAACCATCTTTTAACAAAAACAGACAGAAAAGTTAAACATTTTGTAAATTGTATCAAATGTTACGTATCATTTTGTTTTTTAATTAAATGTAATTTTAAAGTTTTTAAACAGTTTTAATGATTTTGAGATTTAATAGAATTTTCCAAATTATTATATTCTATCAAACCTTTATAAAAAATAGATTTATAAGCTAATATTTTAGACACTCTATCCACATAAAATTTTTGATTAGTTTTTGTTTTATAATTATGATGGTCATAATTAAAAGAACAAAAAAATTTTAAACAATCAAGCAATAAATTGTTTTTAATTTTATGTATACAGATGCATACTAAATAAAAAATTAAATTTCTAACATTCAACCAATCTAAATTTTTAACATAAATTTAATTTTGGTATATTTGTCACAATTTAAAATAATCCGCATTGCCTTATCTTGTAAAATTTGTAGTTTATCAAATATTTCCTCACTCGCACAATATAAAATGGAAGAACAATAAAGAAAATGTAGTAATAATATAATATATTAAATACAGTTTTTTTAGAAAACAAACTTAAATTAGAACTGATTCTTTTAAAATAACCTACTTTTCCGGCAATCTTCGATATGATACTTTCAAAATATTTAAAAATTTTAATTTTGAATCAATGACTATAAATATTTAAAACTGTTTACTAATTCCAAATTTTCACCATCAATTACAACATTTATATTTTGACAATTTAAATTATTACCCATAACCATACATTTAGTTTTCCAAATATTTAATTTTAATTTATTTACTTTTAGCCAATTTAATAATATATTTATCTCAGAATTTAGAGTATTTAGACCATCAAAAATATTTAAAACATTAATGTAAATTAAGGTGTCATCAGCAAACATTTGTAACTTACACATTTTTAAAACTAAGGGCATATCGTTGATGTATAAAATAAATAATATTGGACCTAGTATACTTCCTTGAGGAACTCCTATATTATTTATTTTTTTATTTGAATATGTTTTTAATATATTTGTTTTTGTGACCTGTTACTTAAATAATTTTTAAACCATTTATAAACGTTTCCGCGAATACCACACTGATACAATTTACTCAATAATCTAGCCCTGTCAATTGTTTCGAATGCCCGCTTAAAATCCAAAAATACAGCTAAGTATAACATTTTCCCCTTGATCAATGGTTCTCTTCTACGTCTCAATCACACATTAAATGGCTGTCTCGGTCGAGTACCCTTTTCGAAAACCAGCTTGAACGAAAATTATGAAACTAAAATTATATGTTTTATCAAATTATTTTACTTGTAAATATAATTAATTTAACTTAAAAATACACCTTATAATGTTTTAACCGTCCCTCGTAATCAAACCCGGGCATTGGGCTGGAGAGCTTGGCGGAAGTATCCGAAACTTTCACAGCGATCATGCGGTAGCCAAATGTTAAAGCGAATTTATTAGCGCGGGTCGCGTCATCAGCCGCAGCACTCAGCAGCCAGCGTAGAAATAGTTCAGAGATTCATCGAAGGTCGATGGTATTGGTTTGATTTGAGTTTCGGGTATTGTCATTGATCAAAATCGATTTTGTTTCCTGTTTTTTTTTTAATAATTTTCTATTTTTATGATCCGTGTGTTAGTTGTTGTGAATGTAAATACATTATAATGTCGGTAGTGCAGAAAATTAAACAACTAAAAAGTGCTAACGAAATGGATTTTGTAAAATTTAAGGCAACTGCCGGGTTGCTAAGTATCGAGAGTCGTTTATAAAAGAACTATGCAATTTCGACGTGTTTTTCAGCTCTTTTTCAATTTTAAAGAACATAGGATCGACCTAAAGTTCTAGAGTATTTAGAGTTTCATTTAAAGCTAAGATATTTCTTTCTTTTTTAAATATAATTTAAAAACTGACCTCACAATATAATAAAATTGTTCATGAGCCGCCACTGGCGCCATCCCTTGGGGTAATGTGGTAAGTGGCACATGTGCACCAGGAACTTGTTACAAAATTTAGCTACCTGTTGCTTATTGTCACCTTATTTTTAAATTGCGTCTTGACCTTAATGCGGAAATAATATTAATTCCGTGTTACGGATCGCGAAATAGTATATTACATAACAAATGTTGAAATTGGAACTCACCAAACGAGGAGGTATTTAGCACGAGGCTTTAGCCGAGTGCGGAAATTCTCCGAGTGTGAGAATAGTAGATATATTATATAACAAGTGTTGAAAGTGGTACCTTCCAAACAAGGAGTTATTATTTAACACGAGGCGTTAGCAGAGTGCGGAAATTCTTCGAGTGTAAGAAAATCACTTTCACATGAATAATGTACACAATTTTTCCTACGACCATACAAAATAATCAAAAAGAGTTTGATTTGTTTTTAATAGTTTGTAAATATCACCATTGTGTTAAACAAATTTTTTCAACTGTAGAGTTGAAAATTTTATTTCAACTCTAGAGTTGAAAGAAAATTTTAAATATTGCTTATCTTACCTCTGTTAAAAGATATTGATTATCATATGCATTTACAAGAAATTCTTGCAATTCTTGAGTTGTTAAAGGTTTGGCCTTTTTGGGTCGGTATCCAGTAAATATCCTTTTTAAAAAAACCTTTAATTTTACATATTTTGTGATATCCACATTATGATTGACATTTAGGGTACTTCATAGCATGGAATATTGTGTCCACGGTGTAGACGGAGCTCTTTTTTGGGATATCTCATTAAATTAAGTCAGAAAAAAATTTTCAGAAAATAAGGTTTTTACATTCTTTGACTTGCGCCATTCCAAAAATTGTTCATACTCATATCTCTTTTTGGATTTTTCCGGAAGCAGTTTGGATAGCTTAGTATGAGCAGCTTTCAATACTTCTGGTGAAGTTAGTTCATCTATATCACTATCCATATCCATTTTTTGATAAAGTTTTAAACACAAAATAAAAAATACTGTAACGCTGACACAGTACAGACTCAATAAATGTAAAACAAATTTCAAGGCGGATTCCAACAGAAGCGTCTATATTAAAACAAAATAAAAACATGCTTACTTACACATTTTAACTTACCTAGATTTAAATAAACATAATTACTTTTTCTCCTATTGGCTTACGCACATCATACCTACTATCTATGTACAGTGAATAAATTTCGTTTCTGATTTTATAGCTGCTTGCATTCTTTCAAGATAGAGATGGAGTTAAATATCGATAGGTTGTTAATTATAAAAGTTCTATCTGATTGCTATATTCGATTTGTTTTGAATATTGCTAAAATAAATTTACTTACATAAAGCACATTCACTTGTCCCATATCCTTAAATAATTTTATGGATATTTTTATCCGAGATAATTGTAATATTATAAATCGGTATTTCCTAGAGTATTCTATTTCTGCTCTATAGCTGCCCCTTTTTTTCTGTGGTTCACCTCAGTTGACTTGTTTGGTGGGTTACCTGACATATTTCCCTTTTTGATATATTATTATTATTAGGTATCATAAAAATACTCTTAGGTTCCCAAACATAACGAAAAAAAAAAAGAATTTTTTTTATTTGCAGTAATGCTCTAGTGTACTTTACCCCACTCACCCCAATTCGCTCCACGGGTCCCGTATGTTTGTTATTTTTTAAATAGTTTTGCTGTCAAATTCGTCGGCCATCAGCTGTTATATTTCAACACACGTATTGAAAGAAAATATTTCAACACGCGTGTGATATAAAGGACTTTCTAGCCAAGTTAAGCGTGCTTTTTTTCTCATTTTCATAGGTGGTCGTAGGAAAATGTTATTAATTCCGTTTTACGTAACGCGAAATTAATTATTTCCGCGAAAATAATTAATTTCGTCTTATGTACCGCGGAAATATTAGTAATTAATTACTTATTTATAATTTTTGTTATAAAAACAAAAAAATGTAGGTGTGTCCCTTCTACGCCTTCCTACCATAGCATGAATAAAGTAGACTTTAATACTTATTAACATTTAAGAAAATTATCTTTCGCTTCACTTTAAATCCGTTGTAACGAGTATTTTTTAAAAGGTTGATATTAAAATTTAAAAGTTGTTTTGCTAAACGTTGGTACATAGTTGAAGTAAGACATTTTTCTTTGGAGTTTTATTTTTAAATCATCTTGAGAAACGTAAAAATATCAGGCGATTATAAATTATTATGGAAATTAGGTTTGCTAAAAGTTGAAAACTTCAACAACATGACGGTAAATGAAATATTAGTATATTAAAGTACACGCTTTATAAGAAGCGGTTTTAGCGCACGCGTGTATTTTAAAAAACGAGCCACAAAGTGGCGAGTTTTTTTATTGACACGTGCGCCAAAACGCCTTATGAAACATGTGCTTTATACATTTTTTTCTATTTCACCTTTTATAATCAAGAAAAATACATTTTAAAAAGAAGATAAATCCTTCAAATTTTGTAAATTTTTATGTCTAAATTTTATGTTGGTAATACTATTTTTTATCATAGTAGCCTCTGGACAACAAAAATTATTTTGCAAATTGTCATTTTTTGATTTATTGACCCATTTTCACCACGAAATTCTAAAGTTATTTTAGCGATATGAGATTTGAAATTGGACGGAATACGTTGTGTGATCCTTGTACTTCGGTACATAATACAGAGCGTTCGGAAATTCGGGCGATTTTGCTACTTTTTTTCGAATTTCAAAAGACGTGATTTTACGTCACGGCATTGCAATTTAGTATAGGGAAGATGGAAAATTCAAATAAAGTTGAAGTTAAAATCGATATTGGAAGGTTGGTAGATTGAATTTTGGATAGGATTTGGCAGAAAATGATAGCTTGAAGCATCTACAAACTATTGATTTATAGATTTATGCAACCAACATACATGACTGTTATCCACACAGAATAAAAAAGTAGGTTATCCAGCTATTTTTGCTCTGCGAAAAATGGGTTTTCTCGTAAATCACAAAGGCCGCGCAAGTCAATGAAATAAAACATTTAAATGTTACCAACATCAAATAAAGAAAAAACGCGTATCGAAATAGCTTCATTACGATACGCAAATGCGTATCGTACTGAGCTTATTATGAACGTGAAATAGAAAAAATATTGTTTTTTGCAGATTATTTCTAGAGTACGCCCATGAAGTAACTCACGCGTTTTATTATTATACAGGGTGAAAAAAAAGTTGTGCAAAACATTAAAGATTTCAAATTGCACCACTGACCCACCGACGTAAATGGAAAACATGTTTTTTTGTGATCTAGGAACTATAAGACGTCCATACATGTTTGATTGTATCCAAAAAATAAATTCGCAATTTTCTTTGTGAGCAAAGTAAAATACTCTTAAAATAACCTTTACATATTATTTGTTACCAAGTAAAAATTCACATTTTCGTTAAACAACCTTAAATAAATATATTATAGTAATTCTGTTGTTTTTACCCTGAAAATCTATATTATAGTCCCCTGTTCCTGTGGTTAGGTCGTTGCTAAGAGGAATTGATCTGTCTCTGCCTGCCACAAGGGGACAATTTGTTTTACTATCGAGATACGGAGCTGACTGGCCGAACGCCGCTTTGCGGTTTTCCGCATCAGGAAATGTTCAACTAGCAGGTGATTCTCTGGATTGTAAAAAAATGTATCTTTTACTACTTGCGCATTAAAATTATTGATAGAAATAAGAGCAGGAAATGGAATTACGGAGGTTTCGTTTCTGTGTATGCTGTCAAAACCCATGCTATATACACAGGCGTATATAGATGTCGCAGGTGTTCGCCAGGCGATGGGGTAGTGCGGCTCATGAGATTTTAGTAGGGTAGGTCAGAAAATTATTTACGCACGCCAGACGCAAGTAAAAATTTGTTTATACCACGTTCAAATATTGCTAAATTAAGTCAATATTTTATAGTAAATATACTACATAGAGATGTCGTTATAAAAACATTATACCGCAAAAAAAAATATATACTTAAATAGGGAACAAAAGAAAAATTACTTGAGACAGTATCTTTCTGTGCCATTTGGCTGTAATTTCTGTGCTGGCGTAATAAAGTCGCTTTATAAAAAATGATCATGGGTTACCCAAACAAACTAAATCCTGCGTTCGCAAAGTCACTTATAAAGAGACTTGGCCGGAATAACAAAAATACTTTCTTCCACCTTCCGAGTAGTTTCCATTAAAAAAATAGTATATTACATAAATGTTGAAAGTGATACTACTCAAACGAGGAGGTACCTATTTAGCACGAGGCGTTAGCCGAGTGCGGAAATTCTCCGAGTGTGAGAAAATCACTTTCACACGAGTAAGGTAGGTACACAATTTTTCCTACGACCATACAAAATAATCAAAAAGAGTTTGATTTGTTTTTAATAGTTTGTAGGTATCACCATTGTGTTAAACAATTTTTTTCAACACTACAGTTAAAAAAATAAAAACAATGCCCACTTACACATTTTAACTTACCTAGATTTAAATAAAAAAATAACTTTTTCTCCTATTTGCTTACGCACATCATACCTACTATCTATGTACAGTGAATAAATTTAGTTTCTGATTTTTTAGCTGCTTGCATTCTTTCAATAAAACAATAATATATATACCTAAATTAAATATACATACAAAAACAACAAAACACAAAACTAAAACATAATCTCAACATTATAGAAAGATAGAGATGAAGTTAAATATCGATAGCTTGTTAATTATAAAAGTTCAATCTATATTCGATTTGTTTTGAATATTGCTAAAATAAATTTACTTACATAAAGCACATTCACTTGTCCCATATCCTTATATTTATGTGTGGATATTTTTATCCGAGATAATTGTAAAATTATTAATCGGTATTCCCTAGGGTATTCTATTTCTGCTCAATAGCTACCCCTTTTTTTTCTTCAAATTCGTCGGCCATCAGCAGTTGTATATTTCAACACACGCAGGGCCGTCGAGAGCCAGGTCAGGCCCGGGGGCTGTGCGGCATCCCGGGCCCACTTCTAGACTAGGGCTGCTAGATTTAAAATATTAAAAGGCGGGAGGTAGAGTTCTAGTCAGTGGAGGCTTGTGACTTATTAACTTGGGGGTGCACTAAAAGCCCGCTGCAGGCGAAATGCGCCTCAGGCCAAAAATTTTTAAGACCACGCCCAAATTTGGTCAATAATTTTTAATAAATATTTTTAAAATTTATGATTACCTACTTATTTTATTGAAAATGAAATAAGATAAAAAAATAAAAAAGGGCAATTTATTTTTCATTAGTGGGTACATTGTTTAAAAGTAAAGTTCATTCTTCTGTTTTTATTTGCAGCAAACTTATCAATAACAATAAAGTCCCTAGATTTATACTTTGTGGTCTGTGTCCAGTTAATTTCGAGTTTAGGTCTTTCCTCAATTTTAATTTCAATTTTTTGCTATTTTAATGAGCTAAAATTGTTTCTCAAATATTCCACATGGCATTAAAACTGTTCATTTATATTAAAATAAGTCTTTACTACCCCAAAATAATAACAAAAATATAATTTTTAAATAAGAAACCCATTGTTGGTCAATTCTAAAATGTACAAAATTTTTGGGTATAGGTTCTCCAAAAAAGATGAGAGTTTTATAAATTCTTCGAATAATAAATCGATGTTAATTCAAATATTTGGCCGGACGGGCGAGGACAAAATGTGTCGATATTTGATACTTAGAACATTAATAATTATTCGCCAACTCGCCTAACAATTTACATCTATGTAATGTTTACAACGTAATTTTTTGTCAACAGAGATTACATATTTTTTTTTTATAATTTATCATATTTTTGTAACTGCGCAGCCCGAGCACGGGCCCTTAAAAGAGACGTGGGCCCGGGAAATTTGCCCCCCTCTCTCGTCAGCCCTGAACA
This sequence comes from Polydrusus pterygomalis, assembly GCA_963969555.1. Classification (NCBI taxonomy): domain Eukaryota; kingdom Metazoa; phylum Arthropoda; class Insecta; order Coleoptera; family Curculionidae; genus Polydrusus; species Polydrusus pterygomalis. The sequence continues at coordinate 144,462,522 of OZ018375.1, forward strand.
CACGTATTGAAAGAAAATATTTCAACACGCGTTCGATATAAAGGACTTTCCAGCCAAGTTAGGCGTGCTTTTTTTCTCATTTTCATAGGAAAAGTTACTTTTCTGTGTCAGTAAGTCAGTAACACTTTGCAGCAAAAAACAATTATTATGTCTTGTATAGCGTTTTGCTTCTTATAGCAAAGGTCTTTGCTGGATCAACATTTCTTCTATCTACTTACAGCTACCTTTATTAGCTAAGGTAGAAAATAAACATTGCTGTCGTAGTAAAGTGGTCTTTACTGTGGCAGCACCACATATTTGCTTAAATATATGGTGTGGCCCAGAAAAGATGCCGTGTATTTTGTTGCGGTTTTGATATATAATGTTGGTGGGTGATTGATGAAGCTTTGACGATTTTATTGGTATATAGTTTTGTTTAAAGTTAAATTAGCCCAAGGCAAACAAAACAAATAATCCAGAGGCACTTGCTGTAAAAAGGGTTTATAATTATTATTATAAATATATTGTTTTCCTTTCAACTGTAATTTTATTTAGAAAACCGTAAAAGTAAATTTATATTTGTCTGATAATGATAAACAAAAAGACATTTCACTAACGAGAATGTCCTTCGGATAAATTATAAATGAACGAAAATCCATGAGCAGGACAGACACAATTTTAAATAATTAAATTAGCAGGACGCCCAGTGTAATTCTACTTCGTGTGGCGAGAAATTGATTGCCCGCTGTCTCCAACAGGGGACAATTACTTGTTTTATTGTCAAGGGTATAAAATTGACTAAACCCTAAACTTTGTCATGCGGTTTTAAAACCACAAAACTGTATAGGATAATTTTGTATGCACGGACCATGTAGGACGAATTAATAAGAAACTTTATACTTTTTTAATTGCACCAAAGTGTTTAGTTATATTTATAAACAAAGTTTGAAGTGGCATTTTTTGTCTGCTTAAATTTTTTAATTAAAATTTGGCCACAATCAAAATCTGCGGCAACTACTTAGTCCAGTTAAAATCTCCTATCTTAGTCCCTCTTTAAAGGTAAAGAAACATTTTTAAAAAATCGTAAAAGTAAGATATACTAATATTTAAATGACATTATAACAAATTAATAATATTTTTTCTTGTATACTACCGGGCGAGCAAAAATTATTTGCATCAAAGAGGGCCTTGCATCTAAGGACGTAATGCTTAGCCATAGAGGTTAATACCTGTTGGGTGTCAGTAACTACCTGAATTAACAATCAATCAGTTATTCCGTAATCTTTGACAGTCGTTGCAAGTAATTTGATTCATCGCTAATTTTTCCAATTTCTTGAACAATTCACACAATGGGCTTTACGGAACAGCACAAAACATTCATGGTTGAAGCGTATTTTCGAAACGGGGTTAGAGTAAATGGTGAGTGGCAATACAATCCGGGGTTGTGCATGGACGACTTTCACAAATATTTTCCTAACGTTGCTTCTATTGCTGGGGCTTTTTATCATTGCCTGAAAAGAACCGTGGCTGTGTTTAGGAAAACAGAGTTCTATACAACACAAAAAAGAAGCAAGAAGACCATCTGTAAAACCAGCTAAATTTATTTCCTTATAAAGTGCAAGTATTCCAAGAAATACAAGCCGCAGATTTTGAAAGACACCAGGAATTACTCCCAATGATTTACCCAAAATTTATTTGAGCATGGCGCTGGCCAATTTCAGCAATTATTTATGTAATTATTTTTGTTTTTCTTTCTGTTTATTCGTACTTTGTTAATTTTGTAAACAACAAAAATAAATTTGTATTTGTCTACTTATTTTATTACTCATTCGTTTGGCATATCATGTCATAATATAAATTTCGCAAAATCTTAACCTAGATTTGGTTAGATATATCGTCCCCATATCATTATGATCTAAACCAAGCCCTAGGTTTTTTAATCCAAGCCCTCTTTGATGCAAATAATTTTTGCTCGCACGGTATACTACACACATCGCCAAAATTCTTGGACCCCCTCGTAAATTTTAAAACGAAATATTTATCATGGGTGCTTTTTTGTACATTTAATCTTTATTTATTTCACCGTTGCTACGCAACAAAAATGTTTATAGAAACAATTTTCCACAATTTTAGACACCAATGTTTAAACAGTGGTTCATATCGATTTAGGGTGTTGAAGTGATTGTTGAGTTTATCTTTGCAATAATGCCTGGCAATCGAATTTCAGTGTTCAATAGAGCAAGAATAGTGGCTTTGCATGATGAGGGTCTGCCGAATCATCGAATCGCGGCTGGACTAGGGATTCCCCGCGCTTCAGTTATCCGAATAGTGTGTTTGTACCAGGAAACTATCAGCGTTGACTGGAGACGTGGAACTGGGCGTCCTACGGTAACTAATGCAAGAGAAGATCGGTATGTAGCAGGTTATGTACGTCGGAATCGAACCATAACAGTCTCAGCTGTCCGAACTCATTGTAGAAGAACGTTTGGTCGATTTATTTCCAGTACCACAAACCACAATACGGCGGAGACTAGCTGGAGCCAATTTGCGATCTAGGAGACCATTAAGAGTACCTAGGTTACTTCCCAGACATATAGCCGCTCGTCTACAGTGGGCACGGGAACACAGAGACTGGCTTTTAGCTCAGTGGCGAAATGTCCTTTTTTCCGACGAAACAAGATTTGGTTTAGTTAGTGATAGTCGACGACACAGAGTTTGGAGAGGGCCAGGGCGACCAGAAAGACTATCTTTTGCCAGGAAAGTCGTTCCATACCAAGGAGGAACAGTAATGTTTTGGGGAGGCATAATGCATGGTCGTCGTACGCAGCTTATTCCCATTCCAGAAACTATGACAGGGGATAGATATGTTCGAAACATTATTGAACCCATTATTGGTCCTCTCCGAAATGAAATTGGAGCCAATTTTATTTTCATGGATGACAATGCTAGGCCTCATCGCACGAGAAGAGTACAAAATGTACTAGAGATTCAGAATATTGAAAGATTACCGTGGCCAGCAAATTCGCCAGACATGAATCCCATTGAGCACATGTGGGATTTCGTTGGACGAACAATCTTAAACAGAATAAATCCTCCTATCATCCTCCAGGAACTCACACTCGCGGCCCAAGAAGAATATGGAACAACATCCCAATGGATACCATTAACGCCCTTATTGTTTCCATGCACAGGCGAGTTAATACCTTGCTACAGAACAGGGGAGGACACACCGAATATTAATGCATTTTTGATTTCGTTCTAAGGTGGTTTTCTTTTAGATTTCAAATTCTTGTAATCATTTTATTGTGCACTATTTTTCGTTTGTATTTTTTTTCTTATTCAGTTAATATTTAATTCAGCCAATTTGTATTGGATACATAACTAAATTAAATGTACTTTGTAATAAACTTCTTATCTTATAATAATAGTGTCTCATCTTGCCAAACATAAGGGGGTCCAAAAATTTTGGCGATGTGTGTATTATACAGTGTTATTTTGTAACTTGGAATAAATTCAGTAAATCTAGTGCAGTTTTTTTTAAATGCTTGGACACTGTAATAAACTATGAGCAAGGACTTAAAGCAGCCTAAAAGGACTCAAGATAACTCTATTAAGTAAAAGGTATATGAGAAAACATCACTACTACAGGTCCGTAGCTCAAACACAGCTTTAAATAATTATTAAATTAATTCGTATAATTCGATTTCGTGCGGGGAGAAATTATTGATCGCTTTCCATCCTCAATAGTAGCAATTGGTTTTATTGTCAAGGGTAAAAAACAAACTAACCGAACATTGCAGTATAGTGTGGTTTATACACCGAAGAGGAATTCAAGCATGTTCTGGACTATTTAAAATGGTTTTAATCACCGACGAGTAAGCAAGGTGGATATTTTATGGGATCCTGTAATTAAAAAATCAATCTTTATCTAGATTCTAGATAATTATTAAATGATTAAATTTTTTCGAATTTGTTCAACCTTAATAAAATAAAATTAAATATTTAAATATAAAATAAAATTAATTAATTAATTAATATATAAAATCACTTGAATATTACGGTTTCATCACAGTACATTGTGTCACTGGCTCAAGCATCACAGCGAAATAGCACTTTTATAGATGTTACCCATGGTTCTGTTTTGGGTTTCGGGTCCAGTTATTTTTCTATGCTATATTAATGACCTACCGCATTGTTCAGATTAAGGTTTTCGTATCCTTTTTACAGATGGTTAATAGTAATTTAACAAACTAGTGTATTAATCGCTATTTAATATACGCGTTAGTTACAATATTTTTCCGTCGATTGTTTTGTTAATAGATTATTTTTTTTTTAATTTAGGACCAAACTACATATTATAACAAATTTTTGAATTTCAAACTTACTGACATCGACAGAAACTATGGCAACGCCATTATGTACGCGGCAGTGCGTGCTTTGTAGTATGTTTGGTTGCCTAAAATCGTTTATTAATAAAAAAAATTATGCATTGATAGGGGCCATTAATGTATGATTTTTTATACATAAATTAAGGTTGTAAATACACGGTCGACGGAAATAGTATATTACGTACCGAGGTGGAAAGTGTTTCATTACTGTCGAGAGATTAGATAGTTTACCGAGACGCGAAGTGTCGAGGTAAACTATATCTCGGAGACAGTAATGAAACTTTTCACCGAGGTTTGTATACTATTTTATTTACAACCACATCCTACATCCACTTCTTATAATTTTTAACTACAAATATTATTAAAAGAAAAATGTCATCTTGACGTAGTATTATAGAAAATATATATTAAACAAATCAAATAAATTTACAAGTAGGCATATTTTCAAATTAGGCGACGGTTGTCAAGGAAACGTTTGTTTGAAATTAAAACAATAAACGTCAGTTCAAGTCTGATCTTTTGAATCAGGGTGGGAAGTCAGGGCGGGAAGTAGAGGTAGGTAATGTGACACTTCCCAACCTTCAATAAAGTCAGTAATGTCAACATTACATGTATGGTTGTAAATAATAGTATATTACAATACGAGACGGAAAATGTTTCATTGCTGATCGAGAGATTATATCTCGTGACCGCGTATACTATTTTATTTTCAGCCATGACATATGATTCAAGTAAACATTGAATATTTTTGAACGATAGACTTTTTTGAAATAATAAATTTTGTCGCACCGGTTATTACCTCTCATTTTCATTGTTAGTCGTTGTCACCAGTTGACAGCAGTTGTCGCTTAACATTTTTTTAAAGTCAGCGTTTTTTTAAGAAAAATAATACAGATTAAAGATGTTCTCCGATAGTGACGACGAGTTAACTAGCTGTACTCCACCTGATTTGAAAGAAGCAGCGGATAAGATTGAAGAAAGTCTGCTACCTACAAAAAGTAAACTACGTTATGAGAAAGAAAATGAGGATTGAAATGTATCAGGATGGAAACGCATTTTCCGTCCTAGGATGGAAACTGTGGATCGGAAGTAAGAAGACAGAAATGTGACATTTTTAAATTTCTAAAAGGACAGGAATGTCAATATTACATACATGGCTGAAAATAATCTATTTTAAACTCAAATAATGAATCGGTTGCACTTGCGCAAGATATCAGTGAGGCCTGAGGCACAACCTATTACATTTTTCTGAGTGTATATCTCAATAGGAATTTAAAGTGGGATGATCATGTGAATTTCCTCTCATGTTGTTTCAGAAAAAACGATCTTATCATTATATCATGAATTGTTTTATTTAACCACTACTGGGAACTTTTAGGTTACAGCGCAGGACAATTAAGTAATTAATATATTATATTTTATTATTATTATTCTCATTTGAAAAATTCCACTTTCAACACTTGTTATGTAATATACTATTGCCGTTGCCTTTCAATCCTGATTATACCTTTTACTGTTGGGTTTTGTAAAGTTTTAGACAAATATTTAAATTTCTTACATCATGCTAATACCTTTGGCAGAGTAAGTTTGGCAAACAATGTGGATGGGCGCAATTTGGATCTTGATTTACCTACTTTAGAATGGAATACGATTGTGGCAATAGGTTCATTTGTTATTGTTTCATCTATAGGTACTAGTTCATTGGACTTAACAGTAAGTTTGGTAACAGCTTTTCTTTGGATACATGTGTTAAGTATAGTGGACCGTACAGCTAACCAGACAAATTGTGAACTTTGGAATTTTTGATTGCTTTAAAGTGTAAATAATCCATTTTTCAATTTTGACGAGTTTATAATATGATGTGGATATAACGTTTTTATTTATATGTTAACCTTTTGTTATACTCGTACGTTCTTAGTAATGTTTGTTCGGGTTTGTTCTTACTAATGTTTGTTGTGCAAAGCATTTTTTGTATTTTTCTTGTGTTTTCAATAGACAAAATTTACGTTTTATCTAGATATATCATTATTGAGATTATATCTCTCTATTAAAAAAAATTTACTAAGTGAGTATCATCTTGTTTACAGCTGTGTACAATGAAGTGTTGTACAGCAGTTATGCTTTGTGAAACTGCCTATTATTTTCTAAAGTTTAGTAAAGTGTTGTACAAGAATACCATAAATAATGGTTGCTGGTACAAATGTATAGGTAGATCCAAAACAATCGTTTCTTTATATACCTATTGGTTCTAGTTAGTAGTTAAGAAAATAAAATAAAGTTGACAAAAAAATATAAATAAAATGTTTCAAATATAAAAATGTTTAGCTTTGTAGCTTTTTAATTTCTATTTGATAAATTTTTTAAATTTAATATTTTACTAATAATATTTAAAAATGTTTCGGTAGGAACCAATTGCTGTACTGTAGAGTATAATATCAACTATAAACGTTTATGTTACTAAACTATATTTTTTAATAAAATTGTATACTTTGTTTTGTATTAAAAACAAACTTAAAATTGCAACATCTGTTTATATAAAAATCTTCTAATATTTAGTTATTGCCCCATCTCCCTCTAACACTTTATTAAGTCGACGAGGTATTGATAAATGTAGACTTCTGGGGAATTCTGGATCATCGCTCAGTTCATCCCAGATCACTTCTACTGCATTTACTGGACTTTCTCTGTTTTCAGATTTAAAATTTACTTTATATATTTTATTTGTCATTAGACCCCAAACGTTTTCAATTGCATTAAGGTCGGGGCTCTTCGCAGGCCACAGCATTGTCTCTATATTATTATTTCGAAACGATTCTCTGATAATTAAGAAAAACTATCGGCCAATTACGATTACTTCCGCTATTTCGAATATTTTTGAATATTGTTACCTAGATGGTCTAGTAAAATTATTAAATGAATTTAATGTAATATCTACAAATCAATATGGATTTCAATGTAAAAAATCTACAACTACTGCAATGCATGCCTTTTATAGGGAATTAACGAGGTTTATTGACGGAAATGAAAGCACTGTCGGGATCTTTTGTGACCTCAGCAGGGCTTTTGATTGTGTTAATCACAATATCCTCTTTCAGAAGTTGAGGAACTATGGAATATGCGGAGCTGCGTTGGAGTGGATACAATCTTTTGTAAGTAAAGAGACAGTTTGTTAGCATCAACTTTAACGGAAAGTCAAGGACGGACATACACTCGTCAATCCTAGACATTAATGTAGGTGTTCCTCAGAGTACCATATTAGGCCCCGTTTTGGTTTTGTTGTATTTGAACGATATTGACCGAATAGGACAAACCGCACATCGAACAGCTTTTGCCGACGACGTGTCATTTATGATCTCAAACTTTTTTTTAGGCAACTTAAAGCATAATATGTCAAATGGTATTCTCTTGGAGCTGTTTGATTGGTTCTGCGATCATTTTATGTACTTCAACGTGGACAAGACAAAGTTCATCAGATTTCATGCAGCCAGACCAAAAACGGTTGACAATGTTAATCTGCATATTAATAACAAACTACTATACCAGGTTCAAAGTGCTAAGTTTCTTGGTATTTACCTAGATGAATGTTTGAAATTGGAAAGTTCATGGTCAACACAATTCGTCATATTATTTGTTAATAAATGTAAGATCTGTCTTAGACACGAAACAGTTACTAATGTTGTACTATGCATATTATGTTGAGTCATGTTTAAGATATGGTCTGGTCTTTTGGGGTACGTCTACCTTATATAACAACATACAGGGTGTTTCAGAATAAGATGCTGATCCTTAACGGTGTGAATCCTTAGGTGATTTTAAGAAGAAAAGTTCAAATTATTATATATCCTTAACCTATCAACTTTCGAACTACAGGGCGTTAAACTTTTAAGAAAAAAATCGTTTTTCTATCATAACTTTAAAAACTTTCTAGCTATTTTTATGAATTTTTCACACATGCCCTCTAAGCATCAATAGCCATTTTTTGGTGTAAACATTTTTTAAAATTTTTTAACCAGTGGCGTCCTAAAAGGGTTTGGACTAGACATTTTGGAAAAATATTATGTACGCCACTGCTTTTTCTCAAGATAAAAATTATTTTTAAAATATTCATTCATTTTAGGCCAAATTTAATATCTTGCCTTTTTATCGTCCGACAAACAGTTTCCGACAAAAAAAATAAAAAGCATTAAATGCGCATTTGCTATGTGCCTATAGTTTATTTTTTAACAATAAATTAAAAACAAGTAACATTAAATAACGTGCGAACAAAAACGAAAATAATTTAGATTAGCTGTTGCTACACCAAAAAATGGGTATTGATGCTTAGAGGGCATGTGTGAAAAATTCATAAAAATAGCTAGAAAGTTTTTAAAGTTATGATAGAAAAACGATTCTTTTCTTAAAACTTTAACGCCCTGTATTTCGAAAGTTGATAGGTTAAGAATATATATTAATTTGAACATTTCTTCTTAAAATCACCTAAGGATTCACACCGTTAAGGATCAGCATCTTATTCTGAAACACCCTGTATTTATTACACAAAAGAAAATTTTTAAGGTGTATTGCTGGTTTACCTAAATATTGTAGCTGTAGAGGTCTATTTAAAAGTTATAATATCTTACCTCTTCCTTGTTGATATATAATGGAATTGGCTTTATTTGTTTTTTGTAATAAAAGCGATTTTGTTAAAAATGGAGACCTACACAGTTTTAATACTAGGAATTCAGTATTCAGCATACTCGTATAATCTAGCGCATAATTCTCCTAGAATTCTGGGTGCTAAAATTTTAACGTAATGCCGGATGAAATAAACAAGTGTGATAAAATAACAAATTAAAAAAAAAAGTTAAAAACATTTTTAATCTTAAAGTGCTAATAGGTACCCCATCTTGTATATAAGCCATAATTTTTGTTCTCTGAACTAAATTCATTTGAGGCCTATCGTTTTCTATTATTACTGTGATTGGTATTCAATGTCAGTAAAAAATGTTAACCTATTTTAGGAAATCTGATTTACAAGACGTTAGAATCGGTGTACAATACGTCATTGAAAATAACTGTATATTAACAACAGTATAGTATAGTATATGCAAAAAAAATATTTTAATATATTACCTATTGTACAGTGTCACCAGTAAAGTCCGCATCATATGGGATTTTTTTTTTATTAATAACTTTATTCGAAATTTGACTTTGGCATCAAGTTCTGCTTCGATCGAGATAAAAATTAAGTAAAAAAATAGTAGTCACGTGATTCGCATTATCTGTCAAATTTTAATTTTTTCCAAAAAATAATTCAAAAGTGGGGTTATTTCTGAAAATATCGAAAAAAGTTATTAGAAAAACTTTTTTTAAATGCAGTTTCTAGCCCACATGCAAAATTTGAGCTGCATAAGATAATTTTTATTTTTTACACATATTTTGTAAATTGCACCACTTTTGCAAAATAAGACTCAACGCAACCTACATAAAACTTCTTAGTTTTGACAATGCTTTATTTCAGATACATTTTCTTGAGAGTAACGCCATATTAAATGTGTGTTTTTCTACAAAATCAAAATTGGGCTATACAAATTTGGTCGCATGTGATGCAAAGTTTATTTGTTTTTGATCCTGTATAAGGTAACTTCATAAAATAAGTATTTTTGAAAACGTAGTTTGTGTCTGAAAGTAATAAAATAAAAAATAAAGTAAAGGGGTTTTAAACTAAATCGTTGAAATAGATAAACTTTACGTTAAGTTAAACTAAAATTTATTTTTCACTTAAAAAACACTTTACTGAAGACACTGTGTTCTTTTTTGTCTTAATATTAAGGTGTATTACTTTCAGACATAAACTACGTTTTCAAAAATACTTATTTTGTGCAGTTACCTTATACAGGGTCAAAACCAAATAAACTCTGCATCACATGCGACCAAATTTAATAGCCCAATTTGGATTTTGTAGAAAAACACACATTTAAGGTTGAATTCTCAACGTCATTCAATCTATTGCCAACTTATAACCTATTTCGCGTTGATTTTTTGAGTTTATTATTTTAATAACTAACATTTAAAGAAAATCAATATCGTCGATACATTATTTAGGTAGTATTTGATATATTACAAAAATATCAATTTATTTTATTGCTAATTTTGGGAGAATTGTATAGTGAAAAAACAATGAATGACAATGACATAATAATGTTAAAAAAAAACTTACCCGATATTTTTCGCTACACAATTCTCGTAAAATAAGTTATGAAATTCCTTGATATTTATTAAATATGTCAATTATTACCTATAGAATATCAAGTCGATACTGATTTTATTTAAATTTTGTGTTAAAGCTAGAAAACATAAATAAATCTACGCAAAATAGGTTATAGGTTGGCAAGCATGTTGATACTCCCACCTTAATATGGCGCTACTTTAACGGAAATGTATCTAAAATAAATCATTGTCAAAACTAAGAAGTTTTATGTAGATTGCGTTGAGTCTTATTTTGCAAAAGTGCTGCAATTTACAAAATAAGGGTAAAAAATGAAAATTATCTTATGCAGCTGAAATTTTGCATGTGGGCTAGAAACTGTATTTAAAAAAACTTTTTCTAATAACTTTTTTCGATATTTTCAAAAATAACCCCACTTTTGAATTATTTTTTGGAAAAAATTAAAATTTGACAGATAATGCGAATCACGTGACTACTATTTTTTTGCTTAATTTTTATCTCGATCGAAGCAGAGCTTGATGCCAAAGTCAAATTTCGAATAAAGTTATTAATAAAAAAAAATCCCATATGATGCGGACTTTACTGGTGACTGTATACATTGGCATACAGTACACTGCTGCCTTGATAAGTTAATCTGATATTTTCTCACGCCTAATGGGATTTATAAAAAAATAAAGAAAAAACAGAATATTTTTTTACCCTGCGGTAACATAATATTTTTGCTAATTATTCAATTAACCAAAAACCCAGTAAAATTGGATTCTCCTGCTACGGACACAAGAGTGTAATCGATCTGTTTCTGCCAAAATAGGGGACCATTGTTTGCTTTCTGTTGCTGATTGGCAGAACATCCCTAATGTTTTTTTACCTTATCGAAAAGGCCACGAGAAGATAATTTTTCAGAATGTTTCGGGATGGGCCGTGCGAAAGAATCGTGCGCACTCCTAATCCTAATTAATTAAATCTCAAAACAACCATGTACAGGGTTATCCAACCAAGACTAGACAAGGCGATTTTTTTACTTTTCCTGTACTTTTATAAAAAAACGGAAATAGCCATCTTAAGTCATTTTCTCCCAAGAATTCGAATATTATCAGCAAAAAACAATTGAACATCAAACAAAAGTACTAGGGGTCACTTTGATATTTTTTTAAATGGAACACCCTGTATATATTTACATTTTTAAATTCCACATAAAATTATAATTATTTTTTATTAAATGCACTATTAGTCTATACTTCATAGTTTCCGAGATATTGACTCTCGAAAAGTGACATTTTTGAACTTTGACAGCTTATAACTTTCTAACAGTACGTCTTAGAGCAAAACGGCTTACATGTCCCTATCTTCAATTTTCATTATCTTCCCAAAAAAATCAGCTTCCAGTTAAACCGGAACAACTATATTTCCTTCTTTCGAGTTACATCCGGTTTAACCGGAAGTTGATTTTTTTGGGAAGATAATAAAAATTGAAGATAGGGATATGTAAGCCGTTTTGCTCTAAGACGTACTATTAGAAAGTTATAAGCTGTCAAAGTTCAAAAATGTCACCTTTCGAGAGTCAATATCTCGGAAACTATGAAGTATAGACTAATAGTACATTTAATAAAAAATAATTATAATTTTATGCGAAATTTAAAAATGTAAAAATATACAGGGTGTTCCATTTAAAAAAATATCAAAGTGACCCCTAGTACTTTTGTTTGATGTTCAATTGTTTTTTGCTGAAGATATTCGAATTCGCGAGAGAAAATGACTTAAGATGGCTATTTCAGTTTTTTTTATAAAAGTACAGGAAAAGTCAAAAAATTGCCTTGTCTAGTCTTGGTTGGATAACCCTGTACAGTATTCTGTTTACCATACAAATAGTGCAGTAATTAGGTTAAATAGTCCGGTAATAATGAGTCATAATTAGATGGCGTCATGCACTAGACCAAGGGCCAAATTCACTTTTTTCTAATTTTGCATCATAACAATTACGCATTTGCGTATCGTAATGAAGCTGAAGTTTTTTCATTATTTGATGTTGGTAACATTTAAATGTTTTATTTCATTGACTTGCGCGGCCTTTGTGATTTACGAGAAAACCCATTTTTCGCAGAGGAAAAATAGCTTGATAACTTACTTTTTTATTCTGTGTGGATAACAGTCATGTATGTTGGTTGCATAAATCTATAAATCAATCTTTTGTAGATGCTTCAAGCTATCATTTTCTGCCAAATCCTATCCAAAATTCAATCTACTAACCTTCTAATGTCGATTTTAACTTCAACTTTATTTGAATTTTCCATCTTCCCTATACTAAATTGCAATGCCGTGACGTAAAATCAAGTCTTTTGAAATTCGAAAAAAAGTAGCAAAATCGCCCGAATTTCCGAACGCTCAGTATATGTACCGAATGTACAAGGATCACACAACGTATTCCGTCCAATTTTAAATCTCATATCGCTAAAATAACTGTAGAATCTCGTGGCGAAAATGGGTCAATAAATCAAAAAATGACAGTTCGGAAAATAATTTTTGTTGTCCAGAAGCTACTATGATAAAAAATAGTATTACCAACATAAAATTCGGACATAAAAATTTACAAAATTTAAAGGATTTATTTTCTTGTTAAATATGTGTTTTTTATTGAAAAAACTACAAATTAGAAAAAATAGTATAACGTACGTGTTATATAAAGCAGCTTTAAGCACTTGTCCCGTTATAAAACTCGCCGCAAGCGGCTCGTTTTTTAACATGGTCGCTTGCTATCAAATGATGCTTTATAAAACGTGTACGTTAATATACTATTATTGGATTATTGCTGCCACCTACGTATAATGATGCCCTGCTATAATAAATTAAGAAATATTGCATACCAGTATGCATATTTAAGGTGTGAGTATCAACAGCCTTGCCAACATGTAACCTATTTCGCGTAGATTCATTTATGTTTTCTAGCTTTTATACAAAATTTAAATAAAATCAGTATCGACTTGATATTCTATAGGTAATAATTGACATATTTAATAAATATGAAGGAATTTCATAACTTATTTTATGAAGATTGTATAGCGAAAAATATCGGGTAAGATTTTTTTTAACATTATTATGTCATTGTACTTTCACTATACAATAATTCTCCCAAAATTAGCAATGATATAAATTGATAATTTTGTAATATATCAGATATTATCTAAGTAGTGTGCCGACGATACTGATTTTATTTAAATGTTAGTTTAAAAAATAATAAACTTGAAAAAACAAAGCGAAATAGGTTATAGGTTGGCAATAAATTGAACGACGTTGAGAATTTAACCTTAACAAATAACTGCATATTTTAAAGGCAGACATGGGCATATTTTGGCTGAATTTAAGTGCATATAATCCATCCTTTATTACAATTTAAACTTACCTACCGTGTTTAAGTCTTCAATAATCAAAAAGAAGTTTTTAAAATTATACATACACCTTACATAAATCAAAAAATGTCAACCTTTAGATATGTCAAAAACTAGTGCGTAAAAAGTGAAATTTTAATACACTTTCTATAATGCTTAAAATAAGTATTTTACGCACGGTAATAGAAAAATTATATTATCTGGTAAGTTTAAACTCTCTACTTCGGCTGTTTCCAACTGTCAATACTATAAACAGTGGCGTTACCAGCTTTTTCTAAAGGAGGGGGGCGGTTTAATAGATGTTGGGTTGACCCAATCAAAAAAAATTATATATGTATATAATTATTATTTGAAAAAACAACTCGAAAAATCTGTTTTCAATTTTTTTTTCCAAGAATTTTGAAACAATGGTAAATTTAAAAAAAATCGTAACGTGTTTCTTGTCTAGCTGTAATAACAGAGAACATTTTCACTGAATAAGAGAGAAAGGTTGTTCTTATGATGGTATTAAATTATATAAAAGTTCTATGCTTGATTCGATGTTTTGCCAATTTTTTTCCGTCCAAATGCCAATGAACTCGGGAAAATAAAATAGGGGGATGGTTTCCGCTTTTGGGCAGGGGGGGAGGGAGATTGCTAGCACTATTCGTAGGTCGTAACCCACCTCTAGCCCCTTCAATTTTTCTTTTTGAACCGTACCAATGCGAATTGTCCCAAGAAAACACGAAAAATCTTCGGTTTTAGGCCGCAGGGGTTGCAGGAGGGGGGAGGGGGAGGTTATGGGTAACTTTACCCTTTTTCTCTCCGACGCGCAATGACGAAAGCAAGAGTCAGTTAACATCATAACCATCCTTAACTTTGCGATTTCTTTACGTTTTATTCCTACTCAATAAATACTAGACCTTGCACTCTGTACTTATAAGAATAATTGACATGTCATAGAAGGGTTGGTTTGTATGCCGATGGTATAAAAATGTTTCATTAAAAAAACGCTTTAAATAAAATGATCTTTATAATGTTTGAAAAAATATAATTATCAATATTGCAAATAATTTCAAATCGAAAAAGATCAACAAAATAATGTTAACAAAAATATATATATTTGCTGTTTACATTGAAGATGTTTTTATTTACTAAGTAATATAAAAAAGACATTATAATCCAAAAAGGTTCCTTTCTGACAAAAATATTTTCTGAATAGAATTTAGGATAATTGAAATTGGCAATCAAGTATTTCTTGTGGCTATACAAGTAAAATTTAATTATTTTGTAAGTACCAATCCCTATTATTGTTGGGTAAACACTAAAAATAAGGTTTTTTGATAACAAAGAAATGATAATAAAAACCCAAAGACCAATTTTTTTGAAATAATTGTTAAGATAAGGGGCTTCTTGTTGTTTTATATGGCTATCAAACAATAAAATATTATTTTAAGTAAGTAAGTAAGGTGATTTAGCGTCCATAATAATTTAATTGCTCTATATAGGGTATTAGTGGGGGGAAGAGGACTTCTCCAGTAATACCCTGGAAATAAAAGTTTTTTTTTTGTAAAATCTACTTATGTAATTTTTGCTGAAATACTTATAATATGAACTCCAATTAATGGGGAAAGTCCAAAAGGATAAATCTAGTAAGTATAGTAAGTATACTAAGTATAGTAAGTCTGTACAGAGCAAGATATTACATTCTTTTGAAGCACTTAAAAAATATATATTTTTATTAATATATTTAAAATAATTACAATACTTAGCTTCTGTATGGAGATCTGCTTGTTTATGAAACTTAAAACCATTACAAAATTTGCAAAATAAAGTTATTAAATGCATACACAAATTGCCATATTTAGAACCAACTGTAAATTTATATAGATCGAAGGGGTATTTAAACGGTCAATTTATTAATTAAAAATTTGTACTCTAATTCACTCTATTATTTAAAAAAAAACATCAAACAATACTTCAGGAAAATAAGACATTACATGATCATAACACCAGACATGGTATAAATATCAAACTATACCAGTAAAATGTAATTTCGGAAAGAAATCGCTTTTATATGACGGAATAATAAAACACAACAATCTTCCAAAAAAATATCAGAATAATTAAAAAATTGGCAACTTTTAAAAAACAATTAAAGAGATATTTACTAAATTAAATTATTTATACAATTTTTTTTAATGGTTATTATTTTCTATATTATATTGTCATTTTCCATGTAATGAACTGTAAAAGTTAGTTTGGAATAAAGGCATTTTGAAAGTTAAGTATAGGTCTAGTATAGTATATTAAAGTATAAGTGGATATTCAGGTCTTTAAAACACGCGCGATTTTGCAAGCACGACAGAGCAGCCGGAGTGCTTGAAATAGAGCAAGTGTTTTAAAGACCAGTTATCCAAGAATACTTTACATTATTTTTTTTATTGGTACACTTATTGGTATTACATTACAAAAAATGGAAATAATAACTTAGTAAGTAAGTGAAATGGTCGAATTACCGAAGTGATATACCTGTCGTTGGCATGAAAATGAGGAGAACAAAAAATAACTTCCAGTCACCGTTGACATTGGTTGTGTATTGCTTAAAAAAAATATTTTTTCTACTACTTACTTGAGAAATCGTCATTATTTACTTCATTCCTTTATCGAGAAGTAACATTTCTTCACCTAGGTTAATAATAATAATAAAAAATTTCCTAGGTCAATAATGAAAAACAGCTGTTCAATGAGGTTGTTGCAGACAATTTTATAACTTAACTCACCGTTTCTTTAACATATTATTGATTTTGAGCCTTTTTTGACCATTTTAAACAAAGAAATTCTGAAAAACAGGATTAAATTATCAATAAAATAGGACTTTTTATTATAATTTTATTGGGAAGATACTTTCAGGAATGGTTCTGTGACCAGCTTTTTTTCTTACACACCAGTCCATTAATTGCGCATTCAAGTATAGTTTCTTAGATTTCTTTGGTAACAGATCGCACTGTGCGCTATTTACCGCCTCTCTAAGCTCGGGTGGGGTACAAATTTCCAATTCTTCACTCTCAATTTCAGACATTTTATAATTTTAACTTTATATTATTATCTAACCCGAATATTTTCTACATACTGACAGAATATCGCATTTGACAAGTAAAATCCTAAGTGACTTAATTTTCAAATTTTTTTAAAAATTAGGTGAAAATGGGTAACAAAGATTTAAACGAATTAAAATATGTAATATTTTATTGTTAGTAGTAGAAAAAATTCTATATATACCGCAGTTGAGAAGGCTATTATATACCTCGCACATTATATCCCTCGGCGCTTCGCGCCTCAGTATATAAAAGCGCTCGCTATATAATAGCTCACTTCTCAACCTAAGTATATAATATACTATTATTTGACGTAAAAAGGTAATTCTGTCAAATCAATAATTAAAAATGTGACATATTTAGACTTCACGTTTTACGGGTTGTTGATGTTGCCATGGTAACTTTAAAACAAGCGCGTTTTTGAAAGTGGGATTTAAACACGCTGAGGCGTACTTTAAATAAGCGAAATAGGGTATCAATAAAAAAATTTTAGTAAGTATAATATGTATAGTGAAAGATTTTATAGATAAGTTTGTCGAAAAAATTTTAACCCAAAAATTAACAATGCGGTTTAGAGAATCTACGACTTAAATAGAATAGGATGATATAACATGCCATAATAATAATCACAACCTAAACTAAACTAAGTTTGTTGCAAACAACATCTTATTTCGTATATCCTTCGTCAGTGTCATTGCAGGATTTTACGTTTTCCTGATACCTGCTGACGTTCGGTCTAAACTGAAAACATCCTTATCCTTAGCTGCTGCTACCGGCTGCAAAAGTAACACAGTCATTTGTCATCTTACCTAATTTGTTAAGCTTTGGGGTCAATTAATCATCGCTGATGGTGTTTGCACAGAAAGTAATCTTTGTGTCACCTGGCAGTAACGGTGTAGGATTTTAAAAGTATACGGGTAAAAGAATTTTTGTTTAAATTAATCCTATTTAAAAAAAGCTTCGTAGTGTCAAAATAAATTGAAGGTTAACTGGAAACCGTGAGAGTCTTCTCTATACAGGGTTGTGATAAAGAAACGCATTAGCCTTTTATACAAAATGGGTTTCCCGATCAAGAATCTCTCAGACACGTCAATTTTATATTTTTAATACATTTTTTATACCGGGTGTTTCTTAAAAGACGTTCACCCCTATAACTTTTCTGTATTTATAGATATTAAAATGAGATTTTGAAAATTTGCATAAGCGATGAGTCTGCATTTAATGGCATAATTTTCAATTTGTTAGCACTTCCGGTTTAACCGGAAGTGACCTTGACTTAGATATTTTAAATGGGGCATCTTGTATATTTTTACTTATTTGGGTTCAGCATAACGTTATGAGTGAAATGACACCTCCCTTGTAATTTTTTGACGTGTTCTAACATTTTTATGTTTATTTTTTATTTTCAATCTAGAGGGCTACAAATTAATTAAATCTATTAATTTATAGTCAAGTAGTATATTATGAAAATGACAATTATGTCATAATAATTGACTTTCTAAGTTTCACAAGCGTTAAAAAAATGAAATTTTTGTTTTCTTGACGTTTACTCCATTTTTCCAAATGGTGCTTCACTAGGATATTTAAAACGAGCATTTTTTTCCAACAATTTGATACCATACACTCCTATGCTATTTTAAATTGACACTGAAAAATTTGCCTTAAATCTCAATCGCAAATTTAAAAGCGTTATGTCGCCCTCTCTTTTTTAAAGAAATATAAAGGCGGCTTTAAAATACAATGAAATGGTTTGAAAACCAATATGGTTTTAAATTAAAATTGTAATGTCATTCGTTTATTAAACTTACATTGTAAATCAGATAAAATGGTTATAGTTTTACTAGAAATGAACAAATAATTGATATGCTACTAACTTTTGGAGTGACCAGAAAAATTCTTCTGAAGCCGCAAGATTATATGTTATGTATGTTTTATAAACTAATGACATTACAACTTTAAATTAAAGCCATATTGCTTTTCAAAACCATTCCATTGTTTGTCAAGAAAAGAGAGGGTCAGTGTCAATTTAGGAGTGTATGGTATCAAATTGTTGAAAAAAAAAATGCTCGTTTTAAATATCCTAGTGAACCACCATCGTTCCATTTGGAAAAATGGAGTATACGTCAAGAAATTTTTTAAACGCTTGTGAAACTTAGAAAGTCAATTATTATGACATAATTTTAATTTTCATATACGACTTGACTATAAATTAACAGATTTAATTCATTTGTAGCACTCTCGATTAAAAATAAAAAATAAACATAAAAATGTTATAACACGTCAAAAAATGACAAGTAAGGTGTCATTTTACTCAGAATGTTATACTGAATCCCAATAAGTAAAAATATACATGATGTCCCATTTAAAATACCAAAGTCAAGGTCATTTCCGGTCGAACCGGAAGTGCTAACAAATTGAACATTATGCCAATAAATGCAGACTCATCTCTTATGCATAATCTCAAAATTTCATTTTAATATCTATAAATACAGAAAAGTTATAGGGGTGAACGTCTTTTGAGAAACACCCGGTATACACTACTGGCAAACTACAAGTTACAGTTGCATTTAATGTGACTATGAGAGAGTAAAAAATATATTTACATGCCAGCAATAACGACCACGCTCAATCAGTGTTTCCGGTTGTCTTAACTTTTTTTACCACCCAATGCAGGTAAGTAAATACTTTTACACCAAAAAAATATTGATTTTCATTTTATCTAAAATTAAGTTACCTACAAAAATTACGTAGGTATCCATTAAAACTACAGAAACTAGTCTATATTATATTTTATTTATTTTGAAACAGTTAAGAGTAAAATAACATACTTAGGGCTACCTCATAAAAGTAGGAAGCATAAAAATGATACTTCTATTTAGATCCCGGCAACAATTGAGTACCTTTACCTATTACTGCAATACCTTGGACTAGAGTATCTACAAATATCCTCTTCGTGGTTAAAAATATAAAAAATAAAATATTTATTATTATATCTTGTCTAAAATTTCATTAATTTCATTCATTAATAATACCACTATACATTTACAGCTTAGGCTTTTTTCAAAAGCTTTAATCTTTACTTAAGGTGGAATTATCAACGTCATTCAATCTATTGCCAACCTATAACCTATTTCGCGTTATTTTTTCAAGTTTATTATTCTATTGACTAACATTTAAATAAAATCAGTATCGTCGGCACATTACTTAGGTAATATCTGACATACTACAAAAATATCAATTTATTTCATTGCTTATTTTGGGAGAATTGTATAGTGAAAGAACAATGACATAATAATGTTAAAAAAATCTTACCCGATATTTTGCGCTATACAATTCTCCTAAAATAAGTTATAAAATTCCTTGATATCTATTAAATATGTCAATATTATTTAAATTTTGTGTAAAAGCTAGAAAACATAAACAAATCTACGCGAAATAGGTTACATGTTGGCAAGCATGTTGATACACCCACCTTAAGTAAACATTGATTAATACTTTAATGAAAACTTTATTATTATTACATATTTTTTGTATTAAAAATCCTTGCCACACTCTACGCCGCTGGTGTTAACAAATCGCTCCGAATCCTTTAGCGATTACTTATACGATACCACGCGGAGTCGAAAAGTTAACCAGCTCTCGCTCTCTTCTGTCTTTGTTTCGCACGTACAAATGTTTGATGCAAACAAACAGGCTATTCATAAATGAATGGCTTAGTCTATTCTACCGTGCGAGCAAAAATTATTTGCATCAAAGAGTGCCTTGCATCTAAGGACGTAATGCTTAGCCGTATAGCTTAAAACCTGTTGGGTGTCAGTAACTACCTGAATTAACGATCAATCAGTTATTCCGTCATCTTTGACAGTCGTTACAAGTAATTTGATTCATCGCTAATTTTTCCAATTTCTTGAACAATTCACACAATGGGCTTTACGAAACAGCACAAAACATTTATGGTTAAAGCATATTTTCGAAACGGGGTTAGAGAAAATGGTGAGCGGCAATACACTCCGAGTTTGTGCATGGACAATTTTCACGAACATTTTCCTAACGTTGCTTTTATTGCTGGGGATTTTTATCATTGCCTAAAAAGAACAGTGGCTGTGTTTAGGGAAAAAAGGAGTAGGAAGACCATCTGTAAGAACAGAAGAACTTGTGGCAAACGTTCGTAAAATAATGCAAAATACGCCAACAAATTGTATAAGACGCCTGTCCCAAGAAGTGGAAAGATCTTATGGAACATGCAGGACTATTTTTAAGAAGCAGCTAAATTTATTTTCTTATAAAGTGCAAGTATTCCAAGAATGTGCTAAAATTTCTCCAGAGATGCTGGTCAACACTTTCGAAAATATGAAGAGACGTGTAAATTTATGCTTGGAGCATGGCGGTGGCCAATTTCAGCAATTATCAAAAATACATTTGTATTTGTCTACTTATTCTATAACTCATTAGTTTGGCATATCATAATATGAATTTGACAAAATTTTAACCTAGATTTGGTTAGATATATCGTCTCCATATCATTGTGATCTAAACCAAGCCCTACGTTTTGTAATTAAAGCCCTCTTTGTTGCAAATAATTTTTGCTCGCACGGTAGGAGATGTCTATAATATTATAGAGTATAAATTTCGATTATTTCTAAATATCTTTATAATAATTAATGTAAAGTTTTACAGTTTTCGGACCTTCTTGCTTTGCAATAGGTAGTTACAAAAATAAAATGATCCTACAAACACGTAAAAGAAATCCCAAATGAATACATCATAATTTATAAGAGATGCAGTGACGTTGATGAAGGACTAAAATAAGATGTGGTATAAGAACAATGGTGTTGACATAGAAGGATATGACAAGGGCCGGAGCCATTATTGTGTTACCAAGGGAACGTATAGCCCCTGTTGCAAAGATAAACATATTGCGGATGATTAAAGAGCTTTGGAACATACATTTCGTCTTTCTAAATTTGATTTATATTCTTTGAGAAGAAAGTGGAAAATATAATGGACAAGGTAAATAAAATGGCTTTTAGCTAATGTTTTAGGCGGCGGACGCGGACGTGGTGATGTAAAAAATCGTCATTCGAAATAACACACAGTAAAAATGGTAGTAAATATATTTTATTTTATGTTCAAAAACATTTATTGCTATTTAATATATTGACGACGGGTGAATGCCTAACTCATTTTTGACAAAATGAAACTAATACAACCAGTAAAGCTTGTGATTAGCCTTGTTGACTTTGTTACCTTATCGCTACAAGGTTACAAGTAAAGGCTAATAAAGGAAGACAAATGGCATATGGGTGGTTTTCAGTAACTTTTAAGATACCATGTCCCTGGGGTCTTAAAACTCAATCCTTTTTATTAGCCATAATTTTTTTTTATATTTGACTAGACATGCATATTTTTATCGATTTATAAATACTAAAAGTGCAATATCTTATGAATTTATATTTTAATTTGGGGTTTGAAACTCCTATTATCACATGACCGTCGTATGTTCCTGGAGCAAAATCCAATATTTGCGAACTTCTAAAAATATATTTTAACTTTTAATTTGCTAAAGTAAATGATAATTAACAAATGTTGAGTTTTTTGTATTATAACATTGTCTTGAATATCCATTATTGTTAATGTTTGGGCTAAAAATAATTATTCAATGCTGTCCCGACGTTTTCTTCATAGGACTTTTTTAGATTGTCTTTTGGATGCTAGATGATACTGCATGTGTGAATTAAAATATTTTATTATTGCAAATGGCGACAGTTACTTATGCAGTTTGGTTTGCGATATTATTTACGTCTCTTGTCATGTATTTTGATATAAAATAAGTGAGTTTAAGTTTTTCGTATTTTTCTATTAACATGACCATCTATAGTGATGAAAACAACATAACATAGCAATAAAGTTGCTCGCTTTTGTTTTTTGTTGTTGGCTATTTACCGGTGGAAATTCTAACCTAAAATTCACAACATGGGGATAGGCTCATTTTTAAGTAAATAGAAATGAATGAAATCACATGACCGTCGATCTCATGACCGTCGCATGAAAAACATAACCGTCGCAACCAAAACATGGCCGTCGCATACTTTTCTCGTACCTTCTTAGTTCCAAATTTGTAAAATCTGGCACATTTTGGTAGTTGCTTAAAGAGTTACCATATGGCACTAACCAAAAATCTGTTTTCGGACTTTTTAAATATATCTTATTGGTCACAATATCATAAAAGACATATTCTAAAAATTACTATTAAACTCGCCTAACGGTGGCATTATCTTACGCCTAATTAAGTTTAGATGCTTCTTAATTTCATAGTTTGGCAGTATAAAGTTTATTAATAACATTAAATCAAAGCTAACACTTAAAAAAAAATGATCTCAAAAGATACTGAAAACCACCCATACAGGGTGACAATTTAAAAACTTGAAATGGCCATATCTTAGGAACGAAAAACTGAAGAAAAAAACGCAAAAAACAGTTTTTATAAAACGAAGGGGGAACAAAAACAAGCGTATTATCCCACCCTTATCTGCAACCCCTTGGACAGGGCGAGATACACCCCTAAAATCTTAAATAGAAAGGGGGTCGATTGATACATCATTTTGAAGCTCTTGAAAAATGCTTTCCAATGGTACCATAGAAAGCTACATTTCAGGAAATTCTTCTCTGTTTATTAAGGAAAACAATAAATGAAAACACAATTTTGAAATTTTTTATTATTATTTAATTAAATGTTCAAAATGATTGCTACCAATATCCTGGCATATTAAGAGATATCTCCTAAGAATCCTAAACATTTTAAGCCTAGGTATTTTGTTTTGGTTTATTTGCTATGGTTTTTTTGTCGAAAAAAAAAATTTGTTTATAAATATTCGCATTTTATTATCACAGAATTTACTTTAAAAGTAACTTGTACTAGTATTATTATTTTAAGAACAGTTGACTTTCGGTTCAGTTTAAACGAAAAGCAGCACTTCTTATCTTTAACAATGGTGTACAGCACAGCTGAACGTGTAGAAATTATTTTCATTTATAGTTCCCAGGATCAATGTTTCTTAAGGACAGCTCAACGTTTTAACGACAGGCATCCAGGTCAAAATGTAAGCCCGGAGTATGTTCGCCAACTATCAATAAGAAAGGTACTTAAATTTCATAAGTTTTATCCCTATAAACTGCACATACTGCAAGAACTTGGTGACGACGACCCGGACAGAAGAATTCAGTTTTGTGAAATAATGACAGATATAATTACGGCAGAACCTCGACTAGTTAAAAATATTTTCTTCAGTGATGAGTGTACCTTTTATTTAAATGGGCGTGTTAATAAGCAAAACTGTCGTTACTGGAATGACGAAAACCCCCACGTATTTAGAGAAGGGCATACCCAGTACCCCCAGAAAATGAATGTTTGGGCTGGTATATTGGGAGATGGTATAATCGGCCCAATATTTATACAAGGAAATTTAATGGCGACAGGTGTGCTGAAATGCTACAGAGGTCTATCGAACCACTAATAGTGCGAGAATTAGAAAATCAGAGGGACATACTCGGAAATTTATCTTTAGAAGAACGCTTACTACATTTCCAACAGGATGGAGCACCTCCGCATTATGTAGTTCCTGTTAGGCAGTGGTTGGATGATAATTATCCCAACCAGTGGATTGGAAGAAGAGGTCCTGTTGAATGGCCACCTAGATCCCCGGACCTAACACCTCTTGACTTCTTTTTGTGGGGTCACCTAAAATCTGTCGTTTTTAAAACGCAACCTGAGTCACTATAGAGCAACTTCAGCATAGAATAGTTCAGAAATGCCGTGCTATATCCAGAGAAACATTTGCAAATGTACGTGAAAAATTTGAAAGTAGGCTTTATTATTGTCTTCAAAACAACGGAAATCATTTTGAACATTTAATTAAATAAGAAAGAAAATATTGTGGCTCATCGAACAAGTGTGTAACTATTTTTTATATTGGAATACACAGGGATCCAAGTTCAATGGATATCCTGGGGAGGGTAGACCTCGACGGGCATCCATAACCCAAGCAATTCCAAGAACGACGGAAAAATGTACTAAAGGCCTCCCTGTAGAATCAAGGCGGCCCTCAATACACCTTAGCGCCATCCCACGGAACCAACTCCAATATTAATTAATAATAAAAAATTTCAAAATTGTGTTTTCATTTATTGTTTTCCTTAATAAACAGAGAAGAATTTCCCGAAATCTAGCTTTCTATGGAACCATTGGAAAGCATTTTTCAAGAGCTTCAAAATGATGTATCACTCGACCCCTTTCTATTTAAGATTTTAGGGGTGTATCTCACCCTGTCCAAGGGGTTGCAGATAAGGGTGGGATAATACGCTTGTTTTTGTTCCCCTTTCGTTTTATAGAAACGGTTTTTTGCGTTTTTTTCTTCAGTTTTTCGTTCCTAAGATATGGCTGCTTTTTAAATTGTCACCCTGTATACAAATGCCACGAACCCGCTCGTTTTCCGACAGATGACACCAGGCATTGGCAATCGATCAGCTAATATTGGAATATGATTATAGTTACTTTCCTTTTGCGTCTTTTAAACAGCAAAGCAAAGTAAATATATTTGCTTAACTAAGTTGTTAAAGGAACATTACGGGAATAACTTCGTATAATCGTATGAGAAATATAGAGGGGCATACTTAACAGCGGAAAGATGGGAGAAAAAATAATTGGAGCTTTGCTTTGCTATTTAAAAGTAACTAAAAAGGAACTAGGCTAATATCCCCATATTAGTAGTGGACCGTAATGAGCTCACACGCCGAATTATGAATTATATTTTTTTGTAACATTTTTTCACGTCTTAAAAATGATTTTAGTGTCCTTTATTTTTACTTTGATTGACTTTTAATTACTTTTGTGGTGCCAGTAAACCTACAATAATTATTATTCATTATAGACGAGAAATTAACAAAATTTTTATTATTCCAATTTTAGACATTAAATCATTATGAATCATAATTATTATTCTGTGCCTTGCACATAACTTGATGGCATCGATAGGTACTAAGTTTCATTTTATATAAACGCCGTTTTTGTGAAAAACTTAGTTTTTGAAATTTTTCATCTTAAAATGGCGGTTTGCAAAGGTTAGGTTTCTAATACATAATTTTCACATTAGGTAGTCCTTTTCGGTTTCAAGAAAATAAGTAAAACTCATTTTTCTGACTTAAGTAGGTACTACACCACTGGTAGGTACCACGTCATAATCTTCTTAACATAGTTTAAAACAAAGTCGCTATCGCCCGTCCTGACCCTATATGTGCTTAAATCTTTAAAACTACGCAACGGATTTTGAAGCGGTTTTTTTTTAATAGATAGAGTGATTCAAGCGGAAAGTTTTTATGTATAATACATGCATAATATTATAGAGAAACACTGATAAATTAGAGTAGGGAGAACGAACGACCCAACCTAACCGGTCCCCGGCCCGTTCAACGATCGATCCGAAGCACCGAAGCCGGAATAGACGAAGACAGACTATGTTATATGCATGGATGTGAATTGTGGACGGGCCGGCAAACGGTTGAGTTTGAGGTTTGTACGTTGTATAACGCCGGGCTGCAACGCAGGGCGGGTACACGCTAGTAAAAAATAAAAATAACTTTATCGTATTTACTAGCTGTGACTTTCGCTGTTTCGACGCATAATCCAAACTTGTATTATAAATTATATTAAATGTTTATTCAATTGAGGCAGTTTAATCTAAGAAGGCGCTATTTGAAGAGGTCAAAATGGACAAAATAAGGAAACAAATAATTCAATTTACGTCAGGTTGTGAAATAAAAGAAAAATAAAATGAAGACTAAATAATTTTCACAGACGAAATAAAACTTTTCGTGCAATTTAGTAATTTGGCATTATATTTTTAACGCGCTCTCAATTTATTTGCATTTACAGAAAAAATAATATTTTGCTAAAAAAATTGAAAATATTTTTAAAATTTTACTTGTTTTTTAAAAAAATGAATTGACCAGTAAAATGGAAACGGTGTCACAACTTTTCAAAAGATGCAGAAATTTAATTAAAAACAATTTTAACAAGATAAAAGTTCATTTGTCAAAAAACGCGAGATATTGTTCCGGTTTAAAATGGAGTCGAGACGCACTTTCTAGTAAGATAATGTTTCGTAAATTATGTAGTTATAATTATTAATAGATACATTATCGCAACAGAAACACTGTTTTGATAATGTATCAAAAATAATGCGAAACCATCCTAGCTACAGTAAAATCGACGTAGGTACATACCTACATTACCTAAAAAATGAGGAAACAATCAAAATATTTGCAACAAATAATATATAACGGTTAAATGTGTGATTCAAAACAAAGAAAATTGTTTAATTATAAAATGATAAATAATATGTTTAATAGAAATAGAAATAGAAATAGAAATAGAAATAGAAATAGAAATAGAAATAGAAATAGAAATAGAAATAGAAATAGAAATAGAAATAGAAATAGAAATAGAAATAGAAATAGAAATAGAAATAGAAATAGAAATAGAAATAGAAATAGAAATAGAAATAGAAATAGAAATAGAAATAGAAATAGAAATAGAAATAGAAATAGAAATAGAAATAGAAATAGAAATAGAAATAGAAATAGAAATAGAAATAGAAATAGAAATAGAAATAGAAATAGAAATAGAAATAGAAATAGAAATAGAAATAGAAATAGAAATAGAAACAGAAACAGAAACAGAAAAAGAAATAGAAATAGAAATAGAAATAGAAATAGAAATAGAAATAGAAATAGAAATAGAAATAGAAATAGAAATAGAAATAGAAATAGAAATAGAAATAGAAATAGAAATAGAAATAGAAATAGAAATAGAAATAGAAATAGAAATAGAAATAGAAAT
Source organism: Polydrusus pterygomalis (assembly GCA_963969555.1). Classification (NCBI taxonomy): domain Eukaryota; kingdom Metazoa; phylum Arthropoda; class Insecta; order Coleoptera; family Curculionidae; genus Polydrusus; species Polydrusus pterygomalis. The sequence continues at coordinate 144,490,451 of OZ018375.1, forward strand.
AGAAATAGAAATAGAAATAGAAATAGAAATAGAAATAGAAATAGAAATAGAAATAGAAATAGAAATAGAAATAGAAATAGAAATAGAAATAGAAATAGAAATAGAAATAGAAATAGAAATAGAAATAGAAATAGAAATAGAAATAGAAATAGAAATAGAAATAGAAATAGAAATAGAAATAGAAATAGAAATAGAAATAGAAATAGAAATAGAAATAGAAATAGAAATAGAAATAGAAATAGAAATAGAAATAGAAATAGAAATAGAAATAGAAATAGAAATAGAAATAGAAATAGAAATAGAAATAGAAATAGAAATAGAAATAGAAATAGAAATAGAAATAGAAATAGAAATAGAAATAGAAATAGAAATAGAAATAGAAATAGAAATAGAAATAGAAATAGAAATAGAAATAGAAATAGAAATAGAAATAGAAATAGAAATAGAAATAGAAATAGAAATAGAAATAGAAATAGAAATAGAAATAGAAATAGAAATAGAAATAGAAATAGAAATAGAAATAGAAATAGAAATAGAAATAGAAATAGAAATAGAAATAGAAATAGAAATAGAAATAGAAATAGAAATAGAAATAGAAATAGAAATAGAAATAGAAATAGAAATAGAAATAGAAATAGAAATAGAAATAGAAATAGAAATAGAAATAGAAATAGAAATAGAAATAGAAATAGAAATAGAAATAGAAATAGAAATAGAAATAGAAATAGAAATAGAAATAGAAATAGAAATAGAAATAGAAATAGAAATAGAAATAGAAATAGAAATAGAAATAGAAATAGAAATAGAAATAGAAATAGAAATAGAAATAGAAATAGAAATAGAAATAGAAATAGAAATAGAAATAGAAATAGAAATAGAAATAGAAATAGAAATAGAAATAGAAATAGAAATAGAAATAGAAATAGAAATAGAAATAGAAATAGAAATAGAAATAGAAATAGAAATAGAAATAGAAATAGAAATAGAAATAGAAATAGAAATAGAAATAGAAATAGAAATAGAAATAGAAATAGAAATAGAAATAGAAATAGAAATAGAAATAGAAATAGAAATAGAAATAGAAATAGAAATAGAAATAGAAATAGAAATAGAAATAGAAATAGAAATAGAAATAGAAATAGAAATAGAAATATATTACATACTGGGTTATAAATTATTACACTGTATTTTTTGTACTAAAAAGTACCTAATCTAATACCAAGTTAACATTTTCTTTAGGGTTTTACATTTGCACCTAGAGAACTAAATCCCTGGAAGCGCAAAATAATAGTAGATTCTGTAACCGAGTAGCAGACTATATTTTCTCCACGACCATCCAGTTCCATATCTGATTAATCGGATTTTTCACTCATTTTTTGACTTGCACTAAAATTTGTCTGAAAATAATTATTACAACGCGGCCATTTTTATCTGACACTGACAGTTTCGAAATTCATGGCAACCTATGTCGTTTATATCAATTACAGAATATTCATTCCTTATCTTGTTATGGAATGAAAATACCCGCAAAACGCATAAGAAGCAAGTGTTTCAGAATAAATATTCCAACTCAAGAGCGAGAATTTTTACATTCTATTATCAAAAATGATTTTGGAATTATTGCATTCAGTAATAGTCGTGGAGAAAAAATATTCTATAATATTTAAATTATTAGTCACATTTTGATTTTTTTAGGAACTAGTTTATTATGTAAATACATACACTTAACCTAAAATAATTGCACTATTAGTGTACATAAACAAGAATAATGTGTATAAACAGGTATATGTCAGAGAAAAGAAAATTAAGAATTTAGGGTAAGTCAGTGAATTTATGATTGTCTGTATGTAAAAGTTCTGCAACACTTTCTACGAGTAATATGTTATATAGTTTGGGAGCTAGGTACTTAAAGAAGCGCAAATTTATATTCGTATCCCACTAAGCAAAAAAACATACCATTGATGTTATAAAGTTGTTAACTTGGTAACACGTAACGTTAGCCCAGGGGTCAGAATGATGAATCAATTAACTCAATAGCAACGTCATATTACACGCTATAACACGTTTCAAAAAGTAATGTTACAAAAAGGTCACCTTAAGAACACAATTAAACCATTATTTTAACATCATCTTAACGTTATAAAAACATAAATGCAACAGTTTTTTAACGTCCCAAAACAGTTACGGAGATGTGCTTTTATTACGTTTTTCAATTTTTTTTTTACGTAACTTGAAACGTAAATATGTCACAAATATAACATTTATTTATATTACCAAGAGACGTTTACAAGCTGTTGTAATAACAAATTTAGAAACGTTTCCTTCACATTTTAATTCGGTTGCGGTAGGTACCTTTTCCATTTTACTTGCTTTACTTTTGCGCTTAGTATTTTTCTCTAAAATTGAATTTTGTAGCCACCATTATAATGTTTAAAGACATGTAAAACCACAAGATATGCCATCTGAATTAAAAATTGCAGTAGCAGTTTTTTTACTTAAGATGGCTTAAAATTTATTTTTCCCGTGATTTCATTATATAATGATTGTTATACAGGCGGCCACAATTAAAATCCAACTTTAAAGAAATTTATTAATGGCTAAATACGGATGAAGAAACGGTATACCTAACGTATTATTTTATTGGCATATAACAAAATTTTAAATTATATTTTCGCATTTAAAAATCTGACATTGCATTTTTTAACCAAGTGACTTTATAAAATTAAAAATAAATTTTGTTGCTTGCCATAGGAACTTTTAATAAAAAAACATGTTTAAGAAAAAGGTCATTTATTTAAGATTCTAAATTGATTAAAACAATTATTTTATTGAGTTCTAAACATATTATTAACTACCTACTAAAAACTGTCATCTTTATTTTCTCGGAAAATATACTTATCACTGCAATAATCAGATTCTAAAACAGACTTTGACTGTAGGGGAGTTGGAGTATTTATATTATTCAGCGACTGCGATTGAACAGAATTAGAAACTAATTCCTCAGCTGCCTCTATTCGAGATGGTTCTGGTAATGCCTCAAGTAATGTTGTACCTTGAGATATCAATTGTCCTTCAATAATTCTATTTATATATCCACGTGAATAATGTCCGGTAGATTTTTTTAATCGCTGCAAAAGATATAGAATAAAGAAAGTATTAAAATACAAAACAAATTGATATTTAAAAGAAAATATTTGGTAAACAAGCCCTGCACCAAATTGTTTTTGAGATTCATAGATACATATAATAGGTATAAAGATATTAAGAAATAGGAATTTTTGCAGGTTATGAACTATTATAACAGGTAGGTGTAACACATATCATATCGAAATTTATCAGCAAATCCGGAGATTACCGTGCAAGTCTAAAATGTTTGAGATTGCCAATAATATCCTCGACCTAATAAATTTGAAATTTACATCATTCTGTCAGCGACCCCGCCAGCGCCAGAACAATTTTTTACTATTAATAACTATGCTTAAAAGGTTGTGTATTTTGTTTCTATTATCTAAGAAGCAGCTACTTTATAAATAAACAATAACACTTATTCTTACCTTTAAATACATTTTCGCGTTATACACTCAGTCACCAACTTAAACTCAGAAAAAAAAAGGCTCGAACATCGAACTGGACGAAAAGTGAATTGTCCAAAATGGCCGCTGACCGGGGCGGGAGCGCACTAACAACGGCGTCGTGACTAACTATTCAACTAACGATTCAATGTATAAAAATACATTAAAAAAACATTTTAGCTCCGTTTAGTATGTCTTTAAATTATTTATTGCAAACACGTTTTAATAACGACAGAACATTAAACGTTATAAACCATGTTTTAATTATTGTTATTTTAACGTTAGAGAAACTGAACGTTAACATTCAGACAACGTTTTAAGTATGTTTGATGGCTGATTTTAAAAAGTTAACCTTTGAACATTGCAGAAACGTACTGTAATTGCCCTTATAATTTCGTTTTTTTGATAACATTAAAACGTAAACAGTTTAAAAACGAATTTAAAACATGTTTGTGTAAACGTTAGCCTTAGTGTCTTGTTATTAACGTTGCTAAACATCATAAAGATGTTCTTTGCTTAGTGGGATTATTGCGAGGTATTCTGAGGTGTTTTTCAGTTTTGCTTCGTGTTGTATATCTATGATTAATAGGTTTTTTTAGTTCGGGTTTTTTGTGAGTGAATATTGATACTGCTAATATGTATAGGGATCTTACATTTATTTAAAGTATCTTCATTGTAAAGTAATTCGGTCGAGTACCGTTTGTTTTTTTTATTAATTATTTTTCATATATAATTTTGAACAACATTTAATGGTTTTAGGGTATTTTTGTACAGACTACCCCATGCAATTATGCCATAATTTATTAAAGATTCTACAAGCGCTTTATACAGGGTTAGGAAAAATTACCAGAACGGTCGATTATTTCAAAATATACAGGGGTTATCAAAAAACGTCTTATATAAAAAATGTAGGGCTGTTAAAAATCTACAAATCGGTGATAAATTGAAATATACAGGGTCGCCCACAAAGTTGTGGAGAATGACAGTTATATTTTTTTAAATGGAACACTCTGTATATTTTTACATTTTTAAATTCCCCATCAAATTATAATTATTTTTTATTAAATGCATTATTAGTCTATACTTCATAGTTTCCGAGATATTGACTCTCGAAAAGTGACATTTTTGAACTTTGACAGCTTATAACTTTCTAACAGTACGTCTTAGAGCAAAACGGCTTACATGTCCCTATCTTCAATTTTTATTATCTTCCCAAAAAATCAACCTCCAGTTAAACCGGAACAACTAAATTTCCTGTTTTCGAGTTACATCCGGTTTAACCGGAAGTTGAATTTTTGGGAAGATAATAAAAATTGAAGATAGCGACATGTTAGCCGTATTGCTCTAAGACGTACTGTTAGAAAGTTATAAGCTGTCAAAGTTCAAAAATGTCACTTTTCGAGAGTCAATATCTCGGAAACTATGAAGTATAGACTAATAATGCATTTAATAAAAAATAATTATAATTTTATGTGGAATTTAAAAATGTAAAAATATACAGGGTGTTCCATTTAAAAAAATATTACTATCATTCTCCACAACTTTGTGGGCGACCCTGTATATTTCAATTTATCACCGATATGTAGATTTTTAACAGCCCTACATTTTTTATATAAGACGTTTTTTGATAACCCCTGTATATTTTGAAATAATTGACCGTTCTGGTAATTTTTCCTAACCCTGTATATGGATAGTAAAAATTTTATTCCAAAAATTTCCCTTAGGATGAAAATTTGTAGATTAATTTCCCTATTTGTTTCATAAGACATGTTTGTTTCACTTAAGGCGTTTATCAATAGTGATGCCTAAATATTTTGTGGTTTCTACTTTATGAATAGCATCATCTAAGCTAATAATTCTTATTTTATTAAAATTTGGACGATTATATTATAAGATAAGAGAAAAAGCTATTAAGTTGGTTTTTGATGTATTCAGTGTTAATTTAAAATGATCTAGCAATTTTTTTTTTACTAATTCCTTGTATAGCATTATTTTTAACCTCCTCCAATGGTTCACCTTCAAAAATGACCGCTGAGTCATCTGCGTAAGATATGACCTTACCATTATTGATATATGTATTTTTGTTAAGGAATTTGAGAAACATTTAGAAACCCATACTGAAGACAAATAATTTAAAAATTATTGAGGGTAGATATTAAAGTCCTGTCTTCCTTCTTAAAAATTGGATATAAGTTATTATGATTTCATCCGATTGACGAGCAGGTAGTGAGAGCGAGTGAATGTTGTTAAAAGTTTGAAAATTATTTTTTTCACAAGTTTCGTAAAGGAATGGATATCATTATTAAGAAAACCTTTGGAAGCAAAAAATACCAATTTATTTCGATTTTTCTAAATCGTTTCGCAGCAAAGAATTTATCTCCAATTTGTGTCTAAATATGCTATTTGGGTGTTAGACATGTATTTTTTATTTTCTACAAGAAGTTTTTTGCTGCAATATTTGAAATATTTTATAAAACGTATTACCTGGAAAATAAAATCTAAAAATGGTTCTCAATATAAAGCTATTTTAAAGCTACATTTATTTCCAACGTTCATATTTTATCAGACTTTTGCTTTGTCACTGAAGCATGTACTTTCTTTTAATATTACCAACAAAAATTTGAAAGTTGAGTTAATGTCGCGAACCTAATAGATATAAATTGTTCCGGAATTTTCTGCACGTTGATGGATCCAAGGGACGACCCCAATACTTGGCCCTGCTGGCCCGCTTGTCGAAGATTGATTATAAAAATAATAGGGCTATTTTCTCAGTTTCTAGTTTTAATTTTTTTTTAATGTTAATATTGTGAAAAAAAAAATCTGCTAAAATATCACAATTATTATGAGATAACAAAAAAGATCATATATTTTTTTTTAAGGAGTTAGATGGAAAATGTTTATACAGTGTGAGTTTGCATTTTGGAATAAATTAAGTCAATCCAGTAAGTTTTTTTTTGGGAAAAGGCTTGGATGCGGATATTAATATTTTAAGTTATAAATAATGTATTAATAAAAAAAATGTATACTGTGTGTTTCAAATTGAGGATATGACGATACAGATAATTTTTTTAAATGAAAACCCTAGTTTTTTATTGGCTATTTTTAAGTGTACTAAATTTCAATTTTTTATTTATTATATGAAACCGGCAAATGTTAAAGAGTTAAAAGCACGAATAAGACATTTTATTTGCAGTATCTGTCTTATACTTTTCGGAATCATCAACGTACCTACCCCTCACCCCTCACCCACAGTAGTTGATTACCAACCGCGATGGCGTTTCAGTGCAGGTATATCCCCTCCAGCATCTACTAATAAAGTTGCCGACGAGCGGCGAAAACAATGTCTTGTATGTAAATTACATTCTGATAATTTTAAAAATGTAGCAATGTCTGTCCCCATTGCTCCAAATTTATTAATGCCAATTCTTTGTAAGTGATATTTTCCATTTTGAAATTTAAAGAATAATATTGTTTGCGATATATCAGTAGGACGCAGATTTAAATATTTCTTAACTATGGTATAAAAATTTCCGGTAACAGTGAATTTTCTGGCAATTTTTGTTTTTGTATTTGGTACACTGACCATAAAAATAGATCCATGATCTTCTAAATCTGTAATTTTTATAGAGTGCAATTCTGCTGCACTACAAGCACCCATAATGCCCAAGCAACCTAAAATAAATTATGTAATTGACTAGATGATAAAAACGATTGAATTATTGTGAGATATTCTACCTTTGTCGCCAGATATTTCTCATCCGGAGCTTCGTCTATGAAATTCTTAAGTTGTTCTGGCGTAAACGTTTTTGCCTTTTTGGCTACATGTTTCTTTGATTGACGTTTAAGAAAAGCACGTAATGTTAAATAATTCTCTATATTGATTCCATTATTTATGTTGAGTGTGCTTCTTAGCATGGAGTAGAAAGTCCACAGAGACGATGCTTTATATTTAGTGTTAAGTTCGCGAAAGTATGCCAAAAGTACATTTTCTGTAAAACGATGACTTAATGTTCTTACTGCTACACCAATTTAAAAAATTTTTGTATACACCTTTATATTTGTTTTTGGATTTTTCGGGCAATAAATTCTGTATGGTTACTTAAGCTAATTGTCTTATTTCTGGAGGACATACTGATTCATCTTCTCTATCTGAATTCTTTATTTTCAGCACAAAATTTACAGTAATTAGGTATTAACTTAATTTGTAAACGTCAAAATTATTCAAGTGACAGTACTCCCCTCAATGACAATAAGGGACAGAGCCACCTTGATATTCGGTTCGTAAATAATTCCAAGAATATTTTCCGATTTATTATTATAGTGAGTTATAGTAGTGAGTTATTATAACTTGTTTGTTTATAGATACTATTAATTGCTCAAATGCAGTTGAATAATTAAAATATAATTTAATAGTAGGGGAAAGGGGGATAAGATGGCGAATCGGGTAAGATGACGAATTGGAAAATTCTGAATGGTTGTAATTAGATAGCGCCACTTGATTGATTGCCCAGTGTTGCAGGTGTACTTCGTAAGTTGCCTATGTATTAACATCCAAATCTGAGTTTCTTTGGTCACGGTATTTCGCCATTTGTGTTTAATGGTTATGTCATTATAATATCAGTGCAAGACGAAATAAGCTTTATAGCATTTGTGTTAAATCTTATCTTGAATCGGTAAGTATTTTCTTCAATGTTATGGTATTGTTTATCTATAGCCCATTAAGTTTTCGTGAGATAATATATCATTGTTGGTTAATACAAAATTTTATTCAAAATGTCGTGGTAGGCTAAGATGACGAATTCGCTAAGTGGGCAAGATGGCGAATTCGTCATCTTACCCGACCTGTTTGTAAATAATTTTATAGCAATGATTTATTTATTTTTAGGGAATAAGGAAAGGAAACTTATGAATGCCAATGCCACTCTCTTTCAGCCAATATGGTCACTGCAGTAGAAGGAACATCTCAAAATACTTTCTCTGATGTCTTAGATATTTAACTACCAGGGCAATCTAATGCAGAATCATTGAATTGTCTACCTCAGTTGCCCATTGCTGCTTATAAAGAAAAGAGACAGAGGAAGAAGCTACCTACTCTGCATATAACGAGTTAACCCCTGTTAAAAGTGCATTAGAAGAAAAAGAGACTGACAGAAAAAAAAAGGACGAGAAATGAATCGAAGAAGGAAGAAGAGAATCAAAGGAAAAAAAGCTAAAATGCAGAAAAATCAGATCAAAAAAACACGTTAGAAAAGTAAGGTTCGACGATCATGATCATAGGGAATCCTCTGACTCCTCGATATTAGTAAATTACATGGAAGAAAATGACGATAATGTGGAGGAATAAGAAGAAATTTGTTTAATTTGTAACGATTCTGGAAAAAATGAAATTTGGTACACCTGTTCCCTCTATCGTAAATGGGTTCATGCGGCATGCTCAGGACTGACATCCGCAGAAGCGAAGCGCAAAGCATATATTTGCGACTTTTGAGACAGTAATTAATATATCTGTCTAATTACGTACTGTTTTTCTTTTATTTATTAAACCTCGTCATCTTACCCGCATGCTTTCGTCATCTTACCCATACATGAGGACAAGATGACGAAATTGTCATAAAATTTTGAACTGAAGAAAGAAAAATTAACAGTAAAGATAGCATGATATAAAGCAAACTGTTGGGAGCTAAATGCTTCAAAATACGAAACAAAGTTTTAAGGCGAAATATGACGAAGAAAATAAAAAAAATATGCTTACTGTCGTCATCTTGCCCTCCTTTCCCCTACGCTACCTTGGAATAACAGGGTTCTAACTGCTATTTTTCACAAAATGTGATTTTTATGTAATATGGTTATATCTGACAATTTCTACCATATAATAATACTGTTAGAGTCATCTATTAACTAATAGCCGAAATAATCAAGTGCCAAGGTTCTATCTGACACCGAAAATTGAGATAATTTTGTAAACAGGGTTGTAAGTACAGTAGTTATAGAAACTTGTCATAAAAGTCTGTTATAATATTACAGATACAACCTTGTTCTTCAAAAAGTTACTGCAGATACAACCATGTGCACTTATTTTACAAGCGTTTCTAACCTACAAATAATAATTTACTTTTAAACACCGTCTTAACGTGTTGTCAAGGTTGTAACTGCCATATGGAACTTTGTTCTACAAAATTTCAATACTATAATTTTAGACAAGGTTTAATCTGCTAAAATAATAGTTAAATTTCTCGGTTACTTAATAAATCCTTAAAACTTTATGTATTAAAGATTATTTAAAACATAACAATAAAACTATGATATCCAAAAATCGCTAACGAAAGTTTGACACACAACTAAATATTTCAAGTCAAAACTTTGAACAGCTGTATCTCAAAATGTATGTGTTGCCACATAGAACCCTGTCATTCCAAGATAGCGAGTAGTAGATAAATATTTATACTTATTTCTTAACTATTAACTTTTGTAAACAATTTTTTCCTTAAGAATAAAGAATCGATATCTTTATATGCCAGGGGCCATATTATTAGATATTAATTTATTAACTTTATTTCAAAGGAATCTTGCCCAAATAAATCCGTTTGTTAACTGTAACCAAACTTTTCCCTTAGTGATAACAACCAAGTTGAATACATAGTTTAATATCTCACGAGCCGTCACTGCTCATAAAAGTAAGTATTTTCCCATTTTTGACTGTATATTACATGTAGGTATATCAAACAAATTACAGTTTTTTTTTATTGCAAAACTTCGAAGTTTATAAATACCAACTCAAACGTTTTTCTTTATCCAATCAACTGTAAAGTTATTTTTCACTTTTTATACATAGCCCTGTGGGCTCTTTAATAATCTATGATGTGGAAAATAAAGGTTGTTGGAAAACTCTGGTCGGTTTAAAACAATGTTGATTTTGTTTCTTAAAATAAAATGATCGAATATATTTTCTTGCTGGAAAACACATCGGTTTTTCTTTCGCTTTCTGTAAAACCCATTAAATTAAATCACTGTTAGATGATAGTATCATAGATGTCAATCGTAATGCAAATTAAGAGGTCACCACCGCAGGTAAATTAAACAGTGGCGGCATACACCAGAAATAGTAAGTAACAATGCTAAAATCGTATATAACTAAAACTCATTCCACAAAAAGTTTTTCGTTATTTACCTGTAGGTGATTATTTATTATCATTATTTCATTAGGTAAAGAAATATTACCTAAGGGAAGAGCAATGGCGATTTCTCAAGTTAGTTGTAGAAAAATAATATTAATTAATTGCTAATAACCAAGTTTCCTCCCCTCCAAATAAAATACATAAAACAAAATAGTCTATTAAATACATCACACCCGCGCACCCGACTATTAGACCGAGAGCTGGGAGTAAAATCACCTGCCTTATAAGATACCAAAGGTTTGGTATTCGAAGTATATAATATAGCCCAAAGTTAAATGTAAACCGCCCGTCTGCCTGCTCGATGTGGTCGCCTTCACCATATACAGGGTGTTTAATTAAAATATGGCCACCGGCCATATCTAGGAAACTACTAAGCATTGAAAGTTGGGGAAAATTTTTTTATAATTAAAGTAGTCATGAGAAAATTCTGGAAATTACTTTTAAGGTCCTCATTTCGCCGCAAGGGGGCACAATTGAAAATTATTTTTTAAAATATTAAATTTCTCTGAAAATTCCCATATTAAGGTATAACTCTGATTACATCATTGGAAAGCTTAGACAATTCTGCATCATTTTGGTTTAAGGCTCATTGGCGTACCGACCTTGATAAGAGGTCGTGAGGTATTGAAAGTGTAAACATTAAAATCGCTGTAACTTCTAAACGACATATCCGATTTTACTAAATTTAGGCTTGTTTGGAAGGAAAAGGTAAGTACCTTCAATCGTCGTATCCAATAGTACACGATAGCTTCTAATAAAATTGCTAGAGGGCGCAATTTGTAATAATAACAGTTTTTTTGATTTTATGTCGATAATTCAAATCATACGGTATGCCTATGACATCATAATCGGAAAGTAGATGAAATTTACAAGAAAAAATATGAAAACTGAAGTTCGATATCTTTGTTCGTTTCAGAGTTATTGCCAAAACAATAATTTATAATACAAATTGCACCCTCTAACAATTTTATTAAAAAGTATTGTGTACATTGGATACGACAATTGAAGGTACTTACCTTTCTTTTCCAAACAAGCTTAAATTTAGTAAAGTCGGATAAGTCGTTTAGAAGTTACAGCGATTTTAATCTTTAAACTTTCAATAGCTGCTCCCACTCTTATCAAGTGAAAGTGTAAACATTAAAATCGCTGTAACTTCTAAACGACTTATCCGATTTTACTAAATTTAAGCTTGTTTGGAAGAGAACGGTAAGTACCCTTAATTGTCGTATCCAATGGTACACAATAGTTTCTAATAAAATTGCTAGGGGGCTCTAGGACTATATTTTTTATGTAAATATTTTTATTAAATTTCCTCACACGCACTTTTTATTTGTCGTGAGTTTATCAATTTTTAAATCGGGTGACGGCTACGTTTTTAATTTCCACTTTGTGTTATTGTTCCACATTGTAGAAAATGGATTATCAATTAAATAGCTAATCTAATGTATGACTTGATATATATGAAAAGAAAATACAGTATTTACGAACACGCATTCGCGACGTACGAATCAACAACTGAATCGCGCCATCGCGTAGTTGGCACGCGGGCACGCCTACTGCCTACAGAAACTAACTAAAATATTTCCATTTGTGGGGAATGTTGGGCGCCTGGCTCTTAAGAGGGCATTATGCATTTATACCAATTACTTGAAACCCTCTAAACTTATCCAATTTCTTTTGAATTAATAAAGTAATTTTTGTACATTTGACTTCTATACTATTAACGATAGCTGAGATAAATATTTCAAAAATAGTTGCAGGTGTTCGGCTGTCACCAAATATGACCAGTCAAATTTAATTAAACAGGAATAAATTTGGTATCACAGGACAGCTAAAGGTTCAATCGTTGTCTGTCTTGTAATAAATGTTTAATTTAGGCCTTTCTTCCGGAGAAAATAATTTTTTAGTTTACCTATTTATACTAACACAAATTAAGGTATATTTTAAAAACGAAAGGATAATCGGAAAATCTGCGACATTAGAGATATAGTTTCAAGATAGGTCTTTCAATACTTTAGTAAATCGTTGGTGTAGTTTTGGAGAAATTCGGTGACAGCGGAGGGCAAGAATTGGGTTTATTTTACATACGATGATGCCCTTATAAAAAGTCAGGTACCTTCCTATTATTAGCCTAAATTTTTACTGTATTTGGAGGAAAACGGGCATGGATAATATTCTGTGGTACTAAGGCAGAACCCGATATGTCAAGAAAAGTCCATTTTCCGTTTTTAAAGCCAATATATGCAGTTAGTGGTGACGAATATGATGGCAAAACCCGATATGGTTCTGTTACTCCTATACAATGTGAGTTAATAAAATAAGATCCCGATATGTTTCATAAATGAAAATTGGTCGCTGGCAAAACCCAATATGCTAGACAAATCGGGTTGTGATGTCGTCGCGCACCGCCAAACATTTTGTTTGTATATCCCGGTATGTCTGACATATCGGTTTATGCCACAGTTTCATCTTGTCGGAATTGGTTTTACCAGTCCAGTCGTTCGAATGTTTTAGAACCTTCTTAGTCTTCTTTCTCTGATTCATTCTGAATGTCACAGTTTTTATTTAAATCTGGAAACCATCTAGGGTATCAGAATTATTATCGGATGATTCCTCTGAGGAAGATGAATGACAATATTTTGATGTTAAAATTTAAAGTAAAGAATAAAAACGTTGTTTGTTTTTTCTCATATTTGCCTCCGCAGATGTTAAATGATGCCTAGTAAGCCTAGGTCTTTGTATTTACAATGGTATTACTTTTGTTCACGAACAGTTTCTTACAGAAAATCAAAGGAATGAGGTAATAAGTCCAGCAAGCTAGACGGTAGAAAGTAGGCAAACACCGATATGGAATCGCAATACGCGACGTCAATTTTATTGGTGAAACTAAAGAGGGAAAAACACGATATGTCCAACTAATCTAAATATCTCCGTAATCCGGAAAAATTTTACCTTGAAATGCCACCAGCGAAAAGGATGTTTATTGTAAAATATTTTAATGGACTTGCCAAGTTACTGTAAATGCAATCTTAATTTCGGCGATATCGCGAACTTTAAAATTCGTATTCTGAAAAATCAAGTATTTTGACATATCGGGTTCTGCCTTAGTACCACAGAATATGGGTGATACGATGCTAAGCTCACGAGAACTATGTTACTGAATTACCGATCACGCGCGACCAACTGCGTTCTGGTTTTAAATATACTTTGCTAATTTTTTTAAAACTACGAATAGAGATTGTAGGTAGTTGGACAGGTAGGGCCATGGCACTGTAGCTCTCGATCCATAGTACCGTGCGAGCAAAAATTATTTGCATCAAAGAGGGCCTTGCATCTAAGGACGTAATGCTTAGCCGTAGAGCTTAATATCTGTTGGGTGTTTGTAACTACCTGAATTAACAATCAATCAGTTATTCCGTCATCTTTGACAGTCATTACAAGTAATTTGATTCATCGCTAATTTTTCCAATTTCTTGAACAATTCACACAATGGGCTTTACGGAACAGCACCAAACATTCATGGTTGAAGCGTTTCTTCAAAACGGGGTTAGAGTAAATGGTGAGTGGCAATACAATCCGGGTTTATGCATGGACGATTTTCACGAACATTTTTCTAACGTTGCTTTTATTGCTGGGGATTTTTATCATTGCCTGAAAAGAACCGTGGCTGTGTTTAGGGAAACATGTTTTATACAACACAAAAAAGAGGCACGAAGACCATCTGTAAGAACAGAAGAACTTGTTGCAAACGTTCGTGAAATAATGTAAAATATGCCAACAAATTGTATAAGACGCCTGTCCCAAGAAGTGGGAAGATCTTATGGAACATGCAGGACTAGTCAAGAAGCAGCTAAATTTATTTCCTTTTAAAATGCAAGTATTCCAAGAAATACAAGCCGCAGATTTTGAAAGACGCAGAATTCTCAATGGTTTACCCAAAATTTATTGGAAAGAAATGATTTATTAGACCTGACATTTTTTTCTGATGAAGCCTGGTTCCACGTTGTTAATTTTGTAAACAACAAAAATAAATTTGTATTTGTGTACTTATTTTATTACTCATAGATTTGGTTAGATATAACGTCCTCATATCATTGTGATCTAAAACTACGTTTTTTAATCCAATTCCTCTTTGATGCAAATAATTTTTGCTCGCACGGTAGGTACCTTTAAAGGTATCTTTAAAGAACTAAGGTTTAAATGTCAACAATACTAAAATTCTTCGAAGCTATAAAAAGTTTGTCGTCAATTTAATAATGTAATGTTCAGTGGGAATTAGAACCATTTTATTCTTTGTGTATTAGTTTTTTCTGACATCTTTAAATTATCATAAAATTAAGCTTCTGTAACCGTGGCTTTGCCTTTTTTGGGTTTTCTTTCCGAACTTTAAAAGGCTTATAAATCATTCTGTTGTCTCGAAGCCGCGATGGGAAACTTCTAACGAATATTTTATGCCTAGCAACGCGGCCTTAAAAACTTTGTCCAATTACTGTTTTTGCGTAATTTTGTTTTCTTTTGGTCTTATCTTTTTTCTAAATTGACGTTTTACCCCTCTTAAAATTATCGTAAAATAAAAAAAAACAGATGTTTGCTTTGCTTTTTTCATTTTGATTATTTTTAACACCTGTCAAATTCGTCATTTGGGTTAATTAATTAGTTAGTTTTAGTTGTTTTAAACAGCTATGAAACTAGTGATTAAACTACTTATGAAAGTGAGAATTTTTATCTGAAATAAATTTGGTAATAATAGACGTCTTTTTATTTGCTGAAAAAAAACAGAACTACGGCTGCGTTTTCGTTTATTTTAGCATACTTTTTTCGTGTCTTCATGAAATTTACCTCTATTTTAGGGTAGAAACCGCCCACAACTTTTGTTTTTAAATATGTAAGTATGTATTGTGATAGCTCTTTAAAAGGGTCATAGAACAGTTAATACAGCCCCCTATTTACTTTTGCATTTCGGTAATCTAGAAGGCTAGAAAAAAACTGGCCATTTTAGCAACAACTGATAATACAGTTTGAGTTTTGTCAGCGCAGTTTGTTTACACAGAAAGAGAACATAATATTATTGATAAGATTATTTATTTACTTGATGCTGCATTCCAATGGTCACATTATTTTCGGTTTAGAAGAAGTGAATACTGTTGTAGTATTTTGTGGTGTTTCAACCTTTACTTTATAGTAAGAAGAATTATTGCTATACGAGAATGGGTTATTTTTTACTTTAAAATGCCTTTATTCTAAACTAACATTAACAGTTCATTACACGGAAACTGACAAATAATTAAAAAAAAAAAACATTATTAACATGTAAAAAAAGAAATCCAATTTAATTGATAAATAAAATCAATAAAAAAAAATTGTACCGTGCGAGCAAAAATTATTTGCATCAAAGAGGGCCTTGCATCTAAGGACGTAATACTTAGCCGTAGAGCTTAATACCGGTTGGGTGTCAGTAACTACCTGAATTAACAATTAATCAGTTATTCCGTCATCTTTGACAGTCGTTACTAGTAATTTGATTTATCGCTAATTTTTCCAATTTCTTGAACAATTCACACCATGGGCTTTACGGAACAGCACAAAACGTTTATGGTTGAAGCGTATTTTCGAAACGGGGTTAGAGTAAATGGTGAGTGGCAATACAATCCGGGTTTGTGCATGGACGATTTACACGAACATTTTCCTAACGTTGCTTTTATTGCTGGGAATTTTTATCGTTGCCTGAAAAGAACCGTGGCTGTGTTTAGGGAAACAGGTTCTATACAACACAAAAAGAAGCAGGAAGACCATCTATAAGAACAGCGGTATAGAGCCAATATTTTAAATCCATTTGTGGAGCAATTACTTGACGACGAACTACGTTTTGGATATTTTCAACAGGACGGCGCATCCGCCCATACAGCCGCCGAAACTATTAACTACTTACGCAATTTTTTCGACGACAGATTGATCAGTTTTTGATCAGACATTGAATTCCCACCTAGATCACCTTGTTTAACTGTTATGGATTACTTCGTTTTTCCTCATTTAAAGAACACTATTTTTAAAACACCAGTTGCAAATTTAGAACAATTACAAGAAAGGATTATCCAAGAATGTGGTAACATTTTTCCAAAGATGCTGATCAACACTTTTGAAAATATGAAGAGACGTGTGAATTTATGCTTGGAGCATGGCGGGGGCCAATTTCAGCAATTTATGTAATTATTTTTCTTTTTCTTTCTGTATATTCTTACTTTGTTAATTTTGTAAACAACAAAAATAAATTTGTATTTGTCTACTTATTTTATTACTCATTAGTTTGACATATCATGTCATAATATGAATTTGACAAAATTTTAACCTAGATTTGGTTAGATATATCGTCCCCATATCATTGTGATCTAAACCAAGCCCTACGTTTTTTAATCCAAGCCCTCTTTGATGCAAATAATTTTTGCTCGCACTGCTCTACAAGAAAATCCTATTACTCCAGTTCGGTAACATGCAAGAGAAAAATAATATAAACCATATGTCTACATTCAAGTTAGTAAAATCATGTCAAATGCGCCCTTATAAAATGTTATTGGTACAAGAGTTACTGGAAGATGATATTTTTTTAAAATTTTTATTTCCAATCATTTAAAAGCTATTAAACAAACAAAACTTTAACCGAAAAATTTAAAAAAAAACTTCTTCTATATCCATTTTTAATCCTTTTTGGTCAGAAAATGCTCAAACTGTTATCCATTTATTATTTGGCAATATCCTAAACGCAAGTAAAACTCGTATTGAACATTTCTTATTACTCCGGTAGAAATAACTAACCTAAATAACACCTCAACCAGTTTGCGACAAACAAAAAAAGAAACAATAAACTTGCATAATTTAGTCTTACATATTCAGTTTCCTGGTTGTTCAAACTTTACATCAGTTAATTTGAGTAATTACAACTAAAATTTTTATAGCATTGTTATAATAACTATCAAGATTTGTGAATAAAGTTCTTTCTCTGTACTTGTATCTTAGTATTTATTTTACGGAAGTAGTTCATTATCTCAGAGTGGAGCCGTGAAGATATGGGAAAAAAAAACACACAGCGGTCTCCACAAATAATTTATAAGAAGTCAGTTTATACAGGTGGACATGTTTCGGCACTAGAAAGTGCCATCATCAGCACCGAAGGGCTAAAATAAATTATTGAGAATAGAAAAAGAATGACAAATCATAACAATGTATGTACTTACCCCAAGTAGCACTTACACGAATGAATGTAAACAAATTTTAAAAACATGAAAAGGACAAGAACATGTTGTATAATTGGACGAAAACAAAGTTAAAATATTTAAAAAGTGTTAAAAAATTTTAAATCGATTTTGTACGGGAAAGAAAAGAGAGGAAACTCCTTTCGGTTTTTTAAAATCGATTTTAAATTTTTTAACACTTTTTAAATATTTTAAAATTTCGTTGCACCGACCGGGGCGCAGCATACCGACCCGCACTAGTTGCGTTAGTTGTCGTTGTTGGTCGCGTCGCGTCGTGCTTATAAACAAAAAGGCTGTGACTGTCAGGTGAGTTATTAGTTTAATATTTTGTATGCAATAAAATTAGAAAAAGTTCTCTTTTGACCCGTCCTATAATATTGCAAATGCAATAAATAGTTCTGTATACAAATAATATCATTGCAGATAGGACTCTTTATTCCAGCATGTACGGCAAAATACCGCATGCATAATTGCATATTAAGGTATATAATCTAGTAAATCGTTAAATTTTGTAAGCATGAGCCCTAAAGTAAAATTTAATTAGTTTTTGTTTATTTGATATTTCAGTACTAATTTTGATCAAACCTGTTCAACCAGCACTGCAGAAAATATTGTATTGTTTTCCCTAGCCAATTAAAAGTAATGTGTTATAAATATATTCTGGCGTGGGACAACATTTTAAAAAAAAATGAATTTCGTTACAATTTAACCAAATATTAAAATTTTAATATTATCGTTTCAAATCTCAAATGCATATTTTTTCAGTAAAATTTTGAACCAGTACCAAATAGCGTTCCCTATACTGGATTGTGATGCACTTCGTGGTTTTTTTAGTTGTCACCCGGTCGTAGCTCAGTGGTAGTGATACCGCTAACGGCCGTGGCGATCCGGGTTCGATTCCCGGAGTGGGCATACGCATAATAAAAAAGTATGACCGAATTTAAGTTGGTTTTTGTAAGATCGTCTTTCGGAGGAGACGTAAAGCTGTCGGTCCCGGCCATCTCTGGTCGTTAAGTCACGCTAGAGGCGCTTGCGCGACCTAAAATCTCTAGCACCAGACTTAAGCACCACAAGTTACACGAACTTTACTTTTTTTACTTTACTTTATTTAGTTGTCTACCTTTCGATATTACCAGTGTGTGACTGCCTTTTATATTGGAGTTAGTTCCGCTGGGATGGCGCTACGGTATAGTGATGACCGCTTTGCTTTTGTAAAAGGCTTTTAATACATCTTATCGCCGTTGTAGCGATTGCTTGGGTTATAGTGCCCGTAGAGTCCTAACAAGGACGAAACGGCCGTCGTGGTCCATCCGCCCCAGGGTATCCATTGTGCTTGGATCCCTGGTGTATTCCAATATAAAAAACAGTTACACACTTGTCCGATATGCCACAAATTATTTTAATTATTCGCGCACACTATATTACCTACTATACAAATTTAGTGTAAACATTATATATTTTTCACATTATCAATAACGTGTATTTTTAAAACGAATAATTAACGTTACATATCTAATGTATACGGTTTTTCAACCACTGATACATTGTTATTAAGTTGAAAAAAACGTATGTGGGCAGATGTTTAAACTTGGCAAATGACCAATGGAATCCTGAATCTCCAATCCAAAATTTTTAAAAAATCTGCGTTTACGCAACTCTTCTTTTTGGATGGATAGTAACAGTAATTGCACCGATCTCCTTCTCTAATAAAGGCACACGGTATACTAAAACAAAATAAACCAACTTTAAAGGATAAAACCAATATTTATAGGTTGTCTAAAATAGGCTTTCCTTTTCACTCAGGAAATCCGTGACCGATTCGTTTCAACAAACAAAATCAATATTGTTTTAAACAGACCTGAGTTCTAACAACCTTTATTTTACGGTTGAGAGATTATTAAAAAGCCCAAAGTGTATGTAAAAAAATGCGAAAAATAACCTTTATACCTTGGGTATAAAACTTTTTCTTTATCGGTAGTAGCCCCAGGAACAAGAATTGTTATTTTAATTTTTTTTTAAATACTCACTGAACTAGTGCATTATTTTATACATAATCGGTCCAAAAGAGAGATCGGGCTCATAAGCATCCAGGGAACCAATTTTCGGTTAACGAGTTAATCAAAAAAGCTCGCTAGTTTTTATAACATTCTTATTAAATTTATAATATCCCAGTTTACTAGCGTAATAATTAAAATATAGGAGAAAGTAGGATAATTTATTAAAGAAGGTAAGATATACCTACGAATCGTAATTCCGTTCGTCATTGCTGTTATTATAAATTCCCTGTATTGTGGTCTCCTCTCCACAAGAATGGATAAACTAATTTTCCAACGCAAATCATCGTTTTAGTGTGCCCGTGGACGATTTATCTTAAACGGTCGACTTAAGGAATAAAACTTTTATACAAAGGTTGTACAGGTTAACGTCGCGCACCTTTTAAAAATAATTTTAAATATACAGGTTCGACCAAAAATCCAGGGTGGGCCAGACGCACCTTTTTTTAAATCGAACACCATATATATTTTTCATTATATTAAAGCCTTTAGTAGTCCTCTATTCTTTTTTAAAAACTTTTGGTCATCAAATGCGACGTTGTCAAGATATGATTTTTTCAATGGATTTTTGGCTAAAAATGAGTTTGCATCAAAATCGTTGAATTTAAACTATCTTTACAAATTTTTTTACTAAAACTTAGGAAGGAAAAGTTATAACATGTTAAATCACCAAACGGTTATTAGAATTGGTATAAGTACTACAGAGTGTTCAACATCTTGGTCCAAACTTAATGAATTTAAAACCAAGATTTCGTTTTTTTTTTTAAATGAAACACCCTGTATTTTAAATTTTTTTCGAAAAGATATTTTAATTCTCTTTAATTTGATACCAATATGTGATACCCTATTTTAAAAAGTTGTCAATGAAAACATGATTTAAAAAAATTGTGTCATAAAGGCAAGCGTAAGTTCGTGATGCTTTCAATTTAATAACTAGTTGGCCATGGCCATGCATTTCTATCAAATTTAACTGCTTCGAATACCCTGGACAGCTATGCAGACCAACGAAGCAGTATTAAATAGAGCAAATGCCGTCTGGGAATTGTTTAACACTATTAAAGTGCGAAAGATATCATACCTAGGACATGTTTTTAGAGGATACCGATATAAGATACTCCAGCTTATAATGAAAGGTAAAATCGAAGGCAGCCGAGAAATTGGAACGAAGCAAACGTCATGGCTAAAGAACATTCGCGATTGGAATGGAACACGCAGTGCCGAACACCTATTCAGATTAGCCGAAAACCGCGAACAACTCGCCGATGTAATTGCCAACGTTAGGGGGATCTGATATGGCACCGAAAGAAGAAGAAGAATGCCTCATTACCAATTAAATTTAAAAATATAGCAATTTTTGAAATTAAATTTCGTAGCCCAAATTTTCCTCGTTGTAATGGTTTGGCTGAAAAAGCTGTATCAATTTCAAAAAATATATTAAAAAAATCGTTAAAAGGAGGAAAAGATATTGAAGTAGCTTTACTAAAATATAGCAATATGCCATTGAAATATATGGATTATTCTCCTTCTCAACTCTTAAATAGTCGTAGGGTTAAAACTAAAATACCTACATTTTTAGAACTACTTGAACCAAGGTTATGCCAATGTCGAGCCTCGAGCATCCTTTTATATTTTTATTAAGTTTACTATTAAAATAAAAATAAAATGAAAATAATTCAAGGTAATGTAAAGGAGAAAGATGCTCGACGATCGCTCGAAAAAACTAAATTTAAAGACAAGGACAGTTATACTTCTATCTCTTTCAAATAGTGGGTGTTAACAAGTTCAGTAACGCTTTAAGAAGAATTAAAGGTACCACCTATTGTTCCCCCATTCTTAACTTAGGAATCTTAAAAGCTTTTTGGCTATAAAATTTTATTACCAAATGCACTTAGCGATACATCTTTCCGATTTTTCTTTGTTGTCTGGGAATCAAACAAATATGGCTGCTTTTTGGTGATTTTGGACAACCAATCGAATAGTATTATTTCATATTAACCACACCTTCAAATATAAAAAAGGATTGGCCTAGGAATTAAAAATCGTATAAAAACACGAAATTTGCATTAGTAAAAAAAAAAAGAAAAGAAGAATAGACAAAATTTTCAGTTCTTAAAAACACACAACATCGCGTACCTATGGGAAAGATACATTTCCCACGGTGCTTTCTAAGTTTATAACAGAGGGTGTTTTAAATTCATTAAGGGGTTGGTAAAGTGAAAAATACAAACTATCGTTTTAGTGTCGGTATGAAAATTAACAAGTGTTTCTTTCTTATCGCTAAGTGCTACTTGAACACCTAAGGGTGGTGACCTACCCAAAAAGCAAAGAGATGGGAATATCTGTTTTCCTATGTTTATTATGTAAGTTATAATAATCGTATAGACATTGACTTCCATAAACCAAGTGTAATGATGAACTATAATTTTGTACGAAAAGAAATAGACTAATGAACTATGGTTAGGAAAAATGGACTTTATATACACTGTTTTTGTTTCGTTATGCAAATAGCGGGATGCAGTGCCGCTCGCATATATTTTAGAACATTTTGAACTAAATTGTTGTCGTTATGAATAATACGCAGGAAACGCGGAACACAGTGCCGCCGATATTTATATAAAATCACGTAAATTGACTTTCTTAAAATCGCGAGAAGCAGTGTCGTTTAATATAGATATTTTATTTATTTAAGAAATATATAATCTTTATTAAGGATGGATTTATGGAACTGTACCATTTAAAATTTGTACACAATGATTTGAAAATTATAACAATATATATTTATTCAGTAAAACCCATGGGTTATTATTTTCTTTGACCAGAGAGCAGGGTAGATGATACGTTCAGATAAATATAATTATAGAAAAATAGACGAACCCTCAAAACAATACTAAACCCGTCGCAGCCACTACAAAACGCTCCCTTTCAATAAGATTTTAGCTAACCATTCTTGAAGAGAATTTAAATTGCTAGAAAACTAAATTAATTTAAGATCAAGAAATTAATTTAACACAGTGGCGGCGCGACACCAAAATCTAAATGAAAAAAATATTTTAAAAATTAATTTAAATAAAAGTTATTTTGATAAAACTGCTAAAGATTTAATTCCCTTGAAAACAGGAGAGAGACAGTGTTGTCATATATAATCCCAGAACTAAATATTGGGACTCGCAAATATTGTTAATATCCATAAAGCACCTAGGTCTTATATTATTAAAGATTCGTCTGCACAAATATTAAGGCGAAATAGACAAGACACAAAATGTTCTCCAAGTTTTACCAACTGATTTAAGATTTATTTGTTATTTTCTTTACTGTGTGATTTTTATGTTTGAACTTTTAGCTCCCATTAAAAAAAAAGAAAGTATTATATATTTAAACAGTAAGCTAGGATTAGTTGTTTAGTTACCAGTTGATATAAAAGAAAAACAGTTGTAAGTTGTCATATTCATTTATATTATGTCAAGAAGATCGAAATAAAATTAAAAAAGATCTTAAGAAGTTAAAACCTTGTATTTATCAAGAGTTATTACAATAGATGTTTAAAATTGTCAAGTTTTTATACTTTATTATCATTTTCCTGAATTTTCCGAATTTTCTTACATTCAATCTGGCTAAATTATATTTAGTAAATCAGCGAAATTTGAAAAGGTTCTTAACTCTACTTATATACGCTCTAATTTAAGGCACCTTTTTACATAAATATTTTTTGGATTCGATGTAATTTTGAGTCTGAGCTTTCGTTTTAAAATAATCCATCAAAAGATGTCTTTTTTGTAACCGCTTTATGATACCTTAACTGTTTCATTGCAGAAGTGATAATAAAAATGATTTTGGGCTACAAAGAAAATCCGCCGCAAACAAAAATATTTACTGTTGTTTTTTTGGAAATTAGTAAAATATTAGACATAACAAATTTCTATTTGGATAGCAAAGAAGGTACTAGGTACACTAGGTAATTTGCCCCCAATAAAAAGAACACTTGCTTCAATTATTTTTAAAGTTTTTGCCCTAAATACGAGCCTGATAATATATAAAAAGCTTGAAATACCTTGAAAATTGATTGAATATAAAAATAAACTTTCCTATTGCTTTAAAAGTTTGAAATTCGTAAACTTTTATAGTTTTCCAATGAAATACTTTGTGACTACTTTAAAATTACATTTCAACTTTTATTTTACGGCCGAGAAATTATTAAAAAGCTCAAAGCGTATGTAAAAAAGCCTAAAATAACCTTGAAATCTTTGGAATAAGAATTTTTCTTTTGCCGACAGTAGAGGAGCGTTCATTCAAAAGGGGACATGTCCACATTTTTTCGAAACTCATTTTATATTAAATTTCTGTTCATTTTTATGATTTCTATTGACCCATCTCTTCAAATCCTTTCAAAACAACCCGGTAAAATTCCCATATAAAAATCAGATATTCGACCAAAACCAGACACGTCCATGGTACATGTAAATTTTTTCAATCAAAATGAGACAAGTCCAGTAGTAGGTATTACTTGTGGGTATAAAGTATAAACCAATACATT
This sequence comes from Polydrusus pterygomalis, assembly GCA_963969555.1. NCBI lineage: Eukaryota > Metazoa > Arthropoda > Insecta > Coleoptera > Curculionidae > Polydrusus > Polydrusus pterygomalis. Next base: position 144,515,030 of record OZ018375.1, read on the forward strand.
TCAATAGGGGACATGTCCACTTCTTGTGCAACTTCATGTTTTACTTCTGTGGCGATATCTAATTAGTATCGATACAGTAAAACCTCCCTAAAATCATCAAGGTTAGTGTTCAGCTTCACGCAGGGGCCGCAGAACAGTAGTCTGAAAAGATCAAAGTTTAGACACAGAACAAACCCGAACAAAACGGGACATAAACATTTAGTTTAAGCAAAAGTAGACATGTCCAATTTTCTTTTCTATTTTTTAAAAAACAAACAATAATCAAAAAAAATATTTGGAAATACATTTTTAACCAAAAAACAAATCATGTATTATTTCGTTTAAAATTGTAGCTTCAACGGTCTTAACATAAAATGTTTTTTACGTTTTTCTCAAAATGACCTTAGATGGACATGTCCTCTTTGAAATGAACGCTCCTCAGTAGCCCTTATAACAAGACATGTTGTTAATTATTTAGAATACCTTGAAAAAGTTAAACTTTTTGTTCTTGCTAACGCAAGAACAGGGTGTCAAAAAAGTTCAAAATATTGCAAATATTTAAAAAACATTGAAAATAAATGTTTAAAAGATGATATAGTGTCCGCGAAAATAATTAAAAGAAAAAGAAAATATAGTGGCATATCGGACAAGTGTGTAACTGTTTTTTATATTGGAATACACAGGGATCCAAGTTCAATGGATACCCTGGGGCGGGTAGACCACGACGGCCGTTTCGGATACTGGATTGTGGTTGCACTTCGTGGTTTATTTAGTTGTCTACCTTTCGATTATACCAGTGTAACTATCTTTTATATTGGAGTTGGTTCCGTGGGATGGCGCTAAGGTATATTGAGGGCCGCCTTGATTCTACAAGTAGGCTTTTAGTACAATTCCGTACATTCCGTCGTTCTTGGAATTGCTTGAGTTATGGCTGCCCGTCGAGTCCTAACAAGGACGAAACGGCCGTCGTGGTCTACCCGCCCCAGGGTATCCATTGAACTTGGATACCTGTGTATTCCAATATAAAACACAGTTACACACTTGTCCGATATGCCACTATATTTTTTTTTTCTTTTAATTGAAAATAAATTTTTTACAATAATTGGCACATTATTAGGCAGAAAAAAAAGATTTAGTTTAAATAAAACATTGTATATATTTTCTTAAATTCAAATACTCTCATAAAGAAACCAGTTTAGTTACCAATATAGTTTTATTTTTATTTTCATCCTAATTTGAATTAAATGATCTGCCAAAATTAGGAAATGTTGGTGTATTTTGTCTTCAGTTTAAGTTATTTTAATGTTTTAAACTTAAAATTTGTATAAAATAGATTTTTTTGAGACTGTTTGTACAGAATATTTAGCCACACTGCGTCGCTATAAATATTATGAGTATTAACCAAAGAACAAACCAAAATATAATATTCTAGTATATTTAGACAGTGTAAAACTAAAGGCTAAAATATTCCCTGTAGTGGGTGCGTAAGGCCATGCTTACAACTCGTGTTTTTCGTCTATTTATCGGTGATATAAAAATTATGTGTTTTGTGAATTATGTACCGCGCGAGCAAGAATTATTTGCATCAAAAAGGGCCTTGCATCTAAGAACGCAATGCTTAGCCGTAGAGCTTAATACCTGTTGGGTGTCAGTAACTACCTGAATTAACAGTCAATCAGTTATTCCGTCATCTTTGACAGTAGTTACAAGTAACTCGATTCATCGCTAATTTTTCCAATTTCTTGAACAACTCACACAAAACATTCATGGTTGAAGCGTACTATCGAAACGGGGTTAGAGTAAATGGTGAGTGGCAATACAATCCGGGTTTGTGCATGGACGATTTTCACGAACATTTTCCTAATGTTGCTTTTATTGCTGGGGATTTTTATCATTGCCTGAAAAGAACCGCGGCTGTGTTTAGGGAAACATGTTCTATACAACACAAAAAAGGAGCAGAACAGAAGAACTTGTTGCAAACGTTCGTGAAATAATTAAATAAATTGTATAAGACGTCTGTCCCAAGAAGTGGAAGTGGAAGATCTTATGGAACATGCAGGACTATTCTTAAGAAGGAAAAAGAAAGGATTAGGTATCCAATAATGTGGTAACATTTCTCCAGAGATGCTGGTCAACACTTTCGAAAATATGAAGAGACGTGTGAATTTATGCTTGGTGACCAATTTCAACAACTTATGTAATTATTTTTCTTTTTCTCTCTGTATATTCTTACTTTGTTAATTTTGTAAACAACAAAAATAAATTTGTATTTGTCTACTTATTTTATTACTCATTAGTTTGGCATATCATGTCATAATTTGAATTTAACAAAATTTTAACCTAGATTTGGTTAGATACATATCCTCCCCATATCATTGTGATCTAAACCAAGCCCTACGTTTTTTAATCCAAGCCCTCTTTGATGCAAATAATTTTTGCTCGCACGATAAAGTATTTTTATGATGAGTTTCAAGAAAGTCCGCCAAACATTATTATATATTTCAATATAAACTTTTATAACCTTTTTGCCACCCCCATGGGGCAAAATTTTCGCGGTTTCCTAAGCACGTGTTTATTTTGTCCAAGCGAACAATTTTTCTTAACATTTTTACTTATATCTTTTTCTCTAGCGGTTGTGTTGAAAGCCTACCCCCTCCATTTCTACCGCCTAGAGGCAAACTTTTTTTCGAATCAGTCAACCAGAACAGGACCCTGTAGGTCCTACAACGGTTTCATAAATCGAATGTAATATATCGTGCGAGCAAAAATTATTTGCATCAAAGAGGGCTTGGATTAAAAAACGTAGGGCTTGGTTTAGATCACAATGATATGGGGACGATATATCTAACCAAATCTAGTTTAAAATTTTGTCAAATTCATATTATGACATGATATGCCAAACTAATGAATAATAAAATAAATAGACAAATACAAATTTATTTTTGTTGTTTACAAAATTAACAAAGTAAGAATATACAGAAAGAAAAAAAAAATAATTGCATAAATTGCTGAAATTGGCCATAACCGGAGAGGTGGAACCAGGCTTCTTCCGAAAAAAATGTTAGGTCTAATAAATCGTTTCTTTCCAATAAATTTTGGGTAAACCATTGAGAGTAATTCCTGCGTCATTCCAAATCTGCGGCTTGTATTTCTTGGAATACCTGAACTTTATAAGGAAATAAATTTAGCTGCTTCTTAAGAATAGCCCTGCACGTTCCATAAGATCTTCCCACTTCTTGGGACAGGCGTCTTATACAATTTGTTGTGACGTTTGCAACAAGTTCTTCTGTTCTTACAGATGGCCTTCCTGCTCCTTTTTTGTGTTGTATAGAACCTGTTTCCCTAAACACAGCCACGGTTATTTTCAGGCAATGATAAAAATCCCCAGCAATAAAAGCAACATTAGGAAAATGTTCGTGAAAATCGTCCATGCACAAACCCGGATTGTATTGCCACTCACCATTTACTCTAACCCCGTTTCGAAAATACGGTTCAACCATGAATGTTTTGTGCTGTTCCGTAAAGCCCATTGTGTGAATTGTTCAAGAAATTGGAAAAATTAGCGATGAATCAAATTACTTGTAACGACTGTCAAAGATGACGGAATAACTGATTGATTGTTAATTCAGGTAGTTACTGAGACCCAACAGGTATTAAGCTCTACGGCTAAGCATTACGTCTTTAGATGCAAGGCCCTCTTTGCTGCAAATAATTTTTGCTCGGACGGTATGGCTTTAATTAATGCAGATCAAATAAAAATAATACTACTTTGAAACGTGTCGTCCCTGACCTCAGCAATCTTCAACCATTTCCAGTTTCTAAGTAGCAGAGTTTTGACACTGAGTGCTAGATTTGTTTGGTTTACGCGATGTATTACAATCGATGGATTACGTGACTTTTTCGTCTCAGAAGAAAAGCGGTGTTAAAGAAAGTAATTTAAAAGTTCAATAAAAACTTTTGTGTGATGTTGGAAAACAAAGTATATAAAATGAAATGTATGTTCTACTTTTTAAATGAATGCATTTTACTGAGATAAGAAGCTTACCGATTTACATGCTGGTTATAAGCAGTGACGCCACCTCCTTTGGGGCGGGTCAAAAACAGCAAAAAGAAAAGTATTTTTAAGGTAAAACCCTTTACATATGACCCTTGGGGCCAACCAACATAATATACAGTGGTCAGAAGCCAAGGTATTGGACACGGAAGAGCACTGGAGAAAACGAAAATTCAAAGAAGCAGCTATCATGAATCAAAATACCCATATATTTAGTAAACCAAGTATAGAAATCCCTATATCTGGAAGCCTCTTCTTGTCCAAAACCTACACAGCTCAAACTTCACACTCCAATAAGCACGTAGGCGGCGTCATCAAGCTTCATTGCACATGGATAGTATTTAAGACAGTAACCTTAGAATTATAATTTAGTTTACACTTGAAAACGGTTAGAGATACTAACTAACCGAAACTTAAGTAACAAAATAAAGACAATGGAAGTCCGACAAGGTAATTTTTTTGATAACCAGTATTGATTCCCACATTAATCAGTTTTAAATAAGACGGCTTAATCACGGACTATTTGATTTAATCAGTAGACATTCCAAACCGCACCTAGCTAGTATAAATAGAGCTGTATATTATAGTTATTTTGCTTATTTAGTATTTACCTGAAGACTACTGAAGATACACTTCTTTCTTGTTTTTATTGTGTTAGTGCCGTTGGGCACTTTTACACACTTTTGGGTTCTGGAATGAAAAGACAGATTGTCTTTTGGCGGATGTTAGTGTGAATGAACGTTTTTTTTAAAGAAAAAATTTATTTCCAAAAATTTTCACATTTTTGGAATTTAACCAATTTTAGTTAATTGATTCAGTAATCAATCAACTTGGCAGACAATCAAGCTTGGTTTGTGTGTTTTATGATGTTATTCAGGTGTTTTAAATGTTGAGTCCTATTCCGTACTCTGTGCAAATTGGGGGCAGGATTTATGGGGAAAGAATTTTGAATTAATTGATTAGGATGAAACTGTTTTTTCCTAAAAAACTCAGCATGTCTTTTGTTTAAAAACTCATGAATTGTTTCTACCTTTTTATCGAGAGTGACACTGAGGTATTTTGGGGTGTCACTCCATGGTAATTTGACGTTGTCAAGGTTAAGGTTCGGTATATTGATATTGATGATTCTCTTGTTGGACATGAGAAGAGCTTGTGTTTTTTCAGCGTTAACTTTTATTTTCCATTTTTGAAAATAGTTAATAAGCGTGTTAAGCTAAATTTGAAGACATCTTTGGATATGTGCAAGGTTTTTGTTTGTGCACGTCATGGCCGTATCGTCAGCAAAAATGTAAAGCTAGACGAATGGCTTTTTGGCATGTCCGTAGTGTACAGGATGTATGCAACTGGGGCCATTGGGACTGGAGATACTTACATACCAGTTGAAACATCATGATTTAAAAAAAATATAAAGACAATACAAGTCCGAAACTGTTTTATCGTTCATTGTAAGTTATGTTATTTTGCCCTCATGGGCGGAGTAAAATGATTTTTGGAATGTTTAATAATTTCTTGCCGAAATAGTTCGAACAATTCAATCTCGAGTTCCATGCATTTAAATCAATAACACTTACTTTAACGGGCCCTATAAACGTTATGTGCGATAATGATTATATTATCCCCTAGGTATCGCACCAAACACCTTTAAAAATCCAATAAACCATGTTTTCTTTGATGAAAAGGGAAAAACCTATTAGTGTCCTATATACGCAACTGCCTCTGTCATTTCACCCACAAAAACCGACCGTTTTTTAAACACCCCTGGGATCGAAATATTTTTGCACTCTCCCGGTTCTTTATTACACCATAAAGATATTGTCTGGCTCAGTATATCGGAAAAAGGTTAGAAAATAGCTATTCCTTGCACGTAGCTTATTTCTTTTATAGTTTCCAGTGCGTAGAAGCGTCGACTTTTCAGTTATTTTTGTTCAGTCAGTCGATGACACGGCTACATTATTTAAATGAAACGTTTTGCGGTAACGCGCCTCCAAATAGATAAAAGCCTGCTGTATGGTAAAAAGAAAGACACTTTAAATGGGAGATGGAATGTGGGCGCTAAAGGAGACTTTATTCAAATTGCATTTATTTAATAAAAAGGTGCGTGTAATATGGCGGCAGGAGAATAACCATTTTTCGTTCTTTCTAGAGCCCTGCAAGGGCTGGAATTTTACGGCTCGATCACGCCAATCAACCAAGAACTTGACGCGGCTCGATTTTTTTTTTCAAAAGAAAACAGAGCCCGGCTGACCTGAAAACCCCGTAGACAAAAAATCTATTAAATTTTAAATTAAAATGAAAAACTTGTCTAAGTCAAAATTTACTTCTTTTTGAATGTATTTTACAACAGCAAAGAAGGTTTAATTATGGGCAGTCTACTAAGCCCGCTTTTGGCAGAAATTTTCATGAACAATATGGAACAAATAAATACACAATAGTAAAATGGCAAATAAATTTATTTACTGGTATCGATATGTGGATGATATTTTTGCTTGTTTTGTGGGTACAGGAAGACAGTTTGATAATTTTTTGGAATATTTAAACTCTATTCCTAAGAATATTAAATTCATAATGGAAATGGAAGAAAATAGCTCTCTGCACTTTTTAGATTTAACAATTACCAAAGTCGCAAACAAACATAATTTTTCCATTTACCACAAACCATCACATACTGATACAACAATTTACAAAATCTCCTCTCACCCAATACAGTACAAGCTAGCTGCATATCGCAGCATGATTCATAGATTAACTAGTGTTTCTTTATCTGCTAACAACTTTACGAATTAAATTTAATTAAACAAACGGCAATTAATAACGGCTATTCATCATTTATGATTGATACCATAATATCGAAAAAACTAAAAAAGAAGGCTATTTCTGAAACCTACCATCTTATAAAGGAAAAACCAGGTCTCTTTAAAACTTTCACTTATTTTGCCAACCCATCGGATAAAATTAAAAAACACCTTAAACAAAGGAATATCAACGTCTCTTACAAAACTAACAATTCTTTGGGAAAATTTTTAAAAAACTATAAATCAAAAAACAACATGGATAATAAATCGGGGGTTAACCAATTAAATTGTGGCTTTTGTCCCAAAACTTATAAAAGCTAAACAGGTCGATCATTTAAAACGAGAATTTTGGAACATAGAAGAAGTTTTCTCAGTCATAAAACCGACTCAACTAATCATCATTACAGGAACAACATAATTTTGATAACAAATTTAAAATTTTACATATTGAAAACGAGGGTCAAAAACTTAATTTTTTGGAAGGTTTAGAAATAAATTGATTGAAAAATTCCGGTGCATTATTAAACGACCAATTACAACTAAATAGTTCCTCTTTACTAAATCTGTGTCAATAATCTAAATAGGGTTCTTCGGATTTCCCATAAAATGAAGATATATTATACCGAGAATAATATTTAAGTTTACAATACCTAAACAGTGTTAAGAACATATAATTAAATAATTAAGCTTGTAATGTGTATATCTGAATTAAGTAATTAAGTATCTAGACCATTTTGTTATTGTACTGAAATAAAATTAGTTAGCCCCATACACCCGAAGAAGCTATAATGTAGCGAAACGCGTCGTGTAAAGAGAAAGTATTTCAATAAAAGTGGAAATTTTACAAAATAAATTGTCTTTCATTGAGTTAAAATGAATTCAGTTTTGATCACATCCAGTTCCACATCAGATTGATTTAAGAAATGAACAATGATATAATGTGAGAATCATTACTGGTTACATTATGCAATAAAATTAAAACTTTTCTTTACCGGAATTATAATATGTAATTATTATTATTACTTACCCGAAACACAATTAAAATAATAACCAAAATGTCGATATCACATTAGGTTAGAGCGAGAAAACTGCTTAAATTTTTTTTTTATAAAATGTTCGCGGCACATAAGTTTTCTTAATATATTTGATTTTTTTCGATCGACTATCAATCTTTTTATAATCAGTGTCTAATGCAGTAGCGCGCCGAAAATCTTCCTCTGGAAGTGGTTCACTCAAAGCGCTAAAACATTCACAAACCCAAATCCCAGATAATAATAATAATAATAATAATAATATTAATAGCTTTAGTGCCCAACAAGTACCCGTTTACAGAGCAATATATCTAGAGAAAAGAAAATTGGAATAAAAATGTATTAATATCAAGTTGTATAAAACATGTTATAATATAAAAAAAAAACTATAAAAAAAACATAATAATAATAAAAGCAGATGTTGCCATCACCGTACTACATTAGCACAGAAAAAGAACCCAATAAAAAAATGTTCTAAAAAGTTTTAAATAGTTTTTGCCACAACTTTTTTTTTTATGCAGGTTGCATATAAAAATATCATAATGATTGCATATTTTATTAAAGTAAGAGCACATAAAATTATTTGGCGATTTAAGCATTACATTTTGTCCCGGCCCTTTCGCATAAGAATGTTACACTTTGTCTACTCTTGATTCTTCGAACAAACCCGAACAAACTCGGACAGTCAACACTAGGGCTGGGTGATATTGAAATTCAAATATCGAATATCGATATTAAAAAAAATATCGATCTATATCGATAGATATTATCGATATATCGGCTATTCGATATATCGATAAATATCAATAATTATCGATATTTTATTTTTTAAATATCGTTATTCGATATATCGATAATATAATATATTATCGATAAAACATAAAAATATAATATTATAAATATATCAATATTTTCTTATGTGCCCTGTAAAACTACATACCTTCATTTCAAGGGGAGACTCTAATTATGAAAACATGAAGAAAAATTATTCAATTAAATATTGATCCCTTAATGTGTTATAAGGAAGCTATGGCCGTCTGAGGGTTTTTGATTTAACATAGTAATTATAGTTTATGAAATGATTTAAATAAATCCTTTTTTTCCTAAACTATTAGCCCAATAATTTTTTACACGAATACCTTTTTTGTATAAAAGAAAACTTAGGATCATAATAATTAAGCTTTAAAATAGTGACCGAGCGTCCTACATTCTTTAACATTTTTAAATGGCCTTATGTTATAATTACACTTGTATTATTAGATTACAAGAAATATTTAGCAATAATATGCTACAATTTAACAAATTTTTAAAATATCATTCTTAAATTATTTCAAAAACTTTCCTCAGTTTTTATTGTTTTTAAATAAATAATTCTTTAATAATTTTTTAAAGAGCTCTGTGATTTATTTGAAATATTCAAATTGTAGTCCTCACTTACTCCTTTGAAGAAAACCAATTTATATGTAAAATGTTTTGATACCCTAGGTACCTAGACAAAAATATTTATTATACCTATTATATACAGTGTGTGTATAAAGTCTGGAAACGGCTTAATAACATCACAATTTACTGGCCGATTTAAACCAAATTTGGTACAGTTGTGTAAGAGGATCTAACGCACCGAATGACGATATTGGCGTTGTTGCCAGCTTTTTAGTTTGTCTGGAATTCGAACAAATTTTATATTTTTAAATATAACACCCAGTATATTTTTACATTTTTAAATTCCACATAAAATTATAATTATTTTTTATTAAATGCATTATTAGTCTATACTTCATAGTTTCCGAGATATTGACTCTCAAAAAGTGACATTTTTGAACTTTGACAGCTTATAACTTTCTAACAGTACGTCTTAGAGCAAAGCGGCTTACATGTCCCTATCTTCAATTTTTATTATCTTCCCAAAAAATCAACTTCCGGTTAAACCGGATGTAACTCGAAAGCAGGAAATATAGTTGTTCCGGTTTAACTGGAAGTTGATTTTTTTGGGAAGATAATAAAAATTAAAGATAGGGACATGTAAGCCGTTTTGCTCTAAGACGTACTGTTAGAAAGTTATAAGCTGTCAAAGTTTAAAAATGTCACTTTTCGAGAGTCAATATCTCGGAAACTATGAAGTATATACTAATAATGCATTAAATAAAAAATAATTATAATTTTATGTGGAATTTAAAAATGTAAAAATTTACTGGGTGTTATATTTAAAAATATAAAATTCGTTCGAATTCCAGACAAACTAAAAAGCTGGCAACAACGCCAATATCGTTATTCGGTGCGTTAGATCCTCTTACACAACTGTACCAAATTTGGTTTAAATCGGCCAGTAAATTGTAATGTTATTAAGCCGTTTCCAGACTTTATACACACACTGTATATATTATAGTTATATATATTATAGTTGAATAGTTATGTTATGATGACATTTGACCACCGAAGTTTCTTAAACAGTAAATTTATTCTCGTGTATTTATCATATTTATCCAAATATTTAGGCGACATTCTTACACAAACATCAAAAAATCGAAAAATCGATATTATCGATGTGATCGGATATATCGATAATATCGATAAATATCAATGATATCGATTATATCGATATTTTATTTTTTAAATATCGGTATTCGATATATCGAATTTTTTCCCAGCCCTAGTCAATACCACTGTGCAGTAATTTAAATTAAAAAAATAAAATTTAAATAAACCATAGAGGTACCCGTCTCTTCGCTAAACTGTCAAAGTTGTATCTCTCTAATATAGCATGTTATAATTAACACCCCGCTCTGGATAGACACCCTCTATCTTAAAAGTTACATACTTTAAAAAACGTTTTTGGATTGTTTCAATGCAATCAATATAACATAAATAAGGGTTCCATATAATTGAAGCATACTTTAACTTTGCTTGTACAAAAATAAGTTATTGAAAACTTTAGGGTCATTGAAATTCTTACAATTGCGCAAGATGAAGCCAAGGGTCCGTCCCGCATTTAAAATCATTTTATTAATATGATCAATAAATGTTAACTTAGCATAAAAAATTACTCCCAGATCCTTTAACACACATGGGCATTCCAAAACCTATCCAAGTATGGAGTTTGGTTACATTTAGGTGGAGTTTGTTTCTTTCACACCATCCCTGAATTACTTCTAGCTGTTTTTGTAGCAGTGTATAATCATTTACAGATTCAATGGATAAAAATATTTTTAAATCATCTGCAAAAAATAATTTTCCACAAATTATAATTTCACTCAGATCATTTATAAAAATTAAAAACAAGAGAGGTCCTAAATTAGAACCTTGTGAAACGCCGGATGTTGCAATATATTCATGTGACTCAAAACCATTATAAAATACAAACTGCTTTCTATCTCTTATATATGATCTTAAAAAAGCCAAGGATGATGCTTCAAAACCAAACGCTCTAAGCTTTCTCAATAACACCGTATGACTTATCCTATCAAAAGTCTTGGAAAAATCCCTATAGGCCACATCCACATGACCTTAATTATCAAGAACTCGAGAGTTACGCATGCTAAATTAGACACAGTTGACCTGTTGCTCACAAAAACATGCTGTTCAAGCGCAATATTTGCTTGAACGGACGCAGTGGCGGATTTACAAATTTGCCGCTAGTATACTAAATATCACGAATAGTCTCGTTTTAAAACAGATGACAGCGGTTATTTGTCATCGATCAGCTGATATTGGGACATAAAATATCCCTAGATTTGTAGCGGACCGTAATGAGCCCAAACACCGAGTTATGAATTGCGTTTTTGTTACATTTAATTACATTTTAAAAATTTTAATTTAATTACTTTTGTGTAAGTACCTACAATTATTATTCATTTGACCAAAAATTTAGATAGGTACAGGTTAAACATTTTTAATTCTTTTTCATTAGGGATCATAATTATTAATGTGTGCCTTGCTCGTTAAGTTGATTTCATCGATAAGTAATAAGTTTTATTTCATCTGAACGCCGTTTTTGTCGAAAAGTTAGTTTGTAAAATTTTTGTTCTTAAAATGTTTGTTCGTTAAGGTTAGGTTTCTAATGTATAATTTTCGCATTTTACATTATCTAGGTATCCTTTTCTGTTTCAAGAAAAATAAGTAGAAATCAAGTATTTCCCTGACTTAGGTAGGTAGGAGAGAGTTGGACAAAACCGGGTAGGTTGATAAAACCGGGTATCGCCTAGTTCTACCATATGCCAAAACAGCTTTCCATATTATTAACCTTTAAAAAGCAGCTATTTGATTGTGAAGGAATTATTGTTATTAGTAAATATTATTATTGTTTGGCAATAGTAAGTAACATTATGTTACTATAGTAGTTAAAATAGCTAACCATATTAGTATGTAATAGGATAGCGAACAAATATATAATTATATTTTCTGTGTCTACGTACCTTACATAAGTGAAATTATTATTTGATATTACTATTGTTATTGTTTGTATGACAATAAAATAAAGTTTTTAACATAAAGTTAGCCTACATACAAGTTTAGAAATGTAACTGTATCAATAAATTGCATTTTAACAAACAAATTCCATAAAAACCACTTTTGGGTCTACGTACCTTACGTAAGTCAAAAACTGTTAAAGCAGGGTTTCCACTGACAGAAAAATTTAATCCCTGGCTAAACTAAAGCTTTTAACTTTATGTTAGCCTACATACAAGTTTAGGAATGTAACTGTATTATAACCAACAAATTCTATAAAAACCGTATTTGGGTCTTCGTACCTTACGTTAAGTCAAAAACTGTTAAATTAGGGTTTCCATTGACAGAAAAATTAAATCCCTAGCTATATTGAAGCTTTTAACTTTATGTTAGCCCACATACAAGTTTAGAAATGTAACCGTACCATAGCCAACAAATTCTATAAAAAACATATTTGGGTCTACGTACCTTACGTAAGTCATATATGGGGATTTTCTTGACAGTGAATGTAATAACTTGAATTCAATTAGTTTATGTTGAACTGTAGGTATTTTACCTATAGGTATAATCTGAACAAATAAAACAAAAAAAAATCTATTCTAAATATGAGTGACAGAATCCTATTTTAAGTTGTGTTTCAGTTAGTTTAGTATTTTTAAGGTTTGGATATTTATAATATTATAAACTTTTTAAATCTATTTTGACCCTTTACCTTTAAACCATATAGAAATTCATGCTTATTACCTATTACCTACCTTAAATTATAATATTTATAAAACATAACTTTCAAAAGAAATTATTACCTATTACTTATTATTTGGCAATATTAAAGCGGTAGAACCGATGAGGCTATTGCATAAATTGTTTTAGAAGGTATCACATGTATAATTTTCAAGTCCGGTCCTGTAATTCATGCCAACTTTTAAAAATTTAATAGACCAAAATTAACAGAGTGTCACGTGACTTTGCCCCCATCTTGCGAGAGTATTCAAGATTTTTACTATAGGCTATTCAATTTTTGCCGCTCCTCAGTGGCGGCTCGTGACTTGTTAACTCGGGGGTGCACCAAAAGCCCGTTGCAGGCGTAATACGCCGCAGGCGAAATTTTTTTAAGACAACGCCCAAATTTAGTCAATAATTTTTAGTAAATATTTTAAAAATTTATGATTACCCACTTATTTTATTGAAAATAAAATAAGATAAAAAAAAATAAAAAAGGTCAATTTATCTTTTATTAGTGGGTACATTGTTTAAAAGTAAAGTCCAATCTTCTGTTTTTATTTGCATCAAACTTATCAATAACAATAAAGTTCCTAGATCTACACTTTGTGGTCTGTGTCAAGTAAATTTCGGGTTTAGGTCTTCCCTCAAGTTTAATTTCAATTAGTCACTCGTTTCTTTCGTATTAATAATGTTTTTTTTTTAATTTCTGTAAGATAAAAACAAATTTTTGAGCCAAATTTGCCGCCCCCTAAAATCTGCCGCCCTAGGCTCCAGCCTACTCAGCCTACTGGTAAATTCATCACTGGTATACTGTATATTCGCCTATACAGAATTGTCTCAAGAATCTTCGAACAATTGCAAAAAATGGAAATTGCACAATATTTATCTCTTCGCTCTTAAAAATGGAACAGACTTTTGCCCTTTTTCCATAACTTAGGAACAGAGATGTTGCAATGCTTAGGTTATAAATATATTTATTTATTTATATATTTAGGGCTCTTATTGGTAGAAAATATTTCATAGTCCATTTAGACTAGCATAAATTACTACATACTTTGAAAATGAAAGATAAAGCTGAATATTCGTCACATTGGAAACACAGTTTAAGGATATATCTTTTTATATCTTTAAGCTAAATTAAATTGGTTGTCCCAATTGGAAAAAAACTCAGTGACAGCGAAGGGTTAAAATTGGATTTGTTTTACATACGGTAATGAATCCCTAATAAAATTGCCAAAGCAATAAGACTGTGAAGGAATGGATGACAATATAATAGATGACAACATAGCAGTTTATTTAACCTTCATCAAAACCCACAATTGGTAAAACTTACCCTCTAAATATTGATCACAATCTGACCGCTTCAATTATGTGGGTATTTATATATAAATTATAAGTTAAATCTTTTAGGGTGGCTATAATATTATTTAAATTATTGCCAGAAAGATAAATAGGGGTTTAGTAAGCCAAACATTTGTTTTACTTGTTTATTTCCAACGAAATTTTATTATCATAAAATCGACTTTTAAATATTTATATTTAGCTGTTGGATTGTGGCTAATCCTTTAATTACGTTTATAGATTCAGAATAACATATCAAAAAATAAAGTTTTATACATACATTTGACAGTTTAGTATACAGGGTGTCTCACGGTGTACCGTCATTAGAATATTTCGGAAGTAATTCGATTTGAATCCTAAAAATTTTAATTATGGAGTTTTCTGAGATGCTCTCTTCAACTGAAGTAACCAATGATCTGCTACCTATAGATGCCGCACGCCACTCATAAACGCTATTTAAATCTGCTGACAAAATCGTTTATAGGAGAGAGGAGGTGAAGGCTTCGAGGGGGGCGGGAGTGGGGATTACGTTGTTCCCGTTAGAATTTTACCTCGTTACTATGCGCTATCATCATATGGTCACAGCGGCGTCTCGTTTTAGGGTTAACAAAAAAATATAATTAATATAATAAATTATCCAATCTGAAATTAAATATTTTTTAACTTTTGTAAAAAAAAGGAATTGTAGAACAGTAAAGTTTAATGTATGATTGAAAAAAGGGTCCGCGGAGCAATAAAATTCAATGTAAGTTAATTACTGTTTGTGATAATTATTATAAGGGAAACTTTGGATAGCTATAAATTTAACATTATTTGGTAAACTGAACTCACCTAAAAAAAATTACACTAGGTAGGTACCTACTTAAAACACGGTTCTTAAGGTTTTATTAAAATTTAAAAGAAATAAGTTTACAAAAGCCAAGTTCTTTTTATGTTACTTTTAAATAGCGAAACAAAGCACAACAAAGATTTTTTCTTCCTCCTTGCCGCGGTCAAGGATGCCCCTCTCTATTTCCCATACGAACTATACGAAGTTGTTCGCGAAGTCCCTTTAACAACTTAGCTCAGCAAAGATATTTACTTTGCTTAGCTGTTTAAAAGGAGCAAATGGAAAGTATTTATTGACTTGCAATGATTGACTATGGGTATGGCCCGAAAATGGTATTGATAACAGAAAAAAAGATCAATTTCGGACCACGCCGCGGTTTTCTGAAATGTGATCATTCAAGTGTGAAAATGCTCATTGGCATTAGAAGCCTGGTTACTGGTTTCCCTGTCACTTCTCATTATGAACTTTTTTTTGTTGTAAAATTGTTTTCAAAATGTTTGACTGGTAATTTATTATTTTTATGCAGAAAAACAATCTTAAAATAATGGTAAGTAAGTGTATTAGCATTCCTGTAAATAATCAATCTATAAACAATTAGAGGTTATGTTTTGTTAAAAATGTTGGTCTGATATTAAATGGTATAAAATTAATATTTACACACTTCCATTACGGTTACATATCCCTATAAAAGTAACGCATCGAATTAAAATCAGCATATAAAAATAATAATACTAATTATCTTTATTCTCAAGTATAGTTTATTACAGGAGTTAACTTACATATCCAAGTAAAGGATTTGCAGGAATTCTCCTAATAAAAATATATTTCATAAATTATTTTACACATGCAGAAAAGAGACATAGCCATGAAAAGAATTTGAAAATTAAAATTGTTTATGATAAATTATTTAAAAATTAAGTTGCGAAAAATGTTTGCATGCATTCAATAATTTTTTACATTTATACGTTAAATATTATAATCTTATGCCAAAAATGTAAAGTATTAATTATTTTTGCCACCTACCCACGCCCTATGAATAGTTAATCCCAACCTACAAATAACCCAACGTTTTATGTACACACCTATGAAAAGTGACTGCAAAATTATTATATTCCGCATTCTTGCATACTTCACACTTGCGACCCATCTTAATTAGTCTTCAAAAAAATATCACAAAACACTAAAGACACAGCAATTATTACACAATACCGATAAACCGAAACAAATTTCAAACAACTTTCTAAGAACGCCCAAACTAAACCCTTTATTTCTCTGTGGACCAAACGTCAATGAAATTATGTCTATATGGGTTTTAGACAAAGATTTAAATTTACCACATAACGTAATATTTTTTCTCTTCTGGAAAAAGGTAAACCTATAGATTTAGGCTTTAGGGATGAATATGTTTATGGGTATTATGAAATATTATTTCTATTTTTGAAATTGTAGATTATTTTTTCTCAATAAAAGACGTTTAGTATTATTCCTATCATTATTGTGTTGATACCTACTTTTAAGAGCATACGTTTGGCAAACAAAGTGGAGGGGCGCAGTTGGGTGCAGGAGTTACTTCAGAATGGAATACGACTTTGTCAATAGATTGATTTGTTATTGCTTCATCTATACCTAGCAGATCATTGGAAATAACAGTGACAATGTGCAACTTGGTCTTGGTCTTAAACTTGCTTATTTAAAACATAGCACCATTTTTAATGTTCATTTAAAATAACGTTTATTAAACGTTTTTAAGAACTGGTTCGGGTCAGTATTGATAGTAAAGTGGGTTTTCATTTAGGCCTAATTTATGAGCCAGTTCTTTGTACAGGGTGGCCCATTAATAAGGGAGGCCGGCTTTATCTCGGAAACCATTAATCGTACAGCTTTCGGAAAAAAAATTTTATGAGTAAAGCGGTCATGAAAAAATTCTGGAAATTACTGTCAAGTTCCTCATTTCGCCGCAAGGGGGCACAATTGAAAATTAGTTTTTTAAATTTTAAATTTCTCCGAAAATTCCCATATTAAGGTTTAACTCTGATTATATCATTGGAAAGCTTAGACAATTCTGCATCATTTTGGATTAAGGATTGTTGGCGTACCCACCTTGATAAGAGTGGGGGAAGCTATTGAATGTGTAAACATTAAAATCGCGGTAACTTCTAAACGACTTATCCGATTTTACTAAATTTAAGCTTGTTTGAAAGGGAAAGGTAAGTACCTTTAATCGTCGTATCCAATGGTACACGATAGTTTCTAATTAATTTGCTAGAGGGCGCAATTTGTAATAACAGTTTTTTTGATTTTATCCCGAAAATTCAAATCATACGGTATACCTATGACATCATAATCGGAAAGTAGATGGCTTTCCAATGATATAATCAGAGTTATACCTTAATATGGGAATTTTCGGAGAATTTTAAAATTTAAAAAACTAATTTTCAATTGTGCCCCCTTGTGGCGAAATGAGGAACTTGAAAGTAATTTCCAGAATTTTCTCATGACGGGTTTACTTATAAACATTTTTTTCCGAAAGATGTACGATTAATGGTTTCCGAGATATAGCTGGAGTCCCTTATTAATGGGCCACCCTGTACATAATATTTGCCACCTGACGATGCCTTCCCAGATAAGCCTGTTCCATAGCACCACAACCTGCGGTAAGATGTTCTATCGTTTCCCCATGGAAGTTGCATTTTCTGCACACATCTTCCACATTTCTTTTTAATATGACCTTTTCATAATTTTTTGTTCGAAAGACACTGTCTCGGATAGAAATTGGAAATCCTTCTATCTCAACGTGTAGTCTTCTTTCTAACCAACACAGGGAAAGTTCTCTATCTAAGTGTGGATTTTGAAGTGCACACCCAAAATAAGAAGAACTTATTAATTATTATTAAAATTAAATACTCAAATGAAATAAATCTTAGCTTTGTATAAACGAAAATAAAAATATATTCCAAAGAATTATTTCCAAGTATTAATTGATAACTCACATATTCTCGTAGCGAAAAATTTATTTTTTAAAATAAGATTTTATATTATTTATAGTGTCCGACCGAAACAAGATTTTTAGCCGAAACCGAAACCGAATCTTGAAAATTTTATTGTATTACTGAAATTTAATTTAATTTATATAGGACGAGATCGATCTTGGAAACACATTGAACCATTTATATAGACAACACTACGAACCCATGCACCCAAGCTAGCCGAACGGTGCGCGACAATTCACGAACACTAAGTTTCGGATGGCCGAAGGTTCGGCCGGTTTTTGGCCAAAACCGAAACTGTCACCGAAACTACACTGAGGAAAATCACTCAATACAAGTATTTTTTTGAATATATGTGTATTACCACAAGAAAAAATCCATTTATCCCTAAAATATTTCGTTTCGTCGCAATCAAGGACGTTTTTTTGACAACAATATTGTTACGTGTGCTCAATGATTTTTTATGGTAACAGAATATCATATAACCATAACAATATGTATCCAATAAAGTGTTTTTAAAAAGTGCTTTTTTAATTCCTATAAGGTTATCTTATTACCACAAAAATAAAAACAAAAACAAACCAATCTTTTATACCTATCTAAAATATACCTTTTAGGAACTAAACAGTTGCTTTTTTAAAACATGGTGCAATCGTTTTGGTTCATTTTATTGCCATTTGCAGTGTTGTTAGTTTGTTTAGTGGTTGGTGGATTATAGGTTATAGTGGATGTTTGATGGCCATTGATTTGATAAATTTTTTATATTTTAATAATTTCATATAGGGTGGTGTACTTTTAGTGCAACGTTATATAATAGGTGTTGTGGCGGTGTGTCCCCAAATTAAGGTAGGTACAATTATTTTACCAATAATTATATTTATTACCTAATAAGTAACTCATGTTTATCACATTACTCTACTTAGGTACCTACAAAAAATCGTTGACTTAGGTTAGTCTTTAAATTTTGTTAGGCGAGAAATTAATTTTTTCAGAAATACAATACAAATTTAGGGGATAGAATCGGAAAACAATCTGAGTTTTTGAGATATGTCTTCCCCGTTCTAAATTTTGCAATGCAAAATCGCATTTGTTAGTAAGATCCCCCCGTTATTAAACAAAGTTTAACATACAATTTTTATCAAAAATACTGCCCTAATAAGTGCAGAACGGAAACTTAATGGCGGCCATGATCGGAATGAATTAAAAAATATATAGTATAAGTAATAAATATAATTATATTGGTAAAATAATTGTACCTACCTGAATTTGGAGACACACCGCCACAACACTTATTGTATAACGTTGCACTAAAAGTACACAACCCTATATAGAATTATTAACTAATCCACCAACCACAGCCATTTTGGCGAAGGAGCTAAAAAACGGAATTTAGTAGTAGCTAGATGGACTATCTACAATAAAAATAAAATTATTTTATAGCTGGCTGATTATTTTTAGGAGTAAAAACCGATACTTTCCTAACTACACGACCTCAATTAATCACAAAATCATTTTTGTTTACCACTGCATTATATATTTTTTATGGCAATAGAGTTGTCTTTTAACAGCAAAAGAATAATATTTAAAAACCGACCATGTTGAGGGTAAAAAGTCATTTCAAAAAAAAGAACCTTGTAGCGACGACAACAGAGTTGTTTTTTCGGCGCCTATTTAATGCAGATTTCTTGCTACTGCGAATGGATTTCTAGCTACGGGTAATAGAGTTTTCTCTCAGTGTAGCTTTTTTGGCCGAATCTAGCCGAAACCGAACCCGAACCTTCGGACGGTCTCTAATTGTTTATTTATATATTTTAATTACTCTAAAGAATTAAGCAAATATTTTTATTTTAAGAATATTAAGGTATTAAAGGGAGTACCCTTATTTCTTAGAGCCCATTTTTTATTAAAATAAGTATATAATATCAAAGCAGAAATAGGTTTAAAGTAAGCATAGAAATTTACTTTAAATAATGAAAATAAAGTTTCTGTTAGAGTAGATCGAAATTCTTAAATCAATAACTATTAAAATATATTTTATTAAGTTTACTACAGGGTTTCCCAAAAGTACGTTCCTAGTAAAGGTAAGTAACGATATAAAAACATTTGTGATTGACCTACTTAATTTTAACAAAAAAAAAACTAATGCATATTCTTTGTTTACCAGTTACCTACCTGTTATAGAAGAAGAAAAAAATTCCTCACAGGTAATAAATGCACACATATTATGAAGTTTTCATTTTGGAGATAAAGTCTGTTCAATGACCGCTGACCGTTACGCCACGACTAGGGCTTATCTTTCTAACATTCTTGAACTAGGTGAGATAGTAAATTTGCATCAATCATGAATGTCGTATTATTCCATCAGTCAAAAAAGTTTTACTGTCATTTTTGACAGTCATATTTTTAAACAAAATATTTCAAAAATGTCACGGTATTGTTAAAAAGAACAAGCAATTATTTTAAAATTATTTGATTTTTCTCAAAGAGAAAGTGATACCGGAAAGACTATTTTACCCTTTAACCAGTGGCGGCTCGTGGGGTAGAGCCACAGTGCCATGTAACTACCTGCCCTCCTGTCTAGCGTCCTGCCCTTTACAAATTACCAAAACCTATTAAAATTAATATTCTCGTTTTTAAAGCAATTAGCAAAATAATTTAAAAATGGAACACAGTCGGGTGCAAATTTCCATCTAAAAGGAAGCGATTATGCGTAAAACGGTAACGTAGCTTTCGCGCCAAGCGCGACGAGGCACACGGGAGGTGACGAAACGCCATCACCTCAATAAAAAACGTTGGAAAATGACCTTGAATGCAAGCAGGCAAAAATCCCGGCGGGTAGCCAGGCTCTCTTCGTTTGACCGTTTGATGTTAGACGTTTCAAACAGCTGTTCCCGTCGCGTCTCGATTTGGTTTCGTTCGGCCGGCTGATTTAATGTAGGGTTAACGAACTTTTTATATTAGAACTACATAAGTAATGAATACTATTAGATTTTTAAAGGAAACTTTATGGAAAAAATACTTGGGTGTGCGGTTGTGATGAATCTAATAGACTATTTTGTTTTATGTGTGTTTTATTTGGTGGGAAGCAAACTTGGTCCCAAAAAGGTACAGATGATTTGGTCCATTTCTGGGACAAAATGAAGACACATGAAAAATCGAAGGTACATTTAAACAATATATTTAATTTCAGTATGCTTGGTAAAATTAACATTAAAACTCAATTAATTCTGCATATCACAATGAAATAATGAAGAAAAACGAACAAATTGATAAAAACAGATACCTATTAAACCAAATTATAAACTGCGTTCGGTTTTGTGGTGCAGTTGAGTTGGCTTTGAGAGGTCATGACGAAAAAGAGACGTCGAAAAATAGGGGCGTATTTCGTGAATTAATAAATTTCAGCTCAGAATTAGACAAAACTCTTAAAGATCATATTGAAAAATCGAAAGTATTTAAAGGAACGTCAAAAACCATACAAAATGAACTTCTGGACTGTATGTTAGATGTGTATCATGATGAAGTCATAAAAGAAATAAAGAACTCTCCGTTTATCGCTGTTATCGCAGATGAAACCACTGACATTGCTTGTGTGTTTCAACTTGTTATCGTGTTTAGGTATATTCAAGATATGATTGTAAATTCATAAATTAAATTAGGTGAATTTTTGCTTATTTTTCCTACTTCAAAAGCAAGAACTATTAACAAAAAAGGGCGTGGCACCCAAAATTTTTTTGCCTGCAGCGCTAAGGGTTTACCTGGCCCTACTTCACTAAAATGGCACGAGCCGCCACTGCCTTTAACGCAGTTTACGAGGTAAGTATAGATATAATAAAGCAAGAATTGTGAAAATATTAATAATAAACATGAAAAATATATGCCAATGTTTTTATAAATACATATCTGTTTTAGAGTTTCTAATGCTTTGGGAGTTTCGTGTTCAACAATCCAACAAATTAAGGTAAAGGAGATAGAGAAGGATGTAGATTTTAAGAATCGCAAAAATGTACCTATTTGTCATCCCGTGGTCGACAACTTCACGAATTTCATGAACATATCATAAGAGAGCGTATTTATAGGATGTATAGAGCAGGTGAACACGTTGCCATTCCCTCAATACAACTAAACCTTAGAATGATTGATGGTTTTGAAATATCCACTTGTTCATTAGCGGACCGTTCAAAAAAATAAAAAATTAAATGGTGAAAATGTACTTTATCAAAGAGGCGTTTTTAATAGAGCAACCCCATACAGCCCAAAAATGAGTAAAATTTTAAAGAAAATTTAGGAATTACAGTAACTGTGAATTTAGTAATTTTTACTACGCAGACATTGCATCAGGTCACTACGTTGATCATACACATTTTCGTGCTATAAAACTGAATATTGACTCATTTACACACCTTGTACCCTGTATATTACACCAGACCAAAAGTAATGAACGCTGCAGAGCCCATTACAAAAGAATATATGGTTTTTCATTATACAAAATCGAGGCGGCATATAACCCAAGATACATTAATTTTCTTTTGTTGCATGTGTTACCCTAGACAATGAAAACGTGTGCTAAATGAACATTTTGGGGTAATAAACCGTGGAAAATATTTTAAATTAAATACTGGGCTCCGATGCGTTAGGCGCGCTAATTTTCTTTTTTCTCAGTGGAGCTTTTTTCGAAATTAAAAGGGAAAATTTATTAACAAATAACAGACATTATTGGTTGTTTTATCAATAGTCGCTTTGTAAACCGCTTTTTTCGTAATATTTATTTGCCAAACACAAAAATACACAGTCAATAAAGCAGTTTTGCAGTAATTTACTTAAGGACATTTTTGGTTAGAAATAACTTTTGTGTAAAATTTTAGATTTTATAGATTGGGAAATTAATATTTTGTAATATTACAATAAAGTTTGTTATGAAATACAGTTCTCCACGGATAGAGTTTAGAAGAGGAAAATTTTTTTTGTTAGTAGGTATAGAAGAAAAAGTCATTCTTTATAAAAACGTCTGCTTGTGCTAAAACTACAATTTCGAATATCAGATTTGCAATTACGTATAGCGTTCGTTCAGTTTTTATTTTTTTATTTTTTAATTCTAATTTTCAATTACTTTTAATGATTGGCTAAATAATCAAATAATCACTTTAGGAAAAAATGGATTGGAAGGTACCTATGGTCCAAATCAGTTGGCACGTAGGAGTCCCGATCCCACAATTATCGACTTTCATTTATGGGGATATCTGAAGCCACATGTGTATAAAACCAATTTCAATAATAACTTAGATCTCTTGAAAGGGTTGTTATTGCAAATATCCCAAAACAGCCAGTTAGGAACTGTTATCCGGAATTCGGATATCGAGTTAAACGATGCGCTAACTAGGTGGTACCACGTTTAAATAAAAGTTTTATAATTTATCATTGATAGAATTGAAGAAATATGACATGTAATAATAAAAATACTTACTTTAAAAGTAGGCAAATAAAAAATGGTTTGCTTACAACAAAATCGTTACTCGAATTATAAAATCATATTCGAAGTTAGAAAGCAAAAATAGTTGTTTGATTTTACGTAGATTTATTTTAAACGAAATCCAAAAAAACTAAAAATGTTGTTTCTGACGAACCCTGTATAGTAATCGCAAATATTATATTTGAAATTGTAGTTTCAGCACAAACAAAATTCATTTAATAAATCAAGAAATTGAAAAAAAAATCCTAAAAAGTAAAATGATATTTTTGACAAACCCTGTATAGTAATCGCAAATCTGATATTCGAAATTGCAGTTTCAGCACAAGCAGACGTTTTTATATTATAGAATGACTTTTTTTTCTATACCTACTAATAAAAAAGTTTTTCTTCTTCCAAACTCTATCCGTGGACACAATGTATATTATAACTTAAAAATAAGAAATTAGTTTTAATTAAAAAAAAAATTGATATCATCATATCTCTATATTGAGACACACTATGTAAATATTTGTTTTACAAAAGAGACCACAACTTAAACTGTTCATGTCGGTGCCCATCATTTTTCCAAAAAAAATCTGTACTGACTTTATGTATTGATTCCAAGTTAAAAACTCAGACGGCATAGTTACACGTATAGCAGTAAAGTACTCTAGAGTAAGTGATCACTTTTTATATCCGTGTACAAAATTAACAGTAACTTAAAAGTGGGTTCCTAAGTGTTCACATCTCATAAATTAGTTTTAAACGCGCAGTTAGAACACGGCTTATGATATTTGGCAATTGTAAAGAAAGTGTTAAAGTATTTTTCACAATATATATAATTTGTAATTATAGCAGGTAATATTTAACTATCTTGTGCTTGTGCAGTCTTTGTGGTATTGCTGCTTTTCTGTGTAAAACATTTTTTGTTATACTTACATATGTAGGTAGGTTATACCTACCTACATATGTAATTTTTTTTTTATATATCATATCGCTGACAAATGTAATTATTTCTTTACTTTTTGCAAGACTTATCTGAAGCAAATTTTAACCAAATACAAAAAGTTCTTGTTTTATTAGATTTTACTTGTACTATGTATAAGGCTTTATATTTTAATTGATTTGTAAGATTTTGTGTCTAATACACAGTGGCGTAGCCAGCCTTGTGGGCGGGAGGGGCAAACATACATGGGGGCGCTTTATGATTTTTTTAGAACCACTATTAGAATTAAAAATATTGTGTTTGTTTTTCAAAATATCTTACCAATTATTTTTCGATTTTTGAGGATATCAGGGTGTAAAAATTGACAATAAATGATTTTTGATTTCATATGTATTATTTATTTAGAATATTTCATGTCATTAAATAATATATTCGTTAAATATCTAAAGTCCTACCCTGTAGTGTATTTGCTGGTTGATTGTGTATAATAATGGGATTAAACCGGTAGTTTTATTGCAGTCGATACCAGTGGCGTAGCTAGAAATATGGGCGCCGGGGGGGGCAAACGGCGCGCTTAAAAATTAATTAAGTTCCAAAGAAGCTGCCGGCAGGCCTGCCGGCAGGCCCGCCGGAGGAAAAATTCTTTCGGGTGCCACGCCCTTTCTTGAGTCTTTTCACGGCATTTATTGTGTAATATTTAGTCAAAAATAATATTACAGTAGTCCGGTATAATACGGGACATATGGGAGTATTACTAAAATAAAGCTATATTTTAGGTCATAGCTACCTTAGTTAATTAAAAAAATAATAAAACATTATTAAACGTATATTTTTTATTTACAGAAAAATAAAATATATCAAACAGTAACTGCAGTAACACATTGAACTATAAACCAATAAACGTAAACTTAAACTAAAAATCAAATATAGTGAAACTATTACCCCATGAGAATATTTTGTCTTTGTCCATCTCACTAATTCATAATGAAACAAAAAATTACCAAAAATATGGAATGTCGATGACTACTGCTTGCGTCAATCTAGCATATTGTCAAAATATTTAAAACTCCCGATTTTCAAATGAATTTTGAAAAAACTTGTTAGAAATTAGCATAAAATTATGGGTCCAAGGCATTGAACAAAATATTAAAAGCATGAAGCATTGCTGTTTAAGGTAAATTGAAAAATTTGGTTTTAATGTCAGGAATTGTTAGGGTTCAAGAATAAGCGTACTTTTAATAACTAAAAATTTATATTTTCATTTGTTTATTCTCCAGGGGTAACGGTAACGGTTTTACAGATATAGTAAAACGGTTTTACTATATCTGTGAACCTAATAAAACATTATAGAATATTTCTTCGATTTTTAATTGTCGCAAATTGATCAATTATTTGATCAAAATTATTTTTTTGGGAAAATTCATTTTCTATACTTAATATTGCTAGGCTATTTAGCCTTGTCTGGCTAATGGTGCTTCTTAAATAGTTTTTTATGAGCTTGAGCTTCGACAACGTTCTTCCAGCAGAACCTGACGTAACAGGAAGTGTTAAAAACAATAAGAGTGCAGTGCACACGCCGGGAAAATTTAAGATAGTGGTTTGATGTTCACAAAAAAAACAAATCAATCACTTCAAACACCACAAAATATTATGATTTATTACATGATGCCATGCAATGACATAAAATGTATTGGAGTATTGGTAAGGTAAACCTTTTAATACATAGGTATTTTAGTGTTTGATTGTACTACAATTTATTTAAAAAATCAGTTAAACTGATTTATTAAGAAAAAACGGAGCGGCGCCTTTGGCGCCTATTTTTTCTTGGCGCCGAGAGGCTTTGCCCCCCGGTAGCTACGCCACTGGTCGATACCATTTGGGGTGAAAAATACTTTATCTACGACAAGTTGTCTCATTCAGCAATGTTGACCTGAGGCCTCCCACTAACTGTAGAAACCTATAATTGGTGTTAGTAGTGCCGGAAAAATATTGTAAAATTACTTTTTCCGGTTGTTTCTCAACGGACTACATATTGTATTTGCACAGTACAAATTATACGGATTATTTGCAGACAAAAATAAACGTTGTAACTTTTAAAATTATAAAACATTAGGTAAAAATAATAAAAACCCTGGAAAAAATATTGCAACTTCGTTAAAGTACTATGTATGTGCTGTAAGACCCCATCATTTTTTTTCAACTTTTCTTCAAAGAAACTCTGTTTCTATCGAGCATTATTATTTTATTTCCTTTTCATTTTAACACCATGATATTTATGAATTTCATCAATATTTTAGCAGAAATATGCCCACTTGACCCTAAAAAGAAGTTGAAAGCAGGCGAATCTTAGAGATTCAAATGTATTCATTGAATTCAGTTAACCTGGGAATAAAAGAAAGGCAAACATAAAAAAATATCGGAGTGAAAAAGGTCAAATGGATATGGGGATGAGCTTTTGCAATGTGGAAACTAAGCTTATTAAGGTAAAAGCAGGTTTTGGGGATTTTTATCCGAAATTCTAATCAAATAATAGGCTAAAGAGCCCATTTTCTTTGCGTGTGTAGAGTCCCAGAAAAGCATCTTTTAGAAGAAAACAGGATTTTCTTATTATCATTATCATTAGGACCATTTTAGAGGAAATCACATTTTTGGTTTTAAAAGCAAACTTTTAAATGTTTTATTTCCTTCAAATTAGTTCTTTTACAAAAAAAAAGTAGGTCCTTATCCCATTAACCTACTTACGAGATTAAAGTACGGCTAGTAAGACATTTACCAATATTTTCTTGTTGGGTTGATTAATAAAATCAGAAACCGAAATTTTGTAAAAATTATCTATTCTTTTCTGCTTTATTTACTTAATTGTTAGAAAGCCCAAATTCTTAACAATATTTCTAAATTTTGGACTTCTTTATCTATAGGGTAAAGTAAAGACAGACAATGCACCATTTTTTGAAAATTAATTAAAATTACAAATTTAACGGAAGGGAGTAAAACACAATATTAATTGAGAATCATATTATGTATGTTCTAGATTCTAGATCAACATATTGCACAGCTAAAGAACTAAAACATGTTTGCTAATAACCTCAAACTCCAAACGTTGCATTTGGCAAACTCGCTCACACCATATGGGTTAGATGACGTAGAAGTGGGTGCCGTAGAAGTGGGTGCCGTAGAAGTGGGTGCCGTAGATTACTATTCCAACAGTCATTATTATGAGTAAATATCGAAGGTGGCTTTGGAAAACAATTTATTTGTATTAAAGTTTATTAAAAAGACAAGAGACCATTTTGACTTTAGTAATCTAAAAGTTTCAAATATTGTTAAATTGTTAGTAGTTATTTACGCTGTTAACTACTTTATATTGTTTTTTGTGATGGACTACAACCAAAAAGAGCTCGTAGATATGATTTTATATTAGGAGCTTGCAAAAAGAACTCGTTTTTGGCAAGCCGAGTTTACGCACAGCGTTATCCGGAACGACGACATCCAGACAAAAGGAGCCTGCAAGACATATTAGAGAGGTTTGTACAAACGGGAAATGTAAAGTACCCAAAATCAGTGAGAAATAAACCGGTCCGAACTGAACAAAATCAATTGGCTGTACTATTATCTGTTATAGAATATCCTTCAGTTAACTCAACAAGCAGTCGCTGATGCCGTAGATGTAATCGAAAGAACAGTTCAACGAATTTTAAAGGATAACCATATCTACGATTATCATTTCCAGTTAATAATTACTAGCAATTTAACAATATTTGAAACGTTTAGATTACTAAAGTCAAAATGGTCTCTTGTCACTTTAATAAACTTTAATACCAATAAATTGTTTTTCAAAGTCACCTTCGATATTTATTCATAATAATGACTGCTGAAATAGTTGATAAAATGAGTTTTCTGCAAATAAGTCTTGATGCGTTAGAAATTGCGATAGGGTTGCAATAAGGACAAATGTTTGATTTTTAAATCTGCATCAAATGACATAATAGATGCATGGGTTCCTATTTGAAATAAGAAAAAAATTGCTTTAAAGTTTGCAAAGTTTGACACTAAACTTTGGACACCCTGTACAATTCGTATTAACCAAACTTGGTTAACGAAACTGTTATACCTTATTTAATAAGTCCCTTTTTATAATTTTATTAACGAGGCATAATTTTTATTTTTTATTTATTTTTAAAACCAGTGATGCAAAACTGATATTTTTAATTTTTAATTTTTTTTCGTCTATAATACTGAATCGATTACAATAAAATTTTAGGGGTATGTAGGTAACTATAGGAGGCACCCAAAAAAGTAAGAAAAAATATGGCATATAATCTATAAAAATACATCCTTATGACGTCACACTTTTTTGGAACACCCTGTATGAAACAAAATATTTTCCTGAAATGCGCCACAAGATACAGATAGGGTCTGCAAAATATTAAAATTCTAACTTAATTACTAAGTGAGCTATAGAAGACGGGAGGTGAGGTGCAGGACCCTGTAAACGAATTTTCTAAAACCAGGACGAAAGTTACAGGATAAAAAGGTAGCGTTTGTAAACAAATTTTAATTTTTTTAGTGGCGAAGATTGGAATTCTACCATTTGAATTTATCGTCTTTATTCTTCGCCACTAAAAAAAATTCAAATTCGTTTACAAACCCAAACAAACGCTACTTTTCGAAGTTTTTATCCTGTAACTTTTTCGTCCGGGTTTTCGGAAATTCGTATACAGGGTGTTTCATTAAGGTCGAAGAGCGGCCATATCTCGGAAACTACTGGGCATAGAAACTCAGGAAAAGAAAAATGATAATAAAAGTGGCCATGATAAAATTCTGGAAATAATTTTCAAGTTCCGCATTTTGCCGCAAGAGGGCGTAATTGAAAAGCAAATTTTTAAATTTTACATAACTCCGAAAATTCCACATTAAGGTATATGTTTGATAACACCATTTTAAAGCTTGGATAATTATGCATCATTTTGGTCTTATGCTCATTGGCGTACCGACTTTAATAAGAGTGGGGGAAGCTGTTGAAAGTGTAATCATTTAAATCGCTGTAACTTATAAACGACTTATCCGATTTTAGCAAACTAAAGACTGTTTGGAAGAGAAATGTATGCACTTTGACCAATCGTATTTAGTTGTCCATAATAGTTTTCAAAAAAAATGCTAGAGGGCGCAATTTGCAATAACAATACATGTTTTGATTTTCCTTCGAAAAATAAATCATACGGTATAATTATGATACCATAATCGAAAAGTAGATGAAATTTGCTAGAAAAAATATTAAAACCGCAGCTCGATATCTCCGTTCGTTTCTGAGTTATTGCCAAAACAATAATTTTTAACACAAATTGCGCCCTCTAGCAATTTTATTAGAAACTATCTAACCAATTTTACTAAATTTAAGCTTGTTTGGAAGAGAAAGGTGTCGTATCCAATGTACAAGATAGTTTCTAATAAAATTGCTAGAGGGCGCAATTTGTGTTAAAAATTATTGTTTTGGCAATAACTCAGAAACGAACGGAGATATCGAGCTGCGGTTTTAATATTTTTTCTAGCAAATTTCATCTACTTTTCGATAATGGTATCATAATTATACCGTATGATTTATTTTTTCGGAGAAAAATCAAAAAATGTATTGTTTATGCAAATTGCGCCCTCTAGCATTTTTTTTGAGAACTATTATGGACAACTAAATACGATTGGTCAAACATTCACTTCCAAACAGTCTTTAGTTTGCTAAAATCGGATAAGTCGTTTATAAGTTACAGCGATTTAAATTATTACACTTTCAACAGCTTCCCCCACTCTTATTAAAGTCGGTACGCCAATGAGCATAAGACCAAAATGATGCATAATTGTCCAAGTTTTAAAATGGTGTTATCAAACATATACCTTAATGTGGAATTTTCGGAGTTATGTAAAATTTGCTTTTCAATTACGCCCTCTTGCGGCAAAATGCGGAACTTGAAAATTATTTCCAGAATTTTATCATGGCCACTTTTATTATCATTTTTCTTTTCCTGAGTTTCTGTGCCCAGTAGTTTCCGAGATATGGCCGCTCTTCGACCTTAATGAAACACCCTGTATAGCAGGTATAGGCATAGTTTACTAATGGTGATAAATCCTTATAGTAGAATTTCAATCTTCGCCACTAATAAAATTAGAATTTGTTTATAAACGTTACAAGAGGAATTGGCGCGTATCGGCGTATCCCAAAAAAAATTTCGTTGCTGAATAAACATTGCTAACATACATATCAAGAAATCCACAGAGAGAACGTAAAACACAACAACAAAAATGGTGCCGAGCTGGTTCTGGAGTGTAATTTGAAGATGTCGCTAAACAAGGAAAACCTAATAACAAGAAGGTTATGCGCATACTCATACCGGTAGGGGGGCAAAAGATGTGGCTAGCTAGCTGTGCGTAGAAACGAACTTTTTCACTCATAAAACTTAACTTTTGCTTGCGCACGAGATATGGTGTGCGGATCTAATGGTAAATGTCTATGTCTTAGATGCCCTAAAGAAATATGAACCACTGGTTTATATAACAATGTCGAATATATAAAAGCAAAATAAATAATATTTAACTTAAACCCATAACCAGAAAATTTTTAAGCATATGTTTGGACCATAACCAATTCATGAATCCACATTAAACCGATGGATGTATCCATGCGGATATGTCCGTTCCAATGTGCCGCAAATTATACGTTTTAGTTTTTATGATATCGACATGTGGATTTTACGAGTGGCAGTTGCCGCCACCGAACTTTATTGAATAATATTATTATAAAATTTATTATATGACGAGCCAGATGTGCGATATTTAATCATTCGGAAAATTTAAAATTAGTTAAATATTAAAACAGAATTATTTAAAACTAGCAATATTTTGTTAAAAATATGTGCCGTCCAATGCGGAAGAACGCCGTATTTGGCATAAAACGTCCCTGTAGAAAGTACCTTATAGAAATTTTATGTTTTTGCTAACTTTAATATATTTTTTTTGTGTAACATTCTAAGGCAAAAGCAATGCATCAAATATGTTGTGCCGATAGTAGGCTATGGTTAAAAACGCATATTAACACCCATAGTTACATACTAAGAAAACGATGAACTAGACGATTCCCAGGCCAACCTTTCCGAGAAGCCTTATCTCTTGATGATGCTACTTTTTACAATAATGTTAATGTAATTTTTTAAATAAAGTATTCTTTGACTTGAGCTCGTTAAAGTCAGACGCTGTATTTTCCGAAGTAAAATAAAATTGTTTTTAAAAATAGTTTTCTCTGTTTTTTAAACTTAACTGGCGCAGTCGGTAGGATAGTGCGTCAACGCGTTTAATCGAACGGATATCGATCGTACGCGTCGATTGCGGTTTCAACCCTTAAGTGCTATCCAAAAGAACCACCCCGGAGAAGCCACGTCAGACAGTCAGCCACCAAGCAGACAACCAAGCAACCACAGCCAATCAAGAATCGGGAGAGGAAGACACTACGTAAGTGCCATTTTCCTTTTCGCCCCTTTTATCCTCTGTTTAAGGTATTTTAGGGATAATCATAGTTTCTGTGCATCGCGCATATCACTTAGCTTTTAGGCAGTCTATTGGAGACAAAAAGTAATTTTAGGCAGTCTATTGGAGACAAAATAATTTTAGGCAGTCTATTGGAGACAAAATAATTTTAGGCAGTCTATTGGAGACAAAAATAATTTTAAGCAGCAAACACATTATTTTTGTAGGCCTATTACTGGCAAAATAGAATTATAGATTGTTTATTCAATTTAGCTTTTGAAATACATTATTCTAAACAAAATGAGTAAGTCACAAGTGACACCCGCGGTACAAACGGCACAAGGCCCACTAGCTGTAAATTGGGACCTGTTTAAATCAAAAATCGAAAATATAAAACCCTTTGATGGCAATAGTAATCATTTAAATAAGTTTTTAAAAAGATGCGACGACCTAGTCGCCAAATATAAACCGTTTAACGATGATGATTTAAATGCTCATGTACTTGAGTGCATAAATGAAAAACTGACAGGTAGAGCGGAAAACATGATTGCAAATCGAATGGAATTAGACGACTGGGAAAAGTTACGCGCAGCGTTAACCCAGGCTTTTTCTGATAGGAGAGATTTAGATTGCTTAGTTCAGGAATTAACCCGTACTAAACCCCTTAAGGGAGAACATATTCTAAATTTTGGCAATAGACTACAACTACTACGTAGTAACGTTATTCAAAGAATAAGCAATAATAACCAGTTAGGTGAACCTGAAAAATTGTGTCATATTAAATATCATGAAAGCACAGCTTTAAATACATTTATTGCAGGGTGCACCGGCATATTAAAAAATAACATGCACATAAAAAAACCAGCAACCCTTGAAGATGCTATGGCATATGTAAGTGAATTTGAAAATTTTGAAAAACTATATGATAGTTTCGGCGAAATGCAAAAAATGCAAAAAACTAACAATTGGCCCATACAAAAACCAAGACAATTTCAAAATTTTCAGAATCAAAATCAAATGTATAATAATTTCCCCGCATTACCGAATAACACACCGAATATGAATGCGCAAAACCATTTTCAGAGACCTTATTTCCCGAGTCAACCCATAAATATACAACCCCGGTATTTACCCCCGCGAAATTACCCCACGAATAGCCAAGTTTTTGGGAAACCACAAAATGTTTTTCGACCTAACCAAATTCCACCCAAAAATTTGCCTCGCCCAGAACCAATGTCAACAACCTCTAGAAATCCCACGGTAAATACAAATCGCCAAAATTCATACAATAATCAACAGAATTATTTTAGAAATCAATACCCAAATCAAAAACCAAACTTTACCTTTCAAGAACTTTATTTTAGTGAAGAAGGAAATGACTATATACAGGGTGAAAATACATACGATAACAATCTCGACATGTATGGTAGTTATGCTGCTAACTACCAAGACTATCAAACCACCCCTGAACAAACATTACCTGACCAAAGTTACGACGACACCCCATATACAGGGTGCAACCAATACCCCATTCACGAAAATGAACAAACTATTACACACGAACGACCATCTATCCAAAATGAAATTTCAGAGAAAAGTAACGAAATGCATAACCAAAATTTTCACGAAACGGGCCCAACAAAAGAACAGATATGATCGAAATCAATATATCATCTACCAACGCACTTCCGTACGTCAAAATTAAAAACCCAAACCTAAAGCTTTTAATCGACACCGGTAGCTTACGGTCTATTTTAAAGCCATCGGTTGCGGAACAGTTTTATGCTAATTGTATATACCACTCTAACAATATGATAAAAACAGCCTTAGGAAGTCAAGTAACACAAT
This sequence comes from Polydrusus pterygomalis, assembly GCA_963969555.1. Lineage (NCBI taxonomy): Eukaryota > Metazoa > Arthropoda > Insecta > Coleoptera > Curculionidae > Polydrusus > Polydrusus pterygomalis. The sequence goes on from OZ018375.1 coordinate 144,548,964, forward strand.
TTCAGGCATCAATACCGGCTTTCGCAGAATTCTGTACAAATTATAAAATAAATTTCATTCTTTTCGACTTCCATGACTACTTCGATGGAATATTAGGCCTAACTGACCTAATTAATATGCAACTCAATATCGACCTATGTAATAAGAGACTGATTGGACCTAAACTTGTTATACCATTTCTTTATCGCCAAAATCACGAATCAAGTTTTTCATTTTCAGTAAATCCAAATGAAAAAATTGTAAAAAACGTTCCTGTCACCGTACTAGAAGGAGACATTTTGACAAGACCCGGTAAAATCGACACACTCTTTCTACCACAAATACTAACCCGTGCAAAAAACGGTTACGCCCCTGTAGAAATACAAAATAAATCCGACAAAACGATTTCCGTGACATTAACTAAACCAATACCTGTTGATTTATTCGAGCAAAATTCATATGAAATATTTTCCTTTGAAAATTTGACCCAAAATATTCAAAATAACCAAAATACAAATATAGAACCAAATATTCGAGATTTAATTCGCACGGACCACTTAAACGTCGAAGAGGAAAAAGCCATAATAAAACTATGTAAAGAATACTCTGATATTTTTCATAAACCAGGCGATAAATTATCATTTACTTCAAAAATTAAACATGTAATTCGAACCACGGATGACATCCCCATTCACACAAAATCTTATCGCTACCCTTTTGTACACAAAGACGAGGTGCAACGACAAATAAATAAAATGCTAGAAAAGGGAATCATACGCCCATCTTCTAGCCCCTGGTCCTCGCCTATTTGGGTGGTACCCAAGAAAATAGATGCTTCCCTTAAACAAAAATGGAGGGTAGTATGCGATTTTCGTAAAATTAACGAAAAAACAATCGATGATAGGTACCCCATCCCCAATATTAATGATATATTAGATAAACTCGGCAGAGCGCAATATTTTTCAACCCTCGATCTAGCCAGCGGGTTTCATCAAATAGAGATGGACAAAAATTCTATCGAAAAAACAGCTTTCACAGTAAACAACGGACATTTTGAGTACCTAAGAATGCCCTTCGGATTGAAAAATTCCCCCTCTACTTTCCAACGTGTCATCGACGAAATCCTGAAAGATTTACTAAATAAAATTTGTATGGTATATATGGACGATATAATTATTTTTAGTACGTCCCTGCAAGAACACATTCAAAACCTAAAACAAGTATTTAATAAACTCAGAGAAGCTAATCTTAAGATTCAAAGCGACAAATGCGAATTTTTGAGAAAGGAGGTCGAATTCCTTGGTCATGTAGTGACATCGGAAGGAATAAAACCAAACAAAAAGAAAATCGCCGCAATCCAAAAATTTCCCATACCAAAAACACCACGTGACATTAAATCATTTTTAGGTTTATTAGGGTACTACCGAAAGTTCATTAAAAATTTCGCCAAAATTACTAAACCAATGACAAAATGTCTTAAAAAGAACGAAAAAATAGAACATACAAAAGAATTTGTCGAATGTTTTAATACATGCAAAAATTTGCTTATATCCGAACCAGTATTATCCTACCCGGACTTTTCTAAACCTTTTGAAGTAACCACAGATGCCTCAGCTTACGCTATAGGATCAATTTTATCCCAAAATGGACACCCTATCTGCTACGCGTCGCGAACTTTAAATCCCGCCGAGATAAACTACTCCACGATAGAAAAGGAACTTCTAGCGATAGTCTGGAGTTGTAAATATTTTCGCCCGTACCTATTCGGACATAAATTCACCATACTGACTGACCACAAACCCTTACAGTGGTTATTTTCCCTAAAAGAACCCCATTCAAGACTCGTGCGGTGGCGCCTCAAATTAGAAGAATTCGATTACATAATTCAATACAAAAAAGGTAAACTAAACCAGGCAGCAGACGCCCTGTCTAGATACCCAGTAGACAATAACCTTAACGCCTTAGAGACAATGTCGACGGACAATAACCCCGGTGACATAGACAACATGATAAGCGAATACCTACAAAACCAAGAGGATATCCCACAATTAGACGAATCGATTATAAATGAAATTTTCGAGACATGCGAAGAAAGACAAACAGATACGAACATACCAAAAATCAATATAATATCCGACATGCAAATTCGACCCCCTGAAAAAAACAAGGAAGACGATAATGAAACGGTACATACGTCACTAGAACACCCGATAATAAATATACCTATATCCGAACGAAGTTTAAATGTTTATAAAAATCAAATCGTTATAACTGCTGGTGATATAGACAAAATACAATGTAAATTTAATAAAATCTTTGAAAACACACGCCTATACGTCACAATAACAAAACGAGACCCACGCGAACATATAATAAAGATTTTAAAAGAATTTGTTGACCCCAAACAAACGTTTGCTCTATATTTTAGGGACCCAGAAATAGCCAAAATATTCATTACTACAGTTCAAAACTTTTTTCGAAATTCTTCGTACAAACTAATTCAATGTTCAAAATTTTTGGAAGACGTCGAAACACTTAACGACCAAAAAGAAAAACTCGAGATGTATCACACAACTAAAACGTGTCATAGAGGCATTAACGAAACCAAATTAGCCCTTTCGCAAAAATATTATTGGCCAAAAATGTCAGAGGACATTGAAAATTACATAAACAACTGCGAAACATGTCTAACCAACAAGTACGATAGAAATCCCCCAGTAATTAAATTTAACTTAACCCCGACAAGCTCAAAACCCCTCGAGTTAGTCCACATGGACACATTTAAAATATCAAACGAAACCTTTTTAACGGTAATCGATACATTTTCTCGATACGGACAAGCCTACCACATAAATAGTTTAACAGGACCAGAAATACTAGAAAATCTACTAAATTTTATTACGCACCACGGTTTACCTCTTAAAATTACAACCGATTGTGGTACAGAATTTAAAAATAAAGAAGTAGAAGATTTTTGTAAACTTTACAAAATTGAGCTCCACTTCACAACCCCAAAAAACAGTAATTCGAACTCCCCAGTTGAACGGTTTCATTCAACATTAATCGAACACTATCGATGTCTAAAAGAGGAAAACAAAAATTTTACACCCACGCAACTTATGAAACGCGTAATAATTGCATACAATAACTCAATCCATAGTGTAACCAAATATACCCCATTTGAAATATTAAAAGGCCACATTAACAGTCCAAACCCATTCGATATCAATGACCACGTAATAGTATCAAATTACGTCCAACAACACAAAGAAAACGCGACACAACTTTATCGCATGATTCAACAAAAGAACGCACAAACTAAAGAAAATATAATTGCAAAAAGAAATGAAACCCGATCCGACCCACCAGACTTCGCGAAAACAACCGAAGCCTATATCAAAACAAAAGCCAGAGGCAAAGACCGGCCGAAATTTAAAAAATTTGCGATTAAAAGTCAAACCGACAAAAAAGTAATTACACAAAAAGGCTCGTACCATAAAAACAGCGCTAGAAAACCCCGAATTAAACGACTATCGAATTTTCAGGTAAACAATGAAAAGGACAATCCTGATTTTAACCACGACACTCCAAGTACTTCAAATATACTGCAACCCTAATGACATACACCTGACAACCCTTAAAAATCCTATTCTCCCGATAGAATTAGGAAACTCAAAACTTATATATAACAAACATACATTTTTGCATTACGTAGACTTAGAACCTATTTTAATACAACTTGTAAATATAGAAAAATATTTCTTTACAATTAAAAACCACTTAAAGCACGAAAACGCGACAAATCCAATTTCTTATCACGGGTTATCAGAAAGTGCAATACTTAGAACGGAATACCTCATTCAAACAACACAAAGTAAACTCGAGAATCTCCACCCACACGTAAGGAACAAGAGAGGTCTAGTTAATATCGTAGGTAAAGCAAATAAATGGTTATTCGGCACATTAGACGCGGACGACGGAAAAAGATACGATAAAACCATTAAAATTCTCGAAACGAATCAGAAAAACATCATAAACAAACTAAATTTACAAGTTTCCTTATCAAAAAACTTAATTAATAACTATAACAAAACAATATCAATTCTCGATGCAAATCAAAAACAATTACAAAATGGTCTAAGAGTATTTAAAGATGTCATCGAACGAACAATTAACGATCTAAATGATTATATAAGCTTTCAAGGACTAATTTATCAAATAAATTTAGATTGTCAAAATTTAATCACCTTTATTGACAACCTAGAAGACGCTATTATGTTTGCCAAATTAAACGCACTGCATAACGCCATAGTGCCAAGTTCAGAATTATTACAAATGCTAGATTATTTAAGAACAATCTATAATAATGAAGCAATACCAAATTTTAAGAACATATTATCGTATTACCAATATTTAGGGACTCAAGTTACTTTTTCAAAAGCTAAAGTGATATTTGCGATTCATGTCCCTGTGGTTAGACCAGAAAGGTTTACCTTCTACCACCTTTATCCTATTACCCAACACCATAAAATATTCGTTCCAAAATACCCTTATTTGGCACAAGCAGAAGAAAAGGTCCAATTTGAAGAAACTAGTTGCCCCCAACTGGAAGAAGAATACTACTGCACTGAAAATCTCCACCCCCAAGACCATTGCACCCTTCAACTACTGAAAGGCTCTCCGCTAGAAAACTGCCCTGTTCTTGAAGTCAAAATACAAGAAATAATAACCGAACAAGTTACACAGGAAGAAATACTCATCCTTCCTAGTAAAACAGAAAGACTTTTTTCTAAATGCACTACCGACCAATAACTCCAAATTAATATGCCGACGCTAGTAAAAATTCCGAAAAATTGCCAAATTCAAATCGGAGCGAAGAAATTTGTCAACGACGTAAGAATTAAACAAGGAAAACCACTTATCTTACCCGATGTCGAAATAGGAAATTCCACCCTATCAACCACATTTAAGACACCCAATTTAACAAAACTGAACTTCGAAGATATCTATCGATTGAAGGATATGGCCAACCAATTATCGCCAATCACCCCAATCGAAGAAAAAGAACAATTATCAAACATTATGTCCTACTTAATAGGAAGCTTAGTCGTCCTGTTGACAGTGTACCTACTATGGAAATATAGAAAGCAACTTAGACTATTTTCCAAAATTTGTTCCAAAACCAAAATCAATACCAAATTGCAAGAAATCGATGCCAGAACCGAAAATACCAATACCTCGCAGAATACCTCCAGTATCTTCTCAGCTTAAGGAGGGAGGAGTTACATACTAAGAAAACGATGAACTAGACGATTCCCAGGCCAACCTTTCCGAGAAGCCTTATCTCTTGATGATGCTACTTTTTACAATAATGTTAATGTAATTTTTTAAATAAAGTATTCTTTGACTTGAGCTCGTTAAAGTCAGACGCTGTATTTTCCGAAGTAAAATAAAATTGTTTTTAAAAATAGTTTTCTCTGTTTTTTAAACTTAACTCCATTGTCAAATAAAGTTAATCGTAATCAGGCTTAAGGTTTGTAAAAAAATAGTCGCAAATCGAAAAATAAAAAAAGAGGAATTTTTGTATAGAAAAGTATTCGAAAAGTTAAAAAATTAGTGTAATTGACTGAACTTGGAAAAAGTGCAGTATATGAGTTGTTTTCCTTGGAATAGGTCTGTCAGAAAACATAGCAGAAAACATTTGGGAAACTCTCCGAGAACTGTTTTCCATGTACGCAGATAATTGCTTCTTGCTTCCCTGTTGTTTATAATATATACGGCGGATATAATAAATAACATAAAGGACTGTTCGCACCAGATTTATGCTGATGATATTCAACTAAGTTTTCTCCTCAATAAGCACCATATGGGTGAATTTGTGATTAACATAGAGCTCAACAGCATTTCTGAGTACTCAAGAAAGCACAACTTGATTCTAAATCCGAGCAAATCGGTGTTTGTGTATTTTGGAGATCGAAAGATACCTGGCATCGACAAGGTTGTACTGTTGCAAATGCGTACCGTGACAAAGTCCCTAGGCATTTTAGTTGACTCTAATTTGAAGTTTGTTGATCAAGTCAAAGGGCATTCCACAGGTTGAAGGTATTATACGCTAACAGACATATGTTGTCAAAAAGTCTTCGACGTTTGTTATGCGAATCATTAGTATTCTCATATTTTAATTATTGTTTCTTTGTTTATTGCCCTTTTCTTACGTGTGTCGAGAATAAAAAAAAACTCCCCTTATTGAGCTTAAATGGCTAAACATGAACAATAGAAGGCACCTTCACTTTGCTGTTTTTGTTCACAAGATAGTAATTACGGGATCTCCTTCTTACCTCAATGATAGATTGATCCCAAGAACTCGAATACATCAGCGAGACACCCGTTTTAAATCACTTTTTGGTATTCCGAAATATTAAACAGCATTATTTTAAAGGTCTTTCAGTTATCAAGCGCCACACGTTTATAATAAATTGGATGGCGACCTTAAGATGTTGCAACCTATAGCATTTAAAATTCACTACAAACGAATACTGTTGGCGGCGACACAGTTGCCTAGCATATTGTAACCAAAATCTCTTAAAATTTTGTTTTATGTTTTATGTTAAGTATTTATAGGTGCCTGCCTAGTTTTAATTTGTATTATATGTTTTTCTTCTTTTTCTCGTTGTTACCATGGTTATGGGTATGGTAAATTTATTTATTTAGTTATTTATCCTTTCTATTGTTTACAGACATACGGGGTTAGTTGCCAAGAATAGCTACTGCAGCTAAATCTCGCCCTTTTATGGCTGTGTGTTTTGTTTATAGACAAAAAAAAACTTTAAATTTAATCAACACCGAATAAATGCCGTTTATTATTATTATTATTAATTGCGCACGTGTCAGGAATATTCTTGGACTATATCACGTTCCACCCCCTTCACCTGCTGGAGAAGTGATATTCAAGTAATTAAAGTTAGCCCAATCACATTCGAAAAACGTGCCTGAAGCAAATACATTCTTAGTATCTTCTTAGCATGTTCTAGGACAAGGTTAGCTTTTAGCACCATATTCCTTTCATATTCTATGAACATGGATAATTATTTTCTTAGCATGTTCCTAACATGTTAAATATAAGCGGTGAAGAATCCAGGGAGTCCAGGTCAGGAAGATTGCACCCGTAGGTACTAAAATTACAGTTGGGTCGCACATGTTTCTTTAGGAAAGCTCTTTCAAAATAATTGCCACCCAATATAATAGTTTTAGGTTCTTTAACACACACAGTTCTCCTTATTTTTCACAAAACACAACAGGCAGGTGCGAGGAAATCACTTTCTTTACTCGTACTGAAACCGAGCCCACATTTAGAACCATCGGAATAGAACGTTATAGAATTGTTCCTCAATAGTCCCAGAAATACGTAGGCTACAGTACATGTATATCATATACGTATCACTTTCTGAAATCGAGTTTTACTTTTTGGATTATGCTAAATAAATTCATTTCATTTACTTTTTATGCTTGTATTTATTGGTAGATTCCAGACACATAGAAAGAATATTAATAAACGAATATGGGAATAAGGATAAAGAGGAAATATTCTTCGCATTAGCAATGTACCAAAGGTTATCTGGGTAGTAAGTACAGTTGACGACAGATAATTTCATACACTAAACTGTGACACTGTAAATGCAACTTTTTTACCTTTATTACCTTTGTAACGTGTTAATTGTCATGATATCTATCAAAGTATTGTCTTATCTATTCTGATTTGATTTGAAAATACCTCATTTAAGTATAATTGAAAAAGCAAGAAGAATATGTTTAGTAGAAATAGGGTGTTCTTATGGAAAAATATCTGATCATTTTAGAGTACCTAGAAGTACTGTTCAAGGAATTGTAAAAAAAATGGCGCTTTCATCAAACACATGAAAGGGCTGTTGGGTCTGGTTTAAATAAAAGAAAATCATCAAATGAAGAAGACCGAAATTTGGTGGAGTATTTAAGGCAAAATCCATTTGAAACTGCAGTATCCGCTATGCACATAACAGGATTTCCTGCTTCATCTAGAACTGCGCAACGCCAAGTAAGACAATGTTCCGAATTAAGAAATCAAGCAGCTGCATCCAAACCGTTTTTTAAAAATAGTAATAAGTAACAAAGAATTGGGTTTGCTATGCAATATTTACCAGAAAATGATTTTTTTTGGCAAAATGTTATCTTTTCCGATGAGAAAACTTTTCAGTCTACATAATATAATGGAAGGATTCGAGTATATAGACCACCGAATTCCCGATGTGATGAGAAGTATACTCAAAAAAAGCAAACCAGTGGACGTTTCTCCGTTAATGTGTGGGCATGGATAAAAGTGTTTACGGTGCAGGTGTATGTTGGAATATTGGTGGAACACTAAACAGTAATATATATCTTCAGATTTTGGAGAATGTTTTTCTTCCTTCTGCCGCGATAGTTTTTAGAAGGAAATAACTTTATATTTCGACAGGATAACTGCCCTGTGCATACTGCAAAAAATATAGGAAACTGGTTTAAACAAAACAACGTTGGTGCTCAAGAAGTCTTGATTTAAATCGAATTGAAAATGTTTGGAGATTGATGGTAAAAAAAATGTACAAAATAAATTTTGAACCACAGAATTAAAGAGAGTTATTTGATAAAATAGAAGAAATTTGGGAAGGGCTAACTCCGGATTACACCAGAAGTATTATTTTGTCAATGCCAAGAAGATTACGATTAGTGTTAGAATCCAATGGCGCAGCAATTAAATATTAGTATTTTGTTTGTTGTTTGTTAATAAATTTACCCTTTTTGGCTTTATACTTTTGTAGTTTTCCTGGTATTATTTTCTTATTTCGCGGCTGTAATTTAAACACAAAAATATTTAAAAATAACCAGTATTACTTATGATAAAAAATCGTACATACAATAATTTACAGCTATGGATATAGCTGGTGTTCTATCCAGGTATAAGCAGCAAGGTGAGAAACCATTTATCCAATTTTGTTGTAATTAAGTTGTGTATGGGTGGAGTGTACGAATTTACATGTCTTCAACTGTACCACTTAATCATAGTTGCTTTTTCTTGAATACTGTAAGTAAACATGTTGAAGCTAAAAACTTCTCGTATAGTGTTTCTTAGGTCAATTTAATGACATAAAACAGTATGAAACTCCTAACCATAGGCGTCCCAAACAAATAATTAAAATGCGTAGGGTATTGTTTCAATTTTTTAATATGATAATAATATTATAAATAAAGTAACTTTAATACGTAACACGATTTAAACAAACATTATTGATTCAAAAGGCAGTGACAATTTAATTGTTTTTCTTTTCCTTTCCCCTTACCTTACCTTTCTTCACAAAATTAAATACGTAAATAACGGCAAATTAAACCATATACTACACTCTCCTATTCCCTTTACAATCTGTCGCACCAGTGCTAATGACTTAATTATGTGTTAGCAGGTAGAAAAAATTTATTCGCCTTTCTTGTCTAAGACATAAATTTGCAACTACCTTTGTCTAGATCGGCCGTTGGCGCCCGCACAGGCGCTTGTCTCCCATGGCAACGCGAACAAATTATATGCTGTTGCCAATTCTTCCAAATTTTCGGATTTGTAAATGCAATATATGTAGGTATAGGTGAAACAAGAGTTTGTTAATTAGTTGTTTTTAAACACTAAAAACACTTTTTATCTTGATTTCAGTTATATTGTTTCTTAAGGACTAAAGAATGTATTATTATAACAATGAATGGCTTGATATTTTTTTCTGTCACACTCAAAACTCCTCGGTTTAAAGTATATTTGCAAACTAGCTTTTAAAGAAAGTTACTGACTAACAATTGAAGAAGAAATATCTGACAACCCTGTTCTTCTTTGCAACCATTTACCGCCGTTTTAATGTCCTCAAACTGAGTTTGGAAAAAGTTTATAACTCAAAAATTCTATGCACAAAACTAAAATCAGAAAAATAAACCTGACACGGCACAACGACACTGATCAGAAAATGCTTTAATTTTTTTACCAGAACTTCATTCTCCGATCTAGTCGCCGGCCCGTCCATAATTCATAACCACCTATATTTTATCTCCGTCTCTTCCACGCCATCAGCGCTCACTGGCCTATCTCTGTCTGACAAGAATGTATACTGTATACCAGCCGCAGGTAGCTTCTGCTACCAGTACCGATCAATATATATTTTGATATTTTATTTCAATTCGTCATGCGGTATTTTGTGGTATTTTGAGCGGACCACATAATGTCACGCCGTTTTAATATCATCACACTGACTTTGGATAAATTATAACATTTGACATTAACATAATTATGGTTCTAGGTATGCATGTATCACACGGTGTTTATTTTTCAAGAATATTTTTTCTAAATATCTTCTTGGCTAATTGGCTTATTGGTAAGTTATAAAATTTGACTTGCGAGTCCATCATACAAAGTTCATCAAAAAAGTCCAATCCAATTTTGATGTAAAATTAATAGGGGAGCCAATATTAAAGGGTAGCAAAATTCACATGGGATTTCCCATGGCCAGTCAGGCGGTGCATCATCTGGTATATAAAAAAAGCCATGTCTATTTGATTAACATTTTTAAATAAACTCCGTATGGTGGCTCCCACTGAAATCTGCAACTACATTTTTATTTCATTAAAATTTTACTAGCGTATTTAATTTCCGCCGTTAAAAAATTAATTTAATATTTTAGAATCAAAATGTTTTCTAATTATTTTTTACTTGCTTCTATAAAACAAACAGCTTAAAAATAAGCCAGGCAAAAAAGCTGATTAAACTAAATTCAATTTTGCAGAGATTCGAGATTTAACGCTTCACATATTAGAAAAATAAGCCGGCTTCTAACGTGTTTCGCGGGAGTTATTGCAATACTTACGTTATTTATTACCTCATTACCTGGTGTACCTCAAGGTAGCATCTTGGGTCCTTTATTGTTTTCAATATATCCGGCGGATTTTGGAAGTTTTTTGAACCATTCTAATTTTCACCAATATGCTTGATGATTTTCAATTAAGTATATAAGAGTTTTAACCCGCCAATTTTTGTTCCATATTTGCTACTATTGGGTCCCATCGGGTCCCATGGACCCGTTTTAATTTTCTTCATAAAAATTTCCACTAATTGAAAATAAACATTTTGTTTCTAAAAACAAGTTGGAATAAACATATTACACTAAAGCCCTGTAGACAAATAGGTATTTTAAATGTTGAACATCGATTACTAGTTTTCCGATCCTTGTTTGGGGAACATATGCCACATCTTGGTCTTTTTTTTTTATCTCTGGAGCATTTGAATTAAATCTGATACACACACAAACTACTGCGAGTTGCAAGGCACTGGCAAGAGAAAACATAGCTAGACGGCCGCAACCCCAACTTGTTTATTTTTACCGAATGTAGATGACTCTAATACCTCATGGGTCCCACGGACCCGATAGTAGTACTTACTGGTTAATTAAGAAGATAGTGATATAGCTGAAACCAGTGGCAGCTCGTGCCATTTAAGTGAAGTAGGGCCAGGTAAACCCTGAGCGCCGCAGGCAAAAAATGTTTGGGTGCCACGCCCTTTTTTGTTAATAGTTCTTGCTTTTGAAGTAGGAGAAATAAGCAAAAAGGCATCTAATTTAATTTATGAATTTACAATCATATCTTGAATAGGTATACCTAAACACGATAACAAGTTGAAACACACAAGCAATGTCAGTGGTTTCATCTGCGATAACAGCGATAAACGGAGAGTCCTTTATTTCTTTTATGACTTCATCATGATACACATCTAACATACAGTCCAGAAGTTCATTTTGTATGGTTTTTGATGTTCCTTTAAATACTTTTGATTTTTCAATATGATCTTTAAGAGTTTTGTCTAATTCTGAGCTAAAATTTATTAATTCACGAAATATGCCCCTATTTTCCGACGTCTCTTTTTCGTCATGACCTCTCAAAGCCAACTCAAATGCACCACAAAACCGAACGCAGTTTATAATTTGGTTTAATATGTATCTGTTTTTATCAATTTGTTCGTTTTTCTTCATTATTTCATTGTGATATGCAGAATTTAATTGAGTTTTAATGTTAATTTTACCAAGCATACTGAAATTAAATAATAATATATTGTTTAAATGTACCTTCGATTTTTCATGTGTCTTCATTTTGTCCCAGATATGGACCAAATCATCTGTACCCCCCTCCAAATAAAACACACATAAAACAAAATAGTCTATTTTAAGATCATCACAACCGCACACCCAAGTATTTTTTCCATAAATATTTCTATTAAATTAACGCAAACGCACTTTCTGTCCGCCCTGAGTTTTTTCTATATTTAAATCTGGTAACGGTCGTCCTAATTCCTTAATTTCCAATTTCTGTTATAAGGAAATGGTAGAAAATAGAGTTTCCTTTAAAAATCTAATAGTATTCATTACTTATGTATTTCTAAAATAAAAAGTTCGTTAACCCTACATTAAATCAGCCGGCCGAACGAAAACAAATCGAGACGCGACGCGAACATCAGCTGTTTGAAACGTCTAACATCAAACGGTCAAACGAAGAGAGCCGGGCTACGTCGCCGAGATTTTTGCCTGCTTGCATTCAAGGTCATTTTCCAATGTTTTTTTTATTGAGGTGATGGCGTTTCGTCACCTCCCGTGTGCCTCGTCGCGCTTGGCGCGGAAGCTACGTTACCGTTTTACGCATAATCGCTTCCTTTTAGATGGAAATTTGCATCCGACTGTGTTCCATTTTTAAATTATTTTGCTAATTGCTTTAAAAACGAGAATATTAATTTTAATAGGTTTTGGTAATTTGTAAAGGGCAGGACGCTAGACAGGAGGGCAGGTAGTGCCATGGCACTGTGGCTCTACCCCACGAGTCGCCACTGGCTGAAACCCATTTAATCAAGATCTAAGTACAATTTACAACTTATCTGTGGCTCATAACTTGCTTTTAAATCAAACCAAGACTCAATTAATTCTATTTGGTAAAAACTCTAATCTACTCTTTGATCGTCTCAATATAAGATTTAGTAATGATAAAATAACTACCTCTGAATCAAGTAAAAATGTAGGTGAACATTTTGATCCTAAGCTTAGGTTTAAACTGCATATTTCTTACTTACTTCAAAAAATTTATTGTAAATTAAGAACTCTGTATTTGTTTAAAGATTTTCTTTCAACACAGATTAAATTAAAGTTGTGTGACTAATTTATCATTGCTATCATACTGCAATATAGTGTACTGGCCGGCTTTGCTTCAGGAGGACAGGGAAAGCCTGCAGCGCCTTAAGAATGGTTGTTTGGGATACTCCTGTGGGTTAAGGAAGTATGATCATGTTTCTCAGAGCTTTATAGACTCCGGTTGGTTAAAATTAGATCAAAGATTTCACTTGCATTTATGTACTTTAGTTTTTAAAATAATTAAATGTCAGCAACCTACTTATCTCTTTGACAAACTTACGAGGGGTTCCGATGTACATGGTCGATTTACCCGGCATAGTGGGCTTTACTCTATTTCCAGACATAGAACGGCATTGTTTCGGAGGTAATTTAGTTTTAATGCGGTTAAATATTTTAATCCCTTACCAACAAATATCAAAAGTTGCTCCTCTGTTGAAACGTTCAAAAAGAAATTAAAGGATTATCTCAGATCGCGTATTTGATAATTCTAATTCTGTTTTTCCCTCGTCTCATCAGACTCATTGACTTATTCGTTGCTAGAGCATTAATGGTCGCACATTTACCTTTTACTACTTAATTTATTTTTTACGTTCCAGTTATGTTATTTATTTAATTAATTTTTATTTCATTTTTGGTACAATTTGCTTTTGTTTTTTTTTTTTAATTTTTATGTTTGTTATAATATTATACCTACTAGTTTTGTTGTTGTTATTTGTTATTATTATTATTATTATTATTATTATTTTTATTAATATACGAAAACCAAAGACACACGTAGATTCCTAAAAAAGGTTTGTCATATGCAGAGTGCCGACTCCATAAACCTTTCGATGAGCAAACAATAATCACGAAAGTGGTTATTTGTAATTTATGATCTTGTAACTAAAACATGAGCATGCGCACTGCAAAAATCTGATTTTCCGACTGAGAGACAGATCCGGGCTTAAAAATTTACAAAGTGTTATACTTCATACAAAGTCAGTTGAGACAGACAAAAAAACTAGAAAAAATTTTGATCACAGACCTGTCAAGTCCACGTGGAATATCTTCGTACATCTGTATAGGGAGCGATCAATACAAATTTTGTTATATTTGTATTGTAGTTTCAATGTGTGATGCAGTAAATTGATCGTACCCCCAATATTTACGTTGTCTCAACTGACTTCGTATGAAGTATACTACAGACTTAATGTCGGAGTGCACTTATTTTAAACAAAACACTAACTAACCAGGAACTCTGACATAAAGACGTTGGAATAGAGTACATATTTTCTTTATTCTACCGTGGCTGAGGCATCAGCAATAATTTAGGATATGAATAATACCAACTCAACTTTCTAATAGATCAGCCAACGGAGAATACTATAAGAATGTTTATGCAAAAGGTAACTAGAGATATTCTCTAGCAAATGCCCATAAAAATAAATACTTACAATTCCGATAAAGCATTTCTTTGGGACAATATTTTTTTATGGTATTGAACATTAGGCCCCAAGTTCAATTTGGGAATGAGACAGGTAGCATTTTATCATGTGGTGTGATAGTTATGTCCCTTTTATCAAAATGGCCAATACAGATGTGATTACAATTGAAATATTGTTTGTCTTTAGGATCCAAATGAGGGCATACATCCAGCTGTGATATCTATTTTTTTTGTAGTAGGTATGTTATATTATTTATACTATTCCAACAATTAGGTTTGCACACATTTTATATTCCCAAGAACAATTTAACAGCAATACAGCAAAGCAATGAAGTAATTAAAGGTTACAATAAATAGTGCGAATAAAATACAAATTAACGACTTAAGAGGATAAAACGGTGAATTTAAATAGTTCTCTAATAAGAAAAGAGATTGTCCCTTTTTACTCACTTAATAATAATAATAATAATAATAATAATAAATAGCCTTTATTTTTGCATACAAAGATAAATTTATAAAAAGCAATCTCATGTGGGTGGCGAGATCTAGCATAGCTACTCATCTAACCACCCTAAGTAATAAATTATTTAAGTAAATAAGTACCTAAGCATATAGAATTGAACAACAAAACATTCAAAAACTAAGAAAAAATTTCTTAACAAAAAGCTTTGCAGAATTACAAAAATAGTAAAGCAACAAAGCATTGAATATACCTACATATAGACTATACGCAAATAGAATTATAACTTAACTGAATAAAAAGCAAACGTGCGATCATTTATGCTCCAGAACCAATGGAAGTAGAGACAAAAACCGGATGGAAAATAATCAAATTTAAAGATTAATTTATCGGTGGCACGTGAAGATAAGCCTTTAACTTGTTTTTGAACGTTTCCACAGAGACGCAGGTCTTGATATTTACTGGCAAGGGATTGTAATATTTAACCGCATTAAAACTGAAAGACCTTTGAAATAATGCCGTTTTGTGTAAAGGCACAGAAAAGAGACTGCTATGTCGCGTAAGCCTGTCATGCACATCAGTGCCTTTAGTAAGCTTGTCAAAGAGATATTTCGGTTGCTGAAATTTAATAAGTTTAAAAACTAAGGTGCATAAATGAAGATGAAACTTTTGATCTAATCTTAACCAGCCAGAGTCCGTGAAGCATTGAGTAATATGGTCATACTTCCTCAACCCGTAGGAATACCTCAAACAACCATTCTGGAGACGTTGTAAACTTTCTCTGTCCTCATGCAGCAAGGCTGGCCAATACAGTACACTACAATAAGAAATTAATGACAAGACGATTGAGTCGCACAGCCTCAGCTTAATCTGTGGCGAAAGAAAATTTTTAAATAAGTACAGAGTTCTTAATTTACCATAGCTTTTTTGAAGTAAGTAAGAAACATGCCTATTAAATCTAAGCCTAGGATCAAAATAAACGCCCAAATTCTTACAAGAGTCAGAAATATTTACTTTAACGTTATTAAGTTTAATGTTAAGATTTTCAGAAACTAGAGTAGATTTTTTACCGAATATAATAAGTTGAGTTTTATTTTGATTTAAAATCAAATTATGTGCGACAGATAAATTGTGAATAGTGCTGAGATCCTGATTAATATTAGTTTCAGCGGTATCAATATTTTCATAGTTGAAACTGCAATATAACTGAAAATCATCAGCGTATTGATGAGAACTTGAGTAGTTTAGAAACGAGTTAAAGTCTGCCGTATATATTGAAAACAGTAAAGGGCCCAAAATACTACCCTGAGGTACACCGCGTTTTAAGCATAAAGTATCAGAGGGAATATCATTAAGATACACTCTTTGCCTACGGTCCGCCAGGTAATCTTTCAAGAAATTAACAGCTGCATCACTCAACCCATAATATTTCAGTTTCACGCTAAATAGATTATGATCAAGGGTATCGAAAGCCTTACTGTAGTCAAGTAACAATAAACAAGTACACTTACCCTCATCAGTGGCACGCATTATATCATCGGTGACCTTGAGGAGGGCAGTTGTTGTACTGTGCTGCTTGCGAAAACCCGATTGCGTAGCTGGAATAATTTGCTGTTGCAATGTAAAATTACTAAGTTGTTCACATATAACTTTTTCCAAGATTTTCGAAAAGACTGGCAATAAGCTTATAGGTCTAAAGCGGGCTAATTCAGTAGGATTATTATTTTTAGGAATAGGCAGAACATTCGCCATTTTCCACTGACTAGGAAATTTACTACAAGATATGCAAGAATTAATGATAAAAGTTATGTGATGTATTAAATGAGGGAGTAAAAGAGATATATTTTTGCGGTCTAAGCCGTCCGCACCCCGGGCATCAGAACGTAGTCCAGATATAATTGTTTCAACTTTATCAGCACTTACCTCGGAAAATTTAAAATTGTTGGTATTATTGCTAAAAGAACGATTTCCGTAATTGTTAAAGAATAGGTCATCATTATTAGATTTGTCATTAAGAGGCGGAATACTATCTAAAAAATATTTATTAAAATCATTTGGTGTACCAACACAACTGGGGTCGCTATTAGGAATGGAGTTAATATTAAGCCATTTAAGGGTGCGCCAAAAACCTTTAGGATCAATCCTAAATTGATGGTTCAAATAAGCCTTCTTTTCATTTCGTATTGATGTAGTGACAAAATTTCGGATTTGCTTATAATCGTTCCACGATTCTTCAGTTTTTAATTTTTTGTATTTAGAATGGGCTTTGGCCCTTAAACGCATCATATACTTAATATTAGGAGTAATCCAAGGGGCGGGAGTTTTCGTTAAACGCGAGGTCTTATATGGAGCATGTCTATCAAATAGGTCATTGACCGCCTTAGTAAAAAAGTTTACCATTTCATTAACGTCAGTTAGTGAATACAGAAAATTCCAATCAAAGCTGTACATATCGGTTATGAAGTTATCATAATCAAAATTTGAGTAATCCCGATACGTCCTGAATTTAACTGATTTTTGAATTTTGGTACAACGAATATTGCATTTAACCATACAGTGATCAGATATACCGTCCATTCTAACCACATCTGGATCTTGTACAAAATCCAGCTGAGACGTAACAATAATATCCAAAAGTGTGCTGGTATTCCTTGTGATGCGCGTCGGCTCTGTAACAATCTGATGTAATCCATATTTATTTAAAAAATTATTTAAAGATAAAAGGGCAGGGCTATTAACGAGACAGTCAACATTAAAATCACTACCAAACATAACAACATCATGACTAGGTAGCAAAGAAATTAAAGTACTTTCCAGCACACTCAGACAATTAATTAGGTTTTCACTAGGGGGACGATATATTGATCCTAGGCAGATGTTTTTTCCCGCCAGTTTAAAACTTATCCAGATTTGTTCCAGGTTACCTCCATGAGTGGTCACATCGACAATTCTAAAGTTAAAAATATTATTTATGTAAAATCCCACACCACCACCTCTGTGATCCCGGTCTTTTCTTACTAATTTATAACCTTCAATTTCAAGCGACTCCGTGGCAACCCCCTCGTTAAGCCACGTCTCCGACAAACCAACAATATCCAACCGTTCAGTGATTACATAATCTGAAAGCTCATCGAAACTAGAGCACAATGACCGCACATTAATATGACAAAAATTAACAAAAACATTATTTGCATCATTCATGAACTTAATACAGCAACATGCAGTTTTGTTCCACAATATAAACAAACCAGAAAAAAAGAGAAAAATAACGTATTATGAAAGGTGTGATTAGGAAAAGTTAAATAATGTACATAATTTATAAATAAAAAAGCAGCTAACAATAAAAACTAGGCCATATCCAGAAGTTTAAATTATTAATATAAGTAGTGCACATATTCATACTTAAAAAGAAAACAAAATGTTTAATAGTTTAATGAATCAATATACCGGGCTCAGCAATTGGGATAATTACTTATTAAATCCCATATACATATAACAATTGTATCATATTAGTAAACATTATTGCACCACTACAAAACAATTATGCAAATCTAGTCTATAAGAAATCAAATCCATTTAGTAAAAATATAGCTATTTAAAGTGGTACTTGGCAAGTTAATGATTGAATTTTCCAAATAACAACATTGTAAAATTCATGTTTACTTTAACATGTTTATATAGAATTTAACAAACATTGTTACAGATAAAATGTTTTATTACCATCCATTAGTTCGACCCAAAATAAAAATAAACAAAAAAAAAATACAAAAAAAAACTAGAGATAAATGTTTATACTAGAGTCCAATATAGCACTACCTAGTTGATAAACTCGCATCGACCAACAGATTTATTTTTGCTTATCACCTTTATATGACAACGACACTTTCTTATTATTTACTGGGTCCCAATAGAAGATGTTTCCACCCGACGACCACGCTTTATTATTACCGTACCTTTTTTTGGCTTGCAGTAATAGGAAGGTGTTATTACAGCAAGTTTAAAGAAACAATTTCCACTTAATAAACAACTCTGACCAAAATGAGAATTATACAAGTTTACGCAATAAACGGTTAAATAAATTACTCAAAGAACACTTACGCAATTTGAGCAAAATATATTGATTCTGGTGCAAAACTCTTCATGACTTCAAAAATTGTTGAATTTACTCTTGACTTTAAACTAAATAGACAAACGGGCAAAGGTTACCCTTACACCTAAACAATTGTTACAACTCTTTGAGTTGTGTTGAGTTGAGTTCCTTCGAGTTTTTATACAGTTTTGCGACCCTTACCAACTGGAAGAAGGGGTTCCGTTTTGCTATGTCAGCAATAATTTTAAACGGTAATAAAAGATTTTTCTGGATATACTATTCGAAGAGGAACCTTTTATCCCAACTAACCACAAACAATTATTTTTTCAAGATTCATCTACTGACTCCTCCTACGAAACTAAAAATGTCCTAGTCCTTGTTCTGTACACTATCTTTCCACTACACCTCTTTTTATCAAGCTCAACACCCATTAAGAGTCTTAGCACCACAACGAAATACGAGATGAGTATTCCATCCTTAAGGATACCAATCCATATCCGACAATATTTTAGCAATCAATGATTAGGTCGGAGTGGTCCACATGTTTGGCCACCTTGCTCCCCATACCAAAAACCTTTAGATTTTTTTGTCTTTGGGGTTATCTTAAAAGTCTGTTTCATTCAACTCCTGTGAAAATAAGAGAACAGTTAGAATAGAAAGAATATTGTTTAAATCCGCTGCAATCAGAAATAATCCTGGGATACTTTTTATAGGTCAAAGAGGTTGCCTTATATTATTAAATTAAGAAAGTATGTAGCCGATCGGGGTGCCCATATTGAATAAATTCCATATAAAAACAGAAATCCTATTTTATTTAACCGTTTGATTGTGAAGCCCTTATAATTTATTGACTATTAAAATCAATTATTTAGTTATAAATTTGTTATGTTAATTAAAACTAGTTTATCTAGAAAAAGAAGCATCCAATTAGGTATGTCTTAACAGTTAGTACCTTTTTTTAGTAAAGTATGTGTCAGGTTTTTCTAATTTGACATAAAAAGTAAAAAAACTTGTCTATTTTTACCCCAATATCTCCCATTTCTGGCCACATTTCTTAAATATCGGCATTGTTAAGACCCCAGTTGTATTCAACGTACAAAGTTAGCCAAAATATCTAAATTTTTAATTTGTTTCTACAATGGTTTCGAAAATATTTGGAAAAAACCATCTTCAGAGTATCCCCTTTAGGGGGCTGTAGCTTCGTAGTAAGTTAGCATAGAACACAATTTTATGTGAGAGTCTTACTTTATTTTTAACCAATTATTAATCATACCTTTTAGTCAAACCCTGTCTAAAAAAACCCATATCAAATACCTCAAATATTAGCATAAAATTAAAATATTTTTTAATCAATAAAATCTAATCCTTTATCACGACCTACTTGCAAACTTATCCCTCTAGACAGAATCAGATCTCTATAAAAGCGCTACAAAGGGCTCTTAACCACGATTCGCCGCTCTTGTAAGGACTAACTTTAACCTGAAGGGTTGTTAGATGTCTTTTTGTCCGGCAAAACCCGATGCAAACCGCATGCTTAAACTCGAGCGGATGTAAACCATAATCTATTATCTAGATACGAAGAATCTCGTGACAGTAATTTATTGAAATTCCACTTGGTTCCGACTTTTGTTTAATGATTGTTAGAACACTGTTGAATAATAACTGTAATTCAAAAACTTTTAGAAAAAAAATAATAAAAACGCTCTTAAAACGACGCCATAATAGTTATTTATGCAACTAGTGCAAAAAGTGTATGTTTATTGCACACGGCATAGAAGTTAATAAAATGCCATGTGCAATAAACACACTTTTTGCACATGTTACATACACTATTTTTTCTAGGATCTTTTTTTTTATTTAACAAAAAAGTTTAAAATCGCTCTATAATACCTCTCCTTTGTGTGCAAAAGCTGTAATTCAAATTTGACAATGGATCATAGATACCTTTGACTTCAACATTACAAAATTATGGCGCACTGTCAACGTCAATACACATACTATAAACAAATTGTTCGTTTCCTAGGTAATTTACTTTATTGCACTAGGGCAAGTACTTCATTGCATAGTATGCAATAAAAACTTACTTTTGTCATTAGAAATTCATACACAAAATGACATTTTGTGAACGATCGTAGAAAAAATTATTTAAGGTAGAAGCATCAACATGCTTGCCAACCTATCACCTATTTAGTATAGATTTATTTATTTTCTAGGTTTTACGCAAAATTTTAATATAATTAATATTAGAGAATTTTCGTTGTATTGGCAAATTCAAACGGTAAATCCATAACGAATACGAAGCCGCTATTTGACAGATCGTAAAAATAGTTTTCGTTCAATTCGCTTAACGTTAACGTTAAGTCGAATTCGACAGTAAACATAACAAATATAACATAACCTATCTTTAATGGTTTGTGTTCATATTTTCATATACGTTTTGTGCTATCTTTTTTGCTTGGTTTTAATTTCCTAGTACCCAAAATTCTAAAACATCATGATAGACGAAAGGTGCTTTTATTGGACTCATCCAGTGATTCGGATTTGGATGATGCCCTTCTCTCGAAGGTGCTTGATCGCCAGGACATTCAGTATCGAGCACAGTTGTATGGAAATTCCAATTTAGAAAACTATAATAATGCTGAATGCAAATTTTATTTCCGATTTGAAAAAAATCACTTAAGAAGACTGGCTGTAGCACTTAAGATTACCAATAATGTAATAACAGAAAGCAAACATAATGAATTTACTGTTGAATCCATGACGAAACAAAAAATACTAACCAAAAACCTTAAAAACAGACCTCAACAAAAAATAGGTTATGTTGATTGCATCTGTCAAAAAAATGGTCATTACGCATGCGTTCCGTTTTCGCTATGGCTTTGTCTTCCGTCCGTTAGCTCCCGCCACTTATCCGTAACGATAACGATAAATGACAGCTCAAATGTCAAAGTTGTCAAATAGCGGCTATCGGAATCGCTTTTAAAAGACAACGACAACTGTCTATTGACTGCATATTCTACAGGTAAGAATTGACATATTGAATAAATATCAAGGAATTTCAAAAATTATTTTAGCAGAATAATTATATCGTCCCCTTAATACTACAACTAGGTAACTCAAAATTTGTGATTTTTCAGGAGAGCAGTTTTAAGATTTGCCAAAAATAAAAAGAGGCCTATTACGGCAAATCGAAATTGTTTCTGAATATATCGCAGGTAGTTGAAACTAATCTAAATCCTGATAATTTTAAGTGGTCAAAACCCTTGTTTTCATTATTTTTTTAATAATTAAATCAGCTATCTAGTTTTAGCAATTATTTTTTTTAGAAAAAACCAATATATCTAGTTTTTGATATAGCAATAAGTACAACTTTTTTAAATCGAAACAACTTTTTATTGCTTAAAAGCTTAAAGAAATACAGACATACAAAATATCACTGAAACTATACAAACAATAATAATAAATATAACACAACCGCCGCTAGAAACAATTGCACAAATAGGCATCTTGTAGAAACTCGGGAAAGGGCTGTCAACAAGTCAAGTTAGCCAGGCGCACAATTAGGTATTTCAAATTAACCACTTGTTGCATTAAACAAATTCGGCGTTGCGACTAGATATTTTAAGGTGACTACTCTTAGCAGTAATTTTTTTTTTGGCTTTAGGACATATCTATAGTGTGTCATTGGATTTCTCTACTATCGAGTGGGAATTGAACTTAGCTAGTTGTAGCATTAAAAGGGACGTGCAAAATTATACCGGTAAAAGTAGATAACTCACAATCACAAAAATTCGAGTTACCTAGTTGTAGTATTACGGGGACGATATATTATATTATAGCGAAAAATATCAGGTGAAATTTTAACATTATTATGTCATTGTTCTTGTACCTACTAGGTATTCGGTTCTCCCAAAATTAATAATAAAATAAAATTATGTTTGTTTGAAGGTGGTAGATAATGAAGTAATATCAAAAAAATAATTACCTTGTAGGACTCCCATTGTCTTTATTTTGTTACTTAACAGAACGTTTCGGTTGGTTAGTATCTCTAACCGTTGTCAAGTGTAAACTAAATTGTAAATCTCAGGCTACCGTCTTAAATACTATCCATGTGCAATGAAGCTTGATGAGTCCGCCTACGTGCTTATTGGAGTGTAAAGTTTGAGCTGTTGGTTTTGGACAACAAGAAGCTTCTAGATATTGGGGATATCTATACTTGGTTTACCATTATTTTAAGAGCATATATTTATGTTTTCGGCTTTATCAAAAAAAATTAACACGTTAAAGGTTTACTGTCCAGTTCGCTACTTATTTTAGGGATTTTCCAATCTGAAGATTATAATAATTATATTTTTCGCATTTTATACAGTAATGCACTAGATTAATGACCTCAAAATCGTACAGTAATGGGTCACTTTACAGCATAGCCACCATTACAGCATAGCAACCATTACTGCATAAAACGTCAATGTCATTCAAAACACAATTTTACATATTGTATGCTTTCTCGTATCTTTCCTTGGATTTTACTGGAAGCAAACTTGAAGCTTCGCGGGCCGCATTCAGGATATCTTCCAAGTCGTTTTTATTAGCCATTTCCATAATTCTTGTGAAATTCACTCTTCAAATATGATTTTATTTGGATGCTGTCAATAGTCGTCAAACACAAAAAAACATCTTGTTTATATTGCTAAGTTACCGAGAAGTCATACTACTAAGTTTTTGTAGATTTTCTTCAGTAACTATTCTTTTTAGATTTTAATATGAAATGCAACATAATTAGGTAATTACTTACAAAATGCGAAAAAATAGTATACGCACCTCGTCAGAAAAGTGATTTTACTTGACTCGTATGGAAATTAAATCCTTGCTTCGCTCGGATTCAAACTAACCATACTCGTCAAGTAAAGTTCCACTTTTCTAAACTTGATACGTAATGTACTATTACATTTTGGATATACACAAGGTGTTTATTGGGGGTTTCCAGGGTTTGCAGGCTCATTGTTAGGGGTTGTTTACTGTCACTTAATAATGCGTTATTATTACCTGCTTAACAAACTGTATTTAAATTAAAATAAATTAATTTCAAATGTAAAACAAGTTTTTTTTAAAAGCACCTCTGAGAGTGCAGTTGTATAAGAAGAGATTACCAGGAGTTTGTTTACGTTCAGAACCTGTACTTAGCCGGTAGGGAACATGGATTAAGGCCGCAATATTCTACGCAGAGCATTTCGAAGCCATTAAAGAACTAATTTTGGATTTAGATAACGATTCGCAGTGTGTTGTGCAAAGTAAAGAGTTGTTAAAAGTGCAAGTGATCTTGTTTCTGTTAAGGTTAATTTTAGTTTTATACCGGACATAATATTCTCGTTGGAGAGTAGAAATTTAAGTTTAACTCAATTAGAATTGTTGAAACTTTGTCGGCTAAATGTAACAACATTCCCAGTAAAGTAGGAGGTCAAGTAAGGAACAAATTGGATGTAACTGTAAAAAAGAATGATGGATTTAAATACTTAACTGCAGTAAAAAGCATTTATGAGGATAAACCATCCAACGAAGTTGTATCTTGGCCTTATATTTTGCTACCTAATTTGCAGTATTGTCCAATTACATCAGTAGATATTGAAAGAAATATATTTTTACTAATAGAAGATAATCCTTTTTAGTTACAAATTTTGAAAAATATTTAGTAATAAACGCTTTATACAATTTTAAGTTAAAAAATTGTTTACTTTCATTTTTCTTTGTCTTTTTTTGCAAAATTAACATATTTTTTCGAACCCAATGTGTTTTTTTTAACTTATTTTACTATAATAAATTAAGAAATATTGCATGCCAGTATGCATATTTGGTAAAAAAATGCAAATAACCGCATATTTTTAGGGCAAACAAGGCATATATATGCGCATATTTTGGCTGAATTTAAGTGCATATAATCCGCCCTTTAATTTATAACAAACAATTTAAGACAGTACCAGGTCTGTAAAGTAACCTCGAAAGTAACTACCTTTGTGCCAGGGTTTTCGTTCGCGCATAGACATGTCGGATGATAGACTGCTCTATAAACAGTGAGTACTAAGAGGGTCGTCAAAGTACCTACGTTTGTTACGTTATAATTAAAAAAAAAAAAAAAAAAAGTTTTTAATTTTTAATACACATTTGCATCGTAAAAATAAGCTTCACATAAACAACTTTTTTGTGCTCTGCACCCTGGTGTTATCGAAATTTTAATATAACTTTTTATTTCACTGAAACAGCGGTTTTTGACTTCTTGCAATCCGAACGCACTTTAGACAAAACGTACCTACAAACCTGCACATTTAAAAAGTAGGTAAGTATAACAAGAAAATAATTACGGTATTTTTCTCCGACCTACCATAAATTTTGTTTTTATCAAGAACGATTCAAATACGTATAATAAAATACCTCACCGATAATGTAAATGCTTGTTAGCAAGAAAAAACATGAAATATAATACAAATGCAAATTACCGAAATAGATAAGAGAATAAAAGGTTCCGAACTTTTTATTTCAAGCTCGCGTTTACATGCCAACATTTAGGTATTTTCTTTTTTGGTTGATGTCTCATGTAACCCAGTCAAAATAGACTACAAAAAGTTTAAACTAAAGCCATAATTCGCATAGAGCTAAAAATTGATACATACCTTAAATATACTGAAAATGTTAATCGGCCTGCAGACAAAGTTTTTAAAATTGTAAAACACCTACGCTGAAATTTAAACCTCTCGATTACCAGTCGAAAACTCTAACAAATTGAGCTACGGAGACACTGAGATTCTCTCACTAGCTATGCCATTATAACTTTATTCAATTTTAATGTTAGTATATACAGTTTGAAATGCCCTGTGATTTCAAATATGGAGTGGTTATTAAGGGAAAGGAACTCATTCATAACCACTGATCATTAAGATCATTCAACCCGTGTCATCGACATATATCGACTTCTGCAGGAATCCGGTATTAGACCGCTGAACAAAGATATATCATTTATTATTTTAAACCATTATGTTAAATAAATTATTTCAACACTGGAGTTGATAAATAGTAAATAAATTTTAAGGCGGATTCCAACAGAAGTGTCTATATTAAAAGAAAAAAAAAACATTTTACATATTTTAACTTACCTAGTTCAGGTAATAAACTTTTTATTAGGTCAATGCCTAGCTTTATAAAAATAATAACTTTTTCTCCTATTTGCTTACGCTTATCCTACTATCTATGTATTGTACACTGAATAAATTTCGTTTCTGATTTTTAGCTTTTTGCATCCTTTCTATAAAAGAATACTTAAGTATAGGTACGTACAAAATACTATAAAAACAACAAAACTAAACAATAACACTCATCTCCTAAGAAGTCCTAAGCTCAATAATTGTACAAAGATAGAGATGGAGTTAAATATCGATAGCTTGTTAATTATGAAAGTCCTATATTCGATTTGTTTCGAATAATGCTCACATTATTATTTAAATAAATTTACTTATATAAAACACATTTACTAGTCCCGTATGGGTAGATATGAAAATTGTAAAAATCGAACCTAAATTATAAATCGTTATTCTATTTTCGTTCTAGTTAGAGCTATTTTAGGAAAATTGGAAAAATGTTTTTCATAGTTTTCCGGTACATCCGGTATAAGTGTGTACAATACCGCCCGACAATAACGTATCTAGATGCGTATGCGTGAGAAACCGACATCCTACGAAACCGTTACTAATTGCTGGGCGTGCTACTATTTATACTGGAAATGTTTACCGATACCGTTAACGTTTCATTTTTCAGGAGGCTCAAAAGGAGCAATAGGTAGTCCCTAAAATAATTCGTTGGCAGTTATTTTGTACAGTAAATTAGATGTCATACTGGCCCTAAAACGACCATTCGCCGACAAGTTAGCTCGCTATGGGACATGCCAGTTTCCTTCCGACTATCTTATGCGATAGTTGTTAAAATGGTTAAGAAATATGACCCAGAATTCCGCGTAAAGCTTGTTGAAGAAGTAGACAACAAAGTGCGTAAAGCTTTTTTTTTGTGACTCAACTTAGTTGACATTTTTAGTGAGTGAGAGTGTGCACCTCCCTTGTCTATATTTAATGCAGTAATGCCCCAGTATACTTTACCCCACCCAGCACCCCATTTCACTCCAAGGGTCTCGTAAGTTTTTTATATTTTAAATAGTTTTGCTATCAAATTTGTCAGCCATCAGCTGTTTTTCATTTCAACACACGTATTGAAATAGTCTATTACATAACAAGTGTTGAAAGTGGTATTTTGCAAATGAGGAGGCATTTAGCACGGGGCGTTAGCCGAGTGCGGAAATCGTCCGAGTGTAAGAAAATCACTTTCACACGAGTAATGTACACAATTTTTCCTACGACCATACAAAATTATCAAAAAGAGTTTGATTTTTTTTCAATAGTTTGTAGTTATCACCATTGTGTTAATCAAATTTTTTCAACACTAGAGTTGAAAAAAATAAAAACAATGCCCACTTACACATTTTAACTTAACTAGATTTAAATAAAAATAATAATTTTTTCTCCTGTTTGCTTACGCAGATCATACCTACTATCTAAGTGCAGTGAATAAATTTCGTTTCTGATTTTTTTAGCTGCTTGCATTCTTTTAATAAAACAATAATATACCTAAATATACATACAAAAACAAAAAACACAAAACTAAAACATAATCTCAACATTATAGAAATATAGAGATGGAGTTAAATAGCTTGTTAATTATAAAAGTTCTATCTATATACGATTTGTTTTGAATATTGATAAAATAAATTTACCTACATAAAGCACATTCACTTGTCCCATACCCTTAAATATTGAATGGATATTTTTATTCGAGATATTTGTAAAATTATAAATCGGTATTTCCTTAGGGTATTCTATTTCTGCTCTATTGCTGCCCCTTTTTTCTGTGGTTTAACTCAGTTGACATGTTTGGTGGGTTGCCTGACATATTTTCCATTTTTGATATAATATTATTTTTATCATTATAAGGCTTAGGCTCCCAAAAATAACAAAAAAAAAAGATTTTTTTTATTTGGAGTAATGCCCTAGTATACTTTACCCCACCCAGCACCCCAATTCGCTTCACGGGTCCCGTAGGTTTGTTATTTTCTAAATAGTTTTGCTGTCAAATTCGTCGGCCATCAGCTGTTTTATATTTCAACACACGTATTGAAAGAAAATATTTCAACACGCGTGTGATATAAAGGACTTTTTAGCCAAGTTAGGCCAGCTTTATTTCACATTTTCATAGGTGGTCGTAGGAAATTAATATTTCAACACGCGTGAAAGCCCAAATTTAGCTCCGCGTTTAAACTGGTTTTAAACCTAACTTAGGCACTAAATTTGCCCAAATATAAAGCACTTTTTAGCCAAGTTAACCTTGCTTTTCTTTTAATTTTCATAGGTGGTCGTAGGAGAAAGATACAAAAGATTTTACAAATTTTATTTTTTTCCTGATAAAATTCTAACCTTAAAATATTTTTACTTTCAGATAAAAACTTTAACTTAAAACTATGTCAATTTAAATACTCCGCACACTCATGTTACTTAGTCACTAATTAGTGACTTTAGTTACTCTTCTTTTTACCACAACTTTTTACTACTCCACTGTTATTAAATTTTCTCCTCACTCTTCAGTCAGTAATTCACTAATATGTGACCTAACTACTCCTCATTCTAAATTTTCTTCTCATCACACCTAGTTATATACTTCACTAATAAATGTGTGACTTTTCAACTAAGTACTCCTCATCTGTTTATAATTAGGTTTTTAAATCATCTACTATTCCAATGTCAAAAATTGATAATATTCTTCCCACTTAGGGGGTTGTCTCATTATTGACACTTGAGTTGCCATGTTACCTTCACAGCTTATTCTTTGCCAATATTTCTAGAATGGCCTCTCGGTAGGTTTACCATTACGTTTGAAGCTTTTCCCAGCACTTTACTTGTTTGTCCATCATCTCGTAGCTCCGTTAGGACTGTTATTTGCGCCTATTTTATTTATAAATTCCTTATTCTATTCTCCTGATGATGAATGCTTATGCGTTCGAAACATGTAGAGAATTACCATGTTTTAATCCTTGAAACTTATGTTTTTAATATATCAGTGGAGGAAGACTTAAAGTGTCTTATTTATTTTCCTTTAAACATACACTTCACTTAGAGTATGGACTATTTCTTCAAATGTATACGTTAATGTTACGAAGAAAACCACAAAAATTGTGTTGAACTGTGTAATGAATAGGTCCCAAAAGTTTAAATTTATTTAAAATTAATCTTTAATGTAACGGCACTGAATTCTCCTAGGCATCTTTAAATTACGACGCGTTCCAGCTTCTTAACACCAGTCGCACCAGTCGAAATACGCGTAGCACAGAATAATATTTCATATCGGTCCCAGGACGCCCTCCCCAAATTTAAGTCCCGGGTTTTAACCTCGAAAACGTGCTTTTCCACTGCACGCCTCTCTGGCAAGGCTTAATTAACCTAATTGCCTGTTTCTCGACTCAGTGAACGAACATCGACGATTTTTATCGTTTTATGGGAAAACTTAGCTATAGAGAGTTTTCTTTCTAGCATCTTGTTGCCGTTGTGCAAAGGGCTTATCGTAATTTTGTAAGATTCTGGAAGGCTGATTAGTTGAAACAGTCCTTAGAGATGGTAATTGGGTAGATTTTATATTTTAATGAAATTCCTAAAGATGTTTTTGAAAATGTAACAAGACCAGTTTGAGTGGGTTTGCTTGGGCAACACTTGGGCGGATTCTCGAATCCGAGGAACTTATTTTACAAAAAGGAACAATTTTTGATTATTTATACCGTGCGTTCAAAAATTATTTGCATCAAAGAGGGCCTTGCATCTAAGGACGTAATGCTTAGCCGTAGACCTTTATACCTGTTGGGTGTCAGTAACTACCTGAATTAACAATCAATCAGTTATTCCGTCATCTTTGACAGTCGTTACAAGTAATTTGATTCATCGCTAATTTTTCCAATTTCTTAAACAGTTCACACAATGGGCTTTACGGAACAGCACAAAACATTCATTGTTGAAGCGTATTTTCGAAACGGGGTTAGAGTAAATGGTGAGTGGCAATACAATCCGTGTTTGTGCATGGACGATTTTCACGAACATTTTTCTAACGTTGCTTTTATTGCTGGGGATTCTTATCATTGCCTGAAAAGAACCGTGGCTGTGTTTAGGAAAACAGGTTTTTAACCTAGATTTATTTTGGTTAGATATATCGTCCCCATATCATTGTGATCTTTAATCCAAGCCCTCTTTGATGCAAATCATTTTTGCTTGTACGGTAAAAGTTATTAATCCGCAGGAGCAACTTTAAGATTTCTTGCTATAGGCAGAAGTTACAGGGATTTAAAATTCTCAGTTATATTTTGACAGCTGTTAATTTGACAATTTGAACGATCAATTTCCTAATCACAGTCCGCAGTAGTGTAATAGAGATAAAAAATTAAAAAATCAAATATCAAAAATATTTCTGTCGCAAAAAATTGGGCAAATGTTCCTCATAATTTTCCGGCACGTCCGCTAGCACTCATAGGCGTCGCGTCGGCGCGAGGTATAAGTGTGTACAGTACCGCCCGACTAATACGTATCTAGACGCGCATGCGTGTGGAACCGACATCCTACGAAACCGTTACTAACTGCTGGGCGTGCTACTATTTATACTGGAAATGTTTACCGATACCGTTAACGTTTTATTTTTCAGGAGGCTCAAAAGGAGCAATAGGTAGTCGCTAAAATAATTCGTTGGCAGTTATTTTGTACAGTAAATTAGATGTCATACTCGCCCTAAAACGACCATTCGCCGACAAGTTAGCTCGGGATGGGACATGCCAGTTTCCTTCCGACTATCTTATGCGATAGTTGTTAAAATGGTTAAGAAATATGACCCAGAATTTTGCGTAAAGGTTGTTAAAGAAGAGGAAAACATAATTGATTATATAACTACAAATTACCAGAGTACTACCGCGAGGATAGTACTGTAACTTTTACAAGCTCCGAAAAGGGTTCCTTTGACTTTCAATAGAAGTCTTTAATTTTTGCGTCATCTTTTAAAAATTCTTTTGCAGCTATAAACTCTGTTCTTTTTTGATTATTTTTAATATATGGATGTATCCACCACCGGAGTCTTTGTGTTCTTTTTTGTGTATACCAGTAAATAAATATAAAATCATCGTCCTCTTCGCGTGACATGATCTTCACGGTTGATTGTTAAACAGTTGCTTTCTATGTGACGAAGATAATTGCAACTATCATCGGCTAACTTTTAGCAAAGTTGCTTTCACAAAGCGTTGCGATCAAGTTTCCTTTAGTGGGATAACGGCCTTAGAGATAGATAAGTTTTCTCATATGAAAAAGTTCTTTAATATCTTGGACGTATAAATTTAATATCAGCAGTATTTATTAACAATAGGTCTATCTTTATAAACCAATGGCTTTCTTAAAAGGTTCAGTTATTAATTAATAAAATGGAAATATTATAGAGAAAGCAAACATTGGTAATATTTTATCAAAGGTTACGTAAAATTTTTTTTTGGAAACATTTTGACATTAAATTTTATCTCACGGTGACCGTCTATTAGAATATTTTGGGAATTAATACCGTGCGGGCAAAAACTATTTGCATCAAAGAGGGCCTTGCATCTAAGTACGTAATGCTTAACCATAGAGGTTAATACCTGTTGGGTGTCAGTAACTACCTGAATTAACAATCAATCAGTTATTCCGTCATCTTTGACAGTCGTTACAAGTAATTTGATTCATCGCTAATTTTTCCAATTTCTTGAACAATTCATACAATGGGCTTTACGGAACAGCACAAAACATTCATGGTTGAAGCGTATTTTCAAAACGGGGTTAGAGTAAATTTTGAGTGGCAATACAATCCGGGTTTGTGCATTGACGATTTTAACGAACATTTTCCTGACGTTGCTTTTATTGCTGGGGATTTTTATCATGGCCTGAAAAGAACCGTGGCTGTGTTTAGAGAGACAGGTTCTATACAACACAAAAAAGAAGCAGGAAGACTATCTGTAAGAACAGAAGAACTTGTTGCAAACGTTCGTGAAATAATGCAAAATACGCCAACAAATTGTATAAGACGCCTGTCCCAAGAAGTGGGAAGATCTTATGGAACATGCAGGACTATTCTTAAGAAGCTGCTAAATGAATGTAATTATTTTTCTTTCTCTTTCTGTATATTCTTACTTTGTTAATTTTGTAAACAACAAACATACATTTGTATTTGTCTACTTATTTTATTACTCATTACTCATTAGTTTGGCATATCATGTCATAATATGAATTTCACAAAATTCTTACCTACATTTGGTTAGATATATCGTCTCCATATCATTGTGATCTAAACCAAGCTCTACGTTTTTTAATCCAAGCCCTCTTTGATGCAAATAATTTTAGCTTGCACGGTACGATTTGACTCCTGCAACATGGGATGATGAGATTTTCGGAGACGCTCACTTCGAATGAAATAACAGCGACCATATGCGACTTCCTGTCATACCGGAAATTGTCTAAACTTGTTTATTTTAAATGTAGCACCCTGTATAATATATTTGTTTTGTGTTCCCGTCTTTATTTTCAATAACTTTTAATAAAACTTTTTGTATCGTGCTCTGACCGTTTATCAGAAAAAAAATATTTTTTCCAAATTTTGAGCTTTGCGCCTCCTAAAATTGAATCTCTTTTCAAAGAGAGAGGACAGAAAAACTCAAAAATCCGGTTGCGGAATAAGTTATTATTTTGCTCGATAATGAATTGTCGGAAAATGGAATTTTAGATACAGGTACGTGGAAAAAAAGTAATAATTTTTAATAAGTATCAAAAAATTTGAAAAAACTGAATTTTCTTAAAAAATACGATGATACGTGGCTGACTCATTCAATAGGCAAAAACATTTCCTTTCTGTCCACATACAGGGTTTTTCACTTAAAACTCCCCACGCCAATATCTCGAAAACGAATAGAAATATTTAATTTCTGTAAAAAGTAGTCAATGTATGGGGTCAAGTAGATATTTTTTAAAGTTTAAAACATTCTGTGCCTACTAAGAGCTAAGCGTCTCGACGCGTCGAAAATATAAATCGATTGCATTGACTTTAAAATTACGCGCATACGAAAGTACATGTTATTTATAAACTTTTTTGTTACTTACTCAAACTTATTTATTTTACTCATTTCTGAGTTAAAGTATTAAACAAAAATTATTATTGCAATTAACTACTTACATGATTCTGAGTTTATAATAAACAAAATTATCATTGCAATTAAAATGAAAAAACAAATTAAAAATTTTGTTCAAAATTATGTCCATCTGCTCGAATACACATATCAAGAAGTTTCAACAGATGAGCTTGGGTCACTTCTAGGAGTGTCCTTCTTGTAATAGCAGCACACGCTGCACTAATTTTGTTAATAAGATCAGCCATATCTTCGATAGGTTCTTCATAGACAACGTCCTTTAGGTGACCCCAAAGAAAATAATCTGGTGGTGTAATATCCGGGGACCTCGCCGGCCACCTTATCGGTCCATTAGTACCAAACCATCTATTGGGGTATTCTCTGTCTAAATACCTCGTTACAATTACGGCATTATGTGCAGGCGCTCCATCCTGCTGTAGCCACATATTCATTCTAGTCTCAAAGGGCACTTCTTCTAACAGTTCCGGAAGTGTAGTTTGAAGAAATCTTAAATAGCGATCTGCATTTAAAGTGCCTTCGTAAAAGTGAGGTCCAATAAGGAATCCGTTTAATATGCCGCACCAAACATTGATGCCAAAAATTCGCTGACTACCTCTTTCTCTAATCATACGAGGAAGTTTTAAATTTGCGCACTGGCGAAACAAGTTTGACATAAACAACAAATTAAAAATTAACGAACTGTCACTCGACAATACATCGAAATGTTGTTATCATACTAACGAAATCAAGGTAGATTGTATTGTCAAAGAGCGATTGGAAAAATGAAAAAACAGGGACCGGAAAAATCGTTTGCTGGTCCCTCACGTCCATTTTCCGGTCTTGATCGACAAAACGTTATTTTCTGGACGAAAAATTGTCCAGAAAGTGTATATATAGTTGGTCTTAAAAAAACAAACACACACACAGACACACACAGGTGAAGCTAATAAAAGCGTGTTAAAAAAGGGTGGCGTTAAAAGTTTAAAGGCTACAGTACCTATGTATAATAATTGTTTAGGGACGTTTACAATAAAAGCTGCAATAATTGATGATGAAATTCATGTTTTATTACTAATTCCACAATAATAATATTATTGACACTGCCGGAGAGAACCGTTTACTTCTACCTCTATTCAATCGACAGCACAATTTCATCTTTAATCCGGCTTTAAAAATGGCTCAAATAAATCCAAATCTCGAATAACTAAAGTAAATGAAACGACATCTCACGTATTGATAAAACTCATACCGAAGTCGCTGCCAAAATAGTTTTCTTGAATATTTAATAAAAGCTCATCGCATAGAAGTATGATAGAAGTGCAGAGATCGCCCATATTTCATTACAGGCATCGTACGTGCATCAGGTCTATTTTTCTCGGAAAAATCTGGGAGGAAAATTATGGGAATTCCCGGAGACCCGAGATGGGAATCTGAGGTTTAACTTAAAGCTATCGGTCGATCGGAAAGCCGGCTGGCCAAAACCCTAATATTTCATACTTAACTTGTGATTTTCCTAAACGATATATTCATATCTTGATAACATTTTCTAGGTTGGTATTGTATAAGCTGTTAACCCTATATTTTATGAACGTATTTTGGATTATGCCTGAAAGTTATTACTTGGGGGAATATTTTCAATGACAAGTTTAAAATGTAGGTAGGAAGGGAAAATTTTTAAACGGAAAGCACGCAAATCTGCAGGTTGTTATATTAAAATGAACTGTTCATAAAATTTGAAAACAATAATAAAAGTTACTATTTTTTACTTAACCTAATGCCTGTTATTTTGTCAAAATACTGAGTTACACTTTTACCATTTGTAAACCTACCATTAGAGGTCGCCTCACAAATGTTTAAGACACCTATTCTTAACCCTTGAGTAACATTTTTCTAATTAAAACCCTTTTCTTTCTATTTTGTAAGGATTTTATTGGTTTAATCTTATATTTCTAGTGATTTTTAGTTTTTTAAGCAATTTTGCACCTTAATTGAGCTTTTCTCCTTTATAACATTTAAATTTTTAGCATACTTGAAGGTTTTTTCAATTTAACCGCACTTCACTATAAACTGGGGCTATTTATAGCAAATTGCCTATTCAAGGCTCCAAAAACACTCGTCATTTGTTCCCCTTTTACAATGTCAAGATCATTTCCCTTCTGACACGTGCTGCTTCCCGTTGAACTTCTTTAACAAAGAAAAGGTTACTTTTCCAAGATGCTCTAGTAAAACTAAAATTTTTAAAAAAATCTTTTAAATCTATTAATTTTGCACACAATGTGTATGTTTTGACTCCTGCCGGGGTAATTGGGCCTTAATAAGCCTGGTACCCCAACAGCATTTTACTTCATGCTAAATGGTAAGTTAATCTACCTCATTTTAATAAATTCCATTTGCTACATTTCCTTTTTTATCTTTTACAGATAATTTGACTTTTACGAAAACCAATTTTTTCTTTTTTCTTTCCCTCTCATTTCACTACTTTTACATGTCTTCGACAAAGCTTAATGAAACTTAAGATTTTTCACTACTTTGTAGGGTAAAAATAAGGGTTTTCACCCCTATAATTATTGTATATTTAATGTTAGTAATTAATATTTGTTATTGATATGATCACGTATTATCATTGATGCAGGGTATAACTCATACCGCATGGTATTTATTATTAAACATACATTATAATAATAACAAATACCTTAGAGTTTAAGTTCAAGTTAGGTTTAGTATTTATAGAAAGACTGATTAGATATAGGATATCATCATTATGATTATAAAATGAGAAAGAGTGTAAATTATAGTCAGTAGTGAATATATATATATATATATATATAGTCATAATATAGTCATAGAGGCTGTATATTAGGCTGGGCCGAAAAAGTGAAAAATTGGAAATTGCAGATGGTATATTTGCCAATATCTGACTATACATCTAAAAGTAATTTGTGGAAAATTTTATTAAAATCCGTAAATGTTTCGCCGCGCCCCTGTGACCTTGAAAATTAGTAAAAAGGCCGATTTTTCAATATTTAATATTTTTTAAACCCAAAATTATAATTTTTTTGTGACTTCGTGTGGATGTGGGAATGTGTATAAAAATAATTTTTTCAATAAAATATTTTTCTGTTGGATGGAAATTACAAATTTGTCCTCAAAATCTTCATTTACACGTAATTTAACGTTTTCAGAGACAAATTTGTGTCTGTTCCATCCAACAGAAAAATATTTTATCGAAAAAATTATTTTTATACACATTCCCACATCCACAAGAAGTCAGATAAAAATTATAATTTTGGATTTAAAAAATATTAAATATTGAAAAATCGGCGTTTTTACTAATTTTTAAAGTCACAGGGGCGCGGCGAAACATTTACGGATTTTAATAAAATTTTCCACAAATCACTTTTAGATGTATAGTCAGATATTGGCAAATATCCATTTGCAATTTCCAATGTTTCACTTTTTCGGCCCAGCCTACTGTATAAACCAAAATGTAGTGCAACAACTTTAATATACTTTTTTATACAGATCCTCAAATATCTTAATTGACCAACAACACGATAGTTCCAGTACAACTTATATCTAAATGATTTTGACAAAGTCTGTTAAAACCATCAAATTTTCTTTTGCTCTCTTCATTGTTCTGCCCAAGACAGGGCCTTTTTACTACCCCTTGACTTTCCAGTATGTTGAATTCTTGTCGGTCTTCTGACTATTCATATTTTACACCTCGTGTAGACCATTGAAAGCTCCATTACGGCTCAATCCCACTTATTATTTTCTCTATTAGTAACAACATCAGCATTGTACTATTTACTTTGATTTCCTGATGATGAGTGTTTCTACACTCGAAACATATCGAATCATTATTAATTATTCTAGGTTCGCCTAGTTATTCTAATAAACTTGTGGGGAAAGACTTTGTGATTATCTTTTTTTCTAATAATAAAAGTACAAAACGCTAGCACAAATACCTAAGACTAAAATATGAGGATTTATTCTAATTTACCTTTGTCCAAAAGTTGATAGTTTCCAAAAAACAGGGTGTCAAGGTTACTAT
Source organism: Polydrusus pterygomalis (assembly GCA_963969555.1). Taxonomy (NCBI): domain Eukaryota; kingdom Metazoa; phylum Arthropoda; class Insecta; order Coleoptera; family Curculionidae; genus Polydrusus; species Polydrusus pterygomalis. The sequence continues at coordinate 144,586,438 of OZ018375.1, forward strand.
TTTTTAAAACTTTTTGTTTAATAATAGCATGTTTATCATGATTTTCACAGTGCTTAAGGGGTTTATAGAATAGGAAATTTAGATTTTTTCACATCCCCTCAGATATTTTTCCATAGCGGTTTGATTGGAAACTTACCCCCTTCATTTCTATGCCCTGGGGCAAAATTTTCCAAAACATTAAAACATGTAAAACGAGAAAGAATGAGAGTATCCAGATTAAGATCCAATCTAGGAAGAAATACTTTTAATTAACCGTGCGTTAAGATCATTTATAATAGATTACCAACAGTCATTCTTCGGCTTGATAAATCAACGTTGTTTGTAAATAAGTTAAAACTTCATTACCTTGGACAAAACAAATTGAACAGAGAAAATTAGGAATTAAACATTTTCACCTTAATATACATATATACAGGGTGTTCATTTGAAAACTTCCCACCACGGATTTATCGAAAATCACTGATTAAAAGAAAAAAACGCCGAGACACGTCAAAAGATTTGCCAAAGCGGACAACTTTTTAACTAAAAACTACTTCACCCCCTTTTACTCTCTCTCAACTTTCAGGTTGGGGAGTGAACACAATAGACTTTAAATGGCCCCATAGAAAAAAGTCTAATGGCGTCAAGTCAGGAGATCTAGCAGGCCATTCTATAGGCCCTCTTCGCCCTATCCATTTATCTGAAAACTCGTCGTCTAGCCATTGCCGAACCGGAAGAACATAGTGAGAAGAAGCGCCGTCTTGCTGGAAATATATTTCAGCCTCATCAAGTATAGGGTTTCCATCGTCTTCGATTTGGTTTTCAATGGTTTCAGTGATAAGCGGATTGATGCTATTTTCCAACATATCTAAATAAATGCCTCCATTTAAATTCCCATTAATAAACAATGGCCCAATCACTTTGTTTCCTAAAATGCCTTTTAATTTTTTGGGGGTACTGAGTATGCCCTTCTACAAAAGCATGAGGATTTTCATTGCTCCAATACCTGCAGTTACGCTTATTAACAAATCCATTTAGATAAAATGTGCATTCATCACTGAAGCAGATATTCTTTACATGAATGGTTCATATTATCATTAATCGCTGCAGTCATTTGTTCACAAAACTCAACTCGCCTATCGAAATCATCTTCGGTTAACTCTTGCAATATTTTCATTTTAAATGGATGAAATTTATGCAATTTAGTAACTGTGTGTACAGAGCCTAATGAAATGCCAGTCGCATCAACAATTTTGCGTAATGAAGTATTAGGATTTATGACAAAATGACCCAAAACTTCAACTTGAGCGGCTTCATCCAAAACTCTACGATTACGTTTTTTATTTGCAACAGATCCAGTTTGAGTAAATTTAGTAACAAGGTCCAAACATACCTATGCGAAGTTATCTTTTCCGGATGTCTGGCGTTAAATGTGACGGCAGTTTGCCGAGCACATTGATTTTGGGCATCATATATTAGAATCATTTCCACTCTTTCGATTAGTGTGTAAACAATTTTGGAAGTAAAATCTGAATCAATAAATTAATTTTCACTATCCCAAGATTGTCACAAAGGTAACTGACAGCAAATTAAATTCTTTCTTTTCCTTAGCAACTATAAAAAACTAAACAGGTATAAGAATAAATACGTGTTATCTGTGTTGATAAAAAGAAGTGTTATTTGGTTGCTGCCACGTCTAATCTTCCAAATTGCTGTTTATGTTGGTTTTTGAACACTTATTGAAATAAAAAGTGATATTTTCGTGTGTTTTTTTTTCTATCTGAACAAATTAAGATAAAACCCATTTTAAAAAATCAAACGTCAAAATAAAGCACTTTGAAAGACCTTTCAAACAATCTATTACTTGATACCCCTTGTCATTTAAAATTTTTAAGGGGATGACCCCGGGGGGCAGAGGGTAAAAGGGGGTAATGTAGTTTTTGGTTAAAAAGATGTCCCCTTTGGCAAATCTTTTGACTTGTCTCGGCGTTTTTTCTTTTAATCAGTGGTTTTCGATAAATCCGTGGTGGGAAGTTTTCAAATGAACACCCTGTATAAATAGAGACTTGTTTTGTGTTGCTGTGTGTTTGATGTTTTATTTTCCTTTTGAGGGACTGTTATATACACTAGATTTAGTATAATTTCAACTTACCTAAAATTCTTTTTAAGTTAGCTAAATATTGTTTTAGGGCTTGTTACCAGTAATATTTACTGTTTAAAGTTCATAAATAAAATGAAATTAAAAAAAATTTACTTGCCTATTCTAACATAAAGCATTGCACCAATTTTTTGCAGTATAGCTTAAAATTATAAAAAAATATAATTACCCCTTAAAACAGACTACACCCCTTTTTTAAACTCTACATGAAATTTGAAAAAATGAGGAACACGTATATTATTATTTTATTAAAGAAACTTATATACTAATTTACAAATCTTCACCAGTTTAAGATTCCAAGATACTGAAATTCCTTAAAAAATTTCAATTCCTGTTTTTACCCCCTAAGGGATTGATTTTCTAAAAATCCCTTCTTGGTGGATGCATACGGTACAAGGAGAACACACCCTCGAAATTTCATAATTCTATGATTATGGGTTTTGATGAATCGGCAGTATTAGTGTAAATTTTAATTTCAATTTTGAATCGGAAAGATAGTCAAAAAACTTAATCTTTATTCTCAAATATAAGTGATAAAACACCTTTTAAAAATAATTTTTCAATTGCACGTTTAGAATTATTAATTAAGTAAGGAAGAAAATTAAAACTAAAAACTAAAAAAAGCTAAAAAATAAAAAACTTAAGTGCATGGTTGTCTTAAAACAATAAGATTTTTTTATTATTTATAATTTGGTAAGAAAGGAAAAGTAGTTGAAATTACAGTAGTCTAAGTTAAGTCTACAGAAATCATAGAAAACTGTAAATATTTCACAAAAAAAAATAGCGCCTCTGGTGAAAATTGTTATTTTTATAGCATACCCCGAGGCATACCCTTATTCTTGGCTGTAGCCATAATTAGCCATAATAAGTTACATTATAGGCAATTAAACTTACCTCTCAATCGACCTTGTATATTTTTCAGCATACATACCTAAAAACAAAAATATACATTAATATCACAACTAAGGAAGTATAGTAGTATACATAAAATAGTCGTACAACATTAAAATAAGATGAATAATATGTTATATATTTGGCCATGTGTCACTGGTGGTGGCTCATGATATTTTAGTAAGGTAGGACCAAGAATTATATACACGCACTGTAGACAAAAAAAATATGTTTGGACCACGCCCAAATATTGCTAAATTTATTCAATGTTTTATAGTAAACTAGCTATACCCCGCGCGCGTTGCTATACGCTACTTACTAAAATAAATTTGAAGGAAAGACATTACACAAATATCCGGCATCCCGACATCCCGGCATCCCAGCATCCGTTGCGCTACTTTTTTTTATGCCGAAACCTTCCTCGGCCTGCACACAACAACTCACTAAATCCCGGCATTCCGGCATGCGTTGCGCCACTTTTTTTATGCCAAAATTTTCCTCGGCCTGCACACAACTCACCAAATTTTCATCGTAATCGGATAAATGGTATAGGAACGCATACCGGACATAAAGACAGACAGACAGACAGACAAACATTATTTTTTATATATATATAGATATGCTAGTAAGGCGCAGGTCCTCACCGCAGAAACAAATTATAATTTGATTTAAGAAAAAGATGCCTGTTTTATCCACGTTTCCGTTATGCTTGATTATTTCGTTCATTAGTTTCCAATTTTTCTACCAAACATATGGAAAATGGATTCTCCTTTAATAACTTTAAAATTATTAAAAGTTAGAAAGAAAATTAATTTGTTTACGACACGAACAAAGTAAAACAACACGCATTCGCGATATACGAACCAACAACTGAATCGCGCCAACAAGTGACCTGGCTGACACATGCACAGACACTGATTGAAATATTTCCATTGGTGGGACCCTTGAGCGCCAGGCTTTTAAAAAGTTAGGTGCCCTTTCTGTCTATAATTGGCCACTGTAATTGGTATTTGGTAATTGGTATAAAATGTTCACATTCACCGGATATACTTAAGAAAATCAATGAGTTTTTGTTTCCAAGTTTAGTTTATGTGTGTAACTTTTTTTTTTTATCAAACCAACTAATCTAGTTTCGACGACGCCTCGCTATTCGTAATAATAATTATTTAATAACTGAAATTGGCAAATCCGTTATATTAAAGTGGCACTTGTATATTTTTGCAGCTTCATAAAGTGCATACCTTTGTTTCCGTCATAATTTTCGACTTTCCGAGATTTCACAGTAAATTATTCAGAAGTCTTGAAGGTTTATCCTACAAATCATCCGCTTGTTCGGTGTGTTTTCATCTTCGCCGTTCTTCTTAGCGAACTTAAAAATATGGATTTGTAAAGCTTTTAACGTAATGCATCAAAATCATGAAAACATTCTGGTGAAATAGTTTTGTAAAACTATGTGTGAGTTTAATTATTAGTATTATATTTAGATCTATTATTCGTTCTTGTTCAAAATTATCATTATCATTAATTCATTTTGATGTAAAAACATGATTTTAGATTATAGACAATAGATTTTTATTTGGGCTATTAAAAATCTGTTCAATGACTGCTGCCTGGCCGTTAGGTCGTATTCTCCAAATTTGCCGTTCGTCGTTAATTAATTCGGTCAGTTTGACTTACCGGTGGTAAGAATTATAATTTTTCTTAAGCTTGATCTACATAGAGACGGCTGCATGTAAGCAAGTAAAATATAAGGGCGTTTTTTTTTTAATTTTTAATTATTATTTGGATATCTACTGTTAATGAAGTCAGAAATAAGTAATTTATTACGGGTAAAAGGTATCAAGGGATAAAACATTTTATTATTGAAAATCAGTGTGAAATTTTTAATTAATTTAAATTTACCGAAAAATAAATAAAACTCATTTATAAAATTTAAGTTTGAATAATTTTTTTTTTGTCTGGTGCATCTCTAGTGCATCAGTCTATAAATTTTGTTTCAAATATTTTTATCTGAATGATGATCTGAATCCATTGATATAATTAAAAAGAAGAAAATACAGGGTGTCCCGAAATTAGCGTGCAATATTTCTAGGGCGTAAACTATATCCAAAAATATGACAAAAATGTCCTATAAACATACCCCGAGAAATGCTCCTTTACGGGGCTAGGGCCCCTCAAAGAGGGTCGGGAAGGAAGTATTTTTTTATAATAGTATGGAAACCCCTAAAGATAATAACATGAAAATTGGTACGTGCCTTCCAACCGATAAGTTGTACATAACAGTTAGTTTAGAGTGAAAATATTTCTTCCAGTGGCGTCGCACGGAGTGGGGCTGAGTTTAAATATTATCCTATATTTTTTTTTTCTAGCATTTTTTAATTTTAAGTACAATATTTTAAGAACCTCGAGTTTTTTCTTTAAAAAAGTACCCCTTGTTTTATTTCGACAGGAGGCACCGTTTTCAAGTAAAATTAATTTTAAAATAAAACGTATTTTTCAAAAGAAAGGTTAGTCAATATGAGTTCAGGTAAATCCGAAAGTTAGCGTGCAATATTCCTAGGGCGTAAAGTACATCCAAAAATATTACAAAAATGTGCTATAAACGTACCCTCAGAAATGCTCGTTTAGGGGGCTAGAGCCCCTCAAAGATGGTCGGGAAGGAAGCCTTTTTTTATAATAGTATGGAAACTCTTAAAGATAATGACATGAAAATTGTTACGTGCCTTACAACCGATAAGTTGTACATAACAGTTAGTTAAGAGTGAAAATATTTCTTCCAGTGGCGCCGCACGGAGTGGGGCTGAGTGTAAATATTATCCTATATTTTTTATTTCTAGGATTTTTTAATTTTAAGTACAATATTTTAAGAACCTCGAGTTTTTTCTTTAAAAAAGTACCCCTTGTTTTATTTCGATAGGAGGCACCGTTTTCAAGTAAAATTAATTTTAAAATAAAACGTATTTTTCAAAAGTAAGGTTAGTCCATATGAGTTCAGGTAAATCCGAAAGTTAGCGTGCAATATTCCTAGGGCGTAAAGTACATCAAAACATATTACAAAAATGTTCTATAAACATACCTTCAGAAATGCTCCTTTATTTTTACTTGAAAACAGTGCCTCCTATCGAAATAAAACAAGGGGTACTTTTTTAGAGAAAAAACTCAAGGTTCTTAAAATATTGTACTTAAAATTAAAAAATCCTAGAAATAAAAAATATAGGATAATATTTCCCTCAGCCCCACTCCGTGCGACGCCACTGGAAGAAATATTTTCATTCTAAACTAACTGTTATGTACAGTTTATCGGTTGGAAGGCACGTACCAATTTTTATGTCATTATCTTTAAGGGTTACCATACTATTATAAAAAAAGACTTCCTTCCGGACCAGCTTTGAGGGGCTCTAGCCCCCTAAAGGAGCATTTCTCGGGGTATGTTTATAGGACATTTTTGTCATATTTTTGGATATAGTTTACGCCCTAGAAATATTGCACGCTAATTTCGGGACACCCTGTATAATAAGAAATGACAACACAAAAAATCATCTCCGCAAAGATCATTATCATCAGATTGGTTCAAGTTAATGATAAGGAAAAGAGTATCTTAAGCATCGATAAATCTTTCCCGTTCCCACAAATCATTTATAATTTTATTAGTGTGTGTTACATAATTTTTCCATTTTTCCAATGTTACATTTTCTATGGCTTCATTCCACAGACTCAAAACTACGTCATTTGTTACAGAATGCATAGAACTTATTTTTCATCTTTAGCGCTTACATTCCGATCAAACCATTTTAATAGGATTAAATTGGCAATGACATGGAGGAAGTTTTAAAACTCTATGTCCATGTTGAAATGCTAGTTCATCCAACGTATTGAAAAAAAATACAACACCACATGAGCGACTTGCAGCAACTTTAAAATTAGTTGCAACAAGCAGACAATCAAATGATTTAAATATTTCTATTATATTTTAATAGCTGGCATCTTGACAATTTGAACGATATGTTTCCTAATTACAGTTCTTAGAGAAAGGCAATAATTTTTTTTTAATATTGCCAATTATTAACCATGTGACATCTAATTTAAACCTGCAGTCTGTGGCAGTGGCGAATTTACAAATTTGCCGCTAGTAGGCTAGTCAATTTTTGCCGCCCCTACCAGTGACGGCTCGTGAGTTGTGCAACAGGTGAAGTGTTCGGGAAAGAAAAAGCCCGCTGTAGGTGAAATGCGCGGCGGGCAAAAATTTTTTAAGACGACGCCCAAATTTAGTCAATAATTTTTAGTAAACATTTTAAAAATTTATGATTACCTACTTATTTTATTGAAAATGAAATTTCTTTCTGCAAAGCCAGTTAAGTTCCAACTACCGTTTTTTATCCCCATTAACAGACACGGCCAACAATAAAGTTTATTTTAAAAAATACTACCCGTCAACCATGAATAAAAATTGTACCATTTATTTCTGTAAGATAAAAAAAAATTTGGGCCAAATTTGCCGCCCCCTAAAATCTGCCGCCCTAGGCTCCCGGCTACTTAGCCTACTGGTAAATCCAGCACGAGTCTGTGGGCTACCATGCATCTGTTACATAACCTGTAGAACATGCACATGCGTTGTGTTTTTGGTCGAACAGAATATTAGTCGTACTTTGTTTCTGAGTATTTTTTATGACAATAATTTTAGGATCGCTAGGTTGATGGAAACAAATACTGTAGCAAATGAACGTTATTGTGTATTTCTGCAATGTGCTCGTAGAAAAAGTTCTTTATTCTATTATTGGGGTAGCTCTTTAAAATAAAAGTTAAGCAACAAATAAATGTTTATTAATTGATTCAGCCGATACTAGGTGACAATCCACAATTATAGTATTATGGGATACAGAGTAAAACAAAGTTGAACTTGTAAATTTCCCCTACATTAACAAGAAAATTACATGTTTCGCTTACACTGTAGCATCGTCAGATGACAATGATTTATAAAGATGAAAATAAAAAGGGAGTGCAATAAAATTAATAACGTACATTAATTTTATTGCACCCCCTTTTTATTTCTTACTAGCTATACCCTGCGCGCGTTGCTACGCCCATAATAATAAGGCGGGTTCACCATCGCGTCAACAAACATTTTATATTATTATTTATTAGTACCCGGCATGCGTTGTGCCACTTTTTTTATGCCGAAACCTTCCTCGGCCTGCACACAACAACTCAACAAATTTTCATCGTAATCGGATAAATGGTATAGGAGCGCATGCGTTACATACAGACAGACATTCATTTTTATATATATATATAGATTTTCGACTTTTATTAAATCATTGTATCTGACGAAGCTACAGTGTTAGCGAAACATGTCGTAATTTTCTTGAATGATGAAAGAGTTTTGGACTTCCATTGTCTTTATTTGTTTTAAATCACAACGTTTCAACTGGTAAGTATCTCCAGTCCTCTTCAGGTGAGTACTATATTCTCCAGTTCATCATTCTCTCCAACCTTCATCTCCAACCTTCAAACATGTAATTTTCTTGAATGATGAAAGAGTTTTTGACTTCCATTATCTTTATTTGTTTTAAATCACAACGTTTCAACTGGTAAGTATCTCCAGTCGTCTTCAGGTGAATACTAAATAAGTAAAGTAACTACAGGACTATTTATACTAGCTAGGTGCACTAAAGCATAACTGAGGTGGGTGCAGTCATGCGTTCAGTTGGCACGCGATCTTATCCTAAGATTACATCTATATAACAAAGGTTTCCAGATATTTCTTATGTCTCAGGATGGTTTACTAAAGCAGCCTGGGTTCTGGTGAATAGCAGCAGCTTCATTGAACTTTCTTTTCCTCCAGTGTGGTTCCTTATGTAGGATTTCAGCTTCTGACCACATGATGTTGTGACCATGTTTCCAGGCATGGTCAGCTGCACCTGACTTTTCGGTCTCTCCTTTTAACGTATTGTTTTTGTGTTCTTTAATCCTTGTTTCTAATGGTCTTAATGTCTCACCTATATAGGATTGGCCGCATTCGCAGGGGATCTGGTAGACGCAGTTTTTCCTATCTTTTTGACTTGTGGGCTTCGTCTTCGTCAGGTGGCCTCTTAGGGTGTCTTTCGAGTTGAATACGGTTTTGATGTTATATCGTTGTCCTAGTATTCTTATTTTCTCAGATACTCCTTTGACATACGGAATATTGAGTGTTGGTTGTACCTCTCTGTTTGCTTCTTGCGCATTGGGTCGATTCTTACGATTTTCCAATATTGTGTCGACTAATCTTGTGGGGTAGCCATTTTTGTTGAGATGGGTCTTGATGCTTGAACATGGTCACCATATCATGTGGTCAGAAGCTGAAATCCTACATAAGGAACCACACTGGAGGAAAAGAAAGTTCAAGGAAGCTGCTGCTATTCACCAGAACCCAGGCTGCTTTAATAAACCATCATTAGACATAAGAAATATCTGGAAACCTTTGTTAGATAGATGTAATCTTAGGATAAGATCGCGTGCCAACTGAACGCATGACTGCACCCACCTCAGTTATGCTTTAGTGCACCTAGCTAGTACAAATAGTCCTTTAGTTACTTTACTTATTTGGTATTCACCTGAAGACGACTGGAGATACTTACCAGTTGAAACGTGATTTAAAACAAATAAAGACAATGGAAGTCCAAAACTCTTTCATCATTCAAGAAACATCATTGTCTCCAACCTTCAAACAGTCACTGTAATATTCTTGTTTATATAGTGGAAATTTACAAGTTCAAATTTGTTGTACTGTATACCATAATACTATAAATGGTTATTGTTCTATTCCTAATAGAACTTAGTGACGCGACAAAAACAATAACAATTATATATTTAGGTTAAATGATAATCTAAAATACTACAGATTGTTGCACATTGACCTTTATTCATAAAATTATAAGTACCTTATCAGTACTTATCAATAAAATCACTAATTAAATAACTTTTCGTTTAGTTTTCAATTCGCTGTAAAATAAACATACAGGTACAGCAAGTTCTAAAATGTCTGCATTTTCACTGGATAAATATGTTGGTAAAGTGGCTGTTGTAACCGGTGCTTCTGCTGGAATAGGAAAAGCTATAACAGAAACTCTAGTGAAAGCCGGTATTAAGGTAAAAAGCGTTGTGACGATAAATATGTGGTGAAATGAACCTATTACCCATTTTAAACCGACTTCAAAAATACCGTGGTAAATAAGTTAGTTTAGTAATACCTTCTGTTTGACCACATAAGACGATTTTAAATGACGTTTCAAAGCATCCTTATAATTTGTCCTGTGGCTAAGATTTTTTAATTTTATTTGATCTTTATAATTTATTAACCATTACATTTATTACCGTTTTGTGTAAAATAATTTATGCTTATCCCAATTTAGTACAATGAACTTCTTTAAATATACAGCTAACATAATTACTAAAAGAATTACTTTGTCGGACTTTCATTGTCTTTATTTTGTTGCTTAACACAACGTTTCGGTTAGTTAGCATCTCTAACCGTTTTCCAGTATCAAAATATTTCTTTTCATAATACTACTGTGCAAGCAAAAATTATTTGCATCAAAGAGGGCTTGGATTAAAAAACGTAGGGCTTGGTTTAGGTCACAATGTTACGTGGACGATATTATATCTAACCAAATCTAGATTAAAATTTTGTCAAACTCATATTATGACATGGTATGCCACCAAAATGAGTAATAAAATAAGTAGACGAATACAAATTTATTTTTGTTGTTTACAAAATTAACAAAGTAAGAATATACAGAAAGAAAAAGAAAAATAATTACAAAAATTATTGCTGAAATTGGCCACCGCTATTCTCCAAGCATAAATTCCATGCACGTCCACTTCTTGGGACAGGCGTCTTATACAATTTGTTGGCGTATTTTATACACCAACAGGTATTAAGCTCTACGGCTAAGCATTACGTCCTTAGATGCAAGGCCCTCTTTGATGCAAATAACTTTTGCTCGCATGTTACATTGTCATTATAGATTTGTTTTAAACATTAATTTTTGAACATTTATTCCTATTAGATACGTAAGTAGCATGTATATTAACTGATTTTGTAAAATTTGTAATATATTTATACGTATACCCTTACATCTGGTATAAACAAAATTATTATAAAACAATAAAAAAATTGTAAAATTAGAGAATTATTATAATATAATTTTGTTCGACTAGGATTTTATTTGAAATCCTTTCTTTTAAAATAATTACTTTTTCCAGCAATTTTAGAAATTAAATTTTTAAATTGCTTATAGAATTTTAATTTTAAATGAATTGTGTTCCTAAATATTAAAAAGATTTCCAGTTTATCACCATTAACTAAAATATTTAAATTTGTAATACAGGTATATATACTTTGAACCCATAATCGTATATAATTAATTTGTGTTGGGCAACATGCTTGGTGAAACTGATGTTCCATTGCACAGGAAGAAAAAATAATAATTACTTGTTATGTTTCACAAATTTAATCCTGACACGTGTTTCGGCCCTTGCGGGCCATTGTCAAGGGAGTACAAGAAGATACTAAATTCTACGTGACATTACAAAGGTATTTATATCAAAATTATGGTAATTATAAACATGTCATAATCAATTAAAATTAGAAGATTGAATGGTCAACTGTGGGTTTTCCTAACTTTTAAAGGTAGATACAAATACAATATTTAGTCCTAAATTAGTGTGCTATTAAGAATTAGAGAAGCGCCTGAAGGTATTTCGGTTTGATTATTAACAACATTACATTTGTTTTTTATGGCTTTTTTGATAGCTATTGTTTCCAGTAAATTTAGTTTTCTGCTTTTACTCTTCTTGTAATCATTTGACAATGGCCCGCAAGGGCCGAGTCACGTGTCAGGAAACTGATTAAATTTGTGAAAAATAACAAGTAGTTATTATTTTTCTTCCTGTGCATAATAACCGTATATTTTGTTTTGGAATACATTACCTACCTTTTTTGTTTATTTTTAATCAATTTACATATTATTATGATAAATTTTAAATTTAAAATATCCTTAGTTTACAAAATATTGTTGTATTATACAGTAATCGGCATAAAACTTGTCCACATATCATGGGAAAAAATTTATTGGTGGAATATTTAAAAACCTTTTTATGCCGATTAACTCTTCATAATGGGTAACATAAAAATTATTTTTGACATTTGTTGCGTGACTAGTGACTACTCCTTAGACGGGATAACTGTAAAAAATATATTTTGTCACGAAAATTGGTATTTGATGACGAAAAATGAAAAGGCTATTTAAAAAAGGTAAAATTTTGATTTTATGCGCAAAAATGCATGCACCATATGGTAAACTTTTTTATGCGTTTTTTTGCAAATCTGTTTTTGGCATTAGACTCTGCATAACCCAAAACAAAACAAAAGCTTAAAAATTTTGACTTGTGACGTGCGTTACACCTGTCAAATTTTATTTAAAGGTTTCAAACTGGCGAAAGTAATATTTTTTTAGAGATACGAAAAAAAGCTATAAGAAAATATTGCTTCTCATCATATTTTTAGTCTATATCCAAAATTTTTTTATGTAAATATTTTTTTTTGATTGTTTTGGAAATTCAACTTATTGTCACTTTTTTACTCTTTTGTATTAGTTTATTTAAAATACTTAGTTTGAATCAGACTATCTATTACTCATTATTATTATACTTAAGGTGCCTCTGTACTATTTGCCTTGTTTGCCTAGGGCAATTTTAAATTTAAATAAACTTTTTTTCTTTCAATACATCATAGCTTTTATTTAGTACATAGTATTGTTTAAATTTTAATTTTTTCTAGGCAAACAAGACAAAGTTAGTCTGATCCAAAATAAGCATTTTAAATAAACTGACACAAAATAGTAAAAAAAGGGACGATAAAGTGAATTTATTAAATAAATGCATAAAAAAGTTTTCCATCTGGTGCAGACTTTTCCGCGGACAATTTATATTTTCAAATTTTGAAAAAAAATATAATATCATATTCCCACGGATTTAAGAAAAATATATTAACTGATGGAATGCCAAGGTATTCATTTATTAGTTTAACATTTCTTTTCTTTATTAAAGCATTTCTTTGTTAAAATTTAAAATATAGCTTTTTACGATATAGGTTAGTATGGTTATACAGACCCTGTATACACATTACTATTTAGAGTTAGTTTTGGAGCAATATGCTTACAAAGAAGCATTTTTTTAAAATTTTGACCAAGTTATAGTAGTAGTAGATATAACGATGAAACGACAACGAACAATCTGAAACTCTCCAATTTACTTGATTAATATTTAATATATAGGTATTTTGAATATAGGTTGCAGCACTAGCACGAAGGGTCGAACGTCTAGAAGACCTAGCCAAGGAACTTAGTGGTGAAAAAGGCGAAGTTCATCCATTTAAATGCAATCTTTCGAAAGAAGGAGAAATACTGGAAACATTTAAAAGAATTACAGACGAGCTGGGACCAACCCATATTTTGGTAAACAACGCAGGAGTTTCACATAATACTAACATTATAGACGGCGATACTGAGATGTGGAAATCTATATTAGGTATATTTTTAAATTTGGTTAAAAATAATCAAAATGTGTTCTCGAATTATAGGTTTAAAAGGACCGGTGTCAGAATAATGTTTTATAACTACAATTAACAAACCAAAAATAAAGGTATTTACCTACAATTAACTAACCAGGCGATTTTGACTGCAACATGAATGATATGGGCTAACAATAGTACTCATTCAGTATCTTCTTGTACTCCTTTGAAAATGACCCGAAAGGGCCGAAACGTCAGGAGACTGATTAAATTTGTGAAACATAACAAGTAGTTATTATTTTTTCTTCCTGTGCAATGGAACAACAGTTTCACCAGGCATGTAGCATGTAGCCCAATACAAATTAATTAAATAGTCATAGTCAAGATTGATTCATTAGTAAATAAAGAATTAAACTAACCGGGTCACTCCAAAAGTATTTAATTACAAAATTGCAAATCGCAAAAGCGACATCATCTTTCATATCAATCCATCAAAACAATCAAAACAATAACACTAAAAGTAAGGTGGAAATCTAATTGCACAAAGTTCTTTAACTGTAGTTAACCAACCAGACCTCTTTAACTGTGCCATTAATTAAATTTTGGTAATCATAATGTACTCATAATCAAATTGCCTGATTAGTACATCAAGAATTAAGTTAACCGGGTCACTCTAATAATAAAAAAATCGTTTCTGAAAATGTCATTTATTTCGAAGTGAAAGTTACTGCACAAAAACATCGATGACAACATCAAAACTAGACAGCGATGTTGAACATCGATGAAAAATAGCGAAGAAAAAATATCGACGATAATCGACGGCATATATTATACAGAGTGTTCATTTATAAACTTCCCACCTCGATTTTCCTGCTTTAAAATGAAAATGTGGAAAATCGCTCGGACCCGTCGATTTTTATTTCGAGGGGGACATCTTTTACGTATATTGTCAATCTTGTTACTTCAAGCCCCTAGGAGGGAGGGGGGAAGATCTAAATCTTAAATGGATAGGTACCCCTATTTTATATAATTTTTTTGGATTCTGCATAAAATTCAAAACATTTTTTAATAAAAGCATTATTAGTCTATACTTACCAGTTTCCGAGATATTTACTCTTGAAAAATTACATTTTTGAACTTTGACAGCGTCTAGCTTTCTAACTGTACGTCTTAGAGCAAAACGGCCTACATGTCCCTATCTTCGATTTTTATTATCTTTCCAACAGTGTGAACTTTCGGTTAAACCGGATGTAAGAAATATAGTACTTCCGGTTTGTTCGAAGATATTAAAAATGGAAGATAGGAACATGTAAGCCGTTTTGCTCTAAGACGTACAGTTAGAAAGCTAGACGCTGTCAAAGTTCAAAAATGTCATTTTTCAAGAGTAAATATCTCGGAAACTGTTAAGTATAGACTAAGATTGCTTTTATTGAAAAATGTTCAGAATTTTATGCAGAATCCAAAAAAATTATATAAAATAGGGGTATCCATTTAAGATTTAGATCTTACCCCCCCCCCTTCTAGGGGCTTAAAGTAACAAGATTGACAATAAACTCAAAAGATGTCCCCCTCGAAATAAAAATCGACAGGTCCGAGCGATTTTCCACATTTTCATTTTAAAGCAGGAAAATAGAGGTGGGAAGTTTTCAAATGAACACCCTGTATATATATCATCTGGCATATTAGAGATTAAGGTAGACATTTTTATATATTATTATTATATACCATTTTATGACATTTGTCATTTTTGTAGGTACTTATGTAGTATATTGTACAAATGTGGCGAGTTACGGAAGGGACGAGGAAAGGGAGGGAGGTGCTTTTGTTGTTGTTAATGATTTTTTCGTCTTCGTTCGCTGCCAGGGCTATCAGCCCTTGGTTTCTCGCTTTCTATGACCTACCGATTAGGGAGTGTGTTTCTTCCCCCGCACCCCACGAGGTTTTCGATCTCATCCGGCCTGATTACTGGTGTGAATGGGGTGGGTTTGGGGACCATACATTTTTCACTCTTCCCTAATTTTTGCTCGACGCTGGACTCAAGTCAAGACTTATACCACTAAAATCCACCGGGCTCGAACTCGAACCAGTTTGCCGGCAGTGGGATAAGAACCCACAAACTCTCGTTCTAGAATTATCACCGACTGCCGCGTTAACCACGGAGCCACCGATGCCGTTCGGAGGGGAGTGGTGTGCTCCTGTTTAATATTTCCTGCAATGTTTACCTATTTACACATTTTTTATTGACATACCCAGTTAGGCCTTGATTTTTTGAAATTAATATGTAAATATGTTTTTGTTTGTTTCTCCCTTTTCTATAGATATACCTTTAACAGGAATTATATTATTTGTTACATACAAAATATCGGTAGATCATCGTTATTTTAATCTTTATGATATTAAAGATTTAATGAAAAAGCTATAAAATGTTCTAACAATTTTCAGGAAAAACTAAAATTAAAAAAAAACTCCCATTTATCGTCATGTTCATTGTTTATAAAACATATTTTATAATACAAAAACATTTAACAGATGCGCAGTCAGAAAAATCTCCAATAAGGGAAAATCCATATCTAATGCTAAAGGCCTATAACAGAGTTGACATAACATAGATTTTGCAATAAGATACAAAAAAATTATATTTTATTAATCAATTCCTTAAATTAACTTTTTACTATTTTTTCAATCAAAAGTCGTTACCACAGTCGGAATACATCTAGTTTCCAGCCAGCATCTTTCCTTGTGTCCTATTGTTTTTTTTTCTAAGTTTCGGGATGTAAAGATTCACATCTCCTATAAGGGAAATAACTATTACACTTTTCATAGCATATTTGGAGTGGGCTCTACCTTAATTATAAAATTTGTGCCAAATATCTCGCAACATGAACGACTGAAAATGTATTTAGAATGCATTACTCTAGGTGGTGTCGAACACTTACCATGGAAATATCTGTAGAAGAGAGTCAAATCACCAACTTGTCTTCGATGTTCTAAGCTGTCGAGGTTCTTAGTCAGCTCGTGGTCGCCGATTAGACGAACGGCTCTCCTTTAGATAGAATCCAACAACCGAAAGGTATGCTTCGGTGCAGAACTCCAGATATGAGAGCAGTATTCCAGTGATAGTCGAATCTGGGCTTTATAGAGTGTCAAAAGTTGTTGTGATGTATACAACTTTTTGGTACGGAAAAGTATACCGAGCTTCTGAGAAGCTGCCCTGGCGATTGCCACAACGTGATAATGCCAAGACATATTTCCTCCCAGGTTGACACCCAGCAAATTAATAGACAAAGTCAGTGGAATTGCGTGTCCTGCCATAACGATATCGGGTTCTGCAATGTTAACCTTCTTAGAGAAAACTGCTGTCTGGGTTTTTTGAGCGTTAAATTCGACTTGGTTACTGTCACCCCAAGACAAAATTTCTTCCAGGTCTTTATTGAGGCGCGATACCTCATGTTGTCTGCAAAGATGTGCGTCAGCAGCCGATGTTTGAGATTTTAAAGTAAAGGATGAGATAAGTGTGCTGTCGTCAGCAAAGCTATATATTGGATTTTCTGTTTTCGCTAGAAGGTCGTTAATGTACAGTAAGAAGAGAGTGGGGGATAATATGGACCCTTGAGGAACACCAGCATTGATGGTGAAGGTGTCTGAGAGAAACCCGTCAATCGCCACTTGCAGAGAACCATCCTTAAGGAAGCTAGACAACCATGAACAAAATCGACCGGGCATACCATAAGAACGCAGTTTACTTATGAGCCCCCCCTCGTGCCAGACATGGTCAAAGACTTTAGAGATGTCCAGTGCAATAGCCCGGGACTCCCCATGATGTTCGATTGCGTTGCTCCAAATATAAGTGACATAGGCTAGAAGGTCTCCTGTTGATCTGGACTTACGAAAACCATACTGATGGTCGCTGATAATTTTAAGGCCTTCTAGGTATTTTAGAAGTTGTTGGTTAATAGCTTTCTTCATCACCTTTGATATAACTGAAAGCAATGCGACTGGTCGATTGTTGTTTGGCAGGGTTTTCTTGCCTTTCTTTGGTATAGGCTGGATTCGCGCCTTTTTCCAGCAAGATGGTAATATTCTTTTTTTGTAGGATAGGTTAAAAAGTCTACAAAATACTGGTGTGAGTTTATCGGCGCATTTCTTAAACACTATAATAGGAATTTCATCCGGACCAGAAGCTTTTTTGGCATCGAGCCCCTTCAGAATTCGTTTGACAGGACGCTGATGGAATACGATATCAGTCATTTCCAATCGAACTGCTGGAATGTTCGGGGGTGTTTTTCCCTGAAAGTCCACCGTGGAGTGTGAAGCAAATAGTTCTGCGAGTAAGTTCGCTTTATCTTTAGCCATGGTTGCTATTGTGCCGTCAGAACGTGTTAGCGTTGGAATATTTGATTTGGTAAAATTTTGACTGACGGCCTTAGCGACTGACCAAAAGGACCTAGATCCGTTAGGACTGGCGAGAAGTTTATTTTTGATCCTCATGTTATGAGCCTCTTTGTTTTGATCTATCGTTTGCTTACACTGGTTTCGAGCGGTAACAAAGATTCACATCGGTAGGATTTTTACGCCATTGTCGGTGGGCTAGATTTTTAGCTCTGACAGCACGCTGTCCAATGTAATTCTACTTCGTGTGGTAGGAAATTGATTGTCCGCATCGTCTTTAACAGGAGAGCAATTAATTGTTTTATTGTCAAGGATATAAAATTTACTAACCCTAAACTTTATTATGTGGTTTTTAAAACCACAAAAATGTATAGGAACATTTTGTATGCATGTACCCTGTAGTACAAAATAATGGTAAACTTACATAATTTGGTTATAGCACCAAAATGTTTTATTATACTAAAAAGGGGGTTCTCAAAAATATTTCGATTTCTCACGATCATTGTATGCGTCTGTCTCAAAATTACTTGACGGGAAATGGCGACATTTTATACAGGGTGTCCGGAAAAAGGAGGTCAATCCGTCTACCATATATTCCTTTGGCCAAAAGTATATTATTATGACTTTTATAATGCCATTTTTCATTTTTGACCCTAATGTTCGATAAACAGGGCGTCAAAGTTTGAAATTAAAAACTCATTTTTTGAATAATTCAAGTGTTTAATATAGTATATTACATAACAAGTGTTGAAAGTGGTATACTTTCCAAACAAGGAGTACCTAAATATACATACAAAAACAACAAAACAAAAAGCTAAAACATAACCTCAACATTATAGATAGATGGAGATGGAGTTAAATATCCATAGCTTGTTAATTATAAAAGTTCTATCTATATTCGATTTGTTTTTAATATTGCAAAAATAAATTTACTTACATAAAGCATATTTGTCCCATATATAAACATTGTGTGGATATTTTTATCCTAGATAATTGTAAAATTATAAATCGGTATTTCCTAGGGTATTCTGTTTCTGCTCTATAGCTGCCCCTCTTTTTTTCTGTGGTTCAACTCAGTTGACATGTTTGGTGGGTTGCCTGACATATTTTCAAGGCGCAGTTTAAATGTATTATCAGCAGAGCAACATTCAAATTTTATTAACATTCACTGACATTTTTTGACGTCTCTAACTTAAATGGCCAATAATTGTCCTTTCCATTACCTAAAGGTCGATTTATAAACTTGACGTTCCGTTTGCGTTCGCCGTTTGCGTTCACCGTTTGCGTCGACGTCCGTAGACACGAAATTCGACTGTTTATAAACTTGACGTTGGCGACGTTCAAAGAATGACATAACCTGCTTTCCTTTTGACTTTTCGTGTGATTAATATTGTGTTTTTACTGTTTTTGTTATTCTCAAAATGAACAAGGAAGATTAATTGCCGGAGTGGGAATTATCCTTTGTACCTATGTGGTCTTAAAACGACAGACACAGGACATAAACAAACTTTAAAATGACTGCAAATCATATGGTAAACATCACATGATAGACAAATACGATTTTGATTGGCTCTTTAAATCTGCTACGACGTTTCTACGAACGGCACGAACGGAAAAAGATAAAATTGGTTTATGTCGAACGGAAGGGAACGGCAAGACCGACGCAAACGGCAACGTCAACGTCAAATATAAATGATCTTATGGAACTCTGTGCTTTTAAGTTGAAACGGCGAGCGCAAACGGCGAACGCAAACGGAACGTCAAGTTTATAAATCGACCTTAAAGATTGTGACTTAACTTCAGAACGTTGCCAAGTCGAGAAAAATATAAATGATGCATACCAGCATTAAAGCGTTAATACTTTCTAAACAGAAACAACATGATTTATGAAAAATTTATAAATTAGCGAAAAAATGCCGGATACTTACCGATTTTGTAAAGTTATATGACTAATTTCTTATATTCTAGATACAAACATATTGGCCGTGGCAATATGTTCACGTGAAGCTATTCGCAGTATGAAGGAAAACAATATTAAAGGTCACATCATCAACATTAACAGCGAAGCAGGACATAAAACTATAGATTTTCCAAATCTAAGCCTTTATTCAGCTAGCAAATTCGGCCTTACCGCCTTAACTGAGACATTACGATTTGAAATTAATAGAGAAAAACTACCAATAAAAATTACGGTAAGTATAGCTTTTTCTAATGCCCGGTTTAATACACTCGAGTCGCCCGAATTCGAGATTACTAATAAATTAATTTTATGGTAAATCTAAGGTAGGTACTTAACACAAGCAGTTTATAAACAAGGACCTTAAATAATCCTTGAGTTACACCAAGCCCAACGGAAGGGCAGGGTTACCCTTTACTTGAGATATTATCTTAAAACAAATAATCTGGGAGTAAGGAGGACGCGCATTGAATCGGTATAGGACAGCACGGCTCAGCAGAGTCGAAAGGTATGCATGTAATTATAGGAAGAGGCGCTCACTGAATCGGTTCGGTCCGCTCCACATAATATATTATATACATATAACCATTTTGTATATTGCTAATGGCATGTTACAAGCTTGTGACCCCTATGGAGAATACAGAATTTATGCAGTTCACATCATTTTCTGGATCTGGTAAACACAATAGATATTTACCTTTAGATAAGCAAACAACAATCACGAAAGTGGCAAATTAAACAAAGCTACACCGGATTAGACATGCGCATTGCAACATTATCTTCTGACGAATGGGAAAATAGACAAGTCCCGGCTTTAAAATTTAAGTTCTTGCTCAAGAAATTGTAAAAGTTGACCTTCAATTTATTTTTACGTGTAAACAGCTAAAATTTGCCCCTAATTCTTTCCAAAAAAAAATTGGAATCTCGATTCAATTTTCGATCGATTTGGGAAATAAAATAGTTATTTCTGGCATTTTTTGTACTTGCAAACCTATCAGATTTTGAGGATAGAAAATTGTTTTTAAGGGTTTATTTCTAAAATTTGTTTAAAAATTATTCGTCGTCAATATAAAAAATGAGGTAAAATTATAGTGTTATAAATTGTTTTTCGTGAAAATAAACTTAAATTTTGACTAATTCTTTTTAAATAATTATTCTTTTTTGCAATTTCAGATATAATATTTTTAAAATGTAATTCAAATTTTAATTTAGAATCCAAAATTAAGCCCAAATATTTAAAAGAGTGTATAATTTCTAATTTTTCATCATTAACAAAAATATTTATATCTGTATTATTTACGTTATTTCCAATAACCATAAATTTTGTTTTAGAAACATTTAACTTTAATTTATTTATCTTTAAGCAGTTTGATGTAAGTAGGGGAAGGTGGGGCATAGTGTTACACAAAAAACATTTTGATTAATAATTTTTTTATTTGTCAAATTAAAATAACAATTTAATTTTGCTTAGGTTTGGTGATGTTTAGCAACTGATTTTCGGAGCGTCTGTTGCCCTAAATGTATAGGTTTTTTATAAAAAAATAATTATCTCTACACGTGTCGAATGTTACACTGTACCCCACTAGCGGGGCACTATGTTACACAAAGGGGGGAACAATGTTAACGTTTTAAATAAATTTAGATTACTTTTACTAATAGTGCTCTTTTTATTCAGAACAAAATACAAAAAAAAACAGGTAAAAAAATAAACATCAGTCTAAACAATAAAAAACAAGTCAAAACTCAGACAGAATCTCAAAATGTAAGATTAAAAAAAAAAAAACTCAAATGTTTCAATTTAGAATATTTAAATTAGTGTCAAATAACAAAGAAGTGTACACATTAAACACTATTTTAATTCATTACAGTATATGTGCAAATCAACAGAAAAAATTAACATTTCTGATCTTTTATTATTGTTTTACATGTAACACTGTTCCCCCAGTATAGTGTGTAATTCTGTGCTCCAATCGCATTTTTTCCAAAAATATGCTAGTTTTTAGGAAACAACATTTTTTTAGGTTATGTTTTACATGGCACTCTAATCTACAAACATGTTCTTTAAACATGATACCATAAAGTTTAGGATATATTATTGTCAAGAAACACAAGATAATTGTAAAACTGTAAAAAAAATTTACTTTTTGACTAAAAAAGTATAAAAAACTTACTTGGGTGGTAGAAACAATTCACATTTCACCACGCGTTCGGATAAATTGAAGGTAATAGTCTTAACTGGAAGTGGCAATTATTCCAGCTCCGGTGTTGCTTCGCGTAAGTTTATAATTCCGAATATAACACTGTACCCCGTGTAACACTGTGCCCCTCCTACCCCTACCTGGTTTTTAATTCAAAATTTAAAATTTCTATACAATTAAGAATATTTTTACCCTTTAATATAATAAAGTATCATCAGCAAACATTTAAATAAAACTTGGTTTCAAAATATTTGGCATAATATCATTTATATAAAGAATAAAAAATAATGAACCTAAAATGCTACCTTGCGGTAACCCAATATTATTATATTCCTTTTTAGAAAAATGTTATCAATTTTTGTTTTTTGTACCTTTCATATCTTGAATATTTTCTTTAATGTGGAATTATCACTAATAATCTCCCTAGCAGCAGAATTATTACCGATAATTTTTTTTAAGGTCACGCGAGGGAAACTTTCTAACAACAAAAACATGAGTGAAACCGAGGAAAAAATTATCGGGAATTAATTCTGCTGCATGGGAGATTCGGTAAGAAAATTTCATAAATTGGAGTTTCTTTTAATGTTCCTGAAATTTTAGTAATAAACCTTAGTTAGTAACAAGTAAAATCAACTTCTATTGTGATTGTATTTTGTGTAAATAACAGTATTAATCATACAACTGATTTACAAATTCATTAAAACTTATAACAAAAAATACAATTAATCCCTTCCTGTTAATCAAGTAAATTTTTAACTGTGCATTTTAGATGGATGTAACATCAGCAGAGCAAAATTCAAATTTGATAATTATTCACTGACATTTCGTGACTTCTCAAATTTAGATAGGAAATTGTCATTATAAATGGCCTTAAAGATGGTGACTTGATCTTAGAACGTTGCCAAGTCAAGAATGATATCAAATTATACCGGCATTAAAATGTTAATATGTCGTAATACTCCAGTACGTGGGTATCAAAAAGGGGTGTTTGAATGCAAAAGGTGGGGTAGTAGCGATTTTGTAGTATGTTTTTAGGCTTAAGGCCCTAATGAAAAATCCAAGTTTTCGACCTCGAGGCACATGCGCTCGAGCCGCCATCTTGAATTGTAGGTACAAAAATTTGGTTTTTTGATAATAACTCAAAAACAGTGGCTTTCACGACAAAAGATATTCTATACAAATTTAAAGAGAATAAAATTTCCTACATTTTTTGTAAAATTTTTTTTTGTAACACACATATGTTAGGAGTTACAGCTCCGTGAAGTTGCACTATTTGAAAAAAAAACTATTATATTTTGTTATTTGGCTATTTAGCACCAGCCGAAAGTTCTATCTACTTCCGTAAACCTGGAAGAGGAAAACTGCTGAGAGGTTATATTCAGCAAGTAGCCTCAAATACCAAGAAGCAACCAAGCACATTCTGTTCTTACATGCCTTCAGTGGTTGTGACACTACGTCATCCCTATTCAATCAGGAAAAAACTACAGGACACCGACAATAACCAATCCGGACCATCGAAACGTACCAAAATGTAGTAGAAATTAATTTTTGTAACGCTCTTAAATCATAATTTATTATTCTTAAATTTAAAAAGAAAATGCGATATACTTTTCTCCTTTAACTTTGTTTACGAAAAGTTAAATAATAATATTCAAATGCCTATAGTTTTTTTTTATAATTATGTAAAAGTAAAACTAGGTATAGTTATATATTTATAATAAGAATAATAAAATAAAACAACCAAAAAGTTTCCGCATTTTTTTTTCAAATAGTGCAACTTCACGGAGCTGTAACTCCTAACATATGTATGCTACGAAAAAAAATGCTACAAAAATGTAGGAAATTTTATCCTCTTTAACTTTGTATAGAACGTCTTTTGTCGTGAAAGCCACCGTTTTTGAGTTATTATCAAAAAAACAAATTTTTGTACCTAAAATCCAAGATGGCGGCTCGAGCGCATATGCCTCAAGGTCAAAAACATGGATTTTTTATTAGGTCCCCAAGCCTAACAACATACTAAAAAATCGCTACTACCCCACCTTTTGCATTCAAAAAATCCCCACGACCTGGACTATAAAGGGTTGAGGATCGGTTATGGGGCAAAATTTATGAAAAATATCTAGAATTGATTGTAGAATGTAAGAATATAAAAACATAGTACCCATATGTAAGATGTTTCATTAAAAAAGTTAAAAGTTGATACACGTAGCATTTTTATGATTCACCCCTGTAGGTATAGTATCTTTTAATAACAAAAAATGCATTGCAAAAAAATTAGTTTACTGGGTTCGTCGTAAAAGACTGATCCATTTCTATATCATAACGCTGTAAATGCGTAACGCATAACACATAAATGAACTGTGTTTTTCCCTCTGATAATTCTACCACGGTTGCAAGTAATAAAGCTTTGATCTTGTTCTCGTCATTATTATTTTTTTTAATTTGATTTATATCATTGTAGAGTATTAGTCCTGGATATGTTAAGACAGAATTTGCAAAAGCCAATTTTGATATAGCGGATGATATTACGAAGAATATGCCTGGATTAGAGTCCCAAGATCTTGCCAATGCAACTGTGTATACTTTGTCCACTCCTGATCACGTAAATGTACGTATAGTGATATTTATTAATGGTAGTGAATCAATGTCCGGAACCTCGTCTAGAGCTAAAGATATTGCACCGAGAACCTTTTTACTATATTATCTTCTAAACATATTTATGACTTTTCTTAAACGGATTGCGCGTATTCTAGTGGGTGCCGGCGTTGATCTGTTTCTAATCTGCAAAACGGCAGATGTTTTGGTGAAAACGCAAATAGCGTTCCCTATACTGGATTGTGATGCAGTTTGTGGTTTATTTGTCTACCTTTCGATATTACCAGTGTGACTGCCTTTTATATTGGAGTTGATTCCGCTGGGATGGCGCTACGGTGTATTGATAGCCGTTTTGTTTTGGTAAAAGGCTTTTAATACATCTTACAGCCGTTGTCGAGATTGCTTGGGTTATGGCTGCCCGTAGAGTTCTAACAAGGACAAAACGGCCGTTGTGGTCTACCCGCCCCAAGGTACCATTGTCTTTGGATCACTGTGTATTCCAATATAAAAAAAACAGTTACACACTTGTCCGATATGCGACAATTATTCGCTTTTAATTATTTTCGCGGACACTATATTATCTTCTAATTATTTTTTATGTTTTTTTTTAGATAAAAGAAATTCAACTTTGTGTTCAAGGATCGAATATTTGATTAAAAGAAATCGCAAGTTTAAGAGGTATATGGTTGCCGGTATTTGATATATTGCATTGACATTTTAAAAACTTTATTCTATGTAAAAATAAAGGCAATAAGTTTTTTTTATTCTTTCGTTTTTTATACTTTCGTATATATGGAACCAATTCCAATATTTAAATAGGTTTTAAGGGTGTTTTATCACTTACATGCTTATAGGAAAATATTTTTACGAAACAATTAATGGTGCATCATCTAATTTCAAATTAACCCAATTTTTGCCCTCCGCTGCAGCTGTCTCAAATTTATCCGAAACCGCACATACGATATATTTCAATTTAAAAAGATGGAAAGACCTATCTTTGCACTCTCTTTCTTATGTAGCAGATTTTCCGATCACCCTGCGTTAGTATAAATAGGCCAACTTTAAACATTCATTTTTGCAACAAAAAGGATTAAATTAAAAGTATATGTTACCAAACAAACAACATTTTGAACCTTTAGCTATCCAGTGATACCAAATTTATACCTGTTTAATTAATTTTTACTGGTGATATTTGGTGACAACCGAACGCCTGCAACTATTTTTTAAATATTTATCTCAGCTATCGTTAATAGTATACAAGTCAAATGTACAAACATTACTTTATTATTTCAAAATAAACAAATATATTATCAGGAAATCAATCCGATAGGTTTAGAAGGTTTTGAGTAAATGGTATAAACGCATGTCGCGAGTAAAAGCGATGGTATATGATTCTAAATTCACTGAGGAAAATGATCTAATACAACAGGTTTGCTAAGACGTAGTTTGTATTGATAGCTTATTTTTTCTTAACTTATTAAATAAATTGCTGTGTATTAACCCCAGCATATAAAATGGGACATTCTAGGTCTAAGCGAAACAAGGCTAAAGGGAGAGCTAACTACGTCTCTTAAATCTGGACACTTATTTTGTCAAAGCAACTCTGAATCAGACTGGAGGAGTTGCTCTATTGATAAACAAACGACTGAAAAATCGGGTTACAAAGATACAATGTATGTCGCCCAGAGTTATATACGCTATGCTAAAGATTAATAGTAGGTATAGCCTACAGGTAGTTTAGGTATATGCCCCAACCAGCACCTCTGACATTGAAGAAGTAGAACAATTATACGAGGATATAACCACTGCAAGAAAAAAAGAGATAGCCAACTTCGTTGTAATCATGGGAGACTTTAACGCAAAAATCGGCCAAGGCACGGACGAGTATACCTACCCCAAACGTAGGTAATTTTGGTCTTGGTCAGAGAAATGACAGAGGAGAAATGCTAATAGACTACTGTAGAAACGAAAAGCTGTTCTGCATGAACTCCTTCTTCCAGAAGCAGCCACAAAGAAGATGGACGTGGAGGAGTCCGGATGGTACCATCAAGAATGAAATCGATTATATTCTGACAAACAGAAAGGATATATGCAAGGATGTCACCGTCTTGAACCGTTTTGATACTGGTAGCGACCACCGCATGGTCCAAGCAAATATAGAGGTAAACGTAAGGCTTGAAAGAAACAAACTGATAAAAAGACCGAAATACCCAACTACGGAAGTGTTGAGTCATAACAATGACACTTTTCAACGTATTCTAAAAACGAAATTAGGAGGACCAGAAAGAAACACACAGGATATAGATGAAATCTGCAACGACATTTCGAGCAGCATCCAAGTCGCAACAAGAAGTATATGCCACAAACAGAAGGACAAGCTCAGCAAAATTGATCCGCATACAAAGAACCTAATTAAATTAAGAAGAGAAACGCATCGGGAAGACCCAGAATATAAAGAACTTAACAAGGAAATCAACAAGAATATCCGAAAAAACCTAAGAAATTAGAATACTAATCTGATTAGGACTACAATTGAGGATAACAAGAATATGAAGGTTTTGAGATCCAAGCTATCAAACGGAAGGCCAAGAGTTACAAAAATAAAGAACCAGAATGGCATTGTGGTCAGCGACCGGAGCGAAATAATTACTTCTACAAAAACTTATACAGTTCTGCAAACCAAGAAGCAAATCAATACCAAAGAAAAAATAATATAAAATGAAGAACAGAAAAAGCCCAGGAGAAGATCACCTGCAAACCCTCCGTACTATCAATGAAAAAAGTACCGAGTATAACATACCACTACATTTAGCCTTTGTAGATTACCAGAAGGCTTTCGACTCCATCGAAACGTGGGCAATTCTGAGGTCGTTGGACAACGCTAGGATAGACTCCAGATATTCAAACCTTATAAAGCACATTTATAATAATGCCTCTATACATGTAAAAATAGACGAAGACCTAAAAACTGAAAAGATACCAATTAAAAGAGGAGTCAAGGAGATACAATCTCACTGAAGCTATTCACACTAACGTTGGAGGATGTATTTAAAAAACTAGACTGGCCGGATAAGGGGATCAATATAGACGGATTACGGTTGCGTTTTGCCGAAGATATTGTGATCATCGCAAACACAGGCGAAGAGCTCAGGAGTATGATACAGGAGCTCCATCAGGCATCGCTGCAGATTGGACTTACGATGAAGCAAAAACAAAGGGCATGAGCAATGAGAACATCGAGGTAACGGTAAAATGATCATCGTTTAGAGAATGCTCCTGAATACATATACCTGGGCCACAATATCAAGCTGGGTAAAGAAAACCAATATTCCCAGATTTCAAGAAGAGTGAGCGTTTCCTGGGCGGCTTTTGGCAAAATAGGATTCATACTCAAGTCCCACGAATTCCCTATAAACCTCAAAAGGAAACTATTTGAATCATGTGTATTGCCGGTGCTCACGTATGGACTCGAGACAATGTCCATTACCCGCAAATCGGCTGACAAATTGCAAACTACACAGAGAGCAATGGAGAGGACCATGCTTGGAATATCCCTGAGGGACAGGATTCGAAACGATGAAATCCGGAGAAGGACTGGGGTAACGAGTGTGTTGAGGATCGTGGCAAGAATTAAATGGCAATGGGCCGGCCATATAGCGAGACAAGACCAACATAGGTGGACACGCAGGACCTTGGTGTGGCGCCCGAGAGAGACCAAGCGAAGCGTGGGCAGACCACAGAGGCGATGGCGGGACGATATCCGGAATATCGCAGGAAAAAACTGGCTTCAGATTGCTAAAGACAGAAGGGCATGGAAAGATTTGGAAGGTGCCTACATCCA
This sequence comes from Polydrusus pterygomalis, assembly GCA_963969555.1. Lineage (NCBI taxonomy): Eukaryota > Metazoa > Arthropoda > Insecta > Coleoptera > Curculionidae > Polydrusus > Polydrusus pterygomalis. The sequence goes on from OZ018375.1 coordinate 144,614,995, forward strand.
GGAGTGGATCAATACAGGCTGAAGAAGAATACCAGCTTTAGTGTTATATCAATTCCAGATTTGCTAGAACAGTGGTAGTGGCAGTAATAGTAATCTGCTCTATTAGCAGCACAGTCTTGTTGAATAATGAACGACTTTCAATAAAGCAATTTTGATAAGAAATAAATTACATCTTTTCAATACGACGCATTTTATTCCCAGTAAAGCGCTTTCCTTGCAATAAAGAAAGCAGAACAGCGTCTCCAAAAACGAATTGTATCCGTTAGAACCTATAAGCCACCAAGACGTTGGTTGGGGTTCGTAGCAATCGGCAATTGCCGCGCGCCCTAATATTAGTTTTAACGTATTTGTTGAATTTGATTGATCGTATCAATACCTGTTTCAAAGAATTTATTTTTACTTTGTACTTATATAGGTCTTTTAAAACTTTACATGTCAGATAAAGCAATAGAAGATTCTTATTTCGCACAACCCATCATTAGTATTGGACTTTATAATCTATGGACGAATTTAACGATCTCAGTAAACCATGTTGCATAATAGATAATCATAATATGCAATGTTAAACGACAAGACCAATATCACACTAGAAGCTATTTAAATTTTTGAGAAGTACAGTACTGATTTTTAATGGTAAGTAATTTGCTTTATTAACCGTAGCAAGCAAATGTTATTATGATTAATATCACGTTTCATTACAACTGCCAGTCGGAACTAATACAGTATATAAAACAAGATTACACCCCCTTCTTAATTACTGTGAATATTCAAAGCAATAATGGCTATAAACCATTCTACGGTAACATTAACTCCTATTTCCTATTGGCTGAATTACCGTGAAATGTTTACTACGCAACGGTCTAGCAATTTTCGTTGTCTTACAGTATGAAAGCGCGTTGCTGTCACATATAGTTTTAAACAGTTGTGTAAAGAATAATATGTAAATTCTTATATGGAATAGAAGGATTTTTCTCAGTGTACAAATTATTGTATCTACAGCCACAGAAATACTTAAAAAAACCAAAATGAAAAGAAAATACTTTGAAGCAACTTGACGTGTGAGCTTGTAGCTTGCCACGTCCAACTACTAAAACTTTTTGAAATAATAACTTGTTGATGCCATTTGTGGTTGTGTTATCAAAATGCTAAGTTTTCTCGTAAATAGGACTAAGTGAAGGTCAAGCTAAGTGATCTATGTGCCAAAATTCAAAAAAAAATTTTTTCTATTTATATGATCTATGTACCTATGCCAATGTCCTACTAGAAGATCTAAGTGCCAATTTCATCCTATTCGTTATAAAAAGCATTCATAGATGGCGAGAATCTGAATCCCAGATACTGTATCTCGCATACAGAATCCCAGTATAAAAGGAGCCTTAGACCTTTTCTATATTTTTTTGTTCAATTTATGTAACCACAAACGTTTTTTCGATTAACTGATATTAAAATTTTCTCCTACGAATGTTTTTGTGTATGTTTAATAACACAATATCAATAAAAAAATATACTATTGTATTATTCTTAGCTTTAAAACAGTTTTTTACATTTTCTGGTAGTTTTCGATTATGGCACTTAGATCCCTTCGCTTGACCACTCTTCAAGTATTCACAATGAATTTTTTTTAAATTTTCTTAGCATAATCATTCAGGAACTTACAAAACTTAAAAGTACTGCAGATATACTTTTTAAAACTACAGAATAGTGACAAAATGGAGGTTATTATGAAATTATTACAATTAATATGAAAAAATCAGTCCAAAAGAAATAAAGTATATATTTATTTCTAATTTAAACGACCTTACTACTTAATATCCAATATAGCGTGTCATCAAAAATGGACACGTATAGCAGAAAACATTTTTTATCCAAAGAAAATTTATATTTAAATTAAACTTTGTCCTTAAATTTCGGTCTTTACTTTATTGGTAGGCAGCTAGTTAATTAAATATTAAACTTTATTTCCATAGCCATTTCCATAGTGATATTGATTATTATCCAGAATTAAATAAAATTAACTGGTAAGCATTGGTGTATTTTAACTACGAACTTGAAGGTAGTAGGTCATTATTTATTCTAGAAGTACAATCAATAACTATTATTTTTTTTTCATAAGAATAATATTATAATATAAATTAAGGTGTTGTTATTGTACGCTACAAAATGGTTCTTTCTATGGATAGATTTGTTGGGAAAGTTGCTGTAGTAACTGGTGCTTCTGCAGGTATTGGGGCTGCTATTGCTGAAGAGTTGGTAAAAAGAGGAGTTATCGTAAGTAAAAATGTTGTATTTTTAATTTAAAGAAAGAATAGCAAATATTTGCAAGCAGATGGTCGATTCTGGAAACGTCCTAATTGAAAAGGGGCATTTTTGGCGTCACATTGGCATATTTTTCATTAACTCGGTAGACCTTGAATAAGTACAACCTTTTGCAAAACGAAAACTTTTTGTATGACAGTGACCAAGATCTATAAACTACTATAGGTTGTCTCATTATCAGCATTCGGGCAAAGGGTCCTCGCGGAGAGGTGGGAGATGAGACGTCGGTTGGCGTCAGTGACGATTTTCTAGTGTCTCTTCACCATTGTTATATCGTTGTTTTCGTTAATTGCAATATTGTCTGTGGTTTGTTATCTCAGTGCCAGTTTCCTAGTTTTTCTTAACTGAATATTTTTATGCGGGATGTTTCTCAAAATACGTTCACCGCTATAACTTTTCTGTATTTATAGATATTAAAATAAAGTGTTGAGATTATGCATAAAATATAAGTCTGCATTTATTGCCATAATTTTCAATTTGTTAACGCTTCCGGTTTGACCGGAAATTACCTTGACTTTGGTATTTTAAATGGGACATCTTGGATATTATTACTTATTGGGATTCAGCATAACATTCTGAGTAAAATGACACCTTACTTATCATTTTTCGACGTGTTATAACATTTTTATGTTTATTTTTTATTTTCAATCTAGAGTGCTACAAATTAATTGAATCTGTTAATTTATAGTCCAGTAGTATATGGAAATTAAAATTATGTCATAATAATTGACTTTTTCAGTTTCACAAGCGTTTAAAAAATAAAATTTTGTTTTCTTGACGTTTACTCCATTTTTCCAAATGGAACGATGGTAGTTCACTAGGATATATTTACAATATATATTATTGTTTTCACTTAAGGACATTTTTTAATACTATATTCATATCAGCATACGGTTTGACAAATTAATTTCTATAGACTGTCGACGACGTCTATTATCTAATTATTCAATCTCGAGGAACTCTCAAAAATAGTTTATTATTTTTCCAGAAATATTATTTGCATTTATTGAAATCAATAAATCTCGCTGACTGACATCGTATTTCTTTCAAAATAATTGTTCTTTTCTATATTTAAAGGCATAAATTGAAAAAAGATTTTATGACATCATTATAACCGGTATATAAGAACAGTAGTTTTCAATTCCCATAAGCAGTTAAAGTTAAGCAAGAAAATAACTAATTTCCTTTAAAAAGTACCGGAATAATGATATTAAGACGCTTATAATAATCATAATGACCTTTGCTAGGGCGATATGAATGTGAACTAGAACTCGTTGCACGAATGAAAATCTAACGTTTAAAAGCGAAGGAATATTGTATCAAGAAAAGTGAAAAAGTTGCCTAATTGTATCCAAAAAGTGCAGTTTCAATTATTATTGTTTGGGTTTGTTCACGTTTCAAGAATTAACCCCAGTGTCTTATCTAAACCGCAGTCAGGTTAGCAACGGCTTTTGGCAACGGAAATGCGACGCATCGAAGCAGACTCCAAGCGGCGATCGGACCGACCGCGTCTATTGCATGGCCTAAACAATCTGCACCGCGAATAAAATAATGTTCTTGAAACTACTTATGTTTAATAGTAATATGCTTAAGAAAACGAAGATTTTTATTATAAAAAATGGAAAAAATTGTGAAAATTATTTATTTGTTTATTTAAACTTAATTATTCGGGTTCGGGTTTGGTAGCTTTTTTAGCTAAAAAGCGGTCGGAATAAGATCATCCACGAGTGATAACTAAAGAAAAGTAATTAATAAATCTATTTTTGCTTATATTCATAATATTTATTATATATATATATATATGATATGATATGAAAAAGGCAGACGGAAACTTTCCCAAAAATACACAAAAAATTTATTTATTCTTTAATAATTTCCCATTTGTAGCTGAAAAACCAACGTTGCTGGGAGTTTTATTGTTCTAAAATGTAGGTACTACCTTACCAAGTATGGTTCCAATTCGATATTGAAAAGGCCGGCGTAAATTTTTCTGCAAAATTACGACAAAGTTGAAAAATTATAACAAAACAATAGGTTTAAAACAAGAATATGTTTTTTAGCGAAAAAGCGATCTGCCGAAGACCTCCCAGTGGTCACAATCGAAGAAGAGCTATGGTACAATCTAGTTTTGCTTGTATAAGCGATAAGCCGACGGAAACTATTCCACAAACCAGGACCGAACTTTTAAAACATAAAACAACTAATTTAATCTTTAATAATATCCCATTTGCCGCTGAAAAACCACCGTTGCTGGGGGTTTTATTGTTCTAAAATGTGGGTACTACCTTACCAAGTATGGTTCCAATTCGATATTAAAAAGGCCGGCGTAAATTTTTCTGCAAAATTACGACAAAGTAAAATTGAATTAATCTTTAATAATTTCCAACTTGTAGCTGAAAAACCACCGTTGCTGGGGGTTTTTTTGTTCTAAAATGTAGGTACTACCTTACCAAGTATGGTTCCAATTCGATATTAAAAAGGCCGGCCTAAATTTTTCTGCAAAATTGCGACAAAGTAAGATTAATTTAATCTTTAATAATTTCCCATTTGTGGCTGAAAAACCACCGTTGCTGGGGGTTTTATTGTTCTAAAATGTAGGTACTACCGTACCAAGTATGGTTCCAATTCCAATGGTATTAAAACTTGTTCGGGACAATAAACAATATCCATATTAAATAACAAAAACTCCGCAGTTGAATGAGTCCGTTTACCGTGGAATAAGTCTTCTGATATATAATTTAGGGGTTTTTTGGAATGAGAAAATTTTTTATTGTAATTTTTAATAAATTTTTCAAAGATTATTCATTTAGTGTCGATCTGTTTAATACGCGTTTGCTTATTACGCGATTGTGCAGAATTTAAGTAATGAAACTGGCACGTAGTAAAATTGACGTGAACCAATGTCCAGTGATCGTCTGTTTGATTTACCGGAATAATAAATTCGTTAACATTCTCGAGACTTTTAAAACCAGCTTTGACCGTTTTAGTTGGGAAAATCGATGTACCTTCGACCCATGCCCATACAGTTATATCTGACAAATTTATTTGTTTCATTTTTTCAAGAATTAGATCTATAACAAAATTATCAAGCCAATAGATATTATAATTATTTTTACCGGAAACCGCAGCCGGTACATTTAACGACCTGAATCTCCCGGAAGCTAGACAATTTATTGGACGCATAAATCTACTGTTCGGAAAAATGGCTACCGAGAAATCTGGGGGAAAATTTTTATAGTACTTATTTAATGTTACTAATTAATCCATTGCCAAGAAAGTTAAATTTTGTAAACGATTTCAAATGATCAAAATTTTTATCTCCTAAACATTCTTTACTAGCTGCTGCTTTATAGTAAGAACTGAGTTTCCTAGTTTTTTTGGACCACTGTTCGGGAACGAGCCGAACCGGGGTTAATAAAATTTAATTTACATAATTTAAACACTTCACCTATTTCATTATGGACATGCAAAAACTCCCTATTCTCTCCTGGAGTAAATTGTAAACAAATATTTTTCCTGTCTTAACGTGCAGTTTCTAAGAAAAACAACATGTTTCGCGCCAAAAACTAAAAATAAGAATTATTTACCAAACAAACATGGCTTCCCTTTGTCTGGAAACACCGTCAAGCTGCCCGACACATTCCAAAACGTCGCGGCTTCTTTGTAAATGTTGATTTATTGCTTTAAACCACTTAGCGGGCTTCTAACAGTCTTCTTCCATCTCTTCTTAGTTGAAAAGAGAGATCCCCTGCGCTTCTAACGTGTATCGAACGATCCTCGCATCGGTGCACTTACCTCCGAGAATTATCAATAGACGATGAAAACTGCGTGGATCGCTACACGACTTGTTACGCTCCTTTACTGGTTAAAATCCCAGATTATCCGCACATATTGTTTCATCCTTCGATAAGTGAATTTTATCGATCGATAGTCCTAACTGCGTCTACTCTAGTGATGGGAATAACCCACTTATTTTATTAACCGACTACCATTCAAGTAATTTTAAAAACCGGATGAAAACCGTTTTTTTTTTCACTCGAATATTAATATGAGTGGCGGTAGGTCGACATTTAAAAAAAAACCGTTTCTCTTTCAATAACGGATGCGTAATCAGTTATAATTCAAGTGATGAACCGCCAATTATTAGTATTCGAATGAAAAATCGGTCGTTGTTAAGTACACAGTGACACAAAAGGCGCGGTAAAAAAAAACTACATTTTAGAACAATAAAACCCACAGCCATGGAGGTTTTTCAGCCACAAATGGGAAATTATTAAAGATTAAGTTAATTTTATTTTGTCGTCATTTTGCAGAAAAATTTACGCCGGCCTTTTTAATATCGAATTGGAACCATACTTGGCAAGGTAGTACCTACATTTTAGAACAATAAAACCCCCAGCAACGGTGATTTTTCAGCTACAAATTGGAAATTATTAAAGATTAATTTAATTTTACTTTGTCGTAATTTTGCAGAAAAATTTACGTCGGCCTTTTTAATATCGAATTGAAACCATACTTGGTAAGGTAGTACCTACATTTTAGAACAATAAAACCCCCTGCAACGGTGGTTTTTCAGCTACAAATTGGAAATTATTAAATATTAATTCAATTTTACTTTGTCGTAATTTTGCAGAAATATTTACGCAGGCCTTTTTAATATCGAATTGGAACCCTACTTGGTAAGGTAGTACCCACATTTTAGAACAATAAAACCCCCAGCAACGGTGGTTTTTCAGCGGCAAATGGGATATTAATAAAGATTAAATTAGTTGTTTTATGTTTTAAAAGTTCGGCCCTGGTTGGTGGAATAGTTTTTGGCGTCTTATCGCTTAAACAAGCAAAACTAGATTGTACCATAACTTTTCTTCGTTTGTGACCACTGAGAGGTCTTCGGCAGATCGCTTTTTCGCTAAAAAACATATTCTTGTTTTAAACTTATTGTTTTGTTATGATTTTTCAACTTTGTCGTAATTTTGCAGAAAAAATTACGCCGGCCTTTTCAATATCGACATGGAACCATACTTGGTAAGGTAGTACCTACATTTTAGAGCAATAAAACCCCCAGCAACGGTGATTTTTCAGCTACAAATTGGAAATTATTAAAGATTAATTTAATTTTACTTTGTCGTAATTTTGCAGAAAAATTTACGTCGGCCTTTTTAATATCGAATTGGAACCATTCTGGGTAAGGTAGTACCTACATTTTAGAACAATAAAACCCCCAGCAACGGTGGTTTTTCAGCGGCAAATGGGATATTATTAAAGATTAAATTAGTTGTTTTATGTTTTAAAAGTTCGGTCCTGGTTTGTGGAATAGTTTCCGTCGGCTTATCGCTTATACAAGCAAAACTAGATTGTACCATAGCTCTTCTTCGATTGTGACCACTGGGAGGTCTTCGGCAGATCGCTTTTTCGCTAAAAAACATATTCTTGTTTTAAACCTATTGTTTTGTTATAATTTTTCAACTTTGTCGTAATTTTGCAAAAAAATTTACGCCGGCCTTTTCAATATCGAATTGGAACCATACTTGGTAAGGTAGTACCTACATTTTAGAACAATAAAACTCCCAGCAACGTTGGTTTTTCAGCTACAAATGGGAAATTATTAAAGAATAAATACATTTTTTGTGTATTTTTGGGAAAGTTTCCGTCTGCCTTTTTCATATCATATCATATATATATATAATAAATATTATGAATATAAGCAAAAATAGATTTATTAATTACTTTTCTTTAGTTATCACTCGTGGGTGATCTTATTCCGACCGCTTTTTAGCTAAAAAAGCTACCAAACCCGAACCCGAATAATTAAGTTTAAATAAACAAATAAATAATTTTCACAATTTTTTCCATTTTTTATAATAAAAATCTTCGTTTTCTTAAGCATATTACTATTAAACATAAGTAGTTTCAAGAACATTATTTTATTCGCGGTGCAGATTGTTTAGGCCATGCAATAGACGCGGTCGGTCCGATCGCCGCTTGGAGTCTGCTTCGATGCGTCGCATTTCCGTTGCCAAAAGCCGTTGCTAACCTGACTGCGGTCTTATCTAACCACCCCCATACAGTTATTTTCCAACTCTATAATTAGAAAATTAAAAACCTACGCTTACCCCCTTTATTTTTTTTTAATGGAGTAAAGGTAAACTTTAAGAGCATCAGTAATAAAATATTATTTGCGAAATATTTATTTATTTTTTTCTCACTTTATGTCTTTTTTGTAACTATTAATCACTTTAGACCCCTGTTCCGATTTTAATAGTTCTTTATCCTTATGTTTAGATTGATACGGAATTAGTTTCAACTCCAAAAAAAAACAATGAAAGGGGGTAGAAGGGGATTAAACGTAAAGAAAAAAATGTTAAATGATAATTATGTCGTTTCTATCCATTGCGAGAAAACCAATATTATAAATTAATTTAAAAGAAAATAATAATAAAAAAAATTATATTAATTGTAATAACTTGAGTTAAATGGCATCAGGGGAAGTGCCTTCAAGTGGTTTAAGTCATATTTAAGCCAAAGAACTTCAAGAGTTATTGTAAAAATAGATAAAACCTATGCTAAATCAGAAATCTTGCAAAATACAGTTGGCATACCTCAAGGAAGTATACTTGAATCTATCTTGTTTATAATTTTTATAAATGATCTTGAGTTAGAAATAGATAACGCTAATTCCAGCTTAACAGTACCTATATGTCGATGACACGAACCTTCTAGCCGAAGGCTAGCAGATTGATTGTATAGTAAATAATGCAACAAACATTTTCTTGGCTAGCAAAAATTGGTTTGAAAAAAATAAATAAATTTTTAATAAACCAAAAACAAGTACAGTACTATTTCTTACGGCGGTCTGCAGAAAAGAAATACCGAAATCAATAAATATAGAAGAAAATCCCCTTTCCTTTAAGAAAAACACAAAATTCCTTGGTATCTATGTTGATAAATTTCTCGACGGGTCATATTATCAAATCGATTATGTCAATGGTAAATTGAATAGGACTTGCTACTGTCTACGTATCGTTACAAAGTGTCTAAGTGACACTGCCAAAAGAACACTGTATTTTGCAAATTTTTAATCTACGGCCAGGTTTGGTATTGTTTTTTGGGGAGCAAAGTCACAAATCCAAAAAAAATTTGTAATTCAAAAACGAGTCTTAAGAGTTCTGTATAAAATGGCATATTTAGAATCATGTAGCGGTCTGTTTAAAGCAAAAAAAAAAATACTTACAATTTATGCGTTGTACATTTTTGATATAACTATGTTTTTCTATAAAAACAGAAACACATTTGGTACGCATTATCAACATTATTATAACGCACGAACTAATGATAGAAATTACTCCATTCACCGACTGACTTTATCTAAAAAAAGCCCCTACTATGAAATATAGATTTTTTCCATTCTATTCTATAATAATTGTGATTGCAAATAAATAGCTTGGTGGTAGGTGCATAGCACTATCACCCTACCCAGGTAGCAAGGTGACGTATTTAAGACGTCGAATATTGGTCATCAGCGACGTCATAAATTACGTAAATGAAACGTTAAAAAGACGTGCTTAAGTCACAGACCAATAACGTCTTTTTTGACGTAAAAAATACGTCATATTAAGACGTCTTTTTAGGTGTAGAAAACGTCAATAAACGTCATAAATTTTTCTAGCTGTATACAAAACTGCAAATATTCCGAACTGATTTGGGTGTAAAATAAGCACTCCGTTTTCCAGAAAAGAATTAAAATATTTAACGAAACTGCTAATATATGTTTTTAAAAACTGATATGCGGAAATAATTTTTAACACCTTATTATATACTTAAATTATTTCCTAACTTTTTATGATTTTCTAAACATCCTGTATCAATATAACGAACATTTACTAAAAACTTCTTAAAATAATACATAATAGGGGTAAAAAAATACAATAAATATTTTATGTACAAAATCCTTTTAATGATAATAAATTAAATATTACAACTTTCATGTGTGTGCAGAATTGAAAAAATGCTAAGGAATCCTTTAATGGCGACCAAAATACTTCTTTTTTTCGGGGCGTCATCGTCACCCAGTTTGAGTGCATAACGTCTACTCCCCCGCCGTTATTTGCCTCGAACTCGATAATCTGGTACATTTTATATTCGTTTATAACACAGAATATTTAAAAACCATGATAGAAACTAAATCACCATAAACTTTTCACTTTCACTTTTGCCAAACGGTCGACTACCTGACTGCTACCGCCAACAACAGAATACCAATGCGTTCTACCTTCTGTCAGACTGCCAATGTCATAAAACGAAGCGCGGATAATTTAAATTTGATATTCGCAGACTTTTAATGACAAAATATCTGCTTTTGCAAATTTTACATACATAAATGGTTAATTTGAAATGATAATATTCTAAAGTTTTTTACATTGGTATTTAAACATAAAAACGTAACAAGATAATATATATATTAAAAGATTAATGATACGTACGTGCCTTTAACTATAAGAAAAAGCTATTCTAAGGCGTTTTATTTATTGAAAACCGGTCCCGGTATATTTTCTGAAAACTTGGTCACTTTTACTTTTTAATGATACGTATAATTCAATAAAATGACTAAAAATCGACGTGTTTATTACGTAAAATTATGGCGTATAAGACACGTGTTAAAAACTACGTTATTTTGACGTAATCTCGCGACCAAAAGACGTCAACTGACTAAAAATCCCCAATATTCGACGTCATAAAGACGTCATCCTGCTACCTGGGTACCGTACGAGTCGCCGCCGCCTTGGCTTACGGTTTTAGCGAATTTATATAGGAAACTACAAAGACGTTTGGAGGGTCAATTAGATATTCTAATTATTCTATTTAAGTAATCGTCGATAAACCTGAGTAATTGAAATTGTTTCATATTAATAGGTAGCTGGTTTAGCTCGCAGAGTAGAGCGGGTAGAAGAAATGGCTGAAAATTTAAGTAGAGAGGACGGCAAACTTCATGCATACAAGTGTGACATGACTAAAGAAGAAGACATAGTTTCTACTATACAGCAAATTATTGACGATTTGGGAAATATCCATATTTTGGTTAATAATGCTGGACTTATGCAACAAACGGACCTTATAAATGGCGAGACAGAGAAGTGGAAAATCACAATTGGTAAATGACATTTGGTTGAGGAAACCTATACTATTAAAAATAGGTTTAAATTACTAGGATTTTTAAAATTCAATTGTAACTGAACTGCTTATCCGATATTATTGAACAACGTATAATATGCTTTATAAATATGTCAAACTTAGAGCGCTATTTATTCTAAATTTTAAAAAAATTATTAGGACTAGCAAAAAAAATTGAGAGTCAGCCAAAACTCGCCCAAATTCAAAAAATAAATACGCGTATATTTTTAACAATAATATAGGAAGAAAATTATGTTTTTTCATGTTCGTAATATTATGCTGTTTAAATTTAAAAAGAATATAGTTCATTATGTACAATCCAAGCGTTTACGATTCTATCCTCCACCACATGCTTTCTTTCTTGGCGACAACGCTACCGAAAGAAGCGATGTTACCACGAGAAATTCTTTAATCAAGCTTTGCATAATTTGATATTAAAAAATATAAAATTAGAATTGCGACGACTAGAAAAAACTAGAAATCCCATTAAGGAGTTAAGTACTAAGAGCTAATTTTAATTTATATAATATTAAATCAATTTCATGAATGGTATCTAAATTTTAAACGTAAAACAGAATGAGTGATCATAATAACGATATGTCAATTTTCAATTAAAAAAAAATATTGTACTTAAAAGAATAACAACACTGTACTTTGGAAGCAAGATTTGTGGACTCTATGTCATAGAAAAAATATTATTTTTAATATTCTTTGGTTAGTATTAAAATCATAACCACGGGAAAAGTATTTTATAAATACATACCAAGAAACATAGTAGGTAGTACTATTATATCAAAACATAAAGCGTTTATCAAAAGTATGCAGGGCGTTCCTTAATTATACTTATGTACTTTGTAATTTATAGGGTGACTTCGGGACCATTTATAACTTGAAAAGTGCATATAGGTAAACAATACATGTCTTAAAATTCGTTGTTATTAAAAATTTCTAAAAGAGTTTGAGATATTAAACAAAATTTTGGTTTAGACTATTATGATATAAAAATACATATTTTTACCCCAAAAACTTTTATTTTCAAACCAGTGGCGTAGGTGTAGCTACGCTTTAATACAGTGTCAACCAAAAAGTATGTGACCGCACTGATATTTTTAAAACAATGAATTTACAATTAATTATGATTCAATTGTTAACAAAAATGGTCTCATTCATCTTTCTCCTAAAACCTACCGTTTGGAAGAAAATAATATCTTATGCATCACTTTTTGATATGACAGTTGATGAAAATCTATATTAGTGAAGTATTCGTATAAATATAAAATCAAGTTAGCAATGTTGTCAAGTTTGTAATAATGATTTTAATTATTTTCTTTCAAACGAAAAGAGAGAGATGATTTGTTTATAATAGAATAATATTTAACAGTAAGTAAATATTAGTTGCATAACATTTGGTTAAAATTGTATTGAGATTTAGCTGTACTTCGCTCGTGCAATTCAATTGTTATAAATTTGCTATCGAAACAAAGCAGCCGGTACCATAAATACTAACCAATAGAACCTTCAGTTACTTAATAGGTACTCATATTATTTATAAAAATAAATTTCTTTGGTGCTATCTCATATTATTTATTTCTCTTTCTCAATAAAAATGTCATTTATCTTATATCTTAGTTCATAAAAATAATACCAAAAATATAGGTTCATTATCATTATTAAAAATATATCTATTTTATTACAAATAGTTAATAATGCAAACAGAATATTTCCTTAGACTTTGCGATTACAACACCTTTTAGATGTAGAATTTATTGAAATATTGAAATACCTACGCCAAGAAAGTCAATAAATTTTTTTTTTCAATATAAACTTTTCTAACATATTTTTAATCCTTTTACGGAACGACTTTCAAAAAAAAATCTAAGAAATATGTGTTTCATTACTTGTGTTCAGAGTATTATTTCAAAAAAAATCTAACAAAAATAATTTTTCAATAGAAACTTTTATACCCCTTTTCACCCCTCTAGGGGCTGATTTCCAAAAAAATAAGAAATATGTGTCATTACTTATGTTTTGGAATATTAGGGACAAAAGTTCAAAAAAAGTAGGAGCATGATTGTGTTTCATTACTTGAGGTTAAAGTATTTATGCTGAGTTTCAAGAAATTCGAACCAAAAATGTTTTTTCAATATAAACTCTGATACCCCTTTTCTACCCCGTAGGAGCAACATTTTCGTAAAGTCCTAAAAATATGTTTATTTGTTCTAAGCGAAGAATTTGTCTAAAAAATTTTTTGCTTCTATATTTTTTTCTAACTGTTGCATCGGAAACGTACCCCCTCCATTTCCACCCGCTAGGGTCAATATTTCCCAAAGCATCAAAATACGTATTTGTTTATTTTAACAGAGTAAGCTGTATACATACCAATTTTCACTTATAATCTCCCTAGCAGCAGAATTATTACCGATAATTTTTTTTAAGGTCACGAATGGTTTTGTTGATAGAAAAATTATTATAAATAATATAAATATATATAAATTTTCTATCAACAAAAACATAAGTGAAACCGAGAAAAAAATTATCGGGAATTAATTCTGCTGCGTGGAAGATTCGGTAAGAAAATTTCAAAAATTGTAGGTTCTTTTAATGTTTGAAATTTTAGTAATAAACCTTAGTTACTAACAAGTAAAATCAACTTCTATTGTAAAAATACAGTGCGTCATATTAAACTAAACTCATCGGAAACATGTTTTTTAAAGTTATATATTTGAATTTAAAGCATAAAGACATTGGATTTCAGATAACAAATTTGTTATTTAATGTTTCTCACAGTTTAGTAGTAAAAATGAGTTGGGTACTGCTCAATTTTCTAATCAATTGAACTTGCTGATTCATTACCAAAACGAATCATTTTTTACACAATATTATTGTAACAATAAATATCACGGGTACGACTAAAAAACTGATTGTTACTTGCTGGTTTGTCTCACCTGTCACTTCCAAATGACTTGACCAGTGGCGGCTCTTACAGTAGGGCCACAGTGCCATGGCCCTACCTACCCTACCTATACACCAGCTATTTATTCACACTCATAATTATTACTTAGTCTCTCTACGCTTCATTCTTTTTGTAAATGTGAATGTGAATAATTTAAAATTTACGATATCTGATAACGTCTAACTCTGCAAAAACTCCCTGAGACTGGGAAAATTCCCCGGAAATGGCCAGACAACACCTTGCCTACGAGAGAGATAATAAACATATCGCCTTCTCTTACTGGCGCATATGCCTTCGTGGCGGGCCGGATCCTTACATCAAGCCGCGATTGGTGGATTTACACGTGCTTTAGTTATCGAGAATGAAGAGTCGCAATGATTTGCTTCCACTACCAGATACCAGATGGCGGCTGTTTTTAATACGGCTTTCCCTGTCCAAATATGAAGTTTAAATTTTTTTAACAGCTTTTCGTTTTGACTATTTTTATTCTGTGACTTTTGTAGGTTAGGTTTAGTAGAAGGTCAGTTTGTCAGTGGGTTATATTCCGGGTTTAATTTATTCCGTTTTAAAATGTATAAAATAGGATTTTTAAAAAATTCGCGATTTTCCTCTCTCTCATTAGAAAAGAAAATACAAGTTGGAATTGGGTCGTCCATTGCCAGAGTTACTTATAACAAAAACTCAAAGTGGACAAAAATCGCGTGTTCGGAAATTTAATGACAGTATTTATTCAAAAAACAGTTGGTTGTGCGGGTGCGAGGAGACAAAGAAAATGTTCTGTTCTGTGTTGTCGGCAGAAAAACATTTTATAAACAGTATTGATAACTTCAATAATAAAGTCATTGAAACATTTTCAAATAAAAAACAAAGACGTATAGAGTTTTCTTATAAGAAAATTTAAGTGGTAAGTGAACAATTTTTTTTTGTTATTTCTTTAGAATACTGTTTATTTTATGCTGTGATTTAAGACCTTTTTATTAGATGCAACATTAAATTAATCGGTAAGTTTTTTTATATTCTCATTAAATATTTTTATTTTAATACTTTGGCCCCACCCGTTTCAACTATCACGAGCCGCCACTGGACTTGACATTTGAATTAAAATTAAGTCGTAGTAGTATACCTAAGAAAAATGATGACTTATTAATTTCATTAGGTTAATAGGCTATAGACTATCGCGATAGTCTCCCGTTGCTATAAGCAACGTACACCAAAAGGAGCCTTCTAATTGGTTGAAAATAAATTTATGAAATTTTCACTTATAATCTCCCTAGCAGCAGAATTATTACCGATAATTTTTTTCAAGGTCACGAATGGTTTTGTTGATAGAAAATTATTCCGAGTCGAAGACGAGGAAAATTTTCTATCAACAAAAACATGAGTGAAACCCAGAAAAAAATTATCGGGAATTAATTCTGCTGCGTGGGAGATTCGGTAAGAAAATTTCATAAATTGGAGTTTCTTTTAATGCGATGAGATGATGAGACCTACGACCTATTCTCAATAAAAATTATAAGTTAGCAACAAAATGTATTTTGATTTTATTCTGAGTGACGTTTGAAAAAAAAATATATAGCGCTTCGTTTTTGACAGAAAAATTATCACTTATTAATTTTATTAGGTTAATAGGCTATAGACTATCGCGATAGTCTCCCGTCGCTATAAGCAACGCAAACAAAAAGGAGCCTTCTAATTGGTTGAAAATAAATTTATGAAATTTTCAGCAATATAGCTCAAAATTATAGACAGTTTGACCCGAAAACAGGCTACACCATTTTTTTTAAGCCCCAAATTAATTTTGAAAAAACACGTGTATTATTATTTTATGAAAATAACTTTATATTTCAATTTTTAGTTTTCCACCAGTTTTAGATTCTGAGATACAGAAATTCCTAATTTTCAGATACAAACATTATGGGCCTCTGCATCGCAACAAGGGAAGTAATTCAAAATATGAAGACAAACGGTACTGTAGGACACATCATTCATTTGAATAGTGTCCTCGGTCATATAGTCGCTGATTTTCCAGGTATTAATGTCTATGGAGCCACCAAATTTGCTGTTACTGCTTTGGCTGAAACATTGAGACAGGATGTTAATAGAGAGCAGTTACCCATTAAAGTAACCGTAAGTAAACAGCAAACATTCGATATAGGGGAGGATGGGGGAATAAGAAACAGGGGTAATAAGATTTTTTTTCCTTCCTTTTTTGTACATGGAAAAAATCTACAAAAAAAACACAAGATACCTATAACCTTTATCCACAAGACCTAAAAGATTTTTCGTGCAATGTCACGAAATTCTATAATTTCTTTGTTTAACAAGTTGGGTCTGTATAAAACTTAATCAGCCCAAAGTAGTGCTTTTTAAGACATTTTTTTTTTTCTAATCTGGAGTTAAATGCTTTCAAACATTAAAAACAACTTTTATGCCTCTATTTCTTGTTGCTGCTGTAAAAAAAGAACCACTTCCATAAAAATTCTAAAAATTTCAGGGTAATAAGATACACCTCAATAGTGTATCTTAATACTCCAAGTCCATTTTTAAGGTTGGTAAATCAGTTCAGTTCGGTTGTTGTATCTTATTACCCCATTGGGGGAAATAAGAAACATTTAGTAGGGGTAATAAGAAACAAATTCTTATAATTTTTGGTTTTTGAATTAAAATGATATATTACATATAAATGAGTACCCTCAGGTAAAATTAATAGCAGAAAGAGAAATCAGAGTTATATACTTGAAACTATCACCTATACAAATTTTATTGGTTTCTTATTCCCCCCTGTGTTTCTTATTCCCCCATCCACTCCTACATAGTGATTAACGGTGAGTGACCTATTAGCCAAATAGGTCATTGGTTCAACCAAAATGTTAATTAAAAAATCATAATTATTATCTCACTATCCTTTTCATTGAAAACATAATTTTTTTTTAGCCTAGTAAAAAATAAATTTACGACATTGTTGTTAGGTTATCGTTTATTAGGATCTTTAATAGGTTTTAATTTTTTCAATCAATCTCGATTTTAAGGAAGTGTGTAAGACAGCATATAATATGTACTTTTTCACATACTCCTCCATAAATCCCAGAAGCTCTTGATTATACTTAACAAAATGTTGCGTCAGTGTCAGGTTTGTGGTTTTAATCCGGAATAAGCCGGATATTTGGACATTATTCATTTATTTCACTCATTTTCTATAGAATTTGCAAAATTTAAGTGTAAAATAACATATTACTCGGGCTCCCTCATAAAAGCAGGAATCACAAAAATGATAGTTCTATTGATATCCTGGCATGTCAATAAAACATATTTTTCGTCCAACAATACTTACATACTTTTACCTGTTCCTGCAATGCAGCATACCAGATTATGTACAAATATCCTCTACGTCAGGGTTTCCCCAAACTATGGGTCGCGACCCACTGGTGGGTCGCGAGAAAGATTGAGTGGGTCCCGATACTTGAATAGTCGAATAGTCAAATATTCGAATTTCGAATAGTCGAATATTTGAAAAGTCGAATATTCGAATAGTCGTCTATTTAAATATCGAAATACAGTCGTTTAATCACGGTAAAAGTGGTTTAACTGCTTAAACATAATAAAGGAACATTTTTAAGTATTAGTAATTTTTAATATCTAAATTATCGAATAATAATAATGTGCATTTTGTCGAATAAAGTAAGATGACAAATAAATAACTCTGTTAAATTATTTCAAGATATGAGAACTTGAGAACTCTGTAATAAATGTTTCTGTTTTTACGTTAAAATTTACAGTTTCACAGAAAACACGAATAGTCGAACATATAAATATTCGAAAAAAGTCAACAAGACGTGAGTCTCGAGTTTGTAAACTTGTATTAGATGGGTCGTAGCTCAGACAACTTTGGGAAACACTGCTCTACGTGGTTATACATGATTAAATATAAAAAAATTAAATATTTTTTATTGTCTCTCGCCTAAAGTTTCTTTAATTTTATTCATTAATAATATAAATCGTTCATTCATAATAATCTATCCACAGCCTTTTCTCAAAGGCTTCTTTTAATCTTCACTTTAGTAAAAATTTATTAATAGTTTAACGGAAACTTTTCTAATTATTTACTTATTTATTGTATTAAAAATCCTTGCCACACCCTACGCCGCTGGTGTTAACTAATTGCTCCGAATCCTTGAGGCATTACAATTCCGCGCTGAGTCGGAAATTTAAAACTATCTCTCTCTTCTATCTTTGTTTCACACGTACTAATGTTTCATGCAAACAAACAGGCTATTCATCAATAAATGACTTAGTCTATTCTATAAGAATTCTATGGTTGTATACAAAAATCAGTCAAATACCTGTCTTCGGAGTACAATTACATACATGTTTACGTTAAAAAGGGGTTGGATTTATAAATTAATAAAAGTAAAAAAAGATATATGGGCAATATCAATCAATATTAGCTGTTGATGATGTATTTGTGGTAGTAAACGCTGGCGTTGTATCGTAAATAGGAATCAGGACATCAGTTATTTGTCCGTCTGCCACCGTCAAAACATTAATCAAAGTAAACAATATCAAATTGGTTTATCTTGTATCGAAAATACCGATGTAAAGGTCGTAATTACGTTCATTTTTAGAGTATCAGTCCGGGATATGTTAAGACCGAATTTCAAGCAGTAGCTGGTCTGCCAGAAGAAATGCCGATTCCAGGAATTTACGGTTTGGATGTAGCTGATGCAGTTATTTACTGCTTATCAACTCCTGTACATGTCAATGTGAGTTTTATTATTGTTATAAGAATTTTTAGGAAAGAATATTGCCTTATAGACTATAGAAATATTTATGTGTCGACAAAGTTTATTTGTACATCTACAAAGTTGAACTCCCTTATTCATTTAGGGTCTAGCATTGTTTTGGCATTTTACATTGGTCCGTTTTACTGCTTACACAACAACAACTAAACCTATCGGCTTTATTTCAAGACCTAGTACTGAAAATGATCTTTGTCACTAAAATAATTTTTAAGTGCCTTATTTTAGGGCTAGGGTGCGTCGTCGCTATGCTATGATACAAAGTCCTTAATTTCTACTAATAACTGCAATATAAAGCATTTACAATTTTTTTGTAGTTACCATGGTTAAAGCGTGGAGAAGGGTAACGACTAAAAGTACCTAAAAGTCTGAATTTAACAATCTATGGCTTATTGTAAAGAACGTTTTATACTGATTGAACTTTGATATAAATATTATTAAAATTAAGGCGCGAAGTTGATAATAGACGGCACTTTTAAAAAAATACATTTCTATAGCTTCGATTTCTTAATAAATTTTAACGCAACCATTCAACCATTTTAACTCTGCAAAAACCGCAAGTCGTTTCCTCTTCTCTCTTAAAAGTTATCGCAAATATAGTGTAATAGTGCAGTATTTCTATTACGGCTGATAGCAAAGTTCTGCAATTTTTTTTTATTAAAACGTTGAAATCCTACAGGAATAGCTTTTTTAACTATATTTAATAATTTTAGGCTCTCTAAAAAAAAATTATATTATTAACTAAATTTACTGCCCTAATTTTTTTCTTAATAAATAACTATAACAATAACCTTTATTTTACAGGTTAACGAACTCATTGTTCAAGCAGTTGGAAGCTAAATTAACTACAAAAATATTTACCCAAAATTTTAATGTTTGATGTTCCTTAATAATGCTTACTTATGTATTTTGTTTTCTCATATGTGTATCATATGGGTAATTAAATTTAATAAAAAAGCATGTTCGTCTGTATGCAATGGGGACCTTAACACTATAAGTAATACTGATAGTATTACAGATGATGTCAATTCTAAAATTACTTCATATAATTTTTTAGTAAATACCTACGTTACAATAATAATCATAATTTTGTTGAAGTACCTACTGACAGTAATACTGATCGTGGTGGGTTCTCCAAATTAATCCTTTATTGCCTGATATGCTATTAAAGGGTAATGCACAAAATTGTGGTATAAGTGTATAAGTTTTAGGTATGTACTTACTAACTTAAACACTAACAAGATATTTTAAGAATGATAAAAGTACTTGTTTACCATAAATAGTATTTTTTTTTGATGTAACCTTTTTTTAATTTACAATTATTTTCTAACATCACAACATCTGCTATTTATACCGTGCGGGGTAGAGTAAATGATGAGTAGCAATACAATCCGGGTTTGTGTATGGACGATTTTCACGAACATTTTCCTAACGTTGCTTTTATTGCTGGGGATTTTTATCATCGCCTGAAAAGAACCGTGGCTGTGTTTAGGGAAACAGGTTCTATACAACACAAAAAAGGAGCAGGAAGACCATCTGTAAGAACAGAAGAACTTGTTGCAAACGTTCGTAAAATAATGCAAAATACGACAACAAATTGTATAAGACGCCTGTCCCAAGAAGTGAAACATGCAGGACTATTCTTAAGAAGCAGCTAAATTTATTTCCTTATAAAGTTTAAGTATTCCAAGAATATACAAGAAAGGATTAGCCAAGAATGTTATAACTTTTCTTCAGAGATGCTGGCCAACACTTTCGAAAATATAAAGAGACGTGTGAATTTATACTTGGAGCCAATTTTGGCCAATTTTAGCAATTTATGTAATTATTTTTCTTTTTCTTTCTGTACATTCGTACTTTGTTAATTTTGTAAGCAACAAAAATAAATTTGTATTTGTATACTTATTTTATTACTTATTAGTTTGGCATAGATATCATGTCATAATATGAATTTGACAAAATTTTAACCTTGATTTGGTTAGATATATCTTCCCCATATCATTGTGATCTAAACCAAGCCCTACGTTTTTTAACCCAAGCCCTCTTTGATGCAAATAATTTTTGCTGGCACGGTACATCTATAGTGATTACCAGAAAGTCTGGAGCATGAAAAGAAAATTTAAATCTAATAAATTAATTTTCTTTCAATAAAGTCCTGCACCCTTCAAATAAGTTTAAAAAATTTATGGTATATGAGGAAGTCGCCGCCACCGCGACCGCCGAGTCGGCACATGATGTGTATGTGTTATTAAATGATGTAAAATACACATAAAATTAAAGCGGGAATAATTATTCAATCAATTACTTATTACTCAGTCGCTATTTATACGCAATAACACGCCTTTTTATATCAGAAGGGGCTATGCCCCCCCCCCCTTATTTACGCCAATGGTTACAAAGTCGTTTTCCCGCGTTCACGGTCAAGGATTAAATGAAACAGATTTTAGTAATTTCTTCCATTGTGGGGAAATGAACAATTTCTTCACAGTTGCATACATTACTGTGTAAGTTAAATTTAAAAATGCGTAACATAAGAAGTACAGATTAAGGATACGTCGTTTAATATCTTTAAAGTGTATAGATATAGCAAGTGCATTCAATAGTTATTTTACAAGTCAACACTCAGATCTGTCAAATGAGATTCCTCATGTTCTCCTGATTGACACCAGCAACAGAACGGGATGTGAAAACCATCATAAGCAATCTGTATAAAAACAAAGCATGTGGGCTAAGGGAAATCCCCTATCAGTGGTTCAAAAGCTATTTAACTAATAAAAACAGTTTATTAACGTAAATAATAGTCTTTTAAAGTAATTGAATGTGGAAACCCCCAAGGCTCAATAGTAGGTCCCACGCTGATCCTTATTTATGTGAATTCAATAAGTGAGCTGTCACATGATACGGCACTGTATGGTAAAAATTACTATACATTTAATTAAAGCTGATATCAGTAGTAGTGATTTCGAAAAAATAAGTCGCTGGCTGCAATCTCATAAACTAACCGCAAATATAGAGAAATTCTGCTATAATATGTTAATTGGCAAAAAAATCTCAATAATGACTTATATACAGTGTGTCCCGCTTTTCATGAATACACCCTAATTCTTCAAATGTTGGTGGTGATTGTATGTTAGAAAAATGAAGTATTTGGCATAGTGAACACTTTTATGCATCATAGGCGTGCGGTCTTGGGGGGTAAAAAAGAATTGATTTTTTGAGAAAAGTATATTAGGGCTGATTTTAAATAATTTTTTTTATCAGATTTCCCAAGCATCCCAAAAACCCCTTAATTAATATTTTGAAAATTTTATTTAGCAGAAATTTTTTTTTTTTAATTTGGCACTTTTTTTTTAATAGGTTGTTTATTTCTAACTTTTTGGTTTTAATGTCCTGATCCTATTACGTTTCAAACGCCTCCATATCATTTCGTTGAATTCAGTATCCTCGCAACTACTATGAATAAGTTTTTTTTTTTAATTTTACTGCTAAATAAAATCAGCCCTTGAGATTTTGAAAATATTAATTAAGGGGATTTTAGGATGCTGATTCTAAATCTGAAAAAATATTTAAAATAAGCCCTAATATACTTTTCTCAAAAAATCAACCTTTTTTTACCCCCAAAGACCGCACGCCTATGATGCATAAAAGTGTTTACTGTGCCAAATAGTTAATTTTTCTAACTTACAATGACCACCAAAATTTGAAAAAAATCGCATTATTAATAACTGAGATATCAGGGTGTATTCATGAAAAGCGGGACCCACTGTATATTATTTAAAAATCAGAAGCTTTAAAATTATTCAGAAAAATTATCTACAGTGTGACCAGTAAAGTCCGCATCATATGGGATTTTTTTTTTAATAATAGCTTTTAGCAAGTTCTGTTTCAATCGAGATGAAAATTAAGCCAAAAGAAGTAGTCATGTAATTCGCATTATCTGTAAAATTTTAATTTTTTCCAAAAAATAATTCAAAAGTGGGGTTATTTCTGAAAATATCGAAAAAAGTTATTAAAAAAAAGTTTTTTTTAAATGCAGTTTCTAGTACACATGCAAAGTTTCAGCTGCCTAAGATAATTTTGATTTTTTACCAATATTTTGTAAATTGCAGTACTTTTGCAAAACAAGACTCAACGTAACCTACATAAAACTTCTTAGTTTTCACAATGCTTTATTTCGGATACATTTTCTTTAAAGTAGCGCCATATTAAAGGTGTGTTTTTCTACAAAATCAAAATTTATTAAAATTAATTTTTATATGATTTTTTATTAGAACAATTGACTCTTTTCATTAAACTATTTTCTTAACGTTAACGCGTATTACTTTCAGACACAAACTACGTTTTCAAAAAAACTTATTTTATGAAGTTACCTTATACAGGGTCAAAAACAAATAAACTTTGCATCACATGCGGCCAAATTTTTATAGCCCAATTTTGATTTTGTAGAAAAACACTATGCACACTATGCAATATAAATAATCATTATTTAACATCAGTATGGGGCACAGCTGCAAATGTAATTGAATGAGTCAACAAACAGTTTTTGTGATTTTTTATTTAAAACCCATGGACATATCATACACCCGCTAAAAAAGAGTCACGACCAAAAAATTGCATTTTTGACATAATATTAAAGCGCAATATAAAATATCCTTTCTACCTACATGGCGGCAGATAGCGAAAGTAACTCTTTAGTAGTAGGATCTAAGGAATTAATAAATAATGTTGTTTTGTATTGGTTTTCCAATACGTTATCGCTTAAAGTGCTGGCTATGTAACTAAATCACCGTTACATTTTGAATTGTGACTGTATTTTAGAATTCTTTATTTTAAAAGTTCTATTTCAGAAAGTAAAATACCGTAACATTTTAGATTGTATTTAAATTAACTAAGGAAAATCCTAACGAACCTTTTTATAACATTTCATATACCATATACCTACTTAAATTAGAAGAGTTTGCGCAAGCTGAATTACATAGACAGAAGAAAACTAAGTTTTCCAAGCAATTTAAACCAGCTTACAAGACTGCACCTAAAATTAAAGCAAATAACAAGAAAGATCTTATGAATCTATTAAAACACCACCACCCTATTATTTATCGTTTTATAATTATTTGTAAAATTTTTTAAATTAAATGGTGTATGTATTCAACCAAAAAGCTCAAAAAATAGCCAGCAATAAAATTTTGCATAAAAAAAAATATAACCCAGTAAAAAAAACATTTCTTTAATTGGCTTTTTCTCAAAACTAGGTATGTTTTTTGAGTTGTAACTCATTTTAGCGGGTGTTCCATATTTCCTTTTTGCCTTGACCCATTCAATTTTAAAACCACTAAAAACTCAAAATAAGATATACTTAACAGAGCATTCAATTTGTTTGTGAGGTTTGTTTTAATTTATTTGTTAATATATGGTATTTATTTACTGTAAAAATATTATTTATTTATTTAGATCCTACTGTGATGTCTAACGTGTCTATAACGTTTATTGTTATTAAAAGCTGTCTTTACTACTTTAAAACAAATGCTTTATTATATACAAGATTGTGTAAAATATTATACAGGGTGATTCATGGTATCTAACGAATCGATCTGAAAATTTGGTCGTTTACATAAACGATAAGAGATAGGTATTTATAGGATAATGTTATAGAAAGTTATTGGGAAATTAATAGAGGGTTTGAAAATAAAATAAAATATAAGGTGTTCTATTGAAATTAACGAAGTCGCTACTAATTTTTGGTTGAGGTGGCAACACGGTGATGCCAAAAATATTTCAGATAAATATAGCATGTCCGTTTATGTAGATGACCACATTTTCAGAAATATTAGTTAGCTGGTTCGCCATATACGTCTAATGTACCATCCACCGTGAATCACTGTGTATATATTTACGAAAAGCTGATTTCTTTTATAAAATCTAATGTGGTATTTTAGTGAGATCAATAAAGCTCCTTTAAAGTAAAAAATTGTGTGTGCTTAAGACCACACGAAAGAAGTGAAAACTTCAACAAGGTGAAATTAACAATATCAAATACACGAGTGTCTAGACAACGCACACTGACTGTTTCCACGTCGATACGTCGATACTGAATGCGACCGATGGCGGCATGCTCTTTCATATAACGTTCATTCGGGTCAGGGTCAGTTCGAATTGAATATAGCAGTTGAATTCGAGCGTAGCACACCCGAGTCTGACGCCTGACGCGTGACGGCGACGCGTGACGGCTCAGTTTAATTCAGTGCCCACAAAAAGTGCTAAACGCGCCTAAAGAAGTTTTCACTTAAAAAAAAAGTAATTCGTATTCGTATGTTCCAATTTGTAGAAATTCAATGACAAAGGAGGGTAAGAAATTTGTATAGTTTACACACGGTGATAAAGTTTTAATTAGAAGATAGTGTCCGCGAAAATAATTAAAAAGCGAATATTGTGGCATATCGGACAAGTGTGTAACTGTTTTTTTTTATATTGGAATACACAGGGATCCAAGCACAATGGATACCCTGCGGTGGGTAGACCACGACGGCCGCTTCGTCCTTGTTAGGACTCTACGGATAGCCATAACCTAAGCGAGTGTATTCCAATATAAAAAAATAGTTACACACTTGTATACCAGGTGTCCACGGAAGGTGGCTCGCCCCTCTAACTATTTTGTTTTTCAAGATAATGGAATAAAATTCGGAGGATTTGTATACGACATAAAACTGCATTTTTTGACAGGTGACTCAACATTATGGAACTTCCGGTTTAACCGGAAGTGACATAAACTTTCGATTTTTAAATGGGACACCTGGTATATTTTTACTTTTTTTGACTCCATATGACATTCTAATTACAACGATGTGTCACTTGTCACTTTTTGTCACCAAGAAAATATTTTTTTTTCAAATTAATTGTTTTATCTAGAGGGAGAAAAATTAAATTTTACTATTTTGGATCCAATGCTTTGTGCTATGTAAAATTTAATCTTTAAAGTTGTATAACTCATTTTTTTTAATGGCAACATGGTGGCTTGTCGGGTTAAGAAAAAAGAGGATTTTATTACGATTATTTTGCTACCATACACTATTAGGTTTTAGAAAAGCTGTCATTAAAAAACTTTTAAAAGGTAACTTGGAACTTTCCTAAAATGAAGCATCTTTTCATAGATAGATAGAGTTTATTGATAATAAATAATACACAGTATTTCTTATACTTTAAAGGTTTCGCATTTTCGGAACCAGTTTTGGGTACCTAATAGTGCCGGGTTGGATGACGCCGATTAAAATATCTTTGTGCGTAAAGTCGTGCAGCATCGGTTGAACTATTTCTTTATTCTCTAAACACTAATAACATATCAACTTTTTCACTCTTTGTAAAACTATTATTTTCCATGTTTTTTAAACAACAAAGTAATTTACTTTGCAGAAGCTGTCGGCATTTTAATTTTCTTCAAGGCATGATTTTGTTTTATCAGTTTTGCTGGTCACAGGCTACTTTGATGCATTTAAATCTAAATTTGTTCTCAAAATATGCTTCATTTTAGGAAAGTTCCAAGTTACCTTTTAAAAGTGTTTTATTGACAGCTTTTCTAAAACCTAATAGTGTATGGTATCAAAATAATCGTTATAAAATCCTCTTTTTTCTTAATCCGACGAGCCACCATGTTGCCATTTAAAAAAAAAGAGTTATACAACTTTAAAGATTAAATTTTACATAGCACATAGCATTGGACCAAAAATAGTAAACTTGTATTTTAAGGTATTCATAGCTCTCTAGATAAAACAAGTAAAAATATACCAGGTGTCAAATTTAAAAATCGAAAGTTTATGTCACTTCCGGTTAAATCGAAAGTTCCATTATGTTGAGTCACCTGTCAAATAACGCAGTTTTATGTCGTATACAAATCCCCCGAATTTTATTTCATTATCTTGAAAAACAAAAAAGTTAGAGGGGCGAGCCACCTTCCGTGGACACCCGGTATGTCACAATATTCGCTTTTTAAATATTTTCGCGGACACTATATTATTATGTTCTAACTATTTTTATGGCTTTTCTTAATCTGATTGCGCGCAATTTAGTGGGTGCCAGCGTTGATCTGTTTATAATCTGCAAAACGGCAGATGTTCCGGTGAAAACGCAAATAGCGTTCCCCATACTGGATTGTGATGCACTTCGTGGTTTATTTAGTTGTCTACCTTTCGATTATTACCAGTGTGACTGCCTTTTATATTGGAGTTAGTTTCGCTGGGATGGCGCTATGGAGTATTGATGGCCGCTTTGAATTTGCAAAACGCTTTTAATACATCTTACCGCCGCTGTCAGGATTGCTTGGATTATGGCTGCCGTGGAATCCTAACAAGCAATGTTGCCATCTCGGTAAATTTTGTACCAGATCTGGTAAAATCAAAAAGTCATCTGGTAACGTAGTTTTGCAAAGTTTTACCTAGTAAAAGTTCTGGTAAAATCGTTTGACGTTTCTGGTAAAATCGGACCGAAATTTTTACCGTTTTTTAATTATTTGTATGTGTTTATTTTCGTTTCTCTGTTGTATCTGTTGTAGATTTGAATATTTCAAAATAAAAGTCTAAAAAGTTTAAATCTAGTATTAGGGAATCCAACGATCTGTCAAAACCAAAATTTCTAGTACGCCCTAGGTGGTGGTCTCGGAGTGCCAATATAACCTCTTTTTTGTTATAACACAACAAAAAAGTGATGTTATTGGCACTCCAACCTCCCAGGGCGCAAAAATTTTGATATTGATAGATTGTTGGATTCCCTATAATAGGTATATTTGTATTATTTACGCCTACGCCCAAAAAAAAAGGTTTTTTTTAAACTATTTATGCTTTAAAAAAAAATCAAAAATATGATGATAAAAAAAAATTTTTTTTTTATGATTTGGTAAAATTCTGGTAATATTTCAATGTCCTTTTGGTAAAATCCAATGTTCAACAGTTGGCAACACTGCTAACAAGGACGAAACGGCCGTCGTGGTCTACCCGCCTCAGGGTATCCATTGTGCTTGTATCCCGGTGTATTCCAATATAAAAAACGATTACACACTTGTCCGATATGCCAGAATATTCGCTTTTTTATAAAGGTTTAATGTTATTTTTTTTTCTTCTCGATTAATAAAAGTGACCCTTTCTACTTTCAAATTTAATTTACCTTCTTAGGTTTTTAACATTCCAACTATGAACACGCAGACCGAATATTTTTATATTTCATGTAAATTTATATTTTGAACAAGCTATGTCCTTGAATTTTGGTAATTACTTTACTAGTAAGGCTATATTTTCATAGTTATTTCCATAGTGATATTGATTATTGTCCAGAATAAAATAAAATTTATTTCTAAGCATTGGTCTATTCAACAAACAAACTTGAAGAGTAATGGTCATTAACTATTTTTAGATAGATAATCAATATTTTTTAAAATTAACTAAAAATATTTAAAAAAATTGTTTCTGAAGCTAATAAATAATATAATAAAGATAAAAGTGTTTTAATTGTTCAAGAGAAAATGGTTCTCACAATGGATAGATTTGTTGGAAAAGTTGCCGTTGTAACCGGAGCTTCTGCGGGTATTGGAGCGGCTATTGTGGAAGAATTGGTAAAGAAGGGAGTAATTGTAAGTAAAAAGTGTACTTATTCTTGATTTTAAAGAAACAATAGCGAGTACTTACAAGCGCATTGGCGTGAACACAAATTGATATTTGTGGGGTCACCAGTGCCGTCTCTAGTGTAGGGGACGTGGGAGCAAATAGTGATTATACCCCCCACCCCCCCAGTGGTAAATGTTTGTAGTTGTAATATAAAAACAATTTTTGAAATTTGCAGCACTGCGCTATAGCGGCGTCATTAAATAATCCTAACCACAGCTATCAAATTTATTTCAAGATGGGTTTGTTTATTAAGATACAATCAAAAGTAATTTTGGTACATCTGGCTTCAATTTAATTTAATTCAATTTAACGATAGCCCGGATAAATATTTTAAAATTAAAATCTCTCCCCCTCCAAAATTAACTCAAACTGTTCACTCACTCCAATAAACAAAACTTTGTACCAGACTCTCATACTAAATACTTAAATTATAATATCTTTGCAATAAGGGTAACAAACTTGACCTTTTAGAAATTCTTGAAATTAATAAAACTTTAAATAACAAAAACATTATCTGTAATATAAATACAACACACTTTTTCAATTATCTCAATTTTTCATAACTTTATTTTTTTTCATTTTTTCATTTCGAACAAACCCGAACAAAATTTTCGAAAAAGTATTGATTAATTTTATTTTTTCACATAAACCTATTAGTTTGACAAGTAAATGCGTCAAATGTTATATCGTTGAATTTGTATTTTAAGGGACTATTTAAGTACGTTCTATTTCAATTTAATTAAAAAGTTTTTGTAATATAATAGAAATAGGTATGTAAAAAAAGTAACAATTTTCAAAAAAATATATTTAGTAGTTTTTGAAATTTTATTTGCAATATTTCAGATTTTATTCAGATCATGTAGGTATATGCAAAAGTATGTAAGTTACAGGTAATAATAATATAGGTTTAATTTTTCCTGGGAAAATACAATTATACCTAATAAATAGCCTTACATGTCATAGAAATTAAAATTAGTATTTTATTCGTTGTACTTACTTACTTAATACTCCATTATTACGAGTTGTTATTCCGGTTTTCTATCATGTTGAAATAACCTTGACCGTTATTTACCTGCAATAAAAAAAAATAGATAATATGCGTGGACAAATCGAACTATGGAAAAGTTAACATTGATTTTATACAGGGTTGCCCAGAAGTCCGGAATAAAATTAATATAGCCTTAACCTGTAGCTTTTGGGGAAAACGCTCGGACACGTCAATTTAGTTTTATATATGCCCACATTTTGACGTTATTCGTTTGTTTTTTCATTGACGCTTGTCAAAGATATGACGACATCGATCTTTTTTTAAAATATACAAATATAAATTGTCGCACAAACCCGAACAAACCGGAACAACTAGGATACATTTAAAACGAGCATTTTTTTTCCTACCATACCCTCCTATGCTATTTCAAAATTGACACGAAAAAATTTGCCTTAAGTCCAAATCGCCAATTTAAAAGCGTTATGCATTATTATTGCCGCCCTGTATTTTCTAAGGAAATATACTAAGTGACATAGAAACGCAAACACCCAGTAAAAATGATTTAATTTTAATAATATTTTGTATACAGTGTCCGCAAGAAAGTCCGCATCAAATGGGATTTTTTTTAATTATTAGGTTTAGGTAAAAATTGAAAAAGCAGTTAGTTTTTGCTTACCTAAAAACCAAAAATGACGTATACAGAAGCAGCTGCACGACTTGCGTTACCTGTCAAATTTTACATTTTTAATAAAATAGGTTCAAAAATGCCATTATTTATCAAAATATCAAAAAACTTTATTCGAGAAAGTTGTTTATTTAGGCATTTTTAGCTTCTGTACAAAATTTTGACAGTCTAATACAATTTTTATTTTTTGCCAGATTCTTGAAAATTTTGATCAACCCTCGTAGATTAACTTTTATACATCGATGTAAAACCATTTGCCTTTACTTCATTTGTAATCTTAATGCAATTTTGTGTAAAATTTTTGTTTCCAATTATTTATTTTGCTTCAAAAACTGAAATTGTTAATGATCATCAGTATGTAATGTTTGATGCAAAGTTTATATAATTACATCAGTTTTGCCAAAACCGACGTTTCTCATTTTTCTTAAGTTAGTTAACAGATGTACAAAGAGAAAATATTAGGAAGCTTTCGTTGAAATTTTACTTAATTAATATTGGATCAAAAATAATAAATATTAATCGCTCGAAACATATTATTCAACAAAAATATAGTTTAATATAATTAATTTTATTTAATATTAATTAAGTAAAATTTCAACGAAAGCTTCCTAATATTTTCTTTTTCTACATCTGTTTACTAACTTAAGAAAAATGAGAAACGTCGGTTTTGGCAAAACTGATGTAATTAGATAAACTTTGCATCAAACATTACATACTGATCAATAACAATTTCAGTTTTTAAAGCAAAATTATTTATTGGAAACAAAAATTTTACACAAAATTGCATTAAGATTACAAATGAAGTAAAGGCAAATGGTTTTACATCGATGTATAAAAGTTAATCTACGAGGGCTGATCAACATTTTCAAGAATCTGGCAAAAAATTAAAATTGTATTAGACCGTCAAAATTTCGTACAGAAGCTAAAAATGCCTAAATAAACAACTTTCTAGAATAAAGTTTTTCGATATTTGGATAAATAATGGCATTTTTGAACCTATTTTATTAAAAATGTCAAATTTGACAGGTAACGCAAGTCGTGCAGCTGCTTCTGTATACGTCATTTTTGGTATTTAGGTAAGCAAAAACTAACTGCTTTTTCAATTTTTACCTATTCCTAATAATAAAAAACAATCTCATTTGATGCGAACTTTCTTGCGAACACTGTACAAGTTTATTATTACAAAAGGAAGGTATGATTAAATTTTTAGCCTTATCAGTTTCACATTCCTTTTTTTTTTATTCCGATTTTTTTCCTATATGTGGTTGCTAGTACTAGGGTTTTGAAGGAGCAGTGTGATCGGAATTGCCGGTGATCGTGTTAGTAAACGTTGTTTGCAAGTGTTATAATTTCCAGAGTGCGAAGAAATGCAAATTATCGCCAATTAAGCGAGTTTGATAGGGGACGAATAGTTTGATTAAGGGAGGCTGGTCAGGCTGGACTGTCTTACCGGGATATTGCTGCTAGAGTGTAATAAAAATAAAAATAAAAATCCTATTTAATGTTATCTGAATGGGCGAAGTTCATCCCTTGCTAGTAACAAGGTCTTCCACTTAACCTCAAACAACTAAAATTAAAATGTAAATGTAAAATGTATATATATATAATATATATATATTAAAAGTCATCCCAAATTAAATAACAAAATAAAGATTATGTTAATAACACTATATAAATTCTGTACTAATGCAAAAATATTAATAAGTAAAGACAGTGCAGGAGATGGATGAAGGAAAGAAAGAAAAAGCAAGAAAAAGCAAAAGCACGACCCGAAAGCAGAAAACCTTAAACACCCAGTAATATACTTTTATATATTTTTTTAAAAGTTAAAATAGATTTAGTTTTAAGGCCTAGACCAATAGAATTATAGACGGCGGATACGTTATAAGAAAAACTACGATCAAACAGAGCAGTTTTATGAATAGGTGATGTAATGGTGCCCATAAATCTAACGTAACCGCAGTTTGTGTTGACTTACTCCTTATGTACCCAAGTTGTTGATCACTTAACAAACTATACGAGACAAAAAACTCCAGCAGACGTTCAGACATCACACTTTAAGACATTTTAGAAAATGATAGGAGCAAGCTTATTGGTCCGTAGTTATCTATTACTGACTTATCGTCTTTTTAAAGATTGACACAACAAGTGATTTTTTAAGACTGTCCGGGAATATGCCAAATTTCATGAAATTATTCACTATGTAAGAAATGAGCTGTACAATAGTGTACAATTTCTCCTATAATATATTTTGTCAAGTCGGATGATATCATCATGTCCACTGCTTTGCTTATTTTTCAGTTTTTTCACTACTTCTCTTTAGCGTTGCCTTTACCCAAAATTACGCACCCACACACAATACATAATATATTACTCATGCTAGCTGGTCAATGCCAAATAATATATTTAGCACTTTCTTTGCTTACGAATCTGTGGTTTTATCAATAGGTGGCTGGACTGGCACGACGAGTGGAACGGGTAGAAGAAATGGCTGAAAATTTAAGTGGAGAAGATGGCAAACTTCATGCTTATAAATGTGACATGACCAAAGAAGAAGACATTGTTTCTACTATACAGCAAATTATTGATGATTTGGGAAATATCCATATTTTGGTTAATAATGCCGGACTTATGCAACAAACTGATCTAATAAATGGAGACACGGAAAAGTGGAGAACCACTATTGGTAAAATAATTTGTTTCCGTCAAATCTTTGGTTAATACTATAGTTGCTTCTTTCTATTTATCAATGCAAATAAAGTACAGAAAATTTAAACCAGCTTTTAAACAATTTCGTAGTATCACAAAAATAACCTTGTCGGACTTACATTGTATTTATTTTGTTACTTAACACAACGTTTCGGTTAGTTGGTATCTCTAACCGTTTTTAAGTGTAAACTGAAGTTTTTTCTTCACTGTAAATATTATTTTTTAGATACAAACATTATGGGTCTTTGCATTGCAACAAGAGAAGTCGTTCAGAATATGAAGGCGAGTGGCGCAGAAGGACATATTATTCATTTAAATAGTCTTGTCGGCCATATCGTTCCTGATTTTCCCGGTATTAACATCTATGGAGCGACTAAATTTGCTGTTACCGCTTTGGCCGAAACACTGAGACTGGATATTAATAGAGAGCAGTTGCCTATTAAAGTAACCGTAAGTAAATCTATCACCTTTAGGTTTTAAAAGCTTTGGTATTCTTTAACCTGCAAAAATTATGGAATTTCAATTAGAAAGACCTTTCAATTTTATATCACTAAAAATGTAGCTGTTTTTTTGTGTACAGGAAATTCCACTTTCACACGCATTTCTTTTTATGAAGATTATATTCGGTATTCGGTCAAATATACAGCTAAAATACTTGACTTCATTAAGAGGTCGGGACGCTTTGGCGGGGGCCAAGGTGGTTAGAGTGACTGGGGGAAGACTCTGAGGTGGGCAAAAAGGATCGCCGTTGGTCTACTTGCCAGGTTTCGGAACCTTCCCTCAATTACTACTACTACTACTACTACTACTACTACTACTACTACTACTACTACTACTACTACTACTACTACTACTACTACTACTACTACTACTACTACTACTACTACTACTACTACTACTACTACTACTACTACTACTGCCGAAGACCCTAAGCTCAAGGTGTAACACCATCGCGCTGAGGAGCTGCATGGCACAGGGGAAAAGTGTGTCTCTAGCGATGCCTGGAGGAAGTGGCTAACCGAAGGGGAATTCTTTTTGGCCTTGGTATGGTAAGGGCGCACTGCCATACTCGACCTTCATACCGACCCAACTCGTGGGAATAAGATGAACATTGAAGAAGCAAAACAGTCAAAGGACGGGAGAGACGAAGAAATGGGTGAGAGAAATGTGGAAAGCTAGGACATGGAAGGTAATCCTTTTAGAAGAAGAAGCTCAGTAGCTAGAACACCTCCCGAGTCCAGAAGAGGCTCAGTATCATTAACACGATTGATGGCATATGAGGAGGATAAGGAAACAACCAAAAAGAGAAAAGCTGATGAACTGACACCAGATCATCTTACGGAAAGTATGACCAAGAAGAAAGAAAATGTTATAGTCAAGAGCCTAATAGCCATCATAGAAACGGTAAAGAGAAGTGCCCGAAAACTCAATGAGGCTGTTAATGCGCAACAAAACACGAAGAGGGAAATAAAGGATGTAAACCTAGACCTGCAACGCATTACCGCGCAATTAAATAAACAGAACCTAATAGATTGGATACAAGACGCCAAATGGGAAAGGCCAGAACTACCAAAACACAGCATTGAGTGCCAGACCGAAGTATCAGGGGGAACGCAAGAAGTAGGAATCCAGACGGAAGACAAGGACATCAAAAATAGCCTAAGAGCGGAGGATATGAATACCGAGCTAGCGAGAGTGGATAAGACCTACGACCACTTCGCGGAATTAAACCAGCAATCCAATTGGCTAGAGCAAAACTTTCAGCAAACGAAAGTGGTATATGGGGAAATAAATGAAATCGCTAGAGATATCAGTACCGTAACGCTGGTAAACGATACAAAAGAGAGCATAGATAAAGCAACTAACTATGCCAAGAAACAAGTTGAATTAGACGATCTAATGAAAGAAGAAGGACAAACAAAGCAAATAAAATATACTATAAAGCGAAGTAGCCAGGTAGTATCCGATGAATACAACGGCGAACCAACGGAGGAAGTTAAAAAACTTGCAATAGCAATCAAAACCTCCAAGGAGCAGCAAACGGGTGAGCTCTACGAAGTGATCGAGCGAATGTGGAAAATCGTGGAGAAGTATGGTATAGATAAACTTTTTGTAAACCCAATAGGCTTCAAAGACCAAAAAACCCTACGTAGAATGCTTGAATACACAGCGAGGAACACGAATACCCAAGTGAGCATCTATAGAAATAAAAAAGACGACAACGACCACGAGATGGAAGGATGGGAAAAGCAAAAGAAACAACGGGGTAAAGAAACAATTTTTCTCAAGGGCACGGAGCAAGATAATAAGGAATCGTATGCCGACATCATGAAAAAGCTAAGGCAACAAATAGACATAAAACAAGTTGGCATAAACACGCTTAAAACAAAAATAACAAAAGACGGAGTCACTTTTAGAATAACAGAAAAGAAGGAAGGTGCTACCGACAAACTGCTGAAGGAAATCAGCGGTATAATAGGAAACGACCGAGTGACAAAAGGTACAGGCAAATCGACCACCGTTATACTGCGAGACCTAGAAGATACTATAGAGAAGGCAGAAATCTATTCAGCAATAGGGATGGCACTAAAACAAGAAAACATTGCTGACATGGAAATAACCGAACCGAGGACTCCAAAAAACGGCAAAGGAAATAAATACTCTTTGGTCACGATTCCAGAGAATATGGCACAAACACTATTACAATTAAGGAAAATACGAATAGGGTGGAATCTCTGCAGAATTGAAGAAAAAATAACCATACCTAGATGCTACAAGTGTCAATCCTTTGGACATGCGTCACACAAATGTCGGTCCAAAGAGTCCAGTAAACAGAAATGCCTTAAATGTGGAGGCGAAGAACACTTGGCACGAAACTGCAGAAATGAGAAGAAATGCTACGTGTGTGGAACTGCCGGACATCGCCCAGATAGTATGGCCTGCGCTGCGTACAGAGAGGCTGTAAAACAGGAAAGAGCTAGAAGATGGAGTACTAACCATAAAAAATGTTAATTCTACAAACAAACCTCAATAGAAGCAGGACTGCCCACGACCTACTAGAACAATTTATAAGAGAAGAAAATATCGACATAGTGCTGGTAGCAGAGCCAAACAAAAAACTGGTAGAAGACAATATCTGGATCACAGATACTCACAAAGATACTGCAATTAAAATATGCACACAATCTGCAAGTACCAAAATAAGTAGAATTGTTAAGGAGAGAGAAGCGGTGCTGGTAGAACTCCAAGAAATTGAAATATACAGTGGCTACATTTCCCCCAACGTAGATTTAAATGCATACAAAGACTATCTGGACAGACTGGAAAAAATGTTTAGGAACAGGAAGAAACCAATCATAGTAGCGGGGGATTTTAATTCAAAATCCACAGCGTGGGGCTCCGCGACGACAGATCAGAAAGGTGAACTCCTAGAAGAATTATTGTCAGCAAACCGACTGGAGATTGCAAACACGGGAGACGAACCTACCTTTGTAAGAGGCGAGCAAGCTTCACACCTAGACATCACAGCGCACAGTGAAACACTGATTGGCAGGGTAACAAACTGGAAAGTCCTGGATACAGAAAATATGAGCGACCATAGATATATCACCTATAATGTGACGCAAAGAAATAAAGAAGTATTCTACCCAAATATTCGTGGGAAATGGAAGATAACCCAAAGTAAAATAGAAAATCTTTCAGCCAATGTAGAGACAATCTTGTGAAATAAAGAAAACCAACATATTGATACACCCAAGGAACTAGAAGACCTAATTAGAGAAGCCTGCGATAATACCTTCCAAAAAACCAATGCAAGAAGGAAAGGTCACCAAAGCAAATATTGGTGGAATAAGGACATATCACAAAAAAGAAAGGAGTGCGAGGGCTATAGAAGAGGGATACTTAGAGAAAATAGGAAATGCAAGCAAAGGAACGTACATAGCAGCGAAAAACTTGTTGAACAAAAAGGAAAATACTGAGCTACCAAAAAAGAACTACATAAAATGATAATTGACTCTAAAGCAAATAAATGGAAGGAAATCATTAAGGATCTCGACAATGACATATGGGGCAAAGCCTATCAGATAGTAATGAAAAAAATAAACTTGCAAACAAAAAACAATCTTGACACGAGCAAACAGTACTCTATAGCAAAAAGCCTCTTCCGAAGTTACCCAACAACCGAATGGACAAAAGCGCCAGACCAGGAATTAAACATACCTGAATTTACAAGTGAAGAACTAAAGATAGCAGCCAAAGGACTAAAAAGCAAAAAAGCACTAGGTCTAGATGAAATACCAAACGAAGTGATCAAAATTGTAACCAAGACTATTCCAGAGATCGTGTTAGCGGTAATGAATAAATGCATAAAAACAGGAAATTTCCCTATGGAATGGAGGAAGGCGCGGTTAGTTTTAATCCCGAAGCCTACAAAAAACAATACGGACGAAACTAAATACAGACCCATATGCATTCTGAGCTCGCTAGCCAAACTGCTCGAAAGACTCTTAGAGGGAAGACTGAGAAATGCAGTCGAAAGAAGTGGTGGCTTGTCGCCCCTGCAATATGGATTTATAAAACAAAAATCTACCGTAGACGCAATAGGCAAAGTTAAGGAAATTGCAAAAGCAGCAAACACCGGAAGCAGGGGTAACAAAAAGCTATGTGTGATGGTGGCCTTCGATGTTAAAAATGCCTTTAATACTGTACAATGGCCAAGAATTATTAACTCTTTGGAAAAACTGGATACGCCCCGATACCTAGTAAACATTGTCAAAAGCTACTTTGAAGACCGAAAGGTAATTGTAGGAGAAGAGGGTAAAGAACTAAAGATAAGCATGGGAGTACCACAGGGCTCAGTCCTAGGGCCACTATTATGGAATATATTCTACGACGCAATCTTGAGAATCGATCTGCCACCGGAAATCAGACTCATTGGATACGCGGATGATCTAGCGCTTATCGCAACAAGTAAAAGTTTAAGCACCCTGGAAAAATTACTGAAGCTTGGAATCTGTAAAATAGAAACCTGGATGGAAGAAAATGGATTAGAATTAGCACCGGAGAAAA
This sequence comes from Polydrusus pterygomalis, assembly GCA_963969555.1. Lineage (NCBI taxonomy): Eukaryota > Metazoa > Arthropoda > Insecta > Coleoptera > Curculionidae > Polydrusus > Polydrusus pterygomalis. The sequence goes on from OZ018375.1 coordinate 144,653,327, forward strand.
CAGAAGTCGTGATACTTTCTGGAAGACAGAAGCTGAGGACGATAGCGGTCAAAGTTGGAAACAAGGACGTGGATAGTAAAAAAGCTATAAAATACCTAGGCGTGTGGCTAGATAAAGATCTCAAAAAGACTGAACACATTAAAAAGACGGTAGAAAGGGCAAAGGTGGTAGCAGGGACTCTCACCAGACTGATGCCGAGCAAAGGAGGTCCGACCCTGCAGAAAAGACGGATCCTGGCAGGAGTAACACACTCAATAATACTATACGGTGCACCGGTCTGGAAAGAGGTGCTAAGATTTCAAATGTATAGAAACATGATTAACAGATGTCAGCGCACCATAGCGTTAAGAACAATTGCAGCATACAGAACAGTGTCAACAGAAGCACTTATGGTAGTGTCGGGGATCCCTCCGATAGACTTACTAGCAGAAGAAAGAGCGGAACTATCCGAAAGGGGCAAAGGAGATAGAGCTGAATTGCGTCAAATTCTCTTTGACAGATGGCAACAAAGATGGGAAACTGCAACTGTGGGGGCATGGACCAGGAGGCTTATACCACAGGTCAAAGAATGGTTTGAACAAGAGGCACAAGTTGACCACTATACATCGCAATTCTTGACCGGACACGGATGCTTTAGAAGCTACCTAAAGAGATTTTGTATAATCGAAAATGAATACTGTGAATACTGCGCTACAAATGAAGAGGACACAGCTGAACACATCCTAAGATGCTCCAGATGGATAGAAGAGCAAGCAAACATCAGAATGGTACTGGGTGAGGACCTCACCGCGGAAAACTTCATAGTCCACGTAAGAAGGGGCAAATGGCCACAGATACAAGCAGAACTGCGAAAAATAATAACTAAAAAAATAGAGCAGGACAGAATCAGGCAGAGGATATAAAAGAAACAAGGGTCTATAATGCCGCCTCAACACGAAGAAATGCGAGGAGCGATACCGTGAGAGGAAAAACGGCGACAAACAGTAGTGGTAGGGGAGGAAGTTTTTAGTCGGTAGGAATCCGACACAACTCGACCACATAAGATCACTCGGTCGAGAGTCTTTAGAAGATTTTTTACCTCCCCCCTAAATAAAAAAAAAAAAAAAAAAAAAAAAAAAAAAAAAAAAAACTACTACTACTACTACTACTACTACTAGACAGCTATGATAAGAACAATTCTATGAACTAAACGAGAAGAATGGGAGTGGGGTAGAAAAAAAAAAGAAAGGAAGGAAAATGGAAGAAAACGGAAAAAAAGGAAAAAGGAGAAGAAGTGAAAGAGAAAAAAATAAAAGTGCCTGCCATCCTGATGTTATGTTTGTCTGAACGGTTCCAGGGTGGCACAAAAAAGAGGAAAAGAAGGAAGAGGGGAGATTAAAAGTCCATCTGAGGAGGAAGTTTTTTAGTCGGTAGGCGTATCTTGGATAGGTGCGAATCCGACACACTTCGGCCATATACGAACCATTTCGGTCGGAAGTCTTTCGAAGATTCTTTTACCTTCTCACAAAAAAAAACTAGACAGCTAAAAAAAATGTTTTCTTAAAAAATATAATCATTAACACAACTTACTTTTTTTAGAGCATTAGTCCAGGCTATGTCAAAACCGATTTTCAAGCAGTAGCAGGAATAGGAGAAATGCCAATTCCGGGAATATATGCAATGGATATAGCTGATGCAGTTATTTATACTTTATCAACTCCTATTCATGTAAATGTAAGTTATTTTAAAGAAAAAAAATCAAAAATGCCGAAGTACCAAATTTTACTAATAAACAACTAAAAACTGCTCTAAAATTACTCAAAACCAACAAAAAAAATGTACTTTTAATTATTGTGGCACTTTTTGCAGGACTTCAGCCCTATGTTAGTCTCATCGAACTTTTATCCTATAAGTGATAAAGCTTTCTCTACTGAGCACTACATTAATTGCATTTTAATGTACCTAATCAAAATCGTAAATAGGTGTTTGCTTCAGTTAATTGGTTTGATTGCTGTATGATTTATATAGTTAGTAACACTAACTGACTTAACATCTGCCTCTGCGTCGACTCAAAGTGGTTTTGGCTGAAGAGGCCTTCTACCTGCATGATAAACCTTAAAGCTGTTCTTTTCTATTTTGATCATCAAAACAAAGATAACATTATAATGGCCCCACGACTGACAAATAAAAGAATAATGGGACGTACTAGTTATCTGATCTCTTAATTTAAAACGTTTTGCTTCTGCATATTTTTAACTGTTTCCAGAAAATGTGTGTAACCCTCTAGGAAGAGTTTTATTATTGGGATATATTTTCAATAGACTCTAATTCAGGATCTTAATGCTAAAGACGAATTCTATTATAGTGAAATGGCATATTTATTTCAGCAAAAACACTTTATTAGATAATAGTATTTTAATTGTGATAAATAATTTATTGTACAACACATTTTATTTTACAGGTTAACGAGATCACCATCCAAGCAGTTGGAAGTTAAACAACATAATATTTATAATATAACAGAAAAATGTATTTTAAATTTTGATTTCTATTGTTCCTAAATGTAGGTGTTTTAGTGTTAAGTATTATAATCATAATGCATGATTGTGTTCCACTATTTAATATTATCAGGTATTTTTAAATATAATAAAATTACACGAAAGTGTGTTAAATGTATCTACCTAAATAATATTCATAGTTTTAAAAAGTATGTATCTTGTTGTTTCAGCCAAGGGCCTAGAAAGTAATATAAAAATAATTATTTAATAATTAAAAGCGAATATTGTGGCATATCGGACAAGTGTGTAACTTTTTTTTTATTGGAATACACAGGGATCCAAGCACAATGCATACAATGGATACCCTGGGGCGGGTAGACCACGACGGTCATTTCGTCCTTGTTAGGACTCTACGGGCAGCCACAACCCAAGCCCGATGCAATCCCAACACAGCGGTAAGATTCATTAAAAGCCTTTTTACAAAAGCAAAGCGGCCATCAATACACCGTAGCGCTATACCAGCGGAATTAAATCCAATATAAAAGGCAGTCACACTGGTAATATGAAAGGTAGACAACTAAATAAACAAATTAAACAATTATTTAATAATGCTATGCAGTGGGGGTGAAAAGAAAACCGCCTAAAGTCAAATGGCCAAGCGCCATAGGCAATTTTTTTTTTTTAATTTTGGGGTCAAATGTTTACCCAATTTTTAGCTAAAAGAATCTGTGTGGCGTGCCATTGACATACTGAGCACACTTTGGATATATCCTTAACATACAAAGTAAAGTATGTTTCACAATAAAATTGTTCCCATGACACTTTCCTGAGGTATTCCTTTTAATACGTTATTTCATCGTGACAAAACTTTCCTCCCCTATTCCAGCTCTGCCTTCCAGACAGGTATCAAATTAAGTATTGTTTCTTTTATTCTATATAAATTATTTTATTTTTTTATTCATTTATTTTTGACCTCAAATCTTTTATAGTCGCTAAAATATAGATGGTATATATGTCGTAGGCTAATAGTGAAATCCGTCATTTCATGAAAAGCCTAGTCATATCATGCTGCACGCTAAAAGGTATATTTGCAACTGGTTTGTTCGTTGTTACCCAGAGCATTTTTTTCAATTTTTTTTAATTTAATTTAAATTTTATTTTTATAAAATAATATTAGATGAAAAAATTGAAAAAAATGCTCTGGGGAACAACGAACAAACCAGTTGCAATATACCTTTTAGCCACGCTTCATGATATGACTAGGCTTTTCATGAAATGACGGATTTCACTATCAGCCTACGACATATACACATAATGTATCATAATACCTAGTTATGTTAATTCTTTGGAGGGTCTTTAGTTTTAATATAATTTCTAAAATTTACGTAAGTCTTTTTGGCTGCTTTACTAATGATGACTTTCGTATTTACCTGGATGCTTCGGAAAATTGGAGATTCCTGACACTTTTTGCTTCTAGAGAACTTATTTCTAAGGTTTATGTTTGTTCTTAAGTTGTACTTATGAAAGTCCAAATTTTTGCTCAACACCTTCACTTGGTTTTAGTAATTTATTTTCTAAATAGTGTATTAGTTTTGCTTGTTCTAGTTATTTTAATTGTCTGATGTTTAGGAACGGATTATGTTTATAAATATAGCTATGGTTGTCGTATAGTAGTTTAAAGAAAAAATACTTTTTATAGTCTTATTTTGATACCTCTGCAGCTTGTCCAACATATATTCGCCTGTGTTCCCCCAACATGGTACCTTAAATGTGGTTCAACAAAACAATTGTATAAGAGGTATTGTGTATTTTTGTTTAATTGATGGTGCATCTTCAAATATTTCCAATAATGGGAGACAGTTTTTTAATTTGATGTTTCGCTTGATTTGCTGTTTATTAAAATCATATACACTGTTTTTTCGGTATTAATAGTAAGTTTATTTGGACACAGCCATTTATAATAAGTTTCCAATTCACTATTTATAGTATGCTCAAGGGAGTTTCGGTTATCCGAGGTAAAAAGTGTGTCATCCGCGAACATAAAATATTTACAGTTCAAACCAGCATATTTTAAATTATGTACATATAGAAGGTATGGCAGTGGAGCTAGGACGGCGCCTTGGGCTACACCCACTTTAATTTCCTTTTCATCACTTGAGATTTTATTTATGATCGTACACTGTTTTCGATTAGTTGAGTACGACTTTAGAAGTTTTTGGCAGATTCCTCGAAATCCCATTTTATTTAATTTTTCTAATAACAGCGGTATATCAACGGTATCAAATGCCTTTTAAAGATCTATAAAAACTGTAGCCACATATTTATTTTCTGATTTCTACCCACTTTGTGTCGGGTAGAGGACGACCCAATTCTTTCACCTGCATTTTTTCATACAGAGAAAGCGCGGAGAATCGCGGATGTTTTAAAAACTGATTTTTGAAACGCGATAAAGGATTGAAACAAACTAATCAATCTAACCCCGGATAATTCACGATATTTGGTAGCGATCGCGAAGTTAAAATGACTAACCCTATTGGTAAGCGGTCTAGATAAAATAAAGCACGTGACAATCCGCCCATCGCTGTCTGATTTGGAGGATCTGGTCAAGGCACAAAATTCCTTATACGCCAGTAAGGGAGGGAGATATATTTATTTTGGTTTATTTTTCTCATAATAACATATTTTATGCGATTAACAGTCTGGCCAAATAGAATTTTTGTAATGCAGCGCAACCCAGCACCAGAGCATGTTGTATTTAGGCTTTATGTTAGTTTATAAACTACTTTGTTTTATAAAAAATTTGTTGAAACTAATAAATAATGGTACTTCTCTCCTGAAGCATTTTTATGTTTTCCTACTTCATTAACCTCCTGTACCATCGCGTTAAAAAAAAACTAGGACAAATTTTAATTGGAACTCGTGGTCTATAAGAATTTAACTTTGCCAATTATTAGTGTAAAAATTTCTCGTTTAAATGAGGAACAAAAAGCAATAATAACCACACGATTGTGCGATGGAATCGCCATAATAAGAGCAACAACAACTGAAATAGATGTTGACAAAAATACGGATTTATTGGCTAAAGCGAAAATAGGGGAATTTGGAAATATTATTAGATAGGAAGTTTCAGGACGTCAACAATTGTCAAGTCGAGATGAAGACACCCGTTTAATTAATTATTTTCGAAATAACCCTTTTGAATCGGCAATGAAAACCAAGGAAGAAACTAACTTTCCGGCTCTGTTGAGACTGCAAGGCAACAGATTCGAAATTCTAATATAAGGGGCCGTTGTGCTATAAACAAAATATGATTAACAACCCTAGCGCAATATATTTCTGTATTTGCCAAACAAGCAGACTGATATGGAGCAGTATGAAATTTCGTACCCTATACTGGAGTGCACTGGCGGATCCAGAAATAAATTTTGAAGGGGGGGGGGGGGAGCATCCAACAAAAATTAAGATGCAAGGCAAGGGCATATTTGGCTTTTTTCATTGGGGGAGGGGGGTCAACTATAGGTATAAATATGGTTTATTGTATGAGAAAAAATGACACAAAATTAACAACATAAAGTATATTGATATAAATAAAAATGAACTAATTAACTCGGACAAACAAATTAGGTTTAGTTACACCTAAAACTAAAGTAATCGAATAACCTATTTTACATTATTAACAGAAAATTCAAAAGTAGCGCGAGGGCAATGTACAGCAACGAACAAAATGGTAATAGTGCATTACCCTTCATCAGGAGACAGCATATTTCGTAACTGAAGTCTTCTACGGTGTTTTTTTGAATATTGGTCTAAAACTTCTTTTGGTGACACAATTTGATTTCTATAAATATAAAGTAAGGCAAGATCATTCAACCTAGTTGCGGCCATTGACTGTAAATAAGATTTTAATAATCTTAAGGAAGAAAATGATCTTTCTGGTGTACAACTGGTTACCGGAATTGTTGCTAATATCTTTAATATTTTTTTAATATTCGGAAAGTATGAATCAGTTTTTATAATTGTGTCAACTATATTGGTAGGTTTTCCGCCTTTCTGTTCCCAATATAGCTTCCATAACTTTAACTCACCTTCTAACTTTGCCACAGAACAAAATATATCATCCTGATAAAATTTTATGGCAGTTAAAATTTTTTCTTGGTTGAGTTTATGAAGGGAGGTAGGAACAATGTTCCATAATTCCGCTACATTGAAGTGTTTTTCAGAAAATCTAAATTTTAATTCAGAAATTAAATAATCTAAAAATGGTAAAAAAATAGACAACTTATAATATTGCTCTGTATTAGCGAATTCATAATTTGCACGATTTGTCTGTTTCTTAGTAGTTCTGGGCAACTTAATTTCGATTTTTAAATTTTGGGCTGTGGAACAAATGTTTTCAAAAATCAAGTGAAAATAATTATCAAGCTCAGATCTTATTTCTTCCAATACTTATAAGATTAAATTAGAAATTTCATATGCTTCGCTATTATCGAGTTGGACACTTTGTAGTTGAGTATTAATAATTTAATACAATCACTGATGATAAAAAGAGATACCAAGAAATTAGATGTTGTAACGGCTGCTAAAAGGGTACTAGCTTTGGAGGATGATACACAATTGCCATTTTGTTCCGTATCATCTAAGAAGTCGATTAAAGTAGGTAACATTTCCAAGAAGTCAATAATAACTTCGTGTTTCTCCACCCATCTAGTTTGATACAATTCTTTAAAAAAAAATTAAAGGATGGTTATGTTCTTTTGCTTCTTTGAGTTTGACAATAAACTCGTTCATTCAAAGAACAGAATCTTTTAGCTTGTCTTACATTTTTCTAGATAATTTTTTTTTTAGGTCCTACATAGGGGGGCCGAGCCCCCTCGGCCCCCTCCCCCTGGATCCGCCTGCTAGAGTGTGTTTGAGCCATTTCAATGTTTTTTTTAGAGTCGTTTTACATCAACACTTCGTTGTACCTGCATTTTGCATTGTTGTTGATTCCAACGTGATGACGTTGCGGCTTATTTATTACTTGCTATTTTATTAAGCAGGGTTTAAATGCGCTTCAGTGTTATCGGTGGAGTTGCTTCAGGTTGTGGCATTCTGATAAGTTCTTAAAAACGACGAAACAGCTGTCAATGTCTACTCAGCCCCAGAGAGTCCATTGTTTTTGGCATCCCTGTGTACTTCAATGCAAAATGCAGGTCTTTCCACGCTTTAAAGTCAGCTAGCGCTAGCTGAGAATATTTTTCATTGATATTAATTATACGGATGCGATTACTCTACTTTTTATTATTAACAGCATTGAATAAACAAACAAAGGCATCTGGGAAACCGTAGTATTATCGGATAAAAATATTTTCAGTCCGATCATAATGAAAGAATTCGTGTATATTAATTAACCCACAGGAACGAGATATAACCAGTATGCCATGTTACAATATTGTGTTCCCTATTTAGGACCAATGCGGGATACGGAGTTTGCGCAGTTCAAATCATTTGTGGATCATGTATACACTGAACAGGGTCGTCTAAAATCTACATAACTATTTTTTGGTACTAAATTGTTGAAACACTAGTTTGGATCATATTCGTTTATTAAATTAGTCACAGACTATAGTTTATATTTATATACAGTATTGCCTTTCGGCGGATCTTGAATGTTGTGGTTGACTGGTGAATAATTATTTCATTTTAGTTGAGGTAGTCGGCAGAGGGCATCGGGAAAGTAATTACTTCTAATTTACTGAGCGGCCGTGACTGGAATAAGCCAGTCTCTCGGTAGTCTGTACGGTTTTTAAACACTAGTTTATTAGTCATATTACATAGGACAGCAAAGGCAGTTTAGGCACCTTTATCAAACTTACAAATTAAAAGGCGCTATTATATTGTCTCTATTATAAACTAGACAACGCAAAGCTTACACAAACACCACAAGACAAAAACGAAAACAACGATTGACCGGTTCTGTTCGCATGGCAGCAACAACTGATTGACATTTTTGTTGTTAATGGTACATACTGCACATGCTTACTATCCCAGCCTGCATAATGGCCTTATTTTTCACAAGCCTGGTTGCATATCATGGGTAATATTCTGGTTATAATATGTGGATAATTATAACGAACAGTATACTGAAAACTTGAATAAAAGGTAAATGTTTGGGAGTGGATTGGTGCCCCTGGACACTGGAATTTGTACGATAATTAAGAAAATACTTAATGTCCCAATATATTGTAGAATCTGAAACCAAATTATGATACTATAAGTTATAATTGTTTGGACCTTCTGCCATCTTTTTATTGTTGGATTTTTCCTGCAAAAATAATTTTCAATATTTTTGCATTATGGTACTGACGTACACTGTTCTATCCTTAGGGTTTAAATACGGGTCCAAGTACGGCTTTAATTATAATAATAATAATCTTTATTGCCTAACAGAACAGGTTCCAATTACAAGACATGCAATGTGACATAGAAAAAAGAAAAAAATAGGATAAAAAAGATTAATAAATCATTCTGAAATAGAAAATGGTGAAATTCAGTAATTTAAAGTTTTTGTAATAGTTTGAGTTATGAGTTATCATACCCTTGAGTATGGGTTTAAGTACGGGTTCAAGTACAGGTTCAAGTGTGGGTTCAAATACCGGCGGACCAATGTTCAAGTACCGGACTAAGATCCTAGTACCAGTCTAAGCCTAAAGCCTAGTCTAAGTGACGGGTCAAAGTCAATCACCTTCCATGGGACTGGTCGTGGCTACTGACAAAATGTTTTCGTACCAGGCGAAATTTTTTTTACTTATTTTCTTTGTTGTAACTGAGCGCATTCCTTTATTTACATAATTTTTTTATTGTAATCGCATTTAGTAGAAGCCGCTAAGACGGTATGGTAACCGGATGTACTCCTTTATTCTAGTTCACATTTATTAGCGGTTAGTAAATCAAGCCAAACGTTATCAGTATTTTGTGCAGGTCAATTTATTGATGTTAATACTGTATAACTACTATTAATTCATTGTTATGTAACCGTGTTGTGTACCATTTCATTAATTTTCGATATATCGAGTGTATTAGCCATTTGCTAAACATTTTAATGGTCTGTTTTTCCCCGGCATAAAAAAAAATGCGCCTTTTCCATTCTTAATTCTCCGGCGCAACAAAAGCGTAGCAACACTCAACTCACACATGACCAGAATAATAGTAGGTACTTTTGTTAATTAACTAATATGCAGGCATCACTGGAACCGAATTCAAGCGAAAACGAACGACTAGACTACGGTGCCCTTCGCGGTTTGCGCCGTGGCCTTTAAATTTGAAAAATGTTTCTAGGGTTGCATAATATGTATACAAGAATGGAATTTTACACTAGTAAAAGTAAGATAGACCCCTTTTTAAGTATTCAAGGCACAAAATGACAACGCTGGTTGCCTGCACGGGGCGGAACAGAATGCACGCAAGTGCAAAAATTGGTCAGTTGACGGCGTTAGACTTCTCAAACCACGAATCTGTCTTGTTTATCATTTTTTTTTGGTAAACAATGTGTGTAATATGTTTTAAATATAGTGTAAATTATAGTTTAATGTACTGGATAATTAATAAACTGGGACGTTTCCTTGTCTTTTTTCATTGTGAAAATTCAAGTTTTAATTGCTCGTTGTAATACATTGCCTGAAAAGAACCGTGGCTGTGTTTAGGGAAACAGATTCTATAAAACACAAAAAAGCAGCAGGAAGACCATCTGTAAGAACAGAAGAACTTGTTGCAAACGTTCGTGAAATACCTAATGCAAAATTCGCGAACAAATTCTATAAGACGAATGTCCCAAAAAGTGGAAAGATCATATGGAACATGCTATTCTTAAGAAGCAGCTACATTTATTTTCTTATAAAGTGCAAGTATTATAATTTTTATTTTTTTATTTTTTTTACGTCGGCCTATTTCCGCAACGAGGCCAATCACCGACGCCAGGGAATTTGTCACACACTATCTGGTAATTTTGCCGAATCCCTCTTTGTCGAGGGTAGGGTTCTTTAACGTGCCATACATCATCCATGACACGGGACCCACAGTTTAACGTCTCTTCCGAAAGACGGCGCAGCTCTTAAACCAAATTCCAAATTTAACATCGACGTATTTTTTGCCGGCACCGGGGAACGAACCCGGGCCTTCGATCTGAGAGGCCGCTGTACTGACCACTAGACCACAACGCCGATCAATTATAATTTTGTAAACAACAAAAATAAATTTGATTTGTCTACTTATTTTATTACTTATTAGTTTGGCATATCATGTCATAATATGAATTTGACAAAATTTTAACCTAGATTTGGTTAGATATATCGTCCCCATATCATTGTGATCTAAACCAAGCCCTACGTTTTTTAATCCAAGCCCTCTTTGATGCAAATAATTTTTGCTCGCACGATATAATAATGTATTTCTTAGTAGCGTTCGTTAAAAATAATATGATATGGCTAAGACTATTTAATATCTGAATGACATAAGTATAAATTTCAAAACATCTATTAATAAAAAATGTTGATTACATTTTATCGCGCGATAAGGCTTCGCATGCAGAAAGTACTAGTACCTATATATATATATATATATATATATATATAACTTTTAAACAGAGTCGTCAATAGAATTAACACATATTTTTTAAAATGGTGATCTCTCTGGATAGGTTTGTTGGTAAAGTTGCTATAGTCACTGGAACTTCTGCCGGTATTGGAGCTGCCATTGTGGAAGAGTTAGTAAAAAATGGAGTGATTGTAAGTAGACATCTACATTGTCACATTAATTTTATTACATACATATATTAAGAAATAGGGGTTAAGTTTAAACCATTTAAAAATTTTGGATGTGTTAAAAAATGATATTTCAAATCATTAAATAAATAGGAATTACGTATTTCTCAAAAGTTTTGGCACAAATTCCTTTATTACATACGCAAAAATATTTTAATTTAAATTTTTATGATACTCCATCATTAACAATAGTAGAAATAACAAAATTACCAAATCAAATTAAATAAAGGGGTCCGCGCTCCTTAACAAGGCGCAATTTTCTGCGGACATTCACCATTAGATTTAGGGCGGCTGCGACATCAATCTCTAGAATTTTACTGTAGAACTAGATCCCTCGCCTTAACTGCTCTTCATTTAAACGTTGGATCCTCCAATCTTCTAGACAAAAGTGCCCAAAAATCTCCAATCGGACGAGTCTGTGGCAGATTATAGGGGGGTTATCGTTTCCTGTTATAAATGGTTCATTTTGAGCGTTTAGCCAATTTTCAGTCTCTTGTGCGTAATGGCATGATGCTAAATCAGGCCAAAATATTATGTCATCTTCAGTTTGATTCGGTGATTCCCGTGTATAAAATCAGCCAATTTGGTCGAGCAGTCTTGAATATAGCGCTGACTATACTACTAGTACTAGTGCTTCACCCCTTACCCGTCTTACGGAAGGCCTGGATAGTCCTGCAGTAAAAATCGGGCACCAAACTAAAATTTTGTCTGCGAATTTTGCCTTTTCTTCATATTTTATTTTGTCAGGACAATCTTCTAAGTAATCGGTATAAAAACCATAATTTCCCTTCTTCTCTGAATTGCCCAAAGTGAAGTACTTTTCAACGTCCATAACAATGATTCTCTGGTTTGCAAAATAGATCCTCCTTAATACCTGACAACATCGTGGTATCCGTGCCAACTGGTTTGCCGTATATTTGGGACATTTTTTCTTTTTCGATATTTGAGATCATTTCTGTCCAATTCCTTCGGAACTGTGTCTTTAGAAGTGTGATATTCACGTTCACGTCCCAATTTCATCATACATACTCGAATTATATTTTTAGTCCTCCTCATCAATCTATTTACTCTTTCTTGCGTAAACATCCTAGGTCTTCCACTTTTTGGTAAATTTATGCATGGTATACCTTGCTCATATTAAGCTATTGTAGGATAAATAATACGAGGCGAAATATTTTGGATTTGGAACGCTCTATTTTCGGTTTAGGCATCTACCCAACTAAATTGTAAATACGTTTCTTAAGTGTAAATTTGTAACCATTTTAACAGGGCCGGATTAACCACTAGGCCAAATAGGCCATGGCCTAAGGCGCCACGAACGCAATAGGCGCCGCGGCTTTTTAACGAATTTCAGTGTACCTACAATAACTATTATTCTATACATTTAAATCACTATTTAAACTATGTCATAATTGCTAATTATCATACCTATAAAGTATAAAGAACATTCCACATTCCAATCTAAAGAAAAATATTCTAAATAAAAGTATTAAGACTATTTAGTTATCTGATCTTGTAAAATCAACTTCCTTCGACGACATTATTCAAAATTTCTCGAGTAAAAAATGTCGAAAAAAAACATTTCTAGTATCTTAATACTCTTAAAAATATGTCGTTGTTTTTAAAATTACCTTTAATAAAAGTTTTTGGGCATTGGGCCACGAAAACTGTTCCTTCATTACCTTTATATTTTTTGCTCAGAACATTTACATATATTATTTTATTTGTTGACGTCATTGATCTCGTTAATAACGAGTCGTTATTAAAATGCTGTTATAGAAGTACCTAATTCCTATACTTTAGTTTATATCATTTTGTGTATTTATAAGGAACCAATCTACCAATATCATTTGATTCTTAGCGCTGAATTTGTGTTTTTATGTGTTTTATATTTTTGTATCCTAATTAGCTGGATTAGTCGATTAGTTTTTTTGAACTTTGGAAACTACCAAACTCTTATTAGGTTATGATATTTTGAGTTAATTGTTTTATTCATTTCACATTTTGTAAACATTATTCATTAATGTTAAGTTGTTTGTTTATACTTCTATTTTTTGTTTTATAATTTTCCCTCGGTACTTACATGTATTATATGATTATTACAATTAAATTAATCTATGAGTTTTTTCTTCAACAAAACGTGCAAATTTCCGCTTCCAAAATATATTTTTACGAGATTACGTTTAGGCACAAATTTGATCATCCGTATCATGACTCGCTCAATTTTTTTTAAATCCATTTCGAAATTGAAAAAAATAGGCGCCAAAATTTGTCTGGCCTAAGGCGTCAAACGACCTTAATTTGGCCCTGCATTTTAAAGCAAATAATCTGCCCAAATGAATTGCCCACATATAGACAAACCATTAAAAAATTTTGTTTTCTATATTGTTTATAATTATCGATTATTTTAACTTGAGTGAATGTTGTGCCAGAACGTTTGAGGCATACGTTAATATTACGTTTTGAATATTATTTATTAGTTGGTTTATATCCTTTATACAGGGTTAGTTGAAATAACCGGAACGGCTAATATTCTTCAAAACTACCAAGACTAAATCAATGAATTTTGGTACAGGTGGATAACTTAAAAAATTGAATTAAAAATTGACAATTGCAACGTTGCCAGATTTTTAGTTTTTTCTGTAACTCAAGGAATGTTTTTTTTTCAAATGTAACATTACTCTTTTTTATTGAATTCGATTCCTCCCATCAACATTACCATTTCCTGATAGTATTAAATTTTTATCTTAAATAGTTCTATGGGAAAAAAAGTGAATAAGTTACAACTCTAAAGGTGCCCACTCACACTCCGGAAATCCTCAGAGGAAGAGCTGCACAGTTTTTCCTTGAGGATTTTACTGATTATACATTGACACTAGTTGCCAACGAAAGTGTCTCAAATCACTCATAGCGCCCGCTATACTGACTCAGAAATACGCTTTTTTGTGAGTTATTATGATTACGTAAAAATATCTATAATATGATTTTTTGAAGGTTGCTGGTTTGGCCAGAAGAGTCGAACGCGTGGAGGAATTGGCAAGGAAACTTAGTGGAGCAAAGGGAAAACTTCATGCATTTAAATGTGATATTACAAAAGAAGACGAAATTATATCCACATTTAAACAGGTTATTAGTAAATTGGGAAATATTTCTATTTTGGTAAATAATGCTGGAATAATTCAAGTAACTGATTTAATCAATGGAGAAACAGCAAAATGGAAATCTATTTTAGGTAAGGTGTAAAGATTAAAGATTCTGTTAAAAATATCGCTTCCTGAGTAGCGAGTGTGGGCATACAAATTTAATTACTCGACGATGTTTCTATTTCTGTTCTAATCTAATATCAACCTTTTTAATAATTTCATCGTCAGAAATTTTTGTGGTTACTATGGTCTGTCTATTTAATCTTGAGAAGATAGAAAAATAATTAAACGAAAATTTACTAGCTACATTTCAATTGATGAATCCAAGGACCAAATTACATTAAGACACATTTGGGGCACATGTAAATTATTTTACTTACAGGTCACATTACAGGAATTAGATTTATCCTTATTCTTGTCACATTCGGCAAGTTGTATTTGACCAGTAAAGAGCAATATATTTAATATAATAAATTAATTGATTCAGCCGATACTAACCAGGTGGAAATACATTATAGTATTATGAGATACAGTAAAACAAAGTTGAACTTGTAAATTTCCACTATATTAACTAGAAAAATGACATGTTTTGCTATGGTCAACAGAATAAATTTAACAAAGGTGAATTATTTAAATCTAGTTGATCATTAAGTAACAGGTCCTTATTTTAAGTTTATTTATTTCCATAGATTCTAACAAATTTAGTTTTAAGCCTTTTGTTTTCTGTATGTAAGATTTTAAAGGAAGGATCGAAATTATGTTGATAATCAATTCTGTTTTGTATTTTAGAAAAGTGTTATAATGTTCCTGTATTATTTTGTCAAAATGTCTACCCGTTTGGCCAATGTATGTTTTAGGACAATCTTTGCATTTTAATTTATAGACGCCTGATTTTTTGTTTTTATCGCTTTTAGTTTTATTGTTTTTGATAAATTTACTTAAAGAGATGTTAGTTTTGTAACACACATTTATATCAAGTTTGTTAAGAAAATTGCCAATTACTTTGCTAGGTTGCCCAAAGAAAGTGACAAGTTTACATTGGTCAGAGGTTTTGCCTCTAGGAAAAACCAAGTCAATAGCCTTTTTGTAAGTTTTCTTTTTTAGGATTTGGTCAATTAGATTTGAGTTATATCCGTTATTGACTGCAATTTGTTTAATAATCTTTAGTTAGTTTTGAAAATTGATTTTATTTAGAGGGAGAGTTACTAGTCTATGGATTATACTGTGAAAAGAAGCTAATTTATGTTGTATTGGGTGGCAAGAAGAGTTGTGTATGACAGTATCAGTATGAGATGGTTTATGGAAAACGAAGAAAACGTGTCTATCATTTTCTCTCTTAATATTTAAATCAAGAAAATTGATAGAATTGTCACTTTCGTGTTCTATTGTAAACTTGATATTTTTGTGTAGGCTGTTAATATATTCTAAAAATACTTTTAACTGTCTATCAGTCTATCAGTTATCAAAAACAAAAAAACTAAAAGCGATAAAAACAAAAAATCAGGCGTCTATAAATTAAAATGCAAAGATTGTCCTAAAACATACATTGGCCAAACGGGTAGACATTTTGACAAAATAATACAGGAACATTATAACACTTTTCTAAAACACAAAACAGACTTGATTATCAACATAATTTCGATCCTTCCTTTAAAATCTTACATACAGAAAACAAAGGCTTAAAACTAAATGTGTTAGAATCTATGGAAATAAATAAACTTAAAAATACGGAGCTGTTACTTAATGATCAACTAGATTTAAATAATTCACCTTTGTTAAATTTATTCTGTTGACCATAGCGAAACATGTCATTTTTCTAGTTAATATAGTGGAAATTTACAAGTTCAACTTTGTTTAACTGTATCCCATAATACCTTAATATAATAAATAAATTTTATAATTTACGCCAAAAGGTTATGTAAAGCGGGATTAAACGATAATATGGATTAAGGACATGTGGTACATACAGCTGTTAATAAAAAGTGAATGAAAGAGGATGTGAATTTTTAGATACAAACGTGTTGGGTCTTTGCATCGCTACAAGAGAAGCAGTCCAAAACATGAAGGCCAATGGCACCCAGGGCCACATTATTCACATAAATAGTGTAGCTGGACATTCAGTTCTAAATTATCCTAACATAAATGTATATGGTGCAAGCAAATATGCAGTTACGAATTTGACTGAAGTACTTAGATTGGATTTAAATAGAGAGAAGTTGCAAATAAAAGTAACTGTAAGTAGAGTTTTATCAAAAGAAAAAATTGTATGCCTACGTACTCTTGCAAATGTATTTTTCTACAACTGTCAAAAAAAAAAAGAGTTGATTTATGACACCACAATACCTTTAAAACTATTATTTTAGTTCATGCGACATTTTTGTCAAAACAAATAATCGATTATTTTTCTTTAAGATAAACATACAAGACAATTTTTGATAACTCCACTTTAATTTGTGCGCCTTTTTCCAATTTGAAAATATTAGCGAATCGAATAGAAAAAAAATTAATAATTGCTTATGAGTTATTTCTACTGTATTATGAAAACAACGACTATCTACTACGTTTCAAGAAAAAGAATTAAGAAGCAAAACTTTTGTACTTTTGACATTTGTACATATTATTATATAATTTCGTTATAGGTTCTAATTCAGAATGTTAGTGATAAATATGCACTAGTAAATGTTCATAAAAAATTACAATATTTTTAGAGTGTAAGTCCAGGATACGTCTTAACTGAAATCGGAGAAGCAGCTGGAATTACAACAAAAATTCAATTGCCACCAATAAATTCAATAGATGTAGCTGAAGCCGTCATTTATGCATTGTCAACTCCACCTCATGTTAATGTAAGTATATAAAAAAGGTTAAGGCAGCTGTAGTAAAAGTTTTAGTTAAAATTAGGAAGGTAATCTAACTCCTAATTAGTAGTATGTACTTAGTAGTAGTAGTAGCTGTGGGAAGCCTTAGCAACCCGGTAAGTACACCAAGGCGATCCTTTTCGCCTACTCCTGAATCTTTCCCCAACTACCTTAACCACCTGCGTCTTCACTGGTGACCCTTCCATAACTCACTATGAAGGTCAGGATGGCCTTCCAAGCTAGGGCTATCACGTCCTCTCTTTAAAGAATCGCCAAGCCAAAGACTTAAGGTCTAAATATTTCCAGAGCTTAACAAGCATGCAACCAGGAAGTGCAATGATTTCTCCTTTTCCTCCTTGCACCCAGGACAAATTGGGTACGCCTCCGCTACCAAAACTTGAAAGAAAAAATCTAGGGACCATATAGTTACTTATGTATCAAGGGTACTAAGTAGATGATTATGCCCCGCCCGGAGGGCGACAGTCTTACAAAGCCGAGGGCCTCTGGCTTGAGGGTATCGTAAGTCGCCCGAGGGTATATATCTATTAGTACCCGTGGTGCATAAAATTTTTTGAATTTATATATATTTACATAATAGTTATTTATGTATCAAGGGTACTAAGTAGATGATTATGCCCTGAGGGCGACAGTCTTACAAAGCCGAGGGCCTCTGGCCCGAGGGTTCGTTAGTCGCCCGAAAGTATATATCTATTAGTACCCGTGGTGCATACAAAATTTTATGTCATACCAGTTCGTTTTGAATAATAAATATTTTTTTTTAATTTAATTTGATTTACCAATTTTTTATTTTTACCTGCGACATTACCTTGACATTATTAAAATGTTTAATGTGTCACAGTCAAAAATGAAAAATGGAACAAGATGCACACTTTATGCCCGCGCGGGCCATAATGTGTACTTTATGCCCGCACGGGCATAAGGTAATTCATTATGTAGATGGTATCTAAGGTATAAAAACACAATAATGTACTGGTATGACATAAATTAAATAGCCCGTGCGGGCATAACGTACACATTATGGCCCGCGCGGGCATTAAGTGTTGCATTAAGTGTGCATCTTGTTCCATTTTTGATTTTTGACTTTGACACATTAAAGATTTTAATAATGTCAAGGTAATGTCGCGGGTAAAAATAAAAAATTGGTAAATCAAATTAAATTAAAAAAATATATTTATTATTCAAAACGAACTGGTATGACATAAAATTTTGTATGCACCACGGGTACTAATAGATATATACCCTCGGGCGACTTACGAACCCTCGGGCCAGAGACCTTCGGCTTTGTAAGACTGTCGCCCTCAGGGCATAATCATCTACTTAGTACCCTTGATACATAAATAACTATAATGGCTTTTACATCATCGTCTTGGACATAATATATCCCATTTAATTAATTAGTTTATTGGAAAGAGAGAGAAATAGTAATTCTTGAGAATGTATGCTTGAGCTGTATAATAAAAAAAGAGAAACCATTCAACGATAAAAATTTACTGCTCCTCAAATTAGGACCGGGATCTGTAAAAGGTTATTTGAAACATTGCTGGTATACATATATATTCAGTTTTATTTAATTTATATATTTCTATTAACGATATTGCTTTTTGTTATTGAAGAGTCAATGAAGGTCCAACTCGAGCTATAAGATAATATTCCCAGTCACTTTTTTATTTATTTTTTTTTAAATTTATTCCTATTTGTAAATTATTCAATTCTTTAGAAATTTATTACCAGATTGGTAATAACTCGTATTACGTTACTTAAACGACCCACTATAAATGAAGTAATAAGCTTTTAAGTGTATCCTGTGTGGTATTAGTATTAGTATGGTAGCGAGTGGTAAATATTACCATCCCGAGGTCATAGACCGAGTCTCAGTAATTCCAGGAGTACTGTGATATGCTATAAACTACGTTTCAAGTAATACCAAAGGCTTCAAATAGACTGTGACATCGTTATTCCAGCTGAATTTAGAGCATTTGAGCCTTTATAGAAAGCTGTCTAGGCGTGGAGAAAAGAAACCCGACCAGGACAGGAAAAATTTAAGCTTAAACTTTAACTCTATTTTTTTTCTTAATATAAGGTAGTTATCCAGTTATTTTAAAGAAGTATTTACCACTTTTTGGCCTATAATTTACTACTTTATTGTATGGTGTTGTTGGATTTTCATTTCTTAGCTGTAAACTGACCTTTAAAGGCTAAATTATGATCCATCCATCCTTGAAAGAACAATGAGTGACAATGACATAATAATGTTAAAAAAAATCTTACCCGATATTTTTCGCTATACAATTCTTCTAAAATAAGTTATGAAATTCCTTGATATTTATTAAATATGTTAATTATTACCTAGAGAATATCAAGTCGATACTGATTTTCTTTAAATTTTTTATTAAAGCTAGAAAACATAAATAAATCTACGCGAAATAGGTTATAGGTTGGCAAGCATGTTGATACTCCTACCTTAAATACAATATTTAGCCAGGTGTCAAAGCCAACTAGAAATATTGTAAAGTTGAGTTGTAAAGTTATGCCGCTTTAAGGTTATTACAGGTGCAAACGAAAAGCAAAGAGGTGCAGATTTTAAATTTCTTAAATAAAGAGTTCATCTTATTATTGGTTACGTTTTAGCATAACAGAACTGGTACTGTAATAGCTCCTGTTATATAACTGAAATTTCAGCCAATAACCTTCCTAAGAGCACAAAAACCTACAGTTTCTAGTTGAAAAATGTTTGATTTATAAATTAATAAAAAAATAATTATTTAACAAAATCTCATTTTCTGCTTTTATTAACTACATTAATGAAATACCTATCTTATTTAAATATATATTATACAGTGTCCGCGGACAAGTCTGCAGAATATGGAAAACTCTTTTATGCGTTTTTTTTTGCAAATCTGTTTTTGGCATTAGGTTCGGCATGACCCAAAAAAAAAACAAAAGCTTAAAACTTTTGACCTGTGACGTGTGTTACACCAGTCAAATGTCATTTAACAGTTTCAAACTGGCGAAAGTGCCATTTTTTTAGAGATACGAAAAAAGTTATAAAAAATAATGCTTTTCATGATATTTTGAGTTTATACTCAAATTTTTGTTTAAAAATTTTCATGTAAATTATTTTTTTGGAAATTCACCTTATTGTCACTCTTTTTTACTTACCTACTTAGCAAAAAAATTTTTCTTTCAAAATTTTAAGGCGCCTCTGGACTATTTGTCTTGTTTGCCTAGGGTAAATTTAAATTTAAACAAAACTATTTTGTATAAAAAAAAGTGATATTATTGTCATTGTATTAAAAATTTATGTTAATTTTTTTTTTCACTTTTTTTGAAATTTTATTTTAAACAAAAATTTGGGTAGGTATAGAGCAATATTTTCTTATAACTTTTTTTCGTATCTCTAAAGAAAATGACACTTTCGCCAGTTTGAAACATTTATATGACATCTGACAGATGTAACTCATGTCACAAGTAAAAAGTTTTAAGCTTCTGTTTTGTTTTGTATCATGCAGAACTTACTGCCAAAAACAGATTTGCAAAAAAAAACGCATAAAAAAGAGTTTTCCTTATGGTGCCGACTTTTCCGCGGGCACTGTACATATTTTATATATTTTTTGTTTGTTTAAATAGCATTTGGCTAATTAGCCATACAGCCAGTCGTCAATAACGGGTATAATTGGCCTCTTTTTGGATAAACCAAAAAATAAACGATATGAAAAGAATTAAATGAAAATTTTTTATCATTAACACTAGCTCTTTTTTTTTATTTACAGATCAATGAAATAACCTTGCAAGCAGTTGGCAGTTAAATAGTTGAAAAGGGTTAAGGGAGTCAGACAGAAGCCAAACTGATCCTAATGAAAAAATATAACCTAAAAAACTTTGTAACTAATAAAAATTTACTCACATTACACTAACCTGGTTTTTATAGGTATTAAGTGGCTTCAGAGTGATATACATTTTTAGCGCCTTCATTTTTAAACTACTGGGTGTGTCCACTTTACTTTTTAAATAAACTGCTCTTCACAACCTTCGGCAAATTGTTTTTTTATCACCCTTTTTAAGGAGCAAATAATATTTTAATCCTTACTTTAATAAGCAATACCTAAAAATACGTTTTAGGTCAATTTGTACAATGTTATTTTGTTATTTCCAAGATGGCGGCCGTTCCTTATATGAAACGCTAGTCCTTTAGGGTCCGTAAAACTACTAATGGAAAAAAATTTAAAAAGTGATTCAAACATTTATTTATATAATATAATCAATAAAACAAGTTTTTTTATTTCATTTAGTATGAAAATCAACAAAGCAGTCAATACCTAGTCCTACGTCACATTTGCGACACTGTGTGCGCACAGAACTACCTTTATGATTTTGTCCGGAGCATCGTCGGCGTTTGTTGTTGGGGACATATTCCACCAAATGATTTTTTTCATCAAGCCGTATATCTGGAGAGATTCTAGAATCTGTTGAAAAACAGCTGGGTCTCCCACCTGATTTTGGCAAGCTTTGAAAATTTTTGAGATAAGCTTGTGCAATTTTTCTCCTAAAATTCAATTGGGCGGTTTATGGATTATGTACTTTGTAAATGGCCCACGCATTTTGAATGGCAGCGTAGTAACTAAGTGAAAATCGGCCACCACCATTTCTTCCCTCTTACACCCATTCTATATAAGTTGATGTTGGCGTCCATTTGGTCTGTATCTTCCTTACATAAAAGGTCCTTATTCTTTAGCCACTCAAACTTCCTATTGCTTTTGTTAACGAGTAACGAAAGTGGCACATCGTCTGGAATATCACCGCCTTCATCCAAAGTTCCCCAATCTTCTGCCACTATCCATTACAACTTCAGCATTGGCTATTAGTTGTTTCCCAGATAGATTATCCAATTGGCCACCTGAATCTGCGGAATCTTCATCTGACAATATTATGTTTTCCGGAGGTTCGATGTAGACTGATTGCACATGCTCGTTAGTATCCATATCCTGCCAAAACTCCTCAATTTCAAACATATCAGCAACCTGCTGCACCGTTAACCTAAAAACAAAAAATACAATATTTTTATGTACTGACTCTAAGATACTAGCGTTCTATATAAGGAACAGTAGAATAAAATGCGAAACCAAGAAAAACAAAAATATTATAAATTATGCTATCAATAAAAATCAATGTTAGGTGCACCAAAATTTACTAAAACATAACTAGTTTCAGCCTAAATATTTGTAAAACCACTAAAATCGGTACTTACACCTCTTGACGCGCCAATTTCGTGTATGTGTCGTAGGCTGATAGTGAAATCCGTCATTTCATGAAAAGCCTAGTCACTTCATGAAGCGTCGGCAGATTGTGTAAAAACATGAAATTATACGATCTGCCGCGTCACTTCATAAAGAGACCTTGACGTTTCGGCGTATTATGTATAACACAATCTGCCTAATGTTAAATATCGTCACTTTATGAAATGCCACAAAAATAAGGCATACCTATTGTGTAATTCCGTCTAAAAGGTATATTTGCAACTGGTTTGTTCGGGTTTGTCAGAGCATTTTTTTTATTTTTATAAAATAATATTAGTTGAAAAAATTTAATTAAAAAAAAAATGCTCTGTGGAACAACGAACAAACCAGTTGCCAATATACCTTTTAGACGGAATTACACAATCTGCCGACTGACATGACATCGTTAGGTACTACATGGTGACGATATTTAAAATTAGGCAGATTGGGTTATACATAATACGCCGAAACGTCAAGGTCTCTTCATGAAGTGACGCGGCAGATCGTGTAATTTTATGTTTTTACACAATCTGCCGACACTTCATAAAGTGACTAGGCTTTATATGAAATATGAAATGACGGATTTCACTATCAGCCTACGACATATGCACCAGACAGCCGAATGGAGCAAATCATTTTTAAAGAACTCTTTTTGTTTACTCGACGTTAAAACTGATATGAAACATTACCGAAATACTTAACAACCTGAAAACATCGACCTATTGACTTTTTGCAATTACACTATTTTTTTTTAACCATTTTATGATGCGTTGTTTTGCGTTCCTTATATGGAACGCTAGTACTTAATGGGTTAATATACAGTGTGGAAAAGAAGGCCGTACAAAAAATTTAAAATTTCACACATTTTGTTAGTAGTGTTTTTTCATGTTATACAGGGTGTCAAAATAATGCAATATAGCAAATATCTCCTTAATCAATGCATTGTCATAAAAACGCTTAGACACGTCGATTTTATTTTTATTTTTTACACATTTCAAAAATATTTGTTTCTATACAGGTTGTCCCACAAAAGCTTGGGACACGACAACTTCGTTTTTTCAAATGAAACACCACAATTTTTTTAACATTTTTGTGTTTTATGGGAAATTCTACACAGATTCCATCATAGTATGATGGCAAATATAATACAAGGTGTAAAAAACTACTTTAAACAAAATTCAAAAAATAAGTTTGAAAATTATATTTAAACTAGTGAAACAAAGCATTCGGCTTTAGCAGATGTTCGAAATGGCCCCCGTGGACTATTTGGCAATATCCTAATATCTCATAGAAATGTTGTACGGTGTGTTGTATGATTTCTGGCGATATGTTCCTCGTTACTTGGCGAATTCGTTCTGCGGTTGGTGTTGATATGCCCTTTCTTTTAAGGATCCCCACAAGAGTCTGCAGGGCGAACCAAAATTTCTTATTTTCCTATTTCCATATTTTTTAATTCCGTCGAAAAGGTATATTGGCAACTGGTTTGTTCGTTGTTACCCAGAGCATTTTTTTTAATTCAATTTTTTCCACTAAGTAATATTATTTTATAAAAATAAAATTAAAAAAAATGTTCTGGGTAACAACGAACAAACCGGTTGCCAATATACCTTTTCGACGGAATTTGTTGAATCCTGTCAATATGAGCAACTTTGCCAAATGTAAAAAATATTGAAATAGGAAAATAAGAAATTTTGGTTCGCCCTGCAGACTCTTTTAGTATCCCCAAGCAAAATACTCTAGTGGGATAAGGTCAAGTGACCTAGGCGGCCACTCCACCGTCCCGCTCCTTCCAATCCACCTGTTTGGAAAGATTGTGTTCAGATATTCCCGAACTGTATGCCCATAATGAGGCGGGGCACCGTCTTGCTGTAGCCATATCTGTTGTCCAGGAATATCTGGATCGTGATCATTTGGGAAAATAACTGCCAGAGAAGGAAGTAATTCAAATGTTAGATGTTAGAATATAGCGTCACCAATATCTGTAAAGGCAAAAACCTAATCAATGAGTCTTTGTTGTCTCAAAACTGTATCCTATACGAGGCACAGTGTAACCAAATATAAGCACATAAATATTCTTAAGTATCAAAATAATTACGTAAGTCTTTAGAGCGTTTGTTTGGTTTCTCTAGAAAGACATAGTAGTATTATACTGGCGTGCTTTCCGAGTGGTTCTTACAATAAGGCAAATAGACGTTTTTAAAACTTTAATCTTTAATTTTATTTTCCATAGCCTATTTCCTATATTAGAAAATTCAAATATCTTTCGGTCGTTAATATTTGTTAAAAAAAATAAAGTCCCAACATCCTGTTGTTAATGATCCCCATCCAAACATTTACTTTCTGCCGATATTGTGTGTTGTTTTCTAAGATCCAACGATAATTTTGCTTATTAACGTTTCCATTAAGACAAAAAGTTGCTTCATCGGTAAATAGGATGCCTTCTAAGAGATTTGGATTTTGATCACACAATTTTATCATGTGCTTACAAAAATTCAGCGGATCATTATCGAAAATCTTTTGCACGTAATTCACGTATACGGGTGAAATTTTTCTCTTTTAAACGATCTGTGGATTGAACTTCTATGCGATTCATTGTTTCTAATTCTAATATTAAATTAAGTGAGAAGTGAGGATTTTCATAGATGGATAAAGACAAATCTAATTTCTATCATCAGTTAAGGAATTTCTTCGCCCGGATTTTAGTAGATTCTTAACATTTTCATATGTTGAAAATTTTTGTACAATTTTGCTTACCGTCGACTGAGTAATCTGCCGGTTCGGATATTTTTCATTAAACAAATAACAAACTTCTTGTTGACTTCGTTTTCAGTCGCCGCTGCCCCTCAATATTAATATTTCGGTCGCTCATTATCAGTTAAATAACCCATAATGTGCAGTAATATCACTAATTTTTGTAAATATTACAATTCAAACTTATGTCAATTGATTGGCAAGCGTGAGACACGAAAATAGAAATAATTAAAACTCATCTTGATTTACTGGTAGTACTTGAACAGTTGTAACATTTAGCGAGGAATTAGACTAAAAACACGTATTTTCAATTTTGTTTAAAGTAATTTTGTACACCTTGTATTATATTTGCCATCATACTATGTACTATGTTACATGGAATATGTGTCGAATTTCCCGTAAAACCCAAAAATGTTAAAAAAAAATTGTGGTGTTTCATTTGAAAGACGAAGTTGTCGTGTCCCAAGCTTTTGTGGGACAACCTGTAAAAATTTTGAAATGTGTAAAAAATAAAAATAAAATCGACGTATCCGAGCGTTTTTATGACAATGCATTGATTAAGGAGATATTTGCGATATTCCATTCTTTTGAGACACCCTGTATTTTAACGTCGTTATATAACCTAAGGTAATATTCCGGTATTTTTTTATTAGGTATATGCTCTAGGACATGAATTACCTATTTAAAACAAAACAGCAGTTTTGCACATAACCGCAGACGTCAGAGGCGTGTTCGATTCGCTGGTTTAGATCGATCCGGATCGATCAAACTGATATGACCGGTGTTGGATTGGCAAATGATTATCTGATTGATGATTGATACTCTCGACTAATTTTTGAACATTTATTATTTTATTTATTTATTCCAAATAAAATCCCAAAAACATTTGTTCATGCGGGATTCTCTACTAGTAACAACATATAAAATATAATTTTAAATATGTCAAAATAATGCTTAAAATGTTAATATTCAATAAAAAAATAAAAATATTTAAATATGTATAAAATTTTCAATTATTATTTCTTTTATTAAAATAATATACCTAACTAATATGTCGTTTAGATATCATTTATAAATAATTTGAAAATAATAATTATTCATAAAATAAGTGAATGTTTAAATATTTTTTAGTTTAAAATTTAGCTTCCTCTTTTTTAAGTATTTTCTTAATTTTATCATTTTAAAACGTTTTATATTTAAAAATTTTAATTCTTGGGGTATTTCGTTGTAAAATTTCATACCTTGATATTAAATGGAGTTCTGACCTGTCCTGGTGTGTATTAAAGGTAAATCAATATTGGAAACAGTTCTAGTTAAATGATCATGTAGGTACGTCACGTCTGTAATTGAACTTTATATTTGAATGTTTATTTTTTGATGTAATTTGGTGAACAAAAACAATATTTTGCATTAAGTGAATATCCTTAATTGACATAATATTAAAATTTTTATATAAAAGTTTAGTGGAATATTGTCTATCCAAGTAATATATATTTTTAATTGCTTTATTTTGTAAAACTTGTAAAGGGTTAAGCAAATTTTGAAAAGTTGATCCCTGTATTAAAGTTAAATATTGTAAATGAGAGTGAATAATAGCAAAATAAATGGGACGTAACATATAAAATCTTAGTTTTTTAAAAATCCCCACTGGTGCAACTATTTTTTGTTTAATATATTCAATGTGTTCACTCCAAATAATAGCTTCATCTATTATCAACCCCAAAAATTTAATTTTATTTGATTGTTTTAAATGCCCTACTTTTAATTATAAATCAATTCTGTATAAATGGGGTTTCTTTCCTATACATAAAAAAGGGGATGTTTCCAAATTTAATGTTAATTTATGACTACACATCCATAATTCAATGATTTTCATATAATGATTTATAAAATTTTGTATAATTTCATATGAATAAGCGATGTATAAAGTAGTTGTATCATCAGCAAAAAATCGAATTTTCCCTTTTAATTTTAATTTAAATATAGAATTAATATAAATAAGGAAAAATAAAGTGGCCAAAATCGAACCTTGCGGAACACCATAATTATTATTAAGAAATTTGCAAATGCAAATTTACAATTGTTAATCGTTGCCACATCAATATAATCCCATCCTGGGGACTTTGAACAGTCCATTTGATCTATTATTTTTTCTATTTTGGTTTGAAATACATCAGGCAATGACATAGGTATATCTAAACTGAATTCATTGGACAAATCTAATGGGATATCTTTTATTTTTCTAGATCATTTTTCACCAACTGAAGAGAAATATTGATTAAAACAGTTGCTCATTTTTTCTTCACAAGTAATTTGTATATTGTCAAGCATTATTGATGTTACGTCAGTTTTCTTTTGTTCACTATTATTTATTAGTGAATTAACCAATTTCCACGTTTTTTTAAGGTTACTGTTGAAGGTTGAGCTTTCGAGATAGATTAATAATACACCGAACACTATTTATTAATTAACTTTTAATATCAAAAAGTAGTTTACAAAAAACAAACATTGTGAACGCTAACGACAAACGACAACTGTCAAGTGAACAGTTCTGCCAACCATAATTTAACAAATGTTGAGCAGCGCACTGTTGCCAACTATAAAAGTAATATTATTGTATGGCGTATTCCTTTTACATTAATAACACACCTCCTCAATAAAATTATCTTTTATATTCTAAACCTAAATTTAGCTTAAAATTATCAAATTTTACACGAGATAGTGGCTTTGTTAACATGTCTGCCACTTGGTCTTCAGTTTTGATATGAACAATTTTAATAAGACCTGTATCTATTTTCTCTTTAATAAAGAAATACTTGATATCAATATGTTTTAGACGTTTATTATTCTCAGGATTGTTGGCTATACAAATAGCTGATCTGTTGTCTTCATATAATACAACTGGCGTATTCATTAAAAAATTAAAATCAATTAAGATTTTTCTTAGCCAACAAGCCTCAGTTACAGCCAAGCTCAAAGCTACGTACTCAGATTCTGTTGAAGATATTGCAACATTCTGTTGTTTCTTACTTGTCCATGCGACAGTACAACCAAACATTTTAAAGATAAATCCTGTAGTGGATTTCCTATCTAAAGTATCTCCACCCCAATCTGAGTCTACAAACCCACATAAAATATCAACATTAGTATCGGGTCTAAATATCAATGTTAAGTCTAGTGTACCTTTTATATATCTAAGGACTCGTTTTAATGCTTTATAAAGATTCTCATTAGCCTTATCCTGAAATCTACTTAAAAGACAAACACTTTCACACAAGTCCGGTCTAGAACCTAATGCTGCGTACATTAAACTTCCTATTATTTGTCTACAAAGATTTTGCATTTTTGAATCACTCTCTTCACTCTTTAGTAACTTTAAATCTACATTACTCTCTAATGGTGTATTAATGCTATTACAATCTTGCATGTTAAACCGTTTCAAGACATTTTTTAAATAATTCATCTGACTTAATTCTGTGAATCCTTCCTTTAAATTCTGTTTAACTGTAATGCCCAAATACTGTGATATAATCCCTACATCTTTCATATAAAAGTTCTTCCTTAGTACAGTCTTTATTTTATCTACTTCTTTATGGTTTGTACCCAAAATTAAAAGGTCATCAACATACAACAAAATATAGAGCTTACTTTGCTGAAAACATTTGGTATATAAACAATAATCATTTTGTGATCTGACAAAACCGTGATCCTGCATTAACAAATCGAATTTAATATTCCAACACCTAGGTGATCTTTTCAAGCCATAAATTGACTTATTTAACTTTAATCCAACATCATTGTTTTGTTTGTCAGTACCTGGTAAGGACATATACACCTCCTCCTGTATATCCCCATACAAAAACGCACTTCGTACATCCATCTGGTGTATTGGCACTTCCAGGTTATTACTAACGACTAGCAACATGCGAAATGTTGTTAGTTTCGCCACTGGCGCATAGATGTCGTACACTTCATCATCGCACTGCTGTTGAAAGCCGCGCGCCACCAATCTGGCTTTAAATTCACCTTCACTTTTTGTTTTAAAAACCCACTTGCTTTCAATGACTTTTTTATCCGCGGGCCACGGCACTTCTGTCCACGTATTATTTTCGCGTAGCACTTTTAACTCTCTTTGCATCGCTTCTTTCCATTTCTCGCTATTTTTGCATGCCACTGCCTCTTCAAACGTTGTAGGTTCTTCTGTTTCGGTATAAAAACTCATTGAACTCATTTCATAATCCTCCATCCATTTGGGTGGTCTATTTTCTCTTCTTTCTCTTTCTACTGGTCTGTTTTCTCTTTCTTCTTCTCCTTCATTTTCTTCTAATTCATCTTGGTCTAGCTCGGGCGTTTCTAACATATCTTCTTCATTCTCCTCTAGATCCAACATTACTATTTGTTCACTCTCCTTCTGATTTATGTTTTCTGTCAATTTATTATCTTCTTCACTATTCGGTATAAAAATTGTGTCTCTGTGAACTTCAATAGTATTCTTCTGAGGAAAATATACTCGATATCCTTTTACTGTATTTTCATATCCGATAAATATGCCCTCTTCACTTTTTGAATCTAACTTCCTTCTTTTCTCTTTTGGAATGTGTACAGAGATAGCTGAACCAAATGCTTTAAATATTTTTATATCGAAGTCTTTGTCAAACCATAGCTTAAATGGTGTTTCATTTTTCACTGAACTGTCACTCGCTCGATTCAATACAAAAACTGCAGTATTCACTGCTTCAGCCCACAAGTTTTTAGCCAAATTCTTACTATGCAGTAAAGTCCTGGCTGCTTCAACTAGTGTGCGCATTTCGCGCTCTGCCCTGCCATTCTGCTGCGGAGAATATGCACAGGTTTTTTCATGTATTATTCCTCTACTTTCCAGCGATCTTTTCAGCATATTGTTTACAAACTCTAGTCCATTATCTGTTCTAAGCTTCTTTACTTTATTTCCTGTTTGTGTTTCCACCATATTTAAAAACTTTTCAATATTTTCTACTGCATCCGATTTGTTTTTTAGGAAATATACAAATCGATAATTAGAAAAGTCATCTTTTAACAAAAGAAAATATCTGGCTTCTCCCATTGATGGTACCTCCATAGGGCCTTCCAAGTCTCCATGAATTAGTTCACCTATTCTTTTAGCTCTTGATGCACTTGCAGAAAATGGCAATCTGTGCTGCTTGCCAGCTAGACACTCTTTGCAAAATGGATTAGAAACTTCACCATATTTTATTTCACTTCTTTTTAACAGCTTTCTTACTTGGTCGAAATGAATGTGTGCTAACTTACGATGCCATTTTGTTAGACTCTCAACCACGTGACATTGTGATGTAGCACTTTCTATTTGTTTGAAATTCATTTTGAATAATCTGCCTTCCCTGTGCGCCACTGCTCTGACATTTCCATTATCGTCTAACAAGCTACACTTGTCCTTGTCAGCTTGCATTACCAAACCTTTGTCTAATACGGTGCTTAAGGAAAATAGGTTTACTTCAAGCTCAGGTACTAGTAGAACATTACATAAGTCTGTTTTTATCCATTCTTTGCCATTCCAGGCTTGTACCTCAACTTTTCCAATGCCCTGTACTTCTAAAATTGAACCATTCCCTACTTTTACTTGCCTGTGTATATCTGGTGTTTTCAACTCTACGAATTTTTCTTTTATATAGCACATGTGTTCAGTAGCACCACTGTCTAACCACCAGACATTTTCACTACTTGATTTTCCAATCAATGCTGACATATCCGAGCAATTTAACACACTTGACATACCCAACAATGCCTGTGTTGTAGTATTATTAGCTATTGACTTCTTATTATTCTCTTCATTGTCTTTCCTTTTTTTAAAATAACAGTCTTTGATCAAATGACCCATCTTCTTGCAGTAAGCACAAGTCTTTTTCATTTCGGTGCAGTTTTTCTTTATGTGCCCTGTCTTATTACATTTATAACAGGTGACTTCTCTCTGCTGTCGAAATTGATTGTTTCCTACTCTGCTGGCTAAAGCCGACTCTGTAGTATTTTTCTCCTTGTTTCTTTCTTCCTCTATTAACAATCGTGACAATAATTCTGCCATAGTCTGCTGACTACTAGGAGTAGACTCCCATGCCGAAATAAAATGAGTTAAACTTTTCGGTAAAGACATTAATACCTTTGTAATGGCCATTTTATTACTTATTTCTTCACCTTGCTGCTTTAGGTTTCCCTGAATTTCTTCAATTTGTGATATGAATTCCGCAATACCACCCTGTTCATTGTACTGCATACTGAAAAATCTTTGTTGCAATAAGTGAACACTCACTTGTGATTTATTTTCATAAATTGTCGTTAATTTATTCCACATCTCTTCTGCTGAACTGCATGTGAGAATATGTGTAAGAGGTTTATTTTCCAGCCTGCATACTATTTGTTCTTGGGCCTTTGCATCCTTTCTCTCCCACTCTAATATGGCATTATCACCTGATACTGGCTTGGTGGTTTTTCCTGTAACTACTTCATAATAGCCTCTTGACTTTAATACGACCTGGATCTGGAATTTCCATGCTGTCCAGTTTTCTCCATTAAATTTCACAACTGGGACTGCCTGTTCTGCCATTTTACTTATTCTTTTTGAATAATTTTACTTTCCTCAACACAGAGTATTTTCAAATTTTAACCATTGACGTCACACAACAACCAACGAGGGACGCGGACTTTTTGGTTTTAACTGGCAATCGGCAAAACGTGTTACGATTTTTACGACTCTCGAAATATTATTGGGACTTACACGGGTCTGGGCCCATAACCTGTTGAAGGTTGAGCTTTCGAGATAGATTAATAATACACCGAACACTATTTATTAATTAACTTTTAATATCAAAAAGTAGTTTACAAAAAACAAACATTGTGAACGCTAACGACAAACGACAACTGTCAAGTGAACAGTTCTGCCAACCATAATTTAACAAATGTTGAGCAGCGCACTGTTGCCAACTATAAAAGTAATATTATTGTATGGCGTATTCCTTTTACATTAATAACAGTTACCATTAATTTCTCCAAATTTATTTTTGTAAAATTTCTGTTTTGCTTCTTTAATTTTTCTTTTAATTTGCTTAACACAGGTTTGATGCATATTTAATACAAACACATTATCTGGATAAGTTTTTAATTTTTTGTAGGCCTCTGGATTTGATTTCATTATATATTTCGCTATTAAAGCATGGCTTTGAATTTCTTCCAAATATGTTTTGAATAATTGTAGTTAAGAAATAAGGTTAAGTCAAAATCGAAACCCAAACAAACTACTGACTTAAAAATCCGTGTTTAATCTTCGTGAACTGATTTTTAAAATCAGATCGATCCAAATCTCTGTCCCAATCAAATATGACTCAGTTCGTTGATGTCTGTTTCAGTTTGTTTTCTATCAAATGCACTTATTTGGTACCAGTACCACTACCATCTATATTAGGGTTATTCAAAGCGTTTTTCATTGGTAAGTTGTCAGCATGTCAAATGTAATTCTATGTTTTACCAATGAATTACACCATAACTTTTAATCATAGCACGTTGAGTTCGATGTGTCAATTATAAATAAAATTAACGCTGTATAAACCATTATTCTAATGATATGAACCATTCAGACCCTCGTAGAAGTTTAAAATATGGTAAATGCGATGGTAAAAGAACCCCCAGTCCTGTATCTGTCGCTAATATCCTAACGTAAAATAGACCAGACCCATAATCTTATGCATTAATTTGACTTCTAAAAAAAAAAGATTCCTCTTCATTTTTAGGCCATTTATTTATTTTAGGTGGGAGTATCAACATGCTTGCCAACTTATAACCTATTTTACGCAGATTTTATTTATTTTTCTAGCTTTTACACAAAATTTAAATAAAATCAATATCGACTGCATATTCTATCGTAATAATTGACATATTAAATAAATATCAAGGAATTTTATAAATTATTTTAGAAGAATCGTGTAACGAAAAATATTGAGTAAGATTTTTTAAAATATTATTATGTCATTGTCATGTCATATTCTTTTACTATACAATTCTCCCAGAATTAGCAATGAAATAAATTGATACTTTTGAAATAAATATATCAGATATTACCTAAATAATAGGCCGACGATATTGATTTTATTTAAAAGTTAGTAAATAAAATAATAAACTAAAAAAACAACGCGAAATAGGTTATAGGTTGGCAATAGATTGAATAACATTGAAAATGCTACCTTAAAAGGAAGTAACCCCTTTTACCACAATGAAAATTGCCGAACGTTTTGCTGGTCAAACGAAAAGAAAAAATAAAAATTGGTATTTAAAAAATAAATTCTACTTTAAATACCCCATCCAGAAAAGTAAATGACGATCAAAAACATTCCCAAAATTTTTTTTAGAAATTTTTTTTATTTTTAGTAATTTTGTAATATCTTAAACAATTCTTTATTGATCAAAAGCAAAATGACTTTCCCGGGTGTAGAATGTTGTACCAAACAATTTTTCTTAAAGCCATTTTTCAATATCGACCTTACTTTTTTCTCAAAAACGTTGGGCGCGTAAAGTGAATTTAAGCGTGTAAAGTGGATTTACGCGCCCAACGTTTTTGAGAAAAAAGTAAGGCCGATATTGAAAAATGGCTTTAAGAAAAATTGTTTGGTACAACATTCTACACCCGGGAAAGTAATTTTGCTTTTGACCAATAAAGAATTGTTTAAGATATTACAAAATTACTAAAAATAAAAAAAAATTCTAAAAAAAATTTTGGGAATATTTTCGATCGTCATTTACTTTTCTGGATGGGGTATTTAAAGTAGAATTTATTTTCTAAATAACAATTTTTATTTTTTCTTTTCGTTTGACCAGCAAGACGTTCGGCAATTTTCATTGTGGTAAAAGGGGTTACTTCCTCTTAAGGGAAACAAGGAAAGAGAAATCTACACTGTTCGGGAATCTACACTGTGTCGTACACTGTTGTGTAGGGCGGTAGGGTAGATTGAAGGTAAAAAACGGTCACCAGATTTGACACGAAAAATATTCATCAGATCTCAGATTTGTCTCAAAATCATCAGATCTGATGTCTTTGCCTCTGATAACCCTGTCACCAGATTTGGCATATAAAATAAATATTTTCACTAAATCTCATCAGACTTTTTTATCACCAAATCCGCAAGTCTCGCACACACACTGACTTACGGAAATTTCATTTATGAATCAATTTTTATTATCTGATAAAATAATAAAAACAAATAACCAAATGCATGAGACCACCTATTTTGATGATATTGCGTTTGCTTTATTTATGTTAACCTTGACAAAGCAATTTTTCACTTGTAGACAGACATTCAATATTTTAATACGGAGTCACAGCAATAAGATGGTTTTTTAGTTTTAGTTCTACCTATTTGTCTTTTGCAAACATGCTCTGGTTGCCGAAAGTTGAGCGACCCAGTTGCCGACCTTCTGGCAATCTGTGTCGGGGAGATCGGGGTAAGATGACGATACTAAGGGAAAATGAAAATTCAAAGAAAAGGAGGTCAATTTACCCCATAATAAGGGTAAGTTGACGAACCTATTGGGGTAAGATGACTATGTACAAAAATCACAATGAAAACTGCCAAAACCCTCATAGCGGCTGCATGCTTCGTGCCACCATAATAGACAATGGCAACATTGCGACCAATTTTCAGATGGCGGGTCACTATATTTTTCCTGACATACAGGACATAATAATATATGAAATCTCACTACTGGGACCTGTAATATCAGCAGCACTGGGATTAGCAGCACTAGGACCTGCAATATCAGCAGCACAGGGTTTGAGGAACGTTCAGATATTGCAATTGGCCTCACTTCCCAAACAGTAGAAAGGGACTCATTTAAAGTGTCTTTGTCTGAAAATATTTGACGTTTATGTGTCTCTATTTGACCTTTGGTTAAAGTATGAAATGTTTCTTCTGATGTGGGTTGTTCAGGTGTAGTCACAGATCTTATTTTTTTAACCAACACACCCGCGGCATTCTGTTAAAAAATTGTAGCTTTAATACATTGCTTGCTTCCTTGGAGTAAGATGACGAATTCGTCATTAGTCCGAGATATGGCCGGTGGCCACCCTTAATGAAACACCCCAAGGGCGTCGCCAGAGGGGGGCAGGGGGCAGCTGCACCCCCCCCCCCTAGAGGTTCTAAAAATACGGCTTACTGGAATTAAAAATAAAATTACGCGCACCCGGCTAATCGAAACAATAACCGAGAATTTCCGGGAATCAACGGCAACACTGCATCGGTTCGCGAAGATTGCTCGTCACATAAGCTCAATCTGGTCATCAATGATCTGAACGCCCTGCCCGACATCAGAAATACCGTTGGGACCATCAAGGATATAATAACATTTTTTCGAGAATCGGTTCTAAGACGGAAATTAATACCCAATATTTCCCGGTTATGCGAAACAAGGTGGAGCGAAAAACACAAAAGCATCAGAGTTTTTAAAGAGAATTTTGGTGCTATAATGGAGGCTTTAGAAACATTGTCTCGAGATGGCAATAATGCGACAAGGAAACATGCGTATCAGCTCCATGCGGCAGTTTCCAAAGCTTCATTTATTTTTAGCCTCGTATTGATATCCAAATATTCCGGTATTATAAAACCCACAGTAAGCGTGCTCCAATCAGTATCCTTGGACACGGTTCAGGCATCCCAGCATATTAGTCGCATTTTACAACTGATCAAAGACCACCGTAACGATCCCGAAAAAGTTACAGAAGATATTATCAAAGATGCTACTGCTATTGCGGACAAAATTGGACTGACGGAAGATCTGAAATCCATACCCCGTACTGTTGAAAGACAACAACACCGCAGCAACCACCCGGCAAAAAGC
Organism: Polydrusus pterygomalis; assembly: GCA_963969555.1. Taxonomy (NCBI): domain Eukaryota; kingdom Metazoa; phylum Arthropoda; class Insecta; order Coleoptera; family Curculionidae; genus Polydrusus; species Polydrusus pterygomalis. Next base: position 144,689,520 of record OZ018375.1, read on the forward strand.
CATTCAGAATTCTGGCGGAGGTCTATGACAATTCCTTATTTGGACTCAATTATAAATTCCCTCGAAATAAGGTTCTCTGAAGAAAATAGACCATCCTTTGCCCTAGCAAAACTACACCCCGCGCAAATGAAAAACATATCCTTGGAAGACCTTAAAGAAGCATGCGAGGAATTCAGAAACTTTTACGGTATTTTGGATATCAAGAATGAGATAGAACTTTGGAAAAAAATATGGGAGGAAAAACCAGAATCGACCAAACTAAGTGTTGTGGAAGTCCTTAAGGAAACTGACGATTTTTTTCCTGCGATAAAGAAGACCTTGTGGATTCTTATTGCTTTACCTTGTACCACTTGTATAGTTAAAAGGTCATTCAGTAGCTTGAAGAGAATCAAAACCTGGTTGAGGAGCACGATTACTGGACTCGCCTCAATGGCCTCGCCATGATGAGTGTACACAGGCAACATATTTTCAAGAACTTGGACGATTTTATAAACAAAGTAACCAACAAATTCGCTAGCAACTCTAGACGATTATGTTTAAATTGATTTTGTAAGTAAATAATTTATTCGTTTTCTATTTTTTTTTTTAATTAAAACTTTTCTATCTTAATGTTTTCTTCAGTTCATCTATGCTGCCTCTCCCTAGCTCACTGGCTGGCGACGCCCTTGAAACACCCTGTACTATTTCTTTAGGACACCCAAGGATCACCCAATAGGTAATTTCCATAACACTCTGTATTTTGTGCACAAATATTTATTTTTTTTTTTTTTATACAAATATTCTGATACCTAACAAAATAAAATGGCACCAACTCCTAAACAAATAATCTGTAAAATGAGAGAGCTCTTAATTTATTTAACCGTACTCGTATTTTTTTTAATTTGAATCAACCAACAAACAAATTAACCAATTGAAAAAGTATAAATAGTTTTATTTTAGATCAGTATTTGAAAACCTGTTGTACCAAGTGCTGTGAAAAGCAAAGTAAATTATAAAGCTTTAAAAATTGTGAGGAATTCTATAAGAAATAGAAAATATAAAACAATGGTCTACTCTTTAGATAGATTTGTTGGAAAAGTCGCTGTAGTGACTGGTGCTTCTGCCGGTATTGGTGAAGCCATTGTAGAGGATTTAGTTAAAAGTGGAGTTATTGTAAGTATACAGGGTGATTCACGGTGGATGGTACGTTAGACGTATAATATGACGAATTAGCTAACGGATCGATCTGAAAATTTGGTCATTTACATAAACGAACATGCTCTATTTATCTAAAATATTTTTGACGATACAGAGTTGCCACTTCTACCAAAAATTCAACTTCAACTTCGATATTTTAAATAGAACAACCTGTATTTTATTATATTTTCAAACCCCCTATTAATTTTCTAACAACTTTTTTTAATTAACATTACCCAATACCTATCTCTTATCTTTCTGAATAATAATTAAATTCCAGTTTTTTTGAGAGAAAAAGGCAACTTAAAAAAATGTTGATATTTTTTCTGAAATACTAGGCATCCCCACCCACTTAAGCAAATATGAATGTTTTGAAAGATGTAATAACTGTGTCGATGTACTGAAAAATGTTCTTAATACGTTCGTCTACAGTGTCACCGGTAAAGTCCGCATCATATGGGATTTTTTTTTATTAATAACTTTATTCGAAATTTGATTTTGGCATCAAGTTCTGCTTTAATCGAAATGAAAATTAAGCAAAAAAATAGTAGTCACATGATTCGCATTATCTGTCAAATTTTAATTTTTTTCAAAAAATAATTCAAAAGTGGAGTTATTTCTGAAAATATCGAAAAAGTTATTAGAAAAAGTTTTTTTAAATGCAGTTTCTAGCCCACATGCAAAATTTCAGCTGCATAAGATAATTTTGATTTTTTACCAATATTTTGTAAATTGCACCACTTTTCAAAATAAGATTCAACGCAACCTACATAAAACTTGTTAGTTTTGACAATGCCTTATTTCAGATACATTTTCTTTAAAGTATAGCGCTATATTAAATGTGTGTTTTTCTACTAAATCAAAATTGGGTTATTAAAATTTGGTCGCATGTGATGTAAAGTTTATTTGCTTTTGACCCTGTATAAGGCAACTTCATAAAATAAGTATTTTTGAAAACGTAGTTTGTGTCTGAAAGTAATACACGTTAACGTTATTATGACATAGCTTAATAAAAAATTATAATATACCTAGGGGTTTTAAATTAAATTGTTGAAAATAGATAAACTTTACGTTGTTAAATTAAAATTTATTTTCCACTTAAAAACACTTTACTGAAGACACTGTGTGCTTTTTTGTCTTAATATTAAGGTGTATTACTTTCAGACACAAACAACGTTTTCAAAAATACTTATTTGATGAAGTTACCTTATACGGGGTCAAAAACAAATAACCCTTACATCACATGTGACCAAATTTTAACAGCCTAATTTTGATTTTGTAGAAAAACACACATTTAATATGGCGCTACTTTAAAGAAAATGTATCTAAAAAAAAGCCTTTTCAAAACTAAGAAGTTCTATGTAGGTTCCGTTAAGTCTTATTTTGCAAAAGTGGTGCAATTTACAAAATATGGGTAAAAAATCAAAATTATCTTATGCAGCTAAAATTTTGCATGTGGGCTAGAAACAGCATTAAAAAAAACTTTTTCTCATAACTTTTTTGGATTCTTTTAGAAATAACCCCACTTTTAAATTATTTTTTGGAAAAAATTAAAATTTGGCAGATAATGCGAATCAGGTGACTACTATTTTTTTGCATAATTTTCATCTCGATCGAGGCAGAACTTGATGCCAAAGTCAAATTTCGAATAAAGTTATTAATAAAAAAAAATCCATATGATACTAGTGACACTGTATTGTTTTTATTATTATTCAGGTAATTTTGTGTAAAAACTTTTTTTTATAAAAAAAAATAATATTTCTGGAAAGCTTACATTGGGCGGGGATATCCGCCATATGTCAGGTAACGCAGCCCATATAATAATAAAATAACGGGTTTTAACGGTGCCTGGCCTGACTTTGGTAATTGTAGGAAAATCGTCAGTGGCTGTGTGGACTTCAAAATGATTATTAAAAACCAGCTTTGTGATTAAGTGAAAAATTTTATTAGATGATAAGGGAAGCGCTTTCAACCTTGCGTTCATCTTCAGTGACTCTTAGTCAAAGATAAAAACAGGCTTTCTCTCATGTACATAATTCTTGCACAAATGAACAACTAAAATATTTTAAAGAAGGTCACAAACCAAGTTTGATTACATTTAAAATTAGACGAAGGTAAAAGATAAAACATTTAAAAAACCCTAATAGGGATTACATGATGGACCATTTATTTTACTGGATCCTAGCCGCATTTATAAGACATAACAATATGGCAAAGCACGTCTTATGATGGATCTAATGAAATTAAAGGAAACATTTTCCTCTGTATTAAAGAATAAACTTTCTGTTAGAACCAAATACTGCTGATGAGAAAAACCTGTTAATAAAAATAAGTAATCATATTTCAACTATCAACCTAGACGATGCGCCACGGGACAAGAATATACTTTGCTTAAGTTAAATAACAAATAACCTTTTCAACTTCAACTATTCTGACGTAAGTACTTTGTTTTTAACCAAAAAATTTTTATAAAAAAGATATACCTGAATATTTCACTCATGTATAAATTTTCCCATAAGAAACGTTAAAAATAAAAAAAATATCAGCGGATATACAACGTTGCCTAGACAACGTTGTATATCCAACACACAACAATCGAACCTATTTGACGAGACAGTTTTTTTAATTTTTATTATTCAATCAATAATTAGTTAATATTTTTCAATTGTTTGTTGCTATTTGTTAAGTTTTTTTATAAAATAAAAAAAAAATTGTTATTGGATTTCAGTTACAGTTTTAATTATGTTATATGAAATTGAAAATTGTATGACAAAAAAATTTTTTTATATATATTTCATTCTAGAAATATTCTCCCTAAATACCGCTCGTGCATAAAAATTAACCAGATAATTTTCATTCAAGCTTGTTATACTAATTCCACTCGTTCTTCGAACTCGGGGAATTATAAATAACAAGCTTTCATGAAAATTATCGGTAATTTTTAAGCACTCGTGGTATTACCCCCGATTATATACCTCAATCCGATTCTGACCAATTAAACGCTGTTTTGCGACCAATCAGATGCATATTATACTGAATATACCCCGCATAAGTGGATATACCCCGGGCCACCTGCCACAACAATGCCAATGCATAACAACATCATAACAAGTTTAAAATATTTGATGGTTGCTATAGACCGTTTCTATAATAACAAAAATCCCTTTCAATAAATCAAGTTTTTGATGTTGTCAGATTCATGTCACATTTTTTTAAAAATGGAATCTTGCCGATTCGGTAATGTTTCAGTCGAAAATATAAGAAAAAACGCTGAAAGAAAAGACTATCCCAGAAAATATAACAAAAACAAAAAAGTATATATGGACCCAATTCGAGAAATTCTGCGAAACAAGGCAGTATATATTGACCAAAAATACAACTATAATACAGCTTGCCGCTATATTGGAAGACTGGAGTTTTAATATGAAGAAAAAAGATGGTTCTGACTACAAGGAAGGGGTTATCAAGACAATGTGGAACCAAACAGCCCAACTGCTTCAAGAAAGGTACTTCAATAAATACAACATTAAATTTGATCCTTTTAAAGATCCTGAATTCCAAAAAGCACGTATGGCTAGAAATTCTAAAAGAAAACTGCTTCAGGCTGATCCAAAAAATCACCGGAAAAGTGCAAGAGCACTAACCTACGACGAGTACAAAAAGATTGTAAAAATTTTTGACGAAAATAACCCCGAGGATTTACAGAAAAAGTTCTATCAAATAGCGGCTGTGGAATTAGCATGGAGAGGAGGAGAAGCCGAGACATGCCTAAATACGTATTTCAGAGAAGAATATTATAGCGATGGTACAAAAAGTAATAGAATGGAATATAACCCAATCTTTTCAAAAACATCCCAAGGCGGAGACAAGAAGCTTTCAAATTCAAAATGGTTAGTGGCAAACACAAAAGATGCCGATTTATGTCCAGTTCGCCTTTACAGAAAACTAATTTCAAAAAGAGGGCAAAATATAACTACCCAAAGACTATTCCTGACAGTAAATCCAAATTGGAAAATGGGAAATTGGTACAAAAACTGTCCCATTGGAAAAAATACTCTTTCTAATTGGACAAAACAAGCAGCACAAAAAATTGGACTAGATACTGAGAAAGAAAAAATCACAAACCATTCCAATCGAGCCACAGCTGTCTCTACATTAAGCAAAGCAGGTGTGAGCGAACAAACTCTTATAAAAATAACTGGACATAGTAGTGCTGCATCCATAAAGCCATACTTGCAGATGGACAAAACTCATCACGAAAACACTATTCAAGGTTTAAGAGGTCACCCTCCAACTAATGGGTTGGACCAACACGAAGCTCCAGTCTCTTGCAGCTCGAAGAGTTTCCAGCAACACCAGCAAGCCACTACTGTTTATTATAATAACTGTGTGTTTAACAATAATACTTATAACTAATTTTCTGTTAGTTTTATTACTTTGTCAATTGTTTAGGTTTTGTTTTGTTTTGTCCGTTTTTCTAGTAGCTACATAAATCATTTTAAAAATCTTGCATTTCGTTGTATTTTTTCTTTTTTTTTGGTATATAATCTCAACATATACCACTCGAGGTAAATATTTTATTTAGAATATTTTTTGACATTTTTCCGCAAAATTTCTATAAAAATTGCCCTCGACAAAAATTCTTTTAAAAAAATATCCCTCCAGCTTCGCTGTCGGGATATTTTTAAAGAATTTTTGTCTCGCGAATTTTTGACAGAAATTTTGCACAAAAATGTCAAAAAATATTCAAAAAAATATTCACCTCTTGTGATATAACTTATGAATAATCTTTTTTTAAATTTGATTTTAATTTCAAATTTTTATTTTTACAGATTATGAATTTCACAGACGATTCTTATCTTTATACTGTCTTACAGACATTCCCATGTTTTTACAAAAAAAATTATATAAATGATTTAAAAAATCCTCGACACCTTCTCTTTGGAAGGCCACTTTTTTTTCTTCCTCATTTAGTTTGGTTGTTTAGACTTCCTTTACTAACTTTCTTTACATGCTCAGCATGTTTTAACTCTCCTCAACTTTTTTATATACGCCACTTCTACATTTTAGTTTTTCAATGCCATGAAAGCTTCATTAATATCTTATACCATTTTCTCTTCTGCTAATTCCATCAGCATTATATAAATTTTTTCTGTCTTCTGAAGATGAACGGTTCTACGTTTGAAACATGTAGAGACCCCTAAAGAATTTGTACACCGAGAAAAAAATTTAGTTAAAATAACTCGATATTTAGTTAACCGAACTAAAATCTGTAGTAGAATAGGCCCCAGGTTAGATGACTTGCTGATTTTACTAAATCTACTTTGCTAGAATTATCTAGTGGTTGCAACTAAAAATACTTGCTGTTTTCTGCATAGTTGAAGCTACTATAAACCTTAGTTGCGCTGGCTAAAAGTATTTAGTAGTTTTAAATATATTACCTATTAAAAATAGGAAGGCATTTAGTATATGAAACTAAATACATTAGCTGTATTTGGTATAATTACCATGCTATTTAAACTTATTCTTTTGCTGTGTTACATACTTTTATTTGTAACAATAAATCGATGATCTTACTTAAATTAGATTAATGTATTTGCAAAAGCAACTATTTCTTATAGCTAACCTTAAAAGTTTATCTTGCTAAAAATGCGATTTAAAGATCTTTTTTTTAACGGGTAAAATAAAAATAGTTGTAAATTTGTATTTTTATTCCAATATAATTTATTTAGTAATAACAAACTTAAACAATAACAAGATCAATCACAAATCTAGTACATATAGATTAAAGAAGTAATTTATAGTTTATACCATTTGCTTAAATATTTTTTGGTTATATAACTGAAAAATTGTTAGTGCGGCGTGAAGAGACAGTTTTCAAAATTTAAAAAGTTTTGTGCATTCGCTTAGATTTAAACCCAGAACCCCTTGAATACCAGTCGAACGGCGTTCTATCAATTGCATCAATACGGAGTTTCCAGACAGTTGCAATGTCACATTGAAATCAAATAGTTTTTGTTGCTATTCTTTCTTCTAGAATTCTACAGCATGAAAGGTCTAAAAAAATTGAGTTTGATTAATGTATACCTAGTAAAAGTTTATTAGTAGTTTTTGTTAGAGGTCATTAAAATAAGAAAGCCAAAGCCCCATGCATTCGGCGTCCCGTGCAAAATTAAAAAAATCTGGGGTTAATAAAAACTTTTAAATTTTTGTCACTAGTTTTGTTTTGTGCAACCTCTTAACCGAGAAGATTTTTTAAATTGACAGACAACAGATTTTCTGTTATTAGACACAGTGACAGGCGAAAAATAGGTACATTTTTAGATACTTTTTTAGTTTTCTCTTTGATAACACAAAAACAGAATTAGCCTTGAAACGTTAAGAGTCGTATATTATACCTAATACGTTTTCTATAGATTAAGGTTTTGCAAAAACAAATAAGTATAAAACACTATAGAGGTAAAAGACCAAGTATTATTATATAATAAAAGTCACCGACAATAACTTCTACAGGATTTTTGTTCTAGTTACTTTCATTAATTAAAAAAAAATGATTTCCCTTTAGGTAATATTTAAAAACTGTATTTTAAATTTGAATTCTTTAAAAATCCACATTTGTATATAAAATTTATAAAAGCCACTAAACCAAAAAAAACACCCTCATAATCACCTGTAAAAATTAATTGGCACTTACCTATTATTAATATTGTTTTAATTTCTGGATGACATCAAGCGTTCCTGGGACTATGAAAATAGTTGTTTGCCAAAATTTTTACATATTTGTTAATCTGTAAGTATGCTTCAAGCTCCAAAATACACATAACAATATGGCGTCGGCTCTATCGTTTGGATTAAATTCCATTTTGATACTGAAATAAAATAATAATTGGTTATAAAATATCCCATCACCAGATAGAATGCAGGGGCCACCCGGTAGGGTGCCGTATTTCCACTGTAGGTACTTGCTGTTAACTTTCAACTTACCCAAATACGAAATATTATGAAATAATCAAGACACAAACAGAAAAGAAAAACATCAGGTATCCATAACCTGCGTAAAGCTAAATGTTAATGCCGCCATGTCGGAGCTAACGTGTGAGTACGCCGACTCTTCACGAACTATTACACTGCCTGGTAATGTAGTTAAACATACTACTTCCTCTGAGTAGAATTTAATGGAGATATTGCTAAATCCACTAGAAAATTTGGTGACCAGTGAGACTAAATATTTTTTCGAGTTGTATCTAATAGATCGATAGTAGAAACAATTTAGCAAGAAACTTTTTTAGTTATCAATATGCTATTTAGTTGAATTAAATAAAATAATACTAAACCTTAATAGATTTCCATAGCAAAATGGTTTTAGTTGTTACAAAAACCCTAATAGGCTAAAGTTGCACGTTTTTTTGGTACTTTAACTAAATAATTTGCCATTCTTACTAGTTTCTTCTCAGCAAAGAAATTTAGTAAACTAATTTTCTCGGTGTATATTCTATTAAATTTTGTGGAGGAAGACTTTCAGTTTTTTCTTTCTTTCCTATATTTTCAACTCTTTCTTACTTTAAGCATGGACTGCTTTTTCAAAATAACCTTTAGTTTAATATTTCTGTGCTGTTATTGATAATTTTCTCATTATTTATGACGTTAATAATGATACTAGTTCGATATGAACACTATAATGAAACGTGTGCAACGTTAAACTGTTAATTGAACAAGTTTCATTAACAAAGTTCATATCAAACGTGTATCATTCAAAATTTAATCTACGACAGTGCAAATAGATTTTATTCGTCTAAATTTCATTGATATCAGATAACGTTTTCGTAATTTTAAAAATTTTCAGGTGTCCATATTAGTCGATATCATGGTAACTGCATTTTTGATTGTTTCAATTTCGATTTTGACAACGTCATTATTGCCGTCTAATTTTCTATTGTATGCAAAGTGTTGGCCAAAAATAATTTAAATATGGGAGATTCTGAATCCAAAAGTGTCCCTTCGGATGTTTACAATAAATAAATGCAATCCGTTTTTCTAAGTAATACTAATAATAACAAATAAATAGCTTGCACCGACTTTCTTTTTGTTTTTGTATCATAAGGTGGGAGTATCAACAAGCTTGCCAACCTATAACCTATTTCGCGTAGATTTATTTATGTTTTCTAGCTTTTATACAAAATTTAAAGAAAATCAGTATCGACTATAGGTAATAATTGACATATTTAATAAATATCAAGGAATTTCATAACTTATTTTAGGAGAATTGTATAGCGAAAAATATCGGGTAAGATTTTTTTTAACATTATTATGTCATTGTCACTCATTGTTCTTTCACTATACAATTCTCCCAAAATTAGCAATGAAATAAATTGATATTTTTGTAATATATCAGATACTACCTAAATAATGTACCGACGATATTGATTTTCTTTAAATGTTAGTTATTAAAATATTAAACTCAAAAAATTAACGCGAAATAGGTTATAGGTTGGCAATAGATTGAATGACGTTGAGAATTCAACCTTAACATTTGGATGTTATTATGAATTCATAATGGCACTGAGTGCTATTATGAAGGTCATAATGACATCTAAATGATAATGTTAAATACGTCATAATGGCACTGTCGTAGATTAACAACATTTAAAATATGTACACACTAAAAAATAATGATTAAATTTTAAATAAAAATGAACACCGTACTGATTAAATCCAGGCCCACACCAGATTGATTAAAAAAATTAACACTGCTTACTGACTGAACCAAAAAGTCCGTGATTAACCAGTCTTAATCAAAAATGATTAACCTAAAAATTATTAATGATTATGTTTTAATCAATTTTTATTAAATATTTTTAATTTATAATGATTAAATTGGCAATGATAGTTGATCCTGATTTAATATTTTAATCACTTTAGAGTATACATTTATTATTTTTTGTTTTGGAATAATAAAATAGAAAAATAAAAAATTATTTAGTATAAAAATATTTCAATTTTCAATTATATATGAATCTGGTGTGGACCTGGATTTGATCAGTACGGAGTTCATTTTGGTTTAAAATTTAATCATTATTTTTACGTGTGTAAGAGATGAATTTGGATCTCGTTTTCTATTGAATTTATTTAATAAAAGATAAATAGATAAATCAGCACACAAGGGAAAAACTGCACACTAACTATGTTTTTCTCTTTTTAAAGATCATACGTTAAAGGATGGAAATATATTCCGAGAGCACTTAATTTTTGTTAGTACCGTCAACCGGGGCTAAGTGGTCCAATATTTTTGGTTTTTTGCAGATTTTTGGAAAACTAATAAATATTTTGGTTTAAGGATTTTAATATAAAATCTACCATACTTTAGTAAGCTGCCTGTGAAAATTTTTTATCTTAAATATATCTAGTTTTTTTTATATTTTTTTTTCTGTAGGTGGTCCACTTACCCCCACTTTGTGGTAAAGGGGATCACTTGCCCGTTTTCCACTAATTTACGCTTTAGGGTCCCATTTAATCGTTGTGATGGGAAAGTGGTCCACATTAAAACTTTAAAAAAGTATTTGCATTCGGAAAAGCATTTGAAAAGAAACATACGAGAAGGTACCGTCAAACGGGGCTAAGTGGTCCAATATTTTCGGTTTTTTGCAGATTTTTGGAAAATTAATAAATATTTTGGTTTAAGGATTTTAATATAAAATCTACCATACTTTAGTAAGCTGCCTGTGAAAATTTTTTATCTTAAATATATCTAGTTTTTTTTTATATTCCACTGTCCACTTTTCCCAGAGTTTTGCAGATTTTTTATATTTAACTACCCCACTGCTAACACAAATAATTAATTTTTCAAAACTTAACGTACAAGTGCCTAACATAAGTTGAAATTCAAAAAACTTACCTGTGAACGTACTGCAATGGGGGTTTCCCGGAAAATAAAAAACAATAAGAATTTGCATGTCCTTATTTCCGCTTACTAACTGGGACTAAAGAAGTGTAACGCGCTCGACTTTGATACTCAACCCTGCGCTAGGTATTCCTAGACACACGTGCGCGCGTAACCCTTGTTACCGGTTGTATTTTAGCAAATACACATTTTTATTATTTTTAATGTCCTTCGGACCACTTTACCAGCTGTGGTCCTCTTAGCCCCGGTTGACGGTAGTAATTAATATTACAATGATGAAAAGTTTTTTTTTCTTTTAATCAATTTTGATTAGGGTTAATTTAGCCTGGTCCATCTTAAAAATTGGACAAAGCACCGATTGGCAAATGCACTCAAATTGATAAATAAGTGGCATGCACGAAAACCGTATAATATCATGTATCGACTTACCTGTACTTTTAAGTTCTACGAGCCGAACATCGGCGTTGCAGTCTGCAATTTTTGCGTATTTTTTCACGTTGTTTAAATTAAGTTTCACTAACATTATAATGTCACTGCTAAAACCACAGGCAAACAAAATAAACAGCACACAAAATTAGAGTTAACAGAACATAGAAAAAGAAACTAACCAGTTTCTTTTTTCTATGTTAACAGGAATATGTAAACTTTGACAAAATGTACCTGCGCAATCACAATCAATTAACAACCCCGAGATTTTAAAGCCAACTGCCAGCGCGACGAGTGACCTTTGTCAACCTGCCCGCCGGAAATGTAAAATTTTGGGGTTAAGTTATGGTAGGTACTCCAAAACTGATTAGGTCGTTGCATGCTACGCATGCGTCAGCATATTCTTAGGCATTTTTAAATCACCTAAAATCAGATTATGATTTAAAACGTTGAAATATTTTACGCAATTGACCAGTATAGATTTAAAGTAATTCAAAATGATTATTTTGTGTTCATAACAGTGCAAATCATACAAATGATTTAATAATTGATTAAAAACTAAATCAAAAAATTTAATCAAACAAATTAAATCAGACATGGATCGCTGTTAATCAACTGATTTTTTTACTGTGTACCCATATTTCATTTTAGTCAAATATTTTATATAGTTACTTTACAGGTTGCTGGTTTAGCAAGAAGAGTAGAGCGAGTAGAGGAATTAGCCAAAAAACTAAATGGGGAAAAGGGAAAGCTTTATGCTTTTAAATGTGACATGACTAAAGAGGAAGACATTATTTCTACATTTAAAAAAATTGTTAGCAAACTAGGAAACATTTCAATTTTGGTAAATAATGCTGGAATGATGAAAGTAACTGATTTAATTAATGGAACAACAGAACAATGGAAGGTTACGCTTGGTAAGAAACACTTTTTTTTACACCTCCAAGAAGTGCTATTGAGAAACATACAGAACACGTATCTAATTCAAGGTTTTTTCCTGTATTACAAGAACATAATACGGTATCAAAACTATCATTATCAGACTTTGAAAATGCTTTCAATTTGTTTATAAAAGACGAGCCAGTATTGGATGATTATGAAATTAAAAGTGTTGCCTTTGAAGTTCCCAAATATGATTTTTATTGCAAATCCCGAATTATTTAGGGTCCGTCCTCTTTGTTGGGATTTTTCCACTAGCAATTTGTATTTCATAACTTTTGTTATCAAAATTATTTTAAGATGTAGTTGATATTGAGTAGATAAAATTAAAGTATTATTTGTACATTTTAATTGAGTGCTATTAACGAACGCAAAGATGAACATTTCATAATAATACCAGGTATTTGGCTGTCACGAAATATCACCACTAAAATTAAATCAAACAAGTATAAATTTGATATCACTGGATAGCTAAACGTTCAAACATCGTCTGTAATTGAAAAATATTAACCGGCGTGCAGACAAAGTTTATAAAATTGAAAACACCTATGCTGAGATTCGAACCCAGAACTTCTCGATTACCAACCGAATCGAACGCTCTAACCAATTGCGCTACGGAGACACTGAGATTCTCTCACCAACTTCGCCAATATAACTTTATTCAATTTTAATGTGTGTATATATTTAGTTTGAAGGGGGTTATTAAGGGAAAGGAACACCTTCAATCATGACCCCTGATCATTAAAATCTGTTTTATCAACATCGAAATTGCGTCTTCGACAAGGTTTGTCGGCAGGAATCTGATATAGACCTCTAAACAATGATATCTAGCAGTAATACTTTTTTAGAAATGTCAGTCTTCATGGCTGTATTAAATATAAGTGATTTATGTACCGTGCGATCAAAAATTATTTGCATCAAAGAGGGCTTGGATTAAAAAACTTAGTGCTTGGTTTAGATCACAATGATATGGGGACGATATATCTAACCAAATCTAGGATAAAATTTTGTCAAATTCATATTATGACATGATATGCCAAACTAATGGTTAATAAAATAAGTAGACAAATACACATTTATTTTTGTTGTTTACAAAATTAACAAAGAAAGAAAAAGAAAAATAATTACATAAATTGCTGAAATTGGCCACCGCCATGCTCCAAGCATAGATTCACACGTCTCTTTATATTTTCGAAAGTGTTGACCAGCATATCTGGAGAAATGTTACCACATTCTTTTTTCTTGTAATTGTTCTAAATTTGCAACTGGTGTTTTAAAAATAGTGTTCTTTAAATGAGGAAAAACGAAGTAATCCATAACCGTTAAACAAGGTGATCTAGGTGGGAATTCAATGTCTGATCGAAAACTAAGAAATCATTTCTTTCCAATAAATTTAGGGTAAACCATTGAGAGTAATAATTCCTGCGTCTTTCAAAATTGCGGCTTGTATTTCTTGGAATACTTGCACTTTGTTGGCGTCTTTTGCATTATTTCACGAACGTTTGCAACAAGTTCTTCTGTTCTTACAGATGGTCTTCCTGCTCCTTTTTGTGTTGTATAGAACCTGTTTCCCTCAACACAGTCACGGTTCTTTTCAGGCAATGATAAAAACCCCGTTTCGAAAATACGCTTAAGCCATGAATGTTTTGTGCTGTTTCGTAAAGCCCATTGTATGAATTGTTCATGAAATTGGAAAAGTTAGCGATGAATTAAATAACTTGTAATGACTGTCAAATATGACGAAATAACTGATTGATTGTTAATCCAGGTAGTTACTGACATCCAACAGGTATTAAGCTCTACGGCTAAGCATTACGTCCTTAGATGCAAGGCCCTCTTTGATGCAAATAATTTTTGGTCGCACGGTATTATTGATGATTGTAATGTATATTACAAAAATATCGATTTATTTCATTGCTGATTTTGGGGAAATTGTATTTCTGACAAATACTGTTATTTAATTGTTAAATTTGATTGTTTTTCCTTGTCGCCTTACTATTTTGTTATAAAACTTTATTATGGATAGCGATATTATGACTTCGATGGATATTTAAAAAACGGTTTGAAATTTTACATAACTTACAAATACAAAAATTGTTTGTTTTAAAATTCGTTATCAAAATAATATCTGGGGTGTTTCATTTTTGTAAAACCTTTGAAACCTTATTTTGAACAACCTGTCTAAAATAGATAACAATTTATAGTATCTCTTGGACCATTACCACTAATCCACACAGTGCCGTAATTAAAAAAAAATGCGTTAGGTTTTTTTTTTCCTGAGCTGAAAATCTTTTTTTTTTTATTTTTAATTTATTACACTAAACTGCTAAAGCAAACTTAATAAAATTATAAACAAATATAAAGGACAGATTTAATTTTGTTCACATTTTTTTGAGCCACCCTGTATATCCGAAAATATTTTTCTAAAATACCGTGCGAGCAAAAATTATTTGCATCAAAGAGGGCCTTGCATCTAAGGACGTAATGCTTAGCCGTAGAGCTTAATACCTGTTGGGTATCAGTAACTACCTGAATTAACAATCAATAAATTATTCCGTCATCTTTGCAGTCCTTACAAGTAATTTGATTCACCGCTAATTTCTCCAATTTCTTGAACAATTCGCACAATGGGCTTTACGGAACATCACAAAACATTCATGGTTAAAGCGTATTTTTGAAGCGAATGGGGATTTTTATCATTGCCTGAAAAGAACCTTGGCTGTGTTTAGGGAAACAGGTTCTATACTACAATACAAAAAAGGAGCAGGAAGACCATCTGTAACAACAAAAGAACTTGTTGCAAACGTTTGTGAAATAATGCAAAATACGCCAACAAATTGTATAAGACGCCTGTCCCAAGAAGTGGGAAGATCTTATGGAACATGCAGGACTATTCTTAAGAAGCAGCTAAATTTACTTCCTTATAAAGTGCAAGTATTCCAAGAAATGCAAGCAGCAGATTTTGAAAGACGCAGGAATTACTCTCAATGGTTTACCCAAAATTTATTGGAAAGAAATGATTTATTATACCTAACTTTTTTTCGAATGAAGCCTGGTTCCACCTCTCCGGTTATATGAATTCTCAGAATACATGTAATTATTTTTATTTTTCTTTCTGTATATTCTTACTTTGTTAATTTTGTAAACAACA
Source organism: Polydrusus pterygomalis (assembly GCA_963969555.1). Lineage (NCBI taxonomy): Eukaryota > Metazoa > Arthropoda > Insecta > Coleoptera > Curculionidae > Polydrusus > Polydrusus pterygomalis. The sequence continues at coordinate 144,705,110 of OZ018375.1, forward strand.
AAAATAAATTTGTATTTGTCCACTTATTTTATTACTCATTAGTTTGGCATATCATGATACGAATTTTACAAAATTTTAACCTAGATTTGGTTAGATATATCGTCCCCATATCATTGTGATCTAAACCAAGCCCTACGTTTTTTAATCCAAGCCCTCTTTGATGCAAATAATTTTTGCTCGCACGGTATATCCCGTGTTACAGTATAAGTTTTATATGAATTAAATTCCTAACTTAATTCGTATAGGAGCTATGACGAACTATTACAGGACTCTGATGTAACCTGTAATAGCTACCGAGCTAAGTAGGTACTTATATTAGGTATACCGGGTGTTTCTCAAAAGACGTTCACGCCTATAACTTTTTTATATTTGTAGATATTAAAATGAAATTTTGAGATTATGCATAAGAGATGAGTATGCATTTATTGGCATAATTTTTAATTTGGACCTTGACTTTGGTATTTTAAATGGGACATCTTGTATATTTTTGCTTATTTGGGTTCAGCACAACATTATGAGTGAAATGACGCCTCACTTGTCATTTTTTCACGTGTTATAACATTTTTATGTTTATTTTTTATTTTCAATCTAGAGTGCTACAAATTAATTAAATCTGTTAATTTATAGTCAAGTAGTATATGAAAATTAAAATTATGTCATAATAATTGACTTTCTAAGTTTCACACGCGTTTAAAAAATGAAATTTTGTTTTCTTGACGTTTACTCCATTTTTCCAAATGGAACGATGGGGGTTCACTAGGATAATTAAAACGAGCATTTTTTTTTCCAACAATTTGATACCATACACTCTTATGCTATTTTAAAATTGACACTAAAAAATTTGCCTTAAATCCCAATCGCAAATTTAAAAGCGTTATGCATTATTGCCGCTATCTCTTTTCTAAAGAAATATAAGGGCGACTTTGAAAAACAATGGAATGGGTTTGAAAACCAATATGGTTTTAAATTAAAATTGTAATCTCATTGGTTTATTAAACTTACATTGTAAATCAGATAAAATGGTTAGTTTTACTAGAAATGGACAAATTGATATGCTCTTAATTTTTGGAGAGACTAGAAAAATTTTTCTGAAGCCGCAAAATTGTATGTATTGTATGTTTAATAAACTAACGACATTACAACTATAAAATAAAGCCATATTTATTTTCTTTTCAAAACCATTCCATTGTTTTTCAAAGCCGCCTTTATATTTTTTTTAGAAAAAGAGAGGGCGGCAATAATGCATAACGCTTTTAAATTTGCGATTGGGATTTAAGGCAATGTCAATTTTAAAATAGCATAGGAGTGTTTGGTATCAAATTGTTGGAAAAAAAATGCTCGTTTTAAATATCCTAGAGAACCACCATCGTTCCATTTAAAAGAATGGAGTAAATGTCAAGAAAATAAGATTTCATTTTTTAAACGCTTGTGAAATTTAGAAAATCAATTTTTATGACATAATATTAATTTTCATATACTACTTGGCTATACATTAACAGATTTAATTAATTTGTAGCACTCTAGATTGAAAATAAAAAATAAACATAAAATTGTTATAACACGTCAAAAAATTACAAGTGAGGTGTCATTTTACTCAGAATGTTATGCTGAATCCCAATAAGTAAAAATATACAAGATGTCCCATTTAAAATATCAAAGTCAAGGTCACTTTCGGTCAAACCGGAAGTGGTAACAAATTGAAAAGTATGCCAATAAATGCACTCATCTCTTATGCATAATATCAACATTTTATTTTCATAACTATAAATACAGAAAAGTTATAGGGGTGAACATATTTTGAGAAACACCCGGTATATTATTTTGTGCCCACATCTCTTGAGTTACAATTATTACTGTAGTGGCGATTAACCCTATTTTTAACTGATCTTAAAAAAGAAGGAGTATTATATCAATTCGACTTGTATTAAACTTATTTCTTACAAGACCCATTTGTATTTTAGACACGAATGTTTTGGGTCTCTGCATAGCTACAAGAGAAGCCGCTCAAAATATGAAAGCCAATGGAACAAAAGGTCATATTATTCACATAAATAGTTTAGCTGGTCACAAAATCATGGACTTCCCTGGAGCAAACGTATACGGAGCCTCAAAATATGCTGTCACTAATCTGGCTGAAACTTTAAGATTGGATGTTAATAGAGAAAAGTTGCAAATCAAAGTGACGGTAAGTATTTGAAAAATAAAGTGAAATTGGTTAAATTGTAAAACATAATATAAACGGGAAGTTTGATGAGAAATAATATAAAGCAACGTTAGGAAAATGTTCGTGAAAATCGTCCATGCACAAACCCGGATTGTATTGCTACTCACCATACTCTAACCCCGCTTCGAAAATACGCTTTAACCATGAATGTTTTGTGCTGTTCCGTAACGCCCATTGTGTGAATAGTTCAAGAAAAATTAGCGATGAATCAAATTACTTGTAACGACTGTCAAAAATGACGGAATAACTAATTGATTGTTAATTCAGGTAGTTACTGATACCCAACAGGTATTAAGCTCTACGGCTAAGCATTACGTCCTTTGATGCAAATAATTTTTGCTCGCACGGTATATTTTTTAATTTTAAGACAAGTTTTTTTTTAAGTAACTTCTAATTGGCTTTTTAAAACATAATAAAACACGGTGTACTTATCTATCATACAAGGACCTTCAAAAAAGAAGAAGAAATTATACCATTTTGATGTAAAATTAACAGGGGATCCAATATTTCAGTGTAGCAACATTTACATAGGATTTCCCATATTCAGTCTCGGGGAACTCGTGTCCGTCCGGTATGCTAGGATAACTGTGTGGTGATGAAAGATTGATTTCAGTTATATATTTAACACTTGTATTTAAACTTCTTACATTCAAAAAGAAACATATCTTTTCTGAATAATTTAATAATGTTCTAGTTCTGTAACACTTAAAAGCTTGTCCTACACAGTTCTACTGTTAACGTCATCCATGTGTGTATAGATTATTAATACTGATTACTGAAAGATTTTATATTCGTATGCCTAATGAATAAAAATTAAGCAATCACTTGAAGCCATTACTTTTTAGTAAAAGCAATTGCTTGATTAGCAAAAGCAATTTACTAGATCTGGATATGAATAAAATTTTGAAGCAATTGCTGTTTTATTTACACCTCTGTAGTAAATGCTTATTCAACACAAGTTCAGACGTGGCTTATCCACTTGTTCAGATTGTAGATTTCATGTTCAGTTTGGTGCCTAATTTGCGAAAGAGTTGACGTTAATACAACAACGTTGGTCTATTTGTTTAGTACAATAGTAAGCTGTTACGTTTTTGTGGAAAATAGGAAAGTTATATTTGTGATACGGCAGATTTCAGTGAAAATGAGGAAAGTGATAGTAGTAATGAAGAAAAAAAAGATAAGCAATCGATATTTGTTTACAAATTGAAGGAACATAAATAAATCTCTCAGATCACAACCGTTTAGCTTCCACAATAGCTTCAGCACTTGTAGGAAATTTAATAAAAATATTGGCCTTCTCCAAAACTGCATCCATAACAGAAGTGTGTGTCTTACAGACAGTAGTTTGGTGAACACCGAGTTCTTCACCTACAGAATTTTGAAAGCACGGATCCGACACTTTCCGCAGAAAGACTTTAATCTTATTTAAAGGCGACAGTGCACCCATCGCCTTTTACCAGTATCCGTCAAAAAATAATTTGCCAACCACTTAACATTTTCGCAGTCAAATCGATATAACTTTCTAAAATCATCATATCTGCAATTTTTACGTACACTGTAGATTTTTTTTTTACTGACGTTCATATTCAGTCATAATTGAAAACACAAATTATTAAAAACAACGCACGTGTATGCCGCAAAGAAGTAAAGTTGACTGCTTCCAAGCAAATGATGCAGGGGTCGATCTACCTTAAAAAGTTTAAGCAATAATTGCTATACTAGAAAAAGCAATTCCTTAATTTATTCATCACATTTTAAGCAAGCCATAGCAATTGCTTCTATTTTTTAAGAAGAAGCATTGACTAGAAGCAATTCCTGCACTTTTAAACAATTTCTGAACGCAAAAGCAGTTACTTTAGTTTTTATTCATTGGCTTTTAAGAAATTACTTCGATTTTATAAGAAAAAGCAATCGCTACATTTTTATTCATTAGGCTAAATGCGATGTCCATTTTTAATCGTCTAACGTTGTTAGTCAATTATGCGTAGTGTTTTGGACTGCGAAAGTGTCTCCAGCTAACATTAATAGTCGAGTTTGTTAAAAAAACTAAATCTACATTGGTTTAAATTTAGATTAAGCAAGTTTTTCCCTTTTTAGAGTGTAAGCCCAGGATATGTTAAAACTGAGTTCTCATCAGCAGCAGGTTTTCCAGATGGATCCATAACAACTCCAGGTTTATATTCATCTGACGTATCTGGAGCCGTTATTTATGCTCTGTCTACACCTCCACATGTTAATGTAAGTATAAAAATTTAAAAAAAATCCCTGTCCTTTTTTAAAATTCGCAGTTTCTATCATTACTGTCAATTAATTTTAATATTTACTTATTTCTTCGAAAGAAACAATTATGCCATTTATTTTAATATTTTCGGTTTGCCATATTATGGTTAGTAGGTATACGGAAAAAAAAACATTTTTTTTAGTTTAATTTTAGTGGTATTGTTAAAGTTAGCCATATTGTGAACAGGGCTTAATAATTTTAAACATTATTAACTAACTAATCTATACAGGGTGGTCATTTAGTGCCGCAACAGCGATAAAGTAACGGGATATCATAAAGAAAGAGATATATTTTACCTTAATACATATTACATATTTTTAAGAAATTAAATTGATAAAGTAAAAGTAAATGGAATCCAATTGCTGCCTAATGGGATTTTAGTGTATCTATAGGAAGCAAAATTGTCGTGACAACTATTGATACAAGTATCAAACGACATTATCATAATTTAAAAAGAAATTTTTCCTTTAATTTCCATCCTTAGACGCGTTTCGCCGTATCTGGGCATTATCAGTAAGACTAGGCTCTAACGAAGTAAAGGAACGTATGTACTACTGAAATGTAGTAGATCAGCTGAGAGGATAAAGCGTATGGCGACATCTAGCGTCGATTTCAGACACATTTAAAGCAGACCAGCAGCTCTAAACAGAACTCAATAAAATTAGGTCAAATTTTAAGAGAAAATCACTTGCACAAATCAAAGTAACAATTACAAGAGTCAGGCTAGACAACGCTATGACCAGTACCATTATGTAAACAACTTTATTTTATTTGTGTACCTTTTAATATTACACACACAGCTTAGAACATCGCAGACAGGTTGGTGATTTGACTCTCTTCTACAGATATTTCCATGGCAAGTGTTCGACAGATATTGCCCGCTCGATTCCACCTAGACCAATACATAGCAGAAACACACGACGAACCACTGCCGCTCATCTCTATGTGGTTCAACTTAGTACACCCCAAACATCATTGTTTCAGAACTCTTTCATTTGGAGAACGTCATCTTTGTGGAACGGCCTTTCTGAGACCGTGTTTCCAACCGAATATAACCTCCAACGATTCAAGAAAAACGTGAATCGCTTTCTTCGCACACGCACCGCTCCCAGAGCGCCTTAAGAGGAAGTAACCCCTTTTACCACAATCAAAATTGCCGAACGTTTTGCTGGTCAAACGAAAATAAAAAATAAAAATTGGTATTTAGAAAATAAATTCTACTTTAAATACCCCATCCAGAAAAGTAAATGAGGATCGAAAATATTCCCAAAATTTTTTTTAGAATTTTTTTTATTTTTAGTAATTTTGTAATATCTTAAACAATTCTTTATTGGTCAAAAGCCAAATGACTTTCCCGGGTGTAGAATGTTGTACCAAACAATTTTTCTTAAAGCCATTTTTCAATATCGGCCTTACTTTTTTCTCAAAAACGTTGGGCGCGTAAATCCACTTTACACGCTTAAATTCACTTTACGCGCCCAACGTTTTTGAGAAAAAAGTAAGGCCGATATTGAAAAATGGCTTTAAGAAAAATTGTTTGGTACAACATTCTACACCCGGGAAAGTCATTTTGCTTTTGACCAATAAAGAATTGTTTAAGATATTACAAAATTACTAAAAATAAAAAAAATTTCTAAAAAAAATTTTGGGAATATTTTCGATCGTCATTTACTTTTCTGGATGGGGTATTTAAAGTAGAATTTATTTTCTAAATACCAATTTTTATTTTTTCTTTTCGTTTGACCAGCAAAACGTTCGGCAGTTTTCATTATGGTAAAAGGGGTTACTGCTCTTAAAGGATTTTTCCTAAGTATAGTGCTTGTGCTCGATCATAAAAAAAAAAAAATTGATTTGTTAAAAATATATAAAAAGTATAAATATAGCCCTTACTTTGTGAAAACCCATACTCAGTTATTAGCTGGGTTGAAATAAGTAAAAAAAATGTATTTTCTATTATTCTCTGGGGTAGAATAATCATACCCTGTCAATAGAAGAACAGTCAACAACCCAAAAACACATATTATATGTATATTTATTTTGTAGATTAACGAAGTTTCCCTTCAAGCAGTTGGAAGCGGACAATTTTAATGTTCCATATAAATTGGCTCCTTTGTTTTTGACAGAATTTCATCCAAAGAATTAAGCAAATAAGTATTAAGTTCCAAATTTATAGCAGCTAAATGCTTAAACTAAAGTTATAGGTAGGTACATTATAGGTAAAGACCTATCAAACAGAGTAATGATTTGATTGGTTTGTGATTAACACAGGCGGGCGTTATAATTTATGGTAAAATTATTCTCTCTGAACAAAAACTAATATTTGAATTCAAAATCAAATAAAACAACTAATCCAGTTATAACACTGATATAGCATTTTCTATAAACTATTTATACGCTCCAGTGGCGGTGCGATACTTTTTAACTTGGGCGTGCACAAATTTGGTCAATAATTTTAAACTTTTACATTAAATTTTTATTTAGTTCTTCTATAGTTAATATATTTTTTTTTTTCGTCGTTCTGTAATAAAAATATTCATTCACTGCTGGACGTGTTACCTTGATAAATTGTTAGAAATTTTTTTTTCTTATTGTTTGTATTACATAATTATTTTAAGTAATTTTACAATTTGTCTATCGTTAATAAATAAAAGTGATTTTATACCTACATACTGTGTTTTTTTAGAAATGTTGTTCGTAAAGGGCGGGCTGATCTATAAAAGTTTCTGTTGTTGCCTAGAAATTTCTTCAATTAAGTTTACGGTACGCATATTTCCTTTTCCTAAGCATGTGAACCCATTGTCAGACACGCTTATAGAGTCAACCTTTTCTAACAACAAAGCGTTTTGACAGTTGACACCCACATTCCCACATGTGACATTAACAGCTGATACTGGTTTTTTTCTAAAAGGTCCCAGTTCAGTTAGTATAGTGGACCGCTTACGCGTCAGATTTCATAAACTAAATTTTCTTTGTGTTTATTATTTAATATTTGAACGGTGAGTAAAATAAATCAGTTTAAGTTAGGTTAGAGTTACAGACCTCTGGCACTGTCCAAATAGTCTCGCGTAGTACTATATGGAACGTTGTGGTACCACACGTGTTCCGCGAAACCTATCCGCATCAGCTTCCTGATGGTTAACGCGAGGTAGATCGTAGAAAAATCTTGACAGCTCATTCAAACCAGCCACTACTTATAATAAACTTAGTGCGTCGAGGCAGTTGTAAGCTGCTCACTTCCTTTCGCCCAAGGCGCCCGCCGAGGCCGGGGCATTTACACAAGAAATGCTGGATAGTTTCCTCCTCTTTTTCATCTCTGCAACTGGTATTTGCATACGTTCAGCATGTTTAACGAAAAGGCAATGTCCGGTAACTACGACAGTGATATTTCTTAGGTCCTTTCGACAATGCTGAAATACCACTGCCGTTTCCTGACATCAAGTAGGTGCCGCAATTGCCTGTAGATGCTACAGGTTGTCAGCCCTATCCATCTGCTTTGCGCAAGTTTTTTAGCTATCCGATCTATTTCCTCTTTGACTGATCCCAGTGGTCTAGCCACAGTATTCTCTGCTAGTTCGACAGGACATACTTGCGCCCTCCCTGGCAGTTTAAGTTAATTAACTCTTCTATTTCCAATAACAAACATTTGATTTATCATTATTTGCCATTATAAATTTAATATTCTTAATTTATTCATGTTAAGGTGCAGGCGCACTGCTTGCCGCTTGATTAGCTCGCAGATACAATATGTGTGCAGTGAAACTCTTATATAGTAAAAATCTTGAATACTCACGCAAAATGGGGGTAAAGTCACGTGACACTCTGTCAATTTTGGTCTATTAAATTTTTATAAGTTGGCATGAGTTACAGGACCGGACTTGAAAATTATACATGTGATAACTTCTAAAACAATTTATGCAATAGCCTCATCGGTTCTACCGCTTTAATATTGCCAAATAATAAGTACCTAATAGGTAATAATTTCTTTTGAAAGTAATGTTTTATAAATATTATAATTTAAGGTAGGTAATAGGTAATAAGCATGAATTTCTATATGGTTTAAAGATAAAGTGTCAAAATAGATTTGAAAAGTTTATAATATTATAAATATCCAAACCTTAAAAATACTAAACTAACTGAAACACAACTTAAAATAGGATTCTGTCACTCATATTTAGAATAGATTTTTTTTTGTTTTATTTGTTCAGATTATACCTATAGGTAAAATACCTACAGTTCAACATAAACTAATTGAATTCAAGTTATTACATTCACTGTCAAGAAAATCCCCATATATGACTTACGTAAGGTACGTAGACCCAAATATGGTTTTTATAGAATTTGTTGGCTATGGTACGGTTACATTTCTAAACTTGTATGTGGGCTAACATAAAGTTAAAAGCTTTAATATAGCTAGGGATTTAATTTTTCTGTCAATGGAAACCCTAATTTAACAGTTTTTGACTTAACGTAAGGTACGAAGACCCAAATACGGTTTTTATAGAATTTGTTGGTTATAATACAGTTACATTTCTAAACTTGTATGTAGGCTAACATAAAGTTAAAAGCTTTAGTTTAGCCAGGGATTAAATTTTTCTGTCAGTGGAAACCCTACTTTAACAGTTTTTGACTTACGTAAGGTACGTAGACCCAAAAGTGGTTTTTATGGAATTTGTTTGTTAAAATGCAATTTATTGATACAGTTACATTTCTAAACTTGTATGTAGGCTAACTTTATGTTAAAAATCTTATTTTATTGTCATGCAAACAATAATAATAGTAATATCAAATAATAATTTCACTTATGTAAGGTACGTAGACACAGAAAATATAATTATATATTTGTTTGCTATCCTATTACATACTAATATGGTTAGCTATTTTAACTACTATAGTAACATAATGTTACTTACTATTACCTTACTATTGCCAAACAATAATAATATTTAGTAATAACAATAATAAAAATAATTCCTTCAAAATCAAATAGCTGCTTTTTAAAGGTTAATAATATGGAAAGCTGGTTTGGCATATGGTAGAACTAGGCGATACCCGGTTTTATCAACCTACCCGGTTTTGTCCAACTCTCTTCTACCTACCTAAGTCAGGGAAATACTTAATTTCTACTTATTTTTCTTGAAACAGAAAAGGATACCTAGATAATGTAAAATGCGAAAATTATACATTAGAAACCTAACCTTAACGAACAAACATTTTAAGAACAAAAATTTTACAAACTAACTTTTCGACAAAAACGGCGTTCAGCTGAAATAAAACTTATTACTTATCGATGAAATCAACTTAACGAGCAAGGCACACATTAATAATTATGATCCCTAATGAAAAAGAATTAAAATTTTTTAACCTGTATCTAAATTTTTGGTCAAATGAATAATAATTGTAGGTACTTATACAAAAGTAATTAAATTAAAATTTTTGAAAATGTAATTAAATGTAACAAAAACGCAATTCATAACTCGGTGTTTGGGCTCATTACGGTCCTCTACAAATCTAGGGATATTATTATGTCCCAATATCAGCTGATCGATGACAAATAACCGCTGTCATCTGTTTTAAAATGATACTATTCGTGATATTTAGTATAATATGTTGTCAGGGTTCTTCATAGTGTTTCCCATTGGTAAGATTAGTGCATGTCAAATGTATTTCTATCTTTAACCAATGAATTACGCCATAACTTTTAATCTATCGCACGTTAAGTTAGATGTTTCGACTGTAAATAAAACTAACGCTATATTTTTGCAATCTATTATGCTAATCAACCATTAAGACCCTGTCGCCAACATCTTAAGGGAACATTATCCACGTGCTTTTCACCACACATCATGTGATCACAGACGTCATCACAAAATACTTTCATAAAACCTAATAAGACGGCGCCACCGTTCCGATTTGCAATATATTTTTACTTGCCTAAAATTTTGAATGGAGTTGTAAAAGATAGTAAAATTCTATGATCTCATTTAAGGCCACTTCTCCAATAATAGCAGTGTTGTGTGATTTTCCTTACAAAGCTAGGATGTTGCCAAACCTTGCGCTTATTATGAATTTAATCAGCTGTTTGTAATACATGGCGCTGTACCGAGCCGCGAACGTAATTTATAATGGCAACATAGCGCTTTTTATGAACACAATGCAACAGCTAGTTGACAAATTATTCTTTACTCGCCGATGGTCACTTTTTAATATACTGTAATTTACTGGTCTATTGGAATCGCAGTCAGTTCAAGATTTCGGAGAATTGTACTCCCAAAATAGAATGCCAATTTAAAATAATTTTTGATGGGCTTTTATTTTATAGGTATTTTGTTATTTTTCTGTCTCCAAAAGCAGTGCAATGTTGCCGTTTTAAATAAATATTCTCATATTTGCGTAATAATAATAATAATAAAATACCACTTGACTAATATAGATGTGTTTTGGACTTCCATTGCCTTTAGTTTTTCATATCACAAACGTTTCAACTTTCAACTGGTAAGTATCTCCAGTTGAAACGTTGTGGTTGTGATATGAAAAACTAAAGGCAATGGAAGTCCAAAACACATCTATTACTCAAGATACATCATTGTCTACAACCTTCAAACAAACAATAATACCACTGTTTTAAAATCTCTGAAATTGCCTGCAATTATTTATTGTGTAATTAATTAAATACTATTTTTTTGATTTGATTCCCCATTCACTTACCTAAAGCGCTTACTTGTATTTTTTGTAAATATACAATTTATGTAGGTAACTGAATAAATGATAAAATAATAAGTCCTGAATATTGTTTAAAATAAGGATTTTTGCGTCCATACTTGCGAAATTAGGTAGGTACTTATTAACCATATTTTAAAAAATAATCGCAGAAATAAACCCTGAAAGTATAAACTGCCACTGCAGAACATTCTGGCAACATTGCACTTTGTAGGGTAAAATTTAAATTTTACTTCTTCTAGAATCCTTTTTACGCTATTTGGTAAAAAGTTTTATTGGATGTGATTTTTTTGTAAACAGTGACAAGCGTGACAATGTGAAAATAAGATTGGCGGAATGGAAGCACATGTTGTGACGTCAGAGCCAGACTTCTGCCGCTAGTAGGCGCCCTACGTTTACCGTCCCACGTTTACCGTCCCCATCATGTATGACTTAATATAACTCCTACGTCGTTATTTGTAAAAACTGAACGTCTTTACTAAGCAAGGAGAGCTATCTTCGTTCGAGCTATATATGTCTCTCTTTATATGTAGCGAAGACGGCAGACGGAGACAAATATAGGCTACGAAGGGCCCGAGCATTATTTTGCATTGTTCACAGTCTTCTTGGATTGGACTCGGCCAATGCCACAAAAATAGAATCGCCCAGCCCAACCCCAAGTGATAATGGCTGACAGACTTTATCAAAGAGTTTATTTATCTTTTCTACTAATATTGTTTATGAACACGAGCCTTTTTACATTTTGTTCTGCTAAAGGTAAGTTTGTTAAATTTGATTAATTATTTTTATGATTATACAAGTCATCCCATACTTATAACTCATTATTAACCAAAATGTGCCAACACTTGTTTGATTATTTTTTCCTAAGTTTTGGTAAATGTATAAATACCCACGCATATTTTAATTACTAAACCCTACGATACTAATTTAAATCTTGCTGATTCTTGCTTACTATGTATATTATACGATCTATTTTTTTGATCTTTTAAACCTTGTCGATTCTCTGCTAAACTCAAGTGGAAATAATTTTATTTTAACCCAATCTGAAGTGTTTTTGCATTGTGGTATTTTTGTTTTAGATCAGCTGTTCGTTATGTGATGTGAAAGAATTAATTTTGAAGACAAGATTTTGTTGTCACCTTTAGGTTAGCTATTTTACCCAGGCCTTTCCACTTTTCCAGGCTGACAATGGAAGTAGATATTTTTATTGAAAATACACACATTGCTGAGAAAGCTTCAAGTAGAGAATGAATGAAAAACCAGTAAACGAGGCACTCGATCAGCAGATTACGAGGAATTCTAAGACAGACTCAAATGGTACTTAATTGTGATTTCCTTTTAATATTTTAATGAAAATGTCATTTGCATGTCCGAGTTTTATTTTTAATTTTCTTCGAGGCTAGACAAACAATAATATAGAGCATTTTATTTTAACGTGATTCGAAAAGGTTATTCAGAGTCCTGCTATTTGATTTTTACTACATATAAAATCAACTAACGGGATTTTGAATAGTTTTTTTGGCTTAAATAGGTATTACCTATTTGAGGAATTTTTCAAAGAATAGAAATACAGAAAAATTGATAATGACAGTGTTTGTGCCTGTAAAATTTACACCAATTATCTGAAAATGGTGATGATTTACTTTGCTCTCGAGGAGGTATCCAGTGAAAAAAAAAGTCTTAAAGTACTTTATAATTCTGTCCCACGTCCTGTACAGGGTGTCCCAAATTCGAGCCTCATCATGGGGATCGAGGAAACTATAAGAGATACAGCATCGGTCAAATTGTGGCAAAGTTGCGCAATTTCGTACTGAGCAATATCGCAAAAAAATATCTGAGCTATCTTTTTTAGTTTTTGAATTTTTTGCAAAAAACTAAAATTTTGAGTTTTTGTTTTTTTAAATTGCTCGACTTATTTTATCCGCTACAGAAAAACAAGCACAACATTGTTAAGGCAACTTTTTACGCTCCATATTGTGACATTTTTAGAATTTCGTTACAACGTTTCGTTTTTGTGGAACTATTATCAACTTTAATTTTTTAAATACGGACCTGCATTTTTTATTTTATTTTTTGATAGCACTTTAAGCCCTAAAATCAACCATGTACCACACTTAATTATATTTAGACGTTTTGATGTTATTATTACATCTTCAGGAATGTGATAATTATTTTTAAATACGGCCCTGTTGTTAGTTACTTAATCTTTTTACCACATACAACATGTAAATGGATCCGGAATTTTATACAAATAATTTACTATATTTATGTTTTTATATAAATTGTAACAAAGAAAAAATAAAACCAAACAAAGCGAAGGTGGCTATGACAAAAACTTTTACTTGATTGTTTGGCTTAATTATCTTGACAACTGCAGTCACCATTTATACTGAATATTTCAGCAAAATTATGTTTTCCTACGAGCGTGCGCAAAGTAGTACTTTGCGCACGCATTTTTGTGTGCAAAGTTACACTTTTCCGCACTAGTGCGGATAAGACTTTTATCCGCACTGGGTGCGGAAAAGTGTAACTTTTTAATTTTCTATTATTTTTTTTTGTTATGTAATTTTTAGTTGTAAGTATATTATAGTTCTTTCTTTAAAGTCGAATTAAAAATTATTAAATAAATTATCATATTTTTATTTTTGTTGTTATCTGATATGAAGCTCGTAGGAAAAATGTTGTTCCTAACAAGTGCGCAAAGTGCTTTTCCGCACGCAAGAACTTATCCGAACTCCGCTTCGCGTCGTTCGTCCAACTGTACTTGCGTGCGGAAAAGTATCACTTTGCGCACTTGTTAGGAAAATAACTATTTCTGCTTTAGAAAAGCGCGACATGTTACTAGTTTATTATTCTTTCAATAGGAATTCACAAATTTCTTGTGACCGTTATTTACAGGACTATCCTGAACGCTTGCAGCCTCATTATAGTTATTTTGCTACGCTCGATACTAATTTAGCCCAGTTTGGTAGTTTTAATAAACCAAGAGTCAAATATGGTACACGAATGGAGCCGGAAGAACAACAAAATATTTTAGATTCTGTAACCCACCAAAATCCCGCTAAACGATATTTCAATCTAACAACTAACACCAGGGCCGTATTTAAAAATAATTATCACATCCCTGAAGTTGTAATAATGACATCAAAACGTCTAAATATAATTAAGTGTGGTACATGGTTGAATTCAGTGCTTAAAGGGCTATCAAAAAATAAAATAAAAAATGCAGGTCCGTATTTAAAAAATTAAAGTTGATAATAGTTCCACAAAAACGAAACGTTGTAACGAAATTCTAAAAATGTCACAATATGGAGCGTAAAAAGTTGCCTAAACAATGTTGTGCTTGTTTTTCTGTAGCGGATAAAATAAGTCAAGCAATTTAAAAAAACAAAAACTCAAAATTTTAGTTTTTTGCAAAAATTTCAAAAACTAAAAAAGATAGCTCAGATATTTTTTTGCGATATTGCTCAGTACGAAATTGCGCAACTTTGCCACAATTTGACCGATGCTGTATCTCTTATAGTTTCCGAGATCCCCATGATGAGGCTCGAATTTGGGACACCCTGTACAGCATAGGTATTTCTTGTAAGTTTATACATATTTTGTCAAGAATTAATGACGGTTGACACATGAATCAATGTTTTATACATTTTGTTTTACTTATTCTCAACAAACTATTAAAATATTAAAGGGCAGCAATGTGTGATTGGCTATACGTATTTTTTACCTATATTTAAAACATGCCTATATTTTTCTAGGATCAGTTACAGAAACACATATCTACATGCCGATGGTTTAAAAACTCATACGACTGACAGAGGCAAAACAAAATGGATGAGAGAATAATAATTAAAGAAGTATGAAGATAACATAACAAAAAATATATCTAGTGTAATTATTATCGTAAAATAAAATATTAAAGTACACTTTTACTCTATACTTTTAATTTTTTTATTTAAAAAAAAATAAATTAGCCTATTTTCACATAACTAAAACCGAGATAACAAGCTTAGTGGTAAATGCATGTTCTACCATCGTTTTACCAATTAAAAGCGACAAAAACGCCATAACTTTTAAATTATCGTAAGTTCAATTCTATGTTCCAGTTACATCGACTTGGGTCAATATAGATAATTGCGTTATTATGGTGTAAAGCCGACATAACGGATTTTTATGAATGAAATAATAGAATGGGACATTCGCGGTGCCGACACCTAGCGGAGACCCCTCAAACCGATTAAATGGTAGGTTTCTGTAGATTTTATATTGGTGAAAACCAAATATCCCTAAAAGTTACTAACAGCTGACTGCCTAAAAGTAAACCAGGTTCTGAGCAAGTTTTTTTTATATTTATCGAAATTGTGCGAACATTTAACAAAAAAATAGGTTTTTAGGAGAACAGAAAGTTGTAGTGAATATTAATAAGTATATTAAATTTGTGTTTTTTATGTGGACTTCTGTATATAAGTGATTTTCTTGTCGAGGTCATGAAAAGCAAAAACATGATTTTTCAAGTGTAATTTCTTTATTATTTATACCTTTTTTCGAAAAGCGATTTACTTCATGATAATCCACCAACCTTCTATGACACCTCACCAAAATTTTAGGTATGTAAAACCCATAGTTTAAGAGAAATGTTGAACAGCAAGTACCCCTGTTTTGCATGCTATTTTATACCCATTTTCAATAGGGGCGGGGCCTGTTCTCTGGCCTTAACGTAAAATAGACCAGAAAAAAATAAGTAACATAAATGACAGGTGACTTAGCCACGATGCGTCGTGATCTTAGAGAAACTTGACTTTAGGAAATGAAAGGTCCTGTATTGCATTTCGTTCTTTAAACTTATTTAGCCACCCATTTTGTTCTGTATGAGGCAGCTGTAATCGCATAGGAAACGTATTTTTATATTAGCCTTTCATTTTGCCTATACCAACAGGGCAAAAGTGTAATTCAGGCTTACACGCGACTACTCGCTAATTTCACGTGTCAAGACACAAAAATGGGTTGACAATCACTTTGGATGTAGCAGCAGATTTTTATCGTAGCAGCAGCAGCAGCAACTTCGATTAGTAAACGGAGCTGTAAGTACTACTATGAAATCTAATCCTATCATACCTTACCTCATACGGAACATACCTTATACCAGATTTCATAAAAGATAAGAAGGGTAACCAAAAACCATAACATCAAAACAACCTTTAAATCCGGAAATACGCTCAGAAGCTTTCTTACAAAAGTAAACGCCGTAGTAATGAAAACAAAAAACTGCATCTATCAAATGCCTTGTGTGTGGAGAATCGTACAGTGGAGAAACGAAAAGACCCTTTCCCGAACGAGTTACAAAACATCTGAAACATATCCAAAGAGGTGATATTACGAGATCAGGTATAGCAGAACATGTATGGACCAACCAACATCATATGCAGTGGTCAGAAGCCAATGTTTTGGACAAGGGGCAGGACTGGCGAAAACGCAACTTCAAAGAAGCAGCTTTCAATCAACCAAAACACTCGTATATTTAGTAAACCAAGTATAAATAATCCCAATATCTGGAAGCAATAACAAACAGCTCAATCTTTACACTCTATTATGCACATAGGCACATGGATAGTATTTAAGAGAGTAGCCTTATAATGATAATTTAGTAAACACTTGAAAACGGTTAGAGATACTAACTCACCGAAACGTTGTGGTAACTAACAAAATAAGACAATCAGACAAAGTAATTCTTTTGATAATACTACATTGTGTACCACCTACAATTGTCTACATTTTTAAGTTAAAAAAAATTGATGAATTAATAAAAGCATAAAACGAAATTCTGTTAAATTTAAGCTTATTTCGTTTTCTTCTTTTATTACTTTATCAATCCAACCTTTTTTACCGTCAAACTGTAGGTAATTGTACTCCAAAGAGGGGTATTTGGCCGATTAAAACGAAGAAGTAACGAAATATTGATCAAAAAACAAAATGGCGAAGGAGTTTGCTCCCAACAGGTACACGGAGTAGGCAGGTTTAATAGAAAAATCGAAAAAAAATCTTTCGAGCTAATAATTAAAAAACAAATCGGTTTTTTAAATCAGTTAAATTTTTGGCTTGTTTTTCAAAAATAATCTATTTTTTAAAATAGGTTTGAAAAACAACAAAAACTACTTTACGAACAAGGACGAAATTTTATCTGCGGATTGGACATTAACCATATGATAAACCTTTTTTAATTTAAATTACATAGGTAATAAAATTGCAGTCGATCGACCGGTTATGTAAACTGACATGGTTCTTTTTGTAGTATACTTAAGCTAGGAAAGTGCTATATTTACTAAAGGATCATAATTAATTAAAAATACTCTAAAATATTTATTTATATTACATTGGTCTGAGATTATAGAAACATCTTCAGTGTAAATAAAAATGTATTTTATAAATAGATAATATATACTTAGTAAAATAAGTGTAGGTATATATAGAAGATAACATAAAAATTACGTTTAAGTATTATCTTAATTGAATTTTGAAGTTACAGCAAAATATTATAAATTAAATTATCACAACAACTATACGTGTCCAAATTACACAGGGCCGCGCCAAGGCATTTTTTTGTGGGAAAAATATTTTTTAGGCGGCCTATATGGTAACCATGTTTTTTTTCCTTATTTTAAATGGGATAATCCGGCCTTCGGGTTAAAAATTATTTTTCTGGAGTGCATTCTATTAATTTCTTTATTTAATTGTTTGTTTGTGTTAATTTTTTTCGAATTTAAACACTCTTAAAAGGGCTTGTTACCCCCCAATACGCCCCTTCTCTGTATAGACATATATCTATGTTCAACTTTTTTCCTTATTATATACTTTTTTTTAAATTGTAAATAATGATTATAATATGATTCGTATTTATTTTAGCAAGGAACGAAAAATTTTAAAAAAATGTATTACACAATGTCGTGTAACATTTAAATTTTAACTGGCTAATGCTAAGCTGTTAATTTTGGTGTCCGGAAAAAAGCGCATATAAGCGCACAAGAAATATGCGCACAAGGAAAAATGCGCACAAGGATAAAAACGCACACGGAAAAAAGCTCACGTGTATAATTGTGCACAAGGAAAAAAACGCACACGGAAAAAAGCTCACGTGTATAATTGCGCACATGGAACAAAAACGCAAAATTTACGTATATATAATGCAAATATATATTTTTTAAATTATTAAGACATCAAAATACTACATAGATACATATTATGTTACAGAAAGAACACTACCTTAGATACATACATAACATATTATAACATACCTAATCGGTATAACAAACGAACAGAAATATTACTTACTGTAGATTAGCTATTTTCCTTAAGTAAGATAACTTGTCCTCTGTTTCATGATATTTTTGTACTGAAGTGGCTACAAGCGCATAAAGTTGCCTGTATTTCTTTTTAGTGAGCTTTTAAATGCTAATTAGTATTACCTGTGAGTATTTTACATACTCTCCAATCGGTTCTAAAAGCTGTATTGGCAACCGGTTTGTTCGTTGTTACCCAGAGCATTTTTATTTAAATATTTTTTTTTTAACCAATATTTGTTTAACTGAACTGGTAAAGATTTAAAAAATATATATTTGCATTATATAGTATATACGTTAATTTTGCGTTTTTTTTCCATGTGCGCAATTATACACCTAAGCTTTTTTTCCGTGTGCGTTTTTTTCCTTGTGCGCAATTATACACGTGAGCTTTTTTCCGTGTGCGTATTTTCCTTGTGCGCATTTTTCCTTGTGCGCATATTTCTTGTGCGCTTATATGACTGTGCGCGTTTTTCTGTGCGGTTATTTCCTGTGCGTTTATTTTCTGAGGGCTTATTTCCGGGATTTGTTAATTTTAATTAATATTATGTAAAATTTGACAATAATTGGAATTTCCTTGCATTTTTTTTCTAAATAACTTTTCTTTAACATGTAAATCTTTACAGCACATTTATTTATCTGTTTCTAAAGTAAAATTATCATTAAGAAATAAAAATATGCTATGCACATGTTTTAATAACTGAAACGAAACTGACCGATAATAAAATAAAAATCGATTTTATAAAATTCAATAGGCTCTAGGACAGGTTGATCTTCACCTTTCTCACTGTCAACTCTATAATCAACAGTTAACCGTTTTAAAAAATGTTGTAGCTGCATCCGGCCTGACAGAAACCTTGGTTGAAAGTTCTCGATGCGCCACTCTGTATGTAATTTGTATTTGAATTTTTAATTTAAAATAAAGTCTGTAATTTTCGGGTATTGGGAAGTTTACGTGTTTTTAAGCGGCCATTGACATTAAATTAAGCGAAGCATGCATGATATTTAAAATATAAACTGACAAAATAAGGCAAAAATTGGCCTTTCTTTAGTAGGAATTTTTTAATTCTTGCGCCCTAAAAATAAATATCAAGCTAAGGTCAAAATATTTTCTATTAAAGCAGTATTAATAAAAATACATTTTTTTTAAATAAAAAAACGTTACCCTTAGAAAATCAACTTTTTGATGGGACATCATTTTAAGTGGATGTTATTTGACCCTCGCATATAGTGAACCATGATACTCTCCTCATTTACTGTGGCCTACATTATACACTTGTTAAATAATAAGGCCCTCATTTTATTCTAAATTTTGGTGAATGTATTAATAATTCCATTTTCATCATTCATTGTGTAATATATTTTATGTTTAATACCTACAACATTGTTTATAAGAATATATTTTTTTTACAATGATAAAGCATATTTTGACTTTAACTTTGACTAATGACTAAACACTTCGATAGTAAATTAAATTTTGTCGATTCTTGGTTGTTGACTTATTATATTACTATGTATATTTTATACTTTCAACCTTTTTCTTGAAATAATCTCTGTTAACTATTTGCCGATTACTGAACTCGAGTAGAAATAATTTTAACATTGTGTTGTTCTTGTTTTAAATTAGTTGTTCCTTCTTGTAAGAATGCATTTTGGAGACATGATTTTGTCATCAGTGTTCAGCCTGCCCTGTCTAAAAGTTTTAACCCAGATCTTTCCACATTTGCAAGCTGACAATGACTACAATAACAATAAATAGGTATTTTAACGGTATTTATTGAAAATACATACACTGCTGAGGAAAGCTTAAGTATAGATTAAATGAAAAAACCAGTAATCAAGAAACTCGATAAGCAAATTACGAAGAAGTAAGACTGACTCAAATAATATTAAATATTCTAACCTTTTTTAATAAAATTATCGTAAATTTTTAGAGTTTGATTCTTCATTTTCTTCTAGGCAAGATTTAAAAAAATCTTAATACTTTTCTTGGTTTAAATATAACAAAACAATGTCCGTCCATCCATCTCGCCTCTCGGTTCACACCAGACACGATAAGGGCGCTGTTTTTGATAGTTCTGACATTTCCTAATGCCATGATTGCTTCGACCAATTATTACGCTTATTTGTTTTCTTCCTGGTATAAGAATTCGTTAATAAAGGGTATTTTACATAAAGCATTATTTACTCTGTTAAATTAATTTGTCAATCTTTAAACAATTTTTCTATGAATTTTTTAGCAAAAATTTTGGTCGGTTTTGAATTCAATCAATTTGGTCATGCAGGAACCTATAAAAGGTACCTTTTAATAACACAGGTCTGCATGAAATTTGTGATGACGTAATTTTTGTTTGTTGAGCTTAGTTTTTATATAGAAATAACTAATAAAAATAGAATTGGTCTCTATCACCCACAGATTTTTTTTTGCAAAAAAAAGAAAAAATATAAAAAAAACTTATAATAGGCGTTTTAATACATTTTAAAATGAATGTAGTAGGTACTTCAAATTCTAAATGATTGATGAATAAAAAATGATTTTTGTGGTGCTATACACCTTCCGACTGGAGACTTTTTATCGACTTCAAAAAGGAGCTTTAAAGCTGTTCTTTTACATAATGACAATGTTTTTGCTTCTGTTTCGGTCGGTCATACAGTTAAGTTAAATAAAAGGAAAACTATGAAAATTTAGAGGAATTACTTTTAAGAATACAATATGAAAATCACAACTGGAAAGTGTGTGAAGATCTAAACATTTTAAGTCTTCTCCTAGGTCAGCAGTCAGCGAGAACAGCATTGGATAAAAAGAGACTGGTCACAAAGAGAGACTTTAATACCTGGAAACAAAAATGTAATTCGCGAAAGTCTTATTGACCCTTAAAGTTTAACTTCCACCACTTCACATAAAACTTGGACGTATGAAACAATTTGTTAAGGCATTAAACAAAGAAGGATATTGTTTTAAATATTTGTGTAAAACATTTCCGGCTCTGTCAGAGGCAAAATTAAAGGAGGGGATCTTTGTAGGGCCGCAGATTAGCAGCTTGATGAAAGATACAGAATTTGAAAAGGTAATGGAAGATAAGGAAAAACATGCATGGAATGCTTTTAAAGAAGTTGAGCATAAATTACTACTATGTTGAGATCGTTGAAAATATACTGGAAAATTTCAGGAATTTCAGAAAATGAGCATAAAAATTCACTTTTTACATTCCCATTTGGACTAATTCCCGGAAAATCTTGGGGGCGTGGGTGAAGAGCATGGTGAAAGATCTCATCAATATATTAAAGAGATGGAAAAAAGATACCAGGGACGCTGGGACACAAAAATGATGGCCGATTTCTGTTGGAACAGAAAAACAACCAAAAGAAGCTTTTCTGAAAAAGAAAACATTTTTTGAAGAAGCGTAACGAATAAATAACCATTTATAATAGTTTATATGTGTATATTTTGTATATTTTTCCTTAATATATTAAAAAACTAGCTTATAAATGAAATAAATCGTGTTTTTCTATATTTTTGGATTTTACCGGTTTGAAAAATAACCTTACGTGATATAAAAAAACTGAATGCAGATTTGAAATCAGCCCTACCCAATAACTAGAAAACAGTAAAAATTTTTAAATCAACTTTTAAAGTGTTAAAAATGCAGGCCTGTGTAATTCATAATACATTTAAAAAAACACCTCAAAGAAACGGTGGCCAAAGACCAGGATTTCTGCCTTAAGGTGGGAGTATCAACATGCTTGCCAACCTGTAACCTATTTCGCATAGATTTATTTATGTTTTCTAGCTTTTATACAAAATTTAAAGAAAATCAGTATCGACTTGATATTTTATAGGTAATAATTGACATATTTAATAAATATCAAGGAATTTCATAACTTATTTTAGGAGAATTGTATAGCGGAAAATATCAGGTAAGGTTTTTTTTAACATTATTATGTCATTGTCACTCATTGTTCTTTCACTATACAATTCTCCCAAAATTAGCAACGAAATAAATTGATATTTTTGTAATATATCCTAAATATATCCTAAATAATGTACCGACGATATTGATTTTCTTTAAATGTTAGTTATTAAAATAATAAACTCAAAAAATCAACGCGAAATAGGTTATAGGTTGGCAATAGATTGAATGACGTTGAGAATTCAACCTTAAGGTGGGAGTATCAACATGCTTGCCAACCTATAACCTATTTCGCGTAGATTTATTTATGTTTTCTAGCTTTTATACAAAATTTAAAGAAAATCAGTATCGACTTGATATTCTGTAGGTAATAATTGACATATTTAATAAATATCAAGGAATTTCATAACTTATTTTAGGAGAATTGTATAACGAAAAATATCGGGTAAGATTTTTTTTAACATTATTATGTCATTGCAATGACATGTTCTTTCATTATACAATTCTCCCAAAATTAGCAATGAAATAAATTGATATTTTTGTAATATATCAGATATTACCTAAGTAATGTGCCGACGATACTGATTTTATTTAAATGTTAGTTTAAAAAATAATAAACTTGAAAAAACAAAGCGAAATAGGTTATAGGTTGGCAATAAATTGAACGACGTTGAGAATTCAACCTTAAAGCATGGTTACACTTTACACCCCCCCTATCCTAGACGCACGACACGCTACTGGCATTTAGAATTTACTAAAATTTCAGTTTATGAATCATATTTGATTATGTTAGTAAAAAGATTAAAACAAAATAACCAAATGGATGAGACCCCGTTTTTTAAAGATGATATTCCGTTTGCAATATTTATTTCAACCTTGACAAAGCAGTTTCTCGCTTGTGGACGGATAATGTTTATGTTAATACAGGGTCTTAGTAATAAGTTGGTTTTTATTTTCAGGAGTTACAGCCGCCCACATGTCCGTTTTTATCGAGCATGCTCTGGCGGATCTATTATGTATTCTAAATCCACACTGAGGAAAATGATCTATAATACAACATGTTTGCTAAAACATAGTTTGTATTGATAGCTTAATTTGTATTAACCCATATTTAATAAATTGCGAGTGTATTAAACCCGTTTTAGTGTTATATCAATTCCAGATTTGCTAGAATGGTGTTTTTATTGGTATCAGTATCAGTTCCATTAGTAGCACAATCTTGACTGAAGGCAACATAACTGTTAGCTTATGAAAATAAATAAGGTTGTCCATTTAACAAAAAAAAAAATGTATAATGGCTTACAGGTTCGTATTTAATGCTTAATTTTTGTAGTTAACTATATTAGTATGGGGACCAGATCCGTAAAGAAAGATTTTGCCTTTCAACATGTCGATGAATCTGATATGATTAGGGGATGTTAGCAATATTCTGCCCTAACTTGATAGATTAACGAATACTTGAGACACTTACACCTATGTGAGAGGTTTTAAATTTATTTGTCCGTCCTCGTATTTTTTTAATTTAAAGTAAACAAAATAATCAATTCAAAATGAGTAAGTATAAATAACTCTATATAAGATTAATTCTTATAACCCATTATACAAGTGCTGTAGTGAAGGGCAACAATTTTTTAAGTTAACAAACATAACACAATGGTTTACTCTTTAGATCGATTTGTTGGAAAAGTCGCTGTAGTGACAGGTGCTTCTGCCGGTATCGGTGAAGCTATTGCGGAGGACTTAGTCAAAAGTGGAGTTATTGTAAGTATATTATATCAATTTATTATTTATGTTCCATAAAAGCACAAAATGAGAGTTTTTGGTACGGTAAACGTAAAAGACGAACCAGGTAACGAATCGTTCTAAAAATTTAACCAGTTACATCAACGGACATGCTTTTTTTATCTAAAATATTTTTGACGATACAGTATTATATATATACAGGGTACTGCACCTCACCTCCTGTCTTCTATAGCTTACTTAGTAATTAAGTTTGAATTTTCATATTGTGCAGACCTTATCTGTATCTTGGGGCGCATTTCAGGAAAATATTTTTTTTCATACAGGGTGTTCCAAAAAAGTGTGACGTCATAATGATGTATTTTTTTAGGTTACACGCCATATATTTTCTTGCTTATTTGGGTGCCTCCTATAATTACCTACATACCCTAAAATTTTATTAAAATCGATTCAGTATTATAGACGAAAAAAAAAATAAAAACTAAAAAATATCAGTTTTGCACCACTGGTATTAAAAATAAATAAAAAATAAAAATAATGCCTCATTAATAAAATTATACAAAGGTGCTTATTAAATAAGGTATAACAGTTTCGTTAACCAAGTTAAGTTAATACGAATTGTACAGGGTGTCCAAAGTTTAGTGTCAAACTTTGCAAACTTTAAAGCAATTTATTTTTCTTATTTCAAATAGGAACCCCTGTATCTTTTTATGTCATTCGATGCAGAATGAAAAATCAAACATTTTTCTAATTGCAACCCTATCGCAATTTCTAACGCATCAAGACTTATTTGCAGAAAACTAATTTTATCAACTATTCCAACAGTCAATATTATGAATAAATATCAAAGGTGGCTTTGAAAAACAATTTATTGGTATTAAGGTTTATTAAAGTGACAAGAGACCATTTTGACTTTAGTAATCTAAAAGTTTCAAATATTGTTCAATTGTTAGTAATTATTAACTGGAAATGATAATCGTGGATATATGGTTATCCTTGAAAATTTGTTGACTGCTTGTTCAGTAGGTAACTGAACGATTTTCTATAACAGATAATAGCACAGCCAATTGATTTTTTTTCAGTTCGGACCGGTTTATTTTTCACTGGTTTTGGGTACTTTACATTTCCCGTCTTACAAACCTCTCTAATATGTTTTCCATTCTCCTTTTGTCTGGATGTCGTCGTTCCGTATAAAAACTGTGCGTAAACTCGGCTTGCCAAAAAAGAGTTCTTTTCGCATGCTCCTAATATAAAAATCATATCTACGAGCTCTTCTTGGTTGTAGTCCATCACAAAAAACAATATAAAGTAATTATAACAGCGTAAATAATTACTAACAGTTTTAACAATATTTGAAACTTTTAGATTACTAAAGTCAAAATGGTCTCTGGTCACTTTAATAAACTTTAATTCCAATAAATTGTTTTTCAAAGCCACATTCGATATTTATTCATAATAATGACTGTTGAAATAGTTGATAAAATTAGTTTTCTGCAAATAAGTCTTGATGCGTTAGAAAGTGCGATAGGGTTGCAATTAGGAAAAATGTTTGATTTTTAATTCTGCATCGAATGACATAAAAAGATACAGGGGTTCCTATTTGAAATAAGAAAAATAAATTGCTTTAAAGTTTGCAAAGTTTGACACTAAACTTTGGATACCCTGTACAATTTGTATTAACCAAACTTGGTTAACGAAACTGTTATACGTTATTTAATAAGTACCTTTGTATAATTTTAATAACTAGGCATTACTTTTATTTTTTATTTATTTTTAATACCAGTGGTGCAAAACTGATATTTTTTAGTTTTTATTTTTTTTCGTCTACAATACTGAATCGATTTTAATAAAATTTTAGGGGTATGTAGGTAACTATAGGAGGCACCCAAAAAAGTATGAAAATATATGGCATGTCATTTAAAAAAATACATCCTTATGACGTCACCCTTTTTTGGAACACCCTGTATGAAAAAAAAATATTTTCCTGAAATGCGCTCCAAGATACCGATAAGGTCTGCAAAATATGAAAATTCTAACTTAATTACTAAGTGAGCTATAGAAGACGGGAGGTGAGGTGCAGGACCCTGTATACATACAGCCCATTTTTAAGAGGTTTGGAATTATGACACTACCTTCTCTGTTTATATTCTATCTTCTATCAACTGCTCGAAACTCATAAAAACAAGAATAGTTTTTCCTTGAATTCCAATTTTCATAACTACTCAACTAGAGGCTCTGACTTAATCAGACCTAAAAAAATGTTGCTACAAGAAGGCCAAGGATAATTCTATTAATATCTCCTTGTATAATGCACTGCCTGAAAATGTAAAGCTGCTTAGTTATTCAAAATTTAAATCTATGATTAAAAAATCTCTTCGCCGTCACTGTTTTTATTCAGTTCGGGAGTATAATATGGACACAGCCGCAGCGGATGCGTTGTTTTAACAATTTTTACCTGTTGTAGTGTGAGAAATATTAAAATTGTTTGTTATTACTATTTGTTTATAACGTTTGTCTATGCTATGTTCTTACACAATAATAATTATGTTTTAATATAATATATTATTATATTTTAATTTAGTTTAATGCATACGTCTAGGAATGCTTTATAGTTTATATATTTATATTTACACTTTATATTTTTTATGACTTGCTACAATTTGTAATTTTCAAAAACGTAGTCAAATAAATATGTCTATGTCTATGTCTATTGCCACTTCTACCAAAAATTAGTAGCAATTTCGGTATTTTAAATACAACACTGTATTTTATTTTACTGTATTTTCGAAAACTCTATTAATTTCTAAATAATTTTCTTAAGCATTAAAACATAATTAAATTCCAATTTTATTGGCGGAAAACGTTAAATAAAAGATGTTGATATGTTTAACTCTGAAATACTAAGACCCTGAAATTTGGTGAACAGTTACATCATACCAGCGGGCTTTAAACCCTATGCGCAAATTTTAGTTGCGATGTACAGGGTTGTTTAAAAATACAATTAGGTAATTTGGTCTCTTGAAAAGGAGACCATGAGTATATTTTTCTAAATGTTGGTAACACCCTGTATATTGGTGCGAAAAGCTACTTAAATTTGGTCTTTTTTATTGTATATTATCATATATATACCTAACTAGTCAAGTTTTTGACTTATAAGCGATTATTTGGAAAATTTTCTCGAAAACTAATTTTCTCGGTAATTCAAAAATAATTTACAGGGTGTTATACAGGGTGTTATTTAAGTATGTGGCCAAACTCCAAGGGATGCTTTTTTGAGTAATTTTAAAAACAAAAGTTCATATAAACATGGGTCCGAAAATGCATAGTTTTTACGATACAGGGTGTCAAACTTTAAGAAAAAATCAGATTTTCGTAAATAGATCTCAATACTCTTTTATTCGATTTTGTTGAAGTTTGGCAATTCTGTTTGTAACAAGAGAATAATTAAGCCCCAATTAAATTAAAATTATTAAGTCCAGTGGCGTCCCAGAAGACATTCCAACTAATATTTTTAACAAAAAAAATGCGCGCCACTGACTTTTTTTAAAACTTATATTTTATATTTCGAATTAAGCAACTACAAATACAACTATTTTTTTTGGGGTTTTTTTCATATCTTGCTTTGTTTTTGAGAAAAAAAATAAAAACCACTTTATTGCATGTCCCCGGGACAATAAGAGTCATAACTTTTAAAACATTGCAGTAATAAATTATTCCGTTATGCGATTATTTTATGTTTATTTCTTTTATCGAAAACAGTTTTAATCTGTGCGAAAAAATTCAAAAGAGGACTTTCGTGTAATTTTAATTGCTTAATAAAAGATTTGGCCATAGGGTTAAACGTCACCTGGGATTATTTAATTGTTCGCCAAATTTCGTCAGGGACTTAATATTTCCGAGTTAACAAATCAACATTTTTGAAACGGCAGGAGATATGTATAGGATAATGTTAAAGAAAGTTATACAGGAAATAATAGGTATTTCAAAAAATAAAATCAAATATTGGGTGTTCCATTTTTCATTCAAAATGTTAAAGTTGCTAATAATTTTTGGTAGAAGTGACAACACTGTATCGTTTTAGATAAATGGAGCATAACCAAATTTTCAGATCGATTCGTTTGCTGGTTCGTCAATACGTCCAAGGTACCAGCCACCGTGAATCGCCCTGTATATTTGTTCCATCACATTCTGCATTCTGGTTATAACACCTGGGCCTCAAATTTTAATTCATAGGAATAGACAAGTCACAAGGAGGTCCACAATTTTTAATATAAAACAAGCTAATATTATATTCTTGTAAAAAAATTTGAAATAAAGCCACTGGAATTATTTCCAATATTCCATCATACCAAACGCTGTTGATTCGGAAATGGATAATAATTCTACATATTGTTCAAGCGGTTAATAACAGCGATTAATAAATTTACATTCTTTGAAGTTACCTATATAAAAAAACTTATTTAAATATATTATGTTGTTTACGATTACGATGATTAAAAAACCATGCAAAGTGTTGAAAATTTAAAATGTTTTTTTTTTCTGTTTTAATATCTATCCTGATTTATACTAGTTTAAAAAACAAAGTGGATTACGTTTTTTGAAAATTTGTGACCACAGTGCGATGGAAGAAATATAAAATTATTAATTCAATATAAAAAAAATAAAAGCACAAAGTCTTTCTCCACAATTTTTAATTAGAATAACTAGGCGAATCTAGAATAATTCATAATTCAAATCGACATGTTTTGAGCGTAGAAACACTCATCATCAGGAAAACAAACTAAAAGGTAAAAGCTGATGTTAGCAATAGAGAAAATCATAGTGGGATTGAGCCTTAATGGAGCTTTTAATGGTGTACAAGAGGTGTAAAATTGAATAGTCAAAAGACAGACAAACAAGACTTCAGCATAGTGAAAAGTAAAGGGCAAGTGCAAAGGCACTGTCCTGGGCAGAAAAATGAGGAGAGCAAAAGAAAAATTAGGTAGTTTTAAAAAACTTTTTGTGAAAATCAATATTAAGCAGTGAAAAATCTTCAGCTTTATTCAGCTTTGTCAGAGACATGCGAAAGTACTGAAGTAAGATGGAAAGAAAAAAAAAATAGTTTTTCATAAAAGTCGAAGCACCATTTGGATTAAAGGAAAATACTGTTAGGGTACCAGGCTTTTTACGGCCAAGTTCATTTCCCATCTGACACGTGCTGGTTGCAATGGAACTTCTCCAACAAAAATGTTCTAGTAAAACCGAGGGGTAAACCGCTGACCCAAATGTTGTACACTACTGCCAAAAATTGCCAAGTAATGCCAGTACTGCCACATTTTCTTACGAATTGCCGGAACCATCCGTAGATTACCTGTATTGCCGGTTGAATGCCACTGAATTACCAGTATTTCTGGTGGAATGTCACTGGATTACCAGGATTTCTGGTGGAATGCCACTGAATTACCAGTATTTCCGGTGGAATGCCACTGGATTGCCAGGATTGTCAGTCGATTTCTAGTGGAATATAATAATTATTTTAACGAGTACGCTTGAGCTCACCTATTTTAAAATTATCTTTCTCATTGTCGGCACAGAAAAATAAACGGTTTAAGAAATGTCGCGTCAATGCATTTTCGTCGAATCATAGTCCATCTATGAGCCACCTGCATTATTAATTTTGGCGGTTTCGTCGGTACTATAGCAACTGACTTTACCGACTGAGCAGGTGACAGTATCGGTAAAACAGATAGCCTTTTTATCGAATGATACTGGCGGGAATATTTTAAAAGATTAGTTTGTAATATCATAATTATTGCATTGTTGTATTAGAGAGCTGGATGCGGGCGCTCATGTCGGAATGACCAACAAGGTACACCGTTGCCACATATCTATAAGTATTAAAAAGATTTTCACTGGAATGCCACAAGTATTGCCACGGAACGCCGATATTTCCGTGAAATGCCTGCAGTATTGCCACGGAATGCCAGTACTGCCTCCGAATTTCCTGGATTGCCACGGAAATGCCATGATTACTACCGAATTACTCGGATTGCCGATGAAATGCCAGAGCCTTGTACACCGAATTGCCGCAGCGGGTAACCCCTCGAGTAAAACAAAAAAAAATTTAAAAACTTTTTTTAAAATAAGTATTAATTTTGCACAAAATGTGTATGTTTTGACTCCTGCCCGGGTAACTGGGCCGTAAAAAGCCTGGTACCCCAACAGTATTTTACTTTAAGTCAAATGATGCTTCGACTTTTATGAAAAAAACTTTTTTTTCTTTTTTTTTCCATCTTATTTCAGTACTTTCGCATGTCTCTGACAAAGCTCAATAAAGCTCAAGATTTTTCACTACTTAATAATGATTTTACACCTTTACACCTCTTGTACACCATTAAAAGCTCCCTCCTTAAGGCTCAATCCCACTATTATTTTCTCTATTGCTAACAACATCAGCATTTTACCTTTCACTTTGTTTTCCTGATGAGTGTTTTTACACTCGAACCATGTCGATTTGAATTATGAATTATTCTAGGTTCGCCTAGTTATTCTAATTAAAAATTGTGGAGAAAGACTTTGTGCTTTTCTTTTTTCTATATCATTTAACTCCACTTTGAGTATAGACTACTTCTTCAATATTATTTCAATGTTTATTATGGTCTCTTTCACAACATTTAAATTTCCTAGATTTTGGTTTGTTTAAAAAAAATTATTTGCTAGGTTGCTGGTTTAGCGAGAAGAGTTGAGCGTGTAGAGGAACTGGCCAAATTATGGAAGGGACAAAAAGGAAAACTTTATGCTTTTAAATGTGACATGACCAAAGAAGAAGACATTATTTCTACATTCAAACAAATTGTAAAAAAATTGGGAAATATTTCTATTTTGGTAAATAATGCTGGATTGGCAAAAATAAATGATTTAATAACTGGATCAACAGAAGAGTGGAGGCTTACGCTTGGTAAGAAATATAATATATTATTATCTTCTACTTTGAACTTTACATTTTAGAAATCCGTATGTCAGTGAGCTGTAAGATTCGCTTGTAACACTTTTACTATAAGGCGTTTTGTTTGAGAAAATCACATATTTAGCTGGCCACTTTAGTTATGCCCCCTAGCGGCCATCCTAGAAACTTAATATATACTATATTATTGTATAATAACATAATTTCAAACCCTAGCTAATGTCACAGAATGTATTATATCTACGCAATAGCTATATTATATTCTGTGGTAATGTAAAAAATATGGGAGAAAATAACCTTTTTAAAAAGCAAAATTAGAAGAAAGTAGTTACCTCGGACAAATACACTAAAAAAATATTATTTAAAAATTCAAATAAATTTTTTTCTAAAAATTATTAACATTGAAAATATTTTTTCTCAGAGGGTACCACTAACTTTTTGTCATGTATTATCTTAAAGCAGCTTTTTTTCTCGATAAGGTAGAATTTGATAATTATGCCATAACACAAAAACTAAAAGAAAAACACGATCTCAATAGTATTGAAGAAAATAATTATTAATTTGGTTTTTTATGCACTTGTCTCTTTTAATAAATATATAACTAATAAGGAAATTTAGTTGCCTTATCTTATTTTTCTTTACCTATTACTGAAAGTGCGTCTCATTTTTGTCCACCAATGTGATTTTTTGTTATATAAAAAAAACTTCAATAACCTATCCTGCTAAATAATTTCACCAAATTAGCAATCCGCTTGTACCATCACTAAATTATAACATATTTAAAATATATCTTAATAAAAAAAATATGCTAAAGTATCACAAACCTTTTCTAAAGACAAAACCATCGCAAAACAAAATACCGACCATCATGCTATTTATAAACAATGACCAAATTTTGTTTTGTAACTTATCGCATAGAGAAAAAAAAAATAAAATTTTTTATTTCAGTTTTTAAAATTTTCATTTATTTCCTGAGAAAATAAATAAACAAGATACAGTCTTTAATAAAACACGGGAATAAACTCACTGACGTCACATCTGCCTGGACCCATGGGACCGAGTTATTCAGCTGAAGGTCGAACGCCGCATCTACCTGAATATCGAGCGGGTTGTTTTTTATTTTTAAGCTGTTCTTGTCTATTTAATTTATCAAAACAAAGAGAGCAAGATATTGCATCGGGACTGATAAATAAATGAATTGCGCGGATGATGGGTTGACGTCACAAGGTTTTGATCTCATGTTTTCAACTTTGTGCTGTCGCGGCGTCTTTTTAATTGTGGAAAGGTTGGAAGATTTTTATTATTGGGATGTATTTTCAACAGGTTCTAATTCAGGATGTTATTGCTGAATATGATGAATTCGATTATAGTGAAAACGTCCATTCTTTTATTTGTCAGAGCAGCTTGTTGCCCATATTTCTTGTGTTATCGACTATATCGATATTCGATTGGAATTTCATTATCGTGCTGCCCTACTTATAACACATTTAAAGACCAATATTTAATTTAATATTTTTTCTTCATGTTTTTATAATTAGAGTCTCCCCTTGAAATGAAGGTACGGAGTTTTACAGGGCACATAAGAAAATATTGAAATACATATTTATAATATAATATTTTTATGTTTTATCGATACAACATATTATCGATATATCGAATAACGATATTTAAAAAATAAAATATCGATATATGGATATTATCGATATATCGACTATATCGATATTTTTTTTAATATCGATATTCGATATTGGAATTTCAATATCGCCCAGCCCTAGTTGCGATTACCCTATTTTTAACTGACTTCAAAAAACAGAAGAATACGTTAGTTTTTTACAATATCTATTCGGATTTTAGACACGAACGTTTTGGGTCTCTGCATCGCTACAAGAGAAGCAATCCAAAATATGAAAGCCAATGGAACAAAAGGTCATATTATTCACATAAATAGTTTAGCTGGTCACAAAATCATGGACTTCCCTGGAGCAAACGTATACGGAGCATCAAAATATGCTGTCACTAATCTGGCTGAAACTTTAAGATTGGATGTTAATAGAGAAAAGTTGCAAATCAAAGTGACGGTAAGAATTATTTCCAAAAATATGGGGATTGGTAACACTGTGAAAAATAATACAGGGTTGTTCAGAAGTCCGGAATAAACCTAATATAGTCTTAACCTGTAACTTTTGGGGAAAACGTTCGGACTAGGGAATACAATCCCGCACCCAAACTTTAATCCCGCAAACCTGCGGGATTTAGCCCATCGATCCCGCGGATCCGCGGGATTTGCGGGATAGCAAACAATGCACTGCGGTATTTTTGGTCGACGCGTCGGGGATTCCCCGCCCTGCTGGGCTATTGAAAATACGTTAAACAGAAGAACAGTTTTCTTGCGTACGTGCGAAAGTAAGAGCGCTATTCAACTAGTATCTACTGACATTTATCAAGTGGTTGAATATAATACATGGAATTTAAACAGCAATCACAACAATGAGTGTCAGTGTAGTTTACAAAGAGAATAAGGGTTCAAGTTTAGTTTGGAATTATTTTTTAAAGTCTGAAGATGGTCTCACAGCTAAATGTAAGTTATGCCCTACAAGGCATCTTTTAGTGATTTTTTACTGCGTATCCATGTATTCAAAAGACCCTACTTTTTAACATATTTTGTTTTGACAAAAATAATATAATAGCAGTCGCGGATCCAGAAATTAATTCTGGGGGGGGGGTCAAACAGCGCCGAAGGCGCAAAAATAGCGCCGCAGGCGAAAAGTTTTAGAGGCCACGCCAAAATTTCGGTTTTGTCCACTATTCTAATACTATCCTGGGGGAATCTGGACCCGATGATCCCCTAATAAGTCCTCATTCAATGACTACTGAGAGGATTATTTCCCATTACAACAAAATAAAAACGCCAGGAAGAATTTCATTAACACGTTGACTGCCACGTGAAGTAAATATAATTCACACGGCCTTGTTCCACACAAGCCGCGTGAGTTAAATATAATTCCAAGACCACCGTATCTTTCAGGCTCCGTGAATACTGTTTAACTCACGGCGGTACAGTAAGCTTATGGAAAGTGTTTTAGGATGACCCTAGGGTAAAATATATGCAGTTAGCCCACTGTTTATATTCTATGTTTTCAATAAATGATAATATATATTATGTAGTATTATAAAATAATGAAATTTTGCTAAATATCTTTATATTTTAGAACCGAAATGAGTTATTCTGAAAAGGTAAAAAATAATACAAATATTTACCTAAACTTAAAAAAACACAAATAACTAAAATTAGTATTATAAAAAGTGGAAAAAAAATATAATTTATGTGGCCCTGTAATATAATTTTCCCCCCAGGGCTTCGTGAACTATATTTGATTCACGGTGGTAGTTGCTACCCTTACCAGAATATAATCGAAATTCTCCATAATATGTGTTTTATTGCTCAGTAAAGCCTCAAAGTTATTAAAAAACAAGATGGCCCACGGGACATTTTTTTTTTGGTAAGTGCGGCAGTCAACGTGTTTAATGAAGATACAATGAATGATCGCCTCTTAGTGTCATTGAATGGAGTTGGAACAGCCCATTTTGATCCAAGACCGGCAGTCGCCGAGTTTTTAATGAAAAAAGAACGTAGGTTTTAGAGAACCAACTCCTGAAATATACAAAACTATAGATTTTATTAGTACATTTTTTAGAGATAATCCTAAACTATAATCTTATTAATGAAGTTCCTTTTACAATGAAAATGAGGACGTTACGAGTTCCTTTTCCTTTTAATTTGTGGTATTTTTCATTTTTATACAGTGTCCGCAAGAAAGTCCGCATCAAATGGGATTTTTTTTTATTATTAGGTATAGGTAAAAATTGAAAAAGCAGTTAGTTTTTGCTTACCTAAAAACCAAAAATGACGTATACTGAAGCAGCTGCACGACTTGCGTTCCTGTCAAATTTGACATTTTTAATAAAATAAGTTCAAAAATGCCATTATTTATCAAAATATCGAAAAACTTTATTCGAGAAAGTTGTTTATTTGGACATTTTTGGCCTCTGTACGAAATTTTGATAGTCTAATACAATTTTTATTTTTTACAAGATTCTTGAAAATTTTGATCAACCCTCGTAGATTAACTTTTATACACCGGTGTAAATCCATTTGCCTTTACTTCATTTGTAATCTTAATGCAATTTTGTGTAAAATTTTTGTTTCCAATTATTTATTTTGCTTCAAAAACTGAAATTGTTATTGATCAGTATGTAATGTTTGATGTAAAGTTTATCTAATTACATCAGTTTTGTCAAAACCGACGTTTCTCATTTTTCTTAAGTTAGTAAACAGATATACAAAAAGAAAATATTAGGAAGCTTTCGTTGAAATTTTAGTTAATTATTATTATTATTAAATTAAATTAATTATATTAAACTATATTTTTGTTGAATAAAATGTTTCGAGAGATTAATATTTATTCTTTTTGATTCAATATTAATTAAGTAAAATTTCAACGAAAGCTTCCTAACATTTTCTTTTTGTACACCTGTTTACTAACTTAAGAAAAATGAGAAACGTCGGTTTTGACAAAACTGATGTAATTAGATAAACTTTGCATCAAACATTACATAGTGATCAATAACAATTTCAGTTTTTGAAGCAAAATAAATAATTGGAAACAAAAATTTTACACAAAATTGCATTAAGATTACAAATGAAGTAAACGCAAATAGTTTTACATCGATGTATAAAAGTTAATCTACGAGGGTTGATCAAAATTTTCAAGAATCTGGTAAAAAATAAAAATAGTATTAGACTGTCAAAATTTCGTACAGAGGCTAAAAATGTCCAAATAAACAACTTTCTCGAATAAAGTTTTTCGATATTTTAATAAATTATGGCATTTTTGAGCTTATTTTATTAAAAATGTCAAATTTGACAGGTAACGCAAGTCGTGCAGCTACTTCAGTATACATCATTTTTGGTTTTTAGGTAAGCAAAAACTAATAGTATAGGAGCTGACGAACATTGCGGTGAACGATATTTTTCAAAATTTTCACCTACATGGTCTAATTATACATAGAATAGACAAACTAAAATCGACCGTCTGCCGTTTCAAAGTGGTAGCTTTAACTTGGGGGATGCAGTTAAAAAAGGGTGGTTTTAAGATTTGGTGAACAATATTGATCAAAACCCACATTCACTCATTTGAAAAAACAGCTTAAGAATGTGTCGAAATCACGTAGGCAGACGATTTATTTGACAGCTTAACCCTGGCAGACGCCTGTCAAAGTGGCATATTTTATGGTAAAGTGAACGACAAGTAATACACATTAATTTTGGTGGGTGTATTCCCCTATTAGTACGTTAACTAAAAACAATATGGCAGACGAAATATTTGACAGCGTTTCTGTGGCAGACGCTGTCAAAGTGACAAGTTTACTCTTGGTAAACAATATTTATAATAGCTCAAATTGGTAAAATAACATAAAACTACACAGGTATTTATTAATTTTAAGAAAGCAGACGATTTATTTGACAGCTTAACTTTGGCAGACGTCTGTCAAAGTGGCATATTTTACAATAAAGTGAACGACAAGCATTACACATTAATTTTAGTGGGTGTATTCCCCTATTAGTACGTTAACTAAAAACAATATGGCAGACGAAATATTTGGCAGAGCTCCTGTGGCAGACGCTCTCAAACTTACAAGTTCACCCTTATTGATAAACAATGTAAATAGCTCAAATTGGTGAAATAAAATATTACTTTGGTAAATGGTATTCAAACATTTTTATTGCAAAATTGGTATAAAATAAAAATTATTCTTTAACAAATATAAAAGAGGATTCTTAAAACATCATGAAATCAGTCTCTCATTTTTATTCGTCAACAAACCTAAAACTATTTATACATATATTAAAAAATATATATATAACAAAAAAATATATTCTACAAAAAATGCAAATGAATCTAGTCAAGCATTGTTCCAACAAAAAAAAACACATTTCTTAAAACTACAAAATACTTAGGATTTTAAAACATCATATAATCAGTTATTAATTATTTTACAAATAAGTTACCTAAATAAGAGAGAGTACTTCAACAAATCAACAATCCAGCATCATTCTAAAAAAACACATTTCTTAAAACAACAGGATTTTAAATTATTACAAAATCAGCCTCCCATGTTTATTCTTTCACAAAAAAGTAACCTAAATAAGGGGGAGAGAACTTTAACAAATCTTAATTTATTTATCTAAGCAAAAATAAATCAAAAAAATATATCATCTACAAATGAATCTAGTACCTTAAAACAGCATAAGTTATACCAAACACTAATAAGTTCCCAAAAACTTGCATAAAAATTTCAAATTACAAAATCAGTCGTTATTTATTGCTGTAAAAAATCATCCTCGTCGTCACTTGATTCAACCAAAATTGCGTCGGCGTCGTCGTCACTTTCGTTACTTAAATCAGATTTATGCAAAATATCACCAAGTTGAATGGGCGTTTGAGGCCCGTCAAACCACAATATATTGAATTTATTTTCTCTCAGTATCCAACCATTAATTAGAGGATCGTAAAAATTTGGAGTAACTTTGCTTGCATTCGTCCAAATTGCTGCAATTTGGTTTGTCCTTCGAATTTTTTGCAGTAGTACTGATTTGCAAGGGGGAAAGTTTTAAGCATTAATTTTTTTTTAACTAAAAGTGGATTTTTTTCTGATGTGCACCCATAAGTTTTAATAAACCATTCCAATCTGGCCTTATCTATATCCTTTAAATTTGGTTTTCCATATAATTTGCAAACATAGCCTTCCAGAGTATTTAGTGTTTCCTGAGGGATGTC
Source organism: Polydrusus pterygomalis (assembly GCA_963969555.1). Lineage (NCBI taxonomy): Eukaryota > Metazoa > Arthropoda > Insecta > Coleoptera > Curculionidae > Polydrusus > Polydrusus pterygomalis. Next base: position 144,743,099 of record OZ018375.1, read on the forward strand.
TTTAAATGGCTTTGACCCCAATGACGCAAAAGCAGCTTGAGTTTGATTGCAATTTTTTAATATTGTAAAAGGTTTCTTTTTTCCTTTGCCATAAAACGAGGCTTCATAATCACAACCACTAAATGCATGGAATGCTGACAGTGCTTGGCTAAGAGTTGATCCTAAATAATCGTGTATCTTTGTAAGATTAATATATCTTAACGAATTATTCGAAATTTGACCAGTTTCCATCCAAACAAGCTTATTTTCTTTTTTAAATTGGTCAACATGCGCTAATGCAATAACTGCAGTATCTGTATCTGCAGCTCGTATAACTATATTTTTGCAAACAGTTTTTGTTATATGAAAGAATATTTTACTATCGGCCTCTTTATGCTCACAATAGTATTCTTGTGCTATTTCCTTTATAACATGTTCGTTTTTCTGATAAAATTAATAGCAATGATTATCAATGGTTACATATATTATATAGTTTTATTATTAATTATTGGGTAATAACAGTTATTTTCCCACTCTGGATGGAAACTGGTCAAATTTCGAATAATTTGTTAAGATATATTTATCTTACACGATTATTTAGGATCAACTCTTAGCCAAGCACTACCAGCATTCCATGCATTTAGTGGTTGTGATTACGAAGCCTCGTTTTATGGCAAAGGAAAAAAGAAACCTTTTACAATATTAAAAAATTGCAATCAAACTCAAGCTGCTTTTGCATCATTGGGGTCAAAGCCATTTAAAGACATCCCTCAGGAAACACTAAATACTCTGGAAGGCTATGTTTGCAAATTATATGGAAAACCAAATTTAAAGGTATAGATAAGGCCAGATTGGAATGTTTTATTAAAACTTATGGGTGCACATCAGAAAAAAATCCACTTATATTTAAAAAAAAATTTAATGCTCAAAACTTTCCCCCTCGCAAATCAGTACTACTGCAAAAAATTCGAAGGACAAACCAAATTGCAGCAATTTGGATGAATGCAACCAAAGTTACTCCAAATTTTTACGATCCTCCAATTAATGGTTGGATACTGAGAGAAAATAAATTCAATGTATTGTGGTTTGACGGGCCTCAAACGCCCATTCAACTTGGTGATATTTTGCATAAATCTGATTTAAGTAACGAAAGTGACGACGACGCCGACGCAATTTTGGTTGAATCAAGTGACGACGAGGATGGTTTTTTAAAGCAATAAATAACGACTGATTTTGTAATTTGAAATTTTTATGCAAGTTTTTGGGAACTTATTAGTGTTTGGTATAACTTATGCTGTTTTAAGGTACTAGATTCATTTGTAGATGATATATTTTTTTGATTTATTTTTGCTTAGATAAATAAATTAAGATTTGTTAAAGTTCTCTCCCTCTTATTTAGGTTACTTTTTTGTGAAAGAATAAAAATGGGAGGCTGATTTTGTAATAATTTAAAATCCTGTTGTTTTAAGAAATGTGTTTTTTTAGAATGATGCTGGATTGTTGATTTGTTGAAGTACTCTCTCTTATTTAGGTTACTTATTTGTAAAATAATTAATAACTGATTATATGATGTTTTAATCCTAAGTATTTTATAGTTTTAAGAAATGTGTTTTTTTTGTTGGAACAATGCTTGACTAGATTCATTTGCATTTTTTGTAGAATATATTTTTTTGTTATATATATTTTTTTTAATATATGTATAAATAGTTTTAGGTTTGTTAAAGTACTCTTAGGTTTTGTTGACGAATAAAAACGAGAGACTGATTTCATGATGTTTTAAGAATCCTGTTTTATATTTGTTAAAGAATAATTTTTATTTTATACCAATTTTGCAATAAAAATGTTTGAATACCATTTACCAAAGTAATATTTTATTTTACCAATTTGAGCTATTTACATTGTTTATCAATAAGGGTGAACTTGTAAGTTTGAGAGCGTCTGCCACAGGAGCTCTGCCAAATATTTCGTCTGCCATATTGTTTTTAGTTAACGTACTAATAGGGGAATACACCCACTAAAATTAATGTGTAATGCTTGTCGTTCACTTTACCATAAAATATGCCACTTTGACAGGCGTCTGCCAGGGTTAAGCTGTCAAATAAATCGTCTGCTTTCTTAAAATGAATAAATACCTGTGTAGTTTTATGTTATTTTACCAATTTGAGCTATTATAAATATTGTTTACCAAGAGTAAACTTGTCACTTTGACAGCGTCTGCCACAGAAACGCTGTCAAATATTTCGTCTGCCATATTGTTTTTAGTTAACGTACTAATAGGGGAATACACCCACCAAAATTAATGTGTATTACTTGTCGTTCACTTTACCATAAAATATGCCACTTTGACAGGCGTCTGCCAGGGTTAAGCTGTCAAATAAATCGTCTGCTTTCTTAAAATGAATAAATACCTGTGTAGTTTTATGTTATTTTACCAATTTAAGCTATTATAAATATTGTTTACCAAGAGTAAACTTGTCACTTTGACAGCGTCTGCCACAGAAACGCTGTCAAATATTTCGTCTGCCATATTGTTTTTAGTTAACGTACTAATAGGGGAAAACACCCACCAAAATTAATGTGTTTTACTTGTCGTTCACTTTACCATAAAATATGCCACTTTGACAGGCGTCTGCTAGGGTTAAGCTGTCAAATAAATCGTCTGCCTACGTGATTTCGACACATTCTTAAGCTGTTTTTTCAAATGAGTGAATGTGGGTTTTGATCAATATTGTTCACCAAATCTTAAAACCACCCTTTTTTAACTGCATCCCCCAAGTTAAAGCTACCACTTTGAAACGGCAGACGGTCGATTTTAGTTTGTCTATACTATGTATAATTAGACCATGTAGGTGAAAATTTTGAAAAATATCGTTCACCGCAATGTTCGTCAGCTCCTATACTATAACTGCTTTTTCAATTTTTACCTATACCTAATATTTAAAAAAAATCCCATTTGATGCGGACTTCCTTGCGGACACTGTATACATACTGTTACTTTATTTTAAAATACCTTAATACCAACGAGGGATTTCCAGTATTAATCGTAGTAGGTATGTTATGTTTTTGTATTAGACTAAAAAGAGTTTATTTTTAATTTTGATTTTGTTTTACGTTTCTAAATAATTAAACATTATTTTTCTCGGTAGGTAGTTGATTTTTTTTTGTATAAGTCATGAGGCCCCAAATTTCTGTATCCATTTCATGTTTACTGGGTATCCAAATGAAAGGCCTGCGTAGCCAAATGGATACACAAGAGTACGTTAAAAGATGCCTTGATGCCCTATCATTATCAAAATCTCTGCTCGTTCCATCAAAGGTCTTCACACCCACTTACAAACAAAGCATAATATTAATTTAAAAGTCCAGAGCAGCAGCGGTACTGTTGATATTGATAAAATAACACAGGAAATGAAAGCTAGTACCAGCAGCTCGAGTAGTAGTTCGTTTAGCGCTCAAATGTTAGTGGATATTCTGTGCTACCTAAGTAAATGAAAATTACAGATTTTTTTTTCATCTGAGAAAAAAGTTTTGATGGAGAAAAGAGTGTCTCGAATGGTAGCTAAAGATGGTATACCCTTTGGAAAGTTTATCACATCGATCGATATGCACCAACTATTCGAATCAGAGGGCCACAAATGTATCTGTGCCCGTCCGAGCATCACTTTACTAGTTACTAACACATGAGACGACACTTTTTGAATGCTGAGGGAATAGAGGAATGTACTTGGAAGCTGCATATAACTGTGTAAAATCTATTCCGCCGACAAGTGTCGAAGCTTAACGTGCGTTTTCAGCCGCAGGATATGTGCAATAAAATAAGATCAAATTTAAAAGATGAAACATTAAGCATGTTATCTTTTCTCCGAAAATACTCTCAAAATCAATGTAATATGTAACCGTTAAACTAGTCGTACTATTGTATTATACCGATATGCAATAAATATTTTCCTGCTACTCTGTTTTTAATTGCATAAAACAACTTTTTATTAACATACAGTACCTACCCACATCGAGTCCCGCGAATCCCGTACGTTTAATCCCGCAATGTCAATCTCGCAAAATCACCGCGGGATCCAGCATTTGCGGGATTGGATTCCCTATTTCCGACATGTCAATTTAGTTTTATAATATGCTCACATTTTGACGTTATTCGTTTTATGAATGAGTTTTGTAGAAAAACTAAACTTTCTGAAGTATTGCTACAGTCGTGTGTTAAAAAATATGGTACTCTAGTTACTTAATCCGAACATTTACGCATTTAAGATGACGTTTGTAGCAAAATTTGTTGAATAGGTATCAATTTCATATTATCAATTAAACATATTTTCCTCTTTTAGAGTGTAAGTCCGGGATATGTAAAAACTGACTTTACAAAAGCAGCAGGAATTCCAGATGGTGCCATAACAACTCCAGGTTTATATGCACCCGATATATCTGAAGCGGTCATTTATGCTCTGTCTACACCTATACATGTTAATGTAAGTATAAAAAAAGTTTTAGGCCGATCACATTTAGTTTGAACATAACCAAATATAATAACAAATTTAAAAAAAAAATTGAATTTCCTATAAAGGGTGTCCCAGATAAGAATGCACTCTACAGGGATCTCGTAAACCATAGGAGATACAGAGATGGTTAAATTAGAGAAAAGTTGCGTATTACTAAATCCTGTAACGTCATGTTTTCAAATAAAAAAAAATCCGAATACTTCCGAAGATATTTGGATAAAACCGAATTTTCGCGATTTCGTTTTAATTGATTTATGATTTTATTTGAGGAGACATGTCAAAATGAATTTAACTTTTTTATTGTCACTTTTTCTCCCCTACAAGATGGTGTAATTACATTTTTGATCAAACGTTTCGTTTAGTCACAACCATCATCAACTTTGTTATTTTAAATAATAGAAAAATTTTATTTTATGCTTAATAAATTCGACGCTTTATTCTTAATCTAACGGTGTATCGCACTTATTATTTATTAGACGTTTCGATATTTAAAAACACATCATCAATGAAAGTAGGCACATTATCGACAATATTTTTGTTTTTATTGTTGTATTTAAACACTAGTTGGATTTTAAAACATTTTTTTAAAAGAAACTTATAACAAAACATAATATCTAATAAAACTTATCTGAAAAATGCAACAAGTAAGTAATAATTAATTTTAATTGTTAAATACAATTATTTTTATAATAAATTATTTTTTATTTTCAAAAATTCCACCCTTATTCTCCAAACATAAATAACACCGGTAAACAATTTCTTCCATAACGTTATTTAACATTTCTGGAGTGATTTTTTTTTAAACATAATAATTATATTACCAAATTTAAAACTAACAGGCCTAACTAAGTGACAGATCTAAAGAAACTATTTAAACAATTGCGAACGTCAATGTGGTCAATCAATTTCATAGCCACCCATATGATGTCGAATTTAAATGGTACGTTATGTTTGAATATTATCATACATTTTTTAAAAATAAAAAATATGTAATTGTATTTAATAATTAAAATTAATTATTATTTGTTGCATTTTTCAGATAAGTTTTATTAGATATTATGTTTTGTTATAAGTTTCTTTTAAAAAAATGTTTTAAAGTCTAACTAGTGCTTAAATACAACAATAAAAACAAAAATATTTTCGATAATGTGCCTATTTTCATTGATGATGTGTTTTTAAATATCGAAACGTCTAATAAATAATAAGCGTGATACACCTTTAGATTAAGAATAAAGCGTCGAATTTACTAAGCATAAAATAAAATTTGCCTACCATTTAAAATAACAAAGTTGATGATGGTTGTGACTAAACGAAACGTCGGATCAAAAATGTAATTAAACCATCTTGTAAGAGAGAAAAAGTGACAATGAAAATGTCAAATTTATTTTGAAATGTCTCCTCAAATAAAATCATAAATCAATTAAAACGAAATCGCGAAAATACGGTTTTATCCAAATATCTTCGGAAGCATTTGGAATTTTTTTAATTTGAAAAGATGACTTTACAGGATTCAGTAATGCGCAACTTTTCTCTAATTTAACCATCTCTGTATCTCCTATGGTTTACGAGATCCCTGTAGAGTGCATTCTTATCTGGGACACCCTGTATATTATTTTGGCTCTTAATTTATTATGCATGTCCATTAGGCATTTAGTACTTTATCGAAAAAAAGATAAGATTAATTATTATCTTAATAAAATCGAATAAAAGGGCTTCCTGGGCCACGCCGGATTACCTAAGCCCAAAAATGTTTACCGCCCAGAATATTGGGGGGAAGCGGAAATGCGGAAGTTTTCGGGACCACGCCCAAATTTCGTTACGAATTCAGCCAGCACCCAACTACTATAAAATTTCCTAAATTAAATTAGATTAAATTTGGTTGTCCCAATATTTTCATTTGTACTTGTTTGTTAATATTCCGCCCAAAAATGCTTTATTCTCTATTAAAGTTTCTAGTTTTACAAGTGTTGGTGTGCCACTGGTTTAGTACCAAGTTTCTTTCCTTCTATTGCAAAAAAAATTTAATATTCAAGGGGTTCTATTAGGTACTTCTATTATATTATTTATCAAAACAAACACAGTAATTGAAAAGGACAAAAAATACGTGCAAGACAAGCTAACAAGAGTGTACCGGGTGGTCAAATAAGCGAGGACGTCGGCTTTATCTCGGAAACCATTAATCGTACCACTTTCGGAACGATTTTTTTATGAGTAAAGTGGTCAAGAGAAATTGCTGGAAATTACTTTTAAGATCCTCATTTCGCCGCATGGGGGCACAATTAAAAATTGTTTTTTTAAATTCTAACTTTCTCCGAAAATTCCGACATTAAGGTATAACTCTGATTACATCATTGGAAAGCTTAGACAATTCTGCATCATTTTGGTTTAAGGCTCATTGGCGTACCGACCTTGATAAGAGTGGGAGAAGCTATTGAAAGTGTAAACATTAAAATTGCTGTAACTTCTAAACGACTTATCCGATTTTAATAAATTTAAGCTTGTTTGGAAGTACCTTCAATTGTCGTATCTAATGGTACACGATAGTTTCTAATAAAATCGCGAGAGGGCGCAATTTGTATTAAAAATTATTGTTTTGGAAATAACTCTGAAACGAACAAAGATATCGAACTGCGGTCTTCACATATTTTCTTGCAAATTTCATCTGCTTTTCGATTATGATGTCATAGTTATACCGTATGATTTGAATTTTCGGGATAAATCGAAAACACTACTATTATTACAAATTGCGCCCTCTAGCAATTTTATTAAACACTATCGTGTACTGTTGGATACGGCAATTGAAGATGCTTATTTTCCCCTTCCAAACAAGCTTAAATTTAATAAAATCGGATTAGCCGTTTAGAAGCTACAGCGATTTTAATGTTTACACTTTCAATAGCTTCTCCCACTCTTATCAAGGTCGGTACGCCAATGAGCCTTAAACCAAAATGATGCAGAGTTGTCTAAGCTTTTCAATGATGTAATCAGAGTTATACCTTAATATGGGAATTTTCAGAAAAATTAAGAATTAAAAAAAACAATTTTTAATTGTGCCCCCTTGCGGCGAAATGAGGAACTTAAAAGTAATTTCCAGCAATTTCTCTTGACCACTTTACTCATAAAAAAGGTCTTTCCGAAAGTTGTACGATTAATGGTTTCCGAGATAAAGCCGACGTCCTCGCTTATTTGACCACCCGGTACATAAAACTAGTAAATATAATAATACGAAGGCTAATAAAATATAAATTAAAAGAGCCATTATTGACATAGTCTAGGAACTATTATACAGGGTGTCCGGGAAAATGTGGGAAATCTTCCGGATATGAAAAAAACACGTAAGAGAATACTACAAATTCATATAAATTTCTTTCGTACATCGGCCTCTTTTTCGGAGATATGGGCTCCCAAAATGCTTGGAATTAAGTTTTTGACACATAATTATTAAACCAACAGGTAATTTTTTTTTTCATATGATCTATATTAGGTAAGACCCTTCAAATTACTATCCCAGAAAGTGTTGCGAATTACTCACAACTGCAGGGTCGGACTAGCTGTGACACTAATGTGGCCATTTTTTTTACGCCCTGTATGATAAAAACTTTGAACAACATTTTTTACATACGTTTAACTATTGACTAAAAATTAAGTACTTTTTATTCATGTCGCTAATCCTAACCGTTTTCGGAAAAACGTCATTTTTAACATATTTACATCATGTATAGCGTATTTCAATAAAATCTTTGTTCTTATGCTTATAAATGTTCACTTTTAACTGCTTAATATTAATACATGATCGCTGTCTGGAAGCCCATATCTCCGAAGAGGAGGCCGATACGCAAGAAGTTTATATGAACTTGTAGTATTCTTTTTACGTGTTTTTTTCATATCCGGGAGATTTACCACATTTTCCCAGACACCCTGTATAAATACCTTTTAAAAAATGAACAAAAAGATACAAACAAAAACCACAAGGGCTTGCAACGTACTTTTTTTCTCTTCGTTTGCTGCAAGGGCCATTCCCGAGGAGACCTACAGTTTAACGTGGGCTCCGAACCACAATACTCAGTCATTAGAAGCACCCCTCAAGGGCTATTAAATCTTGGTTTCGCCAGGCCCGTAGCCAGAGTTGTATTTTAAGGGGGGCACAGATATTTTTAGGGGGGGCTAAAAGTTAAGATACTCAGACACATGTATTTTTATATTGTTAAAAATATATAACGCCAACATACCTACTTACGGATAAATGGATATTATCCTTATGCAGCATTGGCATTGGTATAATATCTAGATACTAATTTAAAAAATTAATTGATTTTTGTTGTTATTCTGCACGCTGTGATGTGAAGTGATCACATTTTAAAAATTATACATTTTGTATAATAAGAATCTGTTTTTCAAAAAAAAAATTAAATATGAAAGCTGTTCCTTTTATTAAAAAAACTAACGGGATATTTGATTATAATAGTAAGTTAAAAATAATATAATAGTAAATTAAGGTATTAATTTTTGAGACAAAAAATAATTCATTAAATAAATGAAATTTTTAATGAATGACAATATTTCAGTGGGTGGACACAAGGGGGGCAACAAGTATGGCCAGGGGGGGCTAAGCCCACCCTGCCCCCCTTCTGGCTACGGGCCTGGGTTTCGCGCTTTCTATGATCTACCGATTGGGTGAGTCTGTTCCTTCCCCCGCACCCCACGAGATATACGAACGCATCCGGCCTGGTTACCGGCATGAATGGGGTTTTCCTTTCCTCATTTTTGCTCGACGCTAAACCCACATCAAGACTTATAGGTACACTAAAATCCACTGGGCTCGAACCAGTTCGCCAGCAGTGGGATACGAATCCACAAACTCTCGTCCTAGAGTTCTCAGCGGCTGCCGCGTTAACCACGGAGCCACTGATGCCGTTGCAAAGTACTTTCGGTTTGGAAAAGTCATCAATGAGTTCGTTGGTATACCTGGTATACATTGAATATATTTTTTAGATGTGATATGTTCTATTATTCTCTGGAATAATAAACAGCTTGCCAATAGAAAAGCAGTTAATAAGATATAATTTTTTATTTTGTAGATTAACGAAGTCTCCCTTCAAGCAGTTGGAAGCGGACAATTCTAATTTTCAATGTGAATCAGAGCTCGTTTTCGGGGTAATTGCACCCAAAAAACAAATAAGTATTAGGATTCAAATTTATGGCAGCGAATTCCGCAAACTTAAGTTTTATATCTACTTTACAGCAATGTTGATTGGTTTGTAAATTAATCGGAGTGCGTTTTAATATTATTCAATATCTCTATAATTATTGTTCAGAACAGAAAATAGTAAATAATATGTCAAAGTAACTAATTAATAACTTGTGTAAATTATTTTAAGATTCCAGACGATACAATGCCTGGCTGTTTATACCCGTCCCAATATTAAGATTTTCGAAACCGGTAAATTTAGAAGGTCAGTTGGATTAAAGTGTGGGAATTCGGCATATTACATAATTTTTTTTATTAAATATAAGTATATATTATAGTGTTCTGACTGTGGCAGATTTTTTTATTATTCGATATTTTGTCTTGAAAATAATATTTTAAACTGCTATGAATTTTAACTTTGTATGATAGTAGAAATATTTCTTGTGTATTAAGTTGTTAATATTTAGTTTTATACTGATTGCCTATAATAGTAAATAAAAACATGAATCCATTCATAATACGATTTTTTTAATGATTACGGAAGGTTTCAGGTGCCCGCAGGAATGTGGCTCGGTAAAGTTGGCCTGAAGTAAAAAATATCTGTTGTTACCTTTAAATTGGATTAGCCCAGTGGCTATGTCCAAAATAAATCCCTGAAATGAAAAAAAAAATTGCCTATGCGTCGACCACCATCTTTAATTTACGGGAGAATTTCGTTTTTGTTAAATAACTCGCCCATTTTTAACTTCTGAGTTCTGACATGATTTTAACAGAACTTGTGTAGAAAATGTAATTCTTTACAACTTTCATTTTTTGTTTAGGATCGATATTTTCAAGAAAACGTGATGTTAAATTAATTAAATTTATCTAGTTTATTTTAAATTTTAGCGCTTTTTATGAACATAAACAATCTTGTGGGAAATGATATTCTAGACAATTTTTGGCCTAACCTTTTTTCTTTTTGGGTTCTACACCTGCGGTAAAGAAAAATAGGGGTGCAAAAAAATTATTTTTAAAATGTTATTATTTGTTTCAAAAATGGATTTACATTTATTCTTTTTTTTTTCTAAGATGACATATTCGGTTTCAACATCGCAGATTTTAAGATTTTCGTCTTCAAGGGTGTCGGTGTTACATGTTAATTCATTGTGAGGAATATCTAGGTCTGCCCAAATTTGGTTACCAAATTGGAAACGTTGTTTCTGACGAACCTTGTATAGTAATCGCAAATCTGATATTCGAAATTGTAGTTTTAGCACAAGCAGACGTTTTTATTAAGAATGAGTTTTTCTTTGATACCTACTCATAAAAAGTTTTCCTCTTCCAAACTCTATACGTGGACCCACTGTATATACAGCGTTCTGATAAAAAATGGATCAGCTTTATATACAGGGTGTCCGGGAAAATGTGGGAAATCTTCCGGATATGAAAAAAACACGTAAAAAATATATTACAAGTGCATATAAACTTCTTTCGTATCCACCTCCTCTTCGGAGATATGGGCTCCCAAAGAGCTTCCATTGAATTAAGTTTTTGATACATAATTATTAAACCAACAGGTATATTTCAATTTTTTTTCATATGATTTATACTAGATAAAACCCTTCAAATTATTATCCCAAAAAGTGTTGCGAATTACTCAGCTGCAGGGACGGACTAGCTGTGACATAATTTTATTGCCATCATGTATTAATATTAAGCAGTTAAAAGTGAACATTTATAATTTATAGGAACAAAGATGTATCTTTTATCGAAATACGCTAAATACATGATGTAAATAAAAGGATGTTTTTTTCGAATACGGTTAGGATTAGCGACATGAATGAAGAGTACTTATTTTTAGTCAATAGTTAAAGGTATGTAAAAAACGTTATCCAAAGTTTTTATCATACAAGGCGTTAAGAAAATAGGCACATTAGTGTCACAGCTAGTCCGTCCCTGCAGCTGTGAGTAATTCGCAACATTTTCTGGGAATAGTAATTTACGTTACAAGACCGGAAAGTAGTGTTTTTCAGGTCGAGACAAGCATTTCCAGGGCGAGCCATAGGCGAGTCCTGGAAGCTTGGAGAGACCTGGAAAACACTAATTTTCGGTTGCGTGACGTACAATATTTTTTTTTAAGACCGACACTTCGATATATTTTATAATCTACGCGAAACAAGTTTGACATAAAGAACAAAATTAAAAATCAACGAACTGTCACTCGACAATACATCGAAATGTTGTTGTCATAATAACGAAATCAAGGTATCTTGTATTATCAAAGAGCGATTGGAAAAACAAAAAACAGGGTGACAGTGACATTAGAGACCGGAAAAGTGACATTAGAGTTCGGAAAAGATTTTTCCGGTCTCTAATGTCACTTTTCCGGTTTTGCGATCGGAAAAACGTTATTTTCTAGACGAAAAAATGTCCAGAAAGTGTAAATTTTCTGGTCTGTTTTAAAAAAAGTAATTTAAAGGGTCTTACCTGGTATACATCATATATGAAAAGAATTGAAATATACTTGTTGGTTTAATAATAATTATGTGTCAAAAACTTAATTCCATAGGGGGATTCCATTTTGGGAGCCCATATCTCCGAAGAGGAGGCCGATACGAAAGAAGTTAATATGAACTTGTAGTATTCTTTTCACGGGTTTTTTTCATATCCGGGTGATTTCCCACATTTTCCCGGACACCTTGTAGAATACCGCCCACTAAATCCATAATCGCTCAGATCCGTAAAAATTTTTTTAATGCATTTAAAAAAGATATTATACAGGTTTGATCATAAAAATGCTACGTGTATCAACGTGTATTTTTTTTAATGGAATATATTGTATTTTTTAAAATTTTACATTCCACAGTGTCCGCAAGAAAGTCCGCATCAAATGGGATTTTTTTTTTATTATTAGGTATAGGTAAAAATTGAAAACGCGTTAGTTTTTGCTTACCTAAAAACCAAAAATGACGTATACTGAAGCAGCTGCACGACTTGCGTTACCTGTCAAATTTGACATTTTTAATAAAATAGGTTCAAAAATGCCATTATTTATCAAAATATCGAAAAACTTTATTCGAGAAAGTTGTTTATTTAGGCATTTTTAGCCTCTGTTCAAAATTTTTACAGTCTAATACAATTTTTATTTTTTGACAGGTTCTTGAAAATTTTGATCAACCCTCGTAGATTACCTTTTATACATCGATGTAAAACCATTTGCCTTTACTTCATTTGTAATCTTAATGTAATTTTGTGTAAAATTTTTGTTTCCAATTATTTATTTTGCTTCAAAAACTAAAATTGTTATTGATCAGTATGTAATGTTTGATGCAAAGTATATCTAATTACATCAGTTTTGCCAAAACCGACGTTTCTCATTTTTCTTAAGTTAGTAAACCGATGTACAAGAAGAAAATATTAGGAAGCTTTCTTTGAAATTTTATTTAATTAATATTGGATCAAAAAGAATAAATATTAATCGCTGGAAACATTTTATTCAACAAAAATATAGTTTAATATAATTAATTTAATTTAATATTAATTAAGTAAACTTTCAACGAAAGATTTCTAATATTTTCTTTTTGTACATCTGTTTACTAACTTAAGAAAAATGAGAAACGTTTGTTTTTGCAAAACTGATGTAATTAGATAAACTTTGCATCAAACATTACATACTGATCAATAACAATTTCAGTTTTTGAAGCAAAATAAATAATTGGAAACAAAAATTTTACACGAAATTGCATTAAGATTACAAATGAAGTAAAGGCAAATGATTTTACATCGATGTATAAAAGTTAATCTACGAGGGTTGATCAAGAATCTGGCAAAAAATAAAAATTCTATTAGACTATCAAAATTTCGTACAGAGGCTAAAAATGCCTAAATAAACAACTTTCTCGAATAAAGTTTTTCGATATTTTGATAAATAAGGGCATTTTTAAACCTATTTTATTAAAAATGTTAAATTTGACAGGTAACGCAAGTCGTGCAGCTGCTTCAGTATACGTCATTTTTGGTTTTTAGGTAAGCAAAAACTAACTGCTTTTTCAATTTTTACCTATACCTAATAATAAAAAAATCCCATTTGATGCGAACTTTCTTGCGGACACTGTATATACAATCAATTCTAGACACCTTTCATAGGGCATTTTTAATCGTTGACGAAATATTAACACTTTAATGTTGATATGTATGTACCATTGATGTTTCTCAACTAAGCAAACGTTCTGAACTCAAGTCACACACTTTAATACATGGACAATGCCGATTTGCTATTTAAATTTAAGACGTCAAAAAATCCCACTGAATGTTAATCAAATTTGAAATTTGATCTGCTGATATTACATTCAAAATGCTCCTCGCTAAAGATGAATGCATCGAAATTTTAATTATGTTGGGTTATGGGGATAAAAGTGGTTGTCGGAGAAAAAAATAAACATATTATTAATCACTACAGAAAGATTCTCATAACTCAAGCATACAATTTGGGCCTAATTACAATAATTATCAAACCGCCAATTCTGAATTAAAAAAAAAAGAGAGAACCAGTAATTTTACCATAGTTATTGGACAATGATCCTGATAGGCAAGAGCAATTTCATAAAATAATAATTATTAAGCTAACAGATTATCACGCACGAATTGTCCAAATAAAGCAGTACGTTTTTCTAAATGATCAGGTTAATAGACAATCCGACAAAATGAACAGGAACCGTGTGAACCTTTGAATATTCAAAGGTGTGAACGATAAAAAGTGACGTTCAAAGCCAGGGACTGGCTGCCACCTATTGATTTGCCATAGAAAAATTATAGGGTGGTACTCCCGACATTAAAATGTTGCGTGTTGCGCATTCGTCAAATCCCTCAAATCGAACATGATTTAAAAGTTTGGGTATTTTATACAATTAATCGGTATGTACAGGGTGTTATTTAAGTATGTGGCCAAACTCCAAGGGGTGTTTCTTTACGCGATTTTAGGAAGAAAAGTTCATGGGTCCGAAAATGCATAGTTTTTACGATACAGGGTGCCAAACTTTAAAAAAAAAATCGGTTGTTCGTAAATATCTCAATACCTACTCTTTTATTTAATTTTGTTGAAATTTGGCAATTCTGTTTTATCTTCACTATTTTATCTTTTGAGTTTTTTCATTGCTCTGTTTTCGAGAAAAAAAGTAAAAACCACTTTATTGCATGTCCCCCGGGACAATAAGAGCTAGAGTTGTTACTTTTAAAACATTGCAGTAATAAATTATTATGGTATGCGATTATGTTCTGTTAATTTATTTTATCGAAAACAGTTTTAATCTGTGCGAAAAAATTCAAAAGAGGACTTTTGTGTAATTTTAATTGCTTGATAGTTTGGTAAGCAGTTTAAATTTTTTACTCTTATTGTCCCGGGGACAGGCAATAAAATGGTTTTTATTTTTTTTCTCGAAAACAAAGCAAGATATGAAAAAAACTCAAAAGATAAAATAGTTGTATTTGTAGTTGCTTAATTAGAAAAAAATACATAATTTTAAAAAGTCAGTGGCGCGCAATTTTTTTGTCAAAGATATTAGTTAGACTGCCTTCCGGGACGCCACTGGACTCCATAATTTTAATCTAATTGAGGTTAAATTATCCTCTTGTTACTACAAACAGAAGTGCCGAATTTTAACAAAATCGAATAAAAGAGTATTGAGATATTTACGAATTTTTTTAAAAAGTTTGACACTCTGTATCATAAAAACTATGCAATTTCGGACCAATATTTATATGAACTTTTCTTCTTAAAATCACTTAAACAAGCACCCCTTGGAGTTTGGCCAAATACTTAAGTAACACCCTGTATATAAAATTTAAATCAAAATGTATAATCAAATAAATTAAATAGATAGATAGATATCCCTTCCTGTTAATCAATTAACTTTTTTACCGTGTATTATCTTTTCTAAAAAAAAAACATTTTAAGAAAATTAAATTGACGGATCGTTTTAAGATATTGCCATTCAAAAAATTACATTAGTACACATCAATAGGAAGCACTAGAATGATTAGTCTTAGAGGAAAACGGTTTTTACATTACCTCCTTTATTTTTAATTTTTTACTAAAAGAAACTGTTAAACTTTTAAACCGAAAGATGTTGTTCATAATGTACATATTATACTATTTGTATTTTCAATTACAATGAATGACAATTTATTACCACGGCACGGATTACGTCAGGTTGGATGGTACTAAATGATGATAGTTCATTTTTTTTGACCTTGAAGCCACATTAAAAATTTAGGCGGGTTTTTATACAAGGTAAAAGCAATAAGTGTAAAAAGTAATTTTTATTAACTGACATCAGATGTAAATCAATTTGTGATTATGCCAAACGCAATCTGCTCTATAACAATTTTATTTTAATTTGAAGAAATAGTCCATACTTAAAGTGGAGTTGAAAGTATGAAAAGGAAAGAAAAACACAAAGTCTTCCTTCACAAAATTTAATAGAATAATAAATTCTTAGTTTAAAGTCACATGTTTCGATCGCAGAAACGTTCATCATCAGGAGACAGAAAAATTTTTTTTTATGCTGATGGTGTTAGCAAAAGAGAAAATTAAAACCATAATGGAGCTTTTATGGACTTAAAATATTTAAGTTTAGAAGAGATATGATATAAAGAAAATTGATAATGGTTAAACAATACACTTCAATTTTTTGAATCCATAAGAGCTCCATTAAGGTTCTAATTTTCTCTTTTGCTAACACCAACAACATAAAAAAAAATGTCTGTCTCCTGTTGATAAACGTTTCTTCGTTCGAAACATGTAATACCTTTAAACTAAAAATTTTTTATTCTATTAAATTTTGTGGAGGAAGACTTTGTGTTTTTCTTTCCTTTTCATGTTTTATTTTAATTACTTATACCTTTTTAACTGGAATAAATTTCTTTTTATTTGCTAAAAAAATACCGAACTACATCTTCGCTTATTTTCCCCTAAATTTTCAGGATTTGTAAACTTTGGTTTTTAGGAAATAATCTAGAGAATTAAGGTCCGGCGATCGTGGCGGCCATTTAATGGTACTCAATCCAATCCAGCGTTTTGTTAGGACTTCACTTAAATATTGTCGAACATTTACGGCACAATGAGGAGGAGCACCCATCCTGCTATAACCATGTTCGATCATCTGCTTCTGCATGGCGACGAAATAAAGCAGCCATAGCTGGAATAAGTTCTCTTTTTAAAAATCCAGATATGTATGGCCATTTAAGTTACCTGTATGGAATATTAGCCCAATGACGAGGCTGCAAATTATACCTGCCCAAACATAACATTTTTGCGGAAGTTGGATGTGTGTTTCTTGCTTCCAGTGCGGATTTCCTGCGGACGAACATCGACAGTTCTGTTTATTGAATTCACCATTTAGTATAAAAGTATACTCATCTGTAAAAAGGATCCAGTCCAAATCTACTAAATGCTGATCAAATGCATTAATTTCACTAACTTGAATGCAGATGTACGGCTTATGGTATTTTCTCTTACAAGTTGCCGAACTGAAGTAATAGGATTTTCTTGAAGAGCAAGTAAAACGTTTAATTGTGTGTCTTTACCATTACTCCAGGCTGCCTTATCTTTGGTATGTTTCTGACGTGGCCCACTTCACGATAACGTCTTTCAATTTTGCTGATGGTGCCTTGGGAAATTGGTTGTAGATCGGGGTATGCTTCGTGAAATAAAGCTGTTACTTCTGTTTTAGTACGCGATCTGTCGCCAAGGCCAATGATTATTAAAATTTCGATTTTGTGCAATTCAATTAAATAACCCATTTTAGTATAAAGTAACGGATTAAACAGCACAAAATACTACAACAAATAATTCACTTTTTCTAAACTGAAAATAAAGTGACAATTGAAATGCGGTATCAAGTAAACAAGCAACCTTATTAATAATGTGTTTTTTTAAACAGTCTCCGCTAGCAAAGTCCAAACTGTAGTATCAATTGTTGCTAAAATGACCAGGTTTTTTTTCTGGCTTTCTGGATTACCAAAATGCAAAGTAAATAGTGGGTCGAATTCCCTTTTTTATGCCCTTTCCAACAAGCTATGATATACATACCAGGGTGGAAAGTGATCGCTTTCCTCCCTGGTAAATGTAACTTTTCACCTGGATAAATGTTAATGTTGGAAATATGTTTTTTGTCAATGTTTTAAAAAGTCTAAAATGTCAACATTACATACATGGTTGTAAATAAAATATTATGTTTTTCTAGGTTTCATTCATTATTCTAAATATATTTATTTTTTATATACGTACATATATCTTTAATTTATATTTTATATATTTTTAAGAACTTTATTGGTCTATATAAATATTTAGGTACATTTTGTAGATATACAGAGTGAACAAACGAAAACTAAACAGCGTGGGGTTTGGAAAGTTGGCTCCATTAAAAAAAATTACACAGGAACTTAATTATTAACACTTTTATTAGGTATTTGAAACCAGTCTCTCTGGACAGGGAGGTGAAAAATATAGCTCATATATTTTAGAAAATCTTTTTGGGTCAAGGCAAGCGAGGAAAGCGGTGCTTCCATCGCTTCTATGTACCGCAAGCTACTGTTTCAAACTGTAAAGTATTTATATTGAATACTAGTGTTAAAAGAGCTTTAAATTGAAATAGGTATCACTGGACCCTCTTGCCAATTAAAACTTTAGGGTTTTTTTACGCCTGCCCAGGGCGTTATAGCGAACCGCTTAAAATAGCTTATTAAAGGGTTCCCTTAAAAATTAATGCGTATATACTTTCGTTTTTATTTGGCCACCCTGTATAGTTCCTGAAGACCCTACACGGTCACTGTCATATTATTACAATGTCAATCCCAAAATGACTAAAGTAATACCACTCATTATTTATTGAATTACATAAAAATATTCTTATTTTGCTAGGATTGTTATTGTTAGTAATAATGTAATAGTAATAGTTTAGGGTCACCAATGAAAAAAAATTATTTTAAACGTCCTCGTAGTTCTTTTAGCAAATAAATTAATCATCAACTCTAAACGGATAAGTATATAGGTATTAATGCGATGTGTTTTAATTTTAATACCTCCGAAAAACTTGAACGAGAATAATTTGAAAAAAAGCTTAAATTATAAAACATTGTTTGATTTAAAAAAAATGGTGTTTTCTCTAGATAGATTTGTCGGAAAAGTTGCAATTGTAACAGGTGCTTCTGCCGGTATTGGGGAAGCTATAGCGGAGGACTTGGTCAAAAATGGAGTTATTGTAAGTAGTACATCATAATTATTCATATCTTACAATTAGTTATTTATAATGTTAAAAAGATACACAATGTGAAAGTTTCTGGCATGATGATCATGGACAGGTCACAAGTCACAAGTGTTTCTGTCAGTTTTGTGAAGAACTTAGTAAAAATTAATTATTGCACTCAATTTTTCAATCTACACATTAAAGGTAAGTATATAACAATTTTTAAAACTGACTGGGGTTTTGAAATACCCTAACTGACTGGAACAAAAAGTAGCCAAGTTTTTCTGATAAGTTAATTTAAGATACCCGGTATTTGTTTAAAGTTTTGTTTAAACTCAAGACCCGTAAATTTTTGAAATTAGTGCGTGTTGTTTTGTTTGGATATTTATTGTAACGTATCCAATACCAGTTGTTTTCGAAATATTAAAACAAAACTTCTTATATATTATGTATTTTCTGTTTAATACGTATATACAAGGTGTTTATTTGAAAATATCCCACCTCGATTTTCCTGCTTTAAAATGAAAATGTGGAAAATCGCTCGGACCCGTCGATTTTTCTTTCGAGGGGGACATCTTTTGCGTATATTGTCAATCTTGTTACTTTAAGCCCCTAGGAGGGAGGGTGGGTAAGGTCTAAAGCTTAAATGGATACCCCTATTTTATAATATAATTTTTTTCACACTATTGGAAAGTTAATAAAAATCGAAGATATGGACATGTAAGCCGTTTTGCTCTAAGACGTACAGTTGGAACAGTTTCCGAGATATTGACTCTTAAAAAATGACATTTTTGAAATTTGACAGCGTCTAGCTTTCTAACTGTGCGTCTTAGAGCAAAAGGGTTTACATGTCCCTATCTTTGATTTTTATTATCTTTCCAATAGTGTGAACTTTCGGTTAAACCGGATGTAAGAAATACAGTACTTCCGGGTTGACCGGAAGTTGACACTAATGGAAAGATAATAAGAATCGAAGATAGGGACATGTAAGCCGTTTTGCTCTAAGACGTACAAAAATGTCATTTTTCAAGAGTCAATATCTCGGAAACTGTTAAGTATAGACTAATAATGCTTTTATTAAAAAATGTTCAGAATTTTATGCAAATTTCAAAAAAATTATATAAAATGGGGGTATCCATTTAAGATTTAGATCTTACCCCCCCTCCCTCCTAGGGGCTTGAAGTAACAAGATTGACAATATACGCAAAAGATGTCTCCCTCGAAATAAAAATCGACGGTTCCGAGCGATTTTCCACATTTTCATTTTAAAGAAGGAAAATCAAGGTGGGAAGTTTTCAAATGAACACCCTGTATACAGGGTCATTCACGTTAAATGGTCTATTGGAAGATCTCGTAACCTATTAAAATTATATTTTTTAAAAATTTAATAGCAGGCATACCTAATTGACTATTTAAAAAAAGTATATCTTTACGTTTGAATCACTTCCGGTTAGGTATATCGATAGTTATGGCTAAAGTTGGCATTTGAAATAGAATACCCTGAATATTTAAGCTGTTTTGGATACCTTAGTAACCTTTGTTAACATTAATCTATACCTAACTCTAACCGATTTGGAGATATAAATTATAAAATAAATTTTTTATGTAAAAACATACCGAAAACAAAGTTCAGTAACTTTGAAAATCTGCTTATAAAAAGCAAACATTTAAAATTTTCATGGCTTTTAACTAAGACATAGGTAGATCTTTACATTCTATAACTTTTTTTATACGTTTTTCGTATAGGGTTTTTTTAAATTGTTTCTATTTAGCCATTTAGATAAATGCGCAGAACTCAATTATCGTTAAAGAAACACTCTGTGTTCTATCTTACTATTGTATACAGAATCACATTTTTTATTTTAATGTATAATTTGTCCCTATATATATTTAGTCGTTTTGGAATTATGTGCAATTAAAATTATTTTTTTAAATAATAACTTTACTTTTTTTGGAGATTTTCTGATAAGCCACTCAACGTGAATGAGCCTGTACTGCCCTGTACATGAAAATTATTTTATTATGTCAAAAAATGCACAAAGATGGTTTAGCATTTTTTCAAATGTCCTTTATAATTATTTAGAATTTATGCGGTCCTGTATATTACCCAATTTAATTTAACATACATTACCACTCCTACTAGAATAATGAATTTTGGTCATTTTGACCTTTTTTATACTCTTTTCAATAAATAGTTTAAGTTTTACATCACCTAGCTGAAATTAAACCAGAACATGAACTTTAAACGCTATAACAATCTATATATTCCATATTTTATGTTAATTATTTCATACAAACTTACGATAAGTCTCATTAAATTTTTTTAAATAAAAATGAATAAAATTTAAAATTGGAATAGACTAGTAAAAAAATAGAAATAGTAAAAACGACTAGCACATTTTTTTTTTTTATTTATGACTTTGCAACATAGTACCTAATCATTATTAAATATGTAATTCTTTTCGGGATTTTACTCCTTTTTTATATAAAAACCGGCATAAAATTGGCCACATAATATGAGAAAAATGTTATTGATTCATGAAATATTAAAAACATTTTTTATGCCGGTTATCTCTGCATAATCGGTACCCTAAAAGTTCATTATGATAATATGTCATGTGATAATTTGTATGGCGGAAAAATTTTAAACAATATTATTTTGTCATAAAAATTGGTATTAGATGAGGAACATTGAAAAAAGTAGAGGAAAAAGGAGTTTAGATTTTAATTTTATGCTCGTTTACAAAGTCTGATGCCAAAATGTAGAAAAATATTTATTAACATTTTAAAAATAAATTTAAAACTTTTGAACTTTTTTATTTTTGTAAGATTTATTTTGGAAGCTATGGTCAAAATTATACAAAATGGCTTTTGGTAAGCACATTGTTCTAAGATTATTCGAATAGAACTTCGCCATTACTAATTACTGCAAGCAATGGTTCAATGACGAAAGAGTCTTCTTCTTTCGTCATTGAACGATTGCACGTGAAAAGTTAATAAATTTCTTGATTTTCTTTTAAAATGTTTAATTATGCTATTATTTCAATTATTTGGAAATTAATACATAAGGGGGTTACTGAATTTTAGTATTCAGTGCCCCAAACCGTTTTTTATGTTTGATACTCAATTTCACTACATTATGATGCTTACAACGTTCATCTAACACATAAAAATATTTTTTTCACACTTTATATTGTCTAAAAGACATGTTTTAAGAAAACCCTTTGAAAACTTCTTTTTAGGAGTAATTTCCTTAATCCATTTTCCTCTTCTTGGTTTTTCTAGACCTACTTATAAATCTTTTTCACATACCCCGTATGTTTTTGACATACTTTCATTTTAATAATTTCAAAATGCAATTTTATCGTTATAACTTTTATAGCCGTTTGCACCAACATAATTTGAGGAAGACTTAACGCTAAGGAATCCTTAAATTGCTTTTACGACTTGCACCAACCTTAAGGACGCCTTAAACGTCTCCTTAAGTGTCCTTTTCTTGAGTGCCGAAAATGGAGCACTTAAGTGCTCCCTTACGATTTTTTTTGAGGTTATCTTTCAATTTGTTGGTTATTTCTGCTGTCGTATTTTTGTTCAGTGTAGCTTAATTTGATATATTTTGCCTAAAAATGGAATATGTAGAAGATTTTGCGGATTTCGATTATATAGACGATTATGCTGAGCTCATAGATTTAATTGAATATGGTTTTCCAAAAAAAATCTATTAAAGAACGAATTATTTCCAAACTATGGATGAATTAACTTTTTTTCGGCGTTTTCGACTTTATAAGGAGACTGTTTATTACATATTAACCCAAATTGAACATGATCTGAAGTATACCCATAATAGGTAAAGTTAACAACCAATGATCTGCTAGTCCACACTTCTTGGTGTGTTCTCCGGATAACTAGCATTAAAGGCATTTGCCACCTTTTGCCAGCTTCAGCCTTCTGCAAATTTGTGACTCCATCCGTTTTTTTGTTTTCTAGGATTCCCTTTAATTGGCTAATTAGGGACATGAGCGCTATTGCCTCCTTATCCGTAAAATTTTTACCCCTTCTATTTTTATCACTCATTATAAATAGAAATATTCTCACGAACACAGATCAAATACCTGAAATAAGGATTTTATCGGCCCAGCCAAAAATCCAAAAAAATTATAAATGTAAAATGTAAATAACAAAATAAAAACAAAATGAGATGTCATCTGTCAACAAAATCAGTGTCGCCAACAGAATAATGAGAAATTGTATAAAAAACCAACGTTGCCATCTCCTAAATTTCATTTATAGAGGTCGCCACTACTTTAAGTCCTCCTTTGTTGAGTGGTTGTCAAAATCTTTTGGTGCAAGTGAACCATTCCTTAAAAAATATCTGTTCCTCAACTAATCATTTCTTAAGAAAAGTTTGGTGCAATGGGCCATTAATACCATAAAAGCTCCATTAAGGTTTGATACCTACCACTTATTGTTTTCTCTTTTGCTACAACCATCAGCAACATACTTTCTGTCTCCTGATGATGAACGTTTCTACGTTCGAAACATGTAGAGACCTTGTATACTAAGAATTTTTATTCTATTAAATTTTGTGGAAGAATACTTCGTGTTTTTCTTGCCTTTTCATACTTTCAACTCCACTTTAAGTATGGACTATTTCTTCAAATATTTTAATAGATTTTCCCAAAGTAAAATATTTTTGACAATGCTTGCGCTGATAATTTTATTGCTCTTTAATATTTTTTAGAGTAACTTCAAAGTGTTTTTTTTTATTTTCATGGGAAATAATTTCTAATAATATGTAGTCTCTTTACTAAGGTATTTTAAGAAACATCCCGTAAAAATAAATGAGGTTTTGTAAAATACCCCATCTCTAAGTGGGTGTAGAAAGAGAACGGGAATAACTTTCATTAAAACACATTTTTTTTAATACCTTTAACGTTCGTTTTTGCGCTACAAATAATTTTTCTACTAAACTATTAATACCCCAGAAAATGATCCCATACTTCATGACTGACTCAAAATTAGCATAATAAACTACTTTTAGGCTTTTTTATTAATATATCTCCCTACAACTCTCATTCCATAGCAAATCGAATTTAGGTTTTGTACTAATGAGTTGGTGTGATATGACCAAATTAAAAATTCGTCCAAGTAAATTCCCAAAAACTTAGTTTGTTCAACTAGGTACATATTTCAATATCCGACTCCCGAAATGCTACATCAGGTGGTTTGTATATATGAGATAGTTTTGTCCTAAAGATTAATACATTTTTTGTTTTGTTTTTGTTTAATATTATTTTTTTTCTAAAAACCATAGGTTAGCGTTGTTAAATAGAGCTGCTCCTATAGTTATTAAATCATCGATACTTTTTTCACCCGCGATAAGATTTGTGTCATCATTATACAGGGCCGGATTTAGAGGTCTAGAGGTACTGGGGCAACAAAGAAGTGGAGGCCCCTAATAATTTTCCAAATAGATTAAACGATTTTTTTTTTATTAAAGTGTTTTAAAAATTTATTGAGAGATGAATCTAATTCTTTTAACAAATATATATAGGTATAGTGAAATAAAGGAATTATACCAAACAAATTAGGGGTTAACAAATGGAACCTTACGAGCCTTTTTTGATGAAAAATCATTGATGATATCGCTAATAAAATAATAAAAAATTATAATAAAAAAGAAAAGTTGTTTATTTATCAGGACTTTGATGGTTTTTTTTTGGAAATTCTTTTGTGGGGGCCCCTCACTTGTGGAGGCCCTGGCTGCCCCCCCGTAAATCCGGCCCTGTCAACATAACACGTTAGATATTCATGAGGTGAAGTTGCAATAAAATTCAAGTCATTAAGAAATGTAACAAACAAAATTGGTCCTGCAGCGATTCCTAGTTTATTCTCTATTAAGTTTGAAAAATATGTTTGACTTAAGTGTAGAAACTTACTAGTGGATAGTTAAGAGAAGGATGTTCTACTTTAGCTAATATGTTGACTTAACACAATAAATGGTTATTAAAATAAATATTTACTATTTATTTTATATTGAATCTGAAAAAAATAAGTTATATTGAATCCGTTTTTGGGTAAAATTTTGACTAAAAAAAGCTTAAATGATTCTTAACCTAATCAATGTGATTTGTTTATATATTTATTTGAATCACAAAGGCATCGTATGTTATTGTTACTTCGCGGTTGTGTTAAAACAACTGCCAGGAAAGTTAGTTCATAAAAACTGATTTTTACTAAATACAAAAGAGTTAAATTAAGTTAAGTTAATTTTGACAAATTTAAATTTACTATGAGATATTTTGATTATTATCACTCCAAGACAGTGTAAGTGTACTGATAACATTTTTTCTTAATTTACAGGTTGCTGGTTTGGCAAGAAGATCTGAACGAGTAGAAGAATTAGCTAAAAAACTAAAGGGGGAAAAGGGAAAGCTTTATGCTTTTAAATGTGACATGACAAAAGAACAAGACATCGTTTCAACCTTCAAGCAAATTGTTAGCAAACTAGGAAACATTTCTATTTTGGTAAATAATGCCGGTATGATGAAGGTAACCGATTTAATTAGTGGACAGACAGAACAGTGGAAAACTACACTTGGTAAGTGGATAATATCAAGCGGGAACTTGGGGATGAAAGAAAAACTAGTCTACCCAGCAAACAGTGTTATTAGGCAAGGTAAAGATTTCGTATTGGCAATGTTGGCTTTATGATGGCAAAATATTGCCAATACATTATTCTTAAATTTGCAACAAATGGCAAACATGCATGATTCCTCAATAAAAAATATGCATTGGTCCATCATTTCAAAAAAGGTAATCCTAACTTTTTTAACTTGCCAATGAATTTAAATTACACTTTTTTTACAGAAACGCCAATATTATTTAACATCAGGCAGCCCGTTAATGTCCCATTACATTTTCTTTGATAATGCATGTGTGAATGCGTTTAACTATTCTAGGATTAAAAATTAAATGATAAATAATTTATAACGTCTTAAATGTATTTACATTGTGTATTTCCGCCTATGAATTTCTAATAGCAGGCAACCAGTAAATGCCCATTTCCGATATCGCGACAAAGAATGAGTAAATGCATTTTGTTAGTCTAAATATGACCTAAAAATGTTGATCTTTTTCTTAATTTATAAATCCCGCGCTTTAACTGTGTCACATGATTATATCATTGGTCCCACGTTAATCTGCATTGGTAGATGATTGGTAACGAAGCGGGATTATGGGAATGAGGTTAGAAATATATTTAGTTTGTTTGTAGTATTCTTGTTTTCAGTTTCGGCCGATTTCACTGTTCTGAAACTTCAGGGGGGCGAAGACTCCACAGACACAACTAGGAGGGTTATGACCAAGTTAAATGGACACGACTTTGCCTTGGTAATAAATTGATCGGGAAGAAATAATAAGCCGCCATTTTATTCCTTTATACATTGAATATCACTATTTTACCTACACATAAAAGATGTAATTTAACAGGTATTGCATATGTAAATATTTTTGAATACATATTATGTACAGAAACGCTGGTGCTTTATTTTTACCATTTAACATGTAAAGGCTAAATAATAATTTGCCTTGATTTGCCCAGCAAGGCAAAGTGCCTGGCGGCCTACTGACGGCCAGCGGGTCAAAAAGATACATTTGCGGTAATGGCTGCCAATACTGTGCCAATGAACAAGGAGGGCAATGCCAATACATTAAAAGCGTTTTGCCTGCCTGGCATGTTTGCTGGGTAATTTCTGAAAGGATAAAAATTTTAAAATTATAAAATATAGGACACTCATCGTGATAAAGTTTAACCAAAGGGTTGTCTTGTACCTGGACAATAGGGAACATCCCCTAAAGAGACAAAATTTAAAGGTTTTTACCCCACCTCTATGAGAATAACACATATTGTATCAGATTATTGTGCTTTACTTTGTGATGCAAAAAAACCCTTTTTAACTTGCACTTTGCTTGAAGCAGGTTTGCCAACCCTGTTTGGAAGTTACGAATTATCTTAATTTTGACACATATTTAAATATAAAATAAAAATTTAAAAATAATACAAATCAAATCCGGTAAAAGGTTCATGGTAATAATAAAATTGTTGAAGAGTCAAGAATTCGAAATTGCTGGATCTGTAAGGATAAAGTAACAAGTAACTCTATTTTTACTTTATGTGGCGAAATGCTGGAATATAAAATATATATAGAAAAATATTGGGTTTAGCAGCAAATGAAAGAGTACTCGTTAAAGTGGGTCCAAGCTTTCGGAAATGTTTATTTCCATCCTCAGGGATAACTTAAGTGATATTATTCATGTAGAGAGTAGAGGTATATGCGAATTGGACATTAGGTAAGTGGCTTGGAAATCAAACCAATGAAAGATAATAAAATATTAACGAAACAGTCTACTGTAACGGTCGACCTTTTGTAAAAATGTCACAAAAAAGTCACTTCGCTATCCCTGAGGATGGAAATAAACATTTCCAAAAGCTTGGACTAACTTTAAAGGGTACTCTTTCATTTGCTGCTAAACCCAATATTACCCTATTTTATTCCTAACTATAGTCAGCAACGACTGATTATTATACAGGGTGTTCGTTAATGAGGTGCTAATATTTTAGGGTGTGATTCCCCAAGTCATTTTATGAAAAAAAGTTCAAATAAACATATGTCCTAAACGGCTTAAATTTTTTGCTACAGGGTGTTGTTTTTTTCTTTTTTAATGCGTTTTTTGTAATATCTCCAAAAGTACTTTAGATAATATTTTTAATTTTGGCATGTGCTAATAGGACATAAAACCACATGTTTTAGTTATAAAAGTTATTTTTTTGTCCCACCAGTGGCGTCCCTGCAAACATGTCCTCTGATATTTTTTAGAAAAAAAGTGGTACACCACTGACATTTTTCCATGTGGATATTATTTCTGATTAGCTTGGTCAATTCTACATAAAAATTGTCTCTTGCGTTTTTCTCCTCAAGCACACCGTTCTTAATTAAAATAATTAAATTAAATTAGCTCTACTATTTATTGTTATTAATATTGATAATGTAAAATTTTGTTTTATAAAAATTGTTAGAAATGACCACCTTCACTTAATAGGCATGCTTTCGCCCGTCTTTGCATCGAATAGCGCACTCGTTCATATATTATTCCAGGCGAATTCCGTATTGTTTCACAGAGGGCAATTATTTGCTTCCTTAAATTTTTTAAAGTGTTAATGGGAGTTGTATACACTAGAGTTTTAAGATGACCCACAAGAAAAAATCCGAACTATTGAGACCAGGGGATCTTGCTGGCTCCTCCGCGACCTATCCAACGATTCGGATAAACTGCATCTAAATGGTGGCGAACGATTACATTGAAATGAGCAGGAGCTCCATCATGCATCCACATTTGATTCCTTAGCGGATATGGTACATCTTCAAGTAACACAGGTAGTTCTTCTTGGAGGAAATGCAGATAAGACTGCCGTTAAGGCGTTAATTATGTTTTTAAGAACGTCATTGTTCCAGGATAACTAGATTTATGTGATCAAAAGTAATTCGTCAATACTGCAAAATAAAGCTTATTTAATTCAATTATTTTAATTAAGAACAGTGTGCCTGAAAAACGCAAAAGACCATTTTTATGTAGAATGAATCTGGCTAATCAGAAATAATATCCACATGGAAAAATGTCAGTGGTGTACCACTTTTTTTCTAAAAAATATCAGAGGGCATGTTTGCAGGGACGCCACTGGTGGGACAAAAAATAACTTTTATGACTAAAACATGTGGTTTTATGTCCTATTAGCACATGCCAAAATTGAAAATATTATCTAAAGTACTTTCACACCCTGTAGCAAAAAATTTAAGCCGTTTACGACATATGTTTATATGAACTTTTCTTCATAAAATGGCTTGAGGAATCACACCCCAAAATATTAGCACGTCATTAAGGAACACCCTGTATAAGTCTGGCGTCATGGTGTGGAGCAAAATTTTTTATTGGCTATCACTATAACCGCTTATACAGAAGTATCAATTTTATCAATTACGTTAAAGTTAAGTTTTTAGAGTAGGGCAATATGGACAGCAGCACAAACAGCATTTTTAGCGGAAATGCTCCAAAAACAGTTCCTGAATTAAAAAAACATAAATCAAAAATCTACGCCAGCCCCTAAGGTTTGGAGACATAGAATCCGATCTTCAACAACGCTTGGAATTATGCTTGCAACAAGATGTTGGTCATGAGGAGCATATCATACATCAATAATTATTAGTTTTGTATATACATATGAATGTCAATTCTAGTTTGATATTAAAATAATTTTTGTGTTTCGCTATTCTTTATTATCATACTGTACTTACCCTTGAATTTTCTTTTTTAAGATACGAACATTTTGGGTCTTTGCATTGCCACACGAGAAGCAGTCCAAAACATGAAAGCCAATGGTACGAAGGGTCATATTGTACACCTAAACAGTATTCTTGGCCATAAAACGATGGATTTTCCAGGAATAAACGTATATGGGGCAACAAAATATGCCGTCACTAATTTAGCCGAAACTTTAAGATTGGATATTAATAGGGAAAAGTTGCAAATAAAAGTTACTGTAAGTATATGTTTTTGCGTTGTGTTTTAATATCAGGATTTGCGGATTTAAATATAATAAGTCATTGACACAATTCCCTGTATCAAAATTCCTTGTAAATAAATAATGATAC
Organism: Polydrusus pterygomalis; assembly: GCA_963969555.1. Taxonomy (NCBI): domain Eukaryota; kingdom Metazoa; phylum Arthropoda; class Insecta; order Coleoptera; family Curculionidae; genus Polydrusus; species Polydrusus pterygomalis. The sequence continues at coordinate 144,772,710 of OZ018375.1, forward strand.
ATAAATGTGATTCCTAATTCACTTGTTTGTTATTTTTTATTTTCTAGAGCGTTAGTCCTGGATATGTGAAAACTGAGTTTCAAGCTGCTGCAGGTTTTCCAGATGGTGGATTACCAATTCCACCTTTATTCGCACCAGATGTATCTGACGCTGTTATTTATGCTCTATCTACTCCTCCACATGTTAATGTAAGTAAAGAAACAAACTTCTGCAGATCAAAACCCTTTTTTTTTATTTATGAATGGTCGAGGCGGAGATCCTAACGTCATCAGTCGGTATTTTTGCGTATTTTTATTAGAGGCCGTATTTTTAATTATTTTCTTCAGTAAATAATTCAAAATTTTAAAAACAAAAACCGTATATATTTTTTCTTCTTTTAGGCGGTATTATAGGGTAAAATCGAAAAGTAGTAAAAAACGTATTATTTAAATTTTTCCAGTGGTATCTTGACAGAGCAACGCATGCAACTTTTTTTGAATTATTTATTTTGGCGCTCCCTAATAACGAAAAACTCTATAATAATATCCTAATATTAAATTTAATAGCATTGAAAGAAATGCAAGGTGCCTGATAAAAAATAACCTAATCGACCAACTTTTGCTGGATTATTTCGGATTTTTTGTGATGATTGTCCAGCGGTTTATGTCGGTCAGTTGGGTAAGAAGGTTTATTCTAGGGTGCAGGAACATCTCAGTCTTGTCAATTACCGAGACTAAATTTGCTTTATTTTGCAACTCATTTAAGTTCTGGACACTACTTTCATTCTCCCACAAAAAATATGAAAATTTTACACGAATGTCCTGATGGTAAAAAGTTAGATCTATTGGAAAAAATGGAAATTACTAAAGTTAAAAAGAGCCCTATACTTCAATGAAAGACAATTTATTTTGTCAAATTTCCACTTTAATTGAAAAAACTTTTTCTTTACACGACGCGTTTCGCTACATTGTAGCTTCTTCGGGTGTATGGTGTAAACGTTCCAAAAGATTAGAAATAAATCGATTGAAAAATTCGGGTGCATTATTAAACGACCAATTAGAACTAAATAGTTCCCCGTTGCTAAATCTGTGTCAATAATCTAAATAGGGTTCTTTGGATTTCCCATAAGATTAAGATATATTATACCGGCAATAATATTTAAGTTTACAATACCTAAACAGTGTTAAGAACAACGGCGGTCCTGGAACGTCTTTCTGGGGGGGGGGGTACTTTTAAGGATCTGCGCCGAAGGCGCTCTTTTGCACCGCAGGCGAAAATTTTTTGGGTGCCACGCCATTTTTTGGGTAAAATAACCGTAAAGCTTAAACTTTAAAACACTCTTTTAATTTAAAAGAAATTTGAAAGGGCGACAAAATAAACAAGTTTTAAAAGCTTCGAGGGCATTATCCGTGACAGATGAACTTTGTTTATACAATTGTACTATACATATCTGGGGGGCCGGGCCCCCTCGTAAATACGCCACTGATGTATAATAAAGAAATCAGAACATGAAAATAAAGCTAAAAAAAATTACAATTGTTTTTAATATATTTTGCATTGGATGCCGCTGCTTTCAACATTTTTATTAAGTCATTAGAAACGGACATCGGCGTCATTAGAAGCGGACATTCTTCGGTTCGGTTTACCAGCATTTTGGCGATATTATATCGACTTATCGACGGACTATAATAGAATATATCTTATAATATTAAGATGTTGATATTTTTATATAAAAAATGTTTTTTCAAATTTATTAGTTTTGTTTTTTATTTAAAAATAATAAATATTTATAGTTTTTTGGACATATTATTTTTAGTTTTTGCGTCCTCAACCTGGTCTCTGGGGGGGGGGGGGGGTAATTACCCCCAGTACCCCCCCCCCCGTAGGACCGCCCTTGGTTAAGAACAAAATTAAAGAATTAAGCTTGTAATTTGTATACCTGTATTGAGCAATTAAGTAAGACCATTTTGTTATTTTACTGAAATAAAATTAGTTAGCACCATACACCCGAAGAAGCTACAATGTAGCAAAACGCATCGTGTAAAGAAAAAGTTTTTCAATTACAGTGGAAATTTGACAAAATAAATTGTCTTTCATTGAGTTATAATGAATTTCCAGCAAGTAAAGGCCTCAACGATTTAAAGCTGTATACTTACTTGTGTTAATGATATATTTAATTTCGAACCAAATTTGATCTTCAATAATATTAGTAAGTAAATGTATCGAAATTGCTACTAATTTCTGGTAGAAGTGGCCACACAGTATAGTCAAAGATATTTTAGATAAATAGAGCATGTCCGTTTATGTGGATGATCAATTGATTTGTTAGCTGGTTCGTCATGTACGTCTAACATACCATCCACCGTGAATCGCCCTGTATATTTATAGATACTAATTTATAATAATAATTTAAAATTTATTAATGTATTTTTTGTTTTGTAGATTAACGAAGTGATCCTTCAAGCAGTTGGAAGCTAAATTCTAATAAAATAGTTTTAAAAATTGTATAGGACAGTACTTTTTTAAAATAAAATGTTAATGCAATTAGTATTATGTTTACCTTTTATTGAAATTTTTGAAAATATATAAATTCTCTTATTTATACGTTTCTCCTATACTTTTAGAAGGTATATTACATAAATTGCATTAAGCTGAAATGCGATTGCGGCGATCATTTGAACTAGTCGTGGGGCACCTTTATGACGCAAAACTTTAAAGTAACCCACAGACTATGTGCTTGTACGTCGTGCCGGTCGACGGTCGACAGACATTATATTCGAACAAAAACACGTATTAGAGTATTTTAGAATAAATAGCAGTAGATTAGTAGCACTAGATGGGACAATAATTATCGTTAATTGGCACCCGAGGGTGCTTTTAATCCCGTGCGGGCAAAAATTATTTGCATCAAAGAGAGCTTGGATTAAAAAACGTGGGGCTTGATTTAGATCACAATGATATGGGGACGATATATCTAACCAAATCTAGGCTACAATTTTGTCAAATTCATATTATGACATGATATGCCAAACTAATGAGTAATAAAATAAGTAGACAAGTACAAATTTATTTTTGTTGTTTACAAAATTAACAAAGTAAAAATATACAGAAAGAAAAAGAAAAATAATTACATGAATTGCTGAAATTGGCCACCGCCATGCTCCAAGCATAAATTTACACGTCTCTTTATATTTTCGAAAGTGTTGACCAGCATCTCTGGAGAAATGTTACCACATTCTTGGATAATCCTTTCTTGTAATTATTGTTCTAAATTTGCAACTGGTGTTTTAAAAATAGTGTTCTTTAAATGAGGAAAAACGAACTAATTCATAACCGTTAAACAAGGTGATCTAGGTGGGTTTGTTCGGGCAATGTCTGATGAATGAATGATGTCATGATGCAATTGATCAGTATTGATTTAAAGTAATCCAATATTGTGTAAATAACAGTATAAATCATATAACTAAATTTAAAAAAGTGTAATCAAATAAATAGATATCCCTTTTCATAATCAGTTGAATTATTTACCGTGTAATATATTTTCTCAATTAAAAATGCATTTTAACAAAATTTAATTGACGGGTCCTTTTAAGATATTGCCATTCAAAAATGACATTAGTAGATACCATAGACAATTTACCTTTAGATACCTACAGCTTATCTCCTGCGCAAACAAAAGTTACGTTTTATGGGTAAAAAAATACGTCCGAGCGCATGACTCGTCGGTCAGCTGTCTTCATTCGGGGAACCTTCGTGCATGCGCACAAACCTCGTGTTATCGGCCGTCCTACTTTATCGACAATAATCGACGCGCTCAAGAATACTCTCCAGAACCGGCTCGGCTGCCATTTTTGTTGTTGTGTTTTAAGGTTTCTTTTCTCTGCGGATTCCTTGTAGTTTTCTAAAGTTTTCAGCTATCGGATCGGCTATCGTGGATTGTGGGACTGGTCTTTAATATTTATGGATTTCTGGTTTTTGTGTAGTTTAGTTAGTGAATTGTGTTTGTGCTTTTAGTGACTCGGATTGTAATATAAACAATGACTAGTACTAGTTGCAGCCGTTGTATAATTGTATTATGCCCAAATAGGGGTAAAATAAACCCTCTATGGTGGCATATGAGCAAGAAATTAAATTTTAAAGCCCGGACCTGTCTATTTTCCCATTCGTCAAACGATAATGTTGCAGTGCGCATGTCTAATAGTTCCCAGTTTTGTTTACATGCGCGAGGCCATAAAACTGCCACATTCGTGATTATTGTTTGTTTATCTAAAGGTAAATTGTCTATGGTAGATACACATCAATAGAAAGCACTAGAATGATAAGTCTTAGAGAAGAACGGTTTTTACATTATCTCATTTATTTTTAATTTTTTACTGAAAGAAAGTGTTAAACTTTTAAACCGAAAGATTTTGTTCATAATATACATTATATAGTATTTGTATTTTTAATTACAATGACAATTTATTATCACGGATAACGTCAGGTTTGTTGATACTAAAAAATGTTGATAATACATTGATACATTTTTTGACCTTGAAGCCACATTGAAAATTAGGAGGGTTTTTATACAAGGTTAAAGCAATAAGTGTGAAAATAAATTTTTATTAACTGGCATCAGACGTAAATCAATTTGTGATTATGCAAAACGCAATCTGCTCTAGAATTATTTTATTTTAATTATACAGGGTGGAATTTTTAACTGGAATAAATTCTTTTTTATTTGCTAAAAAAATACCGAACTACATCTGCATTTATTTTGTGTCTAATTAATACTTTGTGTAGTGAAAGTAAGATAATACATTCATAAATCAACACTAACCTCAAAAGTATGTTAGAACTTAATTGTTTTTACTAAATATCCACAAATCGCCACATATTGTCGTATGCCTCCCGAGTACAGCATTGTAGTATAGGAAAAAATTTTCTTACTATAAAGTAACTGATAAAACAGCACAAAATACTACAACAAATAATTCACTTTTTCTAAACAAAGTGACCATCGGAATGCGGCATCAAGTAAACAAGCAGCCTTATTAATAATATGTTTTTTTTTTTCGTTTTAAACAGTCTGCGCTGACAAAACCCAAATTAGATATCAATTGTTGCTAAAATGTCCAGGTTTTGTTTTCTGGCTTTCTGGATTACCGAAATGTAAAGTAAATAGTGGGTCGTATTTCCTATTTTATGCCCTATCCAACGAGCTATGACGTACATACCAGGGTGAAAAGTGCTCTCTTTCCACCCGGGTAAATGTAACTTTGCAACTGGAGAAATGTTAAAGTTTTAAAAAGTCATAAAGAAATGTCAATATTACATATATGGTTGTAAATAAAATATTATGTTCTTCTAGGTTTCATTCATTATTCTAAATATGTATATTTATTTTTTATACGTACATATTTTTAATTTATATTTTATATATTATATACAGGGGTCCATTTTGGGTCCTTCAATGTTTATAATATTTATTAATGATATGGTTATTAATCTTAACAGTGATGGTCTTCTTTATGCCGATGACAAGAAAATCAATGCTCGTATTCGTAACCTTGCAGGCTGTAAAAGACTTTAATTGTCCATTGACATGATATATAGATACTGTGTTCAAAATAAATTGCCGTTAAATATCATCAGTAGGTGTTGCATAATGATAATGACCTTTTTAAATAAAACGACATACCATTGTGTATGATTACAAAATTAATAATATTACAGTAGAAAGAGCTGAGACTTTTTGTTATTTGGCTGTATTATTTTACAGTAAACTATCCACACAAATGACCTTGTTGCGGCCTGTCATAGATCTCTAGGTTTAATAATAAGACATTCTCGTGATTTTTTAAATTGTCATACATTAAAAATATTTTTTTATGTTTATATATGTATTTGTAAGATCTAAATTGGAGTATGCCTCGGTTGTATGGTCTCAATATTATCAAATGTACCTTAATCGCATTGAAAGGGTTAAACGACGTTTTCTAAAATATCTATGATTTAAAATTGATGGTCAGTATCCTAAAATCGGTATTCTATAAGAAGCCTTATTGCAAAGGCACTCGTTTTGCTCCTTAAAAGATCGACGTAAAGTTTCTCAACTTAAATTTCTCCATAATATCTTGCATAATAGAGTTGAATGCAGTGATATATTAGAAAACCTGCAATTCCTCGTCCTTAGAACACGTCATTCCCACACTTTTATATACCAACCGCGCGTACCAATATCAGTAAATACTCCCCTATTTATCGATTGTGCGAAAAAAGCTTATTAAAGAGCCCCCTCAAAATTTAATGTGTACTTTCGTTTTCATTTGGCCACCCTGTATAGTTCCCGAAGACTTTACATGATTACTGTAATATTATTACAATGTCAATCCCAAAATAACTGAAGTAATACCACTTATTATTTATTGAATTACAATAATAATATTCTGATCTTGTTAGGATTGTTAGTAATTATGTAATACTAATAGTTTAGGGTCATCAAATTTTTTTTTATATTTGCTTAAACGTCCTCGTAGTTCTTTTGCAAATAAATTAATTATTATCAACTTTAAACGGATAAGTATATCGGTATAAAAGCGTTACCTCCGAAAAACTTGAATGAGAATAATTTGAAAATAAGCTTAAATTATAAAACATTGATTGAGTTTAAAAGAAAATGGTGTTTTCTCTAGATAGATTTGTCGGAAAAGTTGCAATTGTAACAGGTGCTTCTGCCGGTATTGGGGAAGCTATAGCGGAGGACTTGGTCAAAAATGGAGTTATTGTAAGTATTACATCATATTCATATCTCACAAGAAAATATTAAGGAGATACAACATTTTAAAAAATTAGAACACTTTATTAATCCATAAGTTTATTAAAGTTAAAAGAAAAGATCATTACATTTTTTAAACTCTAACTTAAGAGGAAGTAACCCCTTTACCACAATGAAAATTGCCGAACGTTTTGCTGGTCAAACGAAAAGAGAAAACAAAAATTGGTATTAAGAAAATAAATTCTACTTTAAATACCCCATCCAGAAATCCAGAAAAGTAAATGACGATCGAAAATATTCCCAAAATTTTTTTTAGAAATTTTTTTTATTTTTAGTAATTTTGTAATATCTTTAACAATTCCTTATTGATCAAAAGCAAAATGACTTTCCCGGGTGTAGAATGTTGTACCAAACAATTTTTCTTAAAGCCATTTTTCAATATCGGCCTTACTTTTTTCTCAAAAACGTTGGGCGCGTAAATCTACTTTACACGCTTAAATTCGCTTTACGCGCCCAACGTTTTTGAGAAAAAAGTAAGGCCGATATTGAAAAATGGCTTTAAGAAAAATTGTTTGGTACAACATTCTACACCCGGGAAAGTCATTTTGCTTTTGATCAATAAAGAATTGTTAAAGATATTACAAAATTACTAAAAATAAAAAAATTTCTAAAAAAAATTTTGGGTATATTTTCGATCCTCATTTACTTTTCTGGATGGGGTATTTAAAGTAGAATTTATTTTCTAAATACCAATTTTTGTTTTTTCTTTTCGTTTGACCAGCAAAACGTTCGGCAATTTTCATTGTGGTGAAGGGTTTACTTCCTCTTAAATTCTGTTGGGTAGGTATATGAATAATATGCATTATAATACTTATGTAAATTATTTGTAATATTACAAATACTTTTCTTAAAAATAAATTCATTTTTTAATTAAACCATTGCTAACGTTTTGGAGTAGTTCACACCATCATCAGAAGTTAGTTCATATATAATAATTTTTATTAAATACAAAAGAGGTAAAATAAGTTAAGTTTATTTTGACAAATTTAAATTTACTATGAGATTTTATAATAATTATGACGTCCGGAATTTCTAAAAGTGTGGGTACAAATAATTTTTTTTTTTTATTTACAGGTAGCTGGTTTAGCAAGAAGAGTAGAGCGAGTTGAGGAATTAGCTAAAAAACTAAATGGGGAAAAGGGAAAACTGTATGCTTTTAAATGTGACATGACAAATGAACAAGACATTGTTTCAACATTTAAGCAAGTTGTTGGCAAACTAGGAAACATTTCCATTTTGGTAAACAATGCCGGTATGATGAAGGTATCCGATTTAATTTATGGACAGACAGAACAGTGGAAAACTACACTTGGTAAGTAGATAATATTAAGCGGCGACCTGGGGACGGAAGAAAAACTAGTCTAATTTCTAAAAGGATAAAAATTATAAAATATAAGATACTAAAAGTAAAATTGTGGAAGAGTTAGAAATCCTAAATTCAGTGGCGGCTCGTGCCATTTTAGTGAAGTAGGGCCAGGTAAACCCTTAGCGCCGCAGGCAAAAAAATTTTGGGTGCCACGCCCTTTTTTGTTAATAGTTCTTGCTTTTAAAGTAGGAAAAATAAGCAAAAAGGCACCTAATTTAATTTATGAATTTACAATCATATCTTGAATATACCTAAACACGATAACAAGTTGAAACACAAAAGCAATGTCAGTGGTTTCATCTGCGATAAACGGAGAGTCCTTTATTTCTTTTATGACTTCATCATGATACACATCTAACATACAGTCCAGAAGTTCATTTTGTAGGGGTTTTGATGTTCCTTTAAATACTTTCGATTTTTCAATATGATCTTTAAGAGTTTTGTCTAATTCTGAGCTGAAATTTATTAATTCACGAAATATGCCTCTATTTTCCGACGTCTCTTTTTCGTCATGACCTCTCAAAGCCAACTCAAATGCACCACAAAACCGAACGCAGTTTATAATTTGGTTTAATATGTATCTGTTTTTATCAATTTGTTCGTTTTTCTTCATTATTTCATTGTGATATGCAGAATTTAATTGAGTTTTAATGTTAATTTTACCAAGCATACTGAAATTAAATAATAATATATTGTTTAAGTGTACCTTCGATTTCTTCATTTTGTCCCAGAAATGGACCAAATCATCTGTACCTTTTTGGGACCAAGTTTTCTTCCCACCAAATAAAACACACATAAAACAAAATAGTCTATTAGATTCATCACAACCGCACACCCAAGTATTTTTTCCATAAAGTTTCCTTTAAAAATCTAATAGTATTCATTACTTATGTATTTCTAAAATAAAAAGTTCGTTAACCCTACATTAAATCAGCCGCCGGCCGAACGAAAACAAATCGGGACGCGACGCGAACATCAGCTGTTTGAAACGTCTAACATCAAACGGTCAAACGAAGAGAGCCTGGCTACCCGTCGAGATTTTTGCCTGCTTGCATTCAAGGTAATTTTCCAACGTTTTTTATTGAGATGATTGCGTTTCGTCATCTCCCGTGTGCCTCGTCGCGCTTGGCGCGGAACCTACGTTACCGTTTTACGCATAATCGCTTCCTTTTAGATGGAAATTTGCACCCGACTGTGTTCCATTTTTAAATTATTTTGCTAATTGCTTTAAAAACGAGAATATTAATTTTAATAGGTTTTGGTAATTTGTAAAGGGCAGGACGCTAGACAGGAGGGCAGGTAGTGCCATGGCACTGTGGCTCTACCCCACGAGCCGCCACTGCCTAAATTGCCGCATCTGTAAGAGATTTATAAATCGGTATTCCATTTCTGTTCTAGCTAAAACCCTTTTTTTTCCGTGTTTACTGGGTTGCCTGACCTATTGCCCTATTTTTATATTTATCATCAAAACTCCTACTGGGTCTTAGAATTAACCAAAAAAAATATTTTTTGTATTTGCAGTAATGCCCTAGTGTGTTTTACCCCACCCAGCATCATAATTCGCTCCAAAAGTTCCGTAAGTTTATTATTTTTTAAAAAGTTTTGCTGTCAAATTCGTCAGCCATCAGTGTTTTTTATTTCAACACGAGTATGATATAAAGCACTTTCTAGCCAAGTTAACTGTCCTATTTTACTCATTTTCATAGGTGATCGTAGGAAAAGTAATATACAATATGACAATACCTACATATAATATACCGAATTTAAATATACAGTAGCAGTTGCTATGGAAAAAATCCTGCACAAATGTCCGGTTTCTTCTAGCTGACTGACCTTTAAAGCCTTGCAGTAAGTTTGTGAAACAAGATGCAAGACACACACAGGCATATACGAAATTTCTGCGAATATTTGGTATCAAGACCAGCCTTAAAATTGAAACTTTCTAGTTAATACAGATGTTAAACCTTTATACAAAGAGTAATTAAGTTTCAGAATTTTATATGCTTTTGTAGATTTACGTTTAGTAAAACGAAATTATAATTAAAAAAAAAAAGAATGGCGACTGCGTCGCTAACCCTATATCTCTTGAATTTTAAAAAGTATCAGTAGTCGTCGCTTTTAATCCTTCAACTCTTTCACCTGCGGTAACAGAAAAGGAAAGATAACTATCTTACCTTTTAAACATGAAAGAATTGAATATTGTTAAAGTTATTTGTAAAAAGATCAACTTTCGTTAAAAAAAAACAGCAAAAACCCGAAAAAAAGTCGCGCACTCGCACTTACTTACATTCGAGGATGAACGACAACACAACCCATGCTTACTGACCTGAAACAAAAGAGAAAATCTATTAGTTATGTTATTTATGTACTTTTAAAGCAAATTGTTTTTTTCTTTGGATTATACGGGATAATTTAACTGATTAACCTAGGCCAAGATACAGTAAGAAAAGGTAACTATAAGCAATTTTAAAAAATATTGGAATAACATGGCTCACAGTGTATTGGGCATTCATTTTTTATTTATTTAGAAAGGAATATTTGTATTTATTAACCAGATCTTTGACGTGTGGTAGTCTACCGACTCAAGACTGAAAACATTCGTGTTCGGATAAATTTTCGAGTATTTGTTAACGAAGATGGATTCTTTATCCACATAATATGTGGCGAAATGTCGGAATATGAAATTTATACAGTGTGTCCAAGAAAGTATGCAACATATGGGAAAGTTTTTATCACCGATTTCTAAGAAAATTTTATTCTTTAGAAAAGTCGGTGCATGCCTTAAAACCATAAATAATATTTCATATTTCACCTGCCGCTAATAGTAAGGGAGTAAATGCCATTTTTTCGAAATTGCCTTAAGTACCTTAATTATTAGAAATACAGCCAAATTTTATATGGAAATGTCCTTGCAAATTAGTAAGTTAGTCCAAATACGAAATTTGGGTTAGGTGTCACAATTTTTAATTTTTTTTTGGTTACTCCCTATTTTCCCCTAAACGGTACACCTCTGGTCGATTTTTGTTTACGCAATTTTAATATATTTATTATATATCTTAAACGTGGGTTTATAATAAAAATGGATTAAGTAATTGCAAATTTTTTAAAACCTTTCAATGTTACGAGTTGGTTCAGATATTAGCGTGTTGCACGCCTACTTAAACACATTTTAGCCAACTTATGTTCTAAACAAAATGATGATAGAATCCAACTCTATTCATATTACTGGAAATAATTAAAAATTTATTTGTCATTTTCACCCAGTAAGCTGAAGTCCAAAAACCTATTTTAAAGAAATGCATATAAAAAAAATTAAAAATTGATACACCTAACTCAAATTTCGTATTTGGACTAAGTTATTAATTTGCAAAAATATTTCCATATAAAATTTTGCTGTATTTCTAATAATTAAGGTACTTTACTCTTAAGGCAATTTCAAAGAAATGACATTTGCTCCCCTACTATTACCCGCAGGTGAAATATGAAATATGCATTTATAGTTTTAAGAAATGCACAAAGAGAAAAAATGATAAAATTTTTTGAGAAATCAGTGATTAAAAACGTTACCATACGTTGCATACTTTTTTGAACACACTGCATATATCTATATAAAAGTGTGGCGTCGGGGTATGGAGCCAATTTTTATTGGATTTATTTTACGGAGGTATCAATTATGTTGAAGTTAAGTTTTTAGAGCAATATGAAAAAGTTGTTACCAACATAGCATTTTCAGCGGAAATTCTCCAAATACAGTTCGAGAAATAAAAACAACATAAGCACAATTTTTCCAAAATTTACGACAGCCCTACTTGGGGATATAGTATTCAATTTTTAACAACGCTTGGAATTATGCTTGCAACAAGATGGTGGTCATGTGAAGCATATCATACATCAACAATTACTACTTTTGTATTTATGTATAAATACAATTCTAGTTTAATATTAAATACATTTTTTAGTTTCGCTATCCTTTACTTATTGTCATACTGTACTTACCCTTAAATTTCCTTTCTTTTAGATACGAACATTTTAGGTCTTTGCATTGCCACAAGAGAAGCAGTCCAAAACATGAAAGCCAATGGAACGAAGGGTCATATTGTACACATAAACAGTCTCCTTGGCCATAAAACGATGGATTTTCCAGGAATTAACGTATATGGGGCATCAAAATATGCCGTCACTAATTTAGCCGAAACTTTAAGATTAGATATTAATAGGGAAAAGTTGGAAATAAAAGTTACTGTAAGTATATTTTTTTGCGTTGTGTTTTAATATCAGGATTTGCGGATTTAAATATAATAAGTCATTGACACAATTCCCTGTATCAAAATTCCATGTAAATAATTAATGATACATAAATGTGATTCCTAATTCACTTGTTTATTTATTTTTTTATTTTCTAGAGCGTTAGTCCAGGAAATGTAAAAACTGAATTCCAAGCTGTTGCAGGTTTTCCAGGTGGTGAATTACCATTTGCACCTTTATTCGCACCAGATGTATCTGACGCTGTTATTTATGCCCTATCTACTCCTCCACATGTTAATGTAAGTATAGAAATAAACTTCTGTAGATATTTTTTGTATGAATGGTTGAGGCAGAGATCCTAACGTCATCAGTCGGTATTTTTGCGTATTTTTATTAGAGGCCGTATTTTTACTTATTTTCTTCAGTAAATAATTCAAAATTTTAAAAACTGAAACCGTAGTTTTTTCTTTTCTTTATGCGGTATAGAGTAAAAATCAAAATGTAGTAAAAAACGTATTATTTATATTTTTCCACTGGTATCTTGACAGGCCAACGCATGCAATTTTTTTAAAAATATTTGTTTTAGCGCTCATAAAACGAAAACTCCAATGTATAAATTTACCTTCAATAAATAAAATGTTATAATATTTTAAATATAATTTTGATAGCCTTGCAAGCAACGCAAGGTGCCTGATGAAAAATAACCAAATCGACCATCTTAAAAACTTTAATGTTTCAATTGCGTTTAATACAGTTAATACTTTAAAACATCAGTTAGTTAAAATTAAAGGCAAAACAGATCGTTCACGCGTTAAATTATCATTATTGTTCAGCGGTTTATGTCGTTCTACTGGGGTGCAGGAACATCTCAGCCTTGTCAATAAATATAAACATTCGGATGTCACCGAAACTAAGTCTGCTTTTGCAGATCATCTGCTCAATTCTGAAATACACTTTTCTTCCCCTACAAATATGAAAATTTTACACGAATGTCCTAAAGGCAAAAAGTTAGATCTATTGAAAAAAAATGGAAATTATTAAGAGCATTATACTTATACTTGTGGTAATGATATAAGGTGCCTTCGGGTTATATCGCCCAGTCTGAAATATCGTCCGCTTTCGAATTACCCTCCTAATCCATATATTTTGACCAGCCACTAGCAAGGATCGGTCGTAGTAGTAACCAATCGAAATTGCCTGATGAAATCTGCAATACAAACCAATACATTCCACCGCTAACGGCGAAAATGTTCAACGTATTCCGTTTTTATAATATTATAGTTGTTTTAAATAAGGTTTAACTTCTGGTGAAATAGTTTGTAAGGTAAGAAATACCCAACTAGCAAAATTATATTTATAATGATTGTATAAACCACTACACAAGGAAAGTTGATAAAACCAAATTATTTTTAAAGGGGGTTTTAAACCGTAATACGATAGCTATACAACCAAAAAAGGCCCATTTTTATAAAATATTTTAATTCTATAGTGTCTGTATTGTAAGGCTATACAGTCATTATACAATTCATATAGGTATATTTAAATAACACTTATAAAACTGTTATATAGATATAGTCTTGGGCTGCCTTATAAATTGCATTTATTTTAAACAACAATTTCATTTTATAATGTTGAAGAACTACACCAAAATATCGCAAAATTGCTGTATAACCCAGGTCTTGCAAAATAATATGGATAACATTTATAAGTTAAAATGGCGATGGAATATTTCTAATAAAAAATATTTTGTAATGATAGAATCTTTGACAATCGGCATTAAATGACGAATCTTATGTGCCCGGCAACTTTTTCTGACAAAATATATATACTTTTACAGTAAAAAATGCAAGCGCCTTCTCTTTGTCGTAAATTTGGGTTTATTACGATAACAAATATTTAACGAAAAAAGTAAAAATTTAATCTGCAGTATATTTTACACCAGATTTAATAAGTGGATGATAGAATAATTATGTAATTATGGTCTTTGTCTAAAAAAATTGATATTTTTCGTGTATTTTTTGTTTAAGAAAATAACATTTGAATAATGGCGTCAGTCGAAATAGCGAAAGGAAGTAAAAAATATGGTGGATTTTTAATACAATGTTTTCGTTCTCTTTTCGTCATTATACGACGCTTTGGTTGAATAATATTGTCTAATTATACGCTAAAAAGTCGTTTGGTTCTTTTTGGGTCATTATAGGAGACTTTAGTGGTGTAATGTTGCCTATGCAGGTGCTAAAGAAACCTTACATGAACGCTATCTATACCGTTTTTGAAAGGTTGCCAACTCTTAATTAGGTAGGTACCTAGGTGTATTATAATACTAGACAAAAGTCGAAACCCATTTTTAAATTTTGGGACCATTATGAGCCAACCATGTCCAAAGTAATTAAGTAAGAGGATTTATTTTATTTTATAGTTTGTTGACTTGACTACTTGTGAATTTTAAAGACGTGTTTGTCCCCTTCTCTGTTTTCACCTCTATTTTTAGGTAGGATCTAGAATATATTATGTTATTATATACATTTTGTCAATGAAATTGTATATCGTCATTTTTGTTCTATAAACGGAAATGAGGTTAAGTTGTATAACGCGGTGTTAGTAAACATTTTATTCTAATAAGATACATTTTAATGTTATAAGAATTTTATAATAGTGACAATTTCTAAGATTATGAACGTCTATAAAATAGTTTTAAAGTAGTTCTGTAAGAGTTGTATTGTCTTAATATTATACTAATTTTTATAAATTATTTTAAAGTAAGCTACACAACTTCTTATTCAATGTGTATAAAGCTATTTTATAACTGTTGTATAAGAGTATTGACAAATACTATACAGTTTATATATACATCTTTTAGAACTATTTTAAAAGGGCCGTGTAAAATGTGATATAAATAGTTATGCAATACTAATAAAACACAGATACTCCTGATTGCCGTTTCTACTATAATATTTGTTGTATATTCATTCTTACAACGATATTATGGGATAATTTGGTTCGTTCGCTAGAATGGTTTTAACTATCGGCATTATAGAACTAAAGTATTCTTTAAATAGCACTAACGAACACCTATATAATACTTTTGTCGTTTTGGATATCCATATTGCTAGTTGGGTATAGCTTAATTTATTCACCATCGTTAGGTCTTGCACTTTAAAGTATATGTCATTGTGTGGAAGCAAGTTTTTTGAAAGAAATACATAACCTTAAAATGTAAACTAAACATAAGTGTTCGTCGTAGTGAGTCATGGGCGATAATATAGTAACGGGTTGAAATACCACCCATTTCTCATATTTTTTAAAAGTTCAACTTTTGTCGGAAAGAAATTTTTTTTAAATATTTTGTTATGCTGGTTATCGACAAATATAGTTTTCTTTTGCATCTGACACATTTTTTCTTCCTGTATCTAAAAATGAAATTTCTGAAAAGCATATAATAGACTTAGGTGGGCGGTATTACCCATAGGCACCTTATTTAATTTCGAACCCAATTTGATCTTCAATAATATTAGCAAATGATTCGGATTTGTTTTTAACACGGTTTTATTAGCTTCACCTGTAGGGGAGAGCAAGGCAATATGACATACTATCTTTTGAAAATCAATTTTTACTAAACCAAAAGGTATATTAGGTTTTATTCTTTGTTTTTAATATGGCCTCTTAACGTTTTAAGTGAATAAAAATATTTTACTTGTAAGAATTGCTACATTTAGGAAAAATTTTAAAAAATAACAAGCATTACAAAAACCATTTAACCTTAAAGGGTAAGGCAAATTGACATACCAAATTTTTCCCTTAAAGGCAAAATGACATGGTTGTATGAAATTAACTGTCCAGTGAGTAAAAAAACAAATAACAATGCGTAAGTGTAAAATGTCTACTTATATTTTAAGTTTGTTGTACCTACATTAACGAAATTTAAAAAAAAATATATTGAAACAAAATATGAATAAATTAAGAACGACATAGTGCTATACAGGCAAAACGACACACTGCTATGTCATTTTGCCCAATGTGCAATATAAAGAATAAATATATTTTCTAGGTTATAATTTTATTCAATCATTTAAATGTTAGTGTAATAATAAAACTAGAGGGCTAATAGTTGTGGGTTAACAGTAAAACATTGGCAGCGACCTTATATATTTTAACCAAAAATATTTCAACAATCACTTACCTTGATATTTTACATAGGAAAATACACAAACTGTCTAGAAAACAACAAACGATCGACTATGCTATTTTATTACGATTGACGATCTTGGCGGTATTAAGATGTGTTTTGTAATAGAGAACTCAACACGAATGTAATCGAACTGGGCCGAAAACAGGTAATATGTCATTTTGCCTGCTATGCCATTATGCCTTGCTCTCCCCTATGTTTGTTTATAACCGACTTCTTTGAACCCGATTTTGACCCACTTTAAACGGTCAGATTTAATTTAAATTTTGTAGACTTATCAAGAACCGCTGACAATACAATAATCTAGCTTAATCTACTCAAAAAAAAATTTTCTTAATAATAACTCAATCTAAAAAATTAAAAATCACGCTTTAATAAATTAATCAACCTAAAAAGCGGAAAATAAATATAGTTTAAAATAATTCTTGAAATTCTGCCTATATTAAGAATTTCAAGAATAAATTTTAACTATATTTATTTTCCGCTTTTTAGTTTGATTAATTATTAAAGCGTGTTGTTTAGTTTTTTTAAACTATATTTATTTTTCATTTTTTAGTTTGAGTTATTAATAAGTCTAAAAAATTTAAATTAAATCTGACCGTTTAAAGTGGGTCAAAATCGGGTTCGGGTTTAATGTCACTATTAAGACCGATCCTTTGTGTCTTTCGATTTCAATTAATTGCTTATAAGTCCACAACTTGACTAGTTAGGTATAGATATAATATACAAAAAAAAGAGCTAATTTCAGTAGCTTTTCAAATCAGTGATAATATACAGGATGTTACATCTAAAAAAATATACTTATGGTCACCTTTTCAAGTAAACAAATTAACTATATTTTTAAACCACCCTGTTTATCGCAACTACGATTTGGGCATAGGGTTAAAGCCCCTAGGTATTAGTTAACTGTTTACCAAATTTCAGGGTCTCAATTATCAGAGTTAAAAAATATCAACATTTTTTTAAGTTAATGTTTTTCGTCAAAAAAATTGGAATTTAATTATTAGACAGTTTTCGTTGTCTTTTAAAAGCGATTCCGATAGCCGCTATTTGACAACTTTGACATTTGAGCTGTCATTTATCGTTATCGTTACGGATAAGTGGCGGGAGCTAACGGACGGAAGACAAAGCCATAGCGAAAACGGAACGCATGCGTAATGACCATTTTTTTGATCGGAAATAAAGTTTGCATTCAGCATTATTATAGTTTTCTAAATTGAAATTTCCATACAACTGTCGATACTGAATGTCCTGGCGATCAAGCACCTTCAAGAGAAGGGCATAATCCAAATCCGAATCACTGGATGAGTCCAATAAAAGCAACCTTTCGTCTATCATGATGTTTTAAAAAAAAGATAACACAAAACGTAGATGAAAATATGAACACAAACCATTAAAGATAGGTTATGTTATATTTGTTATGTTTACTGTCGATTCGACTTAACGTTAACGTTAAGCGAATTGAACGAAAACTATTTTTACGATTTGTCAAATAGCGGCTTCGTATTCGTATTCGTTATGGTTAACCGTTTGAATTTGCCAATAAAACGAAAACTGTCTATTATTGTAGAAACGGTAAGAGATATGGTAAAAATCTTGAATACTCTCGCAAGATGGGGGCAAAGTCACGTGACACTCTGTCAATTTTGGTCTATTAAATTTTTATAAGTTGGCATGAATTACAGGACCGGACTTAAAAATTATACCTGTGATACCTTCTAAAACAATTTATGCAATAGCCTCCTCGGTTCCACCGCTTTAATATTGCCAAATAATAAGTAATAGGTACCTAATAATTTCTTTTGAAAGTTTTGTTTTATAAATATTATAATTTAAGGTAGGTAGTAATAAGCATGCATTTCTATATGGTTTAAAGATAAAGTGTCAAAATAGATTTAAAAAGTTTATAATATTATAAAAATCCAAACCTTAAAAATACTAAACTAACTGAAACACAACTTAAAATAGGATTCTGTCACTCATATTTAGAACAGCTTTTTTTTTTGTTTTATTTGTTCAGATTATACCTACAGGTAAAATACCTACAGTTCAACATAAACTAATGGAATTCAAGTTATTACATTCACTGTCAAGAAAATCCCCATATATGACTTACGTAAGGTACGTAGACCCAAATATGGTTTTTATAGAATTTGTTGGCTATGGTACGGTTACATTTCTAAACTTGTATGTGGGCTAACATAAAGTTAAAAGTTTCAATATAGCCAGGGATTTAATTTTTCTGGTGGAAACCCTACTTGAGTTTTTGACTTACATAAGGTACGTAGACCCAAAAGTGGTTTTTATGGAATTTGTTGGTTATGATACAATTACATTATTTCTAAACTTGTATGTGGACTAACATAAAGTTAAAAGCTTCAATATAGCTAGGGATTTAATTTTTCTGTCAATGGAAACCCTAATTTAACAGTTTTTGACTTAACGTAAGGTACGAAGACCCAAATACGGTTTTTATAGAATTTGTTGGTTATGATACAGTTACATTCCTAAACTTGTATGTAGGCTAACATAAAGTTAAAAGCTTTAGTTTAGCCAGGGATTAAATTTTTCTGTCAGTGGAAACCCTACTTTAACAGTTTTTGACTTACGTAAGGTACGTAAACCCAAAAGTGGTTTTTATGGAATTTGTTTGTTAAAATGCAATTTATTGATACAGTTACATTTCTAAACTTGTATGTAGGCTAACTTTATGTTAAAAACTTTATTTTATTGTCATACAAACAATAATAATAGTAATGTCAAATAATAATATCACTTATGTTAGGTACGTAGACACAGAAAATAGAATTATATATTTGTTCGCTATCCTATTACATAATAATATGGTTAGCTATTTTAACTATTATAGTAACATAATTTTACTTACTATTACCTTACTATTGCCAAACAATAATAATATTTACTAATAATAATAATAAAAATAATTCCTTCAAAATCAAATAGCTGCTTTTTAAAGGTTAATATGGAAAGCTGTTTTGGCATTTGGCAGAACTAGGCGATACCCGGTTTTATCAACCTATCCGGTTTTGTCCAACTCTCCCCTACCTACCTAAGTCAGGGAAATACTTAATTTCTACTTATTTTTCTTGAAACAGAAAAGGATATCTAGATAATGTAAAATGCAAAAATTATACATTAGAAACCTAACCTTAACGAACAAACATTTTAAGAACAAAAATTTTACAAACTAACTTTTCGGCAATAACGGCGTTCAGATGAAATAAAACTTATTACTTATCGATGAAATCAACTAACGAGCAAGGCACACATTAATAATTATGATCCCTAATGAAAAACAATTAAAAAATTTTAACCTGTATCTAAATTTTTGGTCAAATGAATAATAATTGTAGGTACTTACAATTAAATGTAACAAAAACGCAATTCATAACTCGGTGGTTGGGCTCATTACGGTCCGCTACAAATCTCGGGATATTATTATGTCCAAATATCAGCTGATCGATGACAAATAACCGCTGTCATCTGTTTTAAAACGAGACTATTCGTGATATTTAGTATACGATAATATTAAAGAAAGGTGTTAAGAAACTAATAGGAGTTGTGAAATTAAAATACAGAGTGTTCTATTTAAAATATCGAAGTTGCTACTAATTTTTGCTAGAAGTGGCCACACAGTTTAGTCAAAGATATTTTAGATAAATAGAGCATGTCCGTTTATGTGGGTGATCAATCGATTTGTTACCTGGTTCGTCATATTATATGTCTAACGTACCATCCACCGTGAATCACCCTGTATATTATTTATAGATACTAACTTTGTATTTTTTGTTTTATAGATTAACGAAGTCATCCTTCAAGCAGTTGGAAGCTAAATTCTAATAAAAAAGTTTTTAAAATTGTATAAATTGTTTAAATAAAATTTTAATGCATTTAGTAATAGGTATGTTTACCCATTATTGAAATTTTTAAGAATATAATATAAGTTCCGTCATTTGTACACTTTTCCTATGCTTTTAGAAGGTATACTATTACATAAATTGCATTAAGCTGAAATGCCAATTGCCAGCCGCGACGATCATTTGCGCTAGTCGTGGGGTACCTTTATGACGCAAAACTTTAAAGTAACCCACAGACTACGTACTTGTTGACAGCTTTGTACGTCATGCCGGTCGACAGATATTATATTTGAACAAAAAACACTCACGAGAGTATTTTGGAATAAATAGTAGTATCGTAATAGCACTAGATGGGATAATTATCGTTAATTGGCTTCTAATATTATATATAACCTAGCTAAAAATTACCTGAAATGTTTTTTAATGCTTTTCTTATCTTTCTTTGTATCACATTCCTGCGTACTGTGATTAGGAAATATATGGCTCAAATTGTCAAAATATAACAGAAAATATTTAATCTTTCGTTTTTAAATTAAACAACTCTCAACAACAAGAAAACATTTTGCTAATAAATCCTTTTTATTGTGTCACATTACTCACATTAGAAAGCAAATGTTTTCAATTTTCAATGATGGTCAAGTTTATAGTACGAAACGCTAATATCTCATTGAAATTATTACGACGAAAAATGCAATTTTTACCTTATTTTGACACATCATATTATTTCCATCTATCGATTTGTACACGGTGCTCTATTCGAATCGTCGCGTGGTAACTTTCAACAAATTGTCACAGGAAAATTCAAATAGAAATCGGATATATCTTTTATCCTGTTTTTTGCGTCAAAATAAATTAATTTGAAGAAGTAGTTCATGCTTAAAGTGGAGTTGAAAGTATAGGAAAGAAAGAAAAAACTAAAAGTCTTCCTCCATAAAATTT
Source organism: Polydrusus pterygomalis (assembly GCA_963969555.1). Lineage (NCBI taxonomy): Eukaryota > Metazoa > Arthropoda > Insecta > Coleoptera > Curculionidae > Polydrusus > Polydrusus pterygomalis. Next base: position 144,794,120 of record OZ018375.1, read on the forward strand.
CATAGAATACCTATAGAAATTCTTTAGGGGTTTCTACATTCAGGAGACATAAAATTTATATAGTGCTGATGGTATTAGCCGAAGAGAAAATGGTAAAAAACCTTAATGGAGCTTATATGGCATTACAAATTTGAAATTACTAAATATAAAGAAATATACAGTGTGTCCAAAAAAGTATGCAACATATGGGAAAGATTTTTATTACCGATTTCTCACTCTTTTCTAACAATTTTAGTATTAATAATTCCTTTCCTTCCTATTTTATTTAAACTCGAAAAAGGTGCCAGAGGAGGTACAGATAAGGTATTCACACTTTGTGGGGAAGGTCTAAGAGGATTGAGAACTATATCGGACAAAATATTAACTTTACTTGTTTTGATAGGAGATGCTTCATTCATTTTGATTCCACCTGTTCTGTAATACAATAATATATAATCAGCAGTAATGAAAATATTTAGTTAGTACTTGCATTGCTGCTTATTATTTGTGCAGCATTGAATACATTCTGAATTTATGCAAATTTATGTACCTATGTCAATAATTTTAGGTAATTTACTTGGTTCCAGTACCTAATCAATCAAACTTGGGTAAATTGTGGGTCAGATTATTAACTGCATCATAAAATCTGCTGTAACTGCACCAGAGGAAACCATTTTTTTATTTATGCTCCAAGCTCCAAGTTTTCTGAAACATTATTATTTATGAAGAAAAATTAGAATTTGTTCATTTTGAAACTAACTTAACCTTATTCTTTATGTAAACCATTATGATAAATTATATTTTCTGGGAATAATTTTCAATGATGGTCAAGTTTATAGTACGAAACGCTAATATCTCATTGAAATTATTACGACGAAAAATGCAATTTTTACCTTATTTTGACACATCATAATTAATTATTTACATCTATCGATTTGTACACGGTGCTCTACTCAAATCGTCGCGTGGTAACTTTCAACAAATTGTCACAGGAAAATTCAAATAGAAATTGGATATATCTTTTATCCTGTTTTTTGCGTCAAAATAAATTAATTTGAAGAAGTAGTTCATGCATAAAGTGGAGTTGAAAGTATAGGAAAGAAAGAAAAAACTAAAAGTCTTCCTTCATAAAATTTCATAGAATACCTATAGAAATTCTTTAGGGGTTTCTACATTCAGGAGACATAAAATTTATATAGTGCTGATGCTATTAGCCGAAGAGAAAATGGTAAAAAACCTTAATGGAGCTTATATGGCATTAAAAATTTGAAATTACTAAATATAAAGAAATATACAGTGTGTCCAAAAAAGTATGCAACATATGGGAAAGATTTTTATTACCGATTTCTCAGAAAATTTTATTCTTGATAAAAGTTGGTGCATGCCTTAAAATTATTAACGCATATTTTATATTTCACCTGCGGCTAATAGTAAGGGAGCAAATGCAATTTTTTCTAAATATCACTAAGACTGGACCATAGACAATTTACCTTTAGATAAACAAACAATAATCACGAATGTGGCAGTTTTATGGCCTCGCGCATGTAAACAAAACTGGGAACTATTAGACATGCGCACTGCAACATTATCGTTTGACGAATGGGAAAATAGACAGGTCCGGGCTTTAAAATTTAAATTCTTGCTCCTATGCCACCATAGAGGGTTCATTTTACCCCTATTTGGGCATAATACAATTATACAACGGCTGCAACTAGTACTAGTCATTGTTTATATTACAATCCGAGTCACTAAAAGCACAAACACATTCACTAACTAAACTACACAAAAACCAGAAATTCATAAATATTAAACACCAGTCCCACAATCCACGATAGCCGATCCGATAGCTGAAAACTTTAGAAAACTACAAGGAATCCGCAGAGAAAAGAAACCTTAAAACACAACAACAAAAATGGCGGCCGAGCCGGTTCTGGAGAGTATTCTTGAGCGCGTCGATTATTGTCGATAAAGTAGGACGGCCGATAACACGAGGTTTGTGCGCATGCACGAAGGTTCCCCGAATGAAGACAGCTGACCGACGAGTCATGCGCTCGGACGTATTTTTTTACCCATAAAACGTAACTTTTGTTTGCGCAGGAGATAAGCTGTAGGTATCTAAAGGTAAATTGTCTATGGACTGGACTTGACCGTACTAGGTGAAAATGACAAATAAATTATTAGTAATTTGTATAAATAGAGTTGGATTCTGTTATAATTTTTATTAGAACCCAAGCTGGCTAACATGTGTTTAAATATGCGTGCAACACGCTAATATCTAAACCCACCCGTATCATTGAAATCATTAAAAGGTTTGCAACTACTTAATAAATTTTTATAATAAACACAAGACATGATTAAGATATTTGATTAATATATTAAAATAGCGTAAAGAAAAAATCGACCAGAGGCGTACCGTTTAGGGGAAAATAAGTAGATATTAAGAAAAAAAAAATTGAGACACAACTCAAATTTCGTACTTGGAGTAATTTTTTTATTTGCAAAAACATTTCCATATAAAATGTTGTTGTATTTGTAGAAATTAAGGTACTTTACTCTTAAGGTCATTTCGAAAAAATGGCATTTGCTTCCTTACTATTAGCCGCAGGTGAAATATGAAATATGCATTTATAGTTTTAAGGCATGCACCAACTTTTATCGAGAAAAATTTTTCTGAGAAATCGGTAATAAAGAAGTTTCCCATATTATGTTGAAAACCTTTTTGGACACACTGTATAAAAAAGTTGAGGAGAGTTAAAATATGCAGAGCATGTGATAAAGGAAGTCTATATAACCAAAGAAAATGAGGAAGAAAAAAAAGGCCTTCTAAAGAGGTGCCGAGGATTTTTTAAATTATTTATATAAAAATATTTGTAGAATTATTGGTAGGTATATCTGTAAGACAGTGTAAAGATGAGAATAGTAATTTTTAGAAGAAATGATGTAAAAAATTTTTTGAAGTGATTTTTGGGGTTCTGTGCTTTAACCCCCATACGATATTACTAGCGAAAATTCTATGCTATTTACCCTAATCCTACCTAATTTATTACGGCCTGTATAACACATTTTTTTTAAAATGCCAATCTTACTTTTATTACAAGCGAAACTTTATGAAGAATAACTTTTTCTCATAAAATAAAAAATAGAGAAGTTTTCCTTTTGGTAACCAAATCAGGGCAGACCCTGTATATATTAGGGCTCGGAATTGTATTCGAATAATTCGAATATTTGAATATGCGACTATTCTAAATTCGAATTTTTTGTTAGTTAAAAAATTCTACTATTCAAATATTCGACTATTCGAAATTCGATTATTTGACTATTCGGTTTATTTTTTAATTTTATTTTCGTTGTGTAAAATGTTTGATTTTTTGTGCTCAATAAATAATCATTTTGTTTAAGAGTTTTTTATTTATTACAGAGTTCTCAAGTTCTCATATCTTGAAATAATTTAACATAATTATTTATTTGTCATCTTACTCTATTCGACAAAATGCACATTATTATTATTCGATAATTTAGATATTAAAAATGACTACCTAATACTTAAAAATGTTCCTTTCTTATGTTTAAGCAGTTAAACTACTTCTACCATGATTAAACGACTGTATTTCGATATTTAAATATTCGACTATTCAAATATTCAACTATTCGAAATTTGACTATTCGACTATTCGAATTATTCGACTATTCGAATACTTATATTTTAAAAATTCCGAGCCCTAGTATATATTATATTCCTGACTATCTAATCAACTAGCTCCCGTAGTTTCCTGACATTATCGCATGTCTCTCCGCTGCAGTTTGTTTTACAAAACAGAACTTTTAATTTAATTTTAAATTAATTAAATTTAATTTAATTTTTATTCCACTGCGTTTTTGTAGAAATGGTGTTTTTGGTTTTTTAATATCTTCTCAATTGTAGAAAATGTAGCCTATTTAAGCTTTCAAGAAGTAAGCCAGTATGTTGATATTGCAAACACCATAGATCTAATTACCTCTACTAAAGCACGATGTAATTTCATGCCATGAAGATTTGTGGATAATTAGATTTTGTGTAACAGTGGTAGGAAATCCTGTACAAGTTAATAATATTTTAAATTATACAGGTTGATCTCAAAAAATAGGGTTAATCAATTTTTTTTATTTATGTGGACTTTTGAATAATTTTTCCTGAAATTGTTTGTTTGTTTCCTGAAAACGTTTTTATGTCCATTCTGCACCTATTTATCCATTTCGCACCGATAAATACTTATTTATGTCAATTCCGCGCCAACGTAAAACAGGCACGGAACGGACGGTGCCGAATGGACATTTTTGACTTTTTAATTTATTCACAAAATCTGGCAACGCTGATTCGAATTATTCTTAGGTTATATTTTGCCGACCTAAATATGCACCATACCATAATCTATTTTTCTAAATGAAATACGTAACGTAAACGGAAAATGCGGTGCAGAGAGGACACGCAAGAAAGTAAGCATTTTTTACTTTCTTTTTTTAATTAACTGTTTTGCCAATATATATCAAAAAACGGGTACTTACCAATATCTTTAAGCGGCGCACAACACTATAACAAAACCAGAAATGATAAAAACGCACTGATGCCAAACTGACGCTGTCTTAATGTGTGGATTTCGTAGGTGCGGAATGGACATTTTTTCGGGGTGACAGTCCTAGAAAGCTAATAGTGCAAAGACTATTGCGGGTTATCTCGGTTATGTCATTAAATATTTTAGTAGAAGGAATAACCAAATCTATGGTATATTGTTTTTATTATAATTGTATTTTGATCAAACAATTAAATTGTATCCAATTTAGCAGTTGCTACGTAGGACAGGTGCGGAAGTGGACAAGAAGGCTCTTTTTTTGAGAAAATTATCGGGTTATTTATTTTATTTTGTACTCTAAGTGTACTTATATATACCTGCGAAGAAAACTTTGTTATAGGTCCAATTTGCATGATGTCTCAGTTAGAACTCGAGGTATGTTGTCTATCCCTAAATTTAGAACTGCTATATTTCAGCGTTGTTTCTCGTAAGTTTCGGTTAAATTGTACAATAGCATTGACACTGAATTTAAGCGCGATTCCATCCTGTCATTTAAGTCTAAAGTTAAAAGACTTTATATGTGGGCATTTTTAGCGAACTAGGTTTTTTTTTATTTATTGTATTATTGGTTTAATTTATTTATTCAAAGTTTATAAATAATACTCAATTTCCTTTCTTTTTTGTATTATGGCTTGCCAAATATATTATCTGTGGGTAGGTTATATTAGGAAACATTTTGGAATACTTAATAGAATAATTATAAGTCAGTTTTAGTTATAGAGGTAATTTATCAAATATAGTTTGAATATATAGGTCATTTATTTACTTAGGTTATATGCAAGAATAGCCCTAGTGGCTAAATATGGCCTAATTGTAGGTATTCATTTAATTTTGTGAATAAAAGTCGTTTATTATTATTATTATTATTATTATTATTACTTTTTATTGAAAACTAAATTAGTTTATTTATATAAATAATAGCTTGGGCTTTTATATGAATTCTCGACTTTTTGAACAAGGAAGGACAGTTGTATTTCCGTTTTGGCCATGGCTGTGAACCAGTTTTCAAGTTTCTTCAGGATGCTGAACAAAAGGTTTGTTGAGTCGATTTCTGGATCCTCACGCAGAATCAGAGTTGTATCATCAGCAAACATGACTGTGTATAGATTTGTAACATTAGGCAGTTCATTTGTGTATATAAGATATAGTAAGGGCCCCAAAATTGATCCCTGGGGCACTCCTTTCTCCACAGTTTTTACATCTGATTGGATAAGAAGGCCATGATCGTCTCTTTCTATTACACACTGCGTTCTATTTTTTAAGTATGATGTCAGCGGGTCCAGTGCTACATTCCTGATTCCATATTTTTCTACCTTCATTAAGAGTATTTTGTGGTCCACTCTGTCAAAAGCCTTTGATAAATCCAGGAATAAGGCGAAGGGTTGGTCCTTGTTGTTTAGTGCTTGTTGTATTTCCTCATGTGCCTGGTATATAGCTCTGGCTGTTGATTTTTTGGCTCTAAAGCCATTTTGGAAGTCCGAGAGAATGTTTTCCTTGTCCAGAAAATCCACTACCCTATTATTTATAATCTTTCCAAATATTTTACTGACATTACTTAGTAAAGCGATTGGTCTATAATTTCCAATATTATTTTTATCCCCTTTTTTATAGATTGGCTTTATTTGTGCCTGTTTTAATTGTTCTGGAAATATTCCAGTCGAAAAACATAGATTTATAATATGGGATAATACAGGTGCGATTTTCCCTGCAGTCTGCTTTATTAGTGTAACTGGGATTTCATCATAGCCTGTAGATTTCTTATTTTTTAAAGAGTGTATTGTTTTAGACTTCATCTGCCTCTGTTGGTCTCAGAAAGAGTAAATTTAAATTGTTTTTAATTGTAGACACAGCTGAGCTTTCATTTTTATTAAGATCTGGACATGCATGAACAAAAAAACTATTTGCTAGGTTTAATGTCTCTAAATCAGTTGAATTTTTCTGTTTCAGTGTTTTTAGAATATTGTTTTCACTTTTATTGTTTTTGTTTGTTAGATTCTTTACAATATTCCACGTGGTTCTACCAATATTTTCAGAATTCACTATGGTTTTTCTTGTTTCCATTTTTTTGGCCTCTTGTATCATCCTTCTGAATACTCTGACGTACTCTTTGTAGTAATTTTGAGTTATTTCACCCTTTTTCATTTTTAAATATAGAGATCCTTTTTCCTTTGAGGAATTTTTTATGCCTTGTGTATCCAATTTCTGTGTATTTTTGAAAGTTTTACTTTTTTTATTGGAAAGGTGATGTCTAGTAGTTTCTTAAAAACATTGTAAAATTTGTCATAGGCTTTATTAGCATCCGTTTCTCTGTGCACATGCTCAAAACTCACCTCCGACAATTCTAGTTTGAAGTGGTTGACCTTAGCGTTTGAGAAAATTCTCTTTTTTATGTACGTTTTGGATTTGTCAACCACTTCGTTCATTTTTATGCTTACAATCTGTCCTTCGTGATCTGAGAGTGACGAGTGGATAACTTCAGCATGGGATGCCCTTAAGTCAGTAAGGTTTATAAAGATGTTGTCAATAAGAGTCTGAGAGTGGTTTGTCATTCTTGTCGGTTCGTGTATTGTTTGTATGCAATTTAAGCCCTGAAGGAGATCAATAGAACACTCTTTAATTGGAGAACTTTTGAGTAGATCTATGTTAAAATCACCACCCAACATTATATTGCATCGAGAGTACTTGTTAACAATATAATTTAGTAAATTAGAGAGTTGATTAATAACATTTTCAAAAAGACCCTGCGGAGGATGATATATGCAAACAACAACTAATTTGTAAAGCCTACTCACAATAGCGGAGCACTCCAGAGTGCTCTCAATGCTCATGTTAACCAATTGTTCTTCTTCCTGCGTTTCAATATCAAAATCTTTGTGCACCATGATGCATGATCCTCCATGTATTGAATCCTTTCGGGAATATTGAGATATTGTTCTGTAGTTCTCAATTTTCATTACCAATGCTTCATCCTTGCTATACCAGTGTTCAGTAAGGCAGATGATGTCAATTTTTTCTTCTACTTCGTCCAGGAAGACTTCTATTTCAGGTATTTTGTTTTTGAGGCACTGAATGTTTTGATGAAATACTGTTAATTTGTGGTCTTTCGATGTTCCCTTTGGAGAGGGCGTCGTCGTAGGTGCATAAAATGGTTGATCGTCTCACCTGGTCCCCAAAATGTCTGGAGACATTAATGTAGGTCTTAATTCAGCGTGTACTTCGATTTTGAAGCTACTCTTGTATTTGCTTTTCCTTGTCTTCATTTTTTCACACTGGACGCACTTGACAAGATTTCACTAACTTAAATGTAGAACGGATGGCTTATGTTATTTTCTCTTGCAAGTTGTCGAACTGAAGTAATAGGATGGCCAGTTGTTTTTGGCTTTCTGGATTACCGAAATGCAAAGTAATAGTGGTTCGTATTCCCTTTTAGTATTGAAAATACTACTGGGTGCGTATATACGGGTCTATTTCATGAAAAATGAACGCGACATGCGACATGCACATAAATAACACGGCGGTAAAGTCTAAACAAACATCCGAACAGCACAGGATCGATGACATCATCTGCTAAGTGTTAATATTGTTTTGTTTTGGGTTTCGGCATTTATTTTTATATTTGTTGATATTAAGATATGGCCGGGAGAGAGAACAGTTATAGTAATTAGTATTAAATCGGCCAGTACCTACTTTCATGTTACGGGATCTCCCAAAAGCCACAGCTGCACATTAGCGACGTCGGCTTTATCAGGATGTTTATTTAAACCAAATATTATTAGTATTTAAATATTATACTGTGTGTTTGAATTTTGAATATACCTTTATTTGGACATTATAAAAAGTAGATTATCTTTATTATTGTTCTATATTCTTACATTATAGTTATTAATGATATTAGTTGGATGAACACTATAATAAAACGTGTGCAACGTTAAACTGTTTAATTGCACAAGTTTCATAAACAAAGTTCATATCGAATGTGTATCATTTAAAATGTAATCTACGACAGTGCAAATAATTTTTATTCGTCTAAATTTCATTGATATCAGATAACGTTTTCGTAATTTTAAAAATTTTCTGGTGTCCATATTAGTCGATATCATGGTAACCGCATTTTTGATTGTTTCAATTTCGATAAAATTGGAAAAAAATAAACAGTGAATGTCGCTGAAACAAAGCGAAATAGCGCGGCGGTCTTGGCGTATTACACAGAAAGTCGGGGGAGAATGGATATACCAATCCAAAACATTTCATAGCCGACTTAAGATTTAGACATTTCATGAACAAAGAGTACAAGAACCAGCAGGTAAATGACTGTGTATAGCTAAAGAAATAATTTTGTCGCTATTTTTGAAAAGGTGGTTTTGAGCTCTCTTCAATATGTACTAATATACAGATTATCCTATATTTTTTATTTTAACAAAACAGTCAAATTTACACATTTCTAAGTATAATTTACACATTTCTAAGTATAATAATTTAATTATTATTTCAAACTAAATCGGAACATCCGTGCCGTCATAATAACGCGTGATAGCGGCACGTTACATACTCACAGATAGGAGTAATCTGTGCTGTGACATAATGGTTTCCTTCTCGCCACTGTATGTTTTTTTCGATACTATAAGTCATAAAGTTTTAATATCCAAACTAAAATACTACGGATTTTCTCGTGATGCAATCTCTATTTTAACATCTTACCTCCTCCAAAGAACTCAAAAAGTGTCATTTAATTCCCAGTACTCTCCCTTGTCTGCAGTTCTATCAGGTGTTCCCCAGGGATCTGTGTTGGGTCCCTTACTTTTTTCAATATACACTGCAGATATTGTAGACAGCGTAAATTACTCAAACATCCAAGCGTTTGCAGACGATATTAATTTATTTATTGGATTTGATCCAGGTGGTGCCATCACTGCTTGTGCTCAATTAAATGCTGACTTGGAAACCCTTAGAATCCTATCGTTACGACACAACTTGAAACTTAATCCTACGAAGTGCAACTTAATCATTTTTAATAGCAATAATTTGCTCGTTGATTTTAATATTGCTATTGATAATAATGTCTTACAACCACAAATAAGTTCCAGAAGTTTGGGATTGGTTTTGGATCAGAAACTGCAGTTTACTCAGCATATAAATGGTCTACTTCCGCGTGCATATCTTTCCCTGAAGCTTCTATATGTAAATAGACATTGTTTTGATGTAAAACTTAGAAAATTGTTGTGTGATACTTTGGTGTTGTCTCTGTTCAATTATGGTTCTGTTGTGTACGGCAACTATTTAAACGCTTTTAACAAATATCGTATACAAAAAGTTCAGAATGCTTGCTGTAGATATATTTTTGGTCTTCGCAAATTTGATCATGTTTCGCCGTACATAGCACAACTTGATTGGCTTAATATGGAGAATCGAAGAAAAATGCTGTTCTTAACGTTTGTGCATCAAATAGTAAAATCAAACAATCCACCTTATCTTAGTAGTAGACTTTCTAGACGACGGGATTGCCACTCTGTTAACGTTAGATCCCGCTCTTTGTTTCACATTCCTCGACATCGGACTGCTATGTTTCAGAGATGCTTTTCGTATTGTTCAGTAAATCTCTACAACAAACTTACATTTGTTCCAAACAATTTAAGTATTGAATCGTTCAAGAAGAAATTAAAACGTGAATTATTACTAACTCAGTCTTAACTGCTAGCCTCCTAATTTGGGCCTAATATATATATTTGTTGTGTTCACTTTAAATTATGTTAATGCGTATTATTATATGATATGTTATATATATCTATATGTGTGTGTGCCCGCTTTTATATTATGGTTAACACACTGTTATTAGAAATTTATATTGCCATAGATTTATATTGATGTTTTTGATTATTTTGATTATTACTAGGAAAAGGTTAAGTGTAAGAATAGCAGATTCCCATGGTCTCTGCTAAACTTCGCCTTACTATACTACAATATTTATTGTATCCCTTACTATCTTTAATAAAGTCGATTATTATTATTATTATTATTATTATGTGGTAGGTATTTTCAATACGCCTATGATAGTTGCGTAAGATGCAAGATCTGTGAATTTTTTGGCTTTCAGGATTACCGAAATGCAAAGTAAATAGTGGTTTGTATTCCCTTTTTTATGCCCTTTCCAACGAGCTATGATGTACATACTAAGGTGAAAAATGATTACTTTTTTTTTAATTTTAAATCAGTTTTTAACTTCCTGGACAGGAAGGTGAAATATAACTCACATATTTTAGAAAACCTTTTTGGGTCAAAACAAGCAAGGATAGCGGTGCTTCCCTTGCTTCTATGTATCGCACGCTACTGTTTCAAACTGTAAAGTATTAATTTTGAACGGAAAACTACGACGAAAGGAGCTTTAAATTGAATTTAAAATTTTAGGGTTTTTTTTACACCTGCCCACAGCGTTAAAGCGAACCGCTTAAAAATAGCTTATTAAAGGGCCCCCTCAAAAATTAATGCGTAGGGGGGAGTGGGGGAATCCCAGTCAGGTGAGGAATTCCGGTCACTTTAAATACTACAGTGTAAACGTACTCAGTTTGTTTAGTACCGTGCTGCCATCTAATAAACAACGGTCAGAGTTAAATGCATGTGGTTTCGCTATGATCACCCTATTGTACTGGTGTAGCGCTCTGCCCTTTTTCTATGTTTTATTTAAAAAGTGTATTCTATTTACTGATAAGGCAGAAGCACTGCAGACGAATTTGGGGGAACTGGGTTGACCCTAGAGTACTTTCTATCAGTAAAACACAAAGGAGTTGCTGAATAAACTATATATTGATAAAATAAATGTATAGGTAGACAATTATAACAATTTGTCTAAACAAGTTTAGCTGATTGAAAAGGAACAAAAGAATAAAAACTTTGACAATTTTTCAGTTTTTTTTTTCGTGTTTCGCGCACTTCACTTTCACTGATTTTCTCTCTCAATAAAAATTAAATGCAATATTTATTTGTGAGCCACCCACTAAGGTCTACAATACTACAGTAGTACAATACCTGAAGATAAAACACACTAAACTGCCTAACACAAGACCCGCGCTGGTATTTATAGAGGATTTTTGTTACGTGGGGGACCGTATTTTCGAGAATTTTTCTATTCCCCACCCAAGTTAAGGAATGCGGCTTCAAAACAACTCATGGTCAAATCTTGATTTTTTTAAGAATTTGGTTATTTCGTAAACAGATTGGAATTTTGATTTCTGCGAAAAACCGACAAGTCATGGCCAAATATTTGACCTCTTCGTGGAAAGTCACGCGGTTCTTGGTTGGTATGTCGCAACATTTTGTTAGTTAAAATAATTTTTCTTAGAATCTCCCAAGGTCTTGTTATTCAAAAACAGAAAAAAAATTTTCTAAGAAGGTTAGATGCCTGCTTTTTGGTAAACAAGAAGGAATTCTTCTGGAATGTCACGTAGACCCAAACTGTTTCGCAATTTGTTTTTCTGCTTTAAATTTCTGGGAGGGAGAGCGGACTTGAAGATTTTTAATTTTCAATTGTAAGTTGTAGCCCGAAGTGAACGCTAGTGTAGGGTACTGCTCACTACAAGAATTAATTCTATAAGGTATTTTTACCAAGCTGTTTCTTAATTTTTATTTAGAAGCCAAAAGTTTTATTTATTTTTCAAAATATAAAATTTATTTTTGCAATTGATTTTTCTCAATAAAAAAAACTTTCCCTTTTTAATTTTGTTTTCGGTTTAAAAACATGATTGTAAAAACAAAAGATTTTCTAAGCCCAGGTCATCACACTGGCTCCAATTGAACCTCAAAGTTTTTGCTCTGTTTTGTTATAACTTTCAGGCGAATTGCAACAAACTTTAGTACAAAAATAATTTATTTTTTGCATGCCCTTATAATGACACTTTCTCAGAATTAATTGGTCTAATGATTCTTGCGTTCGTACATATCTAAATCACTATGATTAATTTTAGGGTTAGGGTTTTTGTTGCAAGTAGCTTTTGGGTAATGCCGGTCAACCCAATTGGGGCAATACCAGTCTAAGTTTTGTATTCTTTTCTAGTTTAATTGTTTAATTTTTATATTTTATAAACATTTAGAAGAACTTAATGAAACCCTTGGTAATATATTACTTTATTATACATGGATGTGTTTTATTCTTTTTTATTAAAAAAAATATATTCTAGAGTAATTTTTGCCATATAAAATGCATTTAAAATGGACTGACCGAAATTACCCGCAGGGTGGGGGAATACTGGTCAATGACACCTTATTTGTCAGGTCCTTATTTTCTCTTTTGAGGTGAATTATTTTGATTTAAATGGAAAACCATGATCTAGTAGATGGGTCAGGCTATATATCTTTCATTCTACTTACTTATAGCAAAACACTACTATTTGTTTAACTATAAGTAATCTAGCTTAAGTGACCGCCATTCCCCAACCCTCCCCTACTCTCGTTTTCATTTGGCCACCCTGTATAGTTCCTGAGGACCCTACACGATCACTGTCATATTATTACAATGTGAATCCCAAAATGACTAACGTAATACCACTCATTATTTATTCAATTACAATAATAATATTCTTATTTTGTTAGGATTGTTAGTAATAACGTAATACTAATAGTTTGGGGTCACCAATAAAAAAAATATTTCTTTAAACGACCTCGTAGTCCTTTTAGCAAATAAATTAATCATCAACTTTAAACTGATAACTGATAAGTATATAGGTATCTATGCGTTGTGTTTTTATACCTCCGAAAAACTTGAATGAGAATAATTTAAAAATAAGCTTAAATTATAAAACATTGTTTGATTTAAAAAAAAATGGTGTTTTCTCTAGATAGATTTGTCGGAAAAGTTGCTGTTGTAACAGGTGCTTCTGCTGGTATTGGGGAAGCTATAGCGGAGGACTTGGTCAAAAATGGAGTTATTGTAAGTACCTAGTACCGTGCGTTCAATTTATCTTGATAAAATTTTGATTCACTGTAACTTTCTTGTTTTCAAAGATATGAAAGTAAACAAAAAAACAAAATGTAGGGTTGGTTGCAAAGTTTTCTTCTAAGTTACATATAAAACAAAACACTATCAATTTTCTGACATATAAGTCTACCTTATGTTTTTTTAACACCCTGTATATTTTTACATTTTTAAATTCCACATAAAATTATAATTATTTTTTATTAAATGCATTATTAGCCTATACTTCATAGTTTCCGAGATATTGACTCTCGAAAAGTGACATTTTTAAATTTTGACAGCTTCTAACGTTCTAACAGTACGTCTTAGAGCAAAACGGCTTACATGTCCCTATCTTCAATTTTTATTATCTTTCCAAAAAAATCAACTTCCAGTTAAACCGGAACAACTATATTTCCTGCTTTAACCGGAAGTTGATATTTTTGGGAAGATAATAAAAATTGATGATAGGGATATGTAAGCCGGTTTGTTCTAAGACGTACTGTTAGAAAGTGAGAAGCTATCAAAATTCAAAAATGTCACTTTTTGAGAGTCAATATCTCGGAAACTATGAAGTATAGACTAATAATGCATTTAATAAAAAATAATTATAATTTTATGTGGAATTTAAAAATGTAAAAATATAAGGTAGACTTATATGTCAGAAAATTGATAGTGTTTTGTTTTATATGTAACTTAGGAAAAAACTTGGCAACCAACCCTACATATTGTTTTTTTGTTTACCTTCATATCTTTAAAAACAAAAAAGTTATAGCGAATCAAAATGTTATCAAGATAAATTAAACGCACGGTACATCATATTCACACATAGTAAAAGTTTCTGTCATGATGACCATGACAGGTCACAAGTGTTTTTGTCAGTTTTGTGAAGAACTTAGTCACAATGATCTATTGCAGTCATTTTTTCAATCCACACATTAAAGGTAAGTAAAACTTTTTAAAACTGACTGGGGTTTTGAAATACTTCGGGAACAAAAAGTACCCAAGTTTTCCTGATAACGAAAAGTTCATTTAAGATACTAGATATTTGTTTAAAGTTTTGTTTAAATTAAAGACCCGTATTTTTTTGAAATTGCGCGTTGTTTGGATATTTTATGTCATTATCATAACAGCAAAGATTTCTAACAGTGTAGGTACTGATAACATTTTTTTTTTAATTTACAGGTTGCTGGTTTGGCAAGAAGATCTGAGCGAATAGAAGAATTATCTAAAAAACTAAAGGGAGAAAAGGGAAAGCTTTATGCATTTAAATGTGACATGACAAAAGAACAAGACATCGTTTCAACCTTCAAGCAAATTGTTAGCAAACTAGGAAACATTTCTATTTTGGTAAATAATGCCGGTATGATGAAGGTAACCGATTTAATTAATGGACAGACAGAACAGTGGAAAACTACACTTGGTAAGTAGATAATATTAAGCGGGGACCTGGAGACGGAAGAAAAACTAGTCTAATTTCTGAAAAGAGAAAAATTATTAAATATAGGACCCTTATCGTGACTGAGACACTGACACTGCTGAAAGTTTAACCAAAGGGTTGTCTTGTATCTGGACGGTAGGGAAATTCCCCCGAGAAGACAAAATTTAAAGGTTTTTACCCCACCTCTTGGAGAATACAACACATTGTGCCAGATTATAGGGCTTTATTTTGTGATGCCAAAGAATTGGTTGACGCGTTTTAATTTACACTTTTTTTGCAGCCGGTTTGGCAACCCTATTTGGAAAGTTTTTATGGAAAAAAATGCGCAGCTAGAAATACCAATCGACGTGTCCGAGCGTCTTTTCAGACACGTCCCCATGTATTTATTATCGAATTTATTCCATGTGGCTGATATGTATATGTAGCTGTATGGTTTGGGCCCAATCCCAGTAGTGTCCTACATTAGTTTTATTTTTAATTTTGAGGCAACGTTAAATATACTATCTATAAAATATACTTAAAATAAAATATTTGACTTTTTTCTAACTAAAAAATTGCCCAATAAGTTTAGTTTCTTCATATAAACTCTCAAATTTATACAACAATAATTATATTTTTCTATTTCACGTTCATAATGAGTTCGGTACGACCCTCATTTGCAGATCGTAATGAAGCTATTTCGATACGCGTTTTTTCTTTATTTGATGTTGGTAACATTTAAATGTTTTATTTCATTGACTTGCGCGGCCTTTGTGATTTACGAGAAAACCCATTTTTCGCAGAGGAAAACTAGCTTGATAACTTACTTTTTTATTCTGTGTGGATAACAGTCATGTATGTTGGTTGCATAAATCTATAAATCAATCTTTTGTAGATGCTTCAAGCTATCATTTTCTGCCAAATCCTATCCAAAATTCAATCTACTAACCTTCTAATGTCGATTTTAACTTCAACTTTATTTGAATTTTCCATCTTCCCTATACTAAATTGCAATGCGGTGACGTAAAATCACGTCTTTTGAAATTAGAAAAAAGTAGCAAAATCTCCCGAATTTCCGAACGCTCTGTATATGTACCGAATGTACAAGGATCACACAACGTATTCCGTCCAATTTCAAATCTCATATCGCTAAAATAACTTTAGAATCTCGTGGTGAAAATGGGTCAATAAATCAAAAAATGACAGTTTGCAAAATAATTTTTGTTGTCCAGAGGCTCCTATGATAAAAAATAGTATTACCAACATAAAATTTAGACATAAAAATTTACAAAATTTGAAGGGTTTATTTTCTTTTTAAAATGTATTTTTCTTGATTATAAAAGGTGAAATGGAAAAAAATGTATAAAGCACATGTTTCATAAGGCGTTTTAGCGCCCGTGTCAATAAAAAAACTCGCCACTTCGTGGCTCGTTTTTTAAAATAGACGCGGGCGCTAAAACCGCTTCTTATGAAACTCGTACTTTAATATACTATTTCATGCTCTCTCTCGTGTTGCAAAATAATATTAATTATGTAACCTAGGTAACATTTGAAAAGTTAGGTGTTTTTTAACTTTCTAGATCTAGAGCACCTTTTAAAGTCTAAAATATATTATGTATTTCCTTTTCCAGTTTTGTGATTTTGCTGTACTAGCTTTTTATCGGCACGGTACATTTTAGCTGTTCAGAATGTTTTATGTTTGTATTTTGTTATTGACGATCGTTGTACTTTGTAATATCATGTGATGGTTATAAAAATATTTTATTACTTGTTTTATCTTTATCAATCAATTAGGTAGATTATATAAGCAGACTTACAAAATTTACTCAATTCTTGAGTAAACACGTACTAAAAACATTTGGATTTTAAAATACTTGAATGTTTAAAGTCGCGTTAAGCAAAGGTTTGTGGCCTTACAGCATAATCTGGAGTCATAGAAAATCTAATTGAAGAATATGACAAGAAAATAAAACACCTTAAAAACCAGCTGTAATGTTAATGGACAGCCTAAGGGCTGACGTCAGAAAAGGCGCTGATTTTAAAAACCTTTCCAAACAAAAATAAGTTGCAGGGAAAATCCCATAAAAGATATTTAATAGTATCGGTACACGTTTATAAGCAATAAATAAGCAAATTTTTGCTATTATTTGTAACACAAAAAGGCCTGAGCGTGATTTTTATCAAATCAATTTTAAGTTAAGGTGGAATTCTCAAAGTCATTCCATCTATTGCCAACCTATAACCTATTCCGCGTTGCTTTTTTTAGTTTATTATTTGATTAACTCAATATCATCGGTATAATATTTAAGTAATATCTGACGTCTGACATACTACAAAAATATCAATTTATTTCATTTCTAATTTTGGGAGAATTGTATAGTGAAAGAAGAAAGACATAATAATTTTTTAAAAAATCTTACTCGATATTTTTCGCTATACAATTATTCTAAAATATTTAATGAAATTCCTTGATATTTATTTAATATGTCAATTATTACCTATAAAATATGAAGACGATAATGCTTTTATTTAAATTTTGTGTAAAAGCTAGAAAAATTAAATAAATATACGCGAAATAGGTTATAGGTTGGCAAGCATGTTGATACTCCCACCTTAAACATAAATAAACAAGTAAACCAAAATAAAATAAAAGAAACAACTTTGTAAATTTATATAACAAGGCGGATTGGCGACTCTCAACCAAGCTGACCTTTGGCATAGTTTACTTGAAAATAATGAAAACATCGTTTGAGCACTCTTCTTCTACAAAATTTCCTTTTGTTAAAAATTAAAAACAATTAGTGACTTTTAAATAAATCTTTCTTTCAAACGTGGCTTAATTATATCTGATGATTAATATCCAAATAACATATCTGTATACAGGGTGATTCAAAAGTACTTTGACAAACTTCTGGAGGTACTTGCCGGCAATATTTTAAGATGAAAAGTTCTTATAAACAGTGGTCCTTGGCGACTTCGTTACGGAGATACAGGGTGTTGAAATGTTAAAAGGAATAGTAATAATTTTTAAATAACTCCTTAACGAGTTATTTTTTTTTTAGGAAATTTAGTGAATTAAATAAGCATCTAAGGACACTTATTTTTAAAGTACAACACGTTCGTAAATTTAACCAGTGGCGTCGGTACGAAATGTTACTATCATATTTTTTGTAAAAACTATGCTACACCACTGACCTATTTTATTTTAACTTTTTTCTTATAAATCCCCCCTTTATTTACAACAAAAAAGATCACGTGTGTTTTTTTGATACGAGGGACGGTTTATGGGTAAATGATTATTTTATTTGAATATACACAAATATTAAAAAATGTGTTTTAAACTGATGATGACAGTTAGTTACCATTGAGTTTTATTTCTTCAGTTTTGTTATTTTCAATGATAACTAACTGTCAAATATGTTTTAATTTATCGACAAATGCATTTCCAAAGCCGCCTTGTCGAAACACAAAATATTAAAAAATAACCTACTAATAAATAAATATGTATGCCACTGAAAACGTGTTATACTTAGAAAATAGGCATCCTCAGATGCCTTCCTTAGGCATATACATATTTGTTTATTAGTAAGTATATATGTAGGTATTCACATAAAACACATTTTTTAATATTTGTGTATATTCAAATAAAATAATCATTTACCCTTAAACCGTCCTTCGTATCAAAAAAACACACGTGATCTTTTTTGTTGAAAATAAAGGGAGGATTTATATGAAAAAAGTGAAAATAAAATAAGTCAGTGGTGTAGCATAGTTTTCACAAAAAATATGATAGTAACATTTTGTACCGATGCCACTGGTTAAATTTACGAACGTGTTGTACTTTGAAAATAAGTGTCTTTAGATGCTTATTTAATTCACTAAATTTGGTAAAAAAAAATAACTCGTTAAGGAGTTATTTAAAAATTATTACTATTCCTTTTAACATTTCAACACCCTGTATCTCCGTAACGAAGTCGCCAAGGACCACTGTTTATAAGAACTTTTCATGTTAAAATATTGCCAGCAATTACCTTCCGAAGTTTGTCAAAGTACTTTTGAATCACCCTGTATAAATTACATTCAAACCAATTTTATGACATCAGTTATTTAAATTATATCTCGAATTAACCAACAATCAATATTATTATGTCAACTTTATCGTAAAATAGTATTTCTTCAACTTAAATGCTCTGCACTAATTAAAATATTATTATCTTGCTAAAAAAACTACTGTCCCCAGTACTGACAAGCAGTACCAGCTTTGGATGTGCAATGGGGTATTAACCCGTCCAAAGTGCCCAAATGGTTATTGTGGGTATAAAAGTAGCTCATTCCAGTACACGTAGTAAATTACTACCAAAACAATAAAAAACGAGATTGATACAACAACCTCCGGTCAAGACCAACTTGGCAATACCATAGAGGAGAAGGTGCAAATATGGAATACCATTTTGTTTGTAATATAAAAAAAATTTGTTTAGCGAGTAGAATAAAACCAAATTTAGGAAAAAGGTACTTTAGACAATTAGCTACCAAAATATAAAAGCAAATATGTAATTATCTTAAACATTTTTACAAAAAAATAATGTTTGAAAAAAAAACGACAAAATGCCCACCTAAGAAAAGGTGGTGCAAATATGGAATACCCTAAATATCTAAGAAATAATGAAGAAAATTATTCTTTTTAAAAATTACAACTAACTATAAGGTCTAGATTAACATATGCACCATTCGCAAATATACTCGTCTTGTTCAGCGCCTGTGCAGTCATTATGAGCCCACATTGAGCACATAAAACACTGGACCCATAATTCTCCCCTCTGATCAGCAGAAAACGCGTTCTCGCAAAACATGCATTAAGCATCGTTCTCATTCGTTTTCAATAATTGTCCCGGCATATTTTCCAAATCAATGTCAGAATCGTCAAGTTTTACATCTTCGTCCAAAAAAGTGAAAAGTGATGCAAATATGGAATGGTATTCCATATTACCGAAAACCCACGTCATTAATATTTGATGTAAGATCTAGCCTGTCATAACAAAAAACTAAACAAATACAACGTCATCTTAAAGTTTAATTAATATATAGTAACATAGTAACAAATATTTAAATAAAAACATGCAAATAAAAAAAGTACAAGTACATATTTCCTTATGTGTTAAAATTATCAGCTTCTGTAATTCACATTCGCACGTGGTGAACTGAAACCATACTAAACCGGCGCGCGACAGATCGCCTCCAATAAAGATGGTAAACATTCATAAGTTTAGCCATTTTTTGGCAGAGGGCGGCACTTGGTTTAGCCAAAACCGTTATATTCCATATTACAAGCCTATTCCATATTTGCACCTTCTCCTCTACTTTGAACTGAGACGTGCAATGAACTCCAAAACCGAGGGTCCGCTCCAGACACAAAGCTTGTTATTTTATATATCGTCATGAGACGTGCAATGATCCCAGACCCGCTCCAGGTATATACAGTGTCACCAGTAAAGTCCGCATCATATGGGATTTTTTTTTATTAATAACTTTATTCGAAATTTGACTTTGGCATCAAGCTCTGCTTCAATCGAGATGAAAATTAAGCAAAAAAATAGTAGTCAATGGATTCGCATTATCTGTCACATTTTAATTTTTTCAAAAAAATAATTTAAAAATGGGGTTATTTTTGAAAATATCGAAAAAAGTTATTGGAAAAGGTTTTTTTAAATGCAGTTTCTAGCCCACATGCAAAATTTCAGCCGCATAAGATAATTTTCATTTTTACCTATATTTTGTAAATTGCACCACTTTTGCAAAATAATACTCAACGCAACTTACATAAAACTTCTTAGTTTTGACAATGCTTTATTTCAGATACATTTTCTTTAAAGAAGCGCCACAATAAATGTGTGTTTTTCTACAAAATCAAAATTGGGCTATTAAAATTTGGTTGTATGTGATGCAAAGTTTATTTGTTTTGGACCCTGTATAAGGTAACTTCATAAAATAAGTATTTTTGAAAACGTAGTTTGTGGTTGATAGTAATACACGTTAACGTTATTATGACATAGCTTAATAATAAATTATAATATAGGGGTTTTAAATTAAATCGTTGAAAATAGATAAACTTTACGTTGTTAAACTAAAATTTATTTTCCACTTAAAAACACTTTACTGAAGACACTGTGTTCTTTTTTGTCTTAATATTAAGGTGTATTACTTTCAGACACAAACTACTTTTTCAAAAATACTTATTTTATGGAGTTACCTTATACAGGGTCCAAAACAAATAAACTTTGCATCATATACGACCAAATTTTAATAGCCCAATCTTGATTTTGTAGAAAAACACACATTTATTGTGGCGCTACTTTAAAGAAAATGTATCTGAAATAAAGCATTGTCAAAACTAAGAAGTTTTATGTAGGTTGCATTAAGGCTTATTTTGCAAAAGCGGTGCAATTTACAAAATATAGGTACAAAATCAAAATTATCTTATGCGGCTGAAATTTTGCATGTGGGCTAGAAACTACATTTAGAAAAACTTTTTCTTATAGCTTTTTTCGATATTTTCAAAAATAACCCCACTTTTGAATTATTTTTTGGAAAAAATTAAAATTTGACATATAATGCGAATCACGTGACTACTATTTTTTTGCTTAATTTTCATCTCGATCGAAGCAGAGCTTGATGCCAAAGTCAAATTTCGAATAAAGCTATTAATAAAAAAAAATCCCATATGATGCAGACTTTACTGGTGACACTGTATACAAAAATGCTTGCCAAACTCCCCTGCACCGAGACGTGCAATGGACACCAAAACGCGAGGGTCCACTCCAGATACAGGGTTTGCTAAATATCTTCACGAAACGTGCAGTTGTCCCAGACCAGCTCCAGATATTTAACAAAAATAATAATTTCTACAGACAAGACAGTAACCAAATAATTCAATTATGAAAAACTATGAAAAATATATATATCTAATATATGATTAATATACAATATTATGACAATAAATATAATATTCCGAAATTAAATATCCAGTACCAATTGCTATGGAAAAAAATCCTGCACAGATGGCAGGCTAACTTCAAGCGGACAGTTTTATCTGTAAAACCTTGCAATAAGTTCGTAGAACAAGATGTTTCGTATACGAAACTTCTGCGAATATTTGGTATCAAATAATCGTGTACAAATGATCGTTTTGAAAGCCATCCACACATTACACTTTTAGAAAGAAATATTTGAATTTATTAACCTGATCCTCAAGACGGAAAACACTCGTGTTTGGCTAAATTTCCGACGAACATGGATTCTTTCTACACGTAAATATGTGGCGAAATGCCGGAATATGAAATATATATAAGTGTGGCGCCGGGGTATGGAGCAAATTTTTTTTGGCTACCACTATAACTAGTGATGGGAAAAATCGAGTTATTTCAAGAATCGATTACCGAGCATTCGAGTGATTTAAAAAACCGAATGATAATCGATTGTTCACTCAAATGCTATATGAGGGGCAATTTAAAAAAATTCATTTCTTTAATCACTTAAAACTTAAACTTCTAAAAAAAAAAAAAAAAAAAAAAAAAAAAGGTCGCCAGTTCCATAAACTAACTACTTTCTAAAGCCCCACAATGAGTGATCGGTTATTTTTTTAACTCGAGTAATCCCATCACTATCAAAAACCATTATGTTCATCACTCATTTCGTCACTCGAATGATTTCCGAAGATAATCGAATAATTCGAGTGATTGAAAAAACCGAGTGATCGGTCATTTTTCACTCGAGTTATCCCATCACTAACTATAACCGCTTATACGGAAGTATCGATTATGTTAATGTTAAGTTTTTAGAGCAATATGAAAAAGTTGTTACAAACACAGTATTTTCAGCGGAAATGCTCCAAAAACAGTTCCAGAATTAAAAACACCATAAGCACAATTTTTCCAAAATTTACGACAACCCATATTTGGTGACATCGTATCCAATCTTTAACAATGCTTAGAATTATGCTTGCAACAAGATGGTGGTCATGTGGAGCATATCATGCATACATCAACAATTACTACTTTTGTATTTATGTATAAATACAATTCTAGTTTAATATTAAATTAATTTTTGAGTTTCGCTATCCTTTACTTATTGTCATACTGTACTTACGTACCCTTAAATTTTCTTTCTTTTAGATACGAATATTTTGGGTCTTTGCATTGCCACAAGAGAAGCAGTCCAAAACATGAAAGCCAATGATACGAAAGGTCATATTGTACACCTAAACAGTCTCCTTGGCCATAAAACGATGGATTTTCCAGGAATTAACGTATATGGGGCATCAAAATATGCCGTCACTAATTTAGCCGAAACTTTAAGATTGGATATTAATAGGGAAAAGTTGCAAATAAAAGTTACTGTAAGTATATTTTTTTTGCGTTGTGTTTTAATATCAGGATTTGCGGATTTAAATATAATAAGTTATTGACACAAAATTCCATATAAAGAGCACACGGGAAAAACGATCCAAGTCCAAAATATCAAAAATCAGGATTATTGCGCCAAATTCTAGTTTAGCATACGAAGTTTATGTCACTCCTAGTAAATCACTGAAGGACCGATCTAAGTCCTTTAAAATCACGTATAAAAATAAGCGTACAATGAAAGAGCGATCTAAGTCCTCCCAATTTACGGAAAACCGATCCAAGTCCTCAATCCAAGTGGGGAGTCTATTTATTCGTGTTTATTTTTTAGTTTGAATTCTAATCGTGTTCAAGCGTGTAACAAAAACAACGAACGGGCGACGTCACAGTGGTTATTTTTGTTACTCAAAAGGAACCATATATAAAAAAAAATTTGGACTTAGATCGTGTTTCCATTTTTTTTTGTGTATTTGAATTATTTTTTGTTTATTTTTTTGTGAACATTTTTTTGGCGCGAAATTGCTTTACGTTCTTTTAAAACGATAATAAAATAATCATCTAGTTAATGCAAATAGATATTTTTTGTAGTATGTAATAACAGGACACTTTCAAACTTTAAAACTGATTTATCTCAAAACGTCAAAAACTCACTTAGATCGTTTTTCCCGTGTGCTCTTCATATAAATAAATAATGATACATAAGCATGATTCCTAATTCACTTGTTTCTTAATTTTTTATTTTCTAGAGCGTTAGTCCAGGATATGTGAAAACTGAGTTCCAAGCTGCTGCAGGTCTTCCAGCTGAATTACCAATTCCTGCTTTATTCGCACCAGACGTATCTGACGCTGTTATTTATGCCCTATCTACTCCTCCACATGTTAATGTAAGTAAAGAAACAAACTTCTGTAAGTCAAAACACATTTTTTTAAATTTATGAATGGTCGAGGCAGACATTCAAACGTTAGTCGGTATTTTTGCGTATCTTAACATAGTATAAAGTCGCTGTCGCTCGTCTGTCCCCTTATGTGCGTAAATCTTTAAAACCACGCAACGGATTTTGAAGCGGTTTTTTTAATAGATAGAGTGATTCAAGGGGAAGGTTTTTATGTATAACTAGCGACCCGCCCCGGCTTCGCACGGGTGCAATTTCAGAAAGTAGCCTGCCGGGTACTAATATATCGGGTTTGTATTTATACCAGCGGGTTGCAACGCATGCCGGGTACACGCTAGTTTTATACATATTTATTTTAAAATTTAAAAAACTAAAACCATATAACCATTGTTCTTCCTCTATGAGGTATAGGGTAAAAATCCAAACGTTTTAATCTTTCATTTCTGCACACAATGTGTAAGTTTTAACTCCTGCTGGGGTAACTGGGCCGTAACAAGTTCAAGCTAAATGAAAGCATCTACATGATTTTTGCAAATATCAACTTTCTCTTTTTTCTTTCCCTCTTGTTTTACCACTTTCACATGTCTCCAACAAAGTCAAATTAAACTCAGGATTTTTCATCACTTTCACTTAAATGTTTTTCACAAAGTCTCTTATAACTCCTTAATTTTCTTTTCTCTCTTCATTTTCCACCCAAGACAGTGTCTTTGCACGAGTCCTTGACGTTTCAGTATGCTGAAGTTTTGTCGGTCTTTTGAGTATTCAAATTTTTATTCCTCGTATGAACCAATGAAAGCTCCATTACGGCTCAGTCTCACCTGTTATTTTCTCTATTGCTAACAACATCAGCATTGTACAACTTACTTAATTTTCCTGATGATAAGTGTTTCTACACTTGAAACATGTCGAATTGAACTATGTATTATGAATTATCCTAGGTTCGCCTAGCTATTCTAATTAAATATTGTGGAGAAAGACTTTGCGCTTTTCTTTTTTTCTATACTTTTAACTCCACTTTGAGTTTGGACTACTTCTTCAAAACATAATTTTATTATGTCATATATTTTTTAATTCTTTTTGTTGACCTAATTAGACCGAACTGATCTGACTTCTTCCTGTTCCGTTAATATATTCAAATGTAGATACCCAATCTAAATCTCAATTTAAAAAAAAAATTAATTTTTGGACCGCAACCACGTATAGCCGATTTTTATTGTCAATACACAATTTAAGACCGAGACTTTATGTCTTTCAATTTCAATAATTGCTTATAAGTCAAAAACTTGACTAGTTAGGTATAGATATAATATACAAAAATAAAAAAAACATTGTGTGTGCTTAAGACCACACGACAGAAGTGAAAACTTCAACAAGGTTAATTCACTTCCCACAAAAAAGTGCTAAACGAGCCTAAAGAAGTTTTCACTTCAAAAATAACATAAACTTGGAATACGGGATAATTTTACTGCATACGAAAAAAGATATTTCCTAAAATTGAACAACCCTTGAATTTTTCATCTTCAACAGAAGTCAGAAATCATAATAAATTAGGTCCACGGAATAAGCAATTACGGTAAACCTTACTTCACCCTACGTAAATATATAATTTCAAAAATGCCAGAACATACCTGAGACGCAGACGAGTGTCTAGACAACGCACACTGACTGTTTCCACGTCGATACGTCGATACTGAATGCGTCCGATGGCGGCATGCTCTTTCATATAACGTTCATTCGGGTCAGGGTCAGTTCGGATTGAATATAGCAGTTGAATTCGAGCGTAGCACACCCGAGTCTGACGCGTGACGCGTGACGGCTCAGTTTAATTCAGTGCCCACAAAAAGTGCTAAACGCGCCTAAAGAAGTTTTCACTTCAAAAAGCCAATTTAAGTTGCTTTTCAAATCAGTGATAATATACAAGATGTTACATTTAAAAAGTATACCTGTGGTCACGTTTTCAAGTAAACAAATTAATTGTATTTTTGAACCACCCTGTTTATCGCAACAATGATTTGGGCATAGGGTTAAAAGCCCCCCAGGTATTATTTAACTGTTCACCAATTTGCACGGTCCTAACACTCAGAGTTAAAAAATATTATATATATAACATTTTTTTAAGTTAACGTTTTCAGTCAAAAAAATTTGAATTTAATTATTTTAGTAGAAACGGTAAGAGATAAGATAATATTAAAGAAGGTTGTTAAGAAATTAATAAGAATTTTGAAAATAAAATAACATACAGGGTGTTATATTTAAATTATCGAAGTTGCTACTTATTTTTTGAAGAAGTAGTCACACAGTTTAGTCAAAGATATTTTAGATAAATAAAGCATGTCCGTTTATGTGGATGATCAATCGATTCGTTACCTGGTTCGTCATATATGTCTAACGTACCATCCACCGTGAATCACCCTGTATATTTATAGATACTAATTTATAATAATTCATAATTTATTAATGTATTTTTTGTTTTGTAGATTAACGAAGTCATCCTTCAAGCAGTTGGAAGCTAAATTCTAATAAAAAAAATTTAAAAATTGTATAAATTGTTTAAATAAAATGTTAATGAAATTAGTATTATGTTTACCCATTATTGAAATTTTTAAAAATACACAAGTTCTGTCATTTGTACACTTCTCCTATACTTTTAGAAGGTATATTTCATAAATTGCATGAAGCTGAAATGCGATTGTCAGCCGCGGCGATCATTTGCGCTAGTCGTGGGGCACCTTTACGACGCAAAACTTTAAAGTAACCCACTGACTACGTACTTGTTGGCAGCTTTGTACGTCATGCCGGTCGACAGACATTATATTCGAGCAAAAAACAAGCATTACAGTATTTTAGAATAAATAGCAGTAGCGCAGTAGCACTAGATGGCATATTATTATCGTTAATTGGCATCCGAAGATGCTTCTAATATTAATACCTAACTAAAAATTAACTGAAATGTTCTTTAATGTTTTTTTCTTATCTTCCTTTGTATCACATTTCTGCGTACTGTGATTAGAAAATATATCGCTCAAATTGTCAAAATATAACAGAAAATATTTAATCTTTCGTTTTTAAATTAAACAACTCTTAACAACAAGAAAACATTTGTGTGAAAGCAAATGTTTCCAATTTTCAATGATGGAATCCTTTTTATGATGCCACATTAAAAAGCAAATGTTTCCAATTTTCAATGATGAAATCCTTCTTATGATGCCACATTAGAAAGCAAAGGTTTCCAATTTTCAATGATGGAATCCTTCTTATGATGAAACATTAGAAAGCAAATGTTTCCAATTTTCAATGATGAAATTCTTCTTATGATGCCACATTAGAAAGCAAAGGTTTCCAATTTTTAATGATGTAATTATTCTTATGATGCCACATTAGAAAGCAAATGTTTCCAATTTTCAATGATGGAATCCTTCTTATGATGCCACATTAGAAAGCAAATGTTTCCAATTTTCAATGATAAAATCCTTCTTATGATGCCACATTAGAAAGCAAAGGTTTCCAATTTTCAATGATGGAATCCTTCTTATGATGAAACATTAGAAAGCAAATGTTTCCAATTTTCCATGATGGAATCCTTCTTATGATGCCACATTAGAAAGCAAAGGTTTCCAATTTTCAATGATGTAATTATTCTTATGATGCCACATTAGAAAGCAAATGTTTCCAATTTTCAATGATGGAATCCTTCTTATGATGCCACATTGGAAAGCAAAGGTTTCCAATTTTCAATGATGAAATCCTTCTTATGATGCCACATTAGAAAGCAAAGGTTTCCAATTTTCAATGATGGAATCCTTCTTATGATGAAACATTAGATAGCAAATGTTTTTAATTTTCAATGATGGAATCCTTCTTATAATGCCACATTAGAAAGCAAAGGTTTCAAATTTTCAATGATGTAAATATTCTTATGATGCCACATTAGAAAGCAAAGGTTTCCAATTTTCAATGATGGAATCCTTCTTATGATGCCACATTAAAAAGCAAATGTTTCCAATTTTCAATGATGAAATCCTTCTTATGATGCCACATTAGAAAGCAAAGGTTTCCAATTTTCAATGATGGAATCCTTCTTATGATGAAACATTAGAAAGCAAATGTTTCCAATTTTCAATGATGAAATTCTTCTTATGATGCCACATTAGAAAGCAAAGGTTTCCAATTTTCAATGATGTAATTATTCTTATGATGCCACATTAGAAAGCAAATGTTTCCAATTTTCAATGATGGAATCCTTCTTATGATGCCACATTAGAAAGCAAATGTTTCCAATTTTCAATGATAAAATCTTTCTTATGATGCCACATTAGAAAGCAAAGGTTTCCAATTTTCAATGATGGAATCCTTCTTATGATGAAACATTAGAAAGCAAATGTTTCCAATTTTCCATGATGGAATCCTTCTTATGATGCCACATTAGAAAGCAAAGGTTTCCAATTTTCAATGATGTAATTATTCTTATGATGCCACATTAGAAAGCAAATGTTTCCAATTTTCAATGATGGAATCCTTCTTATGATGCCACATTGGAAAGCAAAGGTTTCCAATTTTCAATGATGTAATTATTTTTATGATGAAACATTAGAAAGCAAATGTTTCCAATTTTCAATGATGGAATCCTTCTTATGATGCCACATTAAAAAGCAAATGTTTCCAATTTTCAATGATGGAATCCTTCTTATGATGCCACATTAGAAAGCAAAGGTTTCCAATTTTCAATGATGTAATTATTCTTATGATGCCACATTAGAAAGCAAATGTTTCCAATTTTCAATGATGGAATCCTTCTTATGATGCCACATTAGAAAGCAAATGTTTCCAATTTTCAATGATGAAATCCTTCTTATGATGCCACATTAGAAAGCAAAGGTTTCCAATTTTCAATGATGGAATCCTTCTTATGATGAAACATTAGATAGCAAATGTTTTCAATTTTCAATGATGGAATCCTTCTTATAATGCCACATTAGAAAGCAAAGGTTTCAAATTTTCAATGATGTAAATATTCTTATGATGCCACATTAGAAAGCAAATGTTTCCAATTTTCAATGATGGAATCCTTCTTATAATGCCACATTAGAAAGCAAAGGTTTCCAATTTTCAATGATGGAATCCTTCTTATGATGCCACATTAGAAAGCAAAGGTTTCCAATTTTCAATGATGGAATCCTTCTTATGATGAAACATTAGAAAGCAAATGTTTCCAATTTTCAATGATGGAATCCTTCTTATGGTGCCACATTAGTAAGCAAAGGTTTCCAATTTTCAATGATGTAATTATTCTTATGATGCCACATTAGAAAGCAAATGTTTCCAATTTTCAATGATGGAATCCTTCTTATGGTGCCACATTAGTAAGCAAAGGTTTCCAATTTTCAATGATGTAATTATTCTTATGATGCCACATTAGAAAGCAAATGTTTCCAATTTTCAATGACGGAATCCTTCTTATGATGCCACATTAGAAAGCAAAGGTTTCCAATTTTCAATGATGGAATCGTTCTAAATATAAATAGAAACTTTAGGCGTCATAAATAATCTATGTAATTGTAATAATTAGGTTTTTTTTAATATCCTTTATGGTTTTTAAGGTACATTAATTAAATTGTTCATAACTTTTATATG
Organism: Polydrusus pterygomalis; assembly: GCA_963969555.1. Lineage (NCBI taxonomy): Eukaryota > Metazoa > Arthropoda > Insecta > Coleoptera > Curculionidae > Polydrusus > Polydrusus pterygomalis. The sequence goes on from OZ018375.1 coordinate 144,823,990, forward strand.
GCCAAAATGCTTCTATAGGAGATCGATTGTTTTTAAAAACCTCTTTAATTTTCATTTACTGGCAGCGGAATACCACATCATAGGGAAACCGTCAGAATAAGAGTTTAGCTATAAAATCTTAAAATCTGAAAAATCTTTACCGTTGTATCAAACTTTATCCTGAAAATAAACACAAATTCGACAGGGTTATACCACAGTATTTGACGATTACAGCTAGAGTAACGGATTTTTTCAGGTGATTAACACACCTGGAGTCAGTAAGTTTCAGTAGACAAATTCCTCGCTTGGACCAAATACATAGGGTGTTTAGGCAGTTACGAAAAATTTTCCCGTAGAGTGTGGAAAAATATAAGTTATTATAAAAATGTTTGGTCCGAATTTCTTGAAACTTAACATAAATACTCTAAACACAAGTAATAATAATATTTTATATTGTTTTGAACGTCGGCCCCTAAAGGGATAAAAAGGGGTTATAAAAATTTATAATGGAAAAAATATTTGTTGCCAGATTTTTTGAAACTGAGCGTAAATACTATTAAGTATACAATACAACCAATAAAACATGTATTTTATATGTATAAAGTCGGTCCTAAAAGGGGTGAAAAGGTGTATAAAATATTTCTGTTGAAAAAATATTGTTTGTCTCAATTTTTAAAAATTTTACAGAAGTACTATACAAATCTTGAAAAATATATTTTTTATTATTTTTTTGGAAAGAAAGTAATAAAATAAAAGTTTATATTGGAAAAATATTTTTATTCCAAATTTCTTAAAATTCATCATAAATACTGTACATAAGTAATGAAAGAAGGGATTAAAAAAGTTTCTATTGATTGGAAAAATATTTTTTGACGGGCTTTCTTTATGTATTTTAATAAATGTTATCCCTAAGGTATTTATAAACACAAATTCCATGGAAATAAAGGTTCTGTGAGCATTATTAATGATCTGTAATGAAGTAGATATATTTTTTAATAATGGTAATGAATCTATATTTTTGGTATCATTTTCAGGAACAAAGTAAGGAGTAAGGAGATAAACGAGGTGTAAACCGAGGTCAAAATTTTTATACACTATCGCCTGATAATGCCTCCAATCAGTGGCGGCTCGTGACTAGTGAGTCAGGGGGGCGCTGGCTTTAAATTTAAAAAAAAATTAAAATGTCTATTGTTTTCAAAAGTACGTGTCTGTTTTTTCTAACTTTCTCGTTGTGAATTTTAATTTCATCAGCATAAGCACTACTTAAACAAGTTAAAATATTAGTTTGTCCTAACATCTCAAAAGTTACCACATTATAACGATGTTTTGCACTATTTTCATGTTTTTTATTTTCTCTGAAAGATGTTTTAAGGTTGAATTCTCAACGTCGTTCAATTTATTGCCAACCTATAACCTATTTCGCTTTGTTTTTTCAAGTTTATTATTTTTTAAACTAACATTTAAATAAAATCAGTATCGTCGGCACATTACTTAGGTAATATCTGATATATTACAAAAATATCAATTTATTTCATCGCTAATTTTGGGATAATTGTATAATGAAAGAACATGTCATTGCAATGACATAATAATGTTAAAAAAAATCTTACTCGATATTTTTCGTTATACAATTCTCCTAAAATAAGTTATGAAATTCCTTGATATTTATTAAATATGTCAACCTATAGAATATCAAGTCGACACTGATTTTCTTTAAATTTTGTATCAAAGCTAGAAAACATAAATAAATCTACGCGAAATAGGTTATAGGTTGGCAAGCATGTTGATACTCCCACCTTAAGTCCTGCACCCCGTTTTTAGTCCAATTATCATCCCCGCAAAAAAAAAGACACACGAAACAAAAAAAAAAGAATTTTTGTCCTCACAACCGCATATCCAGAATATTTTATTATATATTTCTTTGTCAAACTTACGCGTAAACTCTGCCTTACTTTTACATTTTGATTGCACTTGTACAGTGTTCAATATTGGTAGTGGCCGCCCTGCATTTTTTAAATCAAGTTTTTCACTTAAGCTCAGAGAACTAAACACAACCTTCTGCAAATCACTAACCTTCATATTAGACAAAATTTTCGAACTTTATAACAACTAATAAATAACTCAAAACAAATAAACAAAACGTCAGCGAGTCAGCGGCATCGATAGACGACAGGTCGCATCGCGATTCGCGAACAGTGGGCGCGGAAAATTGGAGCTCTCCGTGGCCGCTCGTTGTGCGATGTGTAGGTGACGTCAGGCCTCCGTCGTCATGACAACCCATCGAGAAGGCGCGGTGAATCGGGACGGATAATCGGTCGCCCGCCGCCGCCCGCGCTTAGTACAACCTTGACAGCGCGCAACTCGCTTGTCTATGAGTATTATAGCCTGCCCGTTAGAATAGGGCTACGTTTGGTTTGAATTATTTTAATTGATTGCTTACATACATTGCGTTATTGCTTTTTTAAGTAAAGTATTTTTAGACTCTGTTTGAAATAATTGCAGGGAGGGCGGCGCCCCAGAGCCCTTTATTAACCAGCCGCCACTGCCTCCAATTCCTTATTTTAATTAATACCCCTAATTTCTTTGCAAATGCCCAGTAATGTACACCAACACTAATTCCTCTAATGTCAATGATAAAATAAATATAAAATAATAAAATGAATTTTTGTACCTATCTTAAAGTCTGTAAATTTAAAAAATGGGAATTTATTTAACAACCTACCTAATATTTGAATAAAAGTCAATAACTGAGTGTCTAATTATTAAATGCCTACTTAAAGGTACATATGTCCTATAAATAAAAATATTCATAAATTTATAAGAATATATTAAGAAAAAAGTAATATTATTTTTTTATGGTTATGCGGCCGCCACTGCACATAAAATATATAGTCAATAATGTATAAATTTTGCCTGCCGACAATATGAGGTCGCTGCAATATCGCCATGCATTTTGTTATATTCTAAATTAGATATTAATTTTAAAGAAAATATTTAAAGTTTTTTAACATAATTATTTTAAAAACGTAATTTAAATCTAGTGTAATGTTTAGCGAGAAATTGGTAATTGGTATCTCAGCGGTAGAACAGCAGTTCATACATCAAAACGGTAGATCTTCCGCAAAAACTGGATATGGCAAAATTGCAGAAAACTTGCAGATACATGCAATGTTGCCAACTTGACTAATTATGCATTGGGCGAAGCGTTCCCCAAAACTATTTAGCTCAATAAAAAAAATTACCTAGAAAATAAATTTAAAGAAGGTACAAGAATTAAAGTATTCAACACAATAAAGTAAATTTAATGCCAAAATAAAGTTTTATTTTCAATGTAATAACTCTAACATCGTGGTTAATTTCTCGAATGCCTCGACTAATTCCTCCAATGCCTCGACTAATTCCTCTAATACCTCGACTAATTCCTCTAATGCCTTTACAAGTTCCTTCAATGCATCGACTAATTCCTTTAATAATGCCACTAATTCCCAAGATTTGTAAACCAAAATTCCTCCGCGGTTTACCCCTCGGAGATAAATGACACTTTTATTGAAACAAAAAGAAATAATGTAAGAAAGCACCAAAAAAAATCTTTGTAAAAATAATATGGGTACCTATTATAGATATTTACCTTAAGATAAGCAAACAATAATCACGAAAGTGGCAAATTTACGGCCTCGCGCATGTAAACAAAGCTGCACACGATTAGACATGCGCACTGCAACATTATTATTTGATGGATGGGAAAATAGACAGGTGCGGGCTTTAAAATTTAAATTCTTTTTTTGATCAGGTTGGCCATTAAGTTTGTGATTCCTGGCATTTTTAGTAGTTGCAAACCTATCAGAATTTGACGACAGAAAACTGTTTTGTAAGGTTATATTTTTAAAATTTGTTTAAAAATGATTCGTCGTCGTGTTTTTAGTTTGAAAGGGAAGAGAACAAGTCAATTAAACTATAAAACTTATAAAATCGAATATAAAAAACAAACAAAACGAGCAAAATAACCAATCTTCGATGTTATCGCGTACCTAACCTCAAGTCAAATATTAGTTTGTATATGTACCTTGTATTAACTTTTACAATTTGGCAAAAACTTGGGTTCCTACGTGTAAAACATTTTCAAGCACAATTTCTTGTTCCAGAATTTGAAAAAGTTTTTGCCCGAGAACTTGACCCCTGAAGTAATATAAACTACCTAAGTATTTACATTCTTTCTTTTATATAATGTAAGTATAGAGAAAAGTGTCTTTTAAGCTTTTTGAAGATTGCAGGGCTGCAAATAAAATATACCAAAACATGCATCGGAATAATCTATCTTGGTGTGAGTTTCTCTTTATTTTCATACCTTGTTTGTGTAGCCTAGGCCTAGATTGATGTGTTTAAATTGATCATAATAAAATAAAGGTATATATCAAGATACATACATCACTACTCCATATACTTACTGAAAATACGAAATACCAGGTCTTTTACCCCTATTTGGGCATAATAAAATCAAACAACGGCTATTACTAGACATTGCTTATATTCCAATCAGAGACACTAAAAACACAAACACAATTCACTAAACTACACCAAAACTTGAAATCCGTAAATATTAGACACCCATCCCACAATCCACAATAGCAAAGAAAACTACAAGGAATCCAAGGAGAAACATTAAAATACAACAACTAAAATGGCGGCCGAGCCGGTTCTGGAGTGTATTTTGAGCATGTCGCTAAAGAAGGACAGGCAAATAACAAGAGGTTTGTGCGCACACCCGATGCTGCTGAGAGGGAAGGCAGCTGACCGGCGAGCCATGCGCTCGGACGTATTTTTTCACCCATAAACCGCAACTTTTGTGGCATAAAAAAGGTATAGTAAAGTACGTACATAAGATAAACTACAATGTACGTACATAAGACGTACAATATAGGGCTCTGGACGTAACGACCTAATATGGACCTAAAATGTACGTATTATGTACGTACTGTGCTGTTTGGGTCTCTTGTACCGGCTGGTCAAATAAGCGAGGACGTCGGCTTTATCTCGGAAACCATTAATCGTACAACTTTCGGAAAAAATTTTTTATGAGTAAAGTGGTCAAGAGAAATTGCTGGAAATTACTTTTAAGTTCCTCATTTCGCCGCAAGGGGGCACAATTAAAAATTGTTTTTTTAAATTCTAAATTTCTTCGAAAATTTTTATATCAAGGTATAACTCTGATTACATCATTGGAAAGCTTAGACAATTCTGCATCTTTTTGGTTTAAGGCTCATTGGCGTACCGACCTTAATAAGAGTGGGAGAAGCTATTGAAAGTGTAAACATTAAAATCGCTGTAACTTCTAAACGACTTATCCGATTTTAATAAATTGAAGCTTGTTTGGAAGGGGAAAATAAGTATCTTCAATTGCCGTATCCAACAGTACACGATAGTGTTTAGTAAAATTGCTAGAGGGTGCAATTTGTAATAATAACAGTTTTTTCGATTTTATCCCGAAAATTCAAACCATACGGTATAACTATGACATCATAATCGAAAAGTAGATGAAATTTGCAAGAAAAGTTGTGAAGACCGCAGTTCGATATCTCTGTTCGTTTCAACAAAACAATAATTTTTAATACAAATTGCGCCCTCTAGCAATTTTATTAGAAACTATCTTGTACTATTCGATACGACAATTGAAGGTACTAACCTCTTTCTTCCAAACAAGCTTAAATGTAGTAAAATCGGTTAAGTCGTTTAGAAGTTACAGCGATTTTAATGTTTACACTTTATTTATAATAAGAGTTCGGTTGGAAGTTGAAAGTGTAAACATTAAAATCACTGTAACTTCTAAACGACTTATCTGATTTTACTAAATTTTCGCTTGTTGGGAAGGACCTTCAATCGTCGTATCTATTGGTACACGATAGTTTCTAATAAAATTGCTAGAGGGCGCAATTTGTATTAAAAATTATTGTTTTGGCAATAACTCTGAAACGAACAAAGATATCGAACTGCGGTCTTCACATTTTTTCTTGCAAATTTCATCTACTTTTCGATTATGATGTCATAATTATACCGTATGATTTGAATTTTCGGGATAAAATCAAAAAAACTGTTATTATTACAAATTGCGCCCTCTAGCAATTTTATTAAACACTATCGTGTACTGTTGGATACGGCAATTGAAGATACTTATTTTCCCCTTCCAAACAAGCTTAAATTTAGTAAAATCGGATAAGTCGTTTAGAAGTTACAGCGATTTTAATGTGTACACATTCAATAGCTTCTCCTACTCTTGTCAAGGTCGGTACGCCAATGAGCCTTAAACCAAAATGATGCAGAATTGTCTAAACTTTCCAATCATGTAATCAGAGTTATACCTTAATATGGGAATTTTCGGAGAAATTTAGAATTTAAAAAAACAATTTTTAATTGTGCCCCCTTGCGGCGAAATGAGGAACTTAAAAGTAATTTCCAGCAATTTCTCTTGACCACTTTACTCATAAAAAAATCTTTCCGAAAGTCGTACGATTAATGGTTTCCGAGATAAAGCCGACGTCCTCGCTTATTTGACCACCCGGTACGTATCTGAAAGTAAATGTCTATGGTCGATAACGAATTTATAACAAATCAACTTCGCGAGCAAAGCCGCGGGTATCCGCTAGTTCTAAAAAATAAAACTCATATCCAAGTAAGGATTTGTTAAGTATAAAACCTATTTTTTTTTAGTGCGTTAAAAAATACCATCACGCTATTGAAGCAAAGATTTGTGATTCTCCGGCAAGTAAATTTGCCAACAGACAGACAGACAAACGCACAAATAGGCGAATATAGAAAGCACGTTTTTTCCTAATTAAAGGACCTTAAAACGCAAACATCTGATAAATGTAATTGTTTTTTGCAATTACAATATTTAGTAATATCAAAAAAATACATTAATGGTAATGTCGAAATCTAAATTACCTTACCCAGTTTGTAAGTATCAAATGGGTACTCAATTTTGTTCCAGAAGAAAAATATTTATTTGACTTTCGATTTCAAAATCACTATTATAAGTATCCAAGTTTCCAATTAGACTTAACAAGATGATAATCACATTTTCAAGCCATGACAGAACATTTTTAGTTATGAGAATACATTTTTCTTTATACCGGGTAGACGCAATAAGTGTGTACCTGTAAATCCGGGTAGAACACTCGGGCACACCGAAATTTTTTTTTTTTTAATTTATTTTGTCCTGAAATTTATTTTTGGGAAAAAGCACCTTCAAGACATCGGTAAATAATTTTTTTTAATGGTTTTCCCTATACTAAAAAACTACAGCGGTATACAAGGAACAATTATTTGTACAAATTATTAAATTTTGTCATCCACAAATTCCAGTTACTTAACCGGTAGCGCCAACGGCGCAAATTCCTTTGACCTTTGTTAATTGAGTAAAATATTACGCAAGATATTTTACAATATTATAAAAAAAAAAATTAAAATCAGAGCAGAGTAGGCAGGGCTGACAAGAGGGGGGGGGGGGCTGGGGGGGCAAATTTCCCGGGCCCACGTATCTTTTAAGGGCCCGTGCTCGGGCTGTGTAGTTAAAAATATATGATAAATTATAAAAAAATATATAAAATCTCTGTTGACAAAAAATTACTTTGTACACATTACATAGGTATGTAAATTGTTAGGCGAGTTGGCGAATAATTAATGTTCTAAGTATCAAATATCGATACATTTTGTCCTCGCCAGTCCGGCCCAATATTTTGTATTAACATCGATTTATTATTCGAAGAATTTATAAAACTTTCATCTTTTTTGGAGAACCTACCCGAAAATTTTGTACATTCTAGAATTGACCAACAATGGGTTTCTTATTTAAAAATTATATTTTTGTTATTATTTTGGAGTAGTAAAGACTTATTTAAATAAAAATGAACAGTTTTAATGCCAAAAAGACTATGAATGTGGAATATTTGAGAAACAATTTTAGCTCATTAAGTATTGAGCAAAAAATTGAAATTAAAATTGAGGGAAGACCTAAACTCGAAATTAACTTGACACAGACCACAAAGTGTAAATCTAGGGACTTTATTGTTATTGATAAGTTTGATGCAAATCAGAAGAATGAACTTTACTTTTAAACAATGTACCCACTAATGAAAAATAAATTGGCCTTTTTTATTTTTTTTATCATTACATTTTCAATAAAATAAGTAGGTAATCATACATTTTTAAAATATTTATTAAAAATCATTGACCAAATTTGTGCGGGGTTTTAAAAAATTTTCGCTTGCGGCGCATTTCACGGGCTTTTAGTGCAACCCCCGAGTTAATAAGTCACAAACCGCCACTGGCTAGGACTCTACCTCCCGCTTTTTAATATTTTAAATCTGACAGCATAGGAGTGGGCCCGGGATGCCGCACAGCCCCCGGGCCTGACCTGGCTCTCGACGGCCCTGAGAGTAGGCTGGCCTGAAAGGACAGTCTATTACTGAACTATGCCTTTTTTACATTGCATTCATAGTTTTTACGTTACAAGACCGAAAAGTAGTGTTTTTCAGGTCGAGACAAGCATTCTGGAAGCTTGGGGAGACCTGCACAACACTAATTTTCGGTTGCGTGACGTACAATATTTTTTTTAAGAACGACACTTCGATATACTTACATTAAATTATTTTATTTTATATTATTTTTAAATGCGTCGTATGACTTCTCGTAACGGGCTTTTGATTTTACTGGCAATATATCGTAAGTCGCTTTTCTTGCTGCTTCCAAAATTTCTTCTGAAATCTCATTTTCCGTGTCGGATAATTCAAAATCTGAATTCATATTGTTAAATTTGCGCACTCGCGAAACAAGTTTGACATAAAACAACAAATTAAAAATCAACGAACTGTCACTCGACAATACATCGAAATGTTGTTGTCATAGTAACGAAATCAAGGTAGCTTGTATTATCAAAGAGCGATTGGAAAAACAAAAAACAGGGACCGGAATAGTAGATTCTGTAACGAGGTTGGAATGAAAAATTTATCCGAGTGGAAGATTCCGAACGCGAGCGTAGCGAGCGTGAGGAACCACGAGAATCGAATTTTCATTCTAACCGAGTAGCAGACTATATTTTCTCCACGACCATCCAGTTCCATATCTGACTCATCCGATTTTTCACTCATTTTTTGACTTGCACTAAAATTTGTCTGAAAATAATTATTACAACGCGGCCATTTTTATCTGACACTGACAGTTTCGAAATTCATGGCAACCCATGTCGTTTATATCAATTACAGAATATTCATTCCGTATCTTGTTATGGAATGAAAATACACGCAAAACGCATAAGAAGCAAGTGTTTCAGAATAAATATTCCAACTCAAGAGCGAGAATTTTTACATTCTATTATCAAAAATGATTTTGGAATTATTGCATTCAGTAATGGTCGTGGAGAAAAATCTTTTCCGGTCTCTAACGTCAATTTTCCGGTCTTGATCGACAAAACGTTATATTCTGGACAAAAAACTGTCCAGAAAGTGTATATTTTCTCGGTTTTAAAAAAAATATTGTTATAATAAGGGTTTACCCTTAAACCTATGTAATGTGGAAATTAATACAGTATTATTATTATTACTATTATCTATAAGAAGTAATAACGCAGGCATGTCTGTCGATCTTGAAGAGAATACTGTGGCTGTGGCAACCTGTAGTATATCCAGGCAATTGTGTCTACTATTTTATTATAGGATCACAGGAAAGCCGCAGTGTTAAACAAGTACTACGACAAAACCGAAACCTATTGGTACACTGGTACCTAGGCCTAGGTGAAGTACGAAGCAAACCACGCACTAGGCGTACAGAGCGGAAATACTAAGCGAGGAGTCTGAAGGTTTATATGCCTATGGCGCGAAAACCGTAGGAACACGAGGAGTTTAGTCGGTAGGCAGCCCCATCATGGTTGAATCCGACACTAATCTGCCTTACAGGATGCAAATCTTTAAAAGATTCTCCTCAAACAGAAAAAAGTCACTGGACACACTTTTCGATAGACACGCCAATCGTGTGCAAATACCTAAATAATGATTTCTGCAGAAGTTGCAGAAGTTAAGTAGAGGAGGACAGCATTTAATGTTTCTTGTATGAATGTCCTGGCCACTTTAATAACCTGGGTCGAGTTACTTAGTTCATCAACAGTAGATCGCTGGTTTTGATAAGCTGCCAAAATCCTTCCGCGCAATATGTCGCGGTAACCATAAGCGCTGATGCGGATGGGTCCTGCGGTGTGACATCACAACGGTCCCATAGGACTGAGTGAGACTGTTGCCAATTACCAGAGGTCTGCCAGTCTAACCTAACCTAACCTAGTAACAACTAAATTAACAACTATACATACGCGATGGGGCGCTTTTTTCACAATAATACTAATGTTTATCGTTCATTATTATTTTCTGCCTATATTAAGAATTTCAAGAATTATTTTAAACTATATTTATTTTCCGCTTTTCAGTTTGATTAATTATTAAAGCGTATTTTTTAGTTTTTTTAAACTATATTTATTATAATATGCTTTTTCTACCTCAGACTTATTACATGACATTTTGATTGATAAATGGTATGCAGCTGTTTCAATTACAACGAATACTAATTAATCAGTCCTCGTAATTTTTTGTAATTTAATAGATCCGGCAAGCAATCTGTTTATATTACCTATAAATAATTTTATTTCGTTATCCATTGTCAAGAATCCGTCGAAAGTATTAGTTGTTGAGAGTAAACTTGTTTTTAAAGTGATTTAAAAAGAAAACAACATGCCGTTGTCTCTTAATAGATTTGTCGGAAAAGTTGCTGTAGTTACTGGAGCATCTGCTGGTATTGGGGTTGCTATTGTGGAAAGCTTGGTCAAAAATGGAGTCATTGTAAGTACATACCTACAATATTATTCGACATATTATTTACTAGCGTTACTGATGAGTCATGATATGGCAGGATGAATCTGATAAAATTAACATATTACTACAAACAAAAATTTTTGTTTATATAAATATTTACTGCCTACTACCTAAAAATAATAGTATGTCACGTCTACAGTACCTTTTTTAAATAATTTATCTTTATTATTTTAAAAAATGTATATTTGGTAGGTTGCTGGTTTCGCAAGAAGAGTTGAAAGAGTAGAGGAATTAGCGAAAAAACTTAGCGGAGAAAAAGGAAAGCTTTATGGTTTTAAATGTGACATAACAAAGGAAAAAGATATCATTGCTGCATTTAAGCAAGTCGTTAAGAAACTAGGAAATATTTCCATTTTAGTAAACAACGCCGGCATGATGAAGGTGACCGATTTGATTAATGGAGATACCGAAATGTGGAAAGCTACGCTAGGTAAGAAACTATTATTTTCTAGGGCATTTGTTAATGTAATAAAATAAAAAAAATATTTAAAAAACTGGCCAATATATAAAGAAACGATTCAACCACATAATAATGCCCATTTAATCAAAAATCGCTTAGACCCAGTGGCGGATTTAGTAAGACTTGGGCCCCGGGGCAAAATATGTTCATGGGCCCCTCGATGATAAAAAAAAAACACGTAGGAGAAATGAAATGTACCTACTTATAGAAAAAATATTCTTTAATAATAAATAATAAAACAAACAATAAATAACAATAATGAAATAAAATAGGAAACTGTTTATATAATAAGAATATATGGAAAGAAATAAGGATATAGATACGGACTTAAGTCTAAAATGGTCTTTTCCTGACTTTGTCATTTGCAAACCGATTTATTAAATCTGGTAAATCTAGTCCTGACGCAACTTTATATTCTATAGTCAATATAGCTAAATTACTGTCCGCGCCAGTTGTAGATCTTAAACAATTCTTTAATAATTTTAATTTACTAAAAGAACGCTCTAAAGACGCAACCGTTACAGGCAGGCTAAAATATAATAAGAATGCTGTGTAAACTTCAGAAAAATCACTTTCGCGAGATAAGCATATTTTTTTATTATAATTTCAAAAAACTGCCTGACTGTTATATCTAATTTAAGTTCTTGTTTAACTAAATCATACATCATAGGGAATTGATTTACAAAACTAGCCGATAAAAGGTGGGGGTACTTTATTGATAAATTTTTGCATTTTTCTCGAATCGCTTCTGTTGAACTTTTCAGCAAATTTTGTGGTTCCAAAACTTCGAAAATTTCTTTAACGAAAAGCATGCCTGAAAATCTGTCTTTGATTTGATTGCAAATTATGTCAATAGTAAAATAATAAATTTTAACTAATAAATATTGTTCCCTGTTTTCAAATTGGTAATCTAAGGAAAGTTCGTCAAAGTGCCTTTTTACTCTTGGTTGTCTTTTTATTTGAAACGAGGGTTCTATTATTCCACTTTTTGGCAAGGTCTATTGCTTCGGATTTAATTTTGTTATATTCTTTGGGGTCCCTTAAGCTAGAAATATGTTTGTCTACGCGATCTAAAACTGATGTAGCTTCCCCTAAGTCAACATCCAATTTTGGCAAAGTTTTTGACGCCAAATTTATTTGATTTAAAGTTTTCAACATGAAAACAGTCATTATAACGAAGTCAAAATTAGCCATATTTTTTTTTAAACTTGAAGCTTCCAAAATCTCATCTTTTTTTGTTGGCTTTAACTCAATCTCAGCCGGAGCCTTTAAAAGATTATATCGTATAGTATAGACAAAGAATGGGCGCTCTTAGGAATGTTTTAAGTTGGATAGATGGATTAGTGGGCCCCCTTTGAGCCTGGGCCCCAGGGCATTGCCCCAGTTGGCCCGACGATATGTCCGCCACTGCTTAGACCCGTTAAATTAGATTTTTTGAAATGCTTTTTTTTTGCTCAGGGTGGATCATAAAAATGCTATGTGTATCAACATTAAATTTTTTCAAAATCACACCCAGTATAATGAAAAATCTAACGTCTGGGCGGGCATTGTTGAAAATAGTATAATTTTTCTTTAATGAGAACCTCACTGCAGAAAAAATGTCTAAATTTTCTTCGAAATTATCTGGTTCGAGCTCTTTCCACTCTATTTTCAGATGATAATGAACCTGATTTACCAAGTGATTGCTTCAACGGGATCGTGTACCCCGCATTATGCCGCTCATGTACTTAAAAACATTTTTTCTGGGCGGTGGGGTATAGACGGGAATCAATAGAGTGACAGACAAGAAGCTTCTAAAATCACATTTGTGTGCATGTAGTTACAATGATTTTATTAATACCTATGAAATTTAACACAAACAAAACTAGCAGTTAAATTAGTTAATAAGGAAATACTTATCAATGTAAAGTTTTAACTTGATAGAATATCTTTTATAATTTTAGATACAAACATTTTGGGTCTTTGCATTGCCACAAGAGAAGCAGTCCAGAACATGAAGGCCAATGGCACAGAGGGCCACATTGTTCACATAAACAGTACCCTTGGTCATTCCGTGGTGAATTTTCCTAGAATAAACGTATATGGAGCAACCAAGTATGCCATCACCAATTTAGCTGAAACCCTAAGGTTGGATCTGAACAGAGAAAAGTTGCGTATTAAAGTAACCGTAAGTATCCACTAAATTAAAAAAACCGGCTAGATCTAGCGGGAAAATCGCTAAGTGCGCAACACTGGTGTGCTCGGCATAAGAGGGAAATCGGTTGCTGGCTGATCTATAAGTAGAAATTTGTTAACATACTTAAGAACGATTAAGACGGAGTAAGTAAAAATATTATTTGAAAAAGACCTATATTGTATTTACAATGAATATATTGTTTGCGGTTTAAAAAGAGGGGAAAAGATAAAATAAAAATATTATTCTAGTGTTGGAACTAGTTTTCCACCAAGTTAGTATCACCTATACAGGGTGTCCGGGAAAAGAATACCACAAGTTCATATAAACTTATTTCGTATCGGCCTCCTCTTCGGAGATATGGGCTCCCAAAGAGCTCCCATGGAATTAACTGTATGATAAAAACTTGGAACAACGTTTTTTACATACTTTTAAATATTGACTAAAAATTAAGTACTCTTCATTCATTTCGCTAATCCAAACCGTCTTCGGAAAAACGTCATTTTATTGCGATCATGTATTAATATTAAGCAGTTAAAAGTGAACATTTATAATTTATAGGAACAAAGATGTATCTTTTATTGAAATACGCTAAATACATGTATACATGATGTAAATTTATGTTAAAAATTACGTTTCCTCGAAAACGGTTAGGATTAGCGACATAAATGAAGAGTAAATTTTTAGTCAGGTATGTAAAAAACGTTTTCCAAAGTTTTTATCATACAGGGCGTAAAAATATGGGCACCTTAGTATCACAGCTAGTCCGTCCCTGCAGCTCTGAATATTTCGCATCACTTTCTGGGATAGTAATTTGAAGGGTCTTACCTGGTATACATCATATGAAAAAAAAATTGAAATATACCTGTTGGTTTAATAATAATTATGTGTCAAAAACTTAATTCCATGGGAGCTCTTTGGGAGCCTATATCTCCGAAGAGGACGCCGATACGAATGAAGTTTATATGAACTTGTAGTATTCTTTTCACGTTTTTTTTTGATATCCGGGAGATTTTGTAATGTAACTACTTGGTTCGATATGAAAGAGTCATCAAGACGTGTGTAAAAATGTATTTATTTCTATTCTTTCTATTTTCATTTTACAATCAGTCGTAGATACTTATATACTAAACTTAACCTTAAACTCGTAACCTTAACCTATGATTATATAAATGTTATTGTTATATTTAATGTACAATAACATATTGTTACCTTTAATAGAGGGTTATACCCTCGACTATATCCTCGTTATTGATATCAGGGTAAAGGTAACAATAATATTATACATACCATTAAATTGTACAATTAGGTAAAATAAGGTGAAGCCTTATTATTACCTTACATCTCCTACGGGAGGGGAAAAAAAAATCTAATATAACTAAATATTTGATTTTTTTTTGTATGTTTACTTAATTAGGTAAGATTATTTAAAATATTTCTTAACTCTATTTTTATGAACTAAAACTGGCTTATTGTCTATTTCTATTAGGATATTTGGCGATTGTTCATCTAACACTGTATATGGACCCTTGTATATCGCGTCCATTTTTGCACTGGCACTGTTATTCCTTAAAAGTACTTTTTCACCAACCTTATAATTAATTATATTACATTTCCTATCGTATACATTCTTTCTTTCACTTCTTGACTTTATCAAATTATTTTTTGCGTCGCTACATGCATGTTGAAGCCTGTACTTTAACTCTAGTGGGTAGCTGTCAAAATTGTACAGGGGGCTAACTTCCCTTAACAAGTTTGAAGGTAATTTAGCCGTTTTGCCAAAAACTAGTTCGTATGGGGTATACTTAGTTTCAGTATGCACGCTATTGTTATAGGAAAAACACCAAAAGGGTAACCAACTACTCCAATTACTTGGGTCTTTCGCTAATTGCATACGTAAATATGCCCCTAGTGATTTATGCATATTTCCGGACACCCTGTATACAGCTATCGCTTTATGGTGTCGGTGTGGAGAATTCTAAAACCAATTCAGTTGCTCGTCAGCCGCGACAGTGAAATGACACCTTACGAGATAGGTACGAAGAAGGTCGAATTATGGTAAACTTATGCACTTTGGGATTTAATATAAATTTAGAAAAAAAAATCTTCTTATGTCTGCTTGCTGCTAATAGAAACAATGTTGCCAGTAGCGCACCTTTTTACCTAGACACAGAGTTATTTTTGATCTTGTCCTAATGCATTATTTATTTAAAGTTAAATTATTAATAACAGTGAAAAATGTTAATCGGCATGCAGTCAAAGTTTAAATCCCAACGGAGCTGTAAAAGTTTTTTCAAATTCAAAAACTTGGTCTTCATACCGATAATCATTTTTCACTTATATTTAATACATGTATTAAAAAACTACCTTTTCTAATATTAATAACCTCTCCGTTGGAAAGAGAGAGAGTTCTACCCCCGGAGCTGCCCCTTCTAGCTAATCTAAAAATTTGTCTTTGCCAGCAATTAGAAGTCCATTTTTTTTTAGAGTGTAAGTCCAGGATATGTTAAAACTGAGTTCCAAGAAGCGGCAGGACTTTCACATGATAAGATACCATTTGCACCATTATATGCTCCAGATGTAGCTGATGCAGTTATTTATGCTATATCTACTCCTCCACATGTCAATGTAAGTTATAAAATACTTCAATAATTTAAGTAAACACCTATTGATAAATTTTAAACTTCAATTTTTGCTCTAGTAATAGATACCGTAAAAGTTCTTTTGAAAGGTAAAGGGCTTTTTTTTCTCAATTTTGTTCTTACCGAATAAAAAAAAAAAAAATTTACGATTTAGGATTTTAAAATTTTTAATTTGAATTATATACTGAGGAAATATTTAAACACGCGAGAAAACTAATTGCGTAACATGTGCATCGACCAGTCAAAGGGGTTCTAACGCAGGTCGCCAGGCGCCGTCTCTACCTCAATAAATTCAGGATGTTAGACTAAATATGATGAATTTCATTGTATATAGTAAGTAGTAAGGGCAATAAAAAAAGCGAGGGGTTCCCAAAGACCTAAAATAATTTGTACCGTCAGAGCTGTCACGTTAGAGAGATTTAATAATTATTTATGTATCAATGGTACTAAGTAGATGATTATGCCCTGAGGGCGACAGTCTTACAAAGCCGAGGGCCTCTGGCCCGAGGGTTCTTAAGTCGCCCGAGGGTATATATCTATTACCCGTGTACCCGTGGTGCATACAAACTTTTATGTCATACCAGTTCGTTTTGAATAATAAATATTTTTTTAAAATTTAATTTGATATACCAATTTTTTATATTTACCTACGACATTACCTTAACAATATTAAAATGTTTAATGTGTCAAAGTAAAAAATCAAAAATGGAACAAGATGCACACTTAATGCAACACTTAACGCTCGCGCGGGCCATAATGTGTACTTTATGCCCGTCACGGGCATAAAGTAATCCATTATGTAGATGGTAAACCTTGTTCCTAAGAATGATTTTTCATTTGTAAGTTACATTTTTTTTAAATGAATCTTAAGTTTTTTCTTGAAAAAAATAGTCATTTAAATATTTCTTTACCTACAAAGTAAAATTTAATTTAGGTCGTTTGTTGAAATGAGACTTGGATTTAAATAATTTTAAACAGCTCTGTACTATTCTGAAAATTAAGATACTGAATAATACTGTTAAGTACCTACCTACTTACTACACGTATTAAAGGGTTTTGCGCAGATCCTCCACAAACGTAACAAAATGGACTAATTTTGTTAAAAACTAATTTAATGTTATTTGCCTATTTATCTTTTTAATAATAAAACTTTAATTAATTAATTTAAAAAATTTAGGGTATTCAAAATGTTTAAAATAGTTTTTAATTTTCAGATTAACGAAGTTACCCTTGAAGCAGTTGGAAGCTAGATGCAAATAAAATCAGAAGAATCTATACAACAAATACCATGATATAGTTCTTTATGTTTATAGTGTCTATAATAAATTTTTTACCAAAGTAGCTAATATTTTATTTTATTGATATTATTTAATAGTTATTTATTGTACAAGACGATAAAATTGTACTTTATCTTTGAGAGTGTTTTTTAGTTGTAATTCCGCTCGAGAAGATAATGCGATTTTATTGTCGTATGCAATACAATATTTTTTTCTATAGCAAGAGTTCAAATTCAGGTGAAAAATAAAATTTCAAAGAAAATTGTAATTTTTGGCACAAAAATCGCAACTGTGTTGAACCTATTGTGAAAATCGTATTCCATTCTAAAGTAAATCAACATACAAATTGCGCCCCTTCACTTTGTTTGCCAAACTTACGCTTTTAAGTATATATAAGTATTAACATGATATGAGAAATTTAAATCTTGGTCTAAAACCTCATGAAAAGTCTGCAGTATGGCAACACAGCAGTAAGTAATCCGCCAAGACCTTGGGCTGAGGTCATAATGACGTCGTTTCATTCATTCCGTTTAGGGATGTCCACAGAAAATGTATTGCAGAAAAACATGAATGTTTGCGATGCATCGAAATAAATATTTAAAAAGAATTAGGAATGCAAAACAAATCACAAATCTAACTATGCTAAGTTTGCACCTTAACTGAAACCAAAGGTCTAATCAAGATCGAAGGGCGACTGCAAAGTAATTATTTTACGAATAAAATTAAGGCCTAAAATACATCAATGTTCGACAACTATCAAATCAAATGGCCTCGATTAATCGCCTAAAAACGATTATTGATCGCATTGAAAATATCGATGTTTTTGGAATAGAATAGATTGAATAGAAAAATATATATTTCAAATAACGCGTTAATCAATACAAATGTACAAACAAACATAAATAAAATGTCGTCAACAAAAAAATACCTAAATGCAATTTATGATCCTTTTCTCTTTTTTTACATCTCCAAAACTACACTTATGCTCTATGCCTCCAAATTTAAAGCAATTCGTTCAATTTTACCCTAAATAATTTCTCTGAGGGTGCAATTTTAATATCATTATTTAGTTTATTATAAAATTTAACACCCATATAGACGGAGTTTTTTTCAGATAAAATCAGTCGGTGAATGGGGTAATTTTTATCATTGGTTCGTGTGATATAATAATGTTGATAATGCGTACCAAATGTGTTTCTGTTTTTATAGAAAAACATAGTTGTATCAAAAATGTGCAACGCATAAATTGTAAGTAGGTATTCTTTTTGTGTACCTTCCACACATGGCTTTATAATAATGGATTTTGTTAGTTCCATGATTGTAATTACGCAACCTGGCTTTTTCATAGTGCCTACTACCAGAGACGGAGCTATGGGGGGGGGGGGGGGGGGAAGGGGCGTTACCTTAAACATCAAAAGTTGGGAAAATTGGGTACATAAAAATGTGTGTAGCTTATTTAACTTCCATTAGTTGCCCGGACTAAAATGGGATCGTCTCGTATTAAATTCCAAAATTATCGGACTGGTAGGAGGATGAAATCCTGACTGCGGCGCAGCCAATGACCTGTACCAGATCATTTTGCGCAGCTATCGCCTATCGCTTTGCTTGCGTCGCACACTACACAATTCAAGTTAAGTTAAGACCGACTGTAATATACAGGGTGAGTCGGGAGCAATGGGCATACTCTAAGGGTGTAATCTATGCATCAAAATAATAAGAAAAAACTCAAATGTTGTTATCCAATATTCATTTGTTTTCAAATTACAGCGTTAAATAAAATAATAATGTTTAACCAAAATATGCAACATTAACATTGTTCTAAATAAATCATTGGCCTTTTTTTAGAGGTTTGGATTGGTCGCGGTTGTCCTATTAGTTGGCCTCCTAGATCGCCAGACCTTACACCGTTGGACTATAATTTATGGGATTGGTTAAAAAATGAGGTATACAAAGTAAAAGTAGATACTATAGGGATGCATTAATTATTAGACGCATTAGAAATGCTGCGCTCAATATTAAAGAAAGGCACGAATCAATTAGAAGGGCCACGCGCGCCCCTCGTAAACGAAGCAGGAAATGTTTGGAAGTTAATGGCGGTATATTTGAAAATTTATTAAACCAATGATTTATTTAAAACAATATTAATGTTGCATATTATTTTGGTTTAACAATATTATTAATTTATTTAACGCTAAACAAATAAATATTGGAAAACAACATTTGAGTTTTTTCTTATTATTTTGATGCAATGATTACACCTTAGAGTTTGGCCCATTCCTTCCGACTCACCCTGTATAGATAGACACATTTGGCATTTTCAGTCATTTAAAGACTGTCGTGTATCGTACACAACCTAGGTCTTTGGAGGATTTTAAAAGCAGTATTTTAGATGCTGTGCATGTTATTTCTCGTGAACATTTGCAAAACGTGCTTTTCCAATTTTCCGAGAGGATTGGACACTGTCATGCAGGTGGCTGAAGGACGACATTTTGGGCATTTAATTAAATAACTTTTATTTTATATTCTTGTTTATTTAAAAATGATTATCAATTTTGTTTAAATAAAATGTACTATTCATTTGCCCGTATTTCCGCAACAGTTGAATTTAGTCATATGAATCATTATCATACGAAAAATATTTTTAATTTATTGAAGATTTAGAATATCTGATAATATACAGGGTGTTCCATTTAAAAAAAAATAATGTCAACACTTGACAGTTGGTGACATTACTCACATATGGTATAATAGTTAAATAGTAAAATTTTAGTCCTATGGATTGCCCAAAACCCGGATCCGATATCAGTTTTAGTTCGCCTGTAATGAAGCCGTTCCGGAACATTTGCCCAACAAACCCTGTATATGTTTTTTATACAGTTTATTTGATAATTATGGGTAGGTTTGAAATAAATACTTTTTGAATTGGGGTATTTTTTTTATATTTTATAAAGTTGGGAAATTTAGGAATTTCACCCCTCCCAAACCAGAGGCCTTCGCTACGTCCCTGGTGCCTACACTAAAATATAAACCGATATAAGCGGAATTCGATTTATACAATGTGAGTTGGTAACTTCGAATAAGTTCAGTAAATGTAACCCAGTACAGTTTTTTTGGAAAAAGGCTGGGGTACGGGTATTAACATTTTAAATTGTTGCCTTTTAAAAAAAATTATAATATGGTGTCACAAATAAGAGGTATAACGATATCAATAATCTTTTTAAATTGCAACCCTAGTTTTGTTCACTATTTTTAAAGTGCATATTAAAATATACCGTGCGAGCAAACATTATTTGCATCAAAGAGGGCTTGGATTAGAAAACGTAGGGCTTGGTTTAGATCACAATGATATGGGGACGATATATCTAACCAAATCCAGGTTAAAATTTTGACATGATATGTCAAACTAATGAGTAATAAAATAAGTAGACAAATACAAATTTATTTTTGTTGTTTACAAAATTAACAAATGAAGAATATAAAGAAAGAAAAATTGTATTTCTTGGAATACTTGCACTTTATAAGGAAATAAATTTAGTTGCTTCTTAAGAATAGTCCTGCATGTTCCATAAGATCTTCCCACTTCTTGGGACAGGCGTCTTATACAATTTGTTGGCGTATTTTGCATTATTTCACGAACGTTTGCAACAAATTCTTCTGTTCTCACAGATGGTCTTCCTGCTCCTTTTTGTGTTGTATAGAACCTGTTTCCCAAACACATCCACGGTTCTTTTCAGAAAATGATAAAAATCCCCAGCAATAAAAGCAACGTTAGGAAAATGTTCGTGAAAATCGTCCATTCACAAACCCGGATTGTATTGCCACTCACCATTTACTCTAACCCTGTTTCGAAAATACGCTTTAACCATGAATGTTTTGTGCTGTTCCGTAAAGCCCAT
The DNA here is from genome assembly GCA_963969555.1 of Polydrusus pterygomalis. NCBI lineage: Eukaryota > Metazoa > Arthropoda > Insecta > Coleoptera > Curculionidae > Polydrusus > Polydrusus pterygomalis. The sequence continues at coordinate 144,845,324 of OZ018375.1, forward strand.
TGTGTGAATTGTTCAAGAAATTGGAAAAATTAGCGATGAATCAAATTACTTGTAACGACTGTCAAAGATGACGGAATAACTGATTGATTGTTAATTCAGGTAGTTACTGATACCCAACAGGTATTAAGCTCTACGGCTAAGCATTACGTCCTTAGATGCAAGGCCCTCTTTGATGCAAATAATTTTTGCTCGCACGGTACATAAGTATGAAATCTCAATATTTTATTCCTTGTCAAAATAATTTTAAGGGGTTCCAAGCATCAATAAGACATGTGTATAGGTTAATTTATATAATAAGTAATTAGAAATGTTAAAACGAGTTTTACTTGCGTTTAGGATATTGCCAAATAGAGAATGAACAATATTTTAAGCATTTATTGACGGAAAAGTATTAAAGATGAATAGAAGGTTTTTATTTTTTAATTAATAGTTATTTATGCAACAAGTGGGTAAAGTAGGTCTTTTTCCACGAATAGGAATTTTAAAAAAACTTTACTGGATTTACTGAATTTATTCAGTTACAAACTCACACTGTATAAAAACAAACATTTGCATCCATAAAAAACCAACATGTCATTGTTATGATTGCCAAATGACGGGCCAAACATTTTTTTTAATGATTAGATTGCTTAAATTTTTGTCTCATAGTGATGATGTTTAAATATATAAATAAATTTATAAGAAATGCAATAACAAGGTGAAGTATTTTCCTTTTATTATATTTTGGTAGACGAGTAACATGTTAAACCCATTAGAATAAAATCAGATAATGCTGCCCACTCGACACATAGATATGCAAACCCTTTATTATACACAACAAATTATTATGTTTTATATAATACTAATTTCAAATATTATGTACTTTAAAAAATTATGATTTATATTTATTAGTATACATAATATTATTATATACCAATACTAGCGTGTACCCGGCATGCGTTGCAACCCGCTAGTATAAATACAAACCCGAACAAACCCGATATATTAGTACCCGGCATGCCACTTTCTGAAATTGCACCCGTGCGAAGCCGGGGCGGGTCGCTAGTTATACATAAAAACCTTCCTCTTGACTCACTCTATCTATTAAAAAAAAACGCTTCAAAATCAGTTGCGTAGTTTTAAAGATTTAAGCACACAGACAGCGACAGCGACTTTGTTTTATATGTTAAAGATTTGTTTTTATAAATAACTTCTTTTGCATATTTATATTCATCCCTTGATTGTCTGTAACACTTCTGTCAATTTTATAATCTGTCTGTATTGTGTGTTACCTAGTAAATTGTATAATGGAATTATAGTATATTATTAATTAATTAGAACATTATTTCGGTTGAGATAGGAAGCTAAGCTTCAACTCCGCCATGTTCCATGTTCGATATTTATCTTTACACTTCTGTAAATTACAATAAAGCCATATTATTTTATTTATTTATTTGATTGTTTATCACGTCACCTAAAATAAACACATTTTTTGTCCTCCTCTCTCCAGTAGCGCACCGAGAAGCTTCTTCTGGGAGGGGTTCGCTCAATGCGATGAAACATTCACAAACCCAAATCCTCAGACCAAGTGCTGAGCCCAAATCCCAGAGAAAACCTTTTGTATAGAAGTTACATTTAAGGAACTCAATGTTCTGAATTTCCAGTCGTACTTTAAAATCCCGCCTTGGTGCGCCACTGCCGCTGTCCCGAATTTCTCCGAAACCGCTCAGACGATTTACTTCAATTTCAAAATATTGATAGACCTATCCTTAAACTCTGTTTTGCATATGACATTTTTTCCTGTTGCCCTATCGTTATCAAAATATACTATAATTTGTGTTAGTATAAATATAGGCTTATTTAAAAAATTATTTTCTCAAAAACAAAAACCTAAATTAAAAATCTGTTACAAGACAAACAGGTTTGAACTTTTAGCTACCAAGTGATATTAAATTTAAACCTATTTAATTAAAGGAAAAAAGAAAAGCACAAAGTCTTTCTCCACACCATTTAATTAGAAAAACTAGGCGAACCTAGAAAAATTCATAATTCAAATCGACATGTTTCGAGTGTAGAAATACTCATTATCAGGAAAACAAAGTGAATAGTACAATGCTTATATTATTATGTTGTTAGCAATAGAGACATGTAAAGCTATCAAAATAAGAAAGAAAAAAAAAATTCATAATAGTCAAAGCATCTGTAAAAAATTAAAAAAGGGGTATGTAGCAAATAAAATTTAATAAAATTAGGTAGATTGACTTATTACCATTTAGCTTTAATTAAAATACTGTTGGGGTACCAGGCTTTTTACGGCCCAGTTACCCCGGCAGAAGTCAAAGTATACACATTGAGTGCAAAATTAAGTTTTAAGGAATTTTTAAAAAAGTTTTTGTTTTACTAGAACATCTTTTAAAGAAGTTCGACTGCAACCAGCACGTGTCAGACGGGAAATGAACTTAAACTTGACATTGTAAAAGGGGAACAAATGACAAATGTTTTGGCGGTCAAATTGAAGAACCTTCAAGTTCTTATGCTAAAAAAATTTTTAATTTAATAAAAATGTTATAGAGGAGAAAAGCTCAATTATGGTTCAAAATTGCTTAAAAAAATATTTTCAGTCAAATATCCAAAATAGGTCCAGTACAGGCTGACCTTCCCTATTTTTTAGTGACTTCCGAACTATATTTTTTTAGGTAATCATTTGTTTTTGATTATTTTTTGTTTCTTATAAAATTTCGATAAAATGATGTATTTTGGAGATAATTTAAAAAGTATAGGTCTTTAACTGATGTTAATGCGGCCCACGGTAATTTCATACATTTCAAATGGTAAATCAAGTCCACCCTTATGGCATTACCATTTATACAAGATAAAATTAAGTAAAACTTTGCAATAGGTGATAATTCCAAAAGCAAAGGACTAGCCAAAAGACAATAATCTACTAATACTTATTAAATTAATTTGAAACGTCATAAATTCAAAACAAATTATTTTCATAAAGTTATGAATACGTTTAGTAACAAAAAAAAAACAAAATTAAAAAACAAATGATTACCTAAAAAAATATAGGGTTTTTAGGTCACTGGCGCACCTTCTAAAAAATAAGGGGGTTAGGGAGTACTGCCCCCCCCCCTCCTATTTTAAATATTTGACAATTGTTTTTCTTTTGTTTTTGTCAAAAAACGTAACTCTTTATTTTGAGGTAATGTACCAAATTTGAAATTTTATTGACCTCTTTTTCCGGATACCATGTATATGCATGTAGCAAGTAAAAGCGATGGACTCTTAACTTGTAGCATACTAAAAACTCCTTTAAAAAAAGGAATATTCTGTTTTATTCTAGATTAAAAAAATACTCATAATTGCAAATAACAATTTTTTATCATTATTTGTTAGATATTTTATTACTTTAGTTACGCTGTAATGGGTGCTTTTTGCTTTTTAAAAGGAAATCTATCTATATAAAATATCGGTTTGAAAGTATTGTATTGTCGCTTTGGTTTTCACTATCAACAACTGCTCATTTAGCGAACAGTATTAATATGTGAATAAAGCTTTTTCTTTCAATTTATTGGACGGATGGAAAATGATTTTCCAACGGTTTCTCGGGCGCCACCCCTTGGATTATTGTGGTAAGGGGCCCACGATGCACCAGGTAGCTTGTTACAGTGGAGAAAGTTAAACCAGGCGTTCAACTACGCATTTAGCGACTATTTTTAAGCGTCCTGAAAGATGTAAAATTTGGAAGGAAAAATGAAACAATCGGTTTCAAAAACGCAATTTATTTTCGTAAAAAAAAAATGACAATTAACCAGAAATGCAGTTTAATACTCGAAAAGTGTGTAAAAATGGGTCAGCGACAGGCTGACAATCGTACAATAAAACAGAAAGAGAGAGTAGGAAAGTATGCGTGTAGGCTTGCGGTTTATGGAATTAAGGTCGCGTCGGCGTTCTGAGTTTTAACGTTATCGGTATTCCTGTGAAGGCGCGCGCGAGGAAACGAAAGTCGCAGTAGCGGTCGCGGTTGTCTTGACGGTAGCCGTAAGCGGTCGCGATGTCAACGGGCGGCAAGAAAGGCTTGCGGTTATCTTTATCAGTCCGGGCAGTAAAAGGTAAAAAGGAAAGATAACGCGGTCCGAGGGCTTGCGGCAACGCTGGGTCGATCGCGATCTGTTTCTGCTATCTGCGGACAGTTGTGCGGTACACTACTTGCGATTGCGGGCGCGGCTAATGTAACGTTAAACGCGGCGGTAGAAAATAGTTCCTGACGAGCGAGAGCGGTTCCGACCAGCCGTCCGTAGTGGTTCGGTGAAACGTCGGTTCCCCTACGCATGCGCGGGTTTCGTTTGAATTCGCGGACATATACATTCTGGCATTAACACAGTGTGCAAGACGGAGTTCGTTAGAGGTAATGATATGTGTGTGTGTGTGAGATAGCGCTATGTAAGTGTGTATGGGTGGAAAAGAGAAAGTGAACTGCGAAAACCATTAATACCAGATAGGGCTGCACGGCTATTTCTCGATATAGCCCACTCCGGCATGTAAGTATTCATTTACAACGAAGTTACCCGGTGTTGATTGATTAGAACGAGACAGAGCTACACGGCTATTTCTCGATATAGCCCGATCTTGTATTGCTTTTCAAGTGAAACAGAGACAGTGATTTATTTATATGGTATGTGTCTTAAGGTGTCAAGTTCAGTTGGTGTTATAATTAATATGAGACAGAACTACACGGCTATTTCTCGCTATAGTCCGATCTTAAATATTCCAGGCAAAAATGGGTGTTCGTTATTGACCAGAACGAGACAGAGCTACACGGCTATTTCTCGATATAGCTCGATCTTGTATACAAATGACATCATATAAACAACCCGGTGTATGTGTAAGAGAGAGTGCAGTAATGTGTATCGGTGTGTAAGTGTGAATATCAAACCAGAACGTATACCATAAATATGCGACAAAACAATTTAAACGATGCAAATACAGATGACGGCGTCGAGGGGAAACGGCGGGCTTGCAGTCTTGTAGTGGATCCTTACCGGTGGTCGTGGTTCGGGGACGATCGGCTGGCTTCGCTGGTGGTCGGTTGGCTGGTCGGCTCGCTGCGGTTCTTCTTGGGCTGGTGACCTGCTGGGAAGATGAGAACCGGAGTTCTGATTTAAAATGGGTCGATTTCCCGTATAAATTGACTCGGCGAAACTACGTCACGGTCATGGACGCGATGGTACCGTACGCGCTTCGATCTCGCGCGGAGGCATCTGGGGGTACGGTACGCGCTTGGACTTGGCGGCGCGCTCAGCAGTACTAACGAGTGTGGCCGGAAAATGATGAAAAGTATTTTCCGGATGTTTCGCGACGGAAAACTTAATATATTTAAACAGTAAAAATTAAATGAATTATTTACGTACAAGAATGAACGTTGTAGCACGAAAAATAAAAAAGTAATTTTTGTACACGCATAGTATCCTTTACAACTATATAAATAATGCTGTAAAAATATTAAAAACCCCGGAAAAATATAGTAACTTCGTTACACACCCCCCCTTCTTTGAAAAAAATATTTTGTTTACAAAAGAAAATATTTTCCTAAACCTAGCCCTATGTAAAAGACAACCTGAAAATATATATATAAAAAAAACAGTATTATGACTCTAAAAAGAAAAAAAATAGTTAAATTGCTTCGGTCTTGAAAATGGTCCAGTGGTCCTCCAGGAGCGACATCATGTGGTACCCGTACTCGTTGCGGTGGCGCCTCATGCTACGCATGGTACCTCACCGTTTCTTTTTCTTCTTGCCTTTATATCCTAGGCATCCAAAAAAAACAGCCATAGCTTGGCATGTTCTGTTGCAGACTGAGTGCATACAGCACTGCGTCCTGACGGATGTGGAATGCTTTCGATGCATGGGCAGGACTTGACGGGCACTTACACTTCTGGTGGTTTGGCCGGGTATATCGGTAGTAGGGCTTGACCCGTTGCACAAATTGCACTGGATTCGGTTATTAAAGGGCTAGCAGACCTAGGGGTGTCGGTTTCTTTTTACGGGTTTTTATCGGATGGTTCGGAAGAAAACTACATCAGATTGTCGTGTGCGGTTTTTAAGTCCTTGATATGGATGTTTCGGTACTTTTTGCCTGATTGATCCTTGAGATCATATACAACTGGTGACACGACTTTAATTACGGTATAAGGCCCAGAATACTTCGGTGCAAGTTTTGCGGCAAACCCCTTGACAGCAGAGGAAAGTGGGTTTTCACGGCGCATAACTTTATCTCCGACATTACATCTCCATTCTCGCCGGCGGAGGTTATAGTGATGGCTTTGAACGGTGAAGGCTTTTCCTAAATTGATTCGAACTAGCTCATACACATCTTTTAACCTTTGAAGCCGGCCGGTAAGGTTGGCAAATTGTGTGGTATTTTCTTCTGCGGTTGGGATGGAATCGCCTTGTTGCGCTTCGGTATCTGTGCGGTTGCGGTATAACGGTTTGGGAGGGTCCAATTCACGGCCAAAGTTAAGGAAAGCAGGTGAGAATCCTGTGGATTGGTGTCGGGAACTATTGAGAGCAAACACAAGTTCGGGTAGATGCACATCCCATTTTCTGTGATCAGCTTCGCAGAATTGGGCTACCATGGTCTTCATAGTTTTATTGGTGCGTTCTACGGGATTAGCTTGCGGGGTATATGGGGGTGTAAGTCGGTGTGCTATCCCCATTTCGCCTAGTAGATCCTTAAACGTTTGTCCTGTATATTGGGTTCCATTATCAGAAATAACAGCGTGTGGACATCCGAATCGGGTGATAACCTCTTCATAGAGCGCCTGGCTAACCGCCTTGGCGGTAGCTTTGCGGATGGCTCGACACTGTACCCATTTAGTAAAGCGGTCTTGGAAAATAACTAGATAATTATTTCCTTTTGCGGAGCGGGGTAGCGGTCCAACTAAGTCGGTACTAACGGTTTCCCATGGTTGGTCATTTCTTGACGGTTGCATTTTACCAGCTGTCTGTTGTTGTGACGTTTTATATCTCTGGCAGGATGAACAACGTCTGACATATGCGGCAATATCTCGGAACATGCCGGGCCAGTAATAACGGCGGGCAATACGGGCTGTAGTTTTAGCAATACCGAGGTGTCCGGCAGTCGGTCGATTGTGATTTTCTTCTAACACTTCTTTGCGGGCGGCCTTGGGAACACAAACTTTCCATGGATCGGCCATGTCGTCCTCGGTAGGGTCGGACATATCCCAGAAGTGGCGGTATAGGCGGCCATCTCGAACGTGATAATCGGGAAACGCTGTGGGATTATTCTCAACGGCGGTTTTCTTTGCTGTATACCAGGAACAAGGTGTAAACTCGTCTAATGCGATGATTGGGTTAGGATCCTCTTCTTGGTCATCGGTGCCGGTAAGAACAGGAGCTCGGGATAATGCGTCGGCTACTTTGTTTAAAACTCCCTTGCGGTACTTTATTTCGAAGTCGAACTGTTGGAGGTACATGCTCCAGCGGGCTAATCTACCAGATGGGCTTTTAATTGAATGTAGCCAGCGGAGTGATTGATGGTCAGTCACGACGGTAAAGTGGTAGCCTTCTAAATACGGTCTCATCTTTTCAATACCCCAGACAATTGCCAAGCATTCTTTCTCGGTCACTGAAAACTTCTTCTCGTTGGGACTTAAACTTCGACTTGCATAAGCAATCACGTGATCGCCATCTGACCCATGTTGAATCAGTGCAACACCAAGTCCGTTGTCGGACGCATCTGTCTGCAACGTAAATGGCCGGGAGAAATCGGGACAAGTCAATACGGGGGCCTGGGTTAAACTAGTCTTCAGCTGTTCGAATGCGGATTGTTGTTCCTCGCTCCATTTCCAGCGGATACCCTTCTTCAAAAGCTGGTTAAGCGGAGCGGCAATCTGTGAGAAGTTCGGTACAAAACGTCTATACCATGATGCAATACCCAGGAATCGTCGTAAGGAGCGTATATTTGTCGGTGCAGCCAATTGTAAAATAGCACAGACTTTCTCGGGATCGGTGCAAATACCCTCGGATGTTACAAGGTGACCTAAGTAGCGGAGGGATCGACGGCCAAATTGACATTTTTCGGGATTCAGTTTCAGATTGGCGGCACGTAGACGGCGAAACACTTCTTGTAAATTGCTTAGGTGTTCCTCAAATGTTTCACCCAACACAATTATGTCGTCCAGGTATGCAAAACAGAACTGGTCAAGCTCTGGTCCTATGATTCGGTCCATTAATCGTTGAAAAGTTGCGGGAGCTGAGTGCAATCCGAATGGCATAACTTTGAATTGAAATAACCCCATGCCTGGTACAGTAAAAGCGGTGATTGGCTTACTTTCCTCTGATAGCGGTACCTGCCAGTAGCCTTGTTTTAAGTCGATGCTGGAAATATACCGGGCTCGTCTTAGTTTATCCAGGATAGCGTTGATATAGGGCAAAGGGTACGCATCCTTGCGCGAAATGGCGTTAATTTTTTGGAAATCGATGCAGAAACGGTATTTGCCATCTTTCTTCCGGACTATTACTACGGGAGAACTCCATGGGCTATCTGCTGGTTCAATGATGTCATTTTCTAACATTTCTCGTACTTCAGTATTAATTATTTCTTGCATCTTGGGATTCTGCGGTCTATATCGTTGCTTGATTGGCTCGGGGTTCAGAAGGTGTATCGAGTGCTGCATTAGCGGGGTGGTGCCTCGAATATTTTCAAATTTTGGTAATTCTTGGTCAAGAAATTGTTGTAGTAGCCGTCCTTCGTCTTTAGTTAAGACTAGAGCTGGATTGCTAGTATTTGCTCCTATGGGGCTGCACATGTTATCGGAAAAGGGAAGTGCTTCATCATTGAGATATACTTGGCCAGAGTTTAAATCTAGCTGAAACTGGTGTCGGCCCAATATATCCATCCCTAGTACAATTTCGGACGTTAGATGCGGAAAATAGCTGATGTCTACGGTTAGATCGGTGTTTCCAATTTTTAATGGGACTCGGTATGCTTCGGCTATCTGTATAACTCCACCATTTGCTACTTGTGCACTTTTGACCGGTGATTGCACTTTTTGGCAACGGTTTCTTCTACAATGTTCTACGACGAGTTCACCAATATACGAGCTTGCGGCACCTGTATCTATGAGAACAGAAAACGGTGTATTAAAAATATGTACTATGACGTGCGGGCGGTTATCGGTATTATTATTTACGGAGCGGTTTAGTGGAATCGAGGTTTGGCGATTTCGGTACTGAACTGACCTCGGGGCGGTGCAGCGCCGGTTTAGTTTTCCCGTCGGAAGGCGGGGCATGGGCAGTCTCGTGATAAAACATTATCTTTACCACACCTTGAGCAAAATAATCGGCTCGGATTGCGACATTCGGTGCGAAAGTGTCCGTTCTCTCCACATCGAAAACATACTTGGGAGGGACGGTAGGAGGTGCGGCGATTCGGTGGTGGGGCGTTCCTCGTTCGGTTATTGGGCATAGTATTGGTCTGTTCTCGGCGCGGGCTGTAACTGGTGCGGTTTAATTGTTGTAATAGTACCTCGGTTTCTCTTACCAATCGAGAAAAGGAAACAATATCGGAAAAATCAGTCCTTCGAATCTGCTGTCGGTATTGTGGAAGTAGGTTGCGGTACAGCCATTTCAGCTCCTGGTCTGGTCCTATGCCACCGTGTCTCCGAATGAGAGTTTGTAAATCGGTAATATAATGGCTTGGCGACTCATTTACTCTTTGCTGGCGGTGACTAATTTCGACTTCTAAATCGTCAGCGTGGTTCAGTGGAAAATAAAAGTTCCTAAAATCTAGCTCGAACTCGGCCCACGTCCTCCATGTGCGATTGTTGTTGCGGTACCACAGCGCAGCGTTTCCTTGTAAAAGCTCGGGCATGTGCGGTAGTAATACATTCATCGGCAGGGCTTGTGCATTGCAGATTTCTTGGAGGCGTTCAATAAAGGTAACAGGATCATCTCTGCCATTGAAATGGACATTCCATTTGTGCACTTTTAGTGATCTTACTGCCCCTGATGAACTGGGCAAAAATCCCGTGGTCAGTGCCTGCGGTACTGATGCTGTGGTGATCGTGACGGCTGGCACAGAGGTTGCGGCTGAATGGGCTGCGGACATGACTAGTCTCGGTGATGGTAGACCGGTATAGGTAGGGGCGGCGGTACAGGTAACGGTAACCGGAGCGGTAACGGAAGCGGTATTTGAAACGGTGGCTTGAGAAAAATTGAATGGCGTCGTTTTCGGCGTCGGTGTAGCTTGGCCACTGCGGATGAATTTTATTAAACGTTTCCTAAGAACGTCTGTCGTGCCACTGCAATCAAGACCAAACTTCGTCAGCTCGAGAACTAGGCCATCCTTCTTCAGCTGGTACACCCAACTTACTTGAGTATCACTCGGATCGGTTTGGGTTATTTTTGTTGCGGAATTTTCGGCAGGTATCGGAATCTTGGCGTCGGCGTCACTCTGGTCTTCGGTATTCATTGCATTTGGCTTCTATATGACTTGGCTCAGCGAGCTACGGAGAACCATCCGTCTCGGTCGGAGGTCTGGTGAGAACTCCTGGTGTTCTCTCGACGACGACTAACTTATTACGTGCGGACCTGCGCATACAAACGCGTTGAAATGGAGCATACTTTCCTCTCTATTACGTGGGAATGCGCGATTGTTTCAGTGACAGCTTTATTGAAAATTTAACGATAATTTACGGGCCAGAACGAAAGACTACGCGTGGCAGATGCGCAAAACGGACTTCGGCAAAACAGTGTCAGCGGATCATTATTCGACAAGAACCTAAACCTAATAACCTAAAACTAATATATCTCGGACCGTTATTTCTCTCTAAACGACGGCAAGATCAGTAAAACCGGACCGCTGCTTTTCTCTAAGCAACGGCGGACCCTAACAGCAGTATATCCTAAAACTAATTCGCGGATGCCGAATAATGAATTCCTACCTTTGGTTTTCTTAAAAACTCGGTACGACGGTATTTTACAGAAATTTTAGTTCGCGCATGCGCAGTACGGTCCCTGCTCGGGCGCCATTTGTAATGGGTGCTTTTTGCTTTTTAAAAGGAAATCTATCTATATAAAATATCGGTTTGAAAGTATTGTATTGTCGCTTTGGTTTTCACTATCAACAACTGCTCATTTAGCGAACAGTATTAATATGTGAATAAAGCTTTTTCTTTCAATTTATTGGACGGATGGAAAATGATTTTCCAACGGTTTCTCGGGCGCCACCCCTTGGATTATTGTGGTAAGGGGCCCACGATGCACCAGGTAGCTTGTTACAGTGGAGAAAGTTAAACCAGGCGTTCAACTACGCATTTAGCGACTATTTTTAAGCGTCCTGAAAGATGTAAAATTTGGAAGGAAAAATGAAACAATCGGTTTCAAAAACGCAATTTATTTTCGTAAAAAAAAAATGACAATTAACCAGAAATGCAGTTTAATACTCGAAAAGTGTGTAAAAATGGGTCAGCGACAGGCTGACAATCGTACAATAAAACAGAAAGAGAGAGTAGGAAAGTATGCGTGTAGGCTTGCGGTTTATGGAATTAAGGTCGCGTCGGCGTTCTGAGTTTTAACGTTATCGGTATTCCTGTGAAGGCGCGCGCGAGGAAACGAAAGTCGCAGTAGCGGTCGCGGTTGTCTTGACGGTAGCCGTAAGCGGTCGCGATGTCAACGGGCGGCAAGAAAGGCTTGCGGTTATCTTTATCAGTCCGGGCAGTAAAAGGTAAAAAGGAAAGATAACGCGGTCCGAGGGCTTGCGGCAACGCTGGGTCGATCGCGATCTGTTTCTGCTATCTGCGGACAGTTGTGCGGTACACTACTTGCGATTGCGGGCGCGGCTAATGTAACGTTAAACGCGGCGGTAGAAAATAGTTCCTGACGAGCGAGAGCGGTTCCGACCAGCCGTCCGTAGTGGTTCGGTGAAACGTCGGTTCCCCTACGCATGCGCGGGTTTCGTTTGAATTCGCGGACATATACATTCTGGCATTAACACAGTGTGCAAGACGGAGTACGTTAGAGGTAATGATATGTGTGTGTGTGTGAGATAGCGCTATGTAAGTGTGTATGGGTGGAAAAGAGAAAGTGAACTGCGAAAACCATTAATACCAGATAGGGCTGCACGGCTATTTCTCGATATAGCCCACTCCGGCATGTAAGTATTCATTTACAACGAAGTTACCCGGTGTTGATTGATTAGAACGAGACAGAGCTACACGGCTATTTCTCGATATAGCCCGATCTTGTATTGCTTTTCAAGTGAAACAGAGACAGTGATTTATTTATATGGTATGTGTCTTAAGGTGTCAAGTTCAGTTGGTGTTATAATTAATATGAGACAGAACTACACGGCTATTTCTCGCTATAGTCCGATCTTAAATATTCCAGGCAAAAATGGGTGTTCGTTATTGACCAGAACGAGACAGAGCTACACGGCTATTTCTCGATATAGCTCGATCTTGTATACAAATGACATCATATAAACAACCCGGTGTATGTGTAAGAGAGAGTGCAGTAATGTGTATCGGTGTGTAAGTGTGAATATCAAACCAGAACGTATACCATAAATATGCGACAAAACAATTTAAACGATGCAAATACAGATGACGGCGTCGAGGGGAAACGGCGGGCTTGCAGTCTTGTAGTGGATCCTTACCGGTGGTCGTGGTTCGGGGACGATCGGCTGGCTTCGCTGGTGGTCGGTTGGCTGGTCGGCTCGCTGCGGTTCTTCTTGGGCTGGTGACCTGCTGGGAAGATGAGAACCGGAGTTCTGATTTAAAATGGGTCGATTTCCCGTATAAATTGACTCGGCGAAACTACGTCACGGTCATGGACGCGATGGTACCGTACGCGCTTCGATCTCGCGCGGAGGCATCTGGGGGTACGGTACGCGCTTGGACTTGGCGGCGCGCTCAGCAGTACTAACGAGTGTGGCCGGAAAATGATGAAAAGTATTTTCCGGATGTTTCGCGACGGAAAACTTAATATATTTAAACAGTAAAAATTAAATGAATTATTTACGTACAAGAATGAACGTTGTAGCACGAAAAATAAAAAAGTAATTTTTGTACACGCATAGTATCCTTTACAACTATATAAATAATGCTGTAAAAATATTAAAAACCCCGGAAAAATATAGTAACTTCGTTACAACGCATACATATAATATAATAATATAAATAGATACTCAGATAGATGATATCACATTGAATGATAATCAATTTCATCATTGCTTGGCGAACAGATGTAAATATTTGTTTTTTATACGTGGTAATAGCTATAGGCTATTTGTTAATGTACGTACGATCCTATAGGTATACTTAACACGTTGACTGCCATTCCGGTCTCTACATCGGGGAATATTCGCTGTGATAGACCGAGCTGGCGCATGGGACAAGTTTGCACCACTTAGTCAGAAATTTCGCAGAGTCCGCAAAGCCATTTTTTTTTTAAATTGACGCCAGTGCCCATTTCATTTGTCCTACTTTATGCAATGTCACAAATAGCCTCTTGGACTTATTTTTTTTGGCATGGCGTCATGATCAAAAAAGCGAATATAGCTTCGGCAGTCAACGTGTAAAGGTCCTCGCCCACCTAGGCGTCGCGTCGCGAAGCGTGGGGAAGGGAAGCTCGTTTCAGAAGTGCGCGCCCACTTGGGCAGAGAGTCGCGTCGCGTCGTTTATGTTTATAATTTTGTAAACTGTACCCGTTCAGTAATTAATGAGTAATTCTTCATCAGACGAGGACCTCTTTGTCCTCAGCCTTATTGACAGCATGGAGGTAGAAGAGAAAGCAAAAAAAAATGTGGGTTCATGGCATAAACAAAAAGAGGGATACTTTTGGTGAATTCCATCACGTATTTTCGGATCTAAGAAACGATAAAAAGAAGTTTTTTAAATATTTTCGTATGTCTGAAGAAAAGTTTTTTGAACTTCATGGCCTTTTGAAGGATGCAATAAAACGGCAAAATACAGTTTCGAAGAGTTAGGTTACGATCGACGGTCGACAACTGCCGAGAGGTAACGAAGTTTACATATTTTGAATCTTCGCGTCTCCCAACACCGCCCACTTGAGCGGCGCGAGGCGTTGCGACGCATAAAACTTCGCCTGGTTGTTCTCAAAACTTATCGCGCGTCGATTGACGCTTTGCCAGGCGACGCGCCGCTCAAGTGGGCGAGGATCCATTTACTTACAAGCAACTTTAGCTGCTTTTTATTTGCATTCTCGATCAGTTCACTTTTAAATAAACTGACCTAAAATGATCTGATCCAAAATGCATCAAATAAAACTGGCTTTTATTCTGCTTCGGACTACGTCAGTGTCATTTGTCACGTAAATTTTGTTGAGGTTATGGTTATTCTCGATTTGATTATATTTTACAAGAAATAAACACTTTGATGTACTTACTATTATAGCTTATTTCTCCTCCGAATCCTCTGATTTTAAATTTTAGATTACAGGCAAATATTTTATATTTTTATCTGTGGTTTGAGGTTAGGCTACGCCAAGAATCTGTCAAAACAACTCCCACCTTTTACTTCTGACCAGTTCACTTTAAGTGATCGAAATTTGCGGGTGGTGCAGTTAGGGGCAAAGGGGGAAGTGACTGGGTCACTTACAAATCAGATCAGTTTGTAAATAAAACATCCTAATTGTCAAATTTTAGTGATCTGGGTCAAATTGACCTGATCCAAGATGCAAATAAAAAGCAGCTTTTAATAAACGCAAAAAGAACGCTTCGCGCGGCGACGCGACGCTTCGTCTAGGTGAGCGAGCACCTTTAAGAAGACATCATCGCTTTTATTTGCGACATGCATTTATACCATTTACTCGAAACCCTCTAAACTTATCGAATTTATTTCAATATACCGTGCGAGCAAAAATTATTTGCATCAAAGAGGGCCTTGCATCTAAAGACGTAATGCTTAGCCGTAGTTTAATACCTGTTGGGTGTCAGTAACTACCTGAATTAACAATCAATTAGTTATTCCGTCATCTTTGACAGTCGTTACAAGTAATTTGAT
Organism: Polydrusus pterygomalis; assembly: GCA_963969555.1. Classification (NCBI taxonomy): domain Eukaryota; kingdom Metazoa; phylum Arthropoda; class Insecta; order Coleoptera; family Curculionidae; genus Polydrusus; species Polydrusus pterygomalis. The sequence continues at coordinate 144,860,353 of OZ018375.1, forward strand.
TCATCGCTAATTTTTCCAATTTCTTGAACAATTCACACAATGGGCTTTAGGGAACAGCACAAAACATTCATGGTTAAAAGCGTTATTTTCTAAACGGGGTTAGAGTAAATGGTGAGTGGCAATACAATCCGGGTTTGTGCATGGACGATTTTTACGAACATTTTCCTAACATTGCTTTTATTGCTGGGAATTTTTATCATTGCCTGAAAAGAACCGTGGCTGTGTTTAGAGAAACAGGTTCCATACAACACAAAAAAGGAGCAGGAAGACCATCTGTAAGAATAGAAGAACTTGTTGCAAACGTTCGTGAAATAATGCAAAATACGCCAACGAATTGTATAAGACGCCTGTCCCAAGAAGTGGGAAGATCTTATGGAATATGCAGGACTATATTGTTAAGAAGCAACTAAATTTATTTCCTTATAAACTGCAAGTATTCCAAGAAATACAAGCCGCAGATTTTGAAAGACGCAGGAATTACTCTTAATGGCTTACCCAAAATTTATTGGAAATAATAGCTATTTATGTATCAAGGGCGTTACGGGGACTATAATGCCCTGAAGGTAGAAATAGCCCGAGGGCCTCTGGCCCGAGGGATAGGTTTCTGCCTGATGGGCATTATAGTCCAGTAAAGCCCGTGGTGCATACAATGCTTTATGTTTTACCTAAAAAAGAGTTTTTCAATGACTAATTACATTATTTATTCGCAATATAAAAAATAAGTTGCACCTGTACCTGTATACGTAAGTAGATAATGACTGGTGTTAAGTTTGACTTTGATGTTTCTGTCAGTTAGTCAGTTGGCATTTTTTATTTAACGATTTGCTCAAAATGGAAGAAATTCCACAAAATATAAGAGAAAAGGTCATAAAAGCGACCGAAAATCTTTTGCCAGTTAAATCAAGGCAACAGTATGATCGGGAGTATGGCATATTTGGTATTTGGAAAGATACGAACACAATTCTTCAAATAACCGAAAATGTTTTAATGGCATATTTCCAGGAACTGGTAAGTTATTGATTTTATTTTAATACATATGTTTAACAAACTTTATTATTTTTAGTCGGAAAAATACAGTCCGAACTCTCTCTGGACCAAGTATTCTACAAGCGGGCATTATCATAATGCCCGCTTATAATGCCCTAGGTGTGATAGCAGGTATTATTGCTATCATAACATATTCCGTTTCTAAGGTATTATAGATCAATAATAGATAGGTAAAACATAAATAATTTTATGTTTTACCTATCTATTATTGATCTATAATACCTTAGAAACGGAATATGTTATGATAGCAATAATACCTGCTATCACACCTAGGGCATTATAAGCGGGCATTATGATAATGCCCGCTTGTAGAATACTTGGTCCAGAGAGAGTTCGGACTGTATTTTTCCGACTAAAAATAATAAAGTTTGTTAAACATATGTATTAAAATAAAATCAATAACTTACCAGTTCCTGGAAATATGCCATTAAAACATTTTCGGTTATTTGAAGAATTGTGTTCGTATCTTTCCAAATACCAAATATGCCATACTCCCGATCATACTGTTGCCTTGATTTAACTGGCAAAAGATTTTCGGTCGCTTTTATGACCTTTTCTCTTATATTTTGTGGAATTTCTTCCATTTTGAGCAAATCGTTAAATAAAAAATGCCAACTGACTAACTGACAGAAACATCAAAGTCAAACTTAACACCAGTCATTATCTACTTACGTATACAGGTACAGGTGCAACTTATTTTTTATATTGCGAATAAATAATGTAATTAGTCATTGAAAAACTCTTTTTTAGGTAAAACATAAAGCATTGTATGCACCACGGGCTTTACTGGACTATAATGCCCATCAGGCAGAAACCTATCCCTCGGGCCAGAGGCCCTCGGGCTATTTCTACCTTCAGGGCATTATAGTCCCCGTAACGCCCTTGATACATAAATAGCTATATTAGACCTGACATTTTGACATTTTGACTGTGAATGGTGGCCAATTTCAGCAATTTATGATATTATTTTTCTTTTTCTTTCTGTATATATTTCTGTCATACTTTGTTAATTTTGTAAACAACAAAAATAAATTTATATTATTTGTCTACTTATTTTATTACTCATTAGTTTGGCATACCATGTCATAATATGAATTTGACAAAATTTTACCTAGATTTGGTTAGATATATCGTCCCCATATCAATTGTGATCTAAACCAAGCCCTACGTTTTTTAATCCAAGCCCTCTTTGATGCAAATAATTTTGGTCACTCAGTAGCTATAGGCTATTTGTTAATGTACTATCCTATAGGTATACTTAAGAGGACATCATCACTTTTACTCGCGACATGCATTTATACCATTTACTCGAAACCCTCTAAACTTATCGAATTTATTTCGACGGATATTTGTTTGTTTTAAAATAATTAAGTAATTTTTGTACATTTGACTTGTATACTATTAACGATAGCTGAGATAAATATTTTAAAAATAGTTGCAGGTGTTCGGCTGTCGCCAAATATCACCAGTTAAATTTAATCAAACAGGAATAAGATTGCCATCACAGGACAGCTAAAGGTTCAATCGTTGTATTCCTTGTAATAGATTGTTAATTTATGCATTTCTTTCGGAGAAAATAATTTTTAAAGTTGGCCTATTTATACTAACACAAATTATAGTATAATATTTTAAAAACGAAAGTATAATCGGAAAATCTGCTACATGAGAGACATAGTGTCTTTTAATATTTTTAATTTAAAATAAATCCTAGGTGCAGATTCGAAGAAATTCGCTAACAGCTGAAGGTGAAAATTGGGTTTATTATTGGTATAATTCATATGCTCTTATACTGTAACACGTGATATGTTAAAGGTAAGTATTTTCGCATATACAGGGTGTTTATTTTTTAAATGGTATACACCCAATATTTTTTGTAACTTTTAGATTTGTATTAGTGTCCCATATAATTTTTTATAATTTGCTAAAGTAGTAAGTAATAAATTAAAAACTAAGAAAACGTTCTGCATCCCTGGAAAAAAAATCAAAAAAGCAATCGAAACGCAATTTTTTATTACGGCATTATTTGAGATTACTGGCAAGACGTCAAGAAATCTTAATCAAATATATTTTACTCATTTTATACAGGGTATTCAAAAGAAGGTTACATACATAAACATAAGTATACGAATAATTTTTTTTTCAAAAAATGATTTCTTTAAAGAAAGCTCATTGATATAAATTTTGGATTGGGTGATAGTAAGGAAAACTAAATATTATGCGGGAAACTATTTTTCTAACAATCTGAAAATTTTTTATACAATAAGGTTGCATTTTATCTAACACAGTTAGATATTAAAATGCAGAGTCAGATTGCAAAGTACTACTAAGAAATTGAAAGTCAATCATCTCAATAGGATGTCACTACCTGCAGACCGGTTTCGAACTCTTTTGTTCTCGTCAGTACAGGGTAGGTGTTCATACCTTCGACCAAACAACTTTCGTACTAAAAACTATCATATATCAACCTTTGTATGTAATAAGCTTAGAAGCTTTCTTACAAAAGTAATACCCCCTTGTAATGAAAACACAAAAAATTGTATCTATCAAATCCCTTGCGAGTGTGGCGAATCGCACATTGGAGAAACAAAAAGACCTCTTCCCGTACGAGTCAAAGAACATCTGAAACATACTCAAAGAGGTGAAACTTCAAGAGATCAGATATAGCGAAACATGTTTAAACAAACCAACATAATATAATACAGTGGTCAGAAGCCAAGGTTTTGGACACGGAACAGCTTGGAGAAAAGAAAAATTCAAAGAAGCAGCTTTATGAATAAAGGTACCCATATATTTAGTAAACCCCCCTAATATCTGGAAGCCTCTTCTTGTTCATAACTAACAGCTCAAACTCCACACTGCAATAGGCACGTAGGCGGAGTCATTAAGCTTCATTGTACATGGATAGTATTTAAGACAGTAGTAGAATTATAATTTAGTTTACACTTGAAAACGGTTAGAGATACTAACTAATCGAAACGTTGTGTTAAATAACAAAATAAATACAATGGAAGTCCGATAAGGTAATTTTTTTGAAGGACTATAATGTTATAAAAATTGTTTTTCGGCAACCGTCCGGGAAGTACCTACTTCCCGGCCGCTTTTTCTTTGAGAAAGTAGCATTTCTCCGGCCTAGGAGGAGGCGGGGAAGAATCACATCAATATTAGCAATTGCTCGAATTTTAATATTAATATTAATAAGAATTAGAATGTTTCTGTTAGTACTTATATTCTGTTCGAATTTCAATATTTAATACAAATAATAATTAAAATGTTCGAAATTTTGTTCTACAAAGAAATATAATAAAGAAATGTGTCTCAATAATTTGTTATTCTACACGGTTGCAGAAAAAATAGTGTACGCAACACGTCCGAAAACAGTTTTTTCTGGACTTGTAACGTAAATTACTATTACTTTATTTTTTTATCTATCCTCGTATTTTTTTAATGATACAGGAAACCTATTAATCATCTAATCAGTTTGGACTAGCTATAAATACTTTTTTTAAATAATCTTTTTTCATACCTGCCGAATAAGTGTCGGAAGACGAAACTAAATAATATTAAAGTAAATAAATTTTTTAGGATATTATATTGATAATTTATGCCGTTGTGTAGTAGTAAGAAAATAAAAAATTCCAAAATGGAAAGGTTTGTGGGCAAAGTTGCTATAGTAACGGGTGCTTCTGCTGGTATAGGAGTAGCAATTGTGGAAGACTTAGTCAAAAATGGAGTTATTGTAAGTATACTATCAACACGGTGGAAGAATGTACTCTGCTATCAATATCAGTATTTTTACTTACACTTTACAGTGTATAGCATAAAGATATTGATTGAAAGTGTAGACTATACAGGGTGATTCAAAAGTACTTTGACAAACTTCGGGAGGTAATTGCTGGCAATATTTTAAGATGAAAATTTTTTATAAACAGTGGTCCTTGGCGACTTCGTTACGGAGATACAGGGTGTTGAAATGTTAAAAGGAATAGTAATAATTTTTAAATAACTCCTTAACGAGTTATTTTCTTTTTATAAAATTTAGTGAATTAAATAAGCATTTAAGGACACTTATTTTCAAAGTACAACACGTTCGTAAATTTAACCAGTGGCGTCGGTACAAATTGTTACTATCATATTTTTTGTGAAAACTATGCTACACCACTGACTTTTTTAATTTTAACTCTCTTTATATGAATCCCCCCTTCATTTACAACGAAAAAGATTACGTGTGTTTTTTTAATACGAGGGACGGTTTAAGGGTAAATGATTATTTTATTTGACTATACACAAAGATTAAAAAATGTGTTTTAAACTGATCAACCACTCAAATATTTATTAAAGTATTTTAACGAATACCTACATATATACTTACTAATAAACAAATATGTATAATAATATGCCTAAGGAAGGCATCTGAGGATGCCTATTTGCTAAGTATAACACGTTCTCAGTGGCATACATATTTATTTATTAGTATATGTTATTTTTTAATATTTTGTGTTTTGAAAAGGCGGCTTTGGAAATGATTTTTTTAATATTATTGTATTTTGACAAGGCGGCTTTGGAAATACATTTGTCGATAAATTAAAACATATTTGACAGTTAGTTACCATTGAGTTTTATTTCTTCAGTTTTGTTATTTTCATTGGATATAAGTGGCGTAAAACTTCCTGTTTCAGCCAAACGGCGGTGAAGATTCATAAATGTTGCAGCAGCAGGCAGTACTCGGTTAGGATATCGCTCCTGATAAATTCGTCTAGTTTCTCGTGTGCAAGGCCATATACAAAATGCATGTCGGCTAAATGCGCATTATTTCTTAAATAATCCATACCTTATAAACAATACTAATAATATCCAATGAAAATAGCAAAACTGAAGAAATAAAACTCAATGGTAACTAACTGTCAAATATGTTTTAATTTATCGACAAATGCATTTCCAAAGCCGCCTTGTCAAAATACAATAATAATAGCAAAGCATTCCCAAAGCCGCCTTGTCAAAACACAAAATATTAAAAAATAACATACTAATAAATAAATATGTATGCCACTGAGAACCTGTTATACTTAGAAAATAGGCATCCTCAGATGCCTTCCTTAGGCATATACATATTTGTTTATTAGTAGGTATGTATGTAGGAATTCGTTAAAATACTTTAATAAATATTTGAGTGGTTGATCAGTTTAAAACACATTTTTTAATCTTTTGGTACCTATAGTCAAATAAAATAATCATTTACCCTTAAACCATCCCCCGTATCAAAAAAACACACGTGATCTTTTTTGTTATAAATGAAGGGGGGATTCATATGAAGAAAGTTAAAATAAAAAAAGTCAGTGGTGTAGCATAGTTTTCACAAAAAATATGATAGTAACATTTTGTACCGACGCCACTGGTTAAATTTACGAACGTGTTGTACTTTACAAATAAGTGTCCTTAGATGCTTATTTAATTCACTAAATTTCATAAAAAGAAAATAACTCGTTAAAAACTTATTTAAAAATTATTACTATTCCTTTTAGCATTTCAACACCCTGTATCTCCGTAACGAAGTCGCCAAGGACCACTGTTTATAAGAACTTTTCATCTTAAAATATTGCCAGCAATTACCTCCCGAAGTTTGTCAAAGTACTTTTGAATCACCCTGTATATACACCTTTTAGGAGATGCAAGCTTTGGGTCTATCGGCCGCCTTATCGCATCTTTGTTAGGAATTGTACCCAGCAACATCGAGTCCACTTTAAAACTTGGAAAATTATTGGATTATGGAAAGTTTTAATTTGTGAAGACATTTTAATTGTTTTGCACTATTAATATATTTTTTATTTAACTTGAACTCGATGTTGTTGCAAGGGCACAATTCCTGATAAGAATATTCAGACGGTTAGAAAATCAGATGTATTTTCTTGCATATTTATAATATTAATAGGGTTACTAATAAAAATGTTAATTCGTACTTCTCATATCAAAAGTTGTTTTTATTATTATCTGTCTCTCGTTTAAGATATTAGACTAGCTCCACCATTATAAATTGTCGCTTTCCACATTAATACCTGGCTTAAACTCTTAAAGTTTTTACAAGCTTAGTAGAACATGGGTTTGTGGCTAAAATTTAGCTTATAAACTGCATTGTTTTCAGAATCAAAATAAATCATATTAGTCCAATAAACGAAACACTTAAAAGAAATTTTAGTTAGAAAGCTGCTTCGGTATTATTTTGATCCGTAGCTTCAAAACGAAAAACATAAGAATAAAGTTTCAAACAAATATGGTAGAGCATTTAATTCTGAATAAAAAAGTTCATATCATGTTTACGATATCTCTAATAGTTATGGCCATAGAATCATGTGAATTTCAAGTTAATCGGCGTCTTAGAATATTCACGTATTAATTAAATTTTCAATTTGGCAACACTGCATCTGAAACTCGATCCTATATTTTTAAATTGGCACATTAAAGGCCGAGACACAATTAAAAAATAAGCAAAAGGCGATAAGCAATAAGCAGCAGATATAAGATTGAATATACGAAACAAATCAATCGCGACACTATTAAGTTTTAAGTAACAAACAACATACGTACATATAATTTTAATTTCTTATGTATTTCCTATTGCAAATTGATTATTTTTTAATTGTGTCTTTGCCTTTACGTTACAACTCTATTCCAAAGTCGACAGTGATGTCATATCGACATTTAAGTCCCATTTATTAAAGACCTGACCGAAAAATTGTTTTTGAAATTTGCGTTTTTTCACATAAATATTATTTATGAAACTAATTAATCGCAGTTTGTGTTTAGTTGTTTAGTACTTAGGTTACTATTCGTTTTTAAATGCTGTTAGGTTATCTTTCGCACTCTGTCAACTTGAGCGTCCTTTTTCGCTTAAACACCAAAGTACATTAAGGAGTGAAATGAACCCTATTTTGTGTTTGTAGGTTAGAAGATTATTTTTATTTCATAGCATTACATTAAAGCTATTTTTCATTGCTAAAAGTCTTTATAATTGGCATATAATATAGGTACTTTATGCCAGTAATCAATCTAATGCAAGTTTCCTGACATTCTTCTCTGTATTAAAAGGAGCGGAGCTTTAACAAGTTGGCTATCCGTTGTTGTAGTATACATTTTGCTCCTTGAAGTTAAGTAATGTTTTATTTAAATAACTTTTAACGTAACATTCCAGATTTTCTGATTACCTTTCAAGTATACTATAACTTGCGTTAGTATAAATAAGCCAACTTTAAAAATTATTATCTCCAAAAAAAAGGCCTAAATTAAAAATAGGTTAGAAGACAAGCAACGTTGAACCTTTAACTAGTTAGTGATACCAAACGTAGGTATACCTCTGTAACTAAATTTTACAGATTACTTTGGTGATAGCTATGGAGGGCTAAAGCCCTCCATAGTGATAGCCGAACACGTTCAACGAGTTTTGACATATTTTTTCTTAAGAATTGTCAATACTATAGAAGTCAAATGTATAAAAATGTCTTAATTATTTTAACATAAACAAATATATATCTAAAAATAAATTCGATAAGTTTAGAGGGTTTCGAGTAAATGGTATAAGTATAAATGCATGTCGCGACTAAAAGCGATGGTAGACTGTTAAGATGACAATGACTATACACTTGTTAAAATAATAAACAAACAACCAGTTTAGTAAACCAAGTCCCACAAACTATTAGCTAATATTTAATTCAAGGACTTTTATAATAATATATCATGACTTGACCATGACCATGACCAAACATATTATTATATACAATAATTATCATTGTAGCGGTATTTCACGATGGCAAATGAAAAATTATTTGATTAGAATAACGTAATAAACAATCCTTAACAAAAAATAAGTTTTACGCCATTGTAACGTTAAAAAAATTAAAATAACGTTATTTACGACAAACGTGTGTGTCCAAGGCGCACTGCCCCCCACCCCAGATTGGTCAAACATACCAAAAATTGTATTAACTATTACAAAAATACCTTTGTGTAGTAGAAAATATTTACTTGATTTTATAGAAGCGTATCGCCGCCTTCCGCATTTAGGGAAATAAGGTCTCCATTCGCCATTAATCAAACAATCTCCCGGGTCCAGTTTCTGCTCGTTCAGTGGCGCACCCAGGGAGGGGGGCCAAGGGGGCCTTGGCCCCCCCAAAACCCCCAATAAAATAAAAATTATGAAAGTGGATAAGTATTTTAAAAAGTCAATTTTCTTAGATTTACCTCACGGGCCTCGTTTGAGGGGGGCCAGGTGGGGCATTTGCCCCCCCCCTCCCCCTGGAAGTTGACTTATTGACAAAAGTTGACTTATTGAGGTTTAATATGGTTTGATTGAATTTAGGAATTTATTATTTCGAGTTTTCCTTTATATTTTTGTTATTATTTTGGGGTAGTAAAGACTTATTTTAATAAAAATAAACAGTTTTAATGCCAAAACGACTATAAATGTTTGAGAAACAATTTTAGCTCATTAAGTATTGAGCAAAAAATTGAAATTAAAATTAAGGGAAGACCTAAACTCTCGAAATTAACTTGATACATACCACAAAGTGTAAATCTAGGAACTTTATTGTTATTGATAAGTTTGCTGCAAATAAAAACAGATGAATGAACTTTACTTTTAAACAATGTACCCACTAATGAAAAATAAATTAGCCTTTCTATTTTTTATCTTATTTCATTTTCAATAGAATAAGAAGGTAATCATAAATTTTTAAAATATTTACTATAATAATTATTGACCAAATTTGGGCGTGGTCTTAAAAAAAATTCTCCTGCGGCGCATTTCGCCTACAGCAGGCTTTTAGTACACCCCCAAGTTAACAAGTCACAAGCCCCCCCTAAGAAACCGTTTAACGACTCCCATGACTAGGCTATTGCGATCTTTCCTGCAAGAGTACCTGTTAAAAAAGCTCCAAAGTTCTAGAAAAATGCGTAACTTAAAAGTTTATTAAAAAATTTGCTTCCAGCACTGGTTGGCGGGCCCCCCCTAACATAAAATCCTGGGTGCGCCGCTGTGCTCGTTTATATAGGTAAAAACTGGATTCTCGTCAACAGGGTATGTTCTCAGAGAAAATTGACTTTAGTGGCATAGCCATGTGGGGCTATAGGGACTCTAGCCCCCCCCCCCCCCCTCAGGCCCTATTTAAAAAACCGCTATCGACAAAATTTTAATCGAAATATCGACCAAAAGACGCGTTAAATATTTGCAGTCTACCAACCATTAGTTCTGGCTACGCCACTGTTTAATAAAGGACCAATCGAATTTCTTGAAAATGGAAATTATTGTCCTAATTCTAACAGAAATAATTTGTTGTGATGAAATATTCTAAAGATTTTCATTGTTAAAAAACAAATCCAATACCGTATTCATATTATTATTTTTCATTTTGGCAGGTTGCTGGTTTGGCAAGAAGAGTTGATCGAGTCGAAGAATTAGCAAAAAAACTAAAGGGGGAAAAAGGAAAGCTTTATGCTTTTAAATGTGACATGACAAAGGAACAAGACATTGTTTCTACATTCAAGCAAGTTGTTAGCAAACTAGGAAACATTTCTATTTTGGTTAATAATGCCGGTATGATGAAGTTAACCGATTTAATAAATGGAGATACTGAACAGTGGAAGGTTACGCTTGGTAAGCAATAATTTATTATTTTATAGAGACATAGTTGGGTTTTGAATTCGGAAACAATTTATTGGTTTCTTTAAATTATCCGAGGTTGTGTCTCCAATTTTTTACCATTACACTATACTGTGGATCTTTTGAAATGAAGGCATGGGATTTTCAAGGTAATTTTTTCACTCACTCACTCACTGCCAAGTTTTGTCCCAAAATGTTTAGTAGAACAAATTGAGGCGAAAAAATTGCTATGCAGATCCCATGTCTCGATTTAAGAAAAACGTAATGTGTTAGTTTGTGTCATATAATAAAATTGTTCTTTTGTCATTAGATACGAATATATTAGGTCTTTGCATTGCTACAAGAGAAGCTATCCAAAACATGAAGGCCAAAGGTACTCAGGGTCACATTATTCACCTTAATAGTTTAGCTGGTCACAAAACAGCTGATTTTCCTGGACTTAACGTGTATGGAGCATCAAAATATGCAGTCACTAATTTAGCTGAAACTTTAAGATTGGATGTTAATAGAGAAAAGTTGCAAATAAAAGTGACAGTAAGTATTATCTTAACATAATATATAAAACAAAGTCGCTGTCGCTGTCTGTGTGCTTAAATCTTTAAAACTACGCAACGGATTTTGAAGCGGTTTTTTTAAATAGATAGAGTGATTCAAGCGGAAGCGACCCGCCCCAGCTTCGCACGGGTGCAATTTCAGAAAGTGGCATGCCGGGTACTAATATATCGGGTTTGTTCGGGTTTGTATTTATACCAGCGGGTTGCAACGCATGCCGGATACACGCTAGTTTCTATATAAAACATTGATTTGGTAATTTTATAAATAAGTCTTGCACACTGATGTGACTTTATTTTTTTAAGTTGATATTATTCATTTATCTTATTTTATATAAGTAGGGGTAATCTTGGTTTATTTAGGACGCATGCCTATGTAATTTTTAATTGTATGATATTAACGGTGGCAGCTCCAGCTGCTGCAGCTAGTGCATGTCGGTTCCCGATGTTCCAACGATTATTAAATTATTGACCGTATTGGTACAAATGGAAATATGTTTGAAGGTGGTAGACAATGTAAAACAAGCAATATCAAAAAGATTACCTTGTCGGATTTCCATTGTGTTTATTTTATTACTTAACACAACGTTTCGGTTAGTTAGGATCTCTAACCGTTTTCAAGCGTAAACTAAATTATAATTTTCAGGCTAGTGTCTTGATAGTATGTTACATAACTAGTGTTGAAAGTGGTAATGTTCAAACGAGGAGGTATTTAGCACGAGGCGTCAGCCGAGTGCGGAAATTCTCCGAGTGTGAGAAAATCACTTTCACACGAGTAATGTACACAATTTTTCCTACGACCATACAAAATAATCAAAAAGAGTTTGATTTGTTTTTAACAGTTTGTAGGTATCACCATTGTGTTAAACAAATTTTTTCATCACTAGAGTTGAAAAATGTATTTCAACTCTAGAGTTGAAAAAAATAAAAACAATGCCCACTTACACATTTTAACTTACCTAGACTTAAATAAAAAGAATAACTTTTTCTCCTATTTGCTTACGCACATCATACCTACTATCTATGTGTGAATAAATTTCGTTTCTGATTTTTAGGTGCTTGCATTCTTTCAATAAAACAATAATATACCTAAATATACATATAAGAACAACAAACAAAACTAAAACAAAACCTCAACAACTCAACATTATAGAAAGATAGAGATGGAGTTAAATATCAATAGCTTGTTAATTATTAAAGTTCTATTTATATTCGATTTGTTTTGAATATTGCTAAAATAAATTTACTTACATAAAGCACATTCACTTGTCCCATATCCTTAAACATTGTATGGATATTTTTATCCGAGATAATTGTAAAATCTAAATCGGTATTTCCTAGGGTGTTCTATTTTTGCTCTATAGCTGCCCTTTTTTTTTGTGGTTTAACTCAGTTGACAATGTCGACATGTTTGGTGGGTTGCCGGACATACCTATATTCCCTTTTTGATATATTTTTATTTTTATCCTATCGCTTAGAGGAGGAAAAAAAAATTTACGGGTTTAGTTTATAAAATTTTTAAATATTTAGCTGAGAAAATAATTAGACAAAATACGTCCTCTAATAAACATTCGGGTAACTAGCGATCTACGTCACAACACAAATCGAAAAACCTTGGAGATTGGCGCTGAAGGTCGACCTTCCGGCATCTACCTGAATAATATCTCGAGTCTGTCTCCTATTATTTTCTATTTAACTTATCCAAACAAGGATACCATTATATTCGCTGGCGACTGGCAAATAAAAAATGGTGCTGATAATGGGAAGACGTTACTCTGATCTCATGTTTTTTTATTTTACTTTACTCTCAACCAACTTTACAAGTTTATTACAGGGAAAAGTATATAAAAATAGGTAACTGAACTAAAACTAATTATTATTTTATATATTATTATATAAAAAAGACAGTTAAAAAAAAATCGTTTTGTATTTTAAACGTTTGATTAACTCGTTAAGAAAGAAAATTATACCAGAAAATATTTTTTTAAATAAAATTTAAATAACAGTAGTTTTTTTGATGTTTTAATATTTTCGGGTAAAATGTTATATAATATTAATCCATTATATAACAACGACCGTTTTCCAAAGTAACTGTTTATTTTAATAGTTTGTAAAAATTAGTTTGTCTAGTATCATGTCTTTGAATATCATAAACTTTTGTAAACGTTATGTTAGAAATTTTTTGTTTTAAAAGTAAAGAATGAATAAATATATGTCAATTTTTAAATTATATAAATTATTTATATTTAGGTATTTATTCGGTTTATATAAATTTGTTGTTGGTTCTAAGTGCGGAAATCTAGGAATACATTTAATAATTTTATTTTGTAATTTCTTTAAAGGTTTAAGTACTATTAAATTGGCTGAACCCCAAATAGAAATAAGATACTAAATTTTTGAGTCTACTAATTAATGCATGATAATTATTTTTTAAATAATTTAAAGATATACCTATAATGACGTATTTTAAAGAATATCCCAATTAACGGAGAAATGTAAGTTCGAATATGTTCTACGTGTTTTCTCCAGCTTAAATTTTGATCAATATATAATCCTAAAAATTTAATGTTATCTTTGTAATTAATAATTTCCCGATTAAATATTATTGGTTGCTTCTCCATATCTAATCTTTGTTTGTCAATATACATAAATAAAGATTTATTAAAATTTAAAGTAATTTATTAGATTGCAACCAGTCAAATATAATTTTTAAATCTTTTTTTATATTTAATTGGGTGTCCTTAATATTTTTAGCATAATAAATAATTGTTGTGTCGTCGGCAAAAAGTTCAATTTGTCCATATAATTTTAATTTTAAAATAGAATTGATATAAAATAAGAAACAATGTGGGTTCTAGAATAGAACCCTGTGGTACTCCGCATCTAATTGTTTGATAGGAAATAATATTACTTCCTATTTTAACGCATTGTTTTCTATTTTTTATATAACGTTCAAACCAACGATAAATTTTTCCTCTTATGCCTATATCAAATAATGTAACTAATATCATGGTTTACAGTATCAAAGGCTTTACACAAGTCTAAAGATAAAATGCCGCATTTTTTTTTGGTATCTAGATTTAATTGAATGTTAGTAATAACATCCATGGCTTTTTTTTCAAACTGCATGCTGCATGCTTTTTAATTGTTTCTCAGAAAGGTTTATTTGTGATACTCTTTATAATATAATAATGAGTTCAAATTTAGGATATCTGTGCTGAATATGATAAATTCGGTTTTATAGTAAGAAAATTATAAATTTAAATTTCTTTAGTTTATAAAAAAACTAAAATTTACAAACATAAAAATAAAGCAGGAAGAGCAAAAATTATTCTTCCAATGCTTAACGTTTTCTTAAAATGTTTAATTACAGGAAACCTGATGAGCCTAATGAATAAAAATTAAGCAATTACTTTTTAGTAAAAGCAAAAGCTATAAGTAGAAGCAATTGCTAGATCTGGACATGAATAAAATTTTGAAGCAATTGCTGTTTTTCTTACACCTCTGTATCAAATGCTTATTCAACACAAGTTCAGACGTGGCTTTATCCACTTGTTCAGATTATAGATTTCATGTTCAGTTTGGTGCCAAATTTGCAAAAGAGTTGACGTAAATACAACAACGTTGGTCTATTTATTTAGTACAAAAGTAATCTGTTACGTTTTTGTGGAAAATAGGAAACTTATATTTGTGATATGGCAGATTTCAGTGAAAATGAAGAAAGTGATAGTAGTGATGAAGAAATTAAAGACAAGCAATTGATGTTTACAAATTAAAGGAACATATATAAATCTTTCTGACCACAACCTTTTAGCTTCCACAGCAGCTTCAGCACTTGTAGGAAATTTAATGAAAATATTGGCCTTCTCCAAAACTGCATCCATTACAGAAGTGTATGTCTTACAGACAGTAGTTTGGTGAACACCGAGTTCTTCACTTACAGAATTTTGAAAGCCCGGATCCGACAATTTTCGCAGAAAGACTAATCTTATTTAAAGGCGACAGTGCACCCCCTTGCCTTTTACCAGTATTAGTCAAAAAATAATTTGCCAACCACTTAACATTTTCGCAGTTAAATCGATATAACTTTCTGAAATCATCATATCTTAAATTTTTACGTACACTGTAGATTTTTCTTTTACGGACGTTTATACATTCAGCCATAATTGAAGGCACAAATTAAGAGCAACGCGCGTGTTTGTCGCGGAGAACTAAAGTTAACTGCTACCAAGCAAATGATGCAGGGGTCGACCTACCTTAAAAAGTTAAAAGCAATTGCTACACTAGAAAAAGCAATTCCTTAATTTATTCATTACATTTTAACCAAACGATAGCAATTGCTTCTATTTTTTAAGAAAAAGCATTGACTAGAAGCAATTCCTGCACTTTTAAGTAATTGCTGGACGCAAAAGCAATTACTTTAGTTTTTATTTATTGACTTTCAAGAAATTACTTCGATTTTATAAGAAAAAGCAATTGTTACATTTTTATTCATTAGGCTCATTCTATTCGTTATAATATGCATATACATACGACAATAGGAAATATTCCATGTGATATTAAAGAATTGTTTATTATATAAATAAAATTATTTGTGTTTTTAGAGTGTTAGTCCTGGATACGTTAAAACTGATTTTCAAACAGCGGCTGGCTTTCCAGGTGGTGAATTACCGCTTCCCCCTTTATATGGATCTGATATTGCCAGTGCTGTTGTTTATGCCCTGTCTACTCCTCCACATGTTAATGTACGTATAAAATGATAGCCTTGTAATTTTTACACCACGTTGGCTCAAAGGCTTGGCAGGTTTTTGACAATATTTCTATTTATTTATAATATCTTTTCATTTTATTAAAAATACACCTTTGACCACCATGCATCACTCACTGGGGCTATTTATTAAAAAATTTAATAGAAAATAAGAAAAATATTTCTTTTTAAACACACTCTAACAATTCTTTCCTAATTTTTCTGTGGAGTCATAGGTGGGTTTGAAATAAAAATTTTTTATGTTAGTTGATTTAGCGTCCTTAATAATTTAATTCTTTCAAAGTATTTAGCGGGGAAGAGGACTTCTTCCCCACTTTGAAAGAATAAAAAGTTTTATTTTATCTCTATAGATGAGTAACTTGTAGCAACAGAAAGTGATGGTGGCCAGTCGCCAAATTTAAAACTTTTGTTCTCTGGAACAGAAATATCGTCTAAAATTTAAAAAAATGCACACTCTGATTGAATATTGTTATATAATATTATTGAACTAGGTATTATATTTAAAAGAAGTTTTATTAAAAGAAAAGATTGTGGCATATCGGACAAGTGTGTAACTATTTTTTATATACAGTGTCCGCAAGAAAGTCCGCATCAAATGGGATTTTTTTTTTATTATTAGGTATAGGTAAAAATTGAAAAAGCAGTTAGTTTTTGCTTACCTAAAAACCAAAAATGACGTATTCTGAAGCGGCTGCACGACTTGCGTTACCTGTCAAATTTGACATTTTTAATAAAGTAGGTTCAAAAATGCCCTTATTTATCAAAATATTGAAAAACTTTATTCGGGAAAGTTGTTTATTTAGGCATTTTTTAGCCTCTATACGAAATTTTGACAGTCTAATACAATTTTTATTTTTTGCCAGATTCTTGAAAATTTTGATCAACCCTTGTAGATTAACTTTTATACATCGATGTAAAACCATTTGCCTTTACTTAATTTGTAATCTTAATGCAATTTTGTGTAAAATTTTTGTTTCCAATTATTTATTTTGCTTCAAAAACTGAAATTGTTATTGATCAGTATGTAATGTTTGATGCAAAGTTATCTAATTACATCAGTTTTGTCAAAACCGACGTTTCTCATTTTTCTTAAGTTAGTAAACAGATGTACAAAAAGAAAATATTAGGAAGCTTTCGTTGAAATTTTACTTAATTAATATTGGATCAAAAAGAATAAATATTAATCGCTCGAAACATTTTCTTCAACAAAAATATAGTTTAATATAATTAATTTAATTTAATATTAATTAAGTAAAATTTCAACGAAATCTTCCTAATATTTTCTTTTTGTACATCTGTTTACTAACTTAAGAAAAATGAGAAACGTCGGTTTTGGCAAAACTGATGTAATTAGATAAACTTTGCATCAAACATTACGTACTTATCAATAACAATTTCAGTTTTTGAAGCAAAATAATTAATAGGAAACAAAAATTTTACACAAACTTGCATTAAGATTACAAATGAAGTAAAGGCAAATGGTTTTACATCGATGTATAAAAGTTAATCTACCAGGGTTGATCAAAATTTTCAAGAATCTGGCAAAAATTAAAAATTCTATTAGACTGTCAAAATTTTGTCCAGAGGCTGAAAATGCCTAAATCAACAACTTTCTCGAATAAAGTTTTTCGATATTTTGATAAATAAGGGCATTTTTGAACCTATTTTATTAAAAATGTCAAATTTGACAGGTAACGCAAGTCGTGCAGCTGCTTCAGTATACGTCATTTTTGGTTTTTAGGTAAGCAAAAACTAACTGCTTTTTCAATTTTTACCTATACCTAATAATAAAAAAAAATCCCATTTGATGCGAACTTTCTTGCGGACACTGTATACAGGGATCCAAGTTTAATGGATACCCTGGGGCGGGTTGGCCACGACGGTCGTTTCGTCCTTGTTAAGACTCTACGGGCAGCCATAACCCAAGCAATTCCAAGAACGCCGGAAAAATGTACTAAAAGCCTCTTTGCAAAATGAAAGCGGCCATCAATACACCGTAGCGCCATCCCAGCGGAATTGACCCTGGCAGTCACCAGTGGGTGCCAGCGTTGATCTGTTTTCTGGTCTGCAAAATGGCAGATGTTTTCGGTGAAAAGGCAAATAGCGTTCCCTATACTGGATTGTGATGCACTTCGTGGTTTATTTAGTTGTCTACCTTTCGATTATTACCAGTGTGACTGCCTTTTATATTGGAGTTAATTCCGCTGGGATGGCGCTACGCTGTATTGATGGCGCCGCCTTTTAGTACATTTTTCCGTCGTTCTTGAAATTGCTTGGGTTATGGCTGCCCGTAGAGTCCTAACAAGGACGAAACAGCCGTCGTGGTCTACCCGCCCCAGGGTATCCATTAAACTTGGATCTCTGTGTATTCCAATATAAAAGATAGTTACACACTTGTCCGATATGCCACAATATTTTCTTTTAATTATTTTCGCGGACACTATATCATCTTCTAAACATTTTTATGGCTCAGAAGTTTTATATTTTTATATAGGATTTATCGGTATTTCCAATTTATTTATTACTTTTTTTCTACATTTAAAATGTATTAAAATTTAAATTCTTTTGATTAGGTATTTAAATTGTGTAGGATATAAAATATGTAACTGTTAATACAATTATTTTGCGCGATATAAGTTGTTGAAACGTCAAATTCGAGAGTAGTAGATGGCAAATAGAAAAATATTTAAGAAATATATGAAATGAATAAAGTAGTAATTTTTTCTATTACAGATTAATGAAATCACCCTTCAAGCAGTTGGCAGCTAATGTTAAAGCCTTGAAGGTAACAACAATACCCTTTTCTTTACCAGCATGTTCAGCAGAGGCTACGAGGTTTATAATGTTTAAGACAACTATGTTTTTGTTATTATAAAAATGTGTTAATTATATATGTATTATTAATAAAAAAAAATTAGAAAATGTAAAATGAGTTTATAAGCTGTAAATAATGTTTATTAATCATCCTATACTCAAGAACTTCATGCGCTTGATGCAAGTAAAGGTTGCCGTAGCCTCTACGAGTTGCGAGCTCATTTTTGTATCATATTTTTCATATAAACGGTTTAAAGAAAGGTATTGACTTGGGGTTATTACAGATATTATTCTTATTTATTCTTCCCTTAGCTTAAGTTGAAACAGATTTATCGGTGCTTTTTAAATTGTTGAAATAAATGCTTAAAATGGTTGATTCTGCTAAATAGCGCCCTCTACCTGTTGCAACAAGAGAATAACTTAGTTTTTTATTAACTTGATAAAACAAAAGAAACCATGTTTGGCGAGCTCAAATTTATCAAATTCTGATAAGCCAAACCAAAGTTCTGAATATTTTTTTATAGCGATATAAATAATAATAATATACATTTTTTATTGTTATAATCCATTCTTTAACGTTATTACATTGTTACAATTATGTTGGAAATAATAATAATAATAATTATAATAATAATAAAAAACACCCACAACGTTCTCAACAAACATCATGAAAAAATGGCCAAGTACGCAGATCTTGCCATTGAGATTAAACAGATGTGTCACTGCGAAAAAGTGGAAATAGTACCAGTTATTATATCAGCAACCGGTATAGTGCCTAATACCTTGCACGACAGCATCGCCAAGATGGGACTACCCAGGAACACCTTCTCTGACATTCAGAAGGCTGTTATATTGAATACCTGCCATACAGTACGCAAGTTTATGATGTAAATTGAGCCTAATCCTTTTGATACTTAGTATCCGGGATAGGTAAATCATACCAGCTTTAAGCTGAGGATAATAAAATAATAATAATAATAATAATAATAATAATAATAATAATAATAATAATAATAATAATAATAATAATAATAATAATAATAATATTAATAATAAAAATAATAATAATAAATGAACTTTATTTATACTGCACATTAAACAGAAAAATATTCCAACAAGTAAGGCACAGTAACACTATGTAGAGTCCCTTTTAGGTAAAAAATGTACGTGATTAACATATAAAATAAATATACAATTGCTAAATATTAATAGATAAATAGTAACAAGTTTAAACAAATTAAGTTAAGCATTTTAAAATCTGTCCCTTTGTACAATTAAAAATATCTATATATTCTGCATCTGCCAGAAAATCGTTAACTGCTGCCATACATTGCTGCAGTGGCGATATGGTTCTAGGGATGCTGAAAATATAGCCCCTCCTTCGTAGCCTATTATCGGGGACGGCAATAGAAATCCTAGCTAGTATGTTATTTGTTAAGATGTTTACAATTAGTAATATCTGAGCATTTATAGGCCTCTTATAAAGTGGCATAATATTAAATTCTTGACATTGATCCTTATATGATATTAATAATGGGTAAATGGGATACAAATTGTGTTTCTTAAAATATAAATATCTAACATATTTTTTTTGGACCTTTTCTAGTTGCTCCGAATGAAGTAAAGTCCTTGGACTCCATATTACCGAGGCATACTCAAGCCTAGATCTAACGTGTGCATTGTATAATGTTATGCAAGTCTGTTGACTCTCAAAATTACTCGAAATTCTTATGATAAAGGCGAGACTTCTAAGACAGGCAGATTCAACCATTGAAATATGAGAGTTAAATAAGAAGTTTTACTAAAAATTACCCCTAAGTTCTTAAACTCTTCCACACGCTCCAGTTTTAAATCATTAATTTTGTAATCATAAGTTATAAAATCGCTTTTCTTTGTGTACGTTATAACCTTGCATTTACCTTCATTCAGAGACAAATCATTATTTTGGCAGAATCTTAACAAGCCGCTTAGGTCGCTTTGGATTTGATAACAGTTTATAAGACTAGATATCCAAAGAAAAATCTTAAGGTCATCCACATACAGTAAATATTGACAATATTGAATATAGTCTGATATGAGTGATATGTCATTGATAAACATAATGAACAACAGGGGTCCTAGTATGGAACCCTGTGGAACCCCCGAGGTAGCTAAAAACGATTTAGAAAACTTTGAGTTATATCTTACAACTTGGTTTCTTTCATTCAAATATGACGACAGCAGTGCTAGAAAACCGTCGCTGAGTGAGAAACCCCGTAATTTTCTTATCACTACCTGATGGTTAACTCTATCAAATGCCTTGGCCAGGTCTGTGTATACTACATACACTTGCAGACCATTATATACTTTTTCAGAGATCACCTCACTGAAGCAACCAAGGTTTGTCACCGTTGACTTTTTTTTACAAAACCGTATTGCTGCTCCAACAATACTGAGTTGACGTAATTATAAATTATTTTATACAGAATGCGTTCCAGTATCTTGGATACAGCCGGCAGAACTGTGACAGGTCTATAATTGTTACCAAATTTTGTATTTCCCACTTTATGAATAGGAGCTATGCGACCGAACTTAAATTTGCTTGGAAAACATTTTTCGATTACACATTTATTAAAAATTATATGAACAGGCTTTACTAAGAAATATTGTTTTTAAATGATAATGTAGACTTATCTGTATTAAAACAATCAATGGCGTTAACGGTAAAGGCGATGTTATACATGAAGACTTTTTATAACTTTCTTTGCGATGGTGGGGAATTGTAAGAAGATGCTTTCTGCGCAGAGCCAAGTTATGGACATCTGTTCGAAACGTAATTTTAATATATAGGTAAAGAGGTAGTTTAAATTTAAGTAATTTAAAATAAAATGAAGTAATGTGTAATTTAAATCTGTTATACAATAATACCAAGGGCGGATCCAGGGGGGGGGTCATGGGGGTCATGACCCCCCCCCCCTGGGCGGTTTACATTTCAACAAACGTAAAAACTATTGTGGAGTCAAAAAGAGTGAGTTCATAACCCAGTGCACATTTTTTCTACAAATTGAAAACACTGTTATTTTACGGCGTCGTGCAAAAAGGAACTCGTTACTACTCATTTTCATTGTAAAAGGAACTTCATTAGTAAGATTATAATTTAGGTTTATCTCTAAAAAATGAACTAATAAAATCTCTAGTTTTGTATATTTCAGAAGTTGGTTCTCTAAACCCATGTTCTTTTTTCATTAAAAACTCGGCGACTGCCGGTCTTGGATCAAAATGAGCTGTTCCAACTCCATTCAATGACACTAAGAGGCGATCATTCATTTTATCTTCATTTAATAAAATTCTTCCTGGCGTTTTTAATTTGTTGTAATGGGAAATAATCCTCTAGTAGTCATTGAATGAGGACTTATTAGCAATAACGAGACTAAAAGCTTTTGTAATATATCCTTAATGCAAACTATAAGTTTTCTTAATTTATTAGCAAGTCTGGTGCCTTCATCGGGAGTATCAATGTCTGAAATTTCTTGAATTAAAGGCCAGCAATCCTACACGGATGTCGCACAATTGGACACTTCCTCTGAATCGAAGAGATTCTCAACTAATGGTCGGCCTGCGGATATCATTTCAGCTTCGGCACAAATAACGTTTATCATATTTTTTTCATCTTCTTTCTCTAAAAACCTCTAAAAAATTTCGCCTGCTGCGCTATTTTTGCGGCTTCGGCGCTGTTTGACCCCCCTACAATTTATTTCTGGATCCGCCCTTGAATAATACTATATACATACTAAGCCATCCTGACATAAGGGGTAATATGATTTCTTTGTTTAACACCATAAATCAGTCTCAAACACGAATTCTGAACTTTTTGAATCCGAGAACGGTCAGCAGCATCCAAGCAAGGCATGTAAACTCCACTACAGTAGTCAAACTGTGACAATACCAAAGAATCACATAAGAGTTTCCGGGTTTCCTGGGAGAGACAATGTCGGTTACCATAGCTTGAGGTTACCATAAGCAATTCTTAATTTGGCAGTAACGTGTTCTTTAAAACGCAAATTGGAATCAAGCAATAGTCCCAAGCTCTTACATGTATTAGAGAAGGGTAAAGTTACGTTATTAAATTTTAGATTCATATTTCTTTTAAGTAGGCCAACTTGATTTTCGTTTCCAAATAAAATAACTGCCAATTTGTCAGGATTAAGTTTGAGATGATGATCCCCAGCTAGTTCATAGAAAGTACTTAAATCTGTGTTAATTAGATACTCCGCTTCATGTAATTCTTGTTCTTGAAATGAGTAATATAATTGAGTATCTTCAGCGTATATTTGTCCCCTCCTGCCACCCTTAAACAATAAATCTTAAATACAAAAGTTATGCAGAATTTTCCTTTAAAAAAATGGTACCAATGATACATCTTTTACTATGAGGATTTTGGAGAAAATACCGCCTTTTGATTTGTCACTCTACTTACGTCCCCTAGCGTCCAACCAGAAGCTTAAAAATAATTTCGAGCAATTTCTCTTAGTTACTTTTGTTAACTATATTTTTCCGCAAGCCGTACGGCCTGCGGCCATTCTTAATTGACAACTCGGTACAAATTTAATAAACTTAAGCAAGGGCGTCCATAGAGCGTTTTTCAGGGGGGGGGGGGGGGCAAAAACTTAAACAATACTTTTTATATACAGTATCACCAGTAAAGTCCGCATCATAAGGGATTTTTTTTTATTAATAGCTTTATTCGAAATTTGCCTTTGGCATCAAGTTCTGCTTCGATCGAGATGAAAATTAAGCAAAAAAATAGTAGTCACGTGATTCGCATTATCTGTCGAATTTTAATTTTTTTCAAAAAATAATTCAAAAGTGGAGTTATTTCTGAAAATATCAAAAAAAAGTTATAGGGAAAAGTTTTTTTAAATGCAGTTTCTAGCCCAAATGCAAAATTTCAGCTGGATAAGATAATTTTTATTTTTTACCCATATTTTGTAAATTGCACCACTTTTGCAAAATAACACTCAACGTAACCTATATAAAACTTCTTAGTTTTGAAAATGCTTTATTTCAGATATATTTTAGTTATTTAGATTTTAGATTAGATATTAGTAGCTTTATATTAAATTTGTGTGTTTTTCTACGAAATCAAATTTGGGCTATTAAAATTTGGTCGCATGTGATGCGAAGTTCATTTGTTATTGATCCTGTATAAGGTAACTTCATAAATATTTTTGAAAACATAGTTTGTGTCTGAAAGTAATACACCTTAATATTAAGACAAAAAAGAACACAGTGTCATCAGTAAAGTGTTCATTAAGTGGAAAATAAATTTTTGCTTAACCCAACGGAAAGTTTATCTATTTTCAAAGATTTAATTTAAAAGCTCTTTATTTTATTTTTTATTTGTTTACTTTCAGTCACAAACTACGTTTTCAAAAATACGTATTTTATGAAGTTACCTTATAGAGGGTCAAAAACAAATGAACTTTGCATCACATGCGAACAAATTTTAATAGCCCAATTTTGATTTTGTAGAAAAACACACATTTAATATGACGCTAGTTTAAAGAAAATGTATCTGAAATAAAGCATTGTCAAAACTAAGAAATTTTATGTATAGGTTGCGTTGAGTCTTATTTTGCAAAAGTGGTGCAATTTACAAAATATAAAAAAAATTAAAATTATCTTATCCAGCTGTAATTTTGCATGTGGTCTAGAAACTGCATTTAAAAAAAATTATAATTTTTTTCGATATTTTCAGAAATAACCCCACTTTTGAATTATTTTTTGAAAAAAAATTAAAATTTGACAGATAATGCGAATCACGTGACTACTATTTATTTGCCTAATTTTCATCTTGATCGATGCAGAACTTGATGCCAAAGTCAAATTTTGAATAAAGAGATTAATAAAAAAATCCCATATGACGCGGACTTTACTGGTGACACTGTATAAGACTATTTATTTAACTTATGCCTAATGTATTAATTTATTGATATGTTTTTATTATGTAATTGTTCAGTTTAGTAATTTGTTGGTCTACTAACTAACCACTGTACTATTCAGTATTTATACTGAATTATGAAATGAAATAGTAATGTGGGCGCCTAGGGGGGGGAAGGGCCCGTTTTGCCCCCCCCCCCCCTATGGACGCCCTTGAACTTAAGTAGGTACTTGAAACAAAATAATGAGAATTTTATTTCTGTCAACATTAAATTTGGAGAGACAAGTGGAAAAATAACACTTTAAAAAAAATACCTATTAAGATAACAACTAAAATCTCTAGTTCTTCGAAGTTTTGATAACGCACAATTTTACAATTAACCCTTTTATTGTGACCTCTTCATAGGAAAAAATTCGTCTATTTAAAACTAACTATCTTTATTCTCAAGAGCAACTTATACTAATGCATGTCCAATTTGATTTTATAAAAAAATTTTTTAAATTTTGTTCCAAAAAAAAAGGTCCAATAATCCGATGTCCAAATATGCCCCCTCCCCCTTCCCCCTCCTACAAACGTTTTTCTTTTGAGGTTATTGAGTCCTTGTTTTTATTAGTCTGTGTTAAGTTTCTGTACTCCAATATCTTCAATTTTGAACAGTTATGGTTCATGGTTTAATGGAGGTAAAGGTAAAACAAACATTGCTTGAGAATTTCCTATCGTTATTTAACCTCTCTATAAATTCAAAACAAAAGTTTACTCTTTGGTCTACGGTTGAGCCCCATTAGACGACTCCTCATTAAACTTTCTTATTTAACACGTAAAGGTGAAAAATCACCCCATGATAACGCCTATAATTCCAAACATTTTTCTTATCCGTTTATAACGAGAAGATAATATTAAAAGTCATATAGGTAGTAAATAAATAACCAGTTATGATTAAGGATGATACTAATTTTATTTAACCTTGAGAGTAGTTTGTGTTTTTGTTTACTACGAGGTAAAATCAGTTAATGTAAAAATAAGGTAATATTTATTAAAAAGAATTTTTTATGTTTTATTTTTGTTGTTGTTATTTTTGGAATTTTTCCTCTTCGTTCGCTGCCGGGGCCATTCCCGAGGGGACTTACGATTTAACGTGGGCTCCGAACCACGATCCTCAGTCATTAAAAGCACCCCCCAAGGGCTATCAACCCTTGGTTTTGCCCTTTTTATGACCTATCGATTGGGGAGTGTGTTCCTTCTCCCGCACCCTACGAGATATCCGATCGGTGGAGTTGCTTCGGGATATGGCATTCTGACGAGTTCCTAACAAGGACGAAACAGCTGTCGATGTCTACTTGGCCCCAGAGAATCCGTTGTTTTTGGCATCCCTATGTACTTCAATGCAAAATGCATTTTGTTGATATATCATATAATTTATTTAACATTTGTAAATTGTACAATCTGAAAAGGTGTAAAAATGGCTGGAATACGCCCAAATTTTACGAATAAATGAATTGTAATGAATTATTACTTTATCACTTACAAATTTAAAAAAAATTACCACAATAATAGTAATTAATATAATTTATTCTGTGCAAACACTAATGACTCATTCGCGGTTTCATTTTCTGATCAATATTTCGTTTATTTTTAGTTTTCTCCAAAAAGCTGCCAAATATAAAAAAGCAAAAGTATTAAGTACATAATGTATTCATGTCCTGTAAAACACATAAAAAGTGCTACTATCTTTTATAAAGCATTTAGCATAACGATAATGGGGTTAATTTAAGCATTTATTGATGACACAAACTGGTTCTGGGGCAGTACTGTCCACCAGTACACCTTATATCTACGTGCCAGCTTTAATGCTGGTATGCACCATTAAATGTTTCTGGACTTAGCATCGTCCTGAACTCAAGTCACACTATTTAATACATTGACATTGACAATTTGCTATTTACGTTTGAGACGTCAAAAATGTTAATCAAATTTGAATTTTGCTCTGTTGTTAATACATCCAACATGCACCAGGTGATGAACACAGAAATTTTGTTTATGTTGGGTTGTGGCAATAAAATTATACAGCTTCATTTTATCTACTTACCTCGTAAACTACGTTAAAGGGTAAAATAGTTATTTACCTAACAAGTGCGGAAAGTGGTCCTTTACCGCACGCGACGGCAGTTGCACGAACGACGCGAAGCGGAGTTCGGGCAAGCCGTTAAGGGCGGTAAAGACACTTTACGCACGTGGTAGGTACACAATTTTTCCTTCGAGCAATAATATTTGGAACAAAAATCAAATTTAAAAGAAAAAATTTATAAAAAGTAACAAATATTAATTGTTAAAAGCTATAAATATTTTTATATTATGCATTGCGCGAATGCAAGTACATCAATTGCATTTTTTGAATAAAATTAATACAGTGCGGTAAAGAATCTTTACAGCACTGAGTGCGGTAAAGAATCTTTTTTTTTTAAAGAATTTTTTTTCTTTGCACCATGTTTGTAATTGTTCATATTCTTTATTGTACCGGTCCTGGGACTTTTGTGGAATTAAAGAGCCGATTGCTGCATTCGCTGCTTCAGATATTTCTTCATCGGAGCTCTCCATCTCTCAAGAATAAACGTTATACCACAGCTTTATATTAGAAAATGAAAAATTTGAACCACGAAACACGCGAAATTAACTGAACTGTTTAGATGGTATCTACAGACGCGAAATATAATAATGAGTTGTTGCTATGGGAATACAATGCAATGCAGTCGAGCAGATTTTGACTAATGCCATCTAGATCAGACGTTTAATCAAATTCCTGTCATAAAAATTATGACATAAAATTATTTATAATATTTTAGGTACAGGGTGTTTCATTATATAAGTAGAGAAGAAACGTATAAAAGTATGAGACCAAAAATAGGTACCTAGTAAAAATATTCGTAATGATGTGATACTTATCGCCGTTAGTTGTGGTTAGCATCATAATGTAGTAAATTAAATAGAACATATTACGCATATAATAAAATTTACAAGAGTGCGGTAAAGAAATTTTACAGCATTGGGTGCGGTAAAGAAATTTTACCGCACTTACCGCACTGAGTGCGGTAAAGTACTACTTACGACATGAAAATGAGTGCTGTAAAGTGTACTTTACCGCACGCGAGTAGGAAAAGAGTCTTTCCGGCATCACTTTCTCTTTGAAAATAATCGATTAATTTAAAAATTAATGCTTGTTCTTTTTCACAATACCGTGACATTTTTCAAATAATGATAATTAAAAATGCCACTGCCAAAAATGACAATAAAACTTTTTTGACTGGTAAAATTATACGACATTCATTATTGATGCAAATTTACTATCTCATCTAGTTCACGAATGTTAGAAAGAAAAGCACTAGTCGTGACGCAACGGTCAGCGGTCATTGAACAAACTTTACACTCCCAATCGGTTGGTCATAAATTCGAGAAACTAAGGGTTCATATAGCCCTTGGGGTTGCATATTTTAAATGACTGAGGATCGTGGTTCGGAGTCCACGTTAAACCGTTGGTCCTCACGGGAATGACCCTGGCAACGAATGAAAAGATAAAAATCCTATTTTTATCGTTTTTATCATTCGAACTAGTGTTTATATCCATACAATCAGAAGTTATATGTTATTACAAATAGTGAATGTTTTGACGAAATGTCCTTTGACCGTTTTGGGCAATGATTGTAAGAGAGAATTCATGATCTTACACAAGGTCGCATGCAGGAAAATGTCGAAATTTTAATACATATTAGAATATATGTATTGTTAAACCTAATGCATACCTAAATTGACTTATATGTCGATATCTTGATTTAAATATTAAAGTTTGGCCTATATTATACATTCGTCAAATGCTATTAGTTGTTTATTTGCCCCCGTACATATATTTTTATTTTGAATGATTCGGCAACTAAATTTATTTATAAATACTAGTTTTATTTTTAATAATTTGTTTATATTCCTAACCTGTCCGTCGATATAGTTGCGGTGTGAGTTCAGTTAAACTTTAGACAAAAAATTTAAAATAATGGTTGGTTCTCTGGATAGATTTGTAGGAAAAGTGGCTGTAGTAACGGGTGCTTCTGCCGGTATTGGAGTTGCAATAGTAGAGGACTTGGTAAAAAATGGAGTTATTGTAAGTACATCAATAAATATAAGCAAATAGGGCATTTCTTATTCCCCAATAGGTCTTTGGAATGTCTTTCAAAAAATCGGCAAATAGGTACCTATGCCTTGTACGTTGATAAATACATCCTGTACTGAATGGACTTAGATTTTTTAAATATTAAGGATATTAAAACAACTAAAATTATAGACCTAAATAAACTTTTTAAACCCAAAAAATTGTATATGTTTTTTTAATTTACAGCTTTGTACTTCCTTCAGTTAATATTTTTGAAAAAAAAATTAAAAAATAAGCTTTTATTTTCATGCCCCTTCTAGTAGTTTATCTCAAAGTTAAATTATAATTGGGCTGTAGTCTGTTAAAGTATAAAAAATGTATCAGTTAACGTTGTGTTTTTATTATAAGGCTAGGGTTGTGAAATTAACCGGTCAAATTAGTTTTGGTCAATTGACTGGTCATTTGACCAAAATTAATTTGAAAATAAAATAACAGAGAAGTAATTATCAATTATTTGTATTATTATACAGCGTGTATCAGCCAAATGGAATAAATTCGATAATAAATACATGGAGGCGTGTCCAAAAAAACGCTCGGATACATCGATTGGTATTTCTAGTTGCGCATTTTTTTTAATAAAAACTTTTTATACAGGGTGTGTTATGTAACAGTAGCCAATACCAGCTTTAGTATTTTAAATGCAACACCCTGTATATTATACAATTTTTGGATTCTTCAGAAAACTTTAGACATATTTCATGTACAATATCTTATACCTATCTTCAACAGTTTCGAAAATATTAAGTGTCTTGCAAAAATTAACAACACACTCAAAAAATAATAAAACGACTAGAGTTTTAAACAAAAATAAGCAAAACTATTTATACATTTTTTTAAAATGTTATATCAGTGAAAAGAAACGCTGAAATGCAATAAATCTGAAAACACTTAATATTTCCGAAACAGTTGAAGATAGAGGTATAGGATATTGTACCGGGTGGTCAAATAAGCCTCGGAAACCATTAATCGTACAACTTTCGGAAAGATTTTTTTATGAGTAAAGTGGTCAAGAGAAATTTCTGGAAATTACTCTTAAGTTCCTCATTTCGCCGCAAGGGGGCACAATTAAAAATTGTTTTTTTAAATTCTAAATTTCTCCAAAAATTTCCATATTAAGGTATAACTCTGATTACATCATTGGAAAGCTTAGACAATTCTGCATCATTTTGGTTTAAGGCTCATTGGCGTACCGACCTTGATAAGAGTGGGAGAAGCTATTGAAAGTGTAAACATTAAAATCACTGTAACTTCTAAACGACTTATCCGATTTTACTAAATTTAAGCTTGTTTGGAAGGGGAAAGTAAGTATCTTCAATTACCGTATCCAACAGTACACGATAGTGTTTAATAAAATTGCTAGAGGGCGCAATTTGTAATAATAACAGTTTTTTCGATTTTATCCCGAAAATTCAAATTATACGGTATAACTATGACATCATAATCGAAAAGTAGATGAAATTTACAAGAAAAGATGTGAAGACCGCAGTTCGACATCTTTGTTCGTTTCAGAGTTATTGCTAAAACAATAATTTTTAATATAAATTGCGCCCACTAGCAATTTTATTAGAAACTATCGTGTACCATTAGATACGACAATTAAAGGTACTTCCAAACAAGCTTAAATTTAGTAAAATCGGATAAGTCGTTTAGAAGTTACAGCGATTTTAATGTTTACACTTTCAATAGCTTCTCCCACTCTTATCAAGGTCGGTACGCCAATGAGCCTTAAGCCAAAATGATGCAGAATTGTCTAAACTTTCCAATGATGTAATCAGAGTTATACCTTAATATGGAAATTTTCGGAGAAATTTAGAATTTAAAAAAACAATTTTTGATTGTGCCCCCTTGCGGCAAAATGAGGAACTTAAGAGTAATTTTTAACAATTTCTCTTGACCACTTTACTCATGAAAAAATCTTTCCGAAAGTTGTACGATTAATGGTTTCCGAGATAAAGCCGACGTCCTCGCTTATTTGACCTCCCGGTACAATTGTACATGAAATATGTCTAAAATTTTCTGAAGAATCCAAAAATTGAATAATATAAGTACAGGGTGTTGTATTTAAAATAAGAAAGTTAGTATTAGCCACTGGTATTTGACACATCCTGTATATAAAAAGTTTTTATTGAAAACAATGCGCAACTAAAAATACCAATCGACGTGTCCGAGCGTTTTTTCGAATCATCTATTTATCATCGAATTTATTCCATTTGGCTGATATGAATGTGAAAATGCCAACAAATAATAAAAAGACAATTTCAACATTCTAAAAGTGGATGAATTTATCTGTCAAAATAAATAGAGCATAAATTAACGTATTTTTTGCAAGTTAAAACAATATTTTGAGTTTTCTTATTTAAATATTTAATTTTGACAGGTTGCTGGTTTGGCAAGGAGGGTTGAGCGAGTGGAGGAATTAGCCAAAAAATTGAAAGGAGAAAAAGGAAAACTTTATGGCTTTAAATGTGACATAACGAAAGAGCAAGATATTATTTCTGCATTCAAGCAAATTATTAGCAAGCTGGGAAACATTTCTATTTTAATAAATAATGCAGGAATGATGAAGTTGACGGATTTGATAAATGGGAATACAGAACAGTGGAAGGTCACAATTGGTAAGAATTATTATTTTTCTAGACACATTATTAAATCACTAATAAACTTAACTAAGTCATCAAACTTTTAAACTAAATATTTTTTTACATAATTTGAAATCATACTCATATTTTTTTGCTGACTTTTAAACGTGGCAAAAAATATGATGTCTAATCAAGAGAAAACATTATGAGCATAAATTAATGTCCTAATCTGAAGGGATACCTTAAAAATTAAAAAGAAACTAATTTTTACATTTTTAACAAAAAATGGATATTAAAATAATTATTTACATAAAATACATCTCTCCAAACAAAGCTTGAAGAAGAGTAACTACTAAAAGTACTTAAAAGCATGTAACTTTGGTCTGCGTTAACCGAATTTAACAAACTATGACTTATTTTAAAGAACGTTTTATCCTGATTGAACGTTGATATAATATTATTAAAATTAATGCGTGAAGTTGATAAAAGAGGGCACTTTAAAAAAAAACATATTTCTAGCCTCGATTTCTTAAAAAAATGAGGTTAGGTACCCTTTTAATTCTATTCTATAGTTAACTAGTTAGTAAAGAGAACTGCAAAAACCGCAAGTCGTTTCCTCTTTTCTCTTAAAAGTTATCGCAAAAATAATGGAAGAGTGTAATTTTATTTCGGCTTTTAGCAAAGTTTTGCAATATTTCTTTTATTAAAACGTTGAAATCCTTCTGAAATAGCTTTTTCGACGATATTTATTAATTTTAGGCGTTTTAAAAAAATAAATTATGATATCTTTTACAATTGCGAAATAAAACAAAAACATAACCTTATTGTCGTATAATATTATCTGAAAGTTACTGTTACTGCCGTGATCATTAAGTTCCATAGATCTGCTTACTCTATTTGACAAAAATGGCCGAAATAATAATAGTATATATTTTCTTAAATGAAATTAGTTTTCCTTCTTGGTCTCCTTATTACTAATACCTAAGCGTTTAACGCAGTACACAGTTCTTAATTATTCCATAATTAATTAAAAAACAATTCTGTTACTGTAGATACGAACATTTTGGGTCTTTGCATTGCTACAAGAGAAGCTGTCCAGAATATGAAGTCCAATGGTACGAAGGGTCACATCGTTCATCTTAACAGTTTAGCTGGTCACAAAACAGCTGATTTCCCTGGAATTAACGTATATGGAGCAACAAAATATGCTGTCACTAATCTGGCTGAAACTTTAAGATTGGATGTTAACAGAGAAAAGTTGCAAATAAAAGTGACGGTAAGTTGGTAAAGTTTATTAGGAGAAATAATTTAATAATATTGTTTTAATAGTAATTTAACAAACTAGTGTATTAATAAGGGCGATTAAAAATCGAGACAATTTTAACGTGTGAGCGCAGCGAGCACGTTAACTTGTTAAGATTATTAATCGCTATTTAATATACGCGTTAGTTACAATATTTTTCCGTCGATTGTCTTGTTAATAGATTATCTTTTTTTTTATTTAGAACCAAACTACATATTATAACAAATTTTTGAATTTCAAACTTATTGATATCGACAGAAACTATGGCAACGCCATTATGTACGCGGCAGTGCGTGCTTTGTAGTATGTTTGGTTGCCTAAAATCGTTTATTAATAAAAAAAAATCATGCATTAATAGGGGCCATTAATGTATGATTTTTTTTTCTATTTCAAGTTCATAATAAGCTCAGGACGATACGCATTTGCGTATCGTAATGAAGCTATTTCGATACGCGTTTTTTCTTTATTTCATATTGGTAAGATTTAAGGTGGGAGTATCAACATGCTTGCCAACCTATAACCTATTTCGCGTAGATTTATTTATGTTTTATAGCTTTTATACAAAATTTAAAGAAAATCAGTATCGACTTGATATTTTATAGGTAATAATTGATATATTTAATAAATATCAAGGAATTTCATAACTTATTTTAGTAGAATTATTGTACAGCGAAAAATATCAGGTAAGATTTTTTTTAACATTATTATGTCATTGTCACTCATTGTTCTTTCACTATACAATTCTCCCAAAATTAGCAATGAAATAAATTGATATTTTTGTAATATATCATATACTACCTAAATAATGTACCGACGATATTGATTTTCTTTAAATGATCGTTATTAAAATAATAAACTCAAAAAATCAACGCGAAATAGGTTATAGGTTGGCAATAGATTGAATGACGTTGAGAATTCAACCTTAAATGTTTTATTTCATTGACTTGCGCGGCCTTTGTGATTTACGAGAAAACTCATTTTTCGCAGAGGAAAAATAGCTTGATAACTTACTTTTTATTCTTTGTGGATAACAGTCATGTATGTTGGTTGCATAAATCTATAAATCAATCTTTTGTAGATGCTTCAAGCTATCATTTTCTGCCAAATCCAAAATTCAATCTACTAACCTTCCAATGTCGATTTTAACTTCAACTTTATTTTAATTTTACATCTTCCCTATACTAAATTGCAATGCCGTGACGTAAAATCACGTCTTTTGAAATAAAAAAAAAAGTAGCAAAATCGCCCGAATTTCCGAACGCTCTGTATATGTACCGAATGTACAAGGATCACACAACGTATTCCGTCCAATTTCAAATTTCATATCGCTAAAATAACTTTAGAATCTCGTGGTGAAAATGGGTCAATAAATCAAAAAATGACAGTTCGCAAAATAATGTTTGTTGTCCAGAGGCTCCTATGATAAAAAATAGTATTACCAACATAAAATTTAGACATAAAAATTTACAAAATTTGAAGAATTTATTTTCTTTTAAAAATGTATTTTTCATGATTATAAAAGGTGAAATAAAAAAAAATGTATAAAGCACATGTTTCATAAGGCGTTTTAGCGCACGTGTCAATAAAAAAACTCGCCACTTTGTGGCTCGTTTTTTAAAATAGACGCGTGCGCTAAAACCGCTTCTTATGAAACGTATACTTTAATACACTATTATACATTAATTAAGGTTGTAAATACATGGTCGACGGAAAAGTACCTTTAAAAGAAGGGGCTATGTTAATCAAAGAGTGTCTGAAGTCTGTTTATTTCCAAGGCAGGCCGATGTAAATTAACCCGATGCTTCATTGTCAAATCCAGTACAGTTTTTTTTGCTTGGACATTGGTATTAACATTTTAGGTTGTGGTATTTTTTATAACAAAAATAGTGATACAGTGCACTTTAAAAAGAGTAAATAAAAAACGAGGGTTGCCATTTAAAAAAAAATCGATATCGTCATATCTCTAATTTGGGAAACAATGTATCAATATTTATATTATAAAAATTTTATAAAAGAGACCACAACTAAAAATGTTCAAGCATTTAAAAAAAAACTGTACTGAATTTAGTGAGTTGATTCCCAGTTACCAACTCCCCCTGTTTCATAATTTCATTATTAGTTAATCCAATTTTTGAAAATTTGTATAATTAAAAGAACAATAGGTAGGCATTAAAATCTGATACATGTAAAAACGTAGCCAATGTACAGGGTGGCCCATTAATAAGGGACGCCGGCTATATCTCGGAAACCATTAATCGTACAGCTTTCGGAAAAAAATCTTTATAAGTAAAGCGGTCATGAGAAAATTCTGGAAATTACTGTCAAGTCCCTCATTTCGCCGCAAGGGGGCACAATTGAAAATTAGTTTTTTTAATTTTAAATTTCTCCGAAAATTCCCACATTAAGGTATAACTCTGATTATATCATTGGAAAGCTTAGACAATTCTGCATGATTTTGGTTTAAGGCTCGTTGGCGTACCGACCTTGATAAGAGTGGGGGAAGCTATTGAATGTGTAAATATTAAAATCGCCGTAACTTCTAAACGACTTATTCGATTTTACTAAATTTAAGCTTGGTTGGAATGGAAAGGTAAGTACCTTCAATCGTCGTATCCAATGGTACACGATAGTTTCTAATAAAATTGCTAGAGGGCGCAATTTGTAATAATAACAGTTTTTTTTGATTTTATCCAGAAAATTCAAATCATACGGTATACCTATGATATTATAATCGGAAAGTAGATGAAATTTACAAGAAAAGATGTGAATACCGCAGTTCGATATCTTTGTTCGTTTCAGGGTTTTTGCCAGAACAATAATTTTTAATACAAATTGCGCCCTCTAGCAATTTTATTAGAAACTATTGTGTACCATTGGATACGACAATTGAAAATACTTTCAAACAAGCTTAAATTTAGTAAAATCGGATCAGTCGTTTAGAAGTTACAGCGATTTTAATGTTTACACTTTCAATAGCTTCTCCCACTCTTATCAAGTGAAAGTGTAAACATTAAAATCGCTGTAACTTCTAAACAACTTATCCGATTTTACTAAATTTAAGCTTTTTTGGAAGGAAAAGGTAAGTACCTTTAATTGTCATATCCAATGGTACACAATAGTTTCTAATAAAATTGCAAGAGGGCGCAATTTGAATTAAAAGTTATTGTTTTGGCAATAATTCTGAAACGAACAATATCGAACTGCGGTCTTTACATTTTTTCTTGCAAATTTAATCTACTTTCCGAATATGATGCCATAGTTATACCGTATGATTTGAATTTTCTGGATAAAATCAAAAAAACTGTTATTATTACAAATTGCGCCCTGTAAAAAATTTTATTAAACACTATCGTGTACTGCTGGATACGACGATGGAAGGTACTTACCTTTCCCTTCCAAACAAACTTAAATTTAGTAAAATCGGATAAGTCGTTTAGAAGTCAGCGATTTTAATGTTTACACATTCAATAGCTTCCCCCCGAGGGGTGTCTCACTACGGCAGTCGGTGTACAAATGTGTAGGCAGTCATCGGCAATCACTGGCAGTGATCGGCAATCACAGGCAGTCATCGGTAATCACTCGGCAGTCTTCGGCAATCGTCCTCGGCATTTATCGGAATTAATTTTGATCTGACCAATAAGAACGCATATTTTTCGGCGTTTCGTAATGATGGATAAATAGACTTTAAAAAAATTACTGGCAGTCATCGGCAATCAGAGTCAGTCATCGGCAATGAGAGTCAGTCATCGGCAATCATTGGCAGTCATCGGCAATCACTGGCAGTCATCGGTAATCACTGGCAGTCATCGGCAATCACAGGCAGTCATCGGCAATCACTGGCAGTCTTCGGCAATAGCCCTCGGCATTTATCGGAATTAATTTTGATCTGACCAATAAGGACGCATATTTTTCGGGGTATCGTAAAGATGGGTGAATGAAATTTCAAAAAATTACTGGCAGTCATCGGCAATCACTGGCAGTCTTTGGAAATCACTGGCAGTCATCGGCAGTTATCGACAATCACTGGCAGTCATCAGCAATCACCGGCATTCATCGGCAATCACTGGCAGTCATCGGCAATCAAAGGCAGTTGACTGCCAAAATCGGCAGTCAGTGTACAAATTTTACCTAGTGAGACACCCCTTGCTTTCCCCACTCTTATCAAGGTCGGTACGCCAACAAGCCTTGAACCAAAATGATGCCGAATTGTCTAAGCTTTTCAATGATATAATCAGAGTTATACCTTAATATGGGAATTTTCAGAGAAATCTAAAATTTAAAAAAACTAGTTGTCAATTGTGCCCCCTTGCGGCCAAATGAGGAACTTGAAAGTAATTTCCAGAATTTTCTCATGACAGCTTTACTAATAAAAATTTTTTTCTGAAAGCTGTACGATTAATGGTTTCCGAGATAAAGCCGGCCTCCCTTATTAATGGGCCACCCTGTACTTTATGCTATATACAGGGTGTCCGGAAATGATAAGCAAAACATTTAGGGAATAGTTTCAGACCGAAAATAAATGCTATCTCTTCCTATAACATTGTTTTCGAAAATTAATTTTTAACGTAACGTAAGTTACAGGGTGTTAAAGTTAAATTTTTTTTGCAGTTTTTTTGCAAAACCTTTTGCCACGCTCATAATATTTAGACGAAATCTCGTATATGGGGCTTTTTCGGAATAAGGAATATAAATTTGCCCACCGTTTTTCCGCATTTTGTAAAGGGGGCCACAAAGGAGGCTATACTTTAATTTGAATGGTCCAAACTTTTTGTCCTACACTGTATGCGCATTTTGACCGAATATTTTTATTCTTCTAAAATTTGACATAAAAAAGGTATACTACTTTTGTTTCGAAAATTCTAACCGTTCTCGAGAAAAACTCTAAAATAACATTGCTTGCATGTGATGAATGCGAAATCATTTTAATTTATTTTCAACCATAAACATAGCATAGCAAAGGAAGGAATATTTTAAGAAGAATTAATTTATGCATTGAAGAGGAAGGACGTCACTTTGAACCTTTGATTTGAATGTTTAATTTAATAAACAGACAAAACCTTTTCGAATTAATATCTGTGGTCCGGCACTTGTACCGGTTTTGAGAGCGCTCTTGCAAAATTTTCTGTTTTTACAGAATAACCCCTTTACGACTGACCTTTTCTAAGGTACCGTACTGGGACGCAAGATGTCGCACCGGGTTCTATAATTCCCGTCGATGATCGACCCTGACAAGTGATTTGTCTTCGAGCCCTGTTTCCTTCTGCCAAACTGAGCCTCACTGATGAGCCGTAAACGTCGAAACGCGTCTGGGGATGAGTTTGGCGGAAGGAAACAGACAAAACCTTTTCGAGTTTAATTTATTGTTCTAGTAGCTCATGATACAAAGAAAGAGGAGATATGACATTGCGCATGTGGGCGGAGCCAAATCGTCAGCCGCTTACGTCATGTGGTGATAATTTTCTGGCGGGCTTCGTATAACCTACGTTTGGTTTTATGTACTATTGTTATTATTTGTTATACAGAAAGAGGTTTTTAGTGTTTTTTTGGATTATTATTGTTGTTTGTTAGTGACAATTAGTTGTTAATATGCGTTGTGCAGTGGCGTTATGCATAAGTGACAATATGACAGCTTTTATTTCTTATAATTATCTGCAAAAGTATACCTATACATATTTATGATACAAATCAATGTTTATTATTTCAAATTTTAGCTTAAAAAAATTGTTCTCTTCCTCGTAGGTGAGATAAAAAAGTTTAATTTGACAAAATTGGTTTAAAATAATAAACTATTATATGTGTGCCTTATTTTTTAATAATTGTTAATGTACCTCTTATTACTATTATGATAATTACCAGTGCTAGTATATTTTTTTAAATGTCTGAATGAGTTTTTTACATCCTTATCCTTGGTCAAATTATAGTCAAATGCAGTGGCGGACTGGAGTGGGTGGCCGGGTGGCCATCGCCACCGGGGCCAGAAAGCCTTTGGGGGCCAATTGGTCCAAACAATTAAACAACAATTTTTTTTTTTCAAAAAATGTTCTTAATGAGGGTTGGGGCCATAGAGGACATGTAGCCACCGGGGCCAAATGATTCCAGTCCGCCCCTGGTCCAATGTTAACAATATAAATTTATAAACAGACATCTCCAAAAATATTATCGTTACATTGCATAAAAAAAATCTTAATAAGCAAATTAATTGATTTTGGTCATTTAAGGCTCGAAACTGATCTAAAAATGTTTAAGACTGCACATTTGTACCTATTTTTTTTTTCAAACAATTTATTGCTTAAGGTGGAAAGGCCAAAAAATATAGGTTATTTTGTTATGATTTTGTAAAAATAAATAAGTAATTGTAATCATTTAAAAGATAAAATGTATGTCAGCATAAGCAGAAAATTATTTTCATTGAAACCAAATATATGCTAAATTTTAACATTTAACCCAAGAACATCATGAAATACGTTTTGATTTATGAACCTTTATCCTTAAAGTACTTAAAATAATATGCACTGAAATCTTCCAAATCAAAAATTGCAAAATATGCAGTAAAATTTCTATTTCTAACGGCTAATCCTATGTAATTTTAAATCTCGTTAGCACCACATGACGTCATTGCGCGGACCGGACCGAATTGGGAATACGATCGATCATATCTTTCTTTCTTTGTATCATGTAGTAGCTTATGTATGTATTTTAAAACTGCAAATAAAATTTAACTTTAACACCCTAGAACTCCGTTAATATAATCAATTTTCGAAAAATGTTATAGGAAGAGGCATATTATGCAATTTATTTTCGGTCTAGAATTGTCTTCTACATTTTTTGCTCATTATTTCCGGACACCCTGTCTAATAAAGTCGACCCTTTGGCTTCTCACAAACCACTCAGTGAATAATCTGTAAAGAGTAGTTAAAATATACCTACTTTCTTTTCTTTTAGAGTATAAGTCCAGGATATGTCAAAACTGAGTTCCAAGCCGCTGCAGGTTTTCCAGGAGGTGACTTACCAATTCCACCTTTATTCGCACCAGATGTAGCTGACGCTGTTACCTATGCTCTATCTACTCCACCACATGTAAATGTAAGTAGGTACATACAATAATACCGTGCGAGCAAAAATTATTTGCATCAAAGAGGGCCTTGCATAGAATTGTATTTCCAATATAAAATTTCATATTGATTACGAGATACTTACATAGCTATTTCTGACTAGTTTTTGAAGGCGATTATAGTTATGTAACAATTTATTAAAACATATTTTTATTTTGCAGATAAATGAAATCATCCTTCAAGCAGTTGGCAGCTAAGATACAATATATTCCTAGAGCCAGCAATGATAGCTGAAAATATATTATGCCAAATGCAACTTTATTTTTGCTTATTATAATAATAATTGTTAATTCTGATTAAATTATATGTAATAATAAAATTTTTAGAAAATAAAAATTATATTTTAATTAGAGACCGACCGAAGGTTCGGTTTTGGTTTCGGCTAGTTTTGGCCAAAAAATCTAGTTTTGGTGACAGCTTCGGTTTCGGCCAAACCTTCGGCCATGTCGAAACTCAGTGTTCGTGAATTGTCGCGCACCGTTCGGCCAACTTTGGGTGGGTTCGTAGGCAGTGTTGTCTATATAAATAATAGATTTTTTCTGTCGACTTTTTTTTTTAGTGGGAAGAGTTTAATCCGTTCTCAAGATCGATCTCGTCCCATATAAAATAAATTAAATTTCAGTAATATAATAAAATTTTTAAGTTTCGGTTTCGGCCGAAACTGAGACCAAGACCGAAGATTTGGTTTCCGCTGAAAATCTTGTTTCGGTCGGACACTAATTTTTATACTTGTTTCTTCCAATACAGCTCTGGCAAACTTTAAGTA
Source organism: Polydrusus pterygomalis (assembly GCA_963969555.1). NCBI lineage: Eukaryota > Metazoa > Arthropoda > Insecta > Coleoptera > Curculionidae > Polydrusus > Polydrusus pterygomalis. Next base: position 144,901,054 of record OZ018375.1, read on the forward strand.
CAGCAGGCGTAGAGACCTGTGCCAAAGTGTGAAAAATTATAAGAACACTGAAATAGTTATTATCCTAACAAGTGCAAGAAGAGACACTTTTTCGCACGCAACTGCCGTAAGCAATTGAAAGCGAAAAAGTGACTTTCCGAATGAGAATATTTTTCCTACAAGAATTTTTAATTTTTATTTTTTCAATTAAAATTTTTTTTCTATTTTAAAACTATTTGTGCGGAAAAGTCGATCCTTTCAAAGTAAAATGCGTGCGGATAAACGGCACATTTACAATTTTAAATGCTATATTTAACAAAGTTCACAAAAAAACATTGTTTGTTATCGTAATATAATATCATAAACAATAAAAAAATGACGGCGGATTTTAAATTTGTAATTATGGTCATTTGTTTGTTAGCATTATGGCTTCATGGGTTATAGATGCAGTCATGTATTGGTATTTTTAATAAATTATCTCTGTTTTTTTAACATGACATAAGGGTGTGTGATATTAAATTGTGGGATATAATATACTGCTCTATATTTTTGTCCGAGAAAGCCATATTGGCTTTCCGTCTGAAAAAATTGAGTTCTCTGGGTAAAGGCCTTTTAAAAAAGTTAAAAAGTTTGTAAAAAATTGATAACAACAAAACTTTAAAATTGAATTTTTATCGTGATTTTGGCTTAGAAGTAAAACCATAGTAAGTTCATAGCAACCTAGTTGAAAAAAAAAATATTTAAATTGTCAAAAAGTGACGTAAAAAAAGCCTTCTATTCTTTCTAAAAACTCACATACTATTCTTTATACAGCTGTTTAATACTATATGTGTCAGCTACGAGCTTTCCTACTGTACAACGAAAATTGCTAGATCATTGTGTAGTGATAATATCACGGTAATTTAGCCAATAGGAAATAGGAGTCATTGCTACCATAGAACGTTTTATAGCCATTATTGCTCTAAATACTCACAGTAATTATCAATTTTTATGGGGGGTGTAATCTGGTTTAATATACTGCATTAGTTCCGACTAGCAGTTATGATGAAACTTAACATTAATCATAATACTATTTGCTTGCTACAGTTAATAAAGCATATACTTACCACTAAAAACCAGTACTATAGTTCTCAAAAATTTAAATAGCTTCTAGTGTGATATTGTTCTTGTTTAATATTGCATATGATAATTATTATGCAACATGGTTTACTGAGATGGTAACATTCGTCCATAGACTAGAAAGTTCAATATTAATGATAGGTTGTGCGAAATAAGAATCCTCTATTGCTTTATCTGACATGCAAAGTTTAAAAAAATCAAAATACAAAGTAAAAATAAAATAAATGAAACAGGTAGAAGACTCCGAAAAACGATGTGACCTGCGCCACAAATACGTTAAAACTAATAATAGGGCGCGCGGCGATTACCGATCGCTACGAACCCCCTACCAACGTCTTGTGGATTATAGGTTCTAACGGAAACAATTTGTTTTTGGGACGCTGTTTTGCTTTCTTAATTACAGATTAAGCGCTTTACTGGGAACAAAATGAGACGCATTGAGAAGATACAATTTATTACTTAACAAAATTGCTGTATTAAAGGTAGTTTATTATTCAACAAGACTGTGCTGCTAATAGCTGATTACTACCAATAAAAACACTGTTCTAGCCAAACTGGAATTGATATAACACAAAAGTGGGTTTGATACACTAACAATTTCTTTAATATGCTTAATAAAAAATAAGGTCTCAAGACAAACTATGTCTTAGCAAACCTGTTTTATTATAGATCAATTTCCTCAGGGTGGGGTATCGTTAAATTTGAAATGGTGTTCTGAATCGCTATACCTAGCCAAAAATATGTATTTCATAGATTATATTAAAAAATCTAAAGTTAAGGTCATTTCCGGTTAAGCTGGCAGTGAAAAGCTGGCAGTGAAAAGATGACAGTGAAAAGCTGGCAGTGAAAAGCTGGCAGTGAAAAAATGGCATCCGTTATGTCTTAAAATGCAAAATACCATAAACTTTTATTCATTTAAACAATAAAAAAGTTATAGGGGTAAGCATTCCTCCTGAAACCCCCCTGTATCTACTTTGACAGTATATTTTTTCCAGTGCTGAAGACAAGAAAAAACGAATTAATTTAGTATTTGTCTCTGTTTTTTTAACGCGCGCCAAAGTGAATTTAACTTAATTTGTTTTCTAGCAGTTAATTTTATTGGTGCCATAAAATCAAAATATCTTATAAACTTTTTTAATACCCCCGCCGAAGTTTCTGCTGTAAAAAGCTAATGACTAAAATTAAGATTGTAAAGTTAGCAGATCCCCAATCCAAGTTCCGTTACCCTAATTTCAGATAAATTACTTTGATATCCGTTAGATTTATCGGAAAGAAATCAAACTCCACTAAGTTTTTCAACCGTAACGGACTGTTTGCAGTGGGATAAAATTTTTAAGAAAAAGTAATTAGGAATTTCATTAGGTCGTTAAAAATCGGTCGTTTTTGTCTCGGTTTGCTGCATTATTATCTACACAAGAGCACCAGTGACGGTGCCAAAAGAATTTGACTAGGTGGGCCAGTAGCGGTAAATATACCGTGGAGGAGCTGCAGGGCAGCTAAACAACAAAACATAAACCAGTAACATTTTTAGAAAAAAGAAAAGCACAATGTCTTTCTCCACAAGTTTATTAGAATAACTAGGCGAACCTAGAATAATTCTTAATAATTCGACATGTTTCGACTGTAGAAACACTCATCATCAGGAAAACAAAGTAATAGTAAGTACAATGCTGATGTTGTTAGCAATAGAGAAAATAATAAGTGGGATTGAGACTTCAGCATACTGGAAAGTCAAGGCATGGTAAAATAAAGAAAGGAGTCAAATTTTATATTACATTGTGTGCAAAGATTTTAAAAAACAATTTTCTTTTCCTTTTTGACACGTGCTGCTTGCAGTTGAACTTCTTTAACAAAGAAAAAGTTACTTTTTCTAAGATGTTCTAATAAAATTAAAATTGTTTTTTAAAATGTTTTAAATTTATTAATTTTGCACATAATGTGATGTATAATTTGACTCCAGCCGGGGTGACTGGGCCGTAACAAGCCTGGTACCCCAACAGTATTTTACTTCAAGCTAAATGATGCTTTGACTTTTACGAAAACCAATTTATGTCTTTCCCTCATTTCACTACTTTTACATGTCTCCGACAAAGTTTATTGAAACTTAAGATTTTCAAAAGGTGGGGTAGTAGCGATTTTTTAGTATGTTGTTAGGCTTGGGGCCCTAATGAAAAATCCAAGTTTTCGACCTCGAGGCGCATGCGCTCGAGCCGCCATCTTGGATTTAGGTACAAAAATTTGTTTTTTTGATAATAACTCAAAAACGGTGGCTTTCACGGCAAAAGATGTTCTATACAAAGTTAAAGAAAATAAAATTTCCTACATTTTTTGCAGAAATTTTTTTTTTGTAGCACACATACATATGTTAGGAGTTTCAGCTTCGTGAATTTGCACTCTATGAAAAAAAAGTTCTGAAACTTTTTGGTTGAGTTTTCTTTTATTATTCTTATTATTTATATCACTATAGTTTTACATAATTATAAAAAAAACTATAGGCATTTGAATATTATCATTTAACAGTAGTATACTTTTCGTAAACAAAGTTAAAGGCGATAGGTATATCGCATTTTCTTTTTAAATTTAAGAATAGTAAATTATGATTTTAGAGCGTTCCAAAAATTAATTTCTACTACATTTTGGTACGTTTCGATGGTCCGGATTGGGTATTGTCGGTGTCCTGGTCATAGTTGTCTGTGTCCTGGTCGTAGTTTTGTCGCCATCCTCGTCCTCGCTTTCAATGCGGATTTCCGGCATATTTCCGCAAGATTCTCCGTTGCAGAAGCCATTTAAGTCCAGCCGTTTGGCAGCTGCATGCCCCATCACACCCCTTTTTGCAGTTACAAGATACCGATTTTAATAAGGAATCGGTAGTTGGTTTTCCGCCATTATTATGGGAGTGAGCCCGTAAGCGCCAAGCTTTTAACGCCAGTCTTCAGGATTTTTCTCTATGCCTCTCCATTTCTGTACTTGGTGGTACGTCCTAAAGGTGTGGAATTGCGCCGCGTCTTTTGTAGGTGGCAAAGAGGCAAGATAAAATTGGCTTTTCAGCGTAGATTTGGCAAAGCGTTGGAAACGAATCTCTTCCAAACTTTCTTTATCCATGTTGCCACCATAAAAAGCTACAAGAAAGCGTACTCCGGGCACGGCAATCTCCTCCGGCCTGGCATCTTGTTGGTTGAAAAATTCAATTATTTCATGAACCGCTCTATTCTTTTCAATCAGCGTACAAAATTTAGTTTTTCCCTGATTGAATAGGGATGACGTAGTGTCACAACCACTGAAGGCATGCAAGAACAGAATGTGCTTGGTAGCTTCTTGGTATTTGAGGCTACTTGCTGAATATAACCTCTCAGCAGTTTTTCCTCCTCCAGGTTTACGGAAGTAGATAGAACTTTCGGCTGGTGCTAAATAGCCAAATAATAAAATATAACACTTTTTTTTCAAATAGTGCAACTTCACAGAGCTGTAACTCCTAGCATATGTGTGCTAAAGAAAATGTAGGAAATTTTGTCCTCTTTAACTTTATATAGAATATCTTTTGTCGTAAAAGCCACCGTTTTTGAGTTATTAACAAAAAACCAAATTTTTGTACCAAAGTCCAAGATGGCGGCTCGAGCGCACGCGCCTCGAGGTCGAAAACTTGGAATTTTCATTAGGGCCCCAAGCCTAACAACATACTACAAAATCGCTACTACTCCACCTTTTGCACTCAAACACCCCTTTTTGATACCCACGTACTGGAGTATTTCCCTCAATTCAATACTTATACCTAAATGATTTTGACAGAGTCTGTTAAAACTCTCTAATTTCCTTTTGCTCTCTTCATTGTTCTGCCCAAGACAGGGCCTTTGCTCCAGCCCTTGACTTTTCAGTATGCTGAAGTCTTGTCGGTCTTCTGACTATTCATATTTTACACCTCGTGTACACCTTTGAAAGCTCCATTACGGCTCAATCCCACTTATTATTTTCTCTATTGCTAACAACATCAGCATTGTACTATTTACTTTGTTTTCCTGATGATGAGTGTTTCAACACTCAAAACATGTCGAATTATTAAGAATTATTCTAGGTTCGCCTAGTTATTCAAATAAACTTGTGGAAAAAGACTTTGTGGTTTTCTTTTTTTTATACATTTAACTCCACTTTGAGCATGGACTTCCAAATCCATCATCCGTACTTAAAGTAATATTGCAATACGATCCTGATATAATTATGTGCTAGCAAAAAAAACTTACTTTAATAATAAGCAATTATTATTCGTACCCAGTATTTCTGAATGATATATGTTAATGTTTTTAGTTTAAGTGAATATTGACATTCTGGTTTTTATTATGTTACCAAAACAGTACCTACTAAAAGTTGTTTTTGTGCCTACGGCTTCGCTTGCTTAATTGAATCGTTATAAATTCGATATCGAAGCAAAGCAGCGGGTACTATACATACTACCCAAAAGAGAAGAATCGGTACCCATATTATTTTTTAAACAAAAATTGTTTTGGTGCTTTGGTATATTGTTTCTTGTTTAAATTATAATACTTGCTGTAAAATTCCTTTTTTACCAAAATATTACTTATTAAATATATTTCTTTTTGGTTAGAGTAGCACATTTTTTAAACATAATAATTATCAGGACCGTATTGCAAAATAACTTTACGGATGATGGATTTTCACTTCAGAACGTTGCAATTTTGTCAAAATGTTATTGATTTATGTATTAGGGAATAACATACTTCAGAATTATTTAAATTTCAGGTCCGTATTTGAAATATTGATCTAAAGGTGATATCCGAAAACCGAAAACTATCTTTAAATGCATCGTAAATCAAAAAATCAAATTTATTTCCGTTTTTCAATATGTTTATAAATAACGTCACAAATAAGAAAAACGACTGTTTCGGTTTATTTCAGATATCTCCGGAAGTAGTCGAAATTCTCCTAATTTCTCACTGGCATTAACTTAAGGTCCAAATTATCCAACTTTGCCCCACCGTAACATTTGGTGTATCTTGGATAGTTTCGGAGATCGAATTTTAGACACCCTGTACAAGGTGGGGCAAAAGTCAAAACTCGCATTTTCTCAATTTTTTTTAAGATAAAATATCTTATTACTTTATATCACTTTTGGAATGGATAACATATCGGACCATTCCCTGGTTTATACTAATTTAAAAATAGCAAAACCACCTAAAAAAATTTCTTTTCGTACTTACCGCGATTATAGAAACTTTAGCTTCGTGGATTTTATTAATGATTTGTTTGAAATCAATTGGAATATGTTGTATGATCTCGATAATGTTGACGAAATGGTGGAGTTATTTAATAATAATTTGATATCCTTATTCGACAGCCACGCACCTTTAAAAACGTCACGGTTTACTAAGGCTCCTGCACCGTGGTTGACAGACAACCTTAAGCTTATGATGAAGCTAAGAAATAGGGCACTCTCAAAATATAAAAGAGTAAAAACTGACGCCTCCTGGGCGGAATATGAAGTTTTGAGAAACTTTGTTACTCAGGCGGTAAGAAACGAAAAGAAGGCGTATCTTCGCCATAGGTTTGAGATCGACCCAAAAGGGTTTTGGAGAACAATAAAGCATCTTAGCATAAATAATACAGCCAGTAAACCTTGTGAAAACATGGGAAATCCCTCTGATCTTAATAAACATTTTATTGATAGTGTTCCCAAAATAAATTTAATAAACAATACCTTTATTCATGACAATTACTGTGGCAAGCATCGACATAATTTTGGCGAAGAGTTCAAGTTTGATGAAGTTACTGAAGACGTTGTAGAAAAAGTAATTTTAAACATAAAAACTAATGCAAGAGGCTGCGATGGCATAGACCTTAAAATGTTGTCTTACATTACGCCCTATTTAACAAAGTACATCACTTTCATAATAAACAGTTGCTTACAGTCGTCAGTGTTCCCAGCAGCCTGGAAAAGTGCAAACATTATCCCGATACCCAAGGTTGCTTCTCCTGAGAATATTTCTCAGTACCGCCTCATCAGTATATTGCCTACAATGTCCAAAATTCTCGAAAGGGTAATACATGATCAGGTGAGTAAATATGTTACTGTCAACAATATTTTGCCCTCGACACAGTCTGGATTTCGTCCCCAACATAGCACTTCAACAGCTCTATTACATGTTTCTGATGACATCTATAGAGCTTGCGACGTTGGAAAAAATACCGCTCTAATTCTCTTGGACTATAGTAAGGCATTCGATACTTTGGACCACTCTACTTTGTGTACAAAGTTGAAGTACTTCGGTTTTAGTGATGGAACCGTTCAATTTTTTCATAATTATTTATCGGGTAGGCAGCAGCGGGTTTGCGTTGGATCTAGCTTCTCGGAGTATCTGCCTGTGGATAGAGGGGTACCTCAGGGGAGCATATTGGGTCCACTCCTTTTTTCATTATATACTTCTGATTTCAGTGGTTTTTTAAAATCATGTCTTACTCATCAGTACGCCGATGACTTCCAGATATATTATTCTTTTTACTGCGCAGATATGATTCCGTCATTAGATAACATAAATAATGACCTTGAAATAATTTATAATATCTCAAGCGCCCATTCGCTCTTGTTAAATGGTTCAAAATCTAAGCTCTTGCTTTTTGGTAAGGATAGCGAGCAGTTGACCACTAAAGATGTTTTTAATGTAAATATTAATAATATACCACTTCTTCCTTCTGAGAGTTCCAAAAATTTGGGTCTCGTTCTTGATACAAAGCTGAGATTTGAAAGCCATGTATCTGAATTGGTAAAAAACTCTTATTATAAACTAAAAGTTCTATATATGCATAAAGATGCTCTAACTACTGAAATCAAATTAAGACTATGCGATTCACTTATTTTATCTCTCTTGTCATATTGTGATGTTGTTTACTGGCCTGCATTGACTGTTAGGGAAAAGAATACCCTACAAAAATTACAAAATGCTTGCTTAAAGTTCTCGTACAATTTTCGAAAATATGATCATGTGACTCCACTATTTGATGCTTCAGGGTGGCTGAATTTAGAAAAGCGATTTTCTTTGCATTTAGCCACTTTGGTGCACAAAATTGTTTTAACTAATAATCCAGAATATCTCTTTAAAAACCTAATTCGTGGGAGTGGTATCCACGACAGATTTACACGTCACTGCCAAAGATTCAGTGTTCCAAGGCACAGAACCGCACAGTTCCAGCGTTCTTTTACTTATAATGCCGTAAAAATTTATAATTCTCTGCAACCAGGTGTAAAGTCGCTTACCGCGGTGGCGGGCTTCAAGAAGGCCGTCAAAAGGTCCTTATAGTATTCTCTCTGCTCCTATTACTATAAATTGTATGCTTATAACTTCCTTTCCTTAAAATACATAGGATTGTTATTTTTTTTTTATCTATTTAAAAATTTCCTTTATTTGTTTGCCTTTTTGTTAATTACATATTGTCACATTTCTCACTTATTCACATTTTGCTCTAACTAATTATTTACTAGCTAGGACATGCGCACTGACAATGTCAGTATGGGGCTGGTCTTACCCTAGTAAAGAATTAATGACTTTTAATTTTCATTTTTTATTTTTTTTTATGATTGTTATTTTATTTTTATATTTACTTTCATATTTATTTTAAGACGGTTAGATGAATAGCAGTGCTAGATCTCGCCGTAATTTAACATTTTTTTTTTGATTGTCTGTTGAATTTAATAAAGGCTTTATTTATTTATTTATTTATTTATTTATTTTATTTTATGAAGATCTTCGATCGGGCAAAATGGCGACTATTAAAAGTTTTTAAAAATCTCTATTTAAATAGTCGAAAATGATAAATCATTGATGTTTTTTACCTCTCAAGGTAAGAAAACTTTATTGTTTCACATTCTGACATTGCTAACTTGTAAAATTAGTTTAGTTATTTCCGAAGTATGATTTTACAATTTTCTAAACAAAAATGGTTTTGTGGGAAAGACAGCGTATCGAAGTCTTGATATTGTTAGGATGTGGGAATAAAATAAGAAGTCAAAGTGAGGTGCGCACTTTATTTAATGCTAAATATCAGGATAATCAAATTTCACAGTGCACTGTTAGCAAAATATTTCACAAACTTGATGACCATGGCACAGAAAAGGACTTGCATAGGAATGGACGGCCACGTGTTTTAGGCAACGGTGAAAAATTGGATATTGAATAATCTCTGCAGCATAATCCGCATGTTTCAACAGTTTCATTGGCTCAAAATCATAATACATCTAGAGGTACTATTGGAAGATTTTTTATAGCAGAAAAATACCACCTTTATAAACTATATCTTGTCCAAGAGCTTTGCGAAGATGACTATGATAGGCGTTTGCAATTTTGCGAAGAAATGATGAGACGGTGTGACGAGAATAATAATAGGTTACCACAGAACAAATTATTTTCGTATGAAGGTACTTTCTATTTAAACGGAGTGATTAACAGACATAATTATCGTTTCTGGAGTCAAGAAAATGCACGATGGATACTTGAAGCGCATGCTCAGCGGCCCCAGAAAGTAAATGTAAGGGCAGGCATCATTATAACCGAATTCTGGGGCCATTCTTTTTTGAAGGAAACCTCACAGCTGAACGGTACCTGGAAAACTGGATCTAAATATACCTAATGAAGCAATTTGGTTTCAGCAAGATGGTGCACCCCCGCATTGTGGTGTCAATGTCAAAAAGATATTTAGATGGGATATTTCCAGGTCGCTGGATTGGACGATGTGGTACAAGTGAATGGTCACCGAGGTCCCCAGACTTCACGCCTCTAGACTATTTTCTTTGGGGATATTTAAAAGAAAAAGTTTACCAATATAGGCCAAATAATATTAAAGCTTTGAAATACAAAATTAGATTGGATACACATAGCATAGCGGTTGAAGTCATTCGGAATTCCGTCGACGGATTTTACCATCGTCTGGGAGCATGCCTAGTAGAGGGTGAAGGACATTTTTAGCATTTGCCACGTTAAACCACGTTTTTGTTGTGTTTTGTTTTGCTCCGTTACATTTTTTTTTTGAAAGGTAAAAAAACATCAATGATTTATTATTTAAATAGAGATTTTTTAAAAACTTTAAACAGTCGCCATTTTCAAATAGCTTGACAGAATCGCGCCAAAATTTATGAGCATACTATACGAGATATTAGCTTTCAAATGATGTATCACAAGTTTTATGTTTCTATTAAAAAAAAGATCGATGTTGTCATATCTTTGGCAAAGGTCTATGAAAAAACAAACAAATAACGTCAAAATAAACTCAATAAAACAGAAGTTAGGAAAAAGGGTTGGTTAATACAATAAGAGTTATGATATTTAGTTGGTAGGTTTACGCAATTCAAAATATTTGGCATTTAGATATTGCTCATGAGCCTGGTTTCAATTTGACGAATTGTGGGTTGGTAGGTTTCTGCATAACTACGTCCACTTCTTTCCTCTAAGAGCTGAGATACTTAACGCTTATGGGGGAAATACCAAAAATAATTAAGACATCAAATTAGCCATGGAAATGTAAATTAACTCTGTTCTAATAAACAGCTCATTATAACGTAATAATATGTAGTACATTGTGTCAAATTATTATCATATTATTTTTTTAGGAACATTTTTCCTTTAAAACTTATAACCTGTCACCCTGTATAAAATATTTACCAATACTTTGAATAAAATAAAACACTTAAAATGATATTTTCGCAATGCTAGCCTTGACCTACTTAAAAAGATGGAAAACAATTTACCATTTTTCTTTTAAGTTGTTTTTCCTTCTCCACGAAAGAACCGAGCTTAATGGAGCCTCAATTATTATTCACTAGCGAATTTTTATAAATTCCATAGGTGTTATTTTTTCATGATTAATAGTATTTTTATTTTCGAACTTACAGCCCAATATCCCCATCATCCCTGATAATAAATTAATCATTTTTGACAGCCATTTAACAATATTTCTCTTTATTTCGAAAGGTGCAATTTTATTTTTGATTTGCAAATTATTTATTTATGTTTGAGTATTAATTGAAATCTAATGAATAGGGACAAACATAGATATTCTTTTGGTTATATTTAGGTTTATACAGGTACGAAAATGTGGTCAGCTCATATCCGAGTAATAAGTTAGAAGAGGAAAAATAGTATCGCCAGAAAACAGAAATAAGTAGACTAAATTTTAAATTTTAGTGGTATTTCCGCTGCCCAAGGAAGATGTACTTTCAAAGTCAAATTAATCTAAGAACCCTCCACATCACTTGTCGTTTATGGCACCCTGTTAAAGTCTGGTATATTTTATGTTAAGCGGTTGGCTACATAAGCAGAACTAGAACCGGACGAAGTTATTTTACCTTCGCCTTCGCGATCTGTTATATTTTGTAAAGATATACTTATTTTATTATTTATAAAATAAAATATTTACAGAACCGTACCTACCAAAATAAGTATGTGAAAACATTATAAAATTAAAGGAAAAGAAGAAAACAACATTTATGTCTTTTAGCATTCTTTTACAAAAAGCAAAAATAGGTATTTATGTATTATTTATTATACAAGGAACAAGACGTAATACATTTTTTGCGATGTGTAAGCTTTGTGGTGCACGTCTAATTTTAAAACACCATTTTGGTATTGTTGCTGTTGTGAGAATTTTATAAATGGATAAAACGGCGTATCCAGCTCATGCGTCTGGGGGGGGGGGTAATCGATCGGCTAGGATCAGGCACGTAGCCAGGATTTCTTCTCGGGGGGGCCCATCGGAATCGCGCAAAGAAAATGCGCCGCAGGTGAAATTTTTTTGGCTGCCACGCCCTTTTTTGAATCATGGTGCTTGGTTTTCAAGTGGGAAAAATAAAAAACACAACACAAAATGCTCAAGAAAAGCACAAAAACAAACCCGGTAATAATTGAGGTAAAGAAAATGTAATAGTGTAGGAAATGTTTAACGTGTTGCCTATGTTGCCGAAATTAGAGCTCGAGTTTCGGGGGGGGGGGGGCGGGCTCCCTGTACCCTCTCCCCCTAGCTACGTGCCTGGCTAGGATACTAAATAATAGCAACTTTAAGGAGTAAGGACAAAAATTAAACAACGCTTAAGTAATCTTGGGGGGAGGGTAATTACCCCCATTACCCCCCCCCCCATGTATACGCCGGTGTATGGATATATAATATAGGGTGTCCCGTACCTAAGGGCTATACAGCAACAGGATAGAGTGGACTTGAAAATACGCCATTTAGTTTCATTTCTTATACGGTTAAAGCGATACAGGGTGATCCAAAGAAATATTTACTTTATTAAATCGGCGATGATTTGATGTTAAGCGGATATGAATCAAATTTTTATGTAGTTGTATTTTTGAGGGCAAAAAGAAGGATTTTATAATAAGTTTTAAGATACCTTCTAGAGAACGCTAGTTACACAAAAATGCATTTTTAAGGCTTTGTGGTGAAGGCGCAAGACTGCCGGACTTCCTTTTGGTTTTCATTCTAATATTTCTTTTAAAGATGCAAGAATCACCATTTCATGAACTAAAGAAAATGGATGAACTAATAATAGGGCCTATTTATAATAGCAAATAATATAAATGAAATGTGTATATTCATGCATTGATATTATATATGGTTATTGACCCCGATTTTAGACACAAGGCAATATTGCAATAATAACATAAAATAATTGCTGTAAATTACCTTATCTTCTTCGACAATATCAACTGGACCATTGAGCACACAATAATCATGATCTATAATCATCAAAACTCAAAAATATTATTGATTAAAGATGAGTTAACCAAAATCGTGTTTATAGGTAATCACCATTAAACTTAAATAATAAACACCAAGAAATGTCTCAGAAATATATAAAATCCAAAAGTAAAATGTTTAAAACACAAACTTCACAAAAAAAACTAGAAGAACACTTAAAAAACATCAAAATCGGAACAAAATAATATGACGCAACCTGACGTGTGAGCTTGCTACGTCCCACTCCTGATCTGGGAACTTTTTCGACGCAACCGGATCAGCTGTTGTCAAATATTGTTGTCTTCTGTCGAAACGCTTTGTTTTAAGATAAAGTTAACTCATTGTTGGAAACAGGTTATATAGTTTGTTATTGCATTATGCTTTGCAAATCTATTGTGTGCTCTTACTTTTTTCGCCACTAGGAAAGTATTGATAAGTTACTTATTTTTATGGACGATCACAACTTCCAATATTTTTTTTTATTATATTTACTTGTTCTAATTCATCTATTTATTATTTAATGAGAATAATATTTCCAAATATTACAAGAATACTGAATTTCAGCATTAATGATCCCTTCTCTTTAGCCGAGAGATGGTTGCGCCATGCCTGGTTCACGCCGGCCACAATTATTTACTCTCCTATACTCATATAAAATGCCACTGTTGGCCAGTACGATATATAAAGCCGTTAAAGTTATGGTAATGGCTCAATGATGGTGCACAGCAAAAATGAGCTTAGTAATTTGACCGATAGTGTATAACATCAAAGAGAAGTAAACTGCTGTTTCTGAGGCTATTTCCAAACAGTTTTAGTAATGTTTGCATAAGAGAATAAAATCAAGGCTTAAAAACTAAAATTTGTTTTAGTTTCGTCCTAAAAAGTTTTTCTTATTACGGAACTCCTTAGGTATTTCTGGAAATGTTTGAAAGAAAAACTATAAAAGCAAATTCAATTTTCTTCTCTTTACTTTATGTTCTTTTTATGTTTAAGTGTCGATTGTTTCTCGCATTTTTGTTGAAAAGAGCCTGGCAAAAAATACGGCAAACATACAGGCTGAGTCAACCATAGAGTAAAGTTCATTAACGTAGATGTTCTAAACTCCGACAGTGTCCCAAAATTCGTTCGTTTTTACTTTTTTATTAAAAATAAGAAATGGTTTTTTACAATAAAGGCATATAATGACAGCTAGAGGTAAGTTTAAATACTATATTTAAGTTTTAAAAAGGTAAATTACTTTAACGACCAACAAAACTCGAGCAAAGAAGTTGTATCTTTAGATGCTTAATTAAACAAAAAATATTAAAGCTACAAAAAAGACAGTGGCGTACATTTTTTTGATAATAATATTCGCTAAGGTGCTCCCGGGACGCCACTGGACTCAATAATTTTAATCTATTTAGGGCTAAATTAGCCTCTTAATACAACAAATATCATTGCCAAATTTCAACAGCATCGAGTAAGTATTTTTAATTTAATTAATAATTTCATTTTTTATTTCTATTTTTTTAACATCCTGTATCTTGAAAATCCTGCATTTCCGGACCCAGGTTTATAGAAATTTTTTTCATAATTTTTAACAAGGAATCACCCTCTAAAATATCTTCGTCTATTTTTCGAACACCCTGTATAGAGAATATAAAGTATATTATAATTTTTTGTGATAGATTTTACAAAACTCTTCAACTATCAATAAGCGTGTCATATTAAGAAAACGGCACGAATTCTCTCGTTTTAAAACAGATGACAGCAGAAATTTGTCATCAATCAGCTGATATTGGGACATAATAATATCCCCAGATTAGTAGTGGACCGTAATGAGCCCAAACACCGAGTTATAAATTGCGTTTTTGTGCTTTTTGTTACATTTAATTAAGTTTTCAAAATATTTTGTGGTTATGGCGCCTTTTATTTTTACTTTATTGAATTTAATTACTTTTGTGTGACCGGTAAGTACCTACCTACAATTATTATTCATTTGACCAAAAATTTATAGGTTAAAATTTTTAAATTCTTTTTCATTAGGGATCATAATTGAAGACCTTGGTGCAAAAACCGGACAAGTCCATTTTTGGTCGAAATAACGATTTCCGTTAAAATTTATGTATTAAAATATCGCCGATCGATTGGTATAAGAATCAGGCAAGTCCAAAGGAATGCAACGTAAATATATAATATTTAGGACTTGGCCGCTGCATTCTCGGGTGCAAGAAACAGCTAAGTCCAGGACTTGTCCGGTATTTTCACCAACAGCTTCACAACGCTTAGGGACTTCGCTGGGTGGGGGAATATGCGGAACAGTCAGTGTCTCGCTGGCAATTGGTTTCTAGTTTATTTATTCAGTAACTGCTGTGATTTATTGAGAATTTTCAGTTTTTGAAATAAAGCTCTTTAAAAGTATCATTTACGTTGTTACTTATTTTTAATAGTAATGTTTCCCTAACAATTTTATTCTATATATACCAACAAAAAAAAAACATGCTATCTGTTTCTTATAAATATCCAGTTTTTAGAAGTTTTTTTTCAATTTCCCAAAACTTATAAAATATGGACTTGTCCGGTTTTTGCACCAAGGTCTTCAATTATTAATGCGTGCCTTTTTCGTTAGTTAATTCCATCGATAAATAATAAGTTTCATTTCATCTGAACGCCGTTTTTGTAAACATTTTTATTCTTAAAATGTTTGTTCGTAAAGGTTAGGTGTCTAATGTATAATTTTTTTCATTTTGCATTATTTATAAGGTATCCTTTTCTGTTTCAAGAAAAATAAGTACAAATTATTTCTCAGGGGAGAGTTGGATAAAACCGGGTAGCTTGATAAAACCCGGTACCGCCTAGTTCTGCCAAATGCCAAAACAGCTTTCCATATTATTAACCATTAAAAATCAGCTATTTGATTTCGAAGGAATTACGTAAGTAAAAAACTGTTAAAGTAGGGTTTCCATTGACAGAAAATATAAATCCCTGGCTATATTGAAGAGTTTAACTTTATGTTAGCCCACCTACAAGTTTAGAAATGTAACCGTATCATAGCCAACAAATTCTATAAAAACCAGGTTTGGGTCTACGTACCTTACGTAAGTCATATAATATATGGTGATTTCCTTGACAGTAAATGTACCTAATATCTGACTGAATTCAATTGGTTTATGTTGAACTGTAGGTATTGTATTTTACCTATAGGTATAATCTGAACAAATAAAATAAAAAAAAATTCTGTTGTAAATAATATGAGTGACAGAATCCTATTTAAATTTGCATTTCAGTTAATTTAGTATTTTCAAGGTGTGGATAATTTTAATATTATATAGTTTTTAAATCTATTTACTTTATCTTTAAACCATATAAAAACTCATGTTTATTATTTACCCACCTTAAATTATAATATTTATAAAACAAAACTTTCAAAAGAAATTATTATTATTATTTGGTAATGTTAAAGCGGTAGAACCGATGAGACTTTTGCATAAATTGTTTTAGAATATTCCACATGTATAATTTTCAAGTCCGGTCCTGGAATTCATGCCAACTATAAAAATTTAATAGACCAAAATTGACATAGTGTCACCTGACTTTGCCTCCATCTTGTGAGAGTGTTCAAAATCTTTACTATACAAGCAACGTTTTGGAGTACTTGAGGAAGCTTATGTTTATTTGGATCTATTTTCCATAGGTTTATTTAGCATATCAGTGCTAAATACGATGAAGTTGGTTATAGTGAACAGGCCGATTAGGTTTCCAAAAGTTCTTTTTCATGCTTCATATTTTCCTCGACATAAAAAAATATTTTTCATAAACAAAATTAGTAAAAATGTAAATACGGGCCCGGCGGTGGCGGCGCGCGGCGGCGGGAAGGTACAGGGCAAATGGACTGTAACATATTTGAAAAGGCACAAAATATTTACTTTGTGATGTAAACAGCAGAATTTTATAGTACCCACTTGAAGGGGATCTTTACAAATATGTATTTTGCTTTCGAAATGTGGAATGTATTTGCTTTTTAATTTTTAAATACATATTTTATTAAGTCAAGTACGGTCAAAAAGATCCCTTTCGGGTATAAGGATCTGGTTCTTATTAAATTAACTGTGTTAAATTATAAATAAATTGGTATACATTGGACGATATAGAATTACTACATTAATTCACCCAAATTAGGCGATATCGGTAAAATTATAAGATGGTTTTAATCGGAGGTCGAGACTTTTGTGTAATTTTTGCATTTTACTTAATAATATAATAGTCTCTTTGAGGAAAATGAACGAATTCTGTTAAAGAAACAGCGGCGCACCCAGGATTTTATGTTAGGGGGGCCCGCCAACCTGTGCCGGAAGCAATTTTTTTATTAAACTTATAAGTTACGCATTTTTCTAGAACTTTGGAGCTTTTTTAACAGGTACTCTTGATCGCAATAGCCTAGTTGAATCGAGGTAAATATCTAAAAAAATTGACTTTAAAATATCCACTTTAATAATTATTCCGGACAAAACATACCACTCTTTTTACCAAATAAAATATAGGTAATAGTAATGACGACATATCCATAACACAAATATATTTATTTAAAAATATAAATTAGTACAAAGCACAACAATAAACAATATTTTATAAATAATAGAAACCAAAACTTTTTATAACACCTTTGCATTTGTTAAATATGTAAATCTAATTTTCTTCGACTCTTAGAAAGTTTATTTAAAATTTCTTCACAAGAAACAGGAATATTCTTATGAATAAATAAATTTGCTAAACCATTAAGTCCTACTTGCCCGGTGGAATTTCTTAAGTACTTTAATGTGGAAAATGACCTTTCAGAGGTACTGGTGGTGACGGGAAGGGTAACAAAAATTTGCAAAAGTTTTTTATATTGGGAAATATCATACCATTACATTGAATATACAGCTTAAACATATCGGAGGGTAGTTCTTTGTTATCTGTAAATTTGTCGTTCCATAATTTAAATTCGCATATTAGAATGCTTTCATTATAAACATTTTCAAAAAATGAATAATTTGCATAAAAAGAATGAAGACTGAGAAAGCTTTGCAAATTTTCTACTTGTTTATTGGGACGGGGCAATAAACAGTTAAATAGCAAAATAATTTCCCTGTGTTTAATGAATCGATCGTCTAGGTTGGTAATAAGTGAATCTAAGGTAAGTGAACAAAAGTAATAAAAATTATATCGTTCTTTGCATCGCGCCTGGAAATTCAAGTTTTTTTTAGTGGGTTAGTTGAAGTCAATTTCATTGGGGGTTTTGAGGGGTCCAAGGCCCCTCTTTGGACTCGCAGACTTCCAGGACTCGCCTACTGCTCGTCCTAGAATTTTGTCGACTCATCCGAAAAAACAGTATTTTCCGGACTTGCAACGTAAATGATTACTATTAACAGATAAAGTCTTTTATTTTACAATAAAATAAAGTGTTCGTTTACTTCCGGAAATCACTCTGATAATGTACGGCTTTACTGACGGTTGACGATAAATAACTATTATCGCCGATTTTGTAAAATTACATCTAAATTAAGTAATTAAATAAAATCACAGAATAGCGGTTGTCACTGTCATTGAAAAAACCTTTTTTTAAAACCGACCAGAAAATTTACACTTTCTGGACAATTTTTCGTTTAGAAAATAACGTTTTTTTTCAATCGACCGGAAAGCAAGCACTTTCTAGACAATTTTTTGATCGGAAAATATCACTTTGCTGGTCTAGACCGGAAAGTAATGAAAAATTGACCGGTAAAGTACTTTACCGGTCAATTTTTGTTGCGTTCCGCTCCCAATTTAAAAAAATTAACCAAACTCATTTATAAGTAGGCTTTGACATGTTTATGTTTTCTTGCTTCCATAGTAACGAACTGTCAGGTACGATATTGACTTTGATAAATAAACTTTTGTGGCTTTATAAAATTGTGTGGAAGACTTTAGATATGGAACTTAATTTGGATTGGGAAGAAAATGACGTTCCAGTTGAAATAACAGAGGCAGCTGCTAGAGCTACAGACGATTTGTTGCCGCATAAGTCCAGAGTGCGGTATGAAAAAACGTTTAGCGTCTTTAAAAATTGGTGTAGAGAAAAAAATGTCAGAAATGTTTCTGAGGATGTTTTGTTAGCTTATTTTGCTGAAAAATCCGAAAAATTAAAATCATCTACACTGTGGAGCTTGTACTCAATGATCAAATCTATGTTAAATTTAAAAGAAAACATTGATATAAGCAAATATTATAAACTGATAGCATTCATAAAGAGAAAATCTGTTGGATACATTCCCCAAAAATCGAACGTACTTACCAGAGAAGACATTGACAAATTTTTGCTGGAAGCCCCTGATAATGATTATCTTTTAATCAAAGTAAGTACTTAAATACATAATACGAGTTTTCTTAAAGTTCTTCTTTTCTTATATTGTGTTTAAAAAAAATATATTTAAACTATTTCTTATTTTTTTTAGCTTTTACTAATAATGGGTTCGGCTGGAGCGTGTCGCCGTGAAGAATTGACCAATATGACAATTGACGATGTTAAAGATAACGAATCGATGTTGGCGGTAAAAATTCCAAATACAAAAACATACCAACCCAGGTCATTTATAGTTGTTGGGGAACGAAACCTAAATATATATAGAAAATATATTTCTTTACGTCCGCCTAGTGTTCCACATCGCAGGCTATTTCTTTTCTATAATAAAGGAAAATGCACTATTCAACCAGTAGGTTTGCATTCAGTAGGAAAAGCGCCATCAAAAATAGCATCCTATTTGGGATTACCAAACCCAGAGCAATTTACAGGGCACTGTTTTCGACGTAGTTCGGCGACACTGTTAGTTGAAGGTGGAGGCGATATCCTTAATTTAAAACGACATGGCGGCTGGAAATCATCCCAAGTTGCCGAAGGCTACATTGAACAGTCTCTACAAAATAAGATTGATATAGCCAGTAGAATTCAGGAAGCCGGAGGATCAAAAGTGGATATAACTTCACAAACATCCTATAAAGATGAATCAAAAAATTTCCCGTCATGTCTACAATTTAATACACCACAAAATTGTACTTTCAATATAACAATTAACAAATAGATATTAATAGATAAAATAGAATTAAGAACATTTGTACCAAATTGTATTTATTATTAAACATAATTTTCCCAACTATTAGAGTTTTCTGCTAAAACTATACCCATATAGTAAGCTATTATTAACGTTTTCTCGCACGCCACTGGTGTCTTGTGTCGATTGTAAAAAAAATATTGTACGTCACTCAACCGAAAAGTACGTTAACAGGACTCGCAGGCTCCCAGGACTCGCCTGGCGGCTCGCCCTGGAAATTGCCTGCTTCGTCCTGTAAAATAGTACTTTCCGGTCTTGTAACGTAATATACTATTTTCCGATCGCAAGACCGGAAAAGTGACATTAGAGACCGGAAAAGTATTTTCCGGACTCTAATGTCACTTTTCCGGTCTCTAATGTCACTGTCACCCTGTTTTTTGGTTTTCCAATCGCTCTTTGATAATACAAGATACCTTGATTTCGTTATTATGACAACAACATTTCGGTGTATTGTCGAGTGACAGTTCGTTGATTTTTAATTTTGTTCTTTATGTCAAACTTGTTTCGCGTAGATTATAATACGTCACGCAACCGAAAATTAGTGGTCTCCAAGCTTCCAGGACTCGCCTATGGCTCGCCCTGGAAATGCTTGTCTCGACCTGAAAAACACTACTTCCCGGCCTTGTAACGTAAATTACTATTTTTGCAAAACATGTCATTCTAGTCAAGGCCTACCGACTTTGTGAAAAGTATGCCTATGTTACGTCAAAAAAAGCAATAATGAGGTTTTAGTTATCGTATCAAGCATAATATCATATTTTTTTTAAAAAAGTAACAGAAATAAGACAATTTACCTTTTAAAATTTTAACTTTGTCGTCCTGTTTTTGTTACATTAAAATTTAAAACAAGATAATTAAAAAAGTAAACTTGTTAAAAAAACATTACAATTAAACTTCATCTGGAAAACATGCCATAAAAATGTTAAGGCTCTTTTTTATAATTCATTAGAAGAAAGCTTTTTCGGAAAAAGTTTATAGCCTTAGCCGTCTGTAATGCATATTTAATAATAAAATAAGACGGATTACATTAATTTTCATGAAAAGACAAAATAATTAAAATTTTTTCTAATTTTTATACCCACTTACCTGCTGGCTAAAAAGATTTTTTACCATGCCCTGCGGAGTAGAGTGGCTTAAACATACCTAAAAGTAAAAAAAATATATAATTAAATTTTTGTTTTCAAAGCCTTACAAGTTCATGCAGTATGGGTTCAGGGAGGGAATGGGTACTGATACGGCCTTACATGAGGTCACTGATTTTATCATAGGGTGCTTTAACAATAATTACAAACCGCTTGCAATTTTCTTGGATCTCTCTATGGCCTTCGATACCGTAGACCACCACATTCTACTCCACAAATTGGAGATGATGGAGATAAGAGGGAACGGTCATAAACTATTCAAATCATACCTTTCTAATAGATTTCAAAAGGTTTGTCTAAATTCAATTTCTAGTTCCTACAAGGGAGTTGAATGTGGTGTCCCGCAAGGTACGGTGCTAGGCCAGATTTTGTTCTCAATTTATATTAATAGTCTCGCGAGTGCGATGCCCAATATTAAAACTGTATGCTTTGCCGATGATACTGTTCTTCTGGTTAAAGGGGTGTCTTGGCATGAAGCATTTGAAAAGGCCGAGAGGACGCATTAAAGCCTGGATGGATCGTAACTGTGTAACATTGAATATAAAGAAAACCAACTTTATGTGCTTTGCAATGAATTCAGTTGGTCTACCAATTAAAAATGAGATTACGATCCATTCTGCTAATTGTGATTTGTCAAGGAATTATGTTTGTTCTGGAAAAATTAAGTCAGTAGAAAGCATAAAATATTTGGGTTTGTTCGTATATTTTGATTCATTTTTAAAATGGTCAGTACATTGTGAATATGTAAAGAATAAATTAAGGAAACTGATATATAAATTTTACGAATTACGTAATATCTTAGTCAAAAATGTTCTAATTAATATTTATAGGTCACTAGCAGAATCACGTCTTAATTATGGAATTATCTGTTGGGGATCTGCTAATAAAAGTGTATTAATTAAACAATATCGTTGTTGCACAAAAATATATCTTAAAAATTATTTTATTTAAGTCAAGACGTTTTTCTTCTGATCTTTTATTTGAACAGTATGGCGTCTTTTCAATTACTGTTATATTTTAAGAATTTGCTTAGATTTTTCTCACTAGAAATAAATTTCACAACTACATAACGCATAACATCATGACTAGAGCTAATGTTAATCACAATTTGATTCTACCCAATACACATTTTAACACCACGCAATGATCAATATCCTATGTGGCTCCGAAGATCTTAAATATATTACCAGTGCAATTTAAAATCAAAAAATTTCAAAACACAAAAAAAGATCTAAATAAATGGATTATAAATAATACCCAAATAATCAAAGGTTTTGTTAGATTTTTATAAAATTATGTTATTTAGTATTAGTATCACCAAATAAGTCAGATTGTGCATAGTTACGCATTGTCTGCATTAAAATTTAATTTAATTTTTGAATGTTAATCTATTTTGTGTTGTATGCCCACACAGACCTACATGGTCCATAGTGTATGCAACTCATTATGAATATTATCTCTTGAATGTACAGTGTTATCAATTTAATTTGTCCCATTTTTAAGAGCCTGTAACTTTTTTGTATTTTGAGTTAGCGGGCTCATTCAAAAAACAAGATGTACCATTTTTTGCCAAGTTTTTATGAGTGTTGTCAATAATGATAGTAGGTGTCACATGTCACATTTAAAAGCAAAAATTTAATGTTTTTAAATGGGACACCCTGTATATTAGAGGCGCATTAGATGGTCCCTTTTCTTTCAATTTCAAAAATATAACACACATATGCATTATTTTCTTCATTCCATCAAACATTGACAAAAATATGAAAATACATTATTGTTAAAAAGCATCAAGATAGCTATATGCAACTGTTTTGGTTGCTATCACAGAATAAAGATTCTTTATTCAATGGTTGCTATGGATTTTATCTTCTTTTATATTTCAGTCTGTCATTTTCAGCATTATTAATCGTTTCGAATAATGTAGGAAAGTTATTTTGTATGTAAAAATTAACTAACTTGAGATATTTTATTCGTATTAATGTGTTGTGTTTCATTGATCATAATATAAGCTAACAACCAAAACAGTTGCATAGATATCTTGATGCTTTTTAACAATAATATATTTTTTCATATTTTTGTTAATGTTTGATGGAATGAAGAAAATAATGCATATTATTATGTGTGTTATATTTTTGAAATGGGAAGAAAAGGGACCATCTAATGCGCTTCTAATATACAAGGTGTCCCAGTTAAAAAACAACACCCATAAAAACTTGGCTAAAAATAGTACATCTTGTTTTTTGAATAAGCTCGCTAACTCAAAATACAAAAAAGTTACAGGCTCTTAAAAGTGGGACAAACTAAATTGCTAACACTAAACCGTTGCCTCCTACGTAAGGGCGGTTTACACGCAACATTTTATAGTACGATTTGTCTGCGTCGACAAATCGTCGCAAACAAAATGTTGCAAACAAAGCGTGTCTACACTGCAACGATTTATTGTAAGTTTTCATTAATCTAGTCGTTGTAATTCTTCATGGAGGAAATAGTGTTTTGGACAATTTTCGCTCTTTGTTTAATAAGAAAACGGAAAATTAAACGTTTGAACATAGTATAAACAACGCTCTATATGGTCCAGAGCTTGGTTACAAAAAAGACAGATATTCTCATGTGCAATTGCTAAAGGAACTACAAGGTGAACCTGAAGATTGACGAAATTATTTAAGGATGGATATTGAAGCCTATAATTATTTACTGGAATTAGTTGGTCCATACATTACAAAAGAAGACACTTGTAAGAGAAAAGCAATTTCGGCACACGAAAGGCTAACTGCAATATTACGATTCCTAGCTACGGGCAAAGTTACAAGGATTTGGAGTTCACCACCTTGATATCTAAGACAGCACTTCGTAAGCTAGTACCTGAAACGTGTAGCATCATATACAAGGTTTTTAAATATCTTTATCCCCAGCATCCGAACGAAATGATTTATGTACTTTGGCCAATTCTTTTCTGTAGACAGTTCTTAGCGAATTAATCTTTTTAATTACCATGTCTCTTGTCGTTGCAGAGGCTGCTTCTTTGAATTTGTCATTTAAAATTTCGTAAGCCTGATTTTTTTTACCACGGTCGCTGTATTCTTTTGACTTTACTCGCTACAAGCACGGAATCATCTTGTATATTTCAATAAACTCTGAGAGAAACTCATGTGAATACTGCCGAAGGTCTGACATTGCTTTAAAAGTATTGATTTTTTAATAAATAAACATCCGCACTTTCAAAACAACCCGTAGATTTTAACTACTCTACAACTTAAAGTCTGCCGACAAATCGAGCAGAAGTGTTTCCACGTTACGACTTGTCTGCGCAAACCACTTAAACGCCCATTTGCTCAGTCTTTCAACTCCGTCTTATGTGTTTGTGCAGTTCTAAAATTTGCGCAAATTTGCCATCTACACACATCGTTTTGCTTGCAACATTTTGTCGACGCAAACAAATCGTACTATAAAAGGTTGCGTGTAAACCGCCCTTTAGACTGTACACTGTTGTAATAAATAAATAAATAAATAAATAAATAAATTTAATGCTTATTATGAAACAATTTTTTTATTTTTAACCACTATAACCGCTTATACGAAATCGGCAGAAATAATGGATCAAGTATCAATTACGTTAAAGTTAAGTTTTTAGAGCAATATGAAAGGATGTTAAAAACACAACAATAAGGCGCATAGTAAAGTTTGAACGTGCAGGTAGTGTTCTAGTCCAAAGGAAAGGAAGAACAGGGCGAAAGAGAACAGTGTGGAATAATGAAAACCACGGCAGGCTCATGTATCAAGTCAAGCAAATTATAAAGATAAGTTTGGAAAAGACTGACACGTTTAATTTCTAAAGATATTGGTGCATTTTCGTATAAAATTCAGACAATTCAAGTTAAACATTTCGGATAGGCGGTTACATGTAGAAGATTGCGCCAGTTTTCTATTGCCACGCAATATTATTATGAGGACGAAACAAACGTATGCTTTTCTGACCAATCACATATCTCACAGATTTCTTGACTTCCAAATACCACAATTTTATTAATTTTGGAGGAACCTCTTTACGATGAACGAGTACCGAACTGTTTGGTGCGCAGCTTCTGGGCACTGAATTTTGGGCCCTTACTACTTTGAAGATGAAGAAGGTCGCCATGTAACGGTGAATCAATAAAGATATAGGCAAAATATTGAATTATTTGTTAGATTCCTCAAACGCTTCTGCAAGCTAGAAACTTGCCCTATCGACTATGGTTTCGGCCAGGGGTATTACAAAATACCTGTCACAGGTATTTGGTAATAGGTATGAGTGTAAAACAGTAAATAACAGGTAGAGATTTGAACTTTACCCGTTACCTAGTATTTAACTTTACGAATATTGGATTTTATTCTGGTATCTGTTACCGATACCGACTGTTAATAAAGTATGTATTTAAACTAGTATAAGTGTATTTTTACTGGAACCTAGTATTTCAACTTGTACCTACGTATCAGCTAGTAAGAGTATTTTTACTTGCAATAGCGGATGGTGATAATTGAAACAGCCAGGACCAAAAATATCAAATCAAAAAAAAAGAAACTAAAACAAGTTATTTGATTCATCGCTAATTTTTTAATTCACACAATGTGCTTTACGGAACAGCACAAAACATGGTTGAAGCGTATTTTCAAAACGGGATTAGAGTAAATGGTGAGTGCCAATACAATCCGGGTTTGTGGATGGACGATTTTCACGAACATTTTCCTAACGTTGCTTTTATTGCTGGGGATTTTTATCATTGCATGAAAAAAACCGTGACTGTGTTTAGGGAAACAGGTTTTATACAACACAAAAAAGGAGCAGGAAGACCATCTGTAACAACAGAAGAACTTGTTGCAAACGTTCGTGAAATAATACAAAATACGCCAACAAATTGTATAAGACGCCTGTCCCAAGAAGTGGGAAGATCTTATGGAACATGCAGGACTATTCTTAAGAAGCAGCTAAATTTATTTCCTTATAGAGTGCAAGTATTCCAAGAAATACAAGCCGCAGATTTTGAAAGACGCCGGAAATACTCTCAATGGTTTACCCAAAATTTATTGCAAAGAAATGATTTATTAGACCTGACATTTTTTTCGGATGAAGCATGGTTCCACCTCTCCGGTTATGTGAATTCTCAGAACACACAGCTAACCAGACACCTATTTTTTGAGGGTGCAATGGGGATTTTTACTACTCCACATGCGTGTATTCTGAGAATTCACATAACCGGGGAGGTGGAACCAGGCTTAATCCAAAAAAAATATCATGTCTAATAAATCATTTCTTTCCAATAAATTTTGGGTAAACTATTGAGAGTTATTCCTGCGCCTTTCAAAATCTGCGGATGGTATTTCTTGGAATACTTGCACTTTATAAGGAAATAAATTTAGCTACTTCTTAAGAATAGTCCTGCATGTTCCAGCAGTTCTCTTGTCCTGTGAACTTAAACTTTACTCTAACCCCGTTTCGAAAATACGCTTTAACCATGAATGTTTTGTGCTGTTCCGTAAAGCCCATTGTGTGAATTGTTGAAGAAATTGGAAAAATTAGCGATTAGTCAAATTACTTGTAACGGCTGTTCAAAGATGACGGAATAACTGATTGATTGTTAATTCAGGTAGTTACTGACACCCAACAGGTATTAAGCTCTACTGCTAAGCATTACGTCCTTATAGATGCAAGGCGCTCTTTGATGCAAATAATTTTTGCTCGCACGGTATGTGTTCGATAATAAATAGTCGGAAAATGGAATTTTAGATACAGGAAAGTGGAAAAGTAACAATTTTTTATCTTTAACAAATAACTTTAAAAAACTTCATGTTTTTAAATACGATGCTACGTTGCTGGTTTATTCAATGAATAGACAAAAACATTTCCTATCTTATTTAAAATTCCAAAGTTACCCCCCGCCCTTTAAAATGGAGAAAGGAGATAGACATCAAAAATATGTTTGAATATTTCCCCCCATCTCACTATTCTCTCACTAAAATTTCAGGAAAACATTTTAAACCATTTTTGGGATATCGCCTTGTAACACTTTAAAAAACTCACCCTGTATACGCATTTTGCATATTTAAAATATCTTTTTTCGGCAACCGTCCGGCAAGTACCCACTTCCCGGACGCTTTTCCTTTAAGAAAGTAGCATTTCTCCGGCCTAGTCCGGGAAGTACGCGCCTAGTCCGGAAAGTACGTACTTCCCGGACGCATTTTTGTATCGAGCGTCCAGTAAGCTGCATTCGTGATGTTCGACCTCGGCACGTATCGAGCGTTCGGTACTACGACAGCAGTCGAACTACCGTACACTCGATTAGGCGGAAATCTTTTTCGTTTTTTTTTTGGTTTTTGAATTTAAAAAAAATGCTCTGGGTAACAACGAACAAACCGGTTGCCAATATACCTTTTAGACGGAGTTTGTTCCTCTAGTTATCGCCTCCTTATAATCTTCTACTTATAAGAAAAAAGCTAAAAAAAGTTGACGCTTATCAGTCAAAAGTTGACAGTTGTCGTATGGTAGCTTGACAATCGACGATAGACAGACCTCGGTCAATGCGAAATTACCCGAATGCGGTGTACTGGACGCTCGATACAAAAATCAATATTAGCAATTGCTCGAATTTTAATATAAATATTTATATAAATAAGAATTAGAATATTTCTGTTAGTACCTATCTTCTGTTCGAATTTCAATATTTAATACAAATAAGAATTAAAATGTTCGAAATTTTGTTCTACAAAGAAATATAATAAAGAAATGTGTCTCATTGATTTGTTATTCTACACGGTTGCCGAAAAAATTGTGTACGCAACACGTCCAAAAACAGTTTTTTTGGACTCGCGGACTTCCAGGACTGGTCCAAAAAAACAGTATTTTCCGGACTTGTAACGTAAATTATTACTATTGTCTAACAAAAATATATTTCAAAAAAAGTAATTTGACAGGTCCGAGCGATGCTTGATTAAGTGGGCGATATTCTATAAAAGACGTTCTTTCCGTTTCTTTATCTTAACCCTCTAGATCTCATCGAGAGTAAAGAAAGTGGTAAAAACTAGATAATAAAATAAATTACGTCCCTGGTCTGGCTATTGCCCTGCAATATTTTTCAAAGATCAAAGTTGTAACGTAGAGATATAAATCGGAAAAATGTTTTAACTCAAGTAGTTTTGTCGCTGGCAAAGTGTAAAATTAAAAACTTTTTTCGTTAAAAACTCGGCTAATTACTTTAAAAGCTTTTTTAATGAAATTATTCCATGGAGTTTCGCTTTTGTGACCTTACTTCGTATAGAAACATTTTTGTTTGGTTGGAATTTTTTTAACGGGCTTAAAATATTTTTTTTGGTTTTCTGCTCAAATACAGTATGTACCGGGTGTTCCACCTAAGGAGGTAATCGGCTATATCTCAGAAAGTAATAACACTAGGACTTTGGGAAAAATATATATCGATAAAAGCGGCCAAGAAAAATTGCTGGAAATTATTTTCAAGTTCGAAAAATGACGGCTAGGGGGCGTAAGAGAACTTTCCAAATAGAAATGCCGATTTTCTCTTGATTTTTCTTAATAAAAATATGTTAAAAATATAAGCATTGTATTCTTCATAAAATTATGCAACTTTATGTTAGGTATAGTTTTTTTTCTATTTTCAATAATAAAGTGGTGGGAGAAGGTCAAACTTTTTTTCTTTCAAACGCTGATATCTCTGCTTTGGATAAACCGATTTTATTCAACGTAGTCTTGAAAAAAAGCCCTTCTTTTCCTCTACACGTAGATCTATTAACTATATCATATTGATTTTGATGGTGGCCACTAGATGGCGTTTTCCCGTAATTCCTCAATGAATAAGGATTTTCTCTAGTTTAACAAAAGATATCACGTTGTGGTTTTCAGTTCCTTATACCCAGTAAGTTTTCCTCCTCTAGAAGCTGATGGGGTTAGTTTTTTAATCCGACGTTTCGGATTCGAGCGACCATCATAACTTTTTTATTTTAAATACGGACCTGGATTTTTTATTCAACTATTTAATAGCTTTTATAAGCCTTAAATAAAATATGATGAACAAGTCATATCATAACATTTGATTTTTTTGAGAAAATCCTTATCATTGAGGAATTACGGAAAAACGCCATCTAGTGGCCACCATCAGAAGCAATATGGTATAGTTAATAGATCAACGTGTAGAGGAAAAGAATGGCTTTTTTTCAAGATCAAGTTGAATAAAATCGGTTTATCCAAAGCAGAGATATCAGCGTTTGAAAGAAAAAAGGTTTGACCTTCTCCCACCACTTTATTATTGAAAATAGAAAAAAACTATTCCTAACATAAAGTTGCATAATTTTATGAAGAATACAATGCTCATATTTTAAAGATATTTTTATTAAGAAAAATCAAGAGAAAATAAGCATTTCTATTTTGAAAGTTCTCTTACGCCCCCTAGCGGTCATTTTTCGAACTTGAAAATAATTTCCAGCAATTTCCCTTGGCCGCTTTTATCGATATATATTTTTTCCCAAAGTCCTAGTGTTATTACTTTCTGAGATATAGCCGATTACCTCCTTAGGTGGAACACCCGGTACACGTGTATACAGGGTGGAACTTTTAACTCAAATAAATTGAGTACTAGGAAGTCTCTTTATTTGCTGAAAAAATACATAACTACGGGTGCATTTATTTTTAGTTGGGCATACTTTTTTCGTGTCTTCAAGAAATTTACCACTCTTTTTGAGGTAAAAACCGCACTTAGAGCGCTAATATGCAACAAGGTGACATCAAGACTGGTCTGGGAATGCCAAGAAGAACTTGTGGCCCTGGCAAATACTACAATGAGTGCCAGGACATGAAGGTATTGCAGGAAATGAAAAGACTGACGAACTTTTCTTATTTCGAAAACTAAAAGCGACATGTAAATTCTGTAAACGCTAGTTTTTAGCCTCTATGATTGGCTTCACAACTGTGTAAAAAATGTGTTTGAATAATACAAGATGTAGGTGGCGCCACGGTGCAAAGAATTTTTTCGATGACAGGAACTTTTAATTATTGTCGTTTTTAAAGATAATTAATTTTTGATCAAATTATGTCTCACAAAAAATTTTGATAAATCCAACATGAATGGAGATATTTGGGGTTAAGTTTTTTAAAAAATAATTTTAACGAGCATTTTAATTATAAATATTTTTAATATCCTTCAGCAGATTTTAATTTAAATTTGGTAATTAAGTGATAAAACGTCCAGTGACGTCTTAGGGGGCGCCTTAACAAATAATATTGGCAAAAAATAAGACGCCACTAAGTTTTTGGTAATTTTTATATTTTTTTCGGATTGCAACTAAAAATAGGTATCCTTTTCTTGTCTGTTAAATTGTTTTCTTATCTTGCTTGGTTTTCGAGAAATAAAAATAATAACAATTTTATTGCATATCTCTGAAAAACCAATATTATTAAATAATTAATACGTTGTATCTTTTGCTATTAATCGAATTACACTATTGAGAGTTTGCAGTACCGAATTATTATATCGATTTGCTATGTGTGTGTATGAAAACGGCAATAATTTTGAACACCTCAATCGACCCCATTAAATAGTTTTTGGTATTGTTCTAATTTTCATTAATAATTTTGTATAATTTCTTTAAATTTTAAAACATCTTTTAATTTTATTTTATAATGCTTTAATGTTTTAATGCCTTTAAACAACAAAAAATACAACGTATTAATTATTTTTTCTAATTTTGTCTCGAAACAGATCTATTTCGAACGCGCTAGCGAGTTCGTAATAGATCTATTTCGAACTCCGAATTTTATTATTTAAATGTTGGCCCTACATGACATGTTTTTTTTCACCGTTTAGCATAGCATTCTAGATACCTAATATTTTTTAGTCCAAATATGCAAAATACTACACGAACCCACGTATGTATGTTTGGTTGCCTAGATCTACAAATATGTATGCATTGTTTTAGTTAATAAAAAAACACATATTAAATAATAACTTTATTGACGGAGAACTATTTTGCTTTTGTAGATGCTTCAAGCTATCATTTTCTGCCAAATCCTATCCAAAATTCAATCTACGAACCTTCCAATGTCGATTTTAACTACAACTTTATTTGAATTTTCCATCTTTCCTATACTAAATTGCAATGCCGTGACGTAAAATCACGTCTTTTGAAATTCGAAAAAAAGTAGCAAAATCGCCCGAATTTCCGAACACTCTGTATATGTACCAAATGTATAAGGATCACACAACGTATTTCGTCCAATTTCAAATCTCATATCGCTAAAATAACTTTAGAATCTCGTGGTGAAAATGGGTGAATAAATCAAAAAATGACAGTTCGCAAAATAATTTTTATTGTCCATAGGCTACTATGATAAAAAATAGTATTACCAACATAACATTCAGACATAAAAATTTACAAAATGTGAAGGATTTATTTTCTTTTTAAATATGTGTTTTTTATTGAAAAAACTACAAATTAGAAAAAATAGTATAAAGTACGTAAAGCAGTTTTAAGCACTTGTCCCGTTATAAAACTCGCCACAAGCGGCTCGTTTTTTAACATGGACGCGTGCTATAAAATGATGCTTTATAAAACGTGTACTTTAATATACTATAATGATTTGATGAATGTTTTTCAGATATGCAATAAAATTGTTTTTATTTTTATTTCTCGAAAACGAAGCAAGTTATGAAAACAATTTAATAGACAAGAAAGGATATTTTTAGTTGCTTAATCCGAAAAAAATTTAAGAATTACCAAAAACTCAGCGGCGTCTTATTTTTTGCCAATATTATTTGTTAAGGCGCCCCCTGAGACGTCACTGGACGTAATAATTTAGCGCTACACGAACGTTTTATCACAAAAATTATCAACTATCAAAATTAAATTAAAATCTGCTAAAGGATATTAAAAATATTTATAATTAAGATACTCGTTAAAATTATTTAAAAAAAAAACTTAACCCCAAATATCTCCATTCATGTTAGATTTATTAAAATTTTTTATGGGACATAATTTGACCACAAATTTATTATCTTTAAGAGCGACAACATTTAAAAGTTCCTGTTATCGAAAAATTTCTTTGCACCGTGGCGCCACCTACATCTTGTATTATTCAAACACATTTTTTACACAGTTGTGAAGCCAATCATAGAGGCTAAAAACTAGCGTTTACAGAATTTACATGTCACTTTTATAGTTTTCAAAATAATTGCCTGGGAGTTTTTATTGAAACACCCTGTATATAGTATTTAAAATGAGCAAGCTTAAGACAACTTCCCGAAAAACCGGAAGTCGCATATAGTCGCTGTTATGTTATTTAAGGAGAGGGTCTCCGAAAATACTATTATCCAAATTTGTATACCTACTTCAACTCCAATTACTTTCCGAAATATTGTTTGGATGGCCACCGTGAGATACCCTGTATAAATAAAAGGTAACATTATACCGATTATATCGATTGTATCCATTTTTAATTAAAAAGTTTTTGTTAAAAACTTAATTTTAAACGGACATTTTTACCCTAACAAACCTTTGTTCTTTATAAAAATTTTAATTAAATTTTATTTGGTTCTATTTTTATTCCAGCGTCGCGTCGTCTGAAAAATAATATATTTTCACATAAAAACTGCTAAGTGAACATTTACATGTTTATGTCTTAAACAAAAGTGGTTACGTACTTTTAACTACACGACAAAAACATGCTAATTTTTTTTAAAAATTATTATTTATAGAATCTTTTATAAATCTCGGTTGTTTTATGTTGGCATTTTATATCAAAATTATTACAAATATGTAGTCCCTTTGAAAAGGGAGTCCTTTTTCCGTCATTGTACTTGTAGAGTTTTTATCATTTTTGCAGTATACACAATGTTTAGAGATATTATTCTCATATTAATAATAATAATAAGTTTATTTAAAATTTAATAATATAACAAATATGTTTATGTTGTCTTCGATAAACTTATTATTCAATCCCCTAAAGCTGAGCTTGTTAGTATTAATATTAATTTTGTTGTAATGTTTTATTTTTGTACTTTATTTTTAATTTCGTTGTACGTAGGATATTTGCTCTTTGCTCGACTAGCTCAATGAACAGGCTGTTTGAACAAAAACGATACAGAGTATTGGGTATCAAAAAAATTAACTTGTCGAACTTCCCTTGTCTTTGTGTATTGTTACTTAACACAAAGTTTCGGTTAGTTAGTATCTCTAACCGTTTTCAAGTGTAAATTAAATTATAATATTACGGCTACTGTCTTAAATACTATCCATGTGCAATGAAACTTAATGACTCCGCCCACGTGCTTTTTGGAATGAGAAGTTTAAGCTGTTGGTTTTGGACAAGAAGAGGTTTCCAGATATTGGGAATATCTATACTCGATTTACTAAATATATGGATATTTTGATTCATGAAAGCTGCTTCTTTGAATTTTCGTTTTCTCCAGTGCTGTTCCATTTCCAAAACCTTGGCTTCTGACCACTGTATATTATGTTGGTTGATCCAAACATGTTCCGCTATATCTGATCTCGAAATTTCACCTCTTTGAGTATGTTTCAGATGTTCTTTAACTCGTATGGGAAGAGGTTTTTTTGTTTCTCCAGTGTATGATTCGCCCCACTCGCAATAGATACAATTTTTTGTGTAGTCATTACGGGGGGGTTTTACTTTTGTAAGAAAGCTTTTAAGCGTATTTCCGGATTTGAAGACTGTTTTCATATTACAGTTTTTGGTTATCCTTCAAATATTTTCAGAAATCCCCTTAACAAAAGGTATTGTAAGAAATGCTTGCTCCTATTTCGTTTCTGTATTAGTTTTTATTTCGCGATGTTTAAGTTTTGAGATACTTAGTATTAGTTACAAAGGTTTCAAGGTAACCGTTCTGTTTTAAATCTTCTTTTATGTTTGAAATTTCAATATTAAGGTCTTCCGGATTGTTGCAAACGTTGGATGCTTTGTGATAAAGAGTTTGAATTATGCCCTGTTTTATGCAAAATTAGCAAAATATTTCTTTTTGTGTTTTTTTTTTTTATTCTTTTTCTTAGTACCACACTCTTGCGGACTATAAGTTGGAAACATCGTTCAATTTGCTAAAATACAACAATTATTTTATTGTTTTATATATTTATTATTTTACGAATTGTATCCTTTAGAACATATAATCCACAAGACGTTGGTGGGGATTCGTAGCGATCGGCAATCGCCGCGCGCCGTATTATTAGTTTTAACGCATTTGTTTCGTAGGCCACATCGTTGTTCGGAGTCTTCTAACTGACCTGTCTGAATTTGAATTCTATTGTTCGTACCAATACCTGTTTTAATTAATTTATTTCTACTTTGTATATAGGTTTTTTAAAACTTTGCATGTCAGATAAAGCAATAGAAAATTATTATTTCGCACAACCCATTATTATTATTGGACTTCATAATCTATGGGCGAATTTTACGATCTCAGTAAACGATGTTGCATAATTGATAATCATATTATGCAATGTTAAACAACAAGAACAATATCACACTAGAAGCTATTTAAACTTTTGAGAACCACAGTACTGATATTTAGTGGTAAGTATATGCTTTATTAACCGTAGCAAGCAAATATTATTATAATTAATATCAAGTTTCATTACAACTGCCAGTCGGAACTAATACAGTATATAAAACCAGATTACACCCCCAATAGAACTTAATAGTTACTGTGAGTATTCAGAACAATAATGACTATAAACCATTTTATGGTAGCATTAACTCCTATTTCCCATTGGCTAAATTACCGTGATATTATTTCTACATAACAATCTTGCAATTTTCGTTGTCTTAAGCCTGCTTGACATGGAGCAAGACAACCTGCAAGAAATTGCAGCAATTTCTTGAAAGGTCAAAATATTGCTGATTCATGTTTGACATTATGCAAGTCTCTTGCCATTACAACACTGCTACCAATCCCCCCAAAAAATGTATACTTACTTTCTGCAGGGTACTTTATCCATTTTTATCACAGCAAGCCAGTGGCGGATTATGACTATGTGAGGCCCCAGGCGCAAACTGATCTGGGGCCCCCATTAAAATTACCAATACCAATGCCAATGCCAACGTAACCAGCGTCAGTTGCATGTTTTAGCGATTCGAACCCACGTTACCGTAAAAAGGGGTGGATAGAAACAGCAGGGTAAATAGAAACAAAGCTGGAGAAAGTAAATCAAAAAATTTTTGGCACTATAAATTTCAAATTTTGCGCTTTATTTTATGTTGGTATTACTTAACGGTGGTTCCTCAATAAATGTCTAGTGCTATTTCGCAATTTACGTTGGTGTTACTGTTGTCATAATGTCAAATGTCATTAGCTGTTTAACGGTGCGATTTTGGAGCCTAAAAAACTTTATGATTTGTGGGATACCAGCAATTTATTTTTGTGTTGCCGTCAGGAACTCGGTTTTCCATGTTAAACTTAGCTTTAAAAAAAAACGAGTTGGTATTTAAATTTTTTTATGTTTCTATTCGCCTCCGGAGTGGAGCAATCGCAATTTAAATGGAAACTATACCGGTGTTTTTGTTCACCCCAAATTGCGGGGTGACTAGAAAGAAACACCCTATTTTTTGCGATTTTTTTGGTCCAAGTGATTTTTTTTTTGGGATGATATTGCATCATCATCTACTATTGGCGACCGGACTTTTCCCTACTTTTAATTGAAAAAAGAAGAAGTTTTCATGCACCACAAGCAGAAAGTATAAAAAGTGTTTCGATCGACCCCGTTTTACGGTATTACTGTAGTGTATAATATGTTTTTTGTTGTGTAGTTTAGTTTTTTTAATTAGCATCAATATGACTATTATTTTTCGAATATACCTATACCTAAAATTAATTGTTCTGGCTTCCAGGTTTGAGGCCCCCCATGCGCCGGACGCCCGAGGCGCGCGCCTCATGCGCCTATTGGATAATCCGCCACTGCAGCAAGCAAAATACAAAAAAAAAAACGTTTATAATAAACTTCATTTCCAGCAGAACAAATAAAACAACAATACAATCTAAATCAGCTGATCTGACTGACATTTGGTTGGTTGGTAAACCAGAAGTAACTAGATTTTTCCCTAGAATTGCAACTTGCAGGCAATAGAAATGGCGCCAAACCGATAAAGTTGCAATGGCAATATCTTGCAAAAATCGATCAGCTGGGCTTCAACTGCGCATGTCTGTGTTCAAGACAAATTGCGTCTTGCATTGCCTTGCAGGTTGTCTTCCTCCATGTCAAGCAGGCTTTACAGTAGAAAAGCGAGTTGCTGTCACATATAGTATAGTAAACAGTTGTATAAAAAATACGTGAATGCTTATAAGAAATAGAAGGTTTTTTCTCAGTTTTCCAACTTTAAAATCCATCCAATGTCAGCTGATTTTATTGAGTTTGAGTGAGTTTCTGTTATTTTTGTTAATTAAAACAATAAATACAGAAATGGACGAGGTCCATGGGGTTATCTTCTTGATCCTAATATTCACAAAAACTAACAAAATTGCATGCTATTTGCAATCCAGTTAAATGTTTTTTTAATTTCCGTGCTGTGCAAGGAAAATTGCATCGTCATCACAGTCACCAAAGCGCATGCCTTGAGGCAATTTTTTCTTGCAATTGCATTGAGTGCACCTAATGTAAACAGGATTTAAAGTATGACTGTATAATAGCCGTGCGTGCAAACTAATTTTTTCCATGTATCTTAACATTTTTCTGCACACCGAAGAGAATGTACGGATCTAAATGTAATTTGTCTCTGATATAAGATGTAATCCAGATCCGTGACTATTTACAACCAAATAAAGTTCTTTGAAAGATTGCTAGCCAAACGTTCTGTAAGATACGCCTTTCAAATTATATAGACTTTCACCCGTTAGTTAAGTTGGGGCGAGAAAATGTTACTAATGTTGACTTACATCAAAGGAATGCCGTAGACCGACGTTACGCTTCATAATACCTTATTTGTTATAGATTCGGATAAGCTTGGGGCTGTTTTAGCATGTCAGCATATAATTTTGTACAAATACCATCTTGAAGGGATCAAAAGAAAAGGGTTTCAAGTAAAAAAGTAAAAAAAACAATTACTTAGATGTTTTGGGTTAATTATAAATTCGAAGAGGTATAGCGGGAATGAGGGCAGGTAATGAAATGACACAATTGTATTTTTCTATTTCACGGTCATAATAAGCTCAGTACGATACGCATTTACGTATAATGAAGCTATTTCGATACACATTTTTTCTTTATTTGATGTTGGTAACATTTAAATGTTTTATTTCAGTGACTTGCGCGGCCTTTGTGATTTACGAGAAAACCCATTTTTTGCAGAGGAAAAATAGCTTGATAACCTACTTTTTTATTCTGTGTGGATAACAGTCATGTATGTTGGTTGCATAAATCTATAAATCAATATTTTGTAGATGCTTCAAGCTATCATTTTCTGCCAAATCCTATACAAAATTCAATCTACTAACCTTCCAATGTCGATTTTAACTGATTCTAAATTGCAATGCCGTGACGTAAAATCACGTCTTTTGAAATTCGAAACAAAGTAGCAAAATCTACCGAATTTCCGAACGCTCTGTATATGTACCGAATGTACAAGGATCACACATACAACGTATTCCGTCCAATTTCAAATCTCATATCGCTAAAATAACTTTAGAATCTCGTGGTGAAAATGGGTCAATAAATCAAAAATGACAGTTTGCAAAATAATTTTTGTTGTCCAGAGGCTACTATGATAAAAAATAGTATTACCAACATAAAATTTAGACATAAAAATTTACAAAATTTGAACGATTTATTTCCTTTTTAAAATGTATTTTTCTTGATTATAAAATGTAAAATAGAAAAAAATGTAAAATAGAAAAAAATGTATAAAGCATATGTTTCATAAGGCGTGTTAGCGCACGTGTCAATAAAAAAACTCGCCACTTTGTGGCTCGTTTTTTTAAA
Source organism: Polydrusus pterygomalis (assembly GCA_963969555.1). NCBI lineage: Eukaryota > Metazoa > Arthropoda > Insecta > Coleoptera > Curculionidae > Polydrusus > Polydrusus pterygomalis. Next base: position 144,939,095 of record OZ018375.1, read on the forward strand.
ATAGACGCGTGCGCTAAAACCGCTTCTTATGAAACGTGTACTTTAATATACTATTATCCCAACGTTTCGTTTTTTATAAAAATTTTTCAAGGGTCAATAAAAAGGTCTTTAAGCCTGTATATTCATAATGCGGTATATAACAATACAGTTTCTAGAAAATACATTGGATATGTTCATATCCGAACTATCATTACTAAGTACCAGGTAGTACTAACATCATTTCGTGATTTTTGCAGCTACTTCCACAGAAAATATTTTCTGTAATAAAGGATTGAAAGCAGTTTCAAATAGTTTTTATTCTTCCGAACGGTCTCTCCGCATATATGGTTAGCTTTGTGTTGTTTGCTAAAGTTTAGGTGTTATTTAAAAGTTTGTGCTAGTTTTGGATTTTTTAAGTAGGTTTAATTTCTATACGGGTTTTAGCGCAGCCTAGCCTGGCTGTTGTAATTATGACTTTGGTCTTTGCAAGTGATTTTCTCTTAACATTTGACTAAATTTTAGTTTTGTTTAGAGATATGCTTTAAAGGTGTTAAATCAACGCTAGATGTCATTATGCTCTTCATCCTTTCGGCTGATCGCCATATATATTACATTTAGGTATTCCTTTATTTCGTTAGACCTTAGCCGTACTGATGGATGAGTCATGATATTGCGAAACGCGTCTAAGGATGGATCTGATGAAATTAAAGGAAGCATTTTCTTCTGTAATTTTTATTTGCCTTCACACAATCAAGTAGTGTTAACATGTTATTTCATGCCATGCGGCAGTGTTTATCCAGAAACCAGTAGATATTTAAAAACATTTAAATATCTCTGGTTTAAAATATTAATACTTTTGATATCAAAGGGCTCAATGCGCAATGGCCCTGCGCCCATGAATTTATATACTGGTAATGGAGGATAATAATCAAAATAATTACTTGTTTTTATCTGTAATATTTATTACGTGTTCGTATTATTCTTAATTTTAAATGTTCAAAGCATTTATAAATTAAAAATTTGTATTCTAATTCACTCTATTATTTTAAAAGAAAAAAAATCAAACATAAAACTTCAGGAGAATAAGACATTACATGATTATAACAACAACTGTACACGGAAAAAAATCCCAATCTGATTTGAAAATTAATCTATTCTTGAAAAATTAGCCTAACATAAAGCGCTACTATACTTGAATTAAAATAAAATTGTTAGTCCAAGAAAAAGATAAACTTGAATGTATAATTGTTCTATTTTTTGCAGTTAAGAAACCCATAATTTTTGCTGAATTACTGCTACTTTTATGTCAATAAGAGAGATTAGTTTAAAATAAAGAATAGGAATAAGGTTAGATTACATTTTACTTTATATTGTTTCAAGAATTGCTTAACTTAAAACAACTAGTCTATATGAATTGGCATAACTGTTGTCAACTTTTTAATAAAAACAAGGTTATCTTTATGGGGATTGCTTCCACGTCAACCTTCTTCTTTTCCTGATCTGTTAGCTTTTGTTGTAGAGCATGACAATTTTTTAAAAGATCGTCGTCATTTAATTTTAAAATATCACTAAAACAACCAAAATTATTAAAATATTTATTTTTTAACCTTATTTTGACTTAATATCGAAAAAGCACACTAATTTTCAATTGAAAATTCTCAGGTCAAAATATCTGCTTTTTAAAAAAGTCGGTGGGCTTTTTGTTCGATCTCTACTTTCTGATGGTGTAAAAAAAATATACATTACTACGGTAACTATTCTCAAAAAATGCAAAGAAACGAAAAAAAAATCGAATCCGAATTTTTTTTTAAATCATTATGTACAATTTTAAGGTATTTATTAAAATGTATACTTTAATTACTCGAAAAACGTAAGATTCCATGTTCCATTGATAAACAAAAAAATTACAAATCCATAAAACATAAAGATCGCAAAAAATATGCGAAAATAGTTGTTCTAAATATAATTATTAAAGGTAGGATTTAAAGCGGATCACATTTACCATAGTAATGTATATTTCTTACACCATCAGAAAGTAGAGATTTCAGCGAACAAAAAGCCCACCAACTTTTTTAAAAAAGCAGATATTTTGACGTGAGAATTTTCGATTGAAAATTAGGCTGCTTTTTCGATATTAAGTCAAAATAAGGTGAAAAAATAAATATTTTAAATCAAAAAAATTACAGTGCCTTTGGGACATAAAAGGGTAAGTTTTCACCAAATTTCGTGAAAAAAAAATTTTTCTTTTAAAAGATAAAAATAAAAAACCAAAAACTTGGTTATTTGAATTTTTCACATAAATTTTGAGGTTATGTGAAAAAAGTGCAAATACAAAAGTTGTAGATCTTTTTATTACCTATAACTTTGCCATTTAACGTAACGACTTGTAGTTTTGCCGAAAATCGAGATAAATCGTTTTCTAACCTTAAAAACTCACCGCCCCCCACTTCCCGACCTAGGATCGCCCGTAATTTATTTTTCCTTTCATTTTTGTTATATTCTCTTCCTTTTCCAATGGGTTTCATTCTACTATTTTTTTTTTACTTTTTACCATTTGCAAAGGCTTCAGCCCTGGTCTATTAGTTGTTTCTCGAAAGCATGCATGGTTTACAGAATTAACCCCCAAGCATTCTGTACTCCTTAATATTAAGCCTATTGAATTGATCGGTTCAACCATGTTGGATGTTGCAACTAAGTTTCCGGTTTGCGAGAATGTTAAACCAATTATTGTAAGTAAATTGTTCACTGAATTAACCTTGCAAAGTTGTTACTAATTCGCCAGAAATTGATTTCCATTTTCCTAATGTGTACTATTTATTTAGGTAATCGTGGGACCATCGTCGCTCTTGGAAACTTTCGTTATTAGAGTAAATATATATACAGGGTGTTTCAATAAAAACTCCCAGGCCAATTATTTCGAAAACTAAAAGTGACATGTAAATTCTGTAAACGCCAGTTTTTAGCCTCCATGATTGGCTTCACCAACTGTGTAAAAAATGTGTTTGAATAATACAAGATGTAGGTGGCGCCACGGTGCAAAGAAATTTTTCGAACAATTCCGACAACGGCGGTAAGATGTATTAAAAGCGTAGCGCCATCCCAGCGGATTTAACTCCAATAAAAAAAGGCAGTCACACTGATAATATCGAAAGGCAGACAACTAAATAAACCACGAAGTGCATCACAATCCAGTATAGAGAGCGCTATTTGCGTGTTCGCCGGAACATCTGCCGTTTTGCAGACTAGAAACAGATCAACGCTGGCACCCACTAGAGTGGCCGCTTTGATTTTGCAAAAAGGCTTTTAATACATCTTACCGCCGTTGTCGGAATTGTTTGGGTTATGGCTGCCCGTAGAGTCTTAACAAGGACAAAACGGCCGTCGTGGTCTACCCGCCACAGGGTATCCATTGTGCTTGGATCCATGTGTATTCCAATATAAAAAACAGTTAAAGACTTGTCCGATATGCCACGATATTCAATTTTTAGTTTATTTTTATATTTATTACTGAATTTAACTTACAGTAAATGCGTGGCAAACACCTCTCTTTATTTTCAATATATGTTTTGTAAGTATTAGTTTTCTTTTCTTTCTTGTATATACTTATGTACAGTTACTTTTTCTTATTATCATGTAATCGATTTAAGTGTTGTTAAAATTTGGTGTTGTTTTATTTTAATGGTTAATAAAGAGGGATTCCTTATCAAGGGTTGAACGGTTTGTCTCCGCATCTTGGCGTGCAACAACATCACCTAGGCCTTGCTGCTGCTGAGATAACCGTAACATCATAGGTAGCAGATTCATCATTGGTAAATCGTTGGAAACCATAACTAACGATTCAAGAAGACTTCTTTGCTATCAGGGAGTGATCTTGCTATAATACTTTCTGAGTTATTTTTATTCTCTCGAATTTAAACTTATGTGAAGGGATAGACAGATCTAGTATTCTCAATCAAAAACGCTACCAGTGATAATGAATTAGTCATTATAGTCAGAACGCCACCATTAACTTTTGTAATTAATTGGTAATCAGTAATATACTAGATCAATCTCGTCACATAAAAATTCTTGGCAGTTTCGCGGATTTATTTTTGTCTCACATAAAAATTGGTGAGAATGAAGCGGAATTATTTTTGTAAAAATTAGAATTCTCTCACGACTTGGTTTCATTTGACAAGAGTACATTATCGATACTTGGTGAAAAACTGTTTCAAATTTAAGTAAATAGAAGCAAACTTTTACTGCAATTTTTAGTTTATTTTACAAAATACACACAAAAGAAGCTGCCACCGATGGGTCCAAAAGAACAAGAATACAACTGCTCATTTTCCTAACCGCAATTTTTCCAGGAACAATAAATTCCATCAAAATCAACGTTTCTAGTACATATAGCTAACCGTTCCAGATAAAGCAATTGTGCTTTAAACACATTATGTGCATCTCCTGTTTAGCTAACTACAAGCCTACTCGAATCATTAATTTAACAATATACTAGCTTGCAACTGAGTTGCGGCTTCGCTGGTTCACCAGAATGCCAAAGCAATTATTGAAAATTTTATGAGTAAGATTATACGGCAACGGGTTTGTCCTAGATAGGTAAAATGGGCTGCCCAAATGCTTCGACTATACATAAAATATACCCTATAGGGTAAAAAGTCATGTGGCATTAGCACCAGAGCAGTTCTGCAGCAGGGGGGTATTTCGTAGTTTCAGTAAGTATGGAGTAGTGAAAATCCTCCCACTAAAAAGATGTAAAAACAAAAAGAAACACCAAGGCAGATTATGCCGGTGCATGTTTTGATTTAATTATTTTATGTTGCCAAAATAGGGGTAAAATATGGGATATTTCATATTTTAGGAGATAAGAAGATTAAGGTTATTTAAAAATATTTTTATCAAATTAAAAAACAAACAATAAAACTATATTTTTATTTTTTTAAGTAATGGGACACAGAGCAACAGCAGACTTTAAGGCGAAATAATGCGATTTATTTAAACTTGCTTTATAACAACCAAGATATAGGGTGTCAAAGTTTTAATTTTGTTTTCGTTTTTTTGCGATTCTTTCTTAACGAAATGACATAAATTAAATTAAGGGTTTTGGGGTTTTTGAGGTAAGGAATTCAAAATTATCCATAGTTTTTGTGTAACCAGTAGAGGGCGCTGCCTATGGCATTACCCACTCCTTTTATCTGGCATAACTTTGTTTATGATTCTTATATCGATCCGACTATTAAAAAAATAAGTGACTTTACTTCTTTTACATTAAAAACGTATAACTTATTGAAGTCGCTAGGAGCAACCATTTTCGAGATAATTGCATTTCATATGTCCAATGCACGTGGTCCAAAAGCAACGGAAAATCGAGCAACGGTAAATTTCTGACTTAAAATTATTGTAAATCAGCTACATTTTTTGTGTCAAAGTTAATGTAGATACGTAAGGTTGGCTATTGCATTCCGACCGTTAAAATTTTCTTGTGCATTAATACAAAGCATATAATGCATTTCCGCATTGAAAAATAAATTATGACGAGGCATTACTAAAAAATTTATAATATCTGCGTATTGCGAATGCGAAAATTAATAACTTCGACAAATGAAACTTTGTGTAACATGTTGTTGCCTCAGAAACTTAGTTGTTTTTAATCAAGGCCAGCTGTGATAATTACTGATACTAATACGAACACCCAATTATTTTAAATATTTTAGCATTCTTGCATTAAAAATATCGAATGCGATTATCTCGAAAATAGTTGCTCCTAGCGACTTCAATAAATTGTACGTTTTTGATGTAAAGGAAGTAAAGTAACTTATTTTTTTAATAGTTGAATCGATATAAGAAGCAAAATGGAGTAAGCCATGCCGTAGGCAGCGCCCTCTACTGTTTACACAAAAACTATGAAAAATTTTGAATTCCTCACCTCAAAAAACCTCAAAACCCTTAATTTTGTGCGGCTATGTCATTTCGTTAAGAAGGAATCGCAAAAAAACGAAAACAAAATTAAAACTTTCACACCCTGTATCTTGGTTGTTATCAAATTTGGGATAAAGCCAGTTTAAATAAATCGCATTATTTCGCCTTAAGGAGTCTGCTGTTGCTCTGTGTCCCGTTACTTTTGGGACACCCTATAAAATGCCACTGTCCGTTTGAGCTTGCCAAATACGGTATGTAGAATATTTTTCCTCTTAATATACTTAAGGAATTTAGGGACAACCTGTATATAAACAATAACTTAAAACGATTTAATGAAAATAAAATTAGGCGGCTGCTACATTATTCCAACTTGGAAACTAGAAATAAATTATTTATTGTAAAATAGTAAAAAGTTTGCAAAGCTACCATTTTTCTATAAGAAAATCCTATTAAAAATTTAAGCGTACTTACTTCACCGAGCAGATTGTCAATAGAATTTTCGACGAGTTCGACTCACTACCGATACGAGCTTACAAGTTTACAAGTAATGAAACACGCTCTCTAAAGTAAAAGTTTAAAAAGCCCTCGAATGTATTGACAGATCGCTAGAAAATTAAATTTTTTAGGTATAGATGTACAGGGTGAGTCGGGAGGAACGGACCAAAATTTAGGAGTGTATTATACACGCGCAAACAATGTAAAAAAAACCCATATGTTCTTATCCGATATTAATTTGTTTTCAAGTTATAGCGCAATATCAAATTTTTTTCTACGTTCCAGCACTTTTATCAAAATTTTCACTTAATTAGAGTATGCCATGCAAAGACTCTAAACTATTTGACATCTATGTTGTCTTGACAATGTGTCTGTGTATTGTGGCAGTAATTAAACGTTTATTTTCAAGTTTGAGTGATTAAAGTGTTACAAAATGTTAAATACTTATTCAGATTTAGAATATGCAAATATGGTGTTTATTTATGGTTTCTGTAATGGAAGTGCTACAGCTGCTGTTAAAGAATATCGTCAACAGTATTTCCACATCACAAACATCCGACTTGAAACGTGTTTATCATAGTTTTTAACAATTTGTGCGAGAATGGTAAGCTTTCCAGTGCCAACATTACATCTAAAGGAGCTACTCGACAAGGTTTCGGAGAAGTAGAAAATATTCTGGATTTAGTAGGAGAAAATGCAACGACCAGCTCAAGAAGAATTGGTACTCAATTGGGCAGTTCACAAAAAAGAGTATTAAACACACTCCACGAGCAAGGCTGATATTCATACCATGTACAGAGAGTACAGCACCTAAAACCGGAAGATTAATTATACTAAGCATATTGAATTTTGTCGGTGTATAAATAATCATCGTGTTGTATCGCGTAGGTATACTTTTTACAGATGAAGCAACATTGACTCGTGACGGTATTAAAAATTCTCGTAACTCTCATGTATGGTCCATCGAAAATCCCCACGCAACAGTTAAACATAAGTTTTCGGTTAACGTGTGGTGTGGTATGCTCGATAGCTATTTAATTGGCCCTTTCATTTTGGAGAATCGTCGCACAGGAGAGAACTACCTACATTTTTTACAACATGAGTTACAAGGACTGCTAGAGGATGTTCCTGTGAATATCAGAAGGCAAATGTATTACCAGCACGATAGAGCTCCTGCACATTTTGCTCTTCAGGTCAAGCAACATTTAGACGAAACATTTCCAGGGCGTTGGATTGATCGCGGTGGTCCTATTAATTGGCCTCCAAGATCTCCTGACCTCACCGCACTAGATTATTGTTTATGGGGCTGGTTTAAAAATTAAGTGTACAAAGTAAAAGTGGACACTCGGGATGCACTAATTCGACGTATTAGAAATACTGCAGTCAATTTTAAACAAGAAAGACATAAAGCAATTGGAAGAGCAACAAGCCATCTTCGTAGACGAAGCAGAAAATGTTTAGAAGTACTATGGCGGTATTTTTGAACATTTATTAAAAGAACGCTTTGATTAGGAACTGTTAATATATGAACTTTTCTTTATTTGGTATTACGCTATAACTTTTATTTGGTATTACGCTATAACTTGAAAACAAATGATTATCGAATAAGAACATTTTTTTCAAATTGTTTTTGCGTGTATATTACGCTCCTTTGGTTTTGGTCCGTTCCTCCCGACTCACCCTGTATAATTACACAGTAGCCATTTTTCAGAATTATTCATAACAGCACAACATGCACACCTGATACATGTATACAAAAAAATTGCATTATTTACTTAGATACCCAAGTTAACAAATGGTGTGTGCATTCTATAATATCTTACTTACACATTTGTTTCCATCTATTCAACCTGTTTACAAAGTACACTATTCTCTCCTTGCACAAAAGGCCCCGATCAAATTATCCTCGAACACTGATTTCGTAATGACAATATCAAAGGACAAGGCCAGTACTTGTATAAAACCTTTATTTAACCTACGACATAGTCTCCCAGCAAATTGTTTACGATCTAATTACTCTGTTCTACGATGCTGTAATTAAATATTGTTCATGTATCACAAGTATCCAGCTTTTAGGTAAAGTATTTTTCACCCTAATGGTATCGACTTATTGACTGCAATAAAACTACCGGTTTAATCCCATTGTTATACACAATCAACAAGCAAATACACTACAGGGTAGGACTTTAGATAATTAATTCGTTATTAATAATATATTATTTCGCAAGCACAAGATAGTTAAATATTACCTGCTATAATTACAAATTATACTCCGACCCTGACCGACAGTTTATTTGCATTTTTATGGCCGAGCTCTTGCAAAGCGTCCCAGGTAGTTAAACGGAGTCAACCATTTATTGTGAAAAATACTTTAGAAAAATCAAATTCTGTAAGTAGGTGTTAAGATATACTTTTATAATAGAGTTATTATACTTGACGGTTGGAAATAACCCAGTCGTCGACTACAGTATAAAAAATTACGCTACTTAGTAAGTAGAGTCAGAAGAAGGGCAGTCGCAATTACTCTTTAAAAGTAATTCAATGGAGAACTAGGATGACATTTAAATTTGAAAAATAATGTTTTTAAGCGTAAGCTAATATCAAAAGACCCACCGTACACAAAGAAATGTTTTTTTTAATTCTCTGGATTAAATAGAAGCAATTAAAGTTCGCTTATGACGTTAAAGCGTACCAAAGCGTACTTATGACGTTAAAGCGTACTAATGCGGACCATTCGGACCATTTATATTACGTGACGTCACACGGCGAACTTTAATTATGTATTTATAAAAAATTTTGGAGTGCTATTTAAGACGTAATAATTTTTATATGTTATTTTTTGGTGTGGCTAGTGTTATGCAATTAAAAAAAGTTGCACAAGTTCCCCATTACAACTCAACAAAACATCTATTACAATTATCAACTAGGTACCTAATTGTAGTAGGATAATATTTCTTTAATTACTAACTTAAAGCAATTGATTCCTGGGGCAAATACCGAATTCGAATTACTGAGTTTAATTCAATTACATTTAAGCAAGGCAGTTACTTTTAAGGTAATACAATTACCTGAATTACTTTAAATTGGCATTAGTTATATTCTTTTTGGTATTTTAATTACTCTTCAAGTAATCAATTTCAATTTGGTCATTGAATTAGTATAAAAGCAATTGAATTACATTTTTTTATAGAATAAAAATGTCCGTTCCATTACTAACAACAATATTATGTTAACTGTCTCTCTACGGGGGTTAATAAGATTTATTTGATACCTAGGTACAATAAAACAAATAATTATTGTAAAGGCGCAATTGCTTTTTACTCAAGTATATTAATTAGATACCCAAAAAGTAATTCAATTACTCAAAGTCGAGTACTAGTGTCTTATTAAGTTCCAGTTTTCAGCTACTTCTTCTTTCGTGACTAAGTATTTCTTTATTTTCATGAAAATGCTACATACTTTAAAATTTAAGTAGTTGCTTAAAAAATTGTAAAAGTTTACCTTTAATTTATTTTTACGTGCAAGCAGCCAAAATTTGCGTCAAGTTCTTGCCAAAAAATTGGAATTTCTTCTCAATTTTTGATCAGGGTGGAAAATAAGATGAGATGATGAGATGAAATAAGTGATTTCTGGCATTTTTAGTAGTTGCAAATCTATCAGATTTTGAGGATAGAAAATTATTTTTAAGGGTTTGTTTCTAATATTTGTTTAGAAATGATTCGTCGTCGTGTTTTTAGTTCCACAAGGAAGAGAATAATTCAATTAAACTACAAAACTTATAAAATCGAATATAAAAACAAACAAAACCAGCAAAATAACCAATCTTCGATGTTATCGCGTTAATTAGATTGCAGGGCTGCAAATAAAATATGCCAAAACATGCATCGGGATAATCTGTCTTGGTGTGCGTTTCTCTTTATTTTCATACCTTGTTTGTGTAACGTAGGCCTAGTGTGATGTGTTTAAATGGATCATAATAAAATAAAGTTATACAAATTATACAAATTCGTTTATCACTACAGGGATCTTGTAAACCGTAAGAGATACGAAGATGGTTAAATGGGGGCAAAGTTGCACAATTTGATGCCTAATCATAATTAAAAAATAAATTATTTAGATTCCGAGTACTTCCGGAGATATTCGAAAGAAACCGAAAAACTGTCAAAAAGATTTTTTTGTTTTGCGCCCTTAATGTAGGAGATAAAAGAAAACCAATCACACCTTTTTAGGGCCACTTTTAATCCTTTCTTAGAATATGTAATTAGTTTTGCCATACAACGTTTCATTTTCCTGAAACCATCATTAATTTCACTATTTTAAATACGGACCTGGATGTTTTCCATTTTTCAATAAAAGACCTAGGACATCTTTATTCAAAGCCTAGGCTAAATATTAATTTTAAAAAAGAATTAACGCTCTAATATAGTTTTTATTAAGATTTTTCTAATCCGACCCTGTGATACACAATACCCATTCATTTTATTGCCCACGTCATCTTTTGTGTAACAATTTAAACTGGCTCCTTAAAAGAATACTATAAAATTCGTTAAATTGACAATAATCGTAATACAAATTCTTGCTAATGATTATAGATTTTATTTAATTAACAATATTTTATAATATTACTAAAATGAATTAAAACTTTACGAAAAACATTATAAGCAATATTAGCAAAATAAAAAAAATACTCCTGAATAAAATAAGTTGCCATATAAAAATTAATTATTAATAATTACGTGTTCAAAAATGTTTCCCTGGACAGCGACACCGATTAATTAATCAGTTACCAATGTTAGTAAATAGAAAGTAAGATCCGTTCGATTTTTAAAAATTTTTATTTTGATGCTTATAAATACCTAGTATCTGAGATGTAAAACATTTTTAAGGTATTCTTTTGAATATTATGTTAATGGTGATTTTAAATTTTGTTATTCTTTTTAAGAGCTAGTTTAAATTATTTGACAAAGAAGATGTCGTTATTAAAACGAAATGGTATTGTGTAACACAGGGTCGGATTAGAAAAATTTTAATAAAAGCTACATTAGAGCGTTAATTCTTTTTTAAAACTAATATTTAGCCTAGGCTTTGAATATAGATGTCCTAGGTCTTTTATTGAAAAATAGAAAAAATCCAGGTCCGTATTTAAGATAGTGAAATTAATGATGGTTTCAGGAAAATGAAACGTTGTATGGCAAAACTAATTACATATTCTAAGAAAGGATTAAAAGTGGCCCTGAAAAGGTTTGATTTGTTTTCTTTTATCTCCTACATTAAGGGCGCGAAACAAAAAATATTATTGACAGTTTTTCGGTTTCTTTCGAATATCTCCGGAAGTACTAGGAATCTAAATAATTTCTTTTTGGATTATGATTAGGCATCAAATTGTGCAGCGTTGCCCCCATTTAATCATCTTCGTATCTCTTACGGTTTACGAGATCCCTGTAGTGATACACGAATTTGTTACACTCTGTATATCAAGATACATCACTACTCCATACTTACTGAAATTACGAAATACCAAGTATTTTACCCCTATTTGGGCATAATAAAATCATACAACGGCTGTTACTAGTCATTGTTTATATTCCAATTCGAGTATCCGAGTGACTAAAAACACAAACACAATTCACTTAACTACACAAAAACTAGAAATCCGTAAATATTAAACACCCAAAATCCACAATAGCAAAGAAGACAGCAGAGAAACCTTAAAACACAACAACAAAAATGACACCGAGCCGGTTCTGGAGTGTATTTTGATCATGTCGCTCAAGAAAAACAGGCCGATAACAAGAGGCTGGTGCGCATGGAATCTGATCGGCGAGCCGTGCGCTCGGACGTATTTTTTCATCTATAAAACGTAACTTTTGTTTGCGCAGGAGATAAGCTAAACATATCTAAAGGTAAATGTCCATGGTGTGGACCAGTATTATTATTACAAACCAATTTTAACATCTTCAAAATAACATGTTTTCTTTTAGGCTTTTGGGAGTAGGTACTTTTGAGATAGCCTTTATGACATTATTATTTTTAAAATGCTTAGTCAAAAAGATTACCTACCGACCAAACTTTATGGCTGGCTTCATCTATCAGATAAGTTTCATTATCTTTATAAATAATTAAACGAAGAAAATTTAATTTAAGAGAAAATTAGATTTCCAAGTGCAAGTCTTTTCTCTAAACCTTAAAAACAAATAATGAACATTTTGCTAACACGGAAAATAATGGCCATTAAAAAGAAGATTACCTTAATTGGAAAAACGAGCGAAGCTCTATTTTAACTTGTTTGAAATTCTATTTAAGATTTTAAGCTTAAGTTTCTCTGTTTAGTTTCAGTCTTCGCCTATTTTATCCTTGGGGCACTGCTTCGTCTGTTCATAGGCACTGTTTTAATATTCTATTAGTGAGATTTGTTATTTTAAATTCATTAATGTAAATATTTCGTATCGATCAGTATCGTGTGAAATTTTTAATAGTGGTAGAGCAAACTTTTTGAAGCAAAACCCTTTTGATAATTCTTATTGGATAGATTGACGACACAGGTGACGTCACAGGGAGCGTCCAGACTATTCATTCAATTTAGGCTCTATAATATACGGTTAGCCTTAACAATCTGTGGTTTACAAAAGATCTTCCTAGTTGTTTTCGTTTTCTTCACACCTTTGTTTAAATATAATATGGTAAAAAAATAAGTCGAATTACTCCTGTATATACTTCTTCATCTCTTTCTATACTATAAGCCGGAAATAATAGTCAGTGACTCATTCTTAGCTTTAGGGCGTGCCAAGGGGGGTAAGGGAAGAGAGAAGGAAATTTCAGTGGCGGATCAATTGCTTTGTAAATTAATTTTTCATAATAACTATAAAATGGAATAGCTTACTGACGGAAAGGGACAACATTGAACTGCTGACGGTCTGCACGGCACAGTACTCTGTTACATCAGTATACAAGCCACCCGAGGCTAGTTTCAAATTTGAGGAGCCTGCCAACTTCAGCTACCAGAGCACAAATTTCATAATCGGCGACTTCAACTGTCATTGTACCACTTGGGGGTACAAAGAGAGCGACGACAATGGAGTGGATCTCGAGACATGGGCAGAGGCAAAAAATCTGCAACTGATACACGACCCGAAGCTGCCATCGTCTTTCAACAGCGGTAGGTGGAAGAGGGATTACAACCCAGACAACATTTTTGCAGCCTCTAAAATCGCAGGTCAATGCGAGAAACAAGTCGGTGAGCCAATCCCCCCCGTACACAACATAGACCGATCATATGCGCTGTCAGCGCGGTAGTCAGGCCGGAGCAGGTCCCGTTGAAAAGACGGTTCAATTTCAGAAAAGCGAACTGGACAGCCTTCAGCAAGGATCTTGATGCAGAAATAGGAAAGATCTCCCCAAAGCCAGATAGGTACGACTCCTTCATCCGATTGGTGAAACAAATCTCAAGGAGAAACATCCCAAGGGGATGCAGAACTGAATACATCCCCGGTTTAAATGAAAAAGCCAAACCACTGCTAAGCCGCGACCAAGCTCTCTTTGATGAGGACCCCTTCGCTGAGGAGACGATAGAGGCAGGAGAGGTGCTCATGAGGGCCATAGGGGAGGATCGGAGGGCAAAATGGTGTGAACTAGTAGAGAACCTCGATATGAAGCTAAACAGCAGACGAGCGTGGAATGTAGTAAAGAACCTAAGCGAGGATGCTACGGAGCCAAAAAGCAGTTTCACGGAGGTATCCCCAGACCAGGTAGCAAGCCAACTGCTCCTGAATGGCAAAACGACCGGCAGAAAATCCCGGGAACCAATAACACGAGAGCCCGAAAGCGAGAGAGACCATCTTAACACAGTCTTTACCATGGCGGAACTCAAAGAATCCATAAAGAACCTAAAGTCGAACAGAGCTGCAGGAGTGGATGATCTTAGGGTAGAACAAATCCAGAATTTCGGCCCAAAGACTGCCCAATGGCTGCTGGATTCAACACAGCACTGCAGTGCACATGCGAGTCGTACAACAGTTCGGCAAATCGAATAGACGATAGAGAATGGCGTCCTTTATCCCACCTTAAATAAATTATGAAATTCCTTAATATTCATTTAATTTGTCAATTGACTGAAACGACAAATAGCTCTACCTTTACGAATTTTTTTTTCCAACGAATTAAAGGTCCCTTAATTTTGCTAATGCTTTTTTATAATTTTTTTCAACCATAATATGTCCTGTCCAATCCATGTCAAAGCCCATGTCTGGACTTTAAGCGGTCGTATTACTTCGTTATGCTGTTTTCTTATACGGAGTTTAGACATTCGGTCTTGTTGTTTTTATTGCTTCGTTGTTAGAAAGCGACATAATCCAGATATCTTTAGGTTGAAACGTAATAATAAATTTTATCTACGACCCACACGGTAATTGAGTATTCCATCATTAATTTTGCCTTATTTGAACTACACAATAAGAGTAATTGCATCAGTAGTGATATCATGAGGTCATTACATAACTTATTATTTGGTAAAAGCTGGAGAACTTGAAAACGTTTATTTACGATAATTACAACACCTACAAGCTATAATTATTTATTTCGGGCCATAAAGTCATGTTGTTTCATAGAAATGATGGCCCTTATATAGCATAAAATAGAGACCCAAGAGACTGGAAGAACTGTACCTGTCTGCTAAGCCTTGAAAATAAGCAAGAAATACCATCTCTTGTAATGGATTTGCTATATATTTTTTTTGGCACACCATTCAAGAAAACGAGTGCAGACTTTTTCGTATATTTTTCGGGATTTGAAGGGCAACAACGAAGATATACAGGGTGTTTCAGAACATGTGGGCAATCTCTCGGATTCATATAGATTAGGTGAAAATAACATGATAAGTTCATATAATATTTTTTCCTAAGAGCCCCCCTCGAGGAAATATATGCCACCAAAGACCGGCCCTGAAAACTAATCTTTGAATCGCCCTGTATATTTTGATTAAAATTTAGTAGAATCTCCACTATGGAAAGCTTTATTAAATAGGTTAATAATAAAATATATAGTTCATTCTGTGGGCCAGGGACGGACTAGCTTGGGCATAAAAAATCATACATCTTTGACAGGTACGATTAAACCTTTTTAAAGCATGTTAACGGTCAAGTGGATTTTTCTCGAAAACGGTTCAACTTATCAAAATCTACGAAGAGTATCTATTTTGCGTTAAAATACGTAAGCTATCCAAAAATAATATAAAAATCCCGATTGCATGACACCTGTCACAGATGTAAGATTTTTTATGCCCAAGCTAGTTCGTCCCTGGCCCACAGAATGAACTATACATTTTATTATTAACTTATTAACCTATTTAATAAAGCTCTCCATAGTGTAGATTATACTAAATTTTAATCAAAATATACAGGGCGATTCATAGGCTATCAATAAAAAACTAGTTTTCAGGGCCGGTCTTTAGGGGCATATATCTCCTCGAGGGAGGCTCTTAGAAAAAAATATTATATGAACTTATCATATTATTTTCACCTAATTTATATGAATCCGAGAGATTGCCCACATGTTCTGAAACACCCTGTATACTACATTGGCCGCACTTTCGTTAATGTCTGAAGGTAGGCTTTGTAGATCATCCATCTCGGCTTTTTCCGCTTTTTTTAATAAAACCACAATGCACAATGCTGTAAAAGACATGACAATAGAATAACTTTATTTACAAAACAATCGGAAATAATACACCCAACAGGTTGTTACGACCAGTAAAGTCATTATGCTGCTTCAATTTTTAGCAGGCACAAAAAAACGTCCACACAAGGTGTCAAAATCATAATTTTAATGTCGAGATTTTATTTTTTTAATTAAATGGTTGTAGATAAAATTTTGTATACATTAATTCCTACACTGAAAAAAAAAAATTTATTCCTTAGGATTCACATATTATTCTTTATGCAACTGTTTAATACTATATTATGTGATAGCAACGCGCTTTCCTACTATAAGATGACGAAACTTGCTAGACCGTTGTGTAGTGATAATAGTGATAATATCACAGTAATTTAGCCAATAGAAAATAGGAGTTAATGCTACCATAGAATGGTTTATAGCCATTATTGCTCTGAATATTCACAAAAATTATCAAGTTCTATTGAGGGTGTTATTAAATTAAATTTAAATGGCTTCTAGTGTGATATTGTTCTTGTTGTTTAACATCGCATATGATTATCTATTATGCAACATGGTTCACTAAGATCGTAAAATGTATCCATATATTATAAAGTCGACTAATGATGGGTTGTGCGAAATAAAGATATGTATTTGCTTTACTGATATGCAAAGTTTTAAAAAACTTATATATAAAGTAAAAATAAATTAATTGAAACAGGTATTAATACGATCAATATAATTTAAATTCAGGCAGGACAGTTAGAAGATTCCGAACAACGATGTGACCTGCGCAACAAATACGTTAAAACGAATACTACGGCGCGCGGCGATTGCCGATCATTATACAAATCTCCACCGACGTCTTGTGGATTATAGGTTCTATAACCTCAGAACATCGCTTGGTCTGAGTTTTTAAAGGATACAATTCATTTTTGGGGACGCTGTTCTGCTTTCTTAATTGTAGAGATAGCTCTTTACTGGGAACAACATGCGTCGCATTGAGAAGATTCGATTTATTTCTTAACAAAATTGCTGTACTAAAAGTAGTTCATTTTTCAACAATACTGTGCTGCTAATGTACCTAACTGATTATACTACCAATAAAAACACTGTTCTAGCAAATCTGGAATTAATAAAACACTAAAGCGGGTATGATACACTAGCAATTTAATAAATATGGGTTAATAAAAAAATAAGCTATCAATTCAAACTATGTCTTAGCAAACCTGTTTTATTAGATCATTTTCCTCAGTGTATTAGTGATTTGAACCAAATTTAAATTTTAAAGTAAGTTATTTTTAGACCCAATTTGAAAGCTTGCCATATCTGGATATATCAACATTATTGTACACGTTCAGAGTCGTTTTTATCATTGAAATAAATGCTGGCGAAAATTTATCAAATCAAATTCCATTTATAAGAAGATATACTGAAAATGCAAACCCTAACTCGATGTTTTTGAACCTAGAAAAGATAACTATGGGTGAAATTGAAGAGATAATAGATGATCTTAATATAAAAAAAGCAAGCGGTTTTGATGAAATATCAGTAAAAATTATTAAAAAAGTCAAAATAGAAATATTACCAATTTTACTTTAACTATTTGAATTATCTGTTAAAAAAGGTATTTTTCCATCAAAAATGAAATTAGCTAAAGTATCACCAATTTTTAAAGCAAATTCAAAAAATGATTCAAGTAATTATCGGCCAATATCTGTTTTGCCAGTTTTTTCAAAAATTTTAGAAAAAATTATGAACAACAAATTAACAGATTTCTTAGATAATCAAAATTTAATTTCAGATAGTCAATATGGTTTTAGAAAATATAGAGATACTGAAATTGCTGTTATGGATGTAATAACAGACATTCAATTAAAAATAGATCAAAATCAAAAATGCTGTTTATTATCTTTAGACCTTTGTAAAGCGTTTGACACAGTTAACCATAATTTTTTATTACAAATAATTCATAACATTGGAATAAGGGGAAATATTTACAATTGGTTTGAAAGTTATTTAAGCAATAGATCACAATATGTTGAAATTAATAACAGTAAAAGTACTCAAAAAACTATTAAATGTGGTGTTCCGCAAGGATCAATTTTAGGACCAATATTATTTCTTATATATATTAATAGTATATCTAAATTAAACCTAAATGGTAAGATACAATTATTTGCTGATGATACAACTATTATTTATTTTGGCGATAATTACTTTGACATTCAAAATCAAATAAAAAATGATTTACAAATCATTTTTTCTTGGCTTCAGTCATATAAATTATCAATAAATTTTAAAAAAATCTTCTTTTATATATATTACTAAAACAAAAATAAACAGCTTGCTATCAAAAAAAGAAATTTTATTTGATAATAAAATCGTAAAATATGCTGATTCTATAAAATTTCTAGGACTGCATATAGATGAAAATTTAAGTTGGAAAACACATATCGATTATCTCAGGAAAAATATTACCCCATTGATTGGAATTTTTTATAAAATAAGATATTATTTACCAATTAAGCTTTTAAAAAATAATTATTATTCTCTAATTTATTCTAAATTTCAATATTTAATATCCGTCTGGGGATCTGCTACCTTTACAATAATAAACCCTTTAAAAAAATTACAAAATAAACTTATTAAATGTATTTACAAGCTTCCTTTTTTAGAACCAACAATAAATTTATACAAACCACTAGTATATTTAAACTTAGAAAATTTGTATAAATTAAAAATATGTGTAATTATTCATTCAATATCCACTCATAAAAAAAAATCAAAAATCACATTCCAAAAATTAAATACCGTACATAATCATGACACAAGGCAAAATGAAAGTATTTTAGCAGTAAATATTAAAAGCAATATTGGTAAAAGATCATTATTATTCAATGGGGTTATAATTTATAATACCCTTCCAAATATATATATAAAAAAAAAATTGACACTCTTTAAAAAGAAAACTAAATTGTATTTTAAAAAAAAATAAAAGCACTCTAATTTTATTCGGAAATTAGTTTTAAAATTGATTTAAATTTGACTATTTTATTAATTTTATTTGTATTGTATTCTGTATTGTAATTCTATATTTTTGTAAAAAAATTTTGTTTATATTTGTTTATTTTGAAGTTAGTGTAATATTTTCCCTGTAATGGACTTCTAAAGTTCGTTGGGAATTATTTAATAAATAAAAAAAAATATTTCACCCACATGGATAAAGGCGCCATTTTCTTTTCGAGATTCGAAGACCGGTGTAAAAAGGAATCTTTTTCACACCAGTCGATAGATTCTTTAAAGGCTTTGTTATTACTATTTCTTGACTTGTGGGAAATAATAAATGAACACGCCAGGTTAGATTCTTTTTAAATTTCTGCTACATATTTTGGAAAACTACCCTCGAAAATTGTCTTCAAATTTTTGTTATAATTCAATCTCCTTGCAACAATAATCACTCTAGCCTGCTTTTATGTATCAAATTTGTCATTCAAAACTATATCAATTAAAATATAATTCAGGGTCCAGATTACATTGAAACACTATATCTTATTTTCTATTTTTTATTTTTTTATAAAGTGTATAGTACACTATATTAATTTGATTATGAAACCGATAATATGTAAGTAATTTTTACTAGCTATGTTATTGTTAGTAGTTGTTTGTTGTTATTATCGTTATCGATGCTATTTGGTACATTATGTCTATCAACCTTCCTTTTCACATTATTTGAAACGTTTTTAAATGGAAATAGATTGAATTTTTTAGAGTTAGAGTTGTAACTAATTAACTTTTTTTCCCATAGAACTGTTTGAGATAAAAATTTGATACTATCAGGAGATGGTAATGTTGATGGGAGGAAACGAATTCAATAAAAAAAATGAGTAGTGTTACATTTAAAAAAAAACATTCCTTGAGTTACAGAAAAACTAAAAATCTGGCAATGTTGCAATTGTCAATTTTCAATTCAATTTTTTAAGTTATCCACCTGTATCAAAATTCTTTGAGTTCGCCTTGGTAGTTTTGAAGAAAAATAGCCGTTTCGGTTATTTCAACTAACCCTGTACCTATATAGATTTATATTTATTTGAATACGAAAAGTTTAAATTTAAGCGGCTACCTTTACAATCACCACAACAAGCAATGGAAACCATTTAAATTTATATAATTTATTTTAAACAAACCGTCGTATTACAAACGTCAAAGAACAAAACCCGAGGGACTTGTAATCAATCTTGTACTTTAAGACAGAACAGAACAACAATTTTAGAGTATTATAAGCGCAAGGCAATGTATATTTTACGTCTGTTGCCTTGTTGCGTCCGTGTTTAATTCCCCGCCGAGCCATTTAGCTAATTTGTCTAATGTTTCAGATCAGAACGCCAATAAGTCTCGGGTGTGCTAACGAAGATAAACTTTCCTTGGGAGTAAATCACTGCTAGTCTTCGTTTTGCTTCGTATCGAGATTTACAGCGTTCCGAACGGGGTATATAGAGCGGAACACGGTCGAATCGTCGAATCGCAAAGAAGTAGGTTTGTTGGTTTTTGATTTAATTTACGATAACTTATTGGCCCGTATTATAAGAAGAATTTGGTACAATATATTTATTTTTAGGTGTTTACATTGGATATAGTACATTCCGCAAAATTACACTATATTTTTGCCACTGAAATTGATGTAAGGTGTGCACTGCAGGGGCATCGCAAGGCACTTAAGATTGAGGGGGGGAATCCAAATAATAATATTGGGTTAAGTCTCAGAACACACCGAGTCGTGGCTAAGTCACCTGTCATTTATGGCACCCTGTTGAAGTCTGATGTTGGCGACAGAGACAAGGACTGGGCTAACTTCTGTTACCATTTACCATAATTAATTTAAACTTATACGAAAGGGGTGGGGGGGGGGGGGGGGGTCGGCAGCAGTTGCATTTCATATACCGTGCGAGCAAAAATTATTTGCATCAAAGAGGGTCTTGCATCTACTTAGCCGTAGAGCTTAATACCTGTTGGGTGTCAGTAACTACCTAAATTAACAATCAATCAGTTATTCCGTCATCTTTAACAGTCGTTACAAGTAATTTGATTCATCGCTAATTTTTCCAATTTCTTGAACAATGCGTTGCTTTTATGCTGACGGGGATTTTTATCATTGCCTGAAAAGAACCGTGGCTGTGTTTAGAGAAACAGGTTCCATACAACACAAAAAAGGAGTAGGAAGACCACCTGTAAGAACAGAAGAATTTGTTGCAAACGTTCGTGAAATAATGCAAAATACGCCAACAAATTGTATAAGACTGTCCTGCCTGTCCAAAGAAGTGGAAAGATCTTATGGGACATGCAGGACTATTCTTAAGAAGCAGCTAAATGTATTTCCTTATAAAGTGCAAGTATTCCAAGAAATACATGCCGCAGATTTTGAAAGACGCAGGAATTACTCTCAATGGTTTACCCAAAATTTGTTGGAATGAAATGATTTATTAGACCTGACATTTTTTTCAGATGAAGCCTGGTTTCACCTCTCCGGTTATGTAAATTCTCAGAATACGCATGTGGAGTAGTGAAAGTCCCCATTTTTTTGTAGAGTCCATATTGCACCCTCAAAAAATTGGTGTCTGGTTAGCTGTTTTCCGAAGAAGAATTGTTGGTCCTATTTTTTTCCATGACACAGTTACAGTACAGCGGTATAGAGACAATATTTTAAATCCATTTGTGGTGCAATTACTTGACGATGAACTACGTTTTGGATATATTCAACAGGACGGTGCAACCGCCCATACAGCCGCCGAAACTATTAACTACTTACGCAATTTTTTCGACGACAGATTAATCAGTTTTCGATCAAACATTGAATTTCCACCTAGATCACCTTGTTTAACGGTTATGGATTACTTCGTTTTTCCTCATTTAAAGAACACTATTTTTAAAACACCAGTTGCAAATTTAGAACAATTACAAGAAAGGATTATCCAAGAATGTGGTAACATTTCTCCAGAGATGCTGGTCAACACTTTCGAAAATATGAATAGACGTGTGAATTTATGCTTGGAGCATGGCGGTGGCCAATTTCAGCAATTTATGCAATTATTTTCCTTTTTCTGTCTGTATATTCTTACTTTATTAATTTTGTAAACAACAAAAATAAATTTGTATTTGTCTACTTATTTTGTTACTCATTAGTTTGGCATATCATATCATAATATGAATTTGACAAAATTTTAACCTAGATTTGGTTAGATATATCGTCCCCATATCATTGTGGTCTAAACCAAGCCCTACGTTTTTGAATCCAAGCCCTCTTTGATGCAAATAATTTTTGCTCGCACAGTATATTCGACTTGTGTTTTGTTGCACGAAGGTTTTAACAATAAATAACTAACCGGGTAACTTAAACTGTGGTAATAATGACATTGGCAAACATAGTTTACTCAAAATCAAAGTTACCTAATTAGTAAATCAAGAATTTAGCTAACCGAGCCACTCTGATTGTGAGAAAATTGTTTCTGCCAATATAATTTCTGTCACTGTTGAAGTTACTGGTTAATTAATTATTGATTAAAATCGTTGTGTAACTCGACATATTAACATCGGATTAAGGAATATTACCCCCAAGTTAGTCCACGTACTTAATTAATACCCTGTATATTCTATTTTAATAAAATTTAGGGGACCAGCTCGTCGATCTCCTTGAACCTCAAAGTTTGATAAAGCAAGTGTTATGCAGGGCTGCCGCTAAGTTGTTGGCCGCCCGTGTGCAACTCAATATTTGCCGCCCCCCTTCCCATCTTGGTACTAATATTTATAGTAATGTACAGGGTGTCCACAAAGGGTAGGGGGTATTTGTATCTGCGCTGTTCATGTTACGGTTCTCTTGGGGGTAGCCGCGAAAGAATAGGCTGTTGCGCTACTCTTTGGAGATTTAGTAGCCATGGAAGCGTTTCCTGGAAACCATGATGGGGCTACTTTCCACACCTCCAATCAATCACTTGCGGTTGTCAATCAGCTCTTCCCGGAAAAAGTGATCTCTCGTCAAGGCACTATCAACTGGCCCCCGAGAAGCCCCGATCTTACACCCCTAGACTTTTTTTTGTGGGGACACATTAAACAAAATGCGTACGTAAATAAACCGACAACTCTACAGCAATTGAAGCACAACATTCGCACCGAAATGGCCGCCGTTCCCAAAGAGATGTGTAGACGCGTAATGGATAATTTCCGTTGTCGGTTAGAGGAGTGCCAGCAGCGCGACGGTCGACATTTGGACAACGTTATCTTTGCCACTTAATTTTCCAAAATTTTGTCTATAATTTAAAAAAAAAATAAAAAAATGTTGACTTCTAGTTTTCTTTTTATTCAATTTATAAATACCCCCTACCCTTTGTGGACACCCTGTATGAAAGGTGCTACTTTTTTACATATGTATCAATTATTGTAATCAGTAAAATGGTAAATACTTGCTTAACAATTTAATTCATTTGACAATGTCTTTAGTATGATTGATCCAATGTGAAACATATTTCATGTTCGATAGATAACATAGTGAAAGCAAAAAGTCTATATACGTACGGTTTGGAACTGATGATAGAAGATTATTTTCGTAAATGTATTCATGAATATCACTAGGACTTTTTCTGTGGTAAAATATGGTTCAATAGCTTTAATTTCTTCATAAAAATCGTGTGCACTAATATTACTCTCTAAACTGTTTATGTCTGTAAGGGCTGTAAGTTCGTCATCGTTTTTATGTTTGGTTATACCATAATATATTACATTAAAAATTACTGTTTGTTGTTGAAGTAATTGGAACCTTCTTTATTTGCCGTTATGTCAGCATCCAAATTTTACAGTAAAAATTTACTTTAAATTCAGGAGATAATATAGGTTCATCAGTTTCTTCATAGTAATATAGGTTCATCAATTTTTCTTCTAATTCGGCGGGTAGGTAAGCTAGGAAATGCTTCCTATATGCTAGCTTTTGTAGCTATCTTTGGTTTTAAAATAATTACTGTTAGGAATATTAGAGTTTACCGAATCATTATTATTTAATTTAAATTATTTTTTTTTCGTTAAATAGTATTATCAGTGGGGTCTGCTTTGGCCGCCCCTATTTTGGGCCGCCCGTGTACGGTGCACACTCTGCACACATGGTAGCGGCGGCGGCCCTGTATGCAACTCTACTAATATATCGTTAACTTTTTTGGAAGAAACATGGATCTGTTAAAAATAAAAGGTAATTTGATAGCCTTGTTTACGGTGAAAGACTGGAGAGAAGACATGACTACGTGAGATGAATTTGAACCTAGATGGAATACAATAACCTGAGGTAAATAGACAACGATCGTATATTTCTTTAAATGGAAACAGTGTATGTAGGTCGAGGAGTAACATATATTTTTGAAACATTAAGCTCTCACAATGATACATTGAACACGGTCCTACTGAAAGCCATTTGTCTGTAATTTAATATTTGGGTTTTATCAATAAAAAGCCAGTGTAAAGTTTCAAACTATAAACATAATTTTAGTTTTAAAAACACAGTACTCGTGTCGTCTAAATTTGTTAACGATACACGCCAGTAAACATTGATTGGTCACGCACACACAGTCAATAAAAACCTGCCTGAAGATACTATCATCGCTTTTACACATGACATAAAATTATACGACATATATATTTGTTTATTTTGAAACAATAAAGTAATTTACGTACATTTGACAATCGCCAACATAAATATTTCAAAAGCCAGCCGAACGGCTGTCACTAAATATCACCTACCGTGCGAGCAAAAATTATTTGCATCAAAGAGGGCTTGGATTGAAAAATGTAGGGCTTGGTTTAGATCACAATGATATGGGGACGATATATCTAACCAAATGTAGGTTAAAATTTTGTCAAATTCATATTATGACATGATATGCCAAACTAATGAGTAATAAAATAAGTAGACAAATACAAAATTAAGTAAGTTTAAGTACAAAAGAAAAAGAAAAATAATTACATAAATTGCTGAAATTGGCCACCGCCATGCTCCAAGCATAAATAACCAGAGATGTGGAACCAGGCTTCATCCGAAAAAAATGTCAGGTCTAATAAATCATTTCTTTTCAATAAATTTTGGGTAAACCGTTGAAAGTAATTCCTGCGTCTTTCAAAATCTGCGGCTTGTATTTCTTGGAATACTTGTACTTTATAAGGAAATAAATTTAGCTGCTTCTTAAGAATAGTCCTGCATGTTCCATAAGATCTTCGCACTTCTTGGGACGGCGTCTTATACAATTAGTTGGCGTATTTTGCATTATTTCATGAACATTTGCAACAAGCTCTTCTGTTTTTACAGATGGTCTTCCTGCTCCTTTTTTGTATTGTAAAGAACCTGTTTCCCTAACCTCAGCCACGGTTCTTTTCAGGCAATGATAAAAATCCCCAGAAATAAAAGCAACGTTAGGAAAATGTTCGTGAAAATCGTCCATGCACAAACATGGATTGTATTGCCACTCACAATTTAC
Organism: Polydrusus pterygomalis; assembly: GCA_963969555.1. Classification (NCBI taxonomy): domain Eukaryota; kingdom Metazoa; phylum Arthropoda; class Insecta; order Coleoptera; family Curculionidae; genus Polydrusus; species Polydrusus pterygomalis. Next base: position 144,964,636 of record OZ018375.1, read on the forward strand.
TCTAACCCTGATTCAAAAATACGCTTTAACCATGAATATTTTGTGCTGTTCCGTAAAGCCCATTGTGTGAATTGTTCAAGAAATTGGAAAAATTAGCGATGAATCAAATTACTTGTAACTACTGTCAAAGATGACGGAATAACTGCTTGATTGTTAATTCAGGTAGTTACTGACACCCAACAGGTATTAAGCTCTACGGCTAAGCATTACGTCCTTAGATGCAAATAATTTTTGCTCGCACGGTATAACAATTGCCAACATAAATATTTCAAAAGTTAGCCGAACGGCTGTCACTAAATATCACCTATAAAAAGCAACATGTATAAGTTTAATATCACTGGGTAGCTAACGGTTCAAACGTTGTTTATCTTCTAGCATATTTTTAATTTAAGCCTTTTTTTGGGGGAAAATAATTTTTAACGATGGCCTATTGATACAAATATAAATTATAGAATATTTTAAAAACAAAAAGGTAATCCGAAGATCCGCTACGTGAGAAACAGAGTTTAAAGGTAAGTCTTTCAATATGTTTATATTGAAGTAAATCGTTTGTGCAGTTTTTAAGAAATTCAATGACAGCAGGGGGCGAAAATTGGGTATATTCTACATCGGGTGATAAGCACCTTTTACATTAATCTCTGTTAGAAATAGTACCGGGTATACAAGTAAAAACTTTGATTTTATAAAAAACGAAAATTCAGAACGACTTGTTTTTTATAAAATTGATAAAACACAAGAATCCCTATTTAGTAAGTTCAAATTTATTAAATTCCCATAAGCCAAACCAAAGTTGTGAATATTTTTGCATAACAATATTTTTATCCCTTCCTTCCCCCTTAAACACAACGGTAGAGCAAAAACTCAAATACAGAAATTATCAAAAATTTTCATTAGATTGAAAAAATACAACCTTTGATACATGTTAACTATAAGGATTTTTGTAAACATACTGCTTTTTGTTTGGCCACTATACTTACGCCACCTAGCGGTCGATCAACAAACTTAAAAATAATTTCCAGCTATTTTTGTTAGTCACTTCTGTAATAATTTTTTTTTCTGTAAGAGGTAGGGTAAACGGTTTTCAAGATACAGCCGGCGTCCCTTTTTAGTTGTACATTCGGTATAGGTCAGACAACAAACAAAAGCGCAAAACTTACCATTTTGTAGATCTGACAAATGTGAGGTTATATTATTAGTTTTCGGGGAATTTTTGATATTTTCGATGCACTTAAAGATTTTATTTATAATTATATTTTGAACAATTTTACTGATTTTCAGCTTGTTGTAACTTTATGTACCTTCAGTCTCATTTTTTGGTCTAGCTTGACCGGACTAATAGCCCCCAGTTGGCATATGTCATTTCTAGTAACACAATTTGAACATTGTTATGGGCCAGACTTCACATGTTTCATCATTATTCATAAACTTCCGCACTTAGAACCAACAATAAATTTATATAAGCCAAATGCATACTTTAAAATAAATAATAATAGAACAAGGTGCAATTTTTAAGGCGCCGGAGCGAAGCTGCTTTATGCAACTTTATTATCTTTAGTTGGAGAGTTGACGACTTGAAATTCATCTTAAAGGATACGTGTTTACGTATTCATGACAGAATAAGGCCAAAACTATAACAAAATTAACATATAAACTGTAAAAATAAAAGTAAAGTCAAAAGTATTTGAAAAATTATAAACTTTTACAGTAAACGACAGATTTAGAACGTAACCTACGCCCCAAAACAAATAATTCCAATTATATTAATTAATTTTGGGCTAAATTATGTGTAATAGATAATCGTTAAAAAGCAAAATATGTCTACTTAGTTTTAAAGAAAAATAAACACGTACGAACAAAATCCAAAATATCTTTTAAATCCAAAATAATGGCAAACCCTTTTTGAAAACACTGAAAATGCAAACAATATTCCTAGAAACTAATCTTAATTTTTATAAAACAAATTAGGATTGTGGCGACTCTACGAGTTTCCAAGGAATGAAAGAATAATGGCCAGGCTGGACAAAAATATATATTTCAATGCAAATGTGTAAAAAAACGATGTTTATCTATTTATTTTATTTTTATTTGTTTATTTATTCCAAATAAAATCCCAAAAACATTTGTTCATGCGGGATTCTCTACTAATAACAACATTTAAAAATATAATTGTTAAATATAACTAATTAAAATACAAGGTAAGTAAGTCAAAATAATAATAAAAATGTTAATATTCAATAAAAAAAATAAAAATATTCAAATATTATGTATAAAATTATTCAATTTGTATTCCTTTTAACAAAATAATATAACTAATAATATCGTTCAGACATCGTTTATAAATAATTTTAAAAATTATAATTAATCATAAAATAAGTGCACTTTTAAATATTTTTTAATTTAAAATTTAGCTTCCCCTTTTTTAAGTATTTTCTTAATTATCATTTTAAAACGTTTTATATTTAAAAATTTTAATTCTTGTGGTATTTCGTTGTAAAATTTCATACCTTGATAATAAATGGAGTTCTGACCTGCCCTAGTGTGTATTAAAGGTAAATCAATATTGAAAACAGTTCTAGTTAAATAATGATAATGTACGTCACGTCTGTAATTGAACTTTATATTTGAATGTTTACTTTTTAATATAATTTGTTAAACAAAAACAGTATTTTGCATTAAGTAAATATCCCTAATTGACATAATATTATATATTAAACTTTTTATATAAAAGTTTAGTTGAATATTTTCTTTCCAAGCAATATATATTTTTAATTGCTTTATTTTGTAAAACTTGTAAAGGTTAAGCAAATGTTGAAAAGTTGATCCCCATATTTAAATATTGTAAATGAGAGTGAATAATAGCAAAATAAATAGGACGTAACATATAATTCGGAGTTTTTTTAAAATCCCCACTTGTGCTATATAACTATTTTCTGTATATTCAATGTGTTCACTCCAATTATTAGCTTCATCTATAATCAACCCCAAAAATTTAATTTAATTTGATTGACTTTTAATTTTAAATCACTTCTGTAGAAATTAAGTTTCCTATACATAAAAAAGAGAATCTTTCCAAATTTAATGTTAATTTATGACTACATATCCATAATTCAATGATTTTCATATCATTATTTATAAAATTTTGTATAATTTTATATGAATCAGCGATGTATAAAATAGTTGTATCATCATCAAACCATTTAATTTTCCCTTTAAATATCATTTAAATTAATATAGAATTAAAAGAAATAAGAAAAAATAAAGGGGCCAAAGTCGACCCTTGCGGAACACCACAATTAGTATTAGGAAATTTGCTATATTTATTTTTGATACGAACTTCAAATTAAAATGATCTTATGCAGTTGAAATTTTGCATGTGGGCTGGAAACTGCATTTAAAAAAACTTTTTTCGATATTGTCAGAAATAACCCCACTTTTGAATTATTAAAAAAAAAATTAAAATTTGACAGATAATGCGAATCACGTGACTACTATTTTTTGCTTAATTTTCATCTCGATCGAGGCAAAACTTGATGCCAAAGTCAAATTTCAAATAAAACTATTAATAAAAATAAATCCCATATGATGCGGACTTTACTGGTCACACTATTAATAATTAAGTTAAATGGCCCATATTTTACAAATTTGTTATTAAACGTTTTTTTTACATATTTCAAACACTTCATTCTAATAAATTTTAACTTTCATGGTCACCTTGTATACTTTTAAGTCGTTGCAAACATTTTTACTTTGAATTAAAATTGTTTTAGTTCTATCTGAAAAATTCAATACCAAAATCATTTGTTCTGTAATAAACGATTTATTCATGTATTATCTCATGTCAAGATTAATGATCTTTTTTGTTCTGGAAGATTAAAGAAAACAAGGAAAACATGGAAACAAAGAATATTCCACAATGTTTAAATGACGCACAGTGCAGCTGGTAAACGAGAAAAATGGACAAAAATAAATGCGCAGTGTCAAATTAAAAATAGAAAAACTCGTCAATAATGCATTCAGTCTTAAAAGGCTCCATACACTGTAAGCTTTTTATATACAATTTTTTTTAGATTTAACCAGTTAACTGGAATTATAAAATGCAAAATTCGTATTATTATTTTAGGCTTAACCAATAAAAATTGTATAGAAAATACAATACATGCGAGCAAAAATTATTTGCATCAAAGAGGGCCTTGCATCTAAGGACGTACTGCTTAGCCGTACAGCTTAATGTCTGTTGGATGTCAATAACTACCTGAATTAACAATCAATCAGTTATTTTGTCATCTTTGACAGTCGTTACAAGTAATTTGATTCATTGCTAATTTTTCCAATTTCTTGAACCATTCACACAATGGGCTTTACGGAATAGCACAAAACATTCATGGTTGAAGCGTATTTTCGAAACGGGGTTAGAGTAAATGGTGAGTGGCAATACAATCGGGGTTTGTGCATGGACGATTTTCACGAACATTTTCCTAACGTTGCTTTTATTGCTGGGGATTTTTATCATTGCCTGAAAAGAACCGTGGCTGTGTTTAGGGAAACAGGTTCTATTCAACACAAAAAAGGAGCAGGAAGACCATCTGTAAGAACAGAAGAACTTGTTGCAAACCTTCGTGAAATAATGCAAAATACGCCAACAAATTGTATAAGTTGCCTGTCCCAAGAAGTGGAAAGATCTTATGGAACATGCAGGACTATTCTTAAGAAGCAGCTAAATTTATTTCCTTATAAAGTGCAAGTATTCCAAGAAATACATGCCGCAGATTTTGAAAGACGCAAGAACTATTCTCAATGGTTTACCCAAAATTTATTGGAAAGAAATGAATTATTAGACTTGACATTTTTTTCGGATGAAGCCTGGTTGTACCTTGTACCTCTTCGGTTATGTGAATTCTCAGAATACAATATTTACCTAATTACTTTTCTTTTTCTTTCTGTATATTCTTACTTTGTTAATTTTGTAAACAACAAAAATAAATTTGTATTTGTCTACTTTTTTTTATAATTCATTAGTTTGGCATATCATGTCATAATATAATTTTGACAAAATTTTAACCTATATTTGGTTAAATATATCGTCCCCATATTATTATGCCCTACCCACCAAGCCCTACGTTTTTTAATCCAAGCCCTCTTTGATGCAAATAATCTTTGCTCGCACGGTACAATTTTTTTTAGTTTAACAAGCTAACTGGAATAATAAAAAACAAAATTCATATTATTATTTTAGGCTTAACCAATAAAAATTGTATAGAAAATAGCTGCGTAATATTTTGTTGAAATGTTACATAATTTTTTTAAAAATATTTACAAAAACTAAGCCAAAAAGTCTTCATAAACTATAATCAATAACTATTTAACAGAAAATTACAATATCATTTAACCTAATATTTAGTTGGACATACATAATAACGGCCTTAATAATGGGGGTACACTCCTCTATTATTCTATTTTTTAAGTGTTCCTTATTTGAAAAATTTTGTTGCGAATGCGTCGTTTCAGATCATTTCACAAACGTTTGATAGGGTTAATATCTGGTACCTTCCATTGAGTCCTAATTTGTAGACATATTCTCTCAAACTCTCCCTTAAACTGTTTAGATAAACATGCGTACATTGTACCACCAAGAGAGTTAAAATTCCCTACTCCACCTGTAGACATGCATCCCCAAAGCAGAACACTGCCACCCTATATCCAAACTATAGTTTTGCCATCAGACCCAAAAATATTTATCTTAGTTTAATCACTAAAAATTACTGTTTCCCAAAATTCGTTAAAATGTAGTCCCTAACAAACTCTAACCGTTTCCTGCGATTAATTTTCGAAAAAACTTGCTTTTTTCTGGCCACACGTCTATTATAGCCTGCTTTGTGTAAACAATTTCCATCGGTTTGTGGAAAACCGTTTTTTGAAAATTCTTCTCTAATTTATTTTGCAATTTTTGGTGCACTTTTTGTAAATATTTAATTATTTCACTGATCTCTTCACGTGGAGTTCATTTTTTAGGATTATTGAAGCTGGGATACGATCTTATACTTATGTCAATAAAATATTTCGCAGTTCTTTCTTCTTTAATTTTTTTTTTCGTTTGGCCCTAAATTGTAATATAAAATTTGTTTTTCATAATTTCAGTTAGCTAGTTTAAACGAATAAAAAAATATGTATAAAAAGCTTGTGCTATGGAGACTTTTTGGACTGACTGTATAAAAGTATGGTGGACAATATGAATTAGTAGCTCTTTCATTTATTTAATATTTAACTTAAAACCTCCTTGCAGAGTCTAAGGTTAAAAATTAAATACAATACTATTGACATCTTTTATGTGACAGCATACTTACGCGAAGGCTGTCTATATCCGAAAAGTTTAAAGTTTTTCGCTTTGAGTTCTAGAAACGACTTTATAGCGATTTCAGAATTACTAATCTATCTTATGTTGCCCACTTCAAGTATTTTTTGAGCTTTCCATATAAGAAACAAGTTGCTTAAATTGGACCAATGGCTTCCTTTATTAGACCACTTACTTTTTAAAAGAAAAATAAAAAATAAAAGGTGTCTGTTCAGTTTGAAGTTCAACTTTATATGAATTTATAAGCTTCTTAAGCTTTTGTCATATCAACTTCAGACTACTCGCCATACTCAGTGTACCGTGACGTGCTGGTCTTTAAGATACGGCGACTTGTTTAGCAAAATAATTTAACAAAAAATAATAACTGGGAAATCTGACGCTTTAATTTAAAAAAAGAAATAAAGCCAAATTTACTGGTTTTGGTCGCCGACAAAAATATTTTAACCTGCTCTTTAATGGTTATCCCAGGGATGCTTATTTTCGTAACCATTAAGGTGGGAGTATCAACATGCTTGCCAACCTATAACCTATTTCGCGTAGATTTATTTATGTTATCTAGCTTTTATACAAAATTTAAAGAAAATCAGTATCGACTTGATATTCTATAGGTAATAATTGACATATTTAATAAATATCAAGGAATTTCATAACTTATTTTAGGAGAATTGTATAGCGAAAAATATCGGGTAAGATTTTTTTTAACATTATTATGTAATTGTCACTCATTGTTCTTTCACTATACAATTCTCCCAAAATTAGAAATGAAATAAATTGATATTTTTGTAATATATCAGATACTACCTAAATAATGTAACGACGATATTGATTTTCTTTAAATGTTAGTTATTAAAATAATAAACTCAAAAACTCAACGCGAAATAGGTTATAGGTTGGCAATAGATTGAATGACGTTTAGAATTCAACCTTAAAAACATACATTAAAATGACAGAAAGCATGTTACACGATGCATAAAGGTCGATTTATAAACTTGACGTTCCGTTTGCGTTCACCGTTTGCGTCGACGTCCGTAGACACGAAATTGGACTGTTTATAAACTTGACGTTGGCGACGTTCAAAGAATGACATAACCTGCGTCGTAGCAGATGAGCAGAGCCAATCAAAATCGTATTTGTCTATCATGTGATGTTTACCATATGATTTGCAGCCATTTTAAAGTTTATTTATGTTCTGTGTATGTCGTTTTAAGACCACATAGGTACAAAGGATAATTCCCACTCCGGCAATTAATCTTCAAAATATTCCTTGTTCATTTTGAGAATAACAAAAACAGTAAAAACACAATATTAATCACACGAAAAGTCAAAAGAAAAGCAGGTTATGTCATTCTTTGAACATCGCCAACGTCAAGTTTATAAACAGTCGAATTTCGTGTCTACGGACGTCGACGCAAACGGTGAACGCAAACGGCGAACGTAAACGGAACGTCAAGTTTATAAATCGACCTTTAAGCTTACTCGCGTAACCTTCACTACGAATTCTCTGGTACTGACTGTTGTTGAGAGGTACGGGACGTAAAGTATTCTCAGGTGACTCCATCGGTGCTTTGTTTTTGGGATTATCACATTGGTCTAGCTTAGCAGGTTCTGTCATATACATAACCTTCCACTAAATAAAAATTAGTAACAAGTATAATTATTTTTAAGCTCTTTCGTTAAAAAAAAACACTTTAAAAATAATGATAATGAAATACGATGGATGGTTGTAGATAAGGCTAGGTAGATAGTTGACTAGCGCATAATAAACAATAATACACTGGAATGATTATATATAACTAAAAAGTGGATTATACGCACTAAATTCAACGAAAATATTCGCATATATATATATATATGCCTTGTTTAAAATATGCAGTTAATTGCATTTTCTTACCAAATATGCGTTCTGGTATGCAATATTTCTTAATTTATTATAGTAAAATGAGGTAAAAAAATACATTGGGTTCTTAGAAATATGTTTATTTTAAAAAAAAATGCAATAAAAAACAAAGAAAAATAAAAGTAAAATATTTTTTAACCTAAAATTGTATAAAAGGCATTTATAAACTAAATATTTTTCAAAATTTTCAAATAAAAAGGATTGTCTTCTATTAGTAAAAATATGTTTATACAAAGATAAACTTCTTTTAACATCTACTGATGTTATCGGACAATGCTGCAACTTAGGTAGAAAAATATAAGGCCAAGATACAACTTCGTTGGATGGTTTACTCTCATGAATGGTTTTTACTGAAGTTAAGTATGTAAATCCTTCAATTTTTTTATAGTCACATCCAACTTGTTCCTTACTTGACCTCCTACTTTACCGGGAATGATGGTATATTTAGTGGTATGTATTACAAATCGATATAAATACAGTTTGTTAAGCAGGCAATAATACCGCATTATTAAATGGCAATAAACAACCCCTAACAATATACTTGCAAACCCCCGAAACCCCCAAGAAATACCTTATGTATAACCAGAATGTAAATATAATTATTATAATCTTCAGATTGAAAAATCCCTGAAATATGTACCGAAATGGGCATTAAACCTTTATAGTTTTAAATTTTTTGATAAAGCCGAAAACATATGCTCTATAAATAATGATTTATGACAAAATATGCAAAAAATTCATATATATGCATTTTGCATATATTCCTCCCTTTATATATAACCATCTTCGCTTTTATTATTCGCTCGTTAAATATTGTACTATTATAAATAAATTGCCTTATTTTTTAACAAGAAACAATTTTTTTTATTATACTTTAATCATGTCCTGTTATTATTTGCAAAAACTCTTGATTGGTTACCAGAATAATTTAGAATATTTTCAATAAGTAATTAAATTTCTGTTAAACTACCACTTTTACGATACTTTTGTTCACAGATCACTCCACTGTGCGATGCCATAATTTAAGATATAAACAATGGTAAAACGAAAATTGAATTTTCAGTTATATCTGTTCAAAATTGAATGCGAATCTCCTGCCAAATATAAACCGAAATTATGTCGACGATGATCTAGAAAATTGGATTTCAAGATGTACATAAATTTTTTATATTCCTCAATATGTGTTATATTAAAATGGTTTTATTTTCGCGACGTACAACGTTGTGGTATAAGAACATGTGACCTCGTCTAAGTTATTACGTATTTTATGCTACCAAATAGAAGATTTTCGCTTATCTTTATGTGTTTATACAGAATATATTGTCGAAATTTTACCCCAGCGAGAAGCTTTATTACATTTTATCCAAATTTTCTACAGGACAGGTGAAGAAAAATTGCTTTAAAGTGTTTTGTTTGAGTTTAAAAAAAATGCATTTTTATATCTTTAAATTTACATGTTTCATGCCTTTGATCAATTTCCACCTGGCCAATTATCCATTATGATTCTATACGTATATTTTTTATTTTTGTTTATAGTTCCTTCCTGGAGAAGCCATTTGACCAAAACGTAGCTAGTAAGCCGTAAGGACATAAAAGAGATATTAGTATCAGAATCAAATACATGGATGAGACATTAAGATGTCTTGAAACAATAATTAAAGAACACCAGAACGATACACTGAGAGAACAGAAGACTTCATACCTAATATTATTGATACCGTTTCAGTGAAGGCAACACTGATATGACAAATCCCTTAAAATGAATACTCTATATTAAACAGCAATTTAAATTTCTATGAATTTGTTCATAAATCTGACCCGATAAGTTGCACTAACCCGTTACTGGTAAATCAAGAAGGAGTGGACCGAATCTACTTTGTTCGCAGTAGCTGCAACCAAAAGCTTTAGTATATAATCCTAATCCCAAACTAATCAGGATAAAAAAATTAATAATAAATGACTGGTAGTAGTAGTAGTAGTAGGAAAGGGGAGGCTTAGCGCGAAGCAAGTAGGCCAGTGCGACCCTTTTTGCAAACCCCCTTTTACGTCTGGGTAATATCAGCCAGACGGGACTTACAGTTTTACATGGGTTCCGAACCACAGTTTTTACGGTCCTGTTGTAACACCTCTTGTCCACCACAGACCTCGACGGGGGAACCCTATTACGTCTCCGTGGTGCGACTTAAAAGATGTTGCCGCAGAGCCCCCTAATCCATCGGGATTCAGTGTCAAGAGTGTCACTCCACGGGACACACTGTCCGTATTACCAAAATCCTCTGATTCAGGGCGTCCCCCAATCCGTCCGGATCGGTATCAGATATGCGTCCCTTAATAATTGACTAAGTTGTTATCGTTTGATCAATAGTTATGTGGCTGTTAGTATCAACATGACATTAGTAATTTGGGCCTGAGGAGGGCGCAGGCATAACAAAATTAACGATACCCAAAATTGTATAGTGATTTAGGGAAGAAATTTTATAATAGGTATTTTCATCAAACTCTAAAAAGTTACAACAAATTGCTAAAGGAACATTTTCTATTTTAAATTTCTATCGATAACCTTCATTTTTCCCAGCAAATGTGTTGCACAGATTTTTTATTAGAATGACATAAAGTAGATCATCACTGGCACGTAATTTCTTCAAATTGGTGAGTACGATTACCTTTAATAAAAAAATTAAGGCAACACTTGGCTGTGTGATTGTAATTTAACGGATTTTCAGATTAAACTATTGCTATCAATATATGAGACCAAGGAAAATTAGAAACTTTGTGATATAGGGATCCTAAAACGTCGACATCTGATATCTCAAAAAGCACATTGGTTGTTTATATCTGACGCTCCTAGTAAACGCCTTGCTGTTCTGCGAAATCCGGGAAAATTGATTTCCCCGTTCCCGCTTAAGGCTGTCTTGAAAGGATGTTCTCCCAGGAACTTGACAAGCTCGTTGTCTTCATCTTAACCTGGTTTTCTATTAATTTCCACATGTTCTTCAAGTTTTAAACCGTATTCCTGCTTACTCTTAATTTTTTTTCTTTGAGAGGAACGTTAAAAGAGCCCAATAGCCATTAATTCCAACGACGCCCTTAAGCATTGGGCTAAAATTATCAAAACCTAAGCGATTTGGGAAAGGAATTTTATAATCAACAGCAAAAAATAAAAATCAATATTTTAACTTTTACCGATGCCTTTCATCACACTGTACAAATAAATTGCACTGACCCATTTCTGTTGGAAAGAGACAAAGTAGAGCTGAACGGTTGCAAAATTATCAAAACCTAAAAAAAATTATGCGATTTGGGAAAGGAATTTTATAATCAATAGCAAAAAAAAATCAATATTTTAACTTTTACCGACGCCGTTCATCAGTCTGTACAAATAAGTTGCACTGACCTATTTCTGTTGGAAAGAGACAAAGTAGAGCTGAACGGTTGCAAAATTATCAAAACCTAAAAAAATCCAAAGCGATTTGGGAAAGGAATTTTATAATCAACAGCAAAAAATAAAAATCAATATTTTAACTTTTACCGACGCTTTTCATCAGTCTGTACAAATAAGTTGCACTGACCTATTTTTGTTGGAAAGAGACAAAGTAGAGCTGAACGGTTGCAGATCGAACCAGGAAGCGACAGGACTTAATTCCTTCGCAGCGGCCGCCACTAATTGCTGCAATCCCTGGCCCCAACTAATCAGGATAAAGAAAGGACTAATTGACCGGGTTGTTAAATTCCGATCAATAATTGTCGTGTTTTAAGGAGGATTCTTGCAGCGGCGGAGGATTTAGAAGAAGGATGCGGTGAGCACAATATTTTACCATAAAAGTACCCATTTTGCTGAAGGTGTTTTTGATCACAAGTCATTATGTAAAATATTAACAAAATAATAAGTTGTATGTGCACGACACTGCTTTAAAAAAAATATTAAGGTCAACTCAGAATTGATCAAATCCAGGTCCATCCAAATTGATTTGAAAAATTAACACTGTCCATTGATTAAATCCCAGGGTCCGTAATTAAGCCATCTTATTTAAAACTACGTCTGATTTAAAATTGATAAATGTATTGGCTTCGATGCGTATATGGTTTAATCTTAAATCCATATTGAATTTAAGAAGTTTATGGGTTGTGTTTAGAGATGTTCACAGACGCCTTGAGTGGTTTTTTAATCTATACTTTTGTATAGATTAAACTAGCACAAACTAGTTTTAAAGTCTCTCCAAAATGTCTAGTTAAAGTATTAGTTTTAGTGTTCACTATAGAGGAATAAAGTAGATGATGTAGGGGAAGTTCCAATAACCTGGGCCGATAAAATTAACATGGGGCCTAATATCTTTCAAAAGTATATCCATCGGCGTTGTTGAGCTGTTTCTAAGCTTTTTGGTTCTTTTTGAACCGTTTTTAGCCGTTTATAGCCGGTCATTAGCCGTTTAGAGCCTTTCATTATAGGGTAACAGCAATACATAATCATACTAGCTTAAAATAAAGATCTCAAAATTTTGTCTTTACAATCATCCACTTTCCTGTACCACACATAAAGTTAAAACGAACCGGCATAGTGCAAATAACACGTAACGTCAAAGTCAACGACCAACTGCTACTGCCATAGGAAAATTATGAAATGGGACTCCTAACTAATTAAATTACTGCATGTTACGCACACATTAGTAGCTTCCAAAGAGGCATTTTAAAATTTCTCCAATCAGACATGCTTTTTAAAAGGTCATTATTTTATGCAAGTGATCAGTATTGATTTAAAGTAATCCAGTATGATTATTTTGTGTAAATAACATTGTAAATAATTTAACGGATTTATGTATAGTGGGTATTTATAGACTTTACTTTCTGTAGCAGTTCTCAGCTCAAATATAGTTTTCTTTTTATGTAAAAAATGTTCGTAACAAATTTGTGTTAAAGTAATAAATAATCAAGCATTATTAGATTTTTTTTATTGAAACACTAGCACACTTGAAGAATCAAAATTATATCAAACTGCTACCAAGTGGCGACTGCTAAAACTTATCAATCCAAACTAGTATATTTATGTTTCTTATCTTTTAGTCCGCTCCTGGTCTCTGGTACTATACGTTAGCTTTATTTCATATAAAGAAAATCTTAGGAAATCCTTTTCACTCAGATTTGATGCTGGGTCTAATTTATTACAATCTAGATAACAGAATCTAATTTAGGTTAACTAGTTTTTAGGTGAGGGTGTTTAAATTGATGTTGGCACTATTGATTAGTGTGTTTATTTAACCATTAAACCATTATACAAATTTGGTTAGTTTAGAAATAATACGTAAAAAAACATGTAACATTTTAACATTTACGTTTAAATATTAAAAATATTTTAGTTAAATGACATTAATAGCCAGACAACATGGCAAATTAGGTAATTATCCTTTTGTAAATGAATATTAGTTATTTAAAGATAGACATAAAAGACGTTTTCAAACAGTTGAACAATATAATTAGTGTCAAGGAACATTACAAACAACAATAAAAATTTTAAAACATTTACATTTTGGTACCTGGGGGTAACTCTATCATTGCAGAAATACTATAATAATGTAAAGGAATCAATTATATACAAAAAACGTAATTTCACATACTGTGAGAGACCTTAAGGCAATGTGCAACCCAGGCCCTCATCAAGTACTAGTCAATAGATACTGTAAACAACCAACAGAATTTAAATAATTATGATCCAGTGTTATAACATGTATAACAAAGCCAAGAATTAACTGATTTTAATTAGTTTAAGATGGGGCTCCTTGTTGCGTGGGTTATACCTCCGGCATGTCTTAATTTTATTGTGAAAATACTGAGGCATTAAACATCTATAAAATCTCATATCTATCTTATAAGTAACTTCCAAAAAAAGGAGTGATAGAATAGACTCCATTGTCCATAATGCTTCCAGTTAGCTGTTATTTGGCATTTTTTTTTATACAGAACGACAAGAAACATGTTCTTATGGTTTCTGGTGTTACTTGGGTAGCTCAAGTAAGAAGAACCTGATAAAAAGATTACACAATTATATCTACTCTTCAAAAGGGTCATTATGAACTGAATGACAAGCCAAGTGCGTCCTGTACGTTCTTTATTTTAAAAAAATATAAATTCTACTGCCTACCCGTTTCAGATAAAAACCATCATCAGAGCTACGTCCCTTTTTCTCTCTAAATCGATGTACCCTTTTCAGTTGCAAATCAACGCTTTAATGTCTTAATTTTTAAATCTAAAGGTAAAATTATTAAACTTAAATTAAAATGACCTCAGTAGTGATTAAATCCAGGTCCACATCAGATTTAATAAAAAAATTAACCCTGTTTACTGATTAGGTCGTCTACCCATTAAAATACGTGACTGGCCACTATTAGTAAATAAAATACATCCGCATTGAGTTTAGAAATGACCCAATGAATGCAGACTTTTCGGTGAAGAGGATGAAATCGCCTCTCATGTGTAAATGACATGCTGTGAAGCACCACCCGCAAAAGATTAAAAGTCTTCGAGCTATTCAACGCGACGACAAGCTTCCCCATGACAATCTTAATAGGAAACTATTGAACCTTGTAGAAGGAACAAAAGCTTAACTAACAAGAATAGAGGACACAATAAGCCAGAGGGATGCAGTGCAAGAAGCTTGAGCTACACAACCGACCCCTGCCTTTAACCAACCACCCTGTCGATGTCGTAAAAAAATTAAACTTCAATTTTACAGCAAACCGAACGGTTCTATTTTTATTTTTAATAAGCTTAAACTTCCCTAACTGGTAGCCATTTTAAAACCGAAGTTTAATTTAAAGTTAACTTTTTACACCGACAAGTAATCCTGTAATTAGGTTAAGCCGCGATTTATAGAAAATAAGAGGAAACGTTTAAACCTGGAAGAAGACTTTAATTACACCATCTACAGAGTTTAAAAAGAAATATTGATCTTATCAGGTTAAATAGGAAACTAAAAAAAGCCGCTCATAAAACGTTCGAAAGTTATGGGTAGTAATATAACAAGTAGTTCGGGAAATTTGCTTTAATGCCTTTTAAGTGGAGCTAAAAAGAGCACAAATGCACTTAGCGCATGTGAGTATAACCAGTATACCTGATAATATAGTAGTAGCCATCAAGCATAGAAACATAGATGTTATCTGCAGACTGAAGTCGTCAAAATAGTGCAGTGGTGTATAAGATAGAAAATCAAAAAAAATGGACACAAAGTCAAGCCATAGTGCTGCAAAGAAAAAGATCTATTCTACCTAGGAATATAATCATAGATGAAGAGGAGGTCGCATGGACCAAAAAAGCTAATTACTTAGGAATAACCTTAGACTACGGTCTAACATGGGAAAAGCACATCAAGAAAGTAATTAAAAAGACAAAGGCAGGTATGGGCAGAATCTACCCACTGATAGGTCCAAAGAGCAGAATGGGGCTCAAAATCAAGCTGCAAATGATAAAAGCAGTAGCTAGACCACAACTAACTTACGGCCCAGCAGCGTGGGGCTATGCAGCTAATAGATATATAAAAGAGCTGGAGGTCTCAGAAAATAATTATGTGATAAAAGCAGTAGCGGCACCATGGTTTGTAAGAAATGTACAAATCCATAGAGATCTTGAATGGAAAACGATAACAACATTTATGAAAAGGAAAGCAGTTTTTGAAAAAGCAGGAACTCATCCCAATGAAGAACTAAGAAGATTAGTGGATTATAATTCAGTAGAGGACGAGGAAAGAATGGGGGTAGACTATAAGCGCCCAAGGAATCAGCTATTGTAATAGCTTAAAGAAAATTCGCTGCTGGAACACAGAAGAAAAATAAAGAAAAAAGAAGAAAGAAAAAGAAAACTAGAAGTAATATACCATTTTAACTTCTAGCCAGAGCCAAGGAGTCGTTAAACTAGACGCTGCCATACCTACTTAGTAGTTAGTAAACAAAAATGCCTACAAGAACCTACAAAAAATAATACCTACCACACAAGAACTTAATACACACAACACTGCACCAGTAAGTTATTAGCAACTTCTTACTACAGCTTCAGATCAGCACTGCAAGTTCTAGGTACACTGGTACCTAGGCATAGGTGGAGTACGAAGCAAAGCACGCA
Organism: Polydrusus pterygomalis; assembly: GCA_963969555.1. Lineage (NCBI taxonomy): Eukaryota > Metazoa > Arthropoda > Insecta > Coleoptera > Curculionidae > Polydrusus > Polydrusus pterygomalis. The sequence goes on from OZ018375.1 coordinate 144,980,988, forward strand.
CTAGGAGTGCAAAAAAACCAGTATGCGGTCTGAAATTTTGTTTATTTACAACCATACATGTAATGTTGACATTACTGACTTTTTTAAAGGTTGGGAAGTGTCACATTATCTACCTCTTCTTCCCGCCCTGACTTCCCACCCTGATTCCCCGCCCTCATTTTAAGTCCACTTAAATGTGATATTTTATCTAAAATTTTATCATTTTATTCAGCGGCTCCCTTATTTCCGGCGGGGTACACTCCATTGATTCTTCTTCCATTAATTTTTAAACTTATTGTATTGATCGCAAAAGATCAGACTTGAACTGACGTTTATTGTTTTAATTTCAAACAAACGTTTCCTTGACAACCGTCGCCTAATTTGAAAATATTGCCTACTTGTAAATTTATTTGATTTTTTTAATATATTTTCTATAATACTACGTCAAAATGACATTTTTCTTTTAATAATATTTTTAGTTAAAAATTATAAGAAGTGAATGTAGGATGTGGTTGTAAATAAAATAGTATACAAACCTCGGTGAAAAGTTTCATTACTGTCTCCAAGATATAGCAGTGGCGGCTCGTGGGGTAGAGCCACAGTGCCATGGCACTACCTGCCCTCCTGTCCAGCGTCCTGCCCTTTACAAATTACCAAAACCTATTAAAATTAATATTCTTGTTTTTAAAGCAATTAGTAAAATAATTTAAAAATGGAACACAGTCGGGTGCAAATTTCCATCTATTTAGGAAGCGATTATGCGTAAAACGGTAACGTAGCTTTCGCGCCACACGGCGGAGGCCCCAAGTGATGACGAAATCGCCATAACACATCAATAAAAAACATTGAAAAATGACCTTGAATGCAAGCAGGAAAAAATCTCTGAGTAGCCAGGCTCTTCGCTTGACCGTTTGACGTTAGACGTTTCAAACAGTAGTCAGTTTGTTGTCCCTGTCCGCGTCGCGTCGCGATTTGTTTGTGGTAGGTTAGGTTATTTGTAAATTAAATAATATTCGTTCGGCCGGCTTATTTTAATTTTATTTTAGAAATCCATAAATGAATACTATTAGATAGGGTGTGCGGTTGTGGTGAATCTAATAGACTATTTTGTTTTATTTGGTGGAAAGCAAACTTGGTCCCAAAAAGGTACAGATGATTTGGTCCATATCTGGGAAAAAATGAAGACACATGAAAAATCAAAGGTACATTTAAACAATATATTTAATTTCAGTATGCTTGGTGAAATTAACATTAAAAGGTGCCTTTTTGCTTATTTTTCCTACTTCAAAAGCAAGAACTATTAACAAAAAAGGGCGTGGCACCCAACATTTTTTTGCCTGCGGCGCTAAGGGTTTACCTGGCCCTACTTCACTAAAATGGCACGAGCCGCCACTGAGATATAGTTTACCTCGACGCTTCGCGTCTATGTAAACTATCTAATCTCTCGACAGTAATGAAACACTTTCCACCTCGGTACGTAATATACTATTCTTTACAACCATGCATGTAATAGTGACACTTCATCTATCTTTGAAAGGTGGAAAGTTAAAGTTTTTGATTTTCCACCCGGGTGGAAAGTGAGCACTTTTTACCCCATTTGGAAAGTAAAATTATTATTTTTTTTGTAATTTTATTAAAAATCGATATCTCAAAATAATTTACGAAAACACCACAACATACGCACTGTAATACGCTCACACTTATTATGTTTAACTTAATTAACAAGTTTGCAAAAAAAATTATATTTTTTTTAGTGACATGGAAACCATATCCTCAAAATTATATTTGCCATCTTGATGTGTGTTATTACCTACGTTACTTTATCACCTGCAGTTATTTGAAATTCTAATGTCTGTCTAATTTTTAAATGGAAAAAAAGTGGTTGTGAATAAAATAGTACACAAACCTTGGTGCAAAGTATCATTACTGTTTTGAGATTACGTTAACCTCGCCGCTTCGCGCCTCGTTTAACTACCAACTCTCAGTAAAGTAATGAAATAGTTTCCACCTAGGTACGTAATGTACTATTATAGCTGCTCTTAAGTAATTATTTTCTTTTTTTAATGTCTTCTAGAGCAGTCGTATATCGATAACTGCAGAATAAACCAATTATTTAAAAAGGACATCTTTTGTACTTTTATATCTTTTTTACTTCTAGAAAATTTAATTTTTGTACCTGTCAGTACAAACTAAGGAAACTAATTATTTTCTGATTACGATCAGACAACTTAATTTTTCTTTAATTAAAACTGCATTACGACGAAGTTGAAGGGAAAAATATAACGAAGGTAATTTTCTCGTTTAGTTTGCTTATTTATAATTTAAAATGAGAAATATTTTAAAGAAAGTGGATGCCTGGTTTCTCTGAAAAGAACAAACGATTAAATTTATTCTGAATTAAACCAGAATAATGGTGGATTTTAGTTTCTAAACATGGAATCCCTTGAAGGAGTTTTATCTGTCTGTCAGAGTTTACTCTAATTTCATAGATGTAGTCAGAAAGATGACTTTTATGCTTTGAGAAAATAAGGGGTAAAGTTTTGACTTATTAAATCCGGGTATTTTATTTGCAAAACAATAATTATTATACATACATAACCTATTAAAAGCGAATAATTGTCGTGTGCCGCTTTTCTTTTGTAAAAGGCTTTAAATATATCTTACCGCTGTTGTCAGGATTGCTTCTGTTATTGCTGCCCGTAGAGTCCTAACAAGGACGAAACGGCCGCCGGGGTCTACCCGCCCCAGGGTATCCATTGTGCTTGGATCCCTGTGTATTCCAATATAAAAAAACAGTTACACACTTGTCCGATATGCCACAATTATTCGCTTTTAATTAGTTTCGCGGACATTATATTATCTTCTAAAATTTTTTATGGCTTTTCTTAAACGGATTGGGCGCATTCTAGCGGGTGCCCGCGTTGATCTGTTTCTAATTTGCAAAATGGCAGATGTCTCGGTGAAAACGCAAATAGCGTTCCCTATACTGGATTGTGATGAACTTCGTGGTTTATTTAGTTGTCTACCATTCGATTATTACCAGTGTGACTGCCTTTTACATTGGAGTTAATTCCGCTGGGATGGCGCTACAGTGTATTGATGGCCGCTTTGCTTTTGTAAAAGGCTTTTAATACATCTAACCGCTGTTGGCGGGATTGCTTGGGTTATGGCGGCCCGTAGAGTCCTAAGAAGGACGAAACGGCCGTCGTAGGTCCCCAGTGTATCCATTGTGCTTGGATCTCTTTGTATTCCAATATAAAAATCAGTTACGAACTTGTCCGATATGCTACAATTATTCTCTTTTAATTATTTTCGCGAACACAATAAATTATCTTCTAATACATAATCTATGGAAATATTGTGTATTGATTAAATAAAGTTTCTTACTGAAAAGTATTTCTTCAAGAAATAAAATTTTAGAACAATTACTGATAAAACTAACTTTTATACTTCATATAGTACTAGTAAAAACAATTTCGTTACTAGACATAAAAGCCGCCTGTATGTAATTTTATTACTTACGGTTAAGTATTTAATGCTAATTCCAATAAATACTAGTCATAAACACCGTATGTATAAATAAAGGTTAAAAAATTAAAACGCATATACATAAATTACATAAGTTTATTAAGCACATGTACTTTTTTGGATGTTGTCAAAGCATAAAATTTGTTTGATATTGATGATATTAATGCAATAATAATAGAATATATTATCAACTATACCATATTGTTGATTTGAGTTCACTCTCATTTTACCTGAGAAATTTAATGTTAAATGCTTTTATTTTAACCTATACTTTATACGAATTTATTATTGTCGTGGTCATTATTATTAAGCACTTGAGACGCCATTCTTTTCGCTCTAAAAATATTTTTTAAATTCTTTAATAAAAATAAAGGAACGTAATTATTATATGCATGTGAAAGCACGAACGTCAGATTTAAACTAAATACTAATTTGCATTTAAGTTCTCTACTAGACATAAAGGACGTATCTAAGCTCTAAAATTTCGGGTATCCTCTACTTATCAAAAAAATTACCTTGTCGGACTTCCATTGTCTTTATTTTGTTACTTAACACACTGTTTCGGTTAGTTAGTATCTCGAACCGTTTTCAAGTGTAAACTAAATTACAATTCTAAGGCTTAGGGAACAAAATGCGTCGCATTGAGATGCAATTTATTTCTTAATAAAATTGCTGTATTAAAAGTAGTTCATTATTCAAGAAGACTGTGCTGGTAATAAAACTGATTATAATTATTTCCAATAAAACACTGTTCTAGCAAATCAGGAATTGATATAACACTAAAGCGGGTTTGATACACTCGCAATTTATTTAATATGGGTTAATACAAAAATAAGCTGTCAATACAAACTATGTCTTAGCAAATCTGTTGTATTAAATCATTTTCCCAGAGTTTCTTACAAACGTTATTACTATATTTGGTTGGAAAGTAATGGGTTTTTAAAAAAGAACACTTTTCCTTATAGACTACCAACTGCCACCTGCCGACTTTTCAGAGAAAAATATGAGGTCGTACTTCAGACTGATTATATTGTAGCGTTATGCATGCGTCAGCAATTTTCCAAGCATTTAAGAATCCTCCAAAATGCAGACTTTGTGGTGAAGAGGATGAAATCGCCTCTCATGTGTAAATGACATGCTGTGAAGCACCACCCGCAAAAGATTAAAAGTCTTCGAGCTATTCAACGCGACGACAAGCTTCCCCATGACAATCTTAATAGGAAACTATTGAACCTTATAGAAGGAACAAAAGCTTAACTAACAAGAATAGAGGACACAATAAGCCAAAGGGATGCAGTGCTGCCGACTTTCCAGAGGAAAATATGAGGTCGTACTTCAGACTGATTATATTGTAGCGTTATGCATGCGTCAGCAATTTTCCAAGCATTTTAGAATCCCCCAAATCACACATCATGGGGAATTTGCACACATTTTTTTTGTTGCATAAATATGTTCAGCCACACCAAAAAATAACATATACAAAATATAACGTCTTAAATATCACTCCTTAATTTTTTATAAATACGTGTGACGTCACGTAGTATGAATAACCCGCTCTCGCGCTATGTATTGTAGTGCGCTTTGACGTCACAAGCGAACTTTAATCGCTTCTACTTAATCCAGAAAATAAAAAAAAAAACATTTTCTTTTGAACTGTGGGTCTTTTGATGATATTAGCTTACGCTTAAGAGCATTATTTTTTAAATTTAATTTTCATGCAAGTTTTCTGAAGATGATGACATAATTTATAAGGTTGGTTTATTTTGGACAATTAATCAGCATTGATTTAAAGTATTTTGATATAACTAGTTTGTGAAATGAACATGCAACTGATTTATGAATTAATTTAAAGTTGAATCAAAAAATTAACAATGTATCAAGAAATCAGACATAGAAATTAACAATTAAGAAGTTGAATACATCCGACCTTTAGATTAGGAGATAGAGTTTCTTATGTCATTATATACACGTGCTTAATTCACTGAAATCAGTTTGGCATATCTATTTATTTAGAAAATACAATGAATAACATTTATATGGTAAATATTTGTGCCTAACGAAACTATAACGACATATTATTCACAGATACCGAGCCCTTTATTATCAAACATGCGTAGGCTTATCCTATTTCCTTGTTTTTGTTATAGTTTCGCTTCTATCTATGAATAGCAGCGAAAATGATAAATAAATTTGAATTCATGAATTCGAAATCAACCTAGTTTTAATTTTTTTATCACTGATATAAATTGATTTGGATACCTATATACAGACTACATACATGGGATTATAGGTTGGTTCATCCAAAAATTATATAAAATTACTACTTTTATTGTTTAATTAACAAAGGAAACTTGTTGTCGAAAATGTTAATTTTAAAAATATACATACATACACTGAAAAAAAAATTTCATTTTAAGTTAAATAAATTATTTGTTTGACTTATTTTTATAGGAACAAAATAATAATTTTTATTTATCTGACAAAAATATTATTTATATTAAATAAATAGGCTTATTTGAATTTGCTATGATATTTGAGAAAAACAGTAATCTGCTACAACAAAATGATAATTTTGTATGTAGAATGGTTCTCTTTAAACTTTTACTGATAGTTGTCGTAATCCAGGAGTGCAGTTTGATGCAAACCTAAGATTCTCAGGCCATGTAAACAATTTACTTCAAAAGTCCTATTTTAAACTTAAACTGTTATACATGCATAAGGATATTCTTACTACTGATGTCAAACTAAAACTATGTAACTCTCTAATTCTTTCATTTGTCTCTTATTGTGATGTTGTTTTCTGGCTTGCGTTACGTCAACAAGATCGGCATTCCTTACAAAAATTACAAAATTCCTGTGTTCGATTCCCTTACAATTTATGTAAATTTGATCACATCTCGGACTGTTTTAGGAATTCCCACTGGCTAAACCTGGATGAACTGTTTAAAATACATATGGCCTGTTTGGTTTATAAAATTAATAAGATTAAAACTCCTCCTTACCTATATCAAAAACTCTTCAAAGGAACTGACATACATAACCGTCTAACAAGATCATCATCCCTTTACAGTATTCCCAGGCATTACACATCCTTGTTTCGGCGATCATTTTCTTATAATGCGGCAAAAATTTATAACAATATCCCGGAAGTCATTAAGAGGTCCCCAAGTTTTCAAGTTTTTAAAGGTAAGGTGGGTAAGTTCGTGCTGGGAGAGCGTGTGTGACTATATCATTGTGCAACTTGCTATGACGATTTCTTTCTTTATTTCTGATTTTCTAATTGTTTACTTTATTACTTATCAAATCAAATCAAATCAAATCAAATCAAATCAAATCAAATCAAATCAAATCAAATCAAATCAAATCAAATCAAATCAAATCAAATCAAATCAAATCAAATCAAATCAAATCAAATCAAATCAAATCAAATCAAATCAAATCAAATCAAATCAAATCAAATCAAATCAAATCAAATCAAATCAAATCAAAATATACTTTATTGTTAGAAGAAGTACATCTTGTTAACAAAGCTATTATTATGTATGTAAATTATAATGTTCACTATATAAAGTAAGAATAAGTAATCCAATAAACAAATAAATAGATAATCACACATTATAAGACAATAAAACAGTAATGGTAAAAAAATGTACACACAAATCAATTTAGGACAAAGACAAGCTCAATCCTACCAGAAAATCTGACAGGAATATCATCAGTTTTAATTAAACTAAATAAAAAAAATAAAAAATCAAAGGAAATGCCTAGATATTATAATCGTAAAATTCCTGGATAGTATAGTAGGGTCTAGTAATTAGTTGCCTTTTTAGTCTTTGCTTAAAAATCTTGTCATCAATCACCTGCCGATAAGCCAGTGGTATGTGGTTATAAATTTTGATGCTCTCAAATATCAAGGAATTTTTGGTGGGAGTTGTTTTTGGTATAGGAAGAGGAATATCATTCACAGTACGCATGTTATAGGAGCTGTAAGTAGCATAATTTTTATATTTTTTATGGATAAGGCAGGCCGTTTCCAAGATAAAAATTCCAATCAAAGTTAAAATCCCTTCCCTGGGGTTTACAGTAAGTATGATAATTAACACCACACAAGTATCTTAATGCCCTCTTTTGCAGAACCAATGTAGAGCCCAATAGGCCCTTACTACTAAATCCCCAAAAAGCAATACCATACCTCAAGTGACTCTCAACAAGTGAAAAATAAACCATTCTACCCACACTCTTCCCTCTCTCTCTTGAGACAACTCTCACTGCGTAAGAACCGGACGCTAGTCTCCCATTCAATGCAAGAATGTGGTCCTTAAACTTAAGCTTGTCGTCGATTTGAACACCCAAGAATTTAGCAACGCCCGAGTTCTTAACAAAATTATTTGTCAATGTTAAGTCAGAAAACGAAAACTTAAAGGTAAGAATACTAGTTTTGCACAATCAGCCTTAACTCTTCTGCACTTTTTCCACGCCACAAAAAGGCAAATCATTAACATACAACAGGAATAAGACCGGGCCAAGTACAGAACCCTGTGGCACCCCACACTGGATGTTCAACTCAGATGAATCGTAGTATATATCTTGGTGGCAGCCTAGCGCAGCGATAGAGTTCTCGCATCGCATGCCGAAGGTACCTGGTTCAATCCCAGGCAGGTTTGGCGGACTTATTTAGTTTGCTTGACCAGGCCACCGTACTTCGTAGTATTGCATTGTACAACACGCACTGGCATTCTCAATGGCAAAAATAAACATTGCAGTGAAAGGCGACCTTGATACGATACAGCTGTGGAGCTCTCGGGATACCTCCGGTATCGTTCGGGTGTTCCTTCGGCATGTTGTCGAGAAGTGAGCTACTTCTGAACCAAGTAACGGATCTAGTGACCCACAAAAGGGACGGATGTCTGTTACCGATCCAGACGGATTGAGGGACGCCCCGAATCAGAGGATTTGGTAATACGGACGGTGTACGGTGTGTCCCGTGGAGTGATACTGGATCCCGATGGATTAGGGGGCTCTGCGGAAACATCGTTCAAGTCGCACCACGGAGACGTAATAGGGTTCCCCCGTCGAGGTCTGTGGTGGACAAGAGGTGTTACAACAGGACCGTAAAATCCGTGCCGAGAATAACATCTGCCGGTAAAATTGTCGTTCGGAACCCACGTAAAACTGTAAGTCCTGTCTGGCTGACATTACCCAGACGTAAAAGGGGGTTTGCAAAAAGGGTCGCACTGGCCTACTTGCTTTGCGCGAAGCCTCCCCTTTCCTACTACTACTACTACTAGTCTCTCTTAGGTTAGCAATTATTGAATTAATATTTTATTTTATACCTGATGGTTGCGTGGAAGAGCCTGAATTTGAACGTCGCCATCACTTTTCATTATGTTTTTCTTTTATAAATTTCTTTGGTATTAAATAAATACATTTTGTATTGTAGTTTATTGTATTGTATTTGTTTGGTTTTTAAATATTTACGTTAAATAAAATTTATTTGCTAAGCAACACTTTTGAAACCTGATTGTATTTTGCTATCTCAAATAATATATATATTTACCTATGGTAATAATTATATTTTTGACTACCGGTTCTTTTTGATTCTTTGAAATTAAGACAAAGGGAAAGGTTTCAGTCTAAGTCGCTATTAGCCCCCCCCCCCTGCCATCCTGTCCAGTCGAGTAATTTATCTTTGATGGTGGTGGAAAGAAGTATAAGGTTGGTAAATAATTAATAATAAACATACTTATATTATTATGTTTCTGTTTTCACTATTTCTGCACTTGTAAAAAGACCAAAATATCTTTTTTAAGACCATACAACAAACGAGTACATTAGATAGAAAACAAACTGGGTAAACAGTCACTAACGGGCTGATGTCGTTACTTAAGTCTAAAACAGCTGTTTTTCAAAAGAAATTGAAAAGTTTCTGCCCCAGGGCATATAATATAAAGATACCGAGATTGCCCGAGATATTAACTACATTAACATATTTTATGAAAAAATACTACCGTAAAAATGTGATTTACTGGAAATTTTCAATTTTTTGTACGGTTTTATTTTCCACCCTGTATTATATTAAGGCGCATTGCATAGACGTATCGTACTATTAATCGGCAAGAAATTATCTTTTAAACTTAGCAAACTGCATTTAAACCTGTGATGTCGTTTCCAAACTACAGACCTGTAAAAAGGGTGTTAAAAAAACAATTTGTCGAACTTTAGTCAGTCATATATGAATGTGTAAATTGTAAAATATTTGCAATATCACAGACTTCTTTGACACCCTGTATAAATTATAGATTACTCGTAAGCAACCTTTTATTAATCACACTTCAGCCCCATTCCTCTTTTTGTAAAAACGATAGGTGAAAACGTGTATATATTTACTGCTGTAGCTGCAAATAAGAGCTTTAATCCTGCTCTCTGAAGTGGTTTTAAATGACCTCTCATGTTCTAGCGTTGCACGTGTAAAATTGTAAGCAGGGTGTAATTGCCATATTTTGATATTATTTAACAATATGTTGTAGGGATACGTGACTATTATGTTCACAATGTAGTCATTAGCGTGTTCTTGTTACAAACGTTGCGTTGTGTGGTATGAGATGTGGCAATGTTCCAAAATTGTATATTATATGGTTTCCTTTAGCACTTTAGTAAATACGTGTTATTTGGCAATAACATTTGAACTGTCGAGTATTTAGCAATTGTGCAGCAGCAGATGTTTTATTTAAGTCGGCAAAATTGGCTAGCGGCATTTAACAACTAAGTGCCCGAATAGTAAATACCATACCGTATACAGGGTGTCCTATAGTAAAAATGTTGAATACTCTTGCACGATGGAGGCAAAGTCACGCGACACTGTCAATTTTGGTATATTTAATTTTGATCGGTTGGTATGAATTCCATGACCGAACTTGAAAATAATGCATGTGATACCTTATAAAACAATTGATGCAATAGTCTCCTTGGTTCTACCGCTTTAATATTGCCAAATAATAATAATAATTTATTTTGAAAGTTTTGTTTTATAAAAATTATAATTTAAGTTAGGTAATAATAAAAATGAGTTTTTATATGGTTTAAAGATATAGTGTCAAAATAGATTTAAAAACTATACAGGGTGTCCGGAAACTTCGTTCGTATACTTTAAGGGGATATTCTACATATGAAAATATGAAAAAAAGTTCATATAAATGTAGGTCCTTAAATGACTGATAAGGAAGCTTTGGCCGTCCAAAGGTGACGTTCTTACTTCTTAGGTGGCTTAGTTTATTTATTCCTAATTTTTTTACACGACACATTTAAAAAATTTTACCCAAAAATTATAATTCCAGTGATTTTTCTACACAAAGAAGGTATTCTTAAAAAAAGTTATTGGACCAATGATTTAGGAGAAAAATCGATTTATTTAAATCATTGCATAAACTATTATCGAATTGTGTTTAAACTAAAACATCAAAGTAGTCTTATGGCAAATACAAATTTGAAGTAAAAAACATCAAGAAGCCCATGGTTAGCGTTAAAATAAATTGACAATGACAATAATTAAGTCAAAACGTTGTTTTATTGTCATTTTTAAACAAAATAAATTAAGAGTTGTTGGTTTAACAAGAATAATCTGAAAAAAGTAGAAAAGTTACAACAAATGTTGAAAATGGTTTCCATTCATATCAATACAACCAACTAAACGATTTCTCATTGATGTTCGTACTCTTGCGAAAACTCCTTCCTTGTTACGAATTTCCTCGCAACAATAAATAACACGTTGTTTCAATTGTTGTACATTTTCAACAGGCACTGAATATACCAGAGACTTTAGATATCCCCAAAGAAAGTAATCCAATCGATTGAGATAAGGTGAACGGGGAGGCCAGGCAATGGGCCCACCTCGGCCTATCCATCGGTCTGGATATGTTTGATTTAAATGATCTCGAATCAATCTACTAAAATGAGGTGGAGCAACATCGTGCATAAAATAGTTTGTAAGTCTTTGCTGGTACGGCACATCTTCAAGTAGAACAGGCAAAGAGTCTTGTAAAAAATCTAAATATGCGGGCCCATCTAAACGTTGAGGCATAATGTATGGTCATATTAATCGATCGCCCAATATACCTGCTCAAACATTAATTGAAAATTTTGTTTGAAATCGACTTTCGAAAATTGCGTGGGGATTTTCTTCTGCCCATACATGGTTATTATGAAAATTTACGATGCCTTCACGGGTAAACCCTGCTTCGTCAGTAAACAAGACTTTATGTAGAAAAAAACGGTCTTGATGACATTTTCTCTACATCCACTGACAAAACTCTGCACGAGGAAGTAGGTCTTGAGGCTTAAGCGCCTGAACTCTTTGTATATGGTATGGATAAAGAAGTTGTTCATGCAAAATTTCCCATGTTGTACTCTTAGAGATACCCTCTTGTACGGCAATTCTTCTTGTGCTTATACCCGGATTGGCTGCAACGCATTTGAGCACTCTTTCTTCTGCTTGCGGAGTCATAGTAGTACGGCTTCTCCCAGTTTCATTCATATTTGGCATAAAATTTTCTCTTAATCGTTGATGTAAATTAATAAATAATTTCTCACAAGGAATTTGACGGTTTGGAAAATATTCTTGATACAACCTGCGAGCTTCTCGAGCACAACCATTACATAGTATGTATATCAGCTAACTCAGCAAATGAATAACCTGCCATTTTTTAAAATTTGCACCTTAATTAATCAAAAACACTTTGCGCTTGATCAATGATTACTACAATAAATCACAAAAACGTTATTGTCGATTTATTTCAACGCTAACCATGGGCTTCTTGATGTTTTTTTACTTCAAATTTGTATTTGCCATAAGACTACTTTGATGTTTTGGTTTAGACACAATTCAATAATAGTTTATGCAATGATTTAAATAAATCGATTTTTCTCCTAAATCATTCGTCCAATAATTTTTTTTAAGAATACCTTTTTTGTGTAGAAAAATCACTGGAATTATAATTTTTGGGTACATTTTTTTAAATGTGTCGTGTAAAAAAATTAGAAATAAATGAACTAAGCCACCTAAGAATTAAGAACGTCCCTGACTAAATTTCATAAGAACTTTCAATATCATAAACTAGCAATTGTTAATATTAGTTTGTGTGCCAAAAAGCACACCGGTACCTTAAGCGGTTGCATAGATATAAAATAGAAACTAATCTTTAGAGGCCGCCTTTGGACGGCCATAGCTTCCTTATAAGTCGTTTAAGGACCTACCTATATGAACTTTTTTTCATATTTTCATATGTAGAATATCCCCTTAAAGTATACGAACGAAGTTTCCGGACACCCTGTATAATATTATAATTATCCAAACCTTTAAAGGATTCCTTTTTATGGTAGCCAATTTATATTTAAAAAAAAACTTGTATTGCATGATTTTCCTTAGTGTGTCGGTCTTCTAATACGTACAGAAAAGTATTTTTAACATGGACGCTGTTAACTAAACTTTACTCGTTTATAGCAAACTACATTTATATAACCATGAGGCAAGTGGGCCAATAACCGGCTAAAATGAGCGAAAAGTTTTCTCATAAATACAGTTAATAGTTTACCTAGAGTTTCCCGGTAGTAGAAAAATAGCCTAATTGCCCGAAATAACACAACTATTGCAGTTAGTAGTTCGGGAAAGTATTGTTGAGAATACAGTATATGTATTTAATTTGATAGAAATTTTCAGACCTACAATTTTCAGCCAATAAAAAGCTCTCACTTCGTTACTATAGCAACCACAAAAATTTATGGAAGTTTTTCCACCATCAGCGATAGTTTTTCTGTCAAACGTAACATCCATCTATTGTTTATAATAACTATGTGTTTAACATTAATAATAATAATCGAAACAATATTAATAATATTTAATTTAGTGATGCTATTTTCTCTTTTTTGGAACAGCTGTATCAGAGACTAAATGATGGAGACGTCGCCGCAGCGGTGTTCTGTGATCTGTCAAAAGCTTTTGATTGTGTGAATCACGAGGTGCTGCTGGGCAAACTTGAAGTCTATGGCTTCAGGGGTACTGCTCTAGCTTGGTTTAGATCTTACCTTTCAGACAGATACCAAACAGTTTATTTTAAGGATAAGGAATCAGGAAGAATGAGGATTTCATCAGGCGTGCCGCAGGGTTCTGTTCTGGGTCCGTTACCGTTTTTATTATATGTTAACGATTTACCGAGACTGGATATATCTGGTAGACTGACAATATTTGCGGATGATACAACGATTCTCTGGCAGGACTCTGACGTGACTCAATTGGAGGAAACTATTATTCTCGACATTATAAAGATTAAAGAATGGTGTGCCTAGAATTTTCTGTCGCTCAATGTTTCTAAAACGAACTTGCTTTCTTTTAGGTGTCACATTCATAGTGTTGGACCGGAGTCTTATAGGGTGGATAATTCGTCAATAAACAAATTTCTGGGGCTTTATATCGACGATAAATTAAAGTTTGAACGTCACATAATTAACCTAAATGCCAGAATATCTAGTGGATGCTATGCTTTAAGGGTTGTATCTCGAGAGTTGGGAGAGTTTATTGCGAGGAATGTGTATTTTGCACTTATAGAGAGCCACCTTCGATACGGGTTGTGTTTCTGGGGATCTTGCTCTCAGCACCTTTTCAGATCGGTATTTGTTTTGCAGAAAAGAGCAGTAAGGTGCATTTGTCATGTGGGTCGCAGAACATCCTGTAGACCTCATTTTATAAATTTAAAGATTTTAACCTTGGCTTCTCTTTTTATTCTCGAAACAGCGTGTCTTATGCACAAAAAGTTTAAAGTTGAAATTCAAACTTCCTCAGCAACTGCCACAAGAAGCAAGCATACCATAGCTCTACCCATTTCTTCTGCCTTAACAAAGAATTCTCTCTTATATAACAGCAAGAAATTATTTAATCATCTGACCCTTCGTATACGGAACATTATTTGCGGCAAGAAATTTCGGAGAGAGCTGAAAAAGTTGTTAATTGAGAAAGCCTTCTATTCGATGACCGAATATTTTGAGGTATCCTTAACTTAAAGTAGGTGTATATTCTGTTGTATTTGTACGGTGTTATTAATTTGATTACGTCGACTGTTGTGTGTGTTGTGTGGCGCTGGTTGAAACTAAACGGCCAGCTTCCAGCTGCCAGCTGTTATATTGAGGAATTTTAAGTGTAGTTGTGTTCTGACTTTTAAAATGTTTGTACCAAATTAATTTAAGACTTTTTATATAATTTTACGTGAAATTTAAACAATGCTTTGTCAATGAGAGTATATTCTTGTAATAATAAAGCTGTATTTGAATTTGAATTTGAATATAAGTTTAATAAGTCTTTGATCTTAATATACCTAGCTCAATAAATACTTTCAAGGCCTGTTTATAATATTATTATGCTGTCTCTTTTTCCCTTGTGTATAGATATCTATATTTTACAAATAATTCTCTGGATACTTTTGGCGTAAATGAAACATCTTCCAAGAATTTTAATTACATGAACTAACTAAAGACAATTTAACAGAATCTTAAGTAATGCATTTTGATTTAAGTTTTGCTACTAAAATTTACCGATAATTAATTTTTTGCAAATAGGTATCCTTTATAACAGGGCCATTTTTTCCCTTTATAATAATTATATTGCATATCTATATATACCCAAAAAATATGTTCCAGGATTTTAGTAGTATATAAAAACAATATTTGTTCATTAAAAATAATGTATTCTATTAGCTTATAACAAATTTGTATTACTATAGTGAATGAAAGGCTGTATTTCTATAATTTTTGTTTGTTATGTGTCTATATTTTGCAAAGAATTCCTTAAATATTTATCTGTTTGTCAGGCACAGAGCCAACTTGGTATTTCTTGTTTCCTACTGGAATTTCTAACGGAAAAACCTACAATAAGATGAAACTTTATCGGAAAACATATTTTTTGATGGACTATCTTGACATATTATGTCAATTAATTCTACCTCTAAGGTGTTTATAAACGCAAAGTCCATGGAGAGGTTCTGTGAGCGCTGGTAACAATCTGTATGAAATAAAAATAATTTTTTTAATATATAATGATGATGAATCTATATTTTCTTGTATTATTCTCATGAATAAAGCTGGAAGAAAAAGTACATTTTTATAGGAAGGGAAAAAAATAATGTAAGAAAGCTTCAAAGAAAATTAATTTGTAATAAATTTTGATTTTATATAAAGTTCTAAGCTTGTTTCTGCCCAATCTATTAAATTCCTAATTATTGATCATACCTGTTATAGTAAACAGCACGAATTATCTCGTTAATACGTTTAGCATAATCTTTCGGTTTAAGGTGCTGTACTCTCTGTACATGCAGGGCCGATCCTAAGGTGTCGGCCGCCCGCGTGCAAAGACCTATTATGCCGCCCTCTGAAGAATTTTTCCTATTTATAGTAATACTTAACGTTGACGTTATGAACTCATCTACATGTACATAAGAGTAAAAAGTTAAACATTAATAAAAATGCAAACTACAAATAAAATTTTACGGGAGACTTTATTTTTGGGCCAGCTAATATGTTATATTAGCGACACCTTTTTTTTTTTTACTTTAACAAAATAATAAACCAACAAAAATATTACTTTTGAAACAAAAATAGACATTTTATAATTATAAATGTAAAACAACTTACAGTATTGACCTGAAAATATAAAATAACAAAAAGTACTAAAGCATAAATCTCGCGAAACGAAAAGTATATAAATTAGTCCTTCCTCGAAGACTACCTAATAATTAACTATAAAATAATTTTTCTGACTTTCTGAGAAGCAAATTTGTCAATAATTGCGGTGAGATCAATTTTTTCAGAGATTTCGGATTTAATAGAGATGATGGCCAAATCTGAAAGTCTTTCTTGTGTCATATTATTTCTTAATTAATTTTTAATAATTTTTAATTTACTGAAACTTCTTTCACCTGAAGTCACAGAAACAGGTAAGGTTAAAAAAATCCTTATTGCTAGAGCAAAATTTGGAAAACAGGGAATGAGATCATTTTTGACTAAAATTTCTAATATCTTAATTGGCTGTTTTTTACCTGGAAAAATATCTCTAAATGAAATTATTTCATTAAAGAGTTGTATACCGTCTATATCTTTTACAATAGTTCCTTCCTCCTGTACCTGTAACTTATTATCTAAGTCCATGCAGGCTTTCATGAGGTCATCATTAGAAATGGTGTGAAACTCGTACAGAAAGCAGAATATTGAATAGCACTCAGATAATAAGGTACATCTTTCATTTATCGAAGAGAAGAACTGCAAAATAAAAAGCAATCTTGAATTGCAGGAAGGGATTTAAAACATCACTGCCCTCGTAATCAAATAAACTAACTTTTTTTCTGAGCTTCGAGATGGGAAATTCGGGATCAATACCTAAATCTCTAGCAAGTTTAGTGTTGTTGCTGAATCGACAAATATTTTAAAATTATCGTCAGATCTTTGGGAAACTAAATATTTTTTAAGATTATCTAAGCCTTTAATGCATTCCGCGATGTTTAATTTAGGATTTTGAAGCATTTTACTCAACACATCAATTCTGGATAATAAATCATGCCAAATTAAAATTGAACACAAAAACTTAAATGTTTCAAGACTTTTAATTACTGATTTAGCACCCATTTTTGTTTTCGTGTCTCTGGTGGTATCTTCAATTAATGCCTTTAATGCGGTAATAATGTTTTTTAGCTCTAATTTTAGAGGTCTAATAGCATTGATACGACTTTCCCATCTTGTTTCACTTAACGGTTTTAAAGTAAGAGTTTTCACGTGTTTTTTGAGTAAATCCCATAGATATGGGAACGCAGAAAAGTAATTATATACCTCTTGTACCACATCAAAAAAACTAGAAATTTCACCACTGGCGCTGGCTGGTTTGATTGAAAATCTTTAATAAATAAATCCATTTGAAATAATTCACAAAAATATTGTTTTCTTCTTCGACGTTAATTTAAAGTTATCTTTTATAGTTTGATAAATATCACTTTATCTTTATTTCGAGAAATTCGTAAAAAGTTTTGCTTGATTGACAGAACTATCTTCGGCCTACGGCCGCCCCTTGTTTTGGCCGCCCGCGTGCAGTGCACGCGCTGCACACCTGCTAGGATCGGCCCTGTGTACATGGTATTGCCTTGTTCATGAAGTGTGTTTAATACTTTTTTTTGTGGAATGCCCTATTGAGTACCAATTCTTCGTGAGCTGGTCGTTGCATTTTCTTCTACTAAATACAGAATATTTTTCTCCACGACCATTACTGAATGCAATAATTCCAAAATCATTTTTGATAATAGAATGTAAAAATTCTCGCTCTTCAGTTGGAATATTTATTCTGAAACACTTGCTTCTTATGCGTTTTGCGTGTATTTTCATTCCATAACAAGATACGGAATGAATATTCTGTAATTGATATAAACGACATAGGTTGCCATGAATTTCGAAACTGTCAGTGTCAGATAAAAATGGCCGCGTTGTAATAATTATTTTCAGACAAATTTTAGTGCAAGTAAAAAAAAGAGTGAAAAATCGGATGAATCAGATATGGAACTGGATGGTCGTGGAGAAAATATAGTCTGCTACTTGGTTAGAATGAAAATTCGATACTCGTGGTTCCTCACGCTCGCTACGCTCGCGTTCGGAATCTTCCACTCGGATCGAATTTTCATTCCAACCTCGTTACAGAATCTACTATTCTCCACGACCATTACTGAATGCAATAATTCCAAAATCATTTTTGATAATAGAATGTAAAAATGCTCGCTCTTCCGTTAGAATATTTATTCTGAAACACTTGATTCTTATGCGTTTTGCGTGTATTTTCATTCCATAACAAGATACAGAATGAATATTCTGTAATTGATATAAACGACATAGGTTGCCATGAATTTCGAAACTGTCAGTGTCAGATAAAAACGGCCGCGTTGTAATAATTATTTTCAGACAAATTTTAGTGCAAGTCAAAAAATGAGTGAAAAATCGGATGAATCAGATATGGAACTGGATGGTCGTGGAGAAAATATAGTCTGCTACTCGGTTAGAATGAAAATTCGATACTCGTGGTTCCTCACGCTCGGATCGAATTTTCATTCCAACCTCGTTACATAATCTACTATTCCTAAACCTCGTCAAGTAGCTCGTTCAGATGTTATGTTGGCACTGGGAAGCTTACTATTCTCGCACAAATTGTTAAAAACTCTGATAAACACGTTTCTAGTCGGATGTATGTGATGTGGAAATACTGTTGACGATATTCTACAACAGCATCTGTAGCACTTCCATTATAGAAACCATAAATAAACACCATATTTGCAGATTCTAAATTTGAATAAGTATTTGGCATTTTGTAACACTTTAATCACTCAAACTTAAAAATAAACGTTTAATTACTGCCACAATACACAGACACATAGCGTAAAAATTTTGATAAAAGTGGAACGTAAAAAAAAATTGATATTGCGCTATAACTTGAAAACAAATGAATATCGGATAAAAACATATGGGTTTTTTTTACATTGTTTTCGCGTATAATACACTCCTGAAATTTGATCCGTTCATCCCGACTCACCCTGTATAAGCCATCTTCAGAGCGTAGAGATTATGAAAATTTACATACAGATCCACATGGCGAGACGCACCCAGTCAACACACAAATAAATAACATTAAAAAATAAAATTACGTCAACACCATGATTTTAATTTTTAAAAATACGGACGTGTAAAGAAACGAAAGGTACTCTTTACTTTTCCAAAATATTTTTCAAGGCTTCTTGCACTTGCACGCCACTAGCCTTGTGGCTTATTATGCAACCAAGTCTTGTTGGAATTTTTTTTTTCTGTAAGGACCAACTTTGGCGTTTTGTAGGTTGTCGCCCCGTTCAATAGTTCCGAAGATTTTGAACTTTGCAGGTACGGTACTTCGCAGTTATAATATACAGTATGTCTCTGTAAGTTTGCATCATATGGAAAACTTTTTTATTATTCATTTTACGAAAAAAAGTTATTCCTCATAAAAAGCTCTGCATAGTCTAAAACCTAAATTGCAACCATCAAATATCGAAATTTTCCAGTCATATACGAGGTTTGTCAAAAAATGTGAATTTTTCCCAAGAATGTAAATTTTTCCCAAGAGTAAAGTACCTTTATTTTTGATATTATCAACACGCATTAAATTAATTAAATAATAAAAAAATTAAATAATTAATAATAAATTAATAAAATAATTTTTCAACATAAATGCGTATAATTGCATATTTAGACGTGGTTTTTAGTTCTGATCAACTTTTTTTAACAACAATTTTTGATAATGTCAAAAATAAAGGTACTTTACTCTTGGGAATAATTTACATTCTTGGGAAAAATTCACATTTTTTGACAAACCTCGTATATGACTGGAAAATTTCTATATTTGATGGTTGCATTTTAGGTTTTAGACCATGCAGAGCTTTTTATGAAGAATTACTTTTTTTCGTAAAATGAATAATAAAAAAGTTTTCCATATGATGCAAACTTACGGAGACATACTGTATAATATGAGAGGCGGATTCGTCTTCTTTGCCGCAAAGTCTGCATCCAATGGGTTTGTAAATGATAGTGTCCTATTAACAAGCCAGTAACTTGTTTTAACTGGTTACGAGTTAATTGTGATAGTTTCGAGGGTTACCAATAACGTTCCGTATGTACGTGTATTTGACCAGACTATTCCAGCGAGACAGATATTGTTTTTGTGTGCATCTATCTAATGTTGTTCTAGCTGCCTGTTTTGATATTGTAAGAACGGGTTCAGGGCCCCTGAAATTGAACACATCCAGCTTTCCCAAGTGTATCTGCTTTCTTATTGCCCTTTATTCCCGAGTGTCTAGAAACTCACAGGAGTTCAACCTTGTTGTGCCTAGTTGCTAGGTATTTCAGGTCGCTGAGGCACTCCATTGTGATTTTTAATGTAAATCTGTGGGAGTTCCAAGCCATAAGGCTTTGCTGTCTGACAGGATGTCAATTTTTTGGTAGTGATTCTTTTGTATGCAAGCTTGTATTACATGAACTTCTGCTGGGTATACTATGGCATTCCCAGGGGAATGCTGATGTCCTTTCTACGTCTTTCCCTTAATATACCTGCGCCTGCTCCATTGGCTGTTTTTGATTTATCGGTGTACCAAACTAGGCCTTTTGTCCATATTAACTTTTTTAAGTGTAAAAGAGAAATAATATAGAGAAATTGATGAAAGTTAAAACATACTCAATCAGTCGCAGCTGATCTTAAATGGTTTTGTAACAGGGCCGGATCTACAGCGGGGCAAGTGGGGCGGCGCCCCGGGGCCCCCGGCAGGGGTTGGGAAGAGGAAAATATTCAGCTTTATTCGAATACATTAATACATTGCAATGAAAGATTAAATGATCCGCAACAACGCCTCCGAGTAAACATTTTCTACCCGATACAATATCATCGCAACTCGAATCTAGGTTTGTTGGTATGAAAAATGTTCTGAATACTTATAAAATCCTGCAACCTCAATATCTCACAAATTCATCGAAAAGCGAGTTGGAGCAAGAAGTTGATCTGTTTTCCAAAACTTTCTCACACGATGTGTCACCTTCTTTTCTTCTTAATTGCTTACTGTATGGTCGACATTTTCGGAAGAGATAAGTTTAATAAAAGATGTTAAAGAGTTAGCCGTTTCTTGATTATTCAGAATGCGTCGTTGTCGTCCAGTTATCCAGATGTGTGCACATCAGCACTTCTGATGTTTCCTACTGTCCCTGTCACTACTGCGAAAGCTGAACGGACTTTATTCAAATTAAAGTTAATAAAAAACTACTTGCGTACCTCAATGGGACAAAATAGACTCAGTAATTTAGCGCTACTGTCCATTGAAAATCGAAGAGCGCGCGAAATTTACTTTAATAAAGTGATAAACGAATTTTCCACTATAAAATCTAGAAAGAATTGTTTTTAGTTGTAAGTTCTTGCGTTTGTAACAAAATATCATGAGAGCGCGATGTTTACGTAGATTCTATGTGTAGAAGATTGCCAGATTATAGTATAATAGCTGTTCCAACAAGTTGGTATAAGATGCAATAAATATCTACATTAACAAAATACTGTTATTCTTACCCGACATTAATACTGTGGTATTACCAACAGTAATTTCAATAAGGGGCCCCAAAATTTGTTTTGCCCCGGGGCCTATTCAGCTCTAGCTCCGGCCCTGTTTTGTAAAGTTGTAGATCTAGAAAGAGTTCGTCGTTGATTAGGTTCGTGGCACTTGTGTGCACTGTGCCCAAATGAACCTTAAATATACATATTTATTTTATGTTCTTTTATGTTTGTGGGCAAGTCATTATAAATTTTGATTTCATTATAGAGCAGCGATAACACTCCAAAATTTAACAATAATTTAGACATAATTTTTTCTGTATAGGAAGAAACATCTTTACATTTTTTTTTTTGGTTCATGCCGAATATAAAATATTTTTTAGAATAATTAAAGTTTAACAAAAATGATTTAACAAAATCTATTATTTATATTAACAATCTGCATTGTTTGTAATTCATTCGAAAGTAAACCTTGCTTGTTTATTATTTTTGCATAGCTTATAGATAGAAACAAAACAAACTTCCAATAACTCAAATAGATTATCGGCAATGCATATTTGATTATAAATCTATTGACACCATAATATGTTAACATAAAAACAAATAAAATAAATATTTTTAACTACATACTATATAAAGGATGTTTCACGGTAGATGGAACGTTAGACATTTATGAAAAACGGATGATACGTTGTTTTTTTTTTTAATTTGGTTGCTCCGATAAACGACTATAGTTTTAAAATATTTTATTATAGGTACAGGCTGTCCGCGAATAGGGTTTACAATAGCACAAATGAATGAAAAATATAATTTTTTTTTCAATCGACCGGAAAGCAAGCACTTTCTAGACAATTTTTTGATCGGAAAATATCACTTTGCTGGTCTAGACCGGAAAGTAATGAAAAATTGACCGGTAAAGTACTTTACCGGTCAATTTTTGTTGCGTTCCGCTCCCAATTTAAAAAAATTAACCAAACTCATTTATAAGTAGGCTTTGACATGTTTATCTTTTCTTGCTTCCATAGTAACGAACTGTCAGGTACGATATTGACTTTGATAAATAAACTTTTGTGGCTTTATAAAATTGTGTGGAAGACTTTAGATATGGAACTTAATTTGGATTGGGAAGAAAATGACGTTCCAGTTGAAATAACAGAGGCAGCTGCTAGAGCTACAGACGATTTGTTGCCGCATAAGTCCAGAGTGCGGTATGAAAAAACGTTTAGCGTCTTTAAAAATTGGTGTAGAGAAAAAAATGTCAGAAATGTTTCTGAGGATGTTTTGTTAGCTTATTTTGCTGAAAAATCCGAAAAATTAAAATCATCTACACTGTGGAGCTTGTACTCAATGATCAAATCTATGTTAAATTTAAAAGAAAACATTGATATAAGCAAATATTATAAACTGATAGCATTCATAAAGAGAAAATCTGTTGGATACATTCCCCAAAAATCGAACGTACTTACCAGAGAAGACATTGACAAATTTTTGCTGGAAGCCCCTGATAATGATTATCTTTTAATCAAAGTAAGTACTTAAATACATAATACGAGTTTTCTTAAAGTTCTTCTTTTCTTATATTGTGTTTAAAAAAAATATATTTAAACTATTTCTTATTTTTTTTAGCTTTTACTAATAATGGGTTCGGCTGGAGCGTGTCGCCGTGAAGAATTGACCAATATGACAATTGACGATGTTAAAGATAACGAATCGATGTTGGCGGTAAAAATTCCAAATACAAAAACATACCAACCCAGGTCATTTATAGTTGTTGGGGAACGAAACCTAAATATATATAGAAAATATATTTCTTTACGTCCGCCTAGTGTTCCACATCGCAGGCTATTTCTTTTCTATAATAAAGGAAAATGCACTATTCAACCAGTAGGTTTGCATTCAGTAGGAAAAGCGCCATCAAAAATAGCATCCTATTTGGGATTACCAAACCCAGAGCAATTTACAGGGCACTGTTTTCGACGTAGTTCGGCGACACTGTTAGTTGAAGGTGGAGGCGATATCCTTAATTTAAAACGACATGGCGGCTGGAAATCATCCCAAGTTGCCGAAGGCTACATTGAACAGTCTCTACAAAATAAGATTGATATAGCCAGTAGAATTCAGGTAGCCGGAGGATCAAAAGTGGATATAACTTCACAAACATCCTATAAAGATGAATCAAAAAATTTCCCGTCATGTCTACAATTTAATACACCACAAAATTGTACTTTCAATATAACAATTAACAAATAGATATTAATAGATAAAATAGAATTAAGAACATTTGTACCAAATTGTATTTATTATTAAACATAATTTTCCCAACTATTAGAGTTTTCTGCTAAAACTATACCCATATAGTAAGCTATTATTAACGTTTTCTCGCACGCCACTGGTGTCTTGTGTCGATTGTAAAAAAAATATTGTACGTCACTCAACCGAAAAGTACGTTAACAGGACTCGCAGGCTCCCAGGACTCGCCTGGCGGCTCGCCCTGGAAATTGCCTGCTTCGTCCTGTAAAATAGTACTTTCCGGTCTTGTAACGTAATATACTATTTCGGGTAAAAATCATTCTTGATAAAAAGTTTTGCTTGTAAAAAAATGCAATTCACGAAGAGCAAAATTTGATTTTTTATACAGGGTTCGCCAAAACTTCAAGAACATAATTTTTCTTCAAGAGTAAACTACCTTTATTTTTCATTTTTGACCAAAATGCCCATTAGAAAACTTATTTAGAATAAAGTTTGTAATTTAATCCGAGATGTAAAATAAATCTTCGATTCTTTTAGTTTGTTTAATTTTTAGAGGTAAAAGAATTTTTTTTTTGGATTAGTGGTCGAAATACATAGGTACATTATTAATGACAGAGGAATATCAAAAAATTTCAAAAACTGATTTTTGGTGTTACCAGAAATATGTATTTTTAATTTCACAAATGAAATGACCCCGGAATTAACACAAAAAATCTTAAAATAACAACCAATAATAATTTCATAATTTGCTATTCAAACACTACCCCTCCATATTAAACACATATTTCCCATTATGAAAATCGAGTCTAATAAAATTTTATATTTTTTTCATTGAGCAGCAAAATTTCCATTTACCTCTAAAAATTAAAAAAACTAAAAAAATTTAAGATTTCTTTTGAATCTCGGATTTAAAATTACAAACGTTATTCTAAATAAGTTGTTTAATTAGCATTTTGGTCAAAAATTAAAAATAAAGGTAGTCTTGGAGAAAAATCATGTTTTTGAAGTTTTGGCGAACCCTGTATAAAAAACCAAAATTTTCACTTCGTTAATTGCATTTTTTTACAAGCAAAGCTTTTTATAAACAATGACTTTTTCCCAAAAAATGAAATTTTTCATCCATTTGTGATATTGTCAACCCTATCCGCGGACAGTATAATATATTTATAATTATTTATTTATATTAATTTATTTTTATTTTATTTTAACGAATACATGACTTTTAATAAATCTGTTTTTTCCAAACTCTAAAACATTACTAAGTTGAAGTTTTGCGCACGTTTAAAAATGCCTTTACATACAGGGTGGCCCTTTAGTGTGACAAAGTACAATAGCTCCGTTACTATTTCCAATACATTAAAAATATTAATACAAAAGTTGAAGGGCAGTAAGTGACTTATAATGTAAAATTATTTTTAACTCTATAGGGTGGCTCAAAAAAGCGGAACAAGAAAAAATGAACTTTTTTCAAATGGAACACCCTGTATATTTTTACATTTTTAAATTCCACATAAAATTACAATTATTTTTTATTAAATACATTATTAGTCTATACTTTATAGTTTCCGAGATATTGACTCTCGAAAAGTGACATTTTTGAACTTTGACAGCTTCTAACTTTCTAACAGTACGTCTTAGAGCAAAACGGTTTACATGTCCCTATCTTCAATTTTTATTATCTTCCCAAAAAAATCAACTTCCAGTTAAACCGGAACAACTATATTTCCTGCTTTCTAGTAACATCCGGTTTAACCGGAAGTTGATTTTTTTAGGAAGATAATAAAAATTGAAGATAGGGACATGTAAGCCGTTTTGCTCTAAGACGTACTGTTAGAAAGTTAGAAGCTGTCAAAGTTCAAAAATGTCACTTTTCGAAAGTCAATATCTCGGAAACTATAAAGTATAGACTAATAATGTATTTAATAAAAAATAACTGTAATTTTATGCGGAATTTAAAAATGTAAAAATATACAGGGTGTTCCATTTGAAAAAAGTACATTTTTTCTTGTTCCGCTTTTTTGAGCCACCCTATAGAGTTAAAAATAATTTTACGTTATAAGTCACTTACTGCCCTTCAACTTTTGTATTAATATTTTCAATGTATTTGAAATAGTAACGGAGCTATTGTACTTTGCCACACTAAAGGGCCACCCTGTATTTAATTTTTTGGTCATATTATTATGCTGATGAGTACAAAAACTTGGGTATCATATTCGATAGAAAATTAAGATTTAGAAGTCTCAAGTGTGACTCAGAGGGCGTACTGTTTGCTGCGTAATCTATATAGAAATCGACATAATATACTTAATGTAATCGGCGTTGTGGTCTAGTGGTCAGTGCAGCGGCCTCTCAGATCGAAGGTCCGGGTTGGTTCCCCGGTGCCGGCAAAAAAAACGTCGATGTTAAATTTGGAATTTGGTTTAAGAGGTGCGCCGTCTTTCGGAAGAGACGTTAAACTGTGGGTCCCGTGTCATGGATGGCACGTTAAAGAACCCTACCCTCGACAAAGAGGGATTCGGCAAAATTACCAGATAGTGTGTGACAAATTCCCTGCCAAACAGCTATGTGAGTCATTAGTACTTTCTCACTGCAACTACTGCAATTTTGTGTATGTATGGCCCATGTCTAGATATTTGTACAAAATATAAATTGCAAAAATACAAAATGCTTGTGTTAGATTCATTTTTGATTTAAGAGTCAGGGATCATGTCAGTCCAAAAATAAAAAAACTACGGTAGTTAAAAATTAAAGACCGTGAAAAACTACATTTGGGGTGTGGGGGGGGTGGGGAATTCCTAGATATTTGCGCGAAAGGCTGGTCCTTCGAAGTTCTTTGCATCAGCGCGATATCAGGTTTAAGGGCCGTTTTTAAATACCCAAGCATGGTACAAGTTTGTTTAAACAATCGTTGCATCTGCCAAAAATAAGTCTCAGTTTTCCTTTAGAACTACCTATAAAAATATTTTGCTTCAAAAATACTGATTAGTTTTCCCGGCTTTTTTTCTGTTCCTCTGTGGTATTAAATCACCCAGGTTTTGGCTACTTGTGAGATATATCATTATGGATGTTTGATGGTTTTTGTTATTTAACATTTCATTTAAGTATAAATATCATTGAATGTATATACAGGGTGTTTCAGAATAAGATGCTGATCCATAACGGTGTGAATCCTTAGGTGATTTTAAGAAGAAAAGTTCATATTAATATATATCCTTAACCTATCAACTTTTGAATTACAGGGCGTTAAATTTTAAGAAAAAAATCGTTTTTCTATCATAACTTTAAAAACTTTTTAACTATTTTTATGAATTTTTCACACATGCCCTCTAAGCATCAATAGCCATTTTCTGGTGTAGAAAAATTTTAAAATTTTTTAACCAGTGGCGTCCTGAAAGGGTTTGGACTAGACATTTTGGAAAAATATTATGTACGCCACGGCTTTTTCTCAAGATAAAAATTATTTATAAAATACTCATTTATTTTAGGCCAAATTTATTTTCTTGCCTTTTTATCGTGTGACAAACAGTTTCCGACAAAAAAAATAAAAAGCATTAAATGCGCTCTCTCTATGTGCCTATGGTTTATTTTTAACAATAAATTAAAACAACTAACATTAAATAACGTGTGAACAAAAACGAAAATAATTTAGATTTGCTGTTGAAAGTGGCCACCACCTGCAAGATTGCATGCTTCAGCTCTTCTCCTCATTGAGTCTCGTACCCTTTGAAAAATTCCTGGAGTATTCCTGATAGTGTCAAAACAAACTATAGGCACATAGCGAATGCGCATTTAAGGTTTTTATTTTTTTGGTCGGAAACTGTTTGTCGGACGATAAAAAGGCAAGATATTAAATTTGGCCTAAAATGAATGAGTATTTTAAAAATAATTTTTATCTTTAGAAAAAGCAGTGGCGTACATAATATTTTTCCAAAATGTCTAGTCCAAACCCTTTCAGGACGCCACTGGTT
Source organism: Polydrusus pterygomalis (assembly GCA_963969555.1). Taxonomy (NCBI): domain Eukaryota; kingdom Metazoa; phylum Arthropoda; class Insecta; order Coleoptera; family Curculionidae; genus Polydrusus; species Polydrusus pterygomalis. The sequence continues at coordinate 145,008,837 of OZ018375.1, forward strand.
AAAATTTTTAAAAAAATTTCTCCACCAAAAAATGGCTATTGATGCTTAGAGGGCATGTGTGAAAAACTCATAAAAATAGCTAGAAAGTTTTTAAAGTTATGATAGAAAAACAATTTTTTTCTTAAAACCTTAACGCCCTGTAGTTCGAAAGTTGATAGGTTAAGGATATAAGTTAATTTGAACTTTTCTTCTTAAAATCACCTAAGGATTCACACCGTTAAGGATCAGCATCTTATTCTGAAACACCCTGTATATAGTTATATTATATCCAACATGAGTTGTAACTTATTTTGTTATATTTATAAAAAAAATTTATGCTCGGTTGAAAGCAACTCTGCTGAAATTCGCCAAGATAAAAATAAAGACCTTTTATTATTATTAATAAAATTATTATTATATCTTAGTTCAAGCGTACAGAGTGCTCCAGAAATATATTATATAAATAGGGGAGAGTGGGCATGAAAGAGTCGTTTTTTCCTTTAATAAAAAATCTACTGTTTATTTCTTTTTTCAAAAATCACCGAGTAAACTGCTGAATAATATAGTTATTTACGAATAAATTTAGGTAGTAATAAGTCAAAGATTTGAACAAAAAAATATTTTATTTTAAATCTCAAAAAAACTGTTTTTTGGCTTTTTCATAACATGTTAGTAATGAAAGAGCCGTAGACTGTTTTGAAAGAGCCACCAGCATTAAAGCGATATTAAACAACATTATAATTTTTTTTTTAAATAAAAGTTGTTAAGCTAGCAAAATGTAAATTTATGTCCTTAAGAAAAAAGCCATTTTAAGTGCTATATTCCTGGGAATAACTGAGGTAAGCCGGGTGTTAATATAAACGAACCGTTTTACTACTAACTAATTTATTGTAAACCCAGAAAATAACTACAACTTTGTTTTAGTACATAATTGTAAAATTATTATTATTAAAATAACACAATAAAAAAGTCAATTTTAAAAGCATGAGTTGCAAAAAAATTAAGGCTTCCCTTTTGACCGCAAGATTCATGCACCCATTCGCTGCATAATTTACATTGGTACCAATCCTCTACACTTTTGTCATAATCTTCACCACAACATTTACAAATATGTTTAACATTGCTCTGGACACCACTAATACTGGAGGCCTTTTTTGGCTTTTTGTTATCGCAAATAAATCGCTTTTTTGACATGGAGATATTTTTATTGGACACTGACTGCAGATCATTTAATGCGTCATTACTATCATCATGAAGTGACATCGTTCATCGTTCCATCGCTTAGAATCAGAGGAAACTCTTAGCGATTTGATCGACGTCTTTGTTTTTATTTTCTGTAATATTGATTGTAAAGAGCCGGCTCTTTCATAGCACATCGCTGCGGCTCTTTCAATGCAAGTGTATTTAGGAAACATAACCTACCATAACATAACTATTTTGGTTGAAATGAAGTTCATGCATGCTATAATATCAAAGCCAATACTTACAAATAATTGTTATAATACTAGAAGTGTATTTCACAGAACCTGCGAAACCAAAAATTGAATAATACACAGCGCAATTTATTTTTAATAGCTTAAGCGAATCAACCTGTCGGTACTATTAATTTGTTCACTCGCCTATTCATTTGACACTTTTGTGGATGAACGACTACTAGGGTTGCTACAAAATACTGATTGTACTAAATCAAAATTTGCTGCGGTTTTAGTACAATGGCGGACGGCTCTTTCATAGCACGGCTCTTTCATGCCCACTCTCTCCTATATTTTTGTAGGTTACTTGAAAAAATTGAGGAAACTCTATTTATTATTTTACAGCTTGTATGGAAAGTTTTCGATTTATAGGCATTTCTTTACCAAATTTCTTAAAACTTGTTGGTTATTATTGTCAACGAGAACCATAAGGAGGCCATAAAAACAATAATTTTATGAAAGGAACAACCACTGTCTACTTCAGATATCATTGGTTTAAAAATAAAATTGAATATATATATTATATAAATAATTTTACATTTATCTTTTTAATGCATAAATTATCACGATAACAACAAAATGTCGTTTCAAATCTACCTGATGGGTGCCCTGACTTGAGTATACGAGTCCTGAGGTCTATTAGATACGATGCGAACATGTTATAACACGTTTACATTACACTGATGCAATCCCCAAACTCAGTCCATGTTTAGGTAATGACCTGTAATATAACCTAATTAATTCACATCTGGCTGATATATCCATGTAATAGAGCTAGCTTCATGTCCCTGTGGGATCAAAAAATTTATGACTTTCATTAATATTTATCAGAGCTTTATAGGAATATATTTTCCGGTTTAAAAATATATTTTTAGCCTCGCACTAGTGGAACTCTTAAATTTATGCAATTTTAAATTACATCGTAATTTATAGGGTTATTGTATCTGGTGTAATTTAATAAAAATTTAAACAGGCAAATAGTCCAAAAATTTAGAGCAAATTGAATTTAAAGATTTAGAAAAAATGATAATTCCCCCTCCTTGTTTTTCTGAGAAAAAGTACAGTGCATCTACCGGGTAAGTCAACGATTGCGCGTAGTAATTTTAGGCCTTGAAGATAAGATTTGTCGATAATGAGCTTTTGTATGAAGGTATGGTTGAATATCTGGCACATTTTAGAAATATTTTGAATTATACAGGGTGCGCTTAAACAGTAGGGTGTCATAAGGTTACATTTTTTTAAATGGGACACCCTATATTTGAATACATTTATTAATTCTACGTGTTATTTCATACATTTTTATTAATGGTTTAATATACGAAAAAGTTATAATGTTTAGGATAATTCGACTTATAATGAAAATTTTGCATTTGCAAGCATCTCATTGTTGTGAAAATGCGACTTAAATTTTGACACTAAACGATTCATAATTTTTATACTTATCTACTAAATAAAGTCAAAAATACATATTCACTATGAAATATTTGACATCCCATTTACAGGGTGTTTACTTTCTAGGACCAAAGTCACAAAACTTCTAATTAAAAAATATCACTTTTATTAAATGGAACACCCTATATATTTTTCTGTCTTGGTCTTCATGTGGTGAGCTTCTTTTTTAAGTGCTTCTTCCGAGTTACAGATTGTAATTGCTCTATCCACGAGGGTTTTAACTATGCCATGTTTCGTGCTGTTTGAGTGATTTGATGTAAAATTGAGATACTGACCTGTATGCGTAGGTTTTGAAGGTTGGATGCTGTTGCCATTTTTCTTCGCGTTGACATCTAGAAACGGTAATTGGTTGTTCTCTTCTTTCTCCATGGTAAATTTGATTGTTGGTGTTAAGCTATTAAGGTGATTTAGAAAATCTGTTGTTCGTCATCGGTTCCATTCCAAATAATGAAGGTGTCATCCACATATCTCAGCCACATTTTTGGTTTCTTCTTTGCCTGTTCGATTGCTTTGGATTCAAATCATTCTATGTAAATGTTGGCGGATATAAGGAAGCTGCTGCTATTCACTAGAATCCAGGCTGCTTTAGTAAACCATCATTAGACATATCTGGAAACCTTTGTTAGATAAATGTAATCTTAGGATAAGATCGCGTGCCAACTGAACGCATGACTGCACCCACCTCAGTTATGCTTCGGTGCACCTAGCTAGTATAAGTAGTTACTTTACTTATTTAGTATTCACCTGAAGACGACTGGAGATACTACTTACCGTTGAAACGTTGTGATTTAAAACAAATAAAGACAATAGAAGTCCAAAACTCTTTCATCATTTAAGAAACATCATTGTCTCCAACTTTCAAACAGTCAATCTTTAAATTGTCGAAACAATTATTAAAATATCCAGACGCGGTCACCTACTTAACGATGTCTACTATTTACCATAGGTATCCAAACGGAACATTGTCAGCTACGTAAATACCTTTTTAATAATATGAAGTTAAGCGCCACACCTTTATGTAGAGGGTGTGAACAGGAAGATGAGAGTGTCTAACATATCTTCTGTGACCCTGCTCTCTCATCCAAAAGAAGATCCATGTTCGGTGAGCTAGTATAAATAGTCTTGTAGTTAATTTAATTATTTAGTATTTACCTGAAGACGACTGGAGATACTTACCATTTGAAACGTTGTGATTTAAAGTAAATAAAGACAATGGAAGTCCAAAATTCTTTTATCATTTAATTTAAGGATTGTTGGTTCATCCCATCGTTTTTTAAAACTATTGTGATAGTGGTCTCGTGTTAAATTCGTGATAGCTGATATCGTTAGGGCCAATGTTGGCTCTAAACCAATTAACGTATTAAGCAAGGTTTGCATTATGAAAATAATGGGCTGAACTGTGCAAAAATTGTATCGGCCAGTGATAAAAAAAGTCCTATAATCCAACATCAAAGATGATCTTACTCAGCTAGATGGATTTGAATTTGATATTATTTATTAGTAGCTAACTAGTATTTCAATATTTTCAATTAGCATTTATTATATATTTGAGTATTAACTAACTAAATCAGAAGCAATGAAGCAAATATATTTCTACTTATCTTGATGTTTTTGTCACGTCAAGTGTATTTCCAGTAAGTGCAGTCAAACACAATAGGCTAAAAGCTGCCGATAAGGGCCCTTAAAACACCAAACACTTCAAATTGTTACAAACGATTGGAAATTACAGCTGCTATAGAGTGTAAAGTGTTGACAGAAGTTGACTTGGTTATAATATACGATTAGTGATAAACAGCGCAACTAGCAGTTTCGAAAACATTTTTATGTAGGGACATGAATGCAATTTTTATGATTCAAACTTTCAAGTTTGTGATTGGTTTCCAATTATAAATAATGCTTTTTTCTTGTGGATTCTGGAGCTTAATAATTATATTAGTTGAATTTCTGGAGCTCGAACTGGCACCTTTTACTGATTCTATTCTAACAATTTGAAACTGACCGTCAGTATTGATTGAATTATGCACACGTCATTTATTTTTCGTTTAATAAAAGCGAATTGTCCTTACACGTCTTTAATAGTTTCTTAACCAAGTAGCATTTTTAGACACATTTTGTTAAATGTATCGAAATCTATAATTTGAATTACCTACATATGAAATAAAAAGAAACAATACAAAATAATAGAAGATAATATGATGTCCACGAAAATAGTTTAAAGAGAATATTGTGGCATATCGGACAAGTGTGGAACTATTTTTTATATTGGAATACACAGGGACCCAAGTTTAATGGATAGCCTGGGGCGGGTAGATTACGACGGCCATTTCGTCCTTGTTAGGACTCTATGGGCAGCCATAACCAAAGCAATTCTAAGAACGATGGTAAAATGTACTAAAAGCCTCTTTGCAAAACCAAAGCGGCCATCAATAGACCGTAGCGCCATCCCAGCGGAATTAATTCCAATATAAAAGTCAGTCACAGTGGTAATATCGAAAGGTATAATATGCTAGACATATCGGGTTGTGGTGTCGTTGCTCACCGCCAAACATTTATTTGTATATCCCGGTATGTCTGACATATCGGTTTATGCCACAGTTTCAACTTGTCGGAATTGGTTTTACCACGCGACATGTCAATTTTATTGGTGAAACTGAAGAAGGAAAAACACGATATGTCCAACTAATCTAAATATCTTCGTTATCCGGAAAAAATTTAACTTGAAATGCTACAAGCGAAAAGAATGTTTATTGTAAAATATTTTACTGGACTGGGCCAAGTTACTTTAAATGCAATCTTAATTTTGGCGATATCGCGAACTTTAAAATTCGTTTTCTGAAAAATCACGTATTTTGACATATCGGATTCTGCCTTAGTACCACAGAAATAAACCACGAAGTGCATTAAAATCCAGTATAGGGAACGCTATTTGCGTTTTCACCGAAAACAGCTGCCATTTTGCAGACCAGAAAACAGATCAACGCCGGCACCCACCAGAATGCGCCCAAATCCGTTTAAGTTTTAAACCATAAAATGTTCAGAAGATAATATAATGTCCGCGAAAATTACTTGGATCCATATGTATTTCAATATAAAAATAGTTACACACTTATCCGATATGCCACAATATTCTCTTTTAATACGAACTAATGTGGCCAAAATTCATTTGTCCCAAGTGTATTTTCATTAAATCATGAATAAATTATTTCACTTAGTTATTGCAAAAGAGAAACAATAAGCATTGACGAAATAAATTTTATCATGCAATTTAGTAATGTAGCTTTATATTTTTAACACAATATTTTGCGAAAAAATAAAATTAAAAATATTTTCTAAATTTTATTTATTTTTGAAATTGTATTGGCTAGGAAATAATGTGATATCTTTTCGGCTTTTGAAAAGATGAAGGAATTTATTAAAAACCAATTTTAACAAAATAAAAGTTTTTTTTATCAGGATGGCCTCTAAAACGGGAGATATTGGGGGAGAGATTTTGGTTTAAACTGGTATGGAGTCGACACACAATTCCTAGTATTGGGTTTCTTTAATATTTTGTATAGAAATGGCTATAATTAAGACATTCATTAAATAAATAGAGACACTGCTTCGATAATATATCGAATATAAAACGAAACCAACGTAGTTAAAGTAAAATTAACTAACATAACCTAAAACAAGAAGAACCAACAAGAATATTAGATTAAGGTTACAACACGTTAAATAGGTGTTTTAAAACAAAACAAAAATTAAACATATTTAAAAGTCAAACTAACCTAAAATTAGAATATATTATTATATATTCGAAGTATTTAAAATTTTAAAATACTAATAAAAATTTTTTAAAGTATTTTATTTTATTACAATGTACAGTATTAGTATCTACCTACCTAGATAATACTTTAATCAGTGTTTATAACACTGGTACTAAGGAAACCGACTAGAGCATACTGTACGTACAATTATTGTAACCATTGACACATATTTTAAAACTAAATTATTATATTTTCTTTTTTTTTTCAAGTAAACCTATTCAGCCAAACATAAAAATATACTCTACCATAACAACAGTTTGCATACATTATACTAACGTGGTATTTTAAATTATTTGTAAATGCCTTTAAATAAATAAATAATGTCTTTATTGTACAAAAAAAAAATTACAAAACAATAAGAAAAATAAGAACTTTAAAATTTTTTTTTAGGGTATTTGCTGCAGCATGGCGCAGTCTAGCTGTAAATGGATACTCTACTGAATCACGCATGACAACAACTTATAAAAAAAATACTATCATCAACTACTAATTTCAAACTATAAATTATAAGTAGGACAATACCAAAGTAACGTAAATGCTAATAAGAAAACTTTTGACCAAACATGTTAAAAAGAAACATTGTTTATTCAGCCCTAATTCTAACAACTTGTTAAAATGATGTGCCCAAGTCTCGGTATAGGTTACAATGACACGTAAGCATTCGCCATTGAGTTTTATAAACAAATTTCAAAATTTTGTTTGGCGTTTGCATATTTTTGAAAGCAACTTTGCCACATATGCCCCACACCGATAGGGGTAAATGTATTAAAGAATATGCATAATATATTAAATAAATACTTAATAAAAGCTTTTAAGCCTTAGAAACAGTATGTAAAAAGAGTATTTAAATTTTAACGTTTTGTTTTCTAATTGAAAAACATAACATGGTTTATTTACAACTTTGTTTATTTTTTTCAGGAATCTCTTTTAATACAATGTCCATATCGAGAGGGAAGCTCTCGAAATTATTAAAAATTCTTAAATTAACAAATTTAAAGAGAAACTTTACTTTTAAAATAGAGATTAAAAAGCGAATACAGTATGATTTTTAAAGATGCAATTAAGTCTCATTTTAAATAAGAATATAGATCATTAGGTATTAGACCATTAAATGGAAAACAGGAAAGTGATAAACTGTTCCAGGGCATACACCGCAGGTAAGACTTTATCCTTCACGGCCCAAGATCATCAAAACTTCACCTAACTACTATCTAAATGTCCCAAATTAAATTGGTTATCTAAAGATTTTTTATTTCTTTTATGGGTCTAAACCCCCTGGACCTTTCCTTCTGAATACATACGCCACTGGCATAAACAAGAACACTAAAAGTGAATAAACAATACCGAAAAAGAACAATAGAAAAAATATAATACAATAATTAATACGTCTGGCATTTCAAGATGCAAACTCGTTCATCATTATGATCAATAGTTTTAAAAATTGATTATCAATCGAAATTAGAGCTAAATCCGCTAGCCGTCCTTTCTACATAGAAGTTGATTTTATTATCTGGAAAGGTTTAATTAGATAGTAAAGATCATCCACCAAGAACTGGCTAATAAACTAGGCCAAAAAAAAAACTTCCCACCATACTACGAATACTCATCCCAACCAGTTCTTGAGTCTTCTTAATATGTCTTATACTGAGACAAGCCAATAATAACAGATTGAACAGTAGACCATAACTGTCCGGATATTCTTCTCAAAAAAAGAATAGCAAGAGAGCTTTCTTAATCGATATAGGTTGCCCAGTAACATACAACCTTTTCAAAACCGAAATAGAAAAAAAAACAAGTACTCAAATTTGGCGATAGAGATCATAAATATATTATGGAAGCTTGAAAAATAGATATAATTCCGATACCAACGAACTTATTTTTAAGGTTTTTTGCAGGTATTGGCAGGACTTTATGAATAAAATTGTCATCAGCCTACAACAGAAATCTTGCATTTTTGTATTCTATTCTTTTCAATTTTACGTAACCAAGGCCTATAAATAAGTAGAAGTAGTGTGGCAGAATCAGGCTAGCGCAGAGCATTCTCTTAATTGTTTGATCAAGGATATGTCTATTATTGTATATTAACTTTAGGGAATAATATGCTTTTTTATTAATATTTTTTACGGGTTCTTTAAGGCGCAGCTTCTTATTCAGAACAATATCTATATTTTTTGCTGAATGTACATAAGGAAGATGCATGCCGTTTAGAGAAATATACATTATTTTTAACTATGTCACGATCTTTATTTGCAATACACAATAGTTTGGATTTTGTCCAATTTAATCTGAAATAATAAGTATTAGACAAGGTTTGCAAGTCGGTGTTAATTTGCTGGATCGCCTCCAAGTAGTATTATATAGAGAAGCTAAGATAAAGTTGAGTATTGTTAGTGTATGTAACTGACATGAAGTAGTAGTAGTCGCTAAGCAGGTAGGCCAGTGCGACCTTTCTTGCCAACCCCATTTTACGTCTGCATGAGTAATGTCAGCCAAACGGGACCTATAGTTGTATGTGAGTTCCGAACCACAATTTATTAGCAGATGTTATTCTCAGCACCGTTTTACAGCCCTGTTGTAACACCTCTTGTCCACCCCAGACCTCGACGGGGTCAGCCTATTACGTCTCCGTGGTGCGACTTGACGAAGGATGTTGCTTCAGAGCCCCCTAATCCGTCGGGATCCAGTATCAAAAGTGTCTTCTCTTTACGGGACACCGTCCATATTACCGAATTCTCTGATTCAGGGCGTCCCCCAATTCGTCCGGATCTGTACCAGATATGCATCTCCTTCGTGGTTTACTATCCGCACTGAATCCGTCACTTGGTTCAGGAGAAGCTCAGTTCTCGACAACATGCTAAAGGAACACCTGACCGATGACTGACATAATTAAAAATATTTAGGGACACGATACCCCGATAGCCCGGAGCTGGTTGAAATGATTCAAAATTGTCGCGCCCTAAGAATAAAATTAAATAATTTGATTTTATTTTTGTTTTAATCCCAAAGCAGTTTCTATAATATGATAATACAGGACCAGCGTCCAATTGAGTTTATGTAATTTTATTTAATTATTTATTTTGATTTTAGGTAGATGGGCGGGTAATGTACAGGGTTTTAATTAGCGTCCCGAACTTTTTCCGCCTGCCTGCGGAGCATTCGCTACATACTCGCCAGAAACATGCTTTTTAATTTTTAAATCGACCGTCTAAAAAATTAGGTAAGGACCCTTAAAATCAGTCCACCCACATGCCAGTGACTTGCTCTGGGAAGAATTTAGCTCTGGCCAGCGCCCACCGCCTCCGACAACATACTATTAAAACAGTAGTGCCGAGCCATAAATTTCACATGACAAATGGTGAATATTGTCGCTTATTAAGTGACATTTAAACATATTTTTATGCAATGTGTTTTTATGTTAGGATTTACTGGTTTGAATATAATAACTCATTTATATAACACCCTGATTTATATATATATTTCAGCCTGTACATGAAATCGATGTAGCAAACACATATATAAAACGAAAAATTTGTTTATAATATTTATTTAGTTATTGACATATTTATACCCACTACCTAGTAAGTAACAATTTATGTTAAAAAAATTAACTTAATCAAATATATATATATTATTAAATACAATGTTAGTAGGTTATTGCAAAATTTAAACATTTATACATGTTCCCAGTCTATATTTTGCTTAATCTAATCACAAGTGAATTTGACATGCAAATATCTGCAGTCACTAATAATCTAAAACTACGCCTTTTCTGGGACTAAATATGAGCTACAATATTACTTTAGTCATAACATAGTTTATTTTAAACAGAATGTCGTCGAGCTAAACTATTCTTAGATTGAAACAATATTGATAATTTAATATTTATGAGCAATTTGCAGAGTCGTAGTGGCAAAAATGCCGATGACCACTCCAAAGAAATAATTTATATCTTAATTAACGATTTAAAGTTGAAATTCTTATTCTCACAGCGTTTGTTCATCGCTGATGACTTAAAATTGTTGGCTATAGTTAAATCAGTTTATAATGCTTTGAGAATCCAAGAGGACTTAAACAGAGTGTTTGAGTGGTGTGTTAAAAATAAAATGGACTTAAACATTACAAAATGTAAAATAATTACTTTTCATCACACAATGCAGTCACTTAACTATGAAAATAAATTGAATGATTGCATTTTGGAAAGAGTTACCTCTCTGTGTGACTTGGGTGTTCACTTGGATGTTAAATCAGATTTCCATATTTACCATGAATACATTGTAAACAAATGATTAAAGTTATTAGGATTGATGTGTAGAAATACTAGAGATTTCCAAAATATTGACAGCTTGAATACGATCTACAAAACTCTTCTTAGGTCATGTTGGAATCATCATCATGGAATACCTTTCTTGTATGTGGTCACCGTCATATTTAATACATATTCAAAATATCGAAGGGTACAAAAAAAATTCATTAGATTTATTGCATACAAATTTAGGTTGCGTGTTGACTCCTATGATGGTTTGAGGCAGAGACTATATTTGGACTTACTTTCTGAACGTAGAATCAAATTTGATATATATTTTTTTTTTAAATTAGCAAACGGAATAATTGAATTCCCAGATCTTTTACATCGGGTTAACTTTTGAGTTTCACCTAGGGACACAAGAAATCACTTTTTTTTTGCACTTGACCTTCATAGATGTAACTACGGTAAATCCTCTCCCATACCTAGAATTGTTAATAATGGGAACAAAATTAGTACGTAATGCCTTTTTTAGCTCTTCTCTCGCTTCCTTTAAGAGAAATTAATCTTGCTTTATTATGGGAGAGCTAATTTAAGATTCAGTTATCTTGTTTTCTTTTAACTGTTATGATAATAATTATTAGTTTGTTAAGTAAAAATTGTAATTGGGTTTTGCCCGTCGATAAATAAATAAATTAATAAATAAACAATTATCTTCCTTTTAAGAGAAGTAAGGGAATTAAAACTTTTAATTCTTTGAAAAAACTAAAATAAAAGCATTTTGCCGCGATTATGTTCAACTAGTTAATCTAGTACGGTAACTTCTAAGTTGATTGGAACGCATCTACGTGTTTTTACGATAAAAATGCAGTTTTGCCGGCTCGCCGAGGAGCGCTTAATGTGAATGGTTTCTCATACAAATTATTATTGAGAGAGAGAGATAGTGTATGAGAAAATCTCCAAAAATAATTTTGACTGGCAAAAAAAATTATTTAATAAAAAAAATGTAAAAATCTTGGTTCAGTTTATTATATTATAAACTAGTTTCTAGTGTCCAAACCAGTCTTAATTTTTAAATTCCGGCCTACGGCAACAACTTAGAAATACAAAGAAAAAAAGGTTAGTAATAAATAAATAATAAACATCACACTCATCGAAACTCAGTTCTTGGAGTTTTTAATAAATAAAACGAAAGACGGGATCTTGGATGGACGTGGATCTCTGCTGTCTATACAGTAAAGAATTTAATAGAATTCACAATGAGTTCGTTTTCAAACCTTTGAGATATCCTTTTAAGTATTTACGACACGTGGTTCCAGAAAGAGCCTTTTAGTTTACCCCTAGTTTATTTTTGTTTTATTTCTTTTATTATTTAAAAAACTCAATTAAACATCGGTAAATTTCAAAAGCTCTGAATTTTACCGGGTACATTTTTTATATATTTACAGAAAAAACACAAACAGTAAGATAGCAGATGCCTAATAATAATTATTGAGGTGTGCCTGGTAATAAGTTAGGTATTAATATATTATAAAATTATTATCTTTTACACTTTTTCGCAAACTGAAATTTGTTTTTTTTTTCTAATAATCTTTTTATTCTCCTTTAGAAAAAAGAAACTGATATATGATTCATCATACTTCCTTTTTTTCGTCTTTGAAACCGTCGAGCTTGACGTCGTGGCATCATCGTCTGGATCGGTGATTGCTATATTCTCCGCGCGTACTGCTTTTGAACATTCAGCGTCATTAGAAGATGTTGTTGCAACACGTTTAACACCTTTAAGCCAACGTTCCATTCTTCTTTATTTATAATGTTACACGTCAGGATGGTGGGGTCTAAATAATGCACAATCGTTACTGCGTATAAGAGACTAAGTTTAGTACAATGAAGAAATGTATAAAACTGAGACAACAGAATACAGCAGGCAGTAGAACAATGAACACTAGTTTCTCGCTAGCGAGCTTGTAAGTAGGTAGGTAGAAACTTATCGCTCCGAACGCTAATCGTCAACTGACTGACGAGGCGCGACGCGCGATCGCCGCTTTTATACTTAGTCCTAGACTCGATCTCGAATATTCTCGAAAATACTCGAGTCGGCGCCTTTGATAAACAAAAAGCAAAAATAAAAAGAGAAATATAAAAATTGCGTTGTAAACAATTCAGAGGCGGCTTTTATCGAAGGGACTGCGCGCTCACAAGTATATATGTTGATACCAAACTTATGAGATATTGTACCAGCTATTGTAACACATGTTTATACAAATACAAATAAATAAATAAATATACCTACGCGCGGCCGCGGAGTCAAAACGTTCGACCAGAGAGAGGTGTTTTGATTTTTTTTCTAAATTCTTGAGGAACCCCTACAGAGGTATCGCGGAACCCTAGGGTTCCGCGGAACACACTTAGAGTATAGCTGCCCTAGTGTATTGCATCATCATTTTCCTACAACCACCTAATATAACAATAAGAAAAAAGGCACGTTAAATTTATTTTACTAATAATGTGAGCATATATTACGCAGATAAAGTTTACAGCATCAGCCGCAGGCGAGTGCTGTAATTCATCAAGTTAGTTATGACCATTACCACAAGTTGAATACTATACTTTATCTACGACTATAACAATAAATACTAAGATACAAGTACAGAAAAATAACTTTATTCACAAATCTTGATAGCTACCTATAACAATGCTATAAAAATTTTAGTTGTAATTACTCATTTTGCTTATTAATACAATTAACTGTAAAGTTTGGACAACCAGTAAACTGAATATCTGGGACTGAATTATGCCAGTTTATTGTTTCTTTTTGTGTTTGTTGCATATATTCTGTTGTTGATGTACTAACTGGTTGAGGTGTTATAGAACTGTATATTTTATTTGCAGTATGTGTTATTCTTTTCGGAATCATCAACGTACCCCTCAGCCACAGTAGTTGATCGCCAACCTCCATGGCGTTTCAGTGCAGTTATAATATCCCCTCCAGCATCTACTAATAAAGTATATAAATTACAGTCTGGTAATTTTAAAAATGTTGCAATGTCTTTCCCCATTGCTCCAAATTTATTAATGCCAATTCATTGTGAGTGATATTTTCCATTTTGAAATTTAAAGAATAATATCGTTTGCGATATATCGGTAGGACGCAGATTTAGATATTTCTTAACTAAGGTATAAAAATTTTCCAGTGAATTTTCTGGCAATTTTTGTTTTTGTATTATACCTAGTTACCCTGACCATAAAAATAGATCCATGATCTTCTAAATCTGTAATTTTCATAGAGCGCTATTCTGCTGCACGACAAGCACCGATAATGCCCAAGCAACCTAAAATAAATTATGTAATTGACTAAACTATATTCACATTTCAAATACGCCTAATGTCAACAAAAGCACGTGAACAACAGGACCGCGCGGCCAATAGGGTTGCGAGAATTGGCAATCACGAGGTTAGCTGGCGGTTCGGCTTGCGGAGAGCACGCGCCGGTCAGTGTTTACATCGGGCGTATTTCAAACGTGAATATAGTTTAGATGATAAAAACGATTAAATTATTGTGAGATCTATTACCTTTGTCGCCAGATATTTCTCATCAGGAGCTTCGTTTATGAAATTATTAAGTTGTTCTGGCGTAAATGTTTTCGTCTTTTTAGCTACATGTTTCTCTGATTGACATTTAAGAAACGCATGTTATTTAATAATATAATAAATTATTAATAAAATAATTAATTCCATTATTTATGTTCAGTGTGCTTCTTAGCATGGAGTAGAAAGTCTATAGAGACGATGTTTTATATTTAATGTTAAGTTCGCTAAAATACGCCTAAAGTACATTTTCTATGAACAATGACTTAATGTTCTTACTGCTACACCAATCTTGAAAATTTTTGTATGCACATTTATATTTGTTTTTGGATTTTTCAGGCAATAAATGATGTATGGTACATTAGCTAATTGTCTTATTTCTGAAAGTGTACATTGCATCTTTTCTGGAAGTGTACATTGCATCTTTTCTATCTGAATTCATCTTTTTCAGCACAAAATTTACAATATTTAGGTATTAACTTAATTAGCAAACGTCAAAATGATTCAAGTGACAGTACTCCCCTCAATAACAATAATGGACTGTTCCCTTTCGGTCAATCGGCTTATACAGAAGTACTATTAATTGTTCAAAAGCATTTGAATAATTTTTATATAATTTAATAGAAACAGATAAAGGAAATAATTACGCTCTATCATTGGACTTGAATGATGAATAATGACTGATGTCTGACTGACATTTATTGCAGTTAACACAACTTAGATATAGTAATTGTCAGCTAAGAATGTAATGGCTGCCGTTGTCATATGTCATTTCTATTATCATTATGTTTACACAACTTGAACATTGGTCATGGCCGGACTGCATATTTTTTTATTATAATTTTGGTTAAAAGGATCTTTATTATTTCTAATTATTTCATCAATAAAATAATTTTAGTAGCATGCCCTAATATTATATTATTAACCAAGGTTTAAACGGCTACTATTATTGCCCGAGCTCGAGTTTAAATCACGAGGAGCAAAGCGACAAGAGATTTACTATGCAAGGGCTATAAGCTGTCTAAACCGTGGTTTATATAATTTTTTTACACTATTAACACATCTACAAAATACTAATTTTTACAGTGTTAAAAATTATAAAAATCTTGGATATGATTTAAACGACTATTGCTTCTGTAAGTTTTTTTTATCAAGTTACCTGTGCTGGTCAATAATAATTGGCTGGTTGCCTAGCTACAAGAACATGCTATTAGTGCAGAATGAAAAAATCAAGTTACCTGCTTTTAAAGAGATTACTTTCATTATGAACCATGGTCAATAATAATTGGAAACCGAGAGAAAAACGAAGGAAAAATTATTTATACAATAACATAAATTTGGATTCAAATGTTAAGTCCTGTTTTGGGAATGCTGTTAAATAGTAAAGAGTATAATAACTTTTTAGTTTATTTACAGTAATTTGTGAAAAAATTGTAATTTTGCCAGTTCGCTGCTGCTCCTAAAAGCTGGCTATGCCACTAAATAAAAGTTATTTTCATAAGATGCACTTCTTAACCTTTTACTATATTTATTAAAATAAAGCCTCATAAATGTTTCCTCTGAAAATTTCGTCAAAGGACGACAAAATGAATTTTTTCCAAGAACAAACACTACGCCGACATTCTCATAAGGTCTATAAAAACCGGGCATAAGAGGATATAAATGACACAAAAATGCTTTTCTTTCTATGAAAGCGAAACAAATATAATACGTTTTATTTCGCTGTCAACTTCCCTTTCTTTTATGTACTTTTTATTACATATTCTTTTTTGTGCTGTAACAGATTCGTTTTACGTTAGTAGCAGCCCACGAACAATGGTATGATGTTCATAAAATAGGGTTATAAATAAAACGGAGCCGATATTTAGATTATATTGGACCATGAAAGAGGTATACTTTTGTGAAAATATTTACCAAAGCAGCATAGATAAAAAAAAAGGGACGGGATAAGCATCGATTATAAGGCCTTGCTTTTTAACAATAACCTTAAAAAATATTTACTCACATATTTATGTATAGTAAGGTCACTAGATATATTTTGAGATAGGCAAAATAAAAGAAACAGAAAATAGCATAATACAACATAGGGGAGAACGGGGATCAGTGGCCACCCGAACTAACACAGTGGCCACTTGTAAGTATATATAACTGTTGCTACTTAGAATAAATTCATTATATCCATTACAGTTTTTTTTCTGAAAAAATGCTTGGGCACGGTTATTAACATTTTAAGTTATGGTATTTTTTATGAAAAAAATATTGACACAATTCGTCCCAAACTTTTTTTAAAGTGCATTTTAAATTATACATAGGTACCAAATTTCAAATTTTTATTCCTTGTCAAATGTTGAGGAGTTGAAAGCACGAAGAATACATGAGTGTAGGTTAATTTCTCCTGAAGTATTTATAAATGTTTAAAGCGAGTTTTACTTGGGTTTAGGATATTGCCAAATAGAGAATGGACAACAGTTTAGGCGTTTATTGACGCAAACGTATTAAAGATGGAAAAGAATAAATATAATATGTTTATATGGGACCAGACGACGATGAGCTGAAAGCAGCTTAGAACCATTAAAGGAATTTTGATGGGACACATTGCTGTAAAGAAGCACCTGCAACGTATGCTACTGTACCGGGTAAGTCAACGATTGCGCAGAGTAATTTTATGCCTTGAAGATAAGATTTGTAGACAATAAGCTTTCGTGTTAAGGTATGGTTGGATATCTGTCACATTTTAAAAATATTTTGAAATATACAAGGTGCGCCCAAAATGTAGGGTGTCATAAAGTTACATTTTTCTAAATGGGACACCCTATATTTGAATACATTTATTAATTCTGCGTGTTATTTCAAAAAGTTTTATTAATGGTTTAATATACGAAAAACTTCTGGTTTTTAAGATAATTCGAAATTTTACATTTGCAAGCATCTCGTTGTTGTGAAGATGCTACTTAAAATTTTTATTATTACTAAATAAAGTCAAAACTACATAATATTCACTATGAAATATTTGACATCCCATTTACAGGGTGTTTACTTTCTAGGACCAAAGTCACAAAACTTCTAATTGAAAAATATCACTTTTATTAAATGGAACATCCTAAATATTTTTCTGTCATCTTATAGCTCGTCATAAACTCTTCAACTGTCGTGAAGAACATCCTATCCCTATCTTTAATAGTTTTTGTAATATATTTTTATATTTCGAGATTTAATGTCCTCGTTATAGCATCTTTTGTCAATGGATCACGCCTGTTGAATCAAACATTTCCATTAAATTTTGATAACTTCGAGGACTGGGTGTTCGCCGCTCAGGATATTTTATCCTGTATAGTCGTTCAGCAAAATACACTTTTTATCCGCCTCGCCCAAAACATAAATCATATCGATTAATTCTTTTTTTTTTTATTATTTTGAGTACCCACTTATAAAATGACTGGACAATAAACTTTGCAGTAAAAAGGCTTAATTTTTACATTGATCTGATTCTTAATATCATCCACTGCCATTATTTTTATTTATTTTCCATGGCTACTGTAATCCATTGACAAAATATGCTATAACGAGGACATTAAATCTCGAAATATCAAAATATTTTAAAAACTATTAGAGATAGGAAAGGGCGTTGTTTACGAAAGTTGAAGAGTTTATGACGAGCTATAAGATGACAGAAAAATATATAGGGTGTTCTGGTTAATAAAAGTGAAATTTTTCAATTAGAAGTTTTCTAACTTTGGTCCTAGAAAGTAAATACCCTGTAAATGGGATGTCAAATATTTCTTAGTGAATCTGTAGTATTAACTTTATTTAGTAAGTATAAAAATTATGAATCGCTTAGAGTCAAAATTTAAGTAGCATTTTCACAACAACGAGATGCTTGCAAATGCAAAATTTCCATTATAAGTCGAATTATCTTTAAAACTAGAACTTTTTCGTATATTAAACCAGTAATAAAAATTTATGAAATAACACGTAGAATTAATAAATGTATTCAAATATAGGATGTCCCATTTAAAAAAAAATGTAATTTTATGGCACCCTACTTTTTGGGCGCACCCTGTAAACTCAAAATAGTTTTAAAAGTTGCCAGATATCTAACCGTACCTTAATACAGAAGCGTATTATCGACAAATCTTATCTTCAAGACATAAAATCACTCCGCGCAATCGTTGACTCACCCGGTACAACGAAGATCTAAATTGTAGGTTATGTGAAAGAGAAAGGAAAACCGTACAGCACATAATCTGCCACTGCGAGTCATTGGATAAGAAAAGGCATCAAATACTCGGGCAACCGAGACTAGAACTAAAAAATATATGGGAAAGAAAGAAAAAACACAAAGTCTTCCTCCACAAAGTTTAATAGAATAAGAATATTCACTAATAGTCTCTACATGTTTCGAACGTAGAAACGTTCATCATCAGGAGACAGAAAATATAATCGGTGCTGATGGTTTTAGCAGAAAAAAAAATGGTGTAGAACCTTAATGGAGCTTTTATGGAATTAAAAATTTGATGTGTGAATTAAACATAATATAAAGAAATTGATGCGAGTTAAAACATACTGAGTATGTGAGAAGTCAGTAAATGGGGTCTAAACCAACCAAATAAACTGGAAAGAAGAAAAAACCTTACTAAAAAGTAGGTGTCGAAGAATGTTTAAAATTTTTTAAAAGACATTTTAAATAGGTATGTGTCTATAAGGCAATGGGGGACAAAATTAGAAGTAAAAAGGTAATGAATAATGCATTCAAGAAAAGCGTTTAGTGGGGTACTGAGGTTTCAAGCTCAGTACCTTCTTCGACACCTACTTTTTAGTAAGGTTTTTTCTTCTTCCCAGTTTATTTGGTTGGTTTAGACCCCATCTACTGACTTCTCACATACTCAGTATGTTTTAACTCTAATCAATTTCTTATATTATTATGTTTAATTTACACATCAAATTTTTAATTCCATAAAAGCTCCATTAAGGTTCTACACCATTTTCTCTTCTGCTAAAACCATCAGCACCGAATATATTTTCTGTCTCCTGATGATGAACGTTTCTACGTTCGAAACATGTAGAGAATATTACTGAATATTCTTATTTTATTAAACTTTGTGGAAGTAGACTTTTTGTTTTTTCTTTCTTTCCCATACTTTAAACTCGACTTTAAGCATGGACTATTTCTTCAAATTAAAAAATATATATTATTCAGGGTATTCCATTTGAAATACCAAAGTTAGCCATTACTTCCGGTATAACCAGAAGTAATGCAAACGTCAAAATAAAATATTTTAAAATTTCAAAGCCAATAAATTATGCCTGCTACCAAATTTTTGCAAATATAACTTTACTCGTTTCGGAGATCTTCTAATAGGTCATTCAACGTGAATCACCCTGTATACTTTATGCAGGTGCATGGATTAATACCCAAAATTTAAAATAAAAATATAAATATTAAGCGATTATTAAAAGTTTCCCAAACTGACCTCTATAGAAAATGTAGTAAAGATTCAAGCTTCTTTGTATTTTAAAATAAATAAATTACATTTTTACTTAGCTAAGCAATTATTGTATAATTATGCATCAAGGCATATATTTCATCAAACAACTAAATTTTTGGATCATTCAGGCCTGAGAATCAGTTCCAATCTTGCGCTATGTGTTTCCGCTTTGTTTTCGTGCGTAAAGATCATTAAAAAGAACGACAGTTTTCTGACAATAACGAGTTTTCATCTGCGTCTGATGTAGCGCGCGCTAATCTTTCAGAAGAAAAATGGAAGAACGTTTATTATTACTAGTTTATTTTTGTATTAGAAAGCGTATTAACTGCGATAAAAATTGTTTTGAAAAGCCTAAAATGATTAACTGTTCATTTTAAAAGTTTGCTAATGGCTTACCGTACTGTACCAATGGATGACATCCCGTCAAGTAAAATAAATTAAACACAATAAACTTTATTCGTTTTAACTGCAACGAACTTTTAATTGACTTGGTACAAAATTCCGTTGGCCTAGTTACTTAATACTGTTGTCTAAAGATAATTTGCATAAACGAAAAAAAGTCGTCTATATCTAGGTATATCTGTTAATAGTAAAATTACCTTTGTTTCATATCTATATTTTTTTATTGGTATGTAAACACTGGGCAGCTGTTAAGGTATTTTAATTGTAATGATATGTTTAATTTCTATTTAACGAAATATTGGTACTCGATTTCTAGAAATAACTTCCTTATCAAAAAATTCTTGGTTTGACATTGTCTTTACATAGCTTGGCAGTTTGACTTGTAAATCTATCTTCTTTTTGGCGTTTCAATTTTTTTTTCTATACCCAATGTTTTTTCAATTCCATTTGAAAAATATTTTTTCATACCTACTGTTTTCTCTATAATACTAAGTTTATACATATATTTATTACATTAATCTAAATTATACTTTTTTATAATTGTGTTTGGAATTCATATTTATATCTGCAGATATAATTTTAAGTTTTATGATCCACACTTTGTTATTGTGCTCATTATATTTATGGTTATGATACACCGCTACTAAAAATATAAATTATTGAGTTGTATTGTTTTTGTTGATAATATACGGGGTGTCTCCGATTAAGTCTAACTCCGCTAGTATCAGAGCTACAATGTGGTTAAATTGGGACACTAGTAGGAATTTTCACGCTCATTAAAATTACTAACGAAAAAAAATGTTATTTTTTCCAACGGGATACCCTGTATATTTCTCTACATGTTGGTTGCAAAAATTGACCTAAACAAAAAAGTTTATGTGCACTAAAAAAATAACGAAGCTATGACCACATTTTACTTTCAGTCAAGAGGACTATGGATTTTCATATAAAAAACCATTGACTAGGGATTCAATTCCTTTTGAAAGACAAGCAGGCTGTGCGTGTAATATTTTAAATTTTATTTAGTCAAGATGGCTGTGGACTTTGTTTTACTTTTTTATAATGGTATTACAGTGTTAGTCTTATAGTTTATGTAGGCAAATAATATTAGTTTAGAAGTTTGTTAATATTAATTTAATAATCATAAAATATCGTTCACGCATGTTAAAAATGTGATATGCTAGATATATTATGACTGTAGAAAAAATTCCGATAGAGCGTTAGGAGAATATAGTCAGAGGTTTCCTGCACGTAAATTGCAAAATAGGAGATACTTTTTAATGCTGTATAGAAAATTAAGGAGTACCAAGAGTGTTTTTCAAAAGATATGGAGGAAGAAACACATTATAATTTGTGAAAATACCGAAATTATTATACTTTTGAAACATATACAGAGAACTCTACGAGAAATTTAGCAAGAGAATACGGTGTCCGCTTAATTGCGATATGGAGGGCCTTAAGAAAATATAAGTACTTACCGTATAATGAGTATCGAGCAGCTCAGACGTTACTAAATATTGATCTTGACAGAAGATTTGATTCTTGTCATTGGTTATATGCCGGTTACGAAGAAAACAATAATATTTTAAAGTTTTCTTACATGTCGCGATTTGTCATTGTATACTAACAAGAACGCCGCAACGCATGTAAGATACGTTTTAGCGTGGGTATCAGGCTGGGCATTTTCACCAAATTTTGATTTTGACCCTCACCATTCTACAGAGAAAAACAAAAAATTAAATTTCTATTTACTGAGAAAATAATAATTCAACAAAATACCCTCTCTTATAAAAATAAGCCAAAACACTAATACTTATAGTAACTAAATCTTCAAATTATGATTATTTGGTCAAAATGTGAAGACCGGGCCGAAAAACATTTCCCTCCTCCCCTCCTTATTGAACACGATGGTAATAAGTAAAATTCTTATATTCTCGCACAACTCATGGCGGCCGATTCTTCTCTACTAAAAAATTTTATTACATAAGCAAAATGAATTAGTCTTTATTCCTATATAACTTAAATAAACGGATAATATTAGACGTTACTAACAATATTCACGTATCCGTTTGATAATAGCATTGATGCATTTTGAATCTAGTTAATCGTATCTGTTTATTATGCCCACATTACCGCTCATTCACTCCCATTAATATTTTTTTAACTTTAATTAAAATTAGTTTTTACCTAAACAGTGGGGCTTGGAACTGAATACACAAAAAACAAAGTACCTTCCAATAAGAGCACAATTGTCAAATATCCAACTTGACACTGAAGAAATCACATCGTGCAATGACTACACATAGCTGGGAGTTGAATTTGACACCACCGGACAAGATGATAGAGAAATTAAAAAACCAATAACTCAGGCCAGAAGACTGATTGGGTGCTGGAATGGTATACTTTGGAGTAGCGACATAGGAAAAAAGCGAAAACATAATATTTATATGAAACCTTAATTAAAAGCCCTCTACTATACGGAGCAGAGACGTGGAGAATCAGGGAAAATAACCGAAGAAAACTTGAAGCAACCGAAATTGATGTTTTCAGACGATCACTAGGAATATCCAGAAGAGAAAAAAAAAATCGAAATGAGGAGGTTCGACGAAGAGTGAGAGTAGAGGGATCATTAACAACCGATATCGAATGAAAACAATTAATATGGTACGGTCACGCCCAACGAACGGATGAATCTAGACTGCCCAGAAAAAATATGCAATGAATACCACCAAATCGAGAAAAACGAGGAAGACCTAGAAAGACCTGGAAATAAGGTGTAGCCAGAGCAACGAACTCAAGAGATCTGAGAGATGGCCAATGGGATGACAGAAACTCTTAGAAGTTAGGCATCGGACAACGGCGAAAGACGTTTTGAAACCGATCTATGTATATAGTTTTTAAAACCTCAATTATCCCAAAAATCGTTTTTGACAAAAAAAGTTCTTTCTTACATTTTATCTACTCTTATTTGTATTTTAAAGTTTAATACATAATGCATCATCCTAAAAACAACGGCAAAAGAATTATGAGAATCGGCTCGCTTACCCGGAGTAATCGGCGTACATATTATTATCAAAAAACATACATTCAGCTCGTATTGAGAAACTCCCATTTAAATGTTCGTTAAAAATGCCTAAAAAACACCGCGACACCACATACGTGATTTTGAAACCTCCATTGCCAAGGCGCTGCATGTACCGTGCGAGCAAAAATTATTAGCATCAAAGAGGGCCTTGCATCTAAGGACGTAATGCTTAGCGTAGAGCTTAATACCTGTTGGGTGTCAGTAACTACCTGAATTAACAATCAGTCAGTTATTCCGCCATCTTTGACAGTCGTTACAAGTAATTTGATTGATCGCTAATTTTTCCAATTTCTTGAACAATTCACACAATGGGCTTTACGGAACAGCACAAAACATTCATGGTTGAAGGGTATTTTCGAAACGGGGTTAGAGTAAATGGTAAGTGGCAATACAATCCGGGTTTGTGCATGGATGATTTTCACGAACATTTTCCTAACGTTGCGTTTATTGCTGGGAATTTTTATCATTTCCTGGAAAGAACCATGGCTGTGTTTAGAGAAACAGGTTCTATACAACACAAAAAAGAAGCAGGAAGACCATCTGTAAGAACAGAAGAACTTGTTGCAAGCGTTCGTGAAATAATGCAAAATACGCCAACAAATTGTATAAGACGCCTGTCCCAAAAAGTGGCAAGATCATATGGAACATGCAGGACTATTCTTAAGAAGCAGCTAAATTTATTTCCTTATAAAGTGCAAATATTCCCAGAAATATAAGCCGCAGATTTTGAAAGACGCAGGAATTACTTTCAATGGTTTACCCAAAATTTATTGGAAAGAAATGATTTATTAGACCTGACATTTTTTTCGGATGAAGCCTGGTTCCACCTCTCCGGTTATATGAATTCTCAGAATACACGCATGTGGAGTAGTGAAAATCCCCATTTAGAGTCCAGATTGCACCCTCAAAAAATTGGTGTCTGGTAAGCTGTTTCCCGAAAAAGAATTGTTGGTCCAATTTTTTCCATGACACAGTTACAGCACAGAGGCATAGAGACAATATTTTGAATCCATTTGTTGAGCAGTTACTTAACGACGAACTACGTTTTGGATATTTTCAACAGGACGGTGCAACCGCCCATACAGCCGGCGAAACTATTAACTACTTACGCAATTTTTTCAACGACAGATTGATCAGTTTTCGATCAGACATTGAATTCCCACCTAGATCACCTTGTTTAACGGTTATGGATTTCTTCATTTTTCCTCATTTAAAGAACACTATTTTTTAAACACCAGTTGCAAATTTAGAACAATTACAAGAAAGGATTATCCAAGAATGTGGTAACATTTCTCCAGAGATGCTGGTCAACACTTTCGAAAATATGAAGAGACGTGTGAATTTATCCTTGGAGCATGGCGGTGGCCAATTTCAGCAATTTATGTAATTATTTTTCTTTTTCTTTTTGTATATTTTTACTTTGTTAATTTTGTAAACAACAAAAATAAATTTGTATTTGTCTACTTATTTTATTACTCATTAGTTTGGCATATCATGTCATAATATGAATTTGACAAAATTTTAACCTAGATTTGGTTGGATATATCGTCCCTCCCCATATCATTGTGATCTAAACCAAGCCCTCTTTGATGCAAATATATCTTGCTCGCACGGTATATCTATAGATTAATGATCAACAATGTCGGCCAAACCATCTCCGCGACAGAGTTGTCGTGGTTTTCCCAAGATCTGCTTTGATATTCAAAGTCCTTCTATATGTACCGAATTTTACCAAAAACAAAATTTCCTTTCCAATTAATAATCTAGAAAGTTTTTTACATGGTTGAAACTTTCTTCCTATTGCTATGGATTATTACTGTGATTTTATAATACATTTTATGCAATAATCCGTATCGTTGCTGCCGCAAAACCCACGCATTGATTAATTACTCGAACGGCTGACCTAAATATTTAAGTACAGCAGGGTAAAATTCAGACCAGATAAACCAGCTCGGTGTAGCCGAATATACAATAAGCCCACCTTGGTTTGCCACAGTTGCTCGAGTTTAAGCCCTTGCCCAGCCGATGTCGATGACCGGGCCTGCATGGGTTGTGTAAAATGTAGAGCAACGTGATTTTAGAAAGATGAAAAAGATATATTATAATCAATGAAGATCAAGCATGATAAAGCATTATAGAGATATCATTATCTTTGTTAGCGCAAGAATACATTAGCTCAACTAAAGAAATCGTCCATGTCTCTAGTTTATTTCACATGCGTTGATGCAGCCTTAAAACCAAATTCAGTCTGTTTTATGATATTTACACTGAGAAAAATAATCTAATACAACAGGTTTGTTCGGGTTTGTTCATAGTTTGTATTTTTAGCTTATTTTTTATTAACCTACCTATATTAAATAAATTGCTAGTGTATCAAACCCGCTTAAGTGTTTTATTATTGGCAGTAATCAGTTTCATTAGCAGCAGTCTTGTTGAATAATGAATTACTTCTAATACAGCAATTTTGTTAAAAATAAATTGTATCTTCTCAATGCACCGCATTTTGTTCCCAGTAAAGCGCTTTCTCTACAATTAAGAAAGCAATTGTGTCCGTTAGAACCTATAATCCACAATACATTGGTGGGGGTTCGTAGCGATCGGCAATCGTCGGGCGCCGTAGTATTACTTTTAACGTATTTGTTGCACAAGTCACATCGTTGTTCGAAGTCTTCTGGCTGTACTGTCTGAACTTGAATTTTATTGATCGTACCAATACCTGTTTTAATTAATTTATTGTCACTTTGTATTTAAGTTCTTTTAAACTTTGCATGTCAGATAAAGCAACAGATGATTCTTATTTCGCATAACCCATCATTAGTATTGAATTTTATAATCCATGGACGAATTTTACCATCTCAATAAACCATGTTGCATAATAGATAATCATATGCAATGTTAAACGACAAAAACAATATCACACTAGATGCTATTTAAATTTTTAAGACCTGCAGTACTGATTTTTAAGGGTAAGTATCTGCTTAATAATACACGTAAGTATAATAGTATTATACGTTTCATCACAACTGCCGGTCGGAACTATTACAGTATATAAAACCAGATTAAACCCCCAATACAACTTGATATTGCTGTCACATATAGCTTTAAACAGTTTGTGTAAAGAGTATGTGAGTTCTTATAAGGAATAGAAGGCTTTTTCCTAGTGAACCACTAAATATAAAAACGTTGAAAAGTGGACACCCTGTACAAATCCTTACACAACGTTAGGCCACCGAATATAGAAATACTAGAACTTTTCAGCTGGGATTACCAGCGAAAATACGCCAAAGGCCGCAATCTAAGCGGTTTAATGAATAAACTGTTCTCTCAGGCAGTAGCCTGACTTTAATTCTTCGGTTAATGGATCCCGACAGTTTCATAATGGACCTTTTTTATCTAACGGTTTTGTAGTCGTGTTCTAGTTAAGGCCTTTTGTCATAGTTTACTTTAGATATCGTTTCCGTCTGCCATAAAGTTATTTTAAATACAATGTTATTTGTTATTCAAACACAAATATACGAATTTCCTATAGAGCACTGCCGTGCGCCCACTTATAAATATTCAGAGTAGCCATCCTATTGGTATTTGATATAACGAGATAAATTAAACACAGTGCGGGAGGGGGCGGGGGTTATACGCAAAGCAACATTCCCGAGAACAAAAAAACACAGAAAGCTGCTTTAAAAATACGCAGGACATTCTAAAACCAGGACCTGTCCTGAAAAAACACATTTTGAAAAACTTTTCGAAATGTATGTTTCTTTTTCCGATACAAAATGCAAACTGTCGGCTACGAATTTGCAAACATTTTCGAAATGTACACATTATAAACAACGCTATTTCGCGAGTTTCCGAGTGGTTGATAGTAGCTGTAACTTTCGCTGTTTCGGCACATAATCGAAACTTTTAACGAAAATGGTTTAAAACTGTTATATGAAATGTGTCTATTCAATTGTGACAGTTTAATCTCAGAGGGCGCTATTGAAGATATCAAAATCAACACAATAAGGATACAAATACCGTGCGAGCAAAAATTATTTGCATCAAAGAGGGCTTTGCATCTAAGGACGTAATGCTTAGCCGTAGAGCTTAATATCTGTTGGGTGTCAGTAACTACCGGACGTAACAATCAATCAGTTATTCCGTCATCTTTGACAGTCGTTACAGGTAATTTGATTCATCGCTAATTTTTCCAATTTCTTGAGCAATTCACACAATGGGCTTTACGGAACAGCACAAAACATTCATGGTTGAAGCGTATTTTCGAAACGGGGTTAGAGTAAATGGTGAGTGGCAATACAATTCGGTTTGTGCATGGACGATTTTAACGAACATTTTCCTAACGTTGCTTTTATTGCTGGTGATTTTTATCATTGCCTGAAAAGAATAGTGGCTGTGTTTAGGGAAACAGGTTCTATGCAACACAAAAAAGAAGCAGGAAGACCATCTGTAAGAACAGAAGAACTTATTGCAAACGTTCGTGAAATAATGCAAAATACGCCAACAAATTGTATAAGATGCCTGTCCCAAGAAGTGGGAAAATCTTATGGAACAGGCAGGACTATTCTTAAGAAGCAGCTAAATTTATGTACTTTTCTTTTTCTTTCTGTATATTCTTACTTTGTTAATTTTGTAAACAACAAAAATTAATTTGTATTTGTCTACTTATTTTATTACTCATTAGTTTGGCATATCATGTCGTAATATGAATTTGACAAAATTTTAACCTAGATTTGGTTAGATATATCTTCCCCATATCATTGTGATCTAAACCAAGCCCTACATTTTTAAACCAAGCCCTATTTAATGTAAATAATTTTTGCTCGCACGGTAATTTGAATTACCCTCACGTTGTGAATACAATATAAAGACAAAATAATTTCTCCATTATGCATTGGTCACAAGTGTATTTTCTATAAGTTTGGATTTATTCTCTTTATTACCTTTAGATACGTACAGCTTATCTCGTGCGCAAACAAAAGTTAAGTTTTATGGGTGATAAAATACGTCCGAGCGCACGGCTCACCAGTCAGATGCCTTCCCTACCAGCAGCATTGGGCATGCGCACAAACCTTTTGTTATCGGCCCGTCCTTCTTTAGCGACATGCTCAAAATACACTTCAGAATCAGCTCGGCGCCGTTTTTGTTGTTCTGTGGATTTCTTGTTGTTTGTGGGTGTTTAATATTTGCGAATTTCTAGTTTCCATGTAGTTTAGTGAATTGCGTTTGTGCTTTTAGTGACTTGGATACTCGGATTGGAATATAATCAATGACTACTAACAGCCGTTACATGATTTTATTATGCCCAAATGGGGGTAAAATACCGGGTATTTCGTATTTTCAGTAAGGATGGAGCAAGTAACTTTATTTTATTATGATCGATTTAAACACATCTAACTTACACAAAGAAGGCCTAAAAATAAAGGGAAACAAGCGCCAAGACAGATTATCCCGATGCATGTTTTGATATATTTTATTTACAGCCCTGCAATCGTATTAAGTATGTACACCTATTTTTCGGGAAATATATTGCTTCAAACATTTAAAAGATACTTTTCCCTATACTATTTTATATAAAAGAAAAAAGCAAATACCTAGTTATGTATTATTCCAAGGGTGAAAGTATTCCACGGGTCAAGTTTTCGGGCAAAAAATTTTTTAGGAAAATGTTTTACACACGTACTCAAAGTTGCCAAATTGTAAAAATCAATACAAGTTACCTAAAATATTTAATTTGAGGTTAGGTACTTAATAACATCGAAGCTTGGTTATTTTGCTGGTTTTGTTTGCTTTTTATATTAGATTTTATAAATTTTAAAGTTTAATAATTGTCTTGTTGTTATCTTCCCTTTTGAACTAAAAACACGACGACGAATCATTTTAAATTAAATTTTAGAACAAACCCGAACAAACCTTTAAAAATAATTTTCTATCTTCAAAATCTGATAGATTTGCAACTACTAGAAATGCCAGAAAACTACCTGATTTCCCAACTTAATCAAAAATTGAGAAGAAATTTCAATTTTTTAGCAGGAATTTGTGGCAAATTTTAGCTCTTTACCCGTAAAAATTAATTATAGGTCAACTTTTACAATTTCTTGAGCAAGAACTTAAATTTTAAGGCCTGCGGCGGACCTGTCTATTTTCCCATTCGTCAAATGATAATATTGCAGTGCGCATGACTAATCCAGTGTAGCTTTGTTTAAATGCGCGAGGCCATAAATTTGCCACTTTGGCGATTATTGCTTATCTAAAGGAAAATATCTATGCACCATATGCATAAAATTGGATAAGCGGAAAATGAAAAATGCCGGCTCTACATAGAAGATGCAGAAACAGCGGAACACATACTGTGCGCCTGCCCCGTAACAGCAAGAATCAGATTTACCCAATTCAGCGAAGTGACACTGTCCGGAAGACATGAAGAATGTCTACTTTAATACAATAATTAGCTTTACCAAGAAGCTAGATGTATTGGGAGAAATATAAACAAGGTGTGGCTCAAGGTGAGAGAGAACAATTTCAACCTATTCTAACCTATACCCTTGTATGTTATACAAAATTGCATCCCGCTTAACTTGCGATGCTAAATTTTTTTGTTGCAAAAAAACTATAAATATAACTTAACATTATTGTGTTAAACAAATACAGTAACAAAAAAGCTAAAACTCGTCACTAACTGCGAATCCCAAAGGATATTACAGAAACTCAAAGAGGGAACATTATTTTTGGAATTTTATTCTCGACGAGTATCGACAGCAAAAACGTGGAAGGCCGCAATGCAGGCCGTTTATTCAATAAACTCTTCCCTTGGCTAGAGCCAGACTTTGATTTTCCGTCTAATGGATCTCGACAGTTTTATAATGGACCTTTTTTGCACTTAATGGTTTTGTAATCGGGGTCTCTTTTGGCCTTTTTAACATAGTTTACTTCACACATCCTTCTCGGCCCTGATAAAAGCTCATTTATTATTATTGAATATCGACAGCGCTAAATTACAATCCGAAGTATAAAAGAAAATGTGGTGTTAATTATGTTGCTCCGCGGAAGCTTGTATGAAAAATGGACATTGCATTACGGGCAAGTGTGGAGAAGTTTGCCAAACAATTTTTGTGATAAAATTTAATAAAGCTTTTACACAATAGGAGCACGAAACGGTCAACTTTTTTCTTCTTCTTCCTCAAGTGCAGTCTTCGCTGCGAAGGTTGGCGATCATCAAGGCTATACGTACTCGTGATACAGCTGATCGGAATAGCTGATTTGTGGTGCAGTTAAACCAGTCTCGCAAGTTTCGTAACCAACAATGGCGTCTTCTCCCCGCACTTCTCCGCCCCGTATTTTCGTTGCATTATGAGATGCAGTAAGTGGTATTTTTCTCCCCTCATCACATGTCCCAAGTATTGCAGCTTGCGCTTTTTTATTGTGATAATAATCTCTTTATCTTTTCTCATTCTTCTCATGACTTCTACATTCGTTATTCTATCGGTCCATTTTATCCTCAGCATTCTGCGCTACATCCATAGCTCGAATGCCTCTAACCTTTTCATTTCTATCCCCTTAAGGGTCCATGCCTCTGCTCCATAGAACAGTATCGATAACACATAGCATCTCACCAGCCTGGTATTTAAATCTAAGCTGAGGTCAGTGCTGGAAACACCCTTTTCATTTTCATAAATGTTGCTCTCGCCTGTCCTATTCTGGCTTTGATTTCCTCAGTGCACTCGTTGTTTTCATTTACAATGGTACCTAGATATTTATATCTCTCAACTTTTCCTATGGCTTGGTAATTTACTGTGATTTGGGCGTTATTTTGTTGTTTTGGACAACTTTTTTAACCTACCTCAAAAAATAATATGCTAGTTTAAGCATAACTTTTTTTCCAAACCTTAAACGAACATTTTTTTTTGTCATAAAATTTAATATAATATCTCCACCACTCCTCGGCTACTAGTAATATATCTTTGGAAATAAGAAAAAAAATGTGTACGATCTTCTTTGAAAAATATTGGATTATGTCGTAAGGGCACGTCAGTACAATCATGTATAAAAGACCTATAAATGGCTTGAATGCAGGGGTAACTACCGGAACCTTGCAATTATTAAAAAAAAATTAGTACTTAATTTTGGAAGGGCTGTTCATAGAGGCATTGACGAATAGTATGCCGGTGTTTTTTTTTTAAATTAATGCACAGAAACTTAAAAACAAAAGCAGTTTTTTAAAACCATTAAAATTCTCACAATTTACCTTAAAATATTTGAAAGTAAACACTTCGATTTTCAGAACTGAAGTTATAGCAATAATTTTTGCTAGTAACTCGATACGTTCTAATTTATCTAGATGTCATCTCTCCTAAGAATTCAAGAGAATATGTATATGTTTTAATAGGAAAGGTTCCGTAATTGCACAAAACACTAAAGTAAACAAAACTATGACCGGCTGACTAACATCTAGATTGCTCTACCAGCCCCAGAATATGCCTGTCTTTCTTCTACATATGCCAAAAGCATAACAATTTCTATTCTGATCAACAGAACACTGCAGAGCGCATGCGAATCGTCAACAGTTCGGCAAATCGAATTGACGATATAAAATGACGTCGTAAATCTCACATTAAGGGGTATGTAAGTAAGTGATAAAACTTCCCAACAGGCATGGGCATAAACTACGTTTCTACAATGGAATGTATCCGATATCAATTCGTAATTCAGTTGTATGATTTGTACTGTAATTTACACCAAATAATCATATAAGATTATACTTTAAATCGGAACTGATAAATAGGGAACTTGACAAAAATTTTAAATGGGGAAAAAATTCTATAAATCATAAGTATATATTGTCATAAAACATATGGCAGCAAAAAAAACTACATATTTCGTCCCAAAAGACCGCTAGCATGGTTTTAAAATGCCCCAAAATTCAAATTATCCCAATCGGGTAAAAACGGGTCGTGACGTCAAGAAGTATAATTCGTGTGTGACATCCACGAAATAGGTTATAGGTTGGCAATAAATTGAACGACGTTGAGAATTTCACCTTAAAACAACAATAACACACGGCAATCCAGTCAGGATGACGGATGACGGATGACGGAAAAGTCATACTTCCTGACGTCATCGGGCTTGGCGCACTTAAAAGGTCGTTTGAAATGCTTTTGACACGAGCGAAACTTTAAAAAAATTTTACCAAGTTATTAAGTACTGATTTTTAAGGAGTAATAATTGGGGAATATTTTTTTTAGGCCTAACTAAATCATATTATTGAGAAAAAAAAATTGGAAAGTTCCCTATTGTATAAAATATGCCAACCTTTTAAAACTTCATTGATTTCTGGGATTTCGAAATGCCTTAAAGCTGCTGAAGCATGCTTAAGACGCAAAAGTTTAGTCAGTCGGGAGTATCACCCCTTAATTTTTCTGTTGCTAGTGTTGTAGTTTAAGAAACCATTTAGGGGCGTCTAAAAAATCTCTGAATACTGTCCGTAGTGTCCATAAGCTTCTTAAATTTAATCAAATAAGATTAAAGATTAAAACGCAAATAGCGTTCCCTATACTGGATTGTGATGCACTTCGTAGTTTATTTAGTTGTCTACCTTTCGTTATTACCAGTGTAACTATCTTTTATATTGGAGTTAATTATTTTCGCGGACATTATATCATCTATTAAAGATTAAATAAAAAATGATTACACATCGAAGACAATTTTATCATTATTGATTAAAATATTTAATATTGATTAATTTAAATCTAATTAGTAATATATATTGCTTGCATTAATTTAAATTTGAATAAGACGGAAAGCAAAAAATAGTAATTAAAAAAAATCAATAATTTTTAGACTGTGATCGATTTCTACTGAACCTTATTAGAAATTGTTAAAAATAAAACAAGGAAAATTGCTTGGCTCTAAATAAATAGTATATTAGTATTAAAAAATACATAAAGTAAATAAATAAATCCCCTAAACTTTTCTTAGTTGTTTAAGACTTTTCTTTCCGAAAAACAGTCTCAGCAAAAAAGGCACGTACGTTCTTTAGGGATACGGGCGTCTTATTTATTTAGAGTCTGAAATATAGATTTATATCTTTTCCCAAAAAGAAATAGGTTTGAAGTCAAAAAGTTTGTTTGATTTTGTAAATGCGAAAGTTCGGATATAAACTGAAATAACTTTTTTTTGACATTAAAGTTTCTAACTTGGTTTTAAAATGTTTTTATTGTCGCCTTGAAAAATACTTTTTTGGTTAATATTTAATATTGCAAACTATCAGTGTATTTTTTTACCAAAAAAATAAATAAAACCTCTCTTTTTTTCTCAGATTATTGATTGTTAAAAACTTCTTATTTATTTTTTTAGGTTATAAAGAAGATTGATTCATTTTGCTTATGCTATTAAATTTTTAGCCAGAAAAGAACCGGCCACTAACGGTCGTGTGGAAAATAGGCCTGTCCTGACCGTTACCTCACACGGTCCTGTTCTCTTGTGGCTGGTAATTTATCGTCAGTAAAATTAATGTTTAATTTTATGTAAATTCGTTTATTTGGATTATTGTTGGTGTACTGTGTATTGAGTTTTCTTTTAATTAATTTATAATATCAGAAGTGGGATTAGCCTGCAATTTTATATACAAAATAAATTGACAGAAAGTATCAGATTTTGCCTTAATGCAGGAGGGGAAACTTACGTCTGAAAGAGGAAAATAATCTAATACAACAGGTTTGCTGAGACATAGTTTGTATTGATAGCTTATCTTGTATTTATCCATATTAAATAAATTGAACACAGTAGCGGATCCAGGATTTTGCTAAGGGGGGGGCGACTAAGTTTTAGAAATGAAGTGCCGTAGGCGCGAAAATGCGCCGCAGGCGAAAAATTTTCGCGACCACGCCCATAATCAATAATTCACTCTGAAAAGAAATGTTAAAAATAAGTTAAACTAAAAACTGGAATATCTACCTACCTACAAAGAGACGAGCAGGATAGTGTCGGAAGAAAAATTTTCTTGACCACGCCCAAAATTTCTCAAAAATTCACTATAAAAAACTGTTAAAAATAAATTTAACTAAAAACTCTTTTTTTATAAAGTTGTACCTTAGACATAAACTACCTGAAAGATTATTTGGAAAATTTTCTGAAAAACCTAAAAAAAGAGAGTCAAAAAATTGTACCTAATTCATGCAAATCTGAAAATCTTAGTTCAATCTGGCCTTTTGTAGTATCTAAAATATCATTGAAAAGCTGCTTATAATGAAGTTTCTGCGAAGGTCTGCGTGTTTGGTTTGTTTTAATTTTATTGTTGTAAATGCCGCCCCCCCTAAATCCGCCGCTGCTACCAGTTAAACCATATGCATTTATCATAAAATAACAGTGTTGATCTTTTCTTTTATTTTTAAAACATGACAATAAATTTATTTATATCATTGGCTGGCTTGTTTTATAAAATATTCTATTATTTCTATTATTAATTATGTGAAGTTGAAATTAAGGTTTTTCTTATATTTATTTCACAGGAATTCGCGAATGACGTATTTGACTTTAGGTGTGGTTAAGAAGGCTAAGGGGGGGGGGGGGGGGGCGAAACCCCCGTCGCCTTTCCCCTAAATCCGCCGCTGATTGAACAGCGTTTTTGTTGATAGTAATCAGTTCCATTAGCAGGACAGTCTTGTTGAATAATGAACTACTTTTAGTACAGCAATTGTGTTAAGTAATAAATTGTATCTTTTTAATAGGACGCATTTTGTTCTCAGTGAAGCGCTTTCTCTACAATTAAAAAAGCAGAATAGCGTCCCCAAAAATGAATTGTATCCGTTAGGACCAATAATCCACAAGATGTTGGTGTGTCCTATCGCCGCGCGCAATAGTATTAGTTTTAGCGTATTTGTTGCGCAGGTCACATCGTTGTTTGAAGTTTTCTAGCTGTCCGGTCTGAATTTAAATTTTATTGATCGTACCAATATCTAATTGTTTCAATTAATTTATTTTTACTTCATAAGGTAGGTGAGCCAATTATTGCCATGCTAAGGCAAAATAATTTTTTAAATTAACATTTTGATCTGGATCAGTCTGTGATTTTTAAAACATATAGTTCAATGTGTTTCCCAACTTGGAAAAACATATTATATTAATAATTTTAATTAATAATATTTTTTTTACCATTTTTAAAAAATCTTTCCAAATGACAATATTTGGATCATGTGTTCTAAATATTGTCGTTAAGTGACAATATTAGGAACACCTCTAAAAATATAGAAAAGAGGCATAATGACGAAGAAAACTTTAATTAAACAAAATAATGAACGGTCTACTAAGTAGAAAAAATATTAAAAAATCAAGTATAATACACAATAACAAGTTCAGGGAACTAATGTCAACTGCAGTCAGGACAGACAAAAATGTCTTTATCGGTCTTAACGAGACCTACACACTCTTCGTAAACGTATCTATGGCACACTGAACATAACCTCATATCAATTTGACAATCTTCCTTGCATAAGAAACAAAACCAGGATTCACTTACAACTTTTTTAGATTTTGCTGGTACGATTTTTAACTGAGAATCAAATAAATCTCTCGTTACTGGTTCGGCCCTTGAATTTATAGCAGGCTTTCTTTTCATTGATGGAACTTTTATCTCAGGAGTCATCAAAAAACCCATACCTGTAAACGACTCATCTAAAGCACTAGAAATGTCGTCCTTTTTTAGGTTTTTTACTGTAGCAGGAAGTAACTTGCTTAATGGTTCGCAGTCACTTTCTGTATAGGAGTCATTAAGACTTACATCTGAGTCTGAAGATGACTCACTTTCTAAGAAAACCGTGTCTTTACTTTTTGTTTTTGAAGAGTTATAACCACTTGGCCCAGGAATGGGTTCCTTTTGGTCAATTACATTAATTTCATTTTCCTTTTCTTCTATTCTTGTAACATGACTGGGTGCAAATGCAGATTCTGGGATAGCATCAGGATAGAAAGGGTAAATACCCGTAGCCCAAAATCCAGTAAGTATATTGGATGGTGTCATTGCTTTTAACCATACTTTAGTAAATATTTCTCCAAACCTAATTTTGCTTAGGGATTTTCCAGGTTGTGTTACCAAAAAGTATAACACTTCTTGGTCCCAAAAAGTCTCATAACTACGAAAAACGGCCCTATCCATGGGCTGAAGTTCATGGGTCGTATTGCTAGGCAAGCAGAATAAAGTAATATTATGCTTGTCTGCAGCTTCAAAAATGAGAAGTGTGGATCCTGGGTTTTTGTACATGGCAAAATGGTCAAGCCAAGAGATAAAAGATTCGCTCGTCATGCTTCCTTTAGCTGTCATTATGACCTTGGACCCGGAGGTAAATTATCGCTCCATTCAGTCTTTAGGCGTTTACCTTTAAAAATGATTGTTGGCGGGACTGCCTGTCCCAGGGCATTTCCACATGCCACGATGCTCACATTTTCGCCATGCTCGGGAGCTACCAAGTGAACACGTTTGGATCCAGTTTTCGCTAAAACAGTCTGCTGTTTATGAATTGTTAAACGACAACCTTTCTCGTCCATGTTATACACACTACCTGGTTTATCAAATAACTCCAGTTTTTCAAGGGTAACTTTTAGTTTATTAAAATAATCGTTGACAATGATCGGATTCATTTTCTGAGCCCTAGCAGGGTTCATTTGTTGTGCTTTGCGTTTGGCAACTTCGGGATGTCGGTTAAAAAATAGCTTAAGCCATTTTCTTCCTGCTAACTTAGATGACTGTGAAAAAGGAGTCGAGATATTGCGCGCCGCGGCATAAGAAAATACGCTTCGTCTTACTATCCTGCTCGTGACTGGCATTCCTACTTCTGCTAGCCGATGGATTCTATGAACTAAATCACGTTCCTGTTTCGCTGTTAAAATACTACGCCTTCCTAGTTGTTTTGTTGCCTTATTTTCCCTGTAATGCAGCCCTAATGTTGTTCGGGGGATTTCATAAATCTTCGCGGCATCGCTGATCTTTGATCCATGCCTTATGGCTTCCAAAGCTTTTGTAAGGTCTCCTTGCGACCATTGACCTCTCTTCTTCTTTGGCATCTAAACAAACAACAACTTATTTACCATATAAATGGACCTCTTTATTATATACATGCCAAAAAAGTTGTGTTCCAAATATTGCCACCGGCAATACTTGGCTCATCTAAGGATGGCAATATTTGGATCCCGTGAATTTATTTAATAATTAACCAATAAAATGGGCAACTTTACAGTCATAACAAAAATGTCCCAACATAACTAAATACCTCAATAGACTTACCTTATTCTGTTTTAAAACTTTTTATTTCTTTAATACAGACGCGATGCCACGTGGAACAAAAATACTGGTTTTTATATTCGGCACCAATGAAAACCGATACTAGCAGTTTAAACGGCTGGAGCAGACTGAGTTGCTTTCGGGCGCATTCACTTAAGCGATTTCGATGCTAAGAATGTTTCACAACCCAAACCGATCGCGAAATTCATGACGTCACGATTCTGGGTCGAATGGCAATATTAGGCACATGGCAATAATTGGCTCACCTACCTTATTTAAGTTTTTTTAAACTTTGCATGTCAGATAAAGCAATAGAAGATTCTAATTTCCAACAACCCATCATTAGTATTGGACTTTATAATCTATGGACGAATTTTACCATCTCAATAATCCATGTTGCATAATAGATAATCGTATGCAATGTTAAACGACAAGAACAATATCACACTAGAAGCTATTTAAATTTTTGAGAACTACAGTACTGATTTTTAGTGGCAAGTATATGCTGCACTACCCGTAGCAAGCCTATATTAATATGATTAATGTAAAGTTTTATTACAACTGCTAGTCGTAACTAATACAGTATATAAAATCATATTACGCCCCCGATAGAACTTGATAATTACTGTGAGTATTCAGAGCAATAATGGCTATAAACCATTCTATGCTTATATTAACTCCTATTTCCTATTGGCTAAATTACCGTGATATTATCGCTACACAACGGTCTAGTAATTTTCGTTGTCTGACAGTAGGAAAGCGCGTTGCCGTCACATATAGAATTAAACAGTTCTATAAGGAGTGAATTCTTATAAGAAATAGAAGACTTTTTCTTAGTGTAGCGACAACCCAGTTGTTTTTTAATGCTGTTTTTTTCGCTACTAATAATGGATTTCTGAGTTTTCTGTCAGTGTAAAATTTCTATAAATTTTGATGATAAATTATTTCTTACGGCACTTTTTTCCCATCGGAACTTCTCGATCGACAGTCAATAGAAGAAAGAAAGAAAGAACATTTTATTTGACTACGTTTTGTTAAATTACAATTGTAGCAGGTCAAAATGAAAATCATATAAGTAATTATTATGTAAAATACAAAAAAGAAATTTTAACATAAAAAAAATAATACACAATGTAAAAATACTACATAACACAAAAAATACAACGTAAACAACTACATATACAGGGTTAGGAAAAATTACCAGAACGGTCGATTGTTTCAAAATATACAGGGGTTATCAAAAAACGTCTTATATAAAAAATGTAGGGCTGTTAGAAATCTACATATCGGTGATAAATTGAAATATACAGGGTCGCCCACAAAGTTGTGCAGAATGATAGTTATATTTTTTTAAATGGAACACCCTGTATATTTTTACATTTTTCAGTTTCACATAAAATTATAATTATTTTTTATTAAATGCATTATTAGTCTATACTTCATAGTTTCAGAGATATTGACTCTCGAAAAGTGACATTTTTGAACTTTGGCAGCTTCTAACTTTCTAACAGTACGTCTTAGAGCAAAACGGCTTACATGTCCCTATCTTCAATTTTTATTATCTTTTCAAAAAAATCAACTTCAAGTTAAACCGGAACAACTATATTTCCTGCTTTCGTGTTACATCCGGTTTAACCGGAAGTTGATTTTTTTGGAAAGATATTAAAAATTGAAGATGGGGACATGTAAGCCTTTTTGCTCTAAGACGTACTGTTAGAAAGTTATAAGCTGTCAAAGTTCAAAAATGTCACTTTTCGAGAGTCAATATCTCGGAAACTATGAAGTATAGACTAATAATGCATTTAATAAAAAATAATTACAATTTTATGTGGAACTGAAAAATGTAAAAATATACAGGGTGTTCCATTTAAAAAAATATAACTATCATTCTCCACAACTTTGTGGGCGATCCTGTATATTTCAATTTATCACCGATATGTAGATTTTTAATAGCCCTACATTTTTTATATAAGACGTTTTTTGATAACCCCTGTATATTTTGAAATAATCGACCGTTCTGGTAATTTTTCCCAACCCTGTATATACACAAACAGTTACGATAATATGGCGTCGTTATTTAGTTTTAAAAACAATCTGTATTCATCCACTGTATAAAATGCATGTTTGACTAAAAATGACTTTATTTTCATTTTAAAATACTTACTATTTAATAATTTAATATTATTAGGCAAAATATTATATAATTCAACATCCAGTGAATTTTTTTTTGAAAGTTCAAGTATAAATTTGGGCGGCCTAATTAACTCTGCCGATCTTGTGCAATATTCATGAAACTTTAAATTAATCTGAAAATCATTTTTTTTTTGTATGAATCTCTAAAAGTTGATTTATAATATAAAGACACGGCAGTGTTAGTATTTTTAATTTTTTAAAAATTGGTCTACAGTGCTCTCTATAATGCGCTTGAGCAATAGTTCTTAATGCTTTTTTTTGTAATCTAAATACTTTGACCGACCTTGATGAATTACCCCAAATATGAACTCCGTACGCTACATGGGAGTTAAAAAGAGAATAGTATACCGTTAAAAGGGTAGCTTTATCCAGAATTGATCTTAATCTTCTAAGTGTAAAAATTGCAGAGGCTAATTTTGTAGAGATGGAGTCAATATGAGGCCCCCAATTTAATCCTCCATCCAGGGTTACATCTAACAGTTTTACCGTTTTATCATTTTTAAGTTCAGGTTTAGCGGAGAACAAAATTTTTTGCGTTTTATCTTGATTAAGCCTTAAGTTATTATGAGAAAACCAGGTAATTGTTGTCTGGTTTAGTGATTCCCTTTTCTCTGATAACCCTATAAAAATCGTCATCACCACAGCAATAAGTCGTATCATCACAATAACACACACAGTCAAATGGTTTTAAAAACTTAAACGAATCGTTAGTAGTGTTTCACACTCTTCTATTTCCCTATACTTTTTTATGATGTACTCTGAGTTAATTTTTCTCTGGGTACGCCAGCAGCATAGATCATACATAATTCACTGTGCTTACTGATAAAAAATTAAACCTATTTACTGTGTTTACTTCCAAACGTGTAGGTTGAGCCGCGCTGTTCGGTAAACATAATTAAATTTTGTGTTTGCTCTGAGTCTTAGATATGCTCCCGGCGGAAAATAAAGAAGCATTAACATCGGCTACATTGCCCCACCCCAGGCTGTTTTAAAAGCTAAAAAAAATACATCTGTGAAATCAATGCAGAAGTATATTTTATTCTTACCAGCAATGGGAATTGTAAAATAATTGAATAATGGCATTTTAAGTGCGGTGAAGATCGAGGAGTATTTTACATTAATTAACTGCGTTTCGTCGCGCTGTACAGTTTTCGTGTGTTTTCATATACCAGCTCCCTTATTATAAAAGATAGAAATATGGGGTTTGCGGCTTACTGTTTTATTTTTGTATGAAACTTTCATTACCGCAAACGAATTTTTCATAGCCCTCTCAGTTTCTGACATACAGGGCCATTTTCAAATTTGGTCATTTTTGACGGTCCCCTGTATCTCGATTATTTGATAACTTATTAATAAGGTAAAAATGGAATTTTTTATATAGTTTTTTATGTTGAATTCAGTGGCGTAGTTAGTTTTTTTCTAAAAAGTTTGGTTTATGAGTTATGACCCAAACTTATAATTTTTTTAATGGGCACCCTATATATTATTTACTTTTCTTATTCTACTTTTTAAGAGCTTTTCAAAAATATATAATAGTCCATATTTTTTTCTTTTAAAAAGGGACGATTTTAACTTTTTTTGTAAAATTAATCATTTTTCGAATAAAAAATTAACAACATTATTTTTATTAAACACAACTTTAAACCAACAATTAAGCAATTATATTAAAAACAAAGAAGTGTGTGTGAAAATGAAAATAAATTGCCACGAACTTTTCACTAAAATTTCAAATATATTAATTTATTAAATTACAAAAATTGCTCGAATTGGGCTCCATTGTGTTCTAAGCACTTTCGACACACCGTTTCGATTCTTCGCAATGCATTTAACAAAGTTATTGGACTTCCCTGCAAAAGGCTAAAGGTTTGATGTGTAACTTCCCGAAGTTAACCAATATTGTGGTATTGTCTCTTATAAATATAGCTGATTTTCTATATACCCCCATAACAAAAATCCATCACAGAAAGATTAGGTGATCTTGGAGGCCACCTGACGGGTCCATTTGTACCAATCCACTTATCGGGAAATGTGGTTTCTAAATATTCTCTAACTATTCGAGAATTAGGACTAGGAGCGCCATCTTGCTGATAATAAATATTATTTAAAACCAGCTAAAGGAACATCCTCTAATAATTCCATTAGTGCGTCTCGCAATATATCTAGGTGCGTAATTCCCTTTAAAGTTCCTTCAAAAATAACACATTCAACATTAGTGTCAAAAATAAAGCATTACACGCTAAATCCAAACTGACCTTGACGTTCTCGTGGAAATATTACGTGCTGGTTCTCTTGCGACCAGTACCTTGAATTGTTTCGGTTAAGGATACCAGAACTCGTAAAATATGCCTCATCGGACCATACCACCCTTCTTTGAAAATTTGCGTTTCCCTGCAATATTTGTAGGTACCAGTTGCAAAAAATTATTCTCCGTTCTGCGTCACCGGGATGCAAATGTTCGACGAGATGGAATTTGTATGGTTTAAATTTGTATTTTTTTAGTATTAACTGCGTCCTTGATTTTCTAACCCCAACTTCATCGTATACTTTTCTGCATGATATGGATGGTTGTACCGCAATAGAGGCCAAAACATTTATTTGTTCTTCTTCCCTATTTTCCTTATTGTAAAAATTAGGCCTTGGTTGTTTAAAAGTTCCGTGCTCAATTGGATCAGATTGGCTTGAATTTTTTGAAATATTCTTTTATCGGGTTGTTGCCTTTCTGGATATCTACGAAAAATTTAAATATGTATCAAAACACAAATATAACAATAGTTAACAATAATTATGATTAAAACTTTTTTATTTTTATTATAAACATTAATGGTATCTAAATAACAAATGGTTTTGAAACTTACCTATTAAAATACAGTTCCGAGGCTGCGTTCGAGTCTTCATTAGCTCGGATAAAACAAACATACATATCGTGTTTTTCATAATTTTCATAATATCTATTATTTTCTGCCATATTAATTAATTAAATCATTTTTTACAAAACTTTGTTTTCTGTCATGTCTATCCATGATTGATCATGGCCTTCTGGATTCTAGATGAAAAATGATTAATTTTACAAAAAAAGTTAAAA
The DNA here is from genome assembly GCA_963969555.1 of Polydrusus pterygomalis. NCBI lineage: Eukaryota > Metazoa > Arthropoda > Insecta > Coleoptera > Curculionidae > Polydrusus > Polydrusus pterygomalis. Next base: position 145,051,897 of record OZ018375.1, read on the forward strand.
TTGTCCCTTTTTAAAAGAAAAAAATATGTATAATGATTCGATTTACGAACCGCACAATGTATTTATCCTTCTAGACATCTAACTACCGTGCGAGCAAACAATATTTGCATCAAAGAGGGCATGGATTAAAAAACGTAGGGCTTGGTTTAGATTACAATGATGTGGGGACGATATATCTAACCAAATCTAGGTTAAACTTTTGTCAAATTCATGTTACGACATGATATGCCAAACTAATGAGTAATTAAATAAGTTTACAAATACAAATTTATTTTTGTTGTTTACAAAATTAACAAAGTAAAAATATACAGAAGGAAAAAGAAAAATAATTACATAAATTGCTGAAATTGGCCATGAATTATTTCCAATAAATTTTGGTTAAACCATTGAGAGTAATTCCTGCGTCTTTTAAAATCTGCGGCTTGTATTTCTTGTATTTCTTGGAATATTTGCACTTTATAAGGAAATAAATTTAGCTGCTTCTTAAGAATAGTCCTTTATGTTCCATAAGATCTTCCCACTTCTTGGGACAGACGTCTTATATAATTTATTGGCGTATTTTGCATTATTTCAAGAACGTTTGCAATAAGTTATTTTGTTCTTACAGATGGTCTTCCTGCTCCTTTTTTGTGTTGTATAGAACCTGTTTCCCTAAACACAGTCACGGTTCTTTTCAGGCAATGATAAAAATCCCCAGCAACAAAAGCATATTTAGGAAAAAGTTCGTGAAAATCGTCCATGCACAAACCCGGATTGTATTGCCACTCACCATTTACTCTAACCCGTTTCGAAAATACGCCTCAACCATGAATGTTTTGTGTTGTTCCGTAAAGCCCATTGTATGAATTGTTCAAGAAATTGGAAAAATTAGCGATGAATGAAATTACTTGTAAAGACTGTCAAATATGACAAAATAACTGATTGATTGTTAATTCAGGTAGTTACTGACTCCAACAGGTATTAGGCTCTACGGCTAAGCATTACGTCCTTAGATGCAAGGCCCTCTTTGATGCAAATAATTTTTGCTCGCACGGTACAATAGCGAAATCTGGGGTCGGAATTCGGTTGTTGCCAAATTGATTTGCTAGGATCTTCCTCCATCACTTAAGACGTAGTATATTTACTACAATGCAAGACCAGAAGGTTAATAGCTTAAATCTTGTTAGTGGAAAACTTGATTTATTTTTGTAAATATGTTTTAATAGTTATATATAGCAAATACTAATAATATTAGATTAACGAAATTAATAAAACGAACGGTGTTAAATGCATTGGAAAGTGGATACCGAGTTAATGCTGTCTACGCAGATTTTAGTAAGGCATTTGACTCATATTCTGGCAAATAAACTGCTTTGGATTTTCTGGGACTTTCCTTAAGGGGCTAATATCTTATACATAAGTAATAGAAAACAGTTTGTTAATGTAAAGGGTTTTGATTCACAGGAGATATCTGTTACATTTGGGTCCCTACTTATTTATAATTTAAAGTTAGAAATCTTATTTTACCAGTATTTGTTTTTTGCTAATGACTTAAAATTGTTTGCTATCGTTAAGTAAGTTTATGATGCTTAGAGAATCCAGAAGGACTTAAACTGAGTGTATACGTGATGTGTTATAAATAAAATGCACTGAAACACTAAAAAATGTCAAATAATTAATTTTCATCGCACAATGTGCTATTAATCATTATCTATAACTATAAATTGAATTATTGTATTTTGAAAAGAGTTACCACTGTGTGTGAATTAGGTGTTCACTGTGTAGAAATACTAAATATTTCCAAAATATTGACAGCTTGAATACGATTTACTAAACTTTGAAAAAATATTAGCTTAATTTCATACAAATTTAGGATTCCTATTGAGTCCTATGATGATCTGAGGTGGAGACTGAGTTTAGACTTACTTTCTGAAGGTAGAATCAAAGTTGATATATATTTTTTTATTTAAATTACTTTATGGAATAATTAAATGCCCAGAAATTTTACATCAGGTTAATTGAATCCTGACTAGCTCCATAATTTGGTATTACGTATCCTTAGTAACTTTGATAATTGCATGGTGTAAAAAGAACAATCTTATATTAAATCTACAGAAAACTGTATACATAAATTTTAGATGTAGCACGAGATCATCAATCACTGTAGTAGTTTATACCATGCGTGCTGCGGAAAGTTGTAAATTCTTTGGTCTGCATATAAATAAACCAAGTTCTTACATGGGAATCTCATGTAGATCATGTTGCGAAAAGGAGCGGTACTGCTTATTTTGCCATATTTCAGCTTTAACAATTACTTGATAGAAACGCACTTATAAATGCGTACTATTCGCTAGTCTATTGTCATCTTAATTATAATATCACTCGTTGGGGCAACTCAGTTAAGTCCAACAGAATATTCTTAGCCCAAAAACGAATAATTCGCCTAATCTATGGTCTAAGGGTCACTGATGATAGTTGTAGACCAGTTTCCATTGAGAATGGGATCATGACATTCCCCTGTATTTATATTTTTAGACTGTTGATGTATGTAAAAAAAACAAAAAAAATGTATATCAAACTCTTATTTTTATGATTATCCTACGAGAAATGCCAGTAAATTGTCAAGAGTGAAACATAACCTTACAAAATTTAAACAATCACCTGATTATGCAGGTACAATTTTATACAATAAATTACCAAAAAAAATAAGACAACTAAATGTAAATATATTTAAACGAAAAGTAAAGCAATTTTTGATTGGTAAAGGTTACTACTTAGTCTTTAGAATTTTTAAATGATACTATTATACTCTAGAGTACATGAAACCAAACAGTAATAATTATACATGACGTGTATATCCATCTTTGATGGCTGCTTTGGCTAGTACGAAATAGAGATTTTTATTTTTATTTTGATTGTTGATTTTAAATTTTCGAGTTCCACCTTGGGACACAAGAAATCACCTTTATTTTGCACTTGACCACCATAGATGCAACTAGGATAAATCCTCTCCCATACCTAAAATTATTAATAATGGGAACAGAATTGGCAATGACTTTTTTAACAATTTCTTCGTTGCCTTCAAGAGAAATGTTTGTAAGCTAGCGCTGTGATTATAGTCTTGTTTTAGTATGGGAAAGCTAATTTAAGGTTAGGTTATATTGTTTTATTTTAACCTTTATAATAATGTTACGGAAGTAGTCCATTATCTCAAAGTGAAGCTGTAGTGCTGTTTACCTTTTTTGGGTAACATTTCTTTTACAGCGAAAAATATTCTAAATAAGTTCAATATTTCTATTGCTTTCCAAACCAACCACAACATTGGTCAATTTTTGATCAACTCAAAAGATAAAACTTTCCTAGTAGATAAGTCAGGTATTTATAAACTCTCTTGTGGTACTCTGAACTGTAATGTCTGTTCCGTTGGCCAAACAGGGCGTAAACTTTCAACCCGAGTCAATGAACACTGTAAAGAAATAGATAAATTCCGAAACACCGATTTCTCTAACCACAACTTCAAATCTAGTTTTGCTTCTTATAATCTCTACAATAACCACTCTTTTGAGCCCTTAAATAATACTAAACTCCTTCATTCCTGTAACAAAGGCGGTAAACTTAACAATCTTGAAAGGCTCTTCTTAATAAAAAGCTCAACTGTGTTAACGATCAAGTCATCTTCTCCTGCCTCCCTTATCTTGAATTCCTTAAGTTTTCCTTTAATTACTTCCTTTTTAAACATTACTCATTCTCCATCTACCATGACCACCATAAAGCTTTTAATTTTCACTAACGCGGGAACTTCTCTAATAACCGTTACCTTCCTTCTCTCCGACTTCTAATTTAGACAGTAAGTACTACATGGCCATATTAATTTCTACTCTCCTCCTACCACTCTATTGCTGAATGATGAAATGACTAGATTGTTTCTGACTTCACGTGTTCTAGATGATGGCGCCGCCCATCCATCTTGCGGCTCTCGGCCTTACCTTAGTCCTGGCAGGTTACTCGCCTTCTTGCCGATAACTGTTATTTGTTACTTTTTCTTATCACCACTAGATGCTCGTTCCTAGCCCCAAGAACCACGTTATCACACCAGTTCCCATTTATATTGGAACTTTCTGCTTTTGCGTGACTGTCAGATGTCACTACTTATCCTCCGTTTTGACTTGTCATCATCGACTAATCCAAGGTTTGTTTACAGTATTCACTATGCACGAAAAAAAAAGAGGGTTAACTCCTTTTGAATCTTACTATTTACCGATTTTTAATTTTTTAACACTTTAAAATATTTTTAACTTTCTTTTCGTCCAAGTATACAATATGTTCTTGTCCTTTTCATGTTTTTAATATTCGTTTGGTTTCGTGAAAGTGGCACTTGGGGTAAGTACATTAATCTGATTTGTCGTTCTTTTTCTATTTCTAATTTATTTTAGCTTTTCGGTGCTGATGATGGTACTTTCTAGTACCGAAACATGTACACCACTTTAATTTGACCCTTTTTTAAAATATATTTGTGGAGACGATATTTGTCGAGACAACTGTGGGTGTTTTCCCTATATTTATAATAATTATTATTAGTTTCCTAAATAGAAATTGTAATTGGGTTTTGCCCCTCGATAAATAAATATATTATATTATATTATTTTATAACCGGTTTAATTAAAAATTGGATATTAAACTTTAAACAATTGGTTCCGTAAAATCTCATTAGCAGTATGCCAGGGCCTTAGACAATATTAATAATTTCGTGAAACCTTGGTTAATGCATGGCCTAACAATAACTAGGTTAATGTAAAAAAGTAATTTTCCCTTTAATTGCTATGTAACTCTCGACCTTTAAATTTAATTAAAATAAATTATACAGCGCTATAAAGTCATTTTGCCCTTTATTTAAAAGTTGTGTACATAATAATTTTGTATTTTGCATAAACGTAAAATAAACAGTTTAATTAAATTTTAATTTATCCTTGTAGCTATCATCTGTCATGTTCATCAAAACACAATAGTTTTTTATTAACTTACTTTTTGATGCTTGTTTATTTTGGGAAATTTGGTTGCATATTATACTGGATAATAGGTACCTATGTACAGGGTGTTTGGGGAGGAAAGAGCAATATTCTGGGAATGTGTGTTCAGAGGGTGAAAATAAGATAAATAATCCTGTAGGTTTTAGTTCGAATCTCAACCATTTTTGAAATAATCGGTTCTGAATTTTTGTTATATTGAAATAATGAAGAAGGCTTCACTTTTAAACGATCGATACATTTTGATTGATAGTTTGAGATGCATAGTAGATGTCAGTTAGCTTCATATATCGACTTGAACCAAGATTTTCATACTTACAATGCCCCACACATTCAGTCACAGGGAGTATGCCGACATGATATCCGTGTATGGTTACTGTAACGGTAGTGCGATGCGCGCAGTTAATGAATATCGACGTCGTTTTCCAAATCGAAGAGTTCCTAATAGAAGAGTTTTTCAAAAAGTATTTGCAAATGCTGTGAGAATTGTTTCTGAAAGAGTGCAGGGTCTAGATGTGGAAAATGAACAAAATGTTCTGGATATTGTCGCAGAGAACTTAGGTATAAGTACGAGACTGGTTGTAAATGAACTTCATATACTACCACATCTAGCCGTATGGAAGTCGCTTAGAAAAAACGGTTTAAAACATTTTCACGTTCAACCCGTTCAACATCTTCTAGATGGTGGTCCTCTTCAAGGGTGCAATTTTGTGAATGGATCCATCAAAATCGAAGTCTGCACAAATACATTTTATTTAGCGATTAAGCTCAGTTCACTCGTGATGGAATTAATAATAATTGCCACAATGAACACAACTTTCAACAACCCATTCAGTATTAATGTCTGGTGTGGAATGCTTAACGACCAGCTGTTTGGTCCATTTGAAATGGATGGGCGTCTGACTGGAGAAGGATATTTACGGTTTTTGAAAGACCATTTCATACACATTTTGGATAATGTACCGTTAAATTTTCGACAACGAATGAACTCCCAACATGATGTAGCCCCACCTCATTTTAGTCTCCGTGTGCGAAATTTCTTGAATTATCGTTTTCTTAATCGCTGGATGGGCAGAGGTGGTCCGCAAGTTTAGCGACCGAGATCACCAGACTTAAACCCGTTTGATTATTGCCTTTGGGGATTAATTGAATCTCTAGTATATGTAACTCGAGTGAAAACGAGAGAAGCACTTCGCGATCGAATTTTCAATGCTGCAGCTTTTGTAAAAAACAATCCCCTATTCAAACCGACGTGCTACCCGAGCGATTAACAAACGTGCCAAAAAATTTATTGAAGTTGGTAAAGGGGTTATTAAAAATATTCTTTGGGTTCGTTTGTACTACAGCACCTCCAATTATTAGCTTTGAAAATAAAAGTTAACTTACAAAAACTTTAGAATATTATTTCAGAAATGGTTGAGAATCGAACTAAAACATATGGGTTTATTTCTCTTATTTTCACCCTCTGAACACATTCCCAAAATATTGCCCTTTCCTCGCCAAACACCCTGTATATACTAACCAAACACCATTTGTTCGGCGATATATAAGTTCAAATCCAGACATTGAAATATACTTGTTCCATCAAAATTGACCTAACTCGAGACCCCAATGAGATGTATGACACAGACATTAATCCTAGGGTACCAATAGTCCTGGAGTCAGCCACCGTTTGAAGTTAATGGTTTTATATTTTCTATTTTCTCCTATCCATCCTCCATTTAGTATCACAAATAAGTAAAGTGATCATCAGCTGGCATAGTAGCGGAAGGTGTAGTTATACATTATATTAATTTTACTACAAACGGCAACTTTTCACAACATTAACACAGACTAGAAGGATCAGAAAACACATTAAAAATTTCTTAAATATGAACCTTCAAACTCCTTAATTATAATTTAATTAAAAAATATTCCAAATAGACCAGACCGGCAGACGTAATTACCATCTCGATTTCTCGAGGCTTCGCTTAGGGTGGTGTAAGTTAACAAAACTGTCGAAGTCGACAGTATATTACAGTGCACCGTGCAACAGAGGAATAACTGGTCGCAGATGTGCTGTCACAGTGGAATGATAGGGCGAGCAAATGAACACTTTTCACTTTCACCTATTATTTCTGGGTGGTCTAACGCCAGCAGCTAAGGCCATTAAATTTAATCGAAGATATTTGGTTTTCTTACCGTTACGACACGAAGTAGGTAATGTGATAATAGACAAACCAGGTTTTCCCATGGGCGTGCGGCAAATTCTGTCCGATTTGTTTCCTGAAAATAACTGACCACTCCAAACTTATCTTTCGTTAAACTTATAGCCGTTAAAACTAATAATAATAATACAAACATTTAGGTATTAATAATTCCTTAAATATTTTCAATACTTACTACTTCTACTTTCGGAAGAGTAGAAAACACGACGGCATTTTTGATTGCTCACCTGAAACAAAAAGGAATCATTAAGTAACTCTAGTCAAATGTATTAGTAGAGAGGCCACTATAAATTGCTAATGACCAATCAAAAATCCTAAATATTATGGCAAGGACGTACTTATAATTAGCTTAGTAGTAATTATAATACAGGCTGGCCAATTTTTGTGTGACAAAGTCACATCGGCTCTATTATATAGCCCAGAAATTGTTTATGACTGTGTTGTAAATAAAGTCATCCTATTAATTATTGTCGTGTCGTGTCATCAAATGTATACATTTTGTGTGCTTTTATTGAGAAAAGCAGAAAAAATCGAGATGAGATACCTTCTGACATTGATGCGACTGCGACCAATGTTGTGTCTTCGTTGTTGCCGTCTAAATCCTAAGAAAAATACGAAAAACACTACACTCGTTTTATTGAATGTTGTGCCGAAAAATTGTAGCAATTCAATTAAAAGATATGGTATTTCTTGCTTATTTTCAAGGCTTAGCCGACAGGTACAGTTATTTCAGTTTAGTCAGGCTTCCTATTCTATGCTGAGAACCACCATTTCTATGAAGCAAATATACATATTATCATAAGCAAGTATACCCAACTTGAAGCATTTTTAAAAAGAAAATCGGAAGAATTTTGTGTACAAATAATGACTTTATGGCCAGATTTTAAATAGATATAGCTTTTGGTGTTGTAATTATTGTAAATAAATGTTTTAAATTTGAAGAAGTAGTCCATGCTTAAAGTGGAGTTAAAAGTATGGGAAAGAAAGAAAAAACAAAAAGTCTTCCTCCACAAAATTTAATAGAATAATTCTTAAGGGTCTCTACATGTTTCGAACGTAGAAACGTTCATCATCAGGAGACAGAAAATGTAATTAAAAAGTGCTGATGGTTTTAGCAGAAGAGAAAATGGTAAAGGACCTTAATGGAGCTTTCATGGGATCGAAAAAATATTTTTGATGTGTAAAAGAGCCATAAAATGGAGAAATTAATGAAATTTAAACCATATTCAGTATGTGAGAAGTCAGTATAAGTGGTCTAAGATAGATAAAAACTGAGGAAGAAGAAGGATCTTTCTAAAAAGAAAGTATAAAAATTATTTAATTTTAGTAAACATTTTAAAAAGACTTAGGTGGAGAAAATTTGTAGTGGTTATCACACAGGTGATGAAAACCACATAAAAAAGACTGGTGGGGTACTGAGGCTTAAGGCTCAGTAACCCCTCCAAAGGTTAATTTAAATTTAGTAGAAATACTAAGAAAATCACACATTTTATCAAAAATATTCAAGAGGTCAAAAAAGTTGTTAAACGTACATGTGCCGGACCCAAATGAAATCATTCAATGAAAGATTTCATTTGGGTCCGGCACATGTACGTTTAACAACTTTTTTGACCTCTTGAATATTTTTGATAAAATGTGTGATTTTCTTAGTATTTCTACTAAATTTAAATTAACCTTTGGAGGGGTTACTGAGCCTTAAGCCTCAGTACCCCACCAGTCTTTTTTATGTGGTTTTCATCACCTGTGTGATAACCACTACAAATTTTCTCCACCTAAGTCTTTTTAAAATGTTTACTAAAATTAAATAATTTTTATACTTTCTTTTTAGAAAGATCCTTCTTCTTCCTCAGTTTTTATCTATCTTAGACCACTTATACTGACTTCTCACATACTGAATATGGTTTAAATTTCATTAATTTCTCCATTTTATGGCTCTTTTACACATCAAAAATATTTTTTCGATCCCATGAAAGCTCCATTAAGGTCCTTTACCATTTTCTCTTCTGCTAAAACCATCAGCACTTTTTAATTACATTTTCTGTCTCCTGATGATGAACGTTTCTACGTTCGAAACATGTAGAGACCCTTAAGAATTATTCTATTAAATTTTGTGGAGGAAGACTTTTTGTTTTTTCTTTCTTTCCCAAATGTTTTAAAGTTCTCTAGCTTTTATTAATAAATAAGTTATGTAATAAGCTCATTACATCATCACTAGTGATGTATTGACTCTTATTACGTAACTCAAATAATAAGCTAAAATGAATGATGTAATACGCAATTATCATGTAGATAAAATAATATTTTGAGTTTATTCAGCAATAGAATGAGAGAACAAAGTAGAAAATTTATAATACTATAATATAACCAAATAAAACCGCATAATTGCCAATTTGCAATAACAAGCTAAACACAAGGTAATTATTATACATAAATTTTAAATAGTAATTAATAGTTGTTTATATAGTATTAGTTTTGTTATTTATACACAACCCGGTCCTATACAGGGTGTCCGGAAAAAGGAGGTCAATCCGTTAACCATATATTCCTTGCGCCAAAAGTATATGACTTTTATAATGCCATTTTTCATTTTTGACTGCCATGTTCGATATACAAGGCGTCACAGTTTAAATTTAAAAACTAATTTTTTTGAATAATTCGAGTATTTAATAAGATATTAATTTCAAATTTGGTACATTGCTTCAACATAAAGAGTGACATCTTTTGAGAAAAACAATACAAAAAAAAATTGTCAAGTATTCCAAATAGGGAGGGGGTCCAGTACCCGCTGATCCCCCTATGTTTTAGTACGTGCGCCAACAAACTATATTTTTTCAGGTAATCATTTGTTTTTGATTATTTTTTTTTTCTTTATAAAATTTCGATTAAATGATGCATTTTGGAAATCTTTTGAAAAGTATGGTATCAATACCAAGATTTCGCTTAATCTGGGCTAAATTAAATCTAATATAGGTGATTTTTAAACTGTTAAGATACAAGTAATTTTTGTTAAACCATTCCAATAGCAACTTCATACCGCTGTTGCATACATTTTCGAGTTCTTCTTGGTTTAAAGATAAAACTAAAAATAAAGCGCGAACAAGGCTACCTCCTACACCGCCTGTACAGGGTGTTCTCAAAGTTGAGTCATTTATTTTACCAAGTTGTAGAACTCGTAAAAATAAGTAATTTTACCAAAAATCATTTATATAAAAGTTGCAGAATAAAGAAGTTATTACCAATTGAAAAAATATAAAACTTAAAAACGGTTAGACCTGATTTTTTGATATTCTCGACCACTGCGTTATCAATGTTTTGTTTACTGGCGATACTGGGTATGGCTTATTTTTTTGTACGATACAAAAGACTTATCATTCATTCATTTTACGGGTCTTAGTGGTCGAGAATACCAAAAAGCAGGTCTTAAGTTTTTAAATTTTACATTTTTTCAATTGTTACTGACTTCTTTATTCTGAAACTTTTATATAAATGATTTTTGGTACAATTACTTATTTTAATGAGTTCTACAACCTGGTAAAATAAATAACTCAACTTTGAGAACACCCTGTATATTCCTCAAGAGATCATTAATGTAACAAATAAACAATATTGGTCCCAACACGGATCCCGGTGGGACTCCCAGATTGACCTCGGTCATGCACGACGCAAACGACTTTCTTCCTGAAAACAAATCAACCTGTGATATAGAAACAACCCCTTCCGGTTTGTTAAAAAACATCTTAATCACTGAAGAAAGACTCCCCTTACTTATTATGCTCAGTAATTAGGTACCGATGATTTATACAGTCGAATGCCCTACTGAGATCGCAGAAAACACCAACAGGACACACCCATGCTCAAAATTCATTACTGTATGGTGGTAGGGGAGAGTGGGGGAACCGTGCGCATCAAATTATTTCATAGTTCGCGGGCTTTTCACCGCCACTGACAAGTGCAACGCTGTCGACTTCCTATTGTAGAGCACCGTCGCCATTAGTCACATCAGTTGTAAACGTCTACATGGAACGAGCACTGTTTATTTGAAATCAAGCAAATTTTTGTAATTTTTTGATATCGGAAAATAAGACGGTGAGTCAATTTTTTTTTCCTAATCGATAGAACATATTTATTTTATGTAAAAGTATGATCTTGTGCATCTATTGATGCTTGTTTTACATTGTTAGGTTAAGTAGTTTGGTAACTGTATAAAATATTGTAATTTAATACCTAAAGGGGTAATGATGCGCGTGCATGCGCACGATTCCCCCACACGTAATCTAATGGTAATTTTTAATATTGATAATGTTGGGCTTAGCTTCATACCGCCACCTTTGAATCAGCCAAGGATACCGAATCAAGTTTGTGGCATTTGCGGGGAATTTGGCAAACTAGGAGAATTCTGGTACAGATGTGTCCTTTGCTCAACTTGGAATCATGCTAAGTGTACTGGCTCAGATACCCCGAAAAATTATAAATGTGACCTATGCTCAAATTAGGAGTTATTTAGGTTTTTATGAGTTTTTTATGTTCCACAACTTCAATAAATGTTTTTAAAGTTAGTGTTGATTTTATAGAATACTTACTTACTTCGAATGCGCACGATTCCCCACCCTCTGCGCATGATTACCCGCAACGGCGGGGAATGGTGCGCAGGAGCACTCTTGTACTTTCAGCTATATTGTAATTTAAAAACTTTATTTTTTCCTAAAATTGATTTACATGCTGAGAGTAAATTACTAAATAGCCCCTTCATTACAGTATTTACATTTAAATTATCTACAATGACATCAGTGCTATAACGATTTCCGCTTAAGTGCGCATAATTCCCCCACTCTCCCTTAAAGGGGTGACTTTTGAGCACCTTATAAAATAAATGTCCAAACACAATAGTTGTTTATTGGAACATGTTCTTCTTCTAGCATAATTGCATAATATTAAAATAAAATTAAAGAACCAACAACGAAAATACCTAAATGAAAAAAAAATTATTAAAAAACAAGAACATAGGTTTGACTAAAAGCTAAAATTAAATGTATTTAAAACTTCCAGTTAGGATTTTTTAAAATTCTTGTTACTTTGAAATTTTAAACTGAAATGCCGCTTTCTGTCTCCGGCCAAAAGGAAAATGGCATTTAGAACATCTGAAAGATCAAAGCTGCTTTTTAACCGAGAATATTTTAATACATTCCAAAGATTGTCAGGTTTCATACAATTGCGCACCCAAAGAGGCGCTATTGGGATGCAGTTAGCCCATCCAGAAGAAACCTTTTAGGTTAATATAATTAATTAAACTTACTGAATTTTTAACAATTCGCTACTTTGGTACTATCTTTACTTCTTTACTTTATGTACGTTCTAAATTTAACAATTTAATAAATTTTCTGCCTGCGGTAAGGTATGTTATATTTTCTTCTTATAAAAGTTTAATTTAAACTCAGCTTTATTTATTTAATTAAAAAAATTTCAATATAGGTTATTTTTATTTCAATATTCATTTTGGTTTGTACAGGGTTTTCTTTCATATTAGACCCCTATTTAAAGCGAGAACAATATGAGAAACAAATTTTAAATATCGTCGGCTGAGGTGCAAAACCGTGTAACTCCGAAAACCACATTTGTTTTTAAATTTCGCATTCTATGTGTAACGGAAATGCTAAACAAATAGGTTAAACGGTTTTAACGTTAGAAAATAAAATTAAAACCGTGTATATATTTATGTGAGCGACAAAAGCGTGTATGTCTGTTCTGTTAGTTTCCATAAGAAGTGTGTGGTTATGTGGTATGTGTAGAAGACGATGCTAAAACGTTTTTATCATCTACTACAAAAAGGCTGATATCGACATACACGGTTTTGCACCTCAGCCGACGATATAAAAGTTTTAGGATTTTTACTGAATCATTAAAATCTTAGCAAAAATGTTGTCTATATTGACTCCAACTGTTTTTAAGATATAAAGGATCAACACTTTAAAAAGTTGTATTTATTTTCTAGTCTAGAATGCTTTAGAAATCAAATCATAAATAATTAATTTGTGTTGGTGACACTGTGGTTCCATTGCACACGAAGAAAAAATAATACTATAATTATGGATTTCCACCTAGTATCGGCTGAATCAATTAATTTGAAAAAATAATAACTACTTGTTATGTTTTACAGATTTAATCAGTTTCCTGACACGTGTTTCGGCCCTCTCGGATCATTTTCAAAGGAGTACAAGAAGATACTCCTGATGACCCGAGAGCGAATTTACAAAATATAAACTATTACAGCACAAGACACGCCCCCAATTACGAAATAACAAAATATAATCGTTTGCAGCACAACGTGGCTGATCCATATAAATAAATCTTGATGAAATATATTTTTCTTAAACCATCCGCACGAGTCCCACCGCCTGACGAGTCCTTTTCTATAAATTCCGTCGAGAAGGTATATTGGCAACCGGTTTGTTCGTTGTTACCCAGAGCATTTTTTTTTTCTTCAAACATTATTTTATAAAAATAAAATTAAAAAAATGCTCTGGGTAACAACGAACAAACCGGTTGCCAATATACCTTTCCAGCCACACACAAAAAAATCTAGTATCCAGTTGAACCTAAAAGTTTCAAACTGAAACTATCATATACATAAATAGGAGCAATGCTAAAGTAAAATTAAATAGAAAATACCTTAGCATCAAAATATAGTTTTAAATTAATACTACATTCTTTTAACTTGAGTCTACTTTAGTTTTAGGGTAATAAAAATAAATGATCAACCTATCAATAATTGTAGTTGCAGATATAGTATACGTTAATATTGGTTTGATTCAAAGTATTCTAAGAATGAATATTCGTTATTTTCGTTTTGAGTATGAGTTATTATTAAGTTGAATATACGAACTTGCATTTGAGCACACATATTTTATTTGTATCTTCAATATGTGACTATCCTACATTCTCAGCGAAACTAGACAAATCAATTTAGTATCATCTTAAAAGTAGTTTATTATTTGATAGAGTAAAATTTAAAATCATGTAGTTTTAAAATAGATGGATCTGAAAGGACTATATTATTAAGGATTAAGGGCAGATAGGATAAGATCACCGCAGTCAATAGAATTGTACATGTCAAGTTAAAATGTCTTTGTGACATACGTATCAAATACTATTGTGATATTACCTTAGGTATCTGATTATAGCCCTAACAGATAACTGATAAATAAAACAACTTTTTATTGCTTTTGGTTTTATTTAAAAAAAAACAGGTAACCAAACAGGTAACAAAAAACCATAACTATAACGAATATAATATTTCCTCCATCACACTATTACACAAAACGCGCAAAATAGAATACACACTACCAGCATCGGTGAGCATCGACGCGCGACGTCTGCGTGGATGTTAAATAACGACTAAACGTATTTCGGTCGTTTCCTCGCAGAACAAGAGGTCACGTAATGCAAATAGCATCAAAGAAATAATAAGGGTTTAGATTTTATTCAAGTTGAGTATAGAGACTGTCTTTGCGTTCGCTGTGAGAAAACAAATTTATTTTTATTTTTAAACCCATCATAGTATATTTCACTTTGACCACAATACTTAAACTTTAAAACAAGTATAAGATTATCTTGTTATGATGATGATGTAATCTCTTTATGAACATAATTTTGATTAACTTGATGATATAATTTAAAACCAGTGGTAGTTTAAAAATGAATATATTTTAGGCACAAAATAAAGCAAGTTAGTTTCAAAATAAGGCTATTTGTTTGAGCATTACTATAAGCTTGTTTTGAGAGTAGTTTTTTTTGTGTGCACGTTGTGCTGCAAACGATTAGATTTTGCAGGATTGTGCTAAGGCCGATTATATTTTGTAATTTCGTAATTGGGGGCGTGATTTGTGCTGTAATAGTATATATTTTGTAAAATCGCGACCCGAGAGGGCCAAAACACGTGTCAGGAAACTGATTAAATCTGTAAAACATAACAAGTAGGTAGTTATTATTTTTTCTTCCTGTGCAACCAATTCATAAAGTCTGTCGCCATTGATAACAGTGTTGTTATTATGACATTTTTGTCATTGCTTGCATTAAACGAAAAAAAAACAATAAAATGAG
Source organism: Polydrusus pterygomalis (assembly GCA_963969555.1). Classification (NCBI taxonomy): domain Eukaryota; kingdom Metazoa; phylum Arthropoda; class Insecta; order Coleoptera; family Curculionidae; genus Polydrusus; species Polydrusus pterygomalis. The sequence continues at coordinate 145,067,204 of OZ018375.1, forward strand.
ATATTCTACAGCAGGAAAATTCGATATTATCCATCAATATTATTCAAATAATAGAAATTCATCCACAACTAGTAATGAATACCACAGGATATTTCCCAATAAAAGTTTACCTTCTAAAATCTAAAAGAACTAATAAATATATTGTGAAGAATTTTTAAGAGACCAAAAGCTTAGAAAGCAAAAAGAGGACCGTATACAGTGAGAGATGAGGAATTAAACTTAAATGTCATGCTGTTCTTTGAAGGTGACCATTTCAATTTTATATCAATTTTGTATTCCTACAATAATAACTTAAATGACTGTTTGAAGGTTGGAGACAATATTGTTTCTTGGATGATGAAAGAGTTTAGGACTTCCATATTCTTTATTTGTTTGAAATCACAACGTTTCAACTGGTAAGTATCTCCAGTCGTCTTCAGGTGACTACTAAACAAGTAAAGTAACTACAATACTATTTATACTAGCTAGGTGCACTGAAGCATAACTGAGGTGGGTGCAGTCATGCGTTCAGTTGGCACGCGATCTTATCCTAAGATTACATCTATCTAACAAAGGTTTCCAGATATTTCTTATGTCTAATGATGGTCTAATAAAGCAGCCTGGGTTCTGGAGAATAGCAGCAGCTTCCTTAAACTTTCTTTTCCTCCAGTTAAACTCTTTCATTATTCAATAACTTAAATGTTTTACTACAGAAAATCCCGAATATTCCGTACCAGATGCGGCGGGGGATTTTCATAAACCTTTATCAAAAATACATGAAATTTTGGTAAAATACCGGTATCATTACTATAAATTTCAACTTGTCCTAAACTTAACAGTAGATCACAAGAGACAGCGGCTAGAGTTTTGTTTGGATATTTTAAGAAGACTTCAAATTGGCAGGAATTTTTTTAACAAAATTTTATTCACCGACGCGACGGTGCCAATTTTAGCACAGCTGGTATGTTTAATCGAAAAATAATAGTAGATTATACCACGAGTCAATAATGATAGCTATTATTTCCGAGGAATATTTACGAACCGAGCCGCGTAAGCGGCGAGGAAGTAAATATTCTGAGGTAATAATAGCCATTATTGTGAGTAAGTAGTATACTCTACTTTATCTACGACTCATTTATTAATTTGAGATTTTTAATGAACAACTTTATTTGTCAATAACATTAAAATTAGTAATAGTACAATTAATAAAATGTATTGGTCGTGAACTATGAATAAGTTTGGAAGAGTTTTCAATAAAAATATTTGGAATGTCGGTTGCTGCAAAGGAAGAAAATGCTTCATTACTATTTATTTGTTTAGTAATAGTATCTGCTGTAATTGTCTTGTTTCTCATAGACTGATCAATTTAACCTTCAGCTACTTGTGTAGATTTCCAGCCCCCATGACACTTTAATCCAGTTATATCGCCTCCTCCATCAATGTACAGAGTGGCAGATGATCTGCGATAACAATGGCCGGTATAAGTTTGAGGATTTGGCAAGTTTAAATATTTGGCAATTTGTCTACCAATGTCTGCAAATTTGTTTTTTTCTATACGTTGTATTATACATTTGGATTTTTGATAATTTAGAAAGAATGAATTGATTTTTACAGGTGACGGGCGGAGATCGATGTACTTCTTTATAATGTTGTAAAACGTATACTGTTTATGGCGAATGTTCGTACAATTTTGGTTTTAGTCTTGGGTATTGTTATTAAGTTTGTTTAAAGATCCTTTACGTCTTCTATATTCATTTCATAAAGCTCGTAATTCCAATAATTAATATAACCTGAAGCATATAAGAATATGAGTTTTTGAATAGATTAGATTAAATACCTATGTATACCTTATGTAAAAGAAAAACTTCATCAGGAGCTTGGTCAATTAATGTCTTAATTTCTTTCGAGGTCAGAGAGGAAGATTTCTTTGCTTGAAATCCTTCAGATTTTCTTTTTAAAAACGCTCGTAGTTTTCCATATTTTTCCAGATCAACGTCATGGTTTATTCTCAACATAGATTTAATTATTGAATAAAATGACCATAATGAAGATGGTTTGTATTTTGCACTTAGTTCAGAGAAATAGGCTAGTAGAACATTTTCGGAAAATGAATTTGTGTTATTAACATATCGCTTTCCGCGATATGTTATTCGTCGCCTTCACGCGGAATCACGGCAACCCCGACTGCTTCCCGAAAATTTTGCACTATATCGTCTGCTTCATTTGAAATATGTGCGTATGTTGTCCGTGTCGGCGGCGTCGGCGTAGTCGTCGTCAGTTTCGACATTTTCACATTTGCGATTTTTTTTCTCGGAAACGGTTAATGTGGGACAATTGAAACTTTTTGGGTTTACAAAGGAATAGTGGGGGTACGTTGTGTGAAAATTTCGAATATACAGGGTGTGCCGGAAAAAAGTTATTAATTTTTAAAGTCGAGAAATATCGGGATCTCGTTGGCATTCGATACAGGCTACAAAAATTAGTTTTTTCGATTTAAACTTTTTCGACGCGTAGACGACCGTGGGCTACAGAACCCTATTGTTTGTGAGCGCGATCGAAAGTTTGGAAGTAATTTTTTTGATTTTTTCAAAGTCAAAATTTGGTCGAAAATGGTACCTCTTGGATCGCTAATAAGTCGAATTGGGTGCATTCAATCGACATTCGGTTTGGATAATCGGTTAGGCCATCTCAAAATCTAACTTTTTCCAATATATCGTTCTATACCTAACTGGAATGGAAATTGCCGAAAATTGTAAGAAAGTGGAAATCATAAAGTTAGGCCTGATTTTTTCACGGTTTTTATTTTTTTTCGTACTGAAAACGACTTTTGATCGAAACGTTGTGAACTTTAGCGGATAGAGCTCGTCAAATTGTATTTAAGAGATATCTTTTCGTTTCTTTATCTTTAATACGGAAAAAACGGCAGCTTTTTTTTTACTATATCGACTGTAGCTTATTCAATTTTTAACAAAACCGTTTTATTTTTTTCTCAAAAAATGCGCTGATTACTTCGCAACACCTCTACATATTCAAAATCATTAAAATATATTCGCAAAATTGAGAAAAGTCGCTTTTTTGGGTGCGGAAACAGGCAATCTTTACAAATTCTAACACCATTCACTTTTGACTAAGAGTGCCTTGATATTGATTTATCTAAATTAATTATTAATTCTAAAAATCCGGCTGTCAAAAATGGCGAAAAATGGGTGTTTTCAGCGTGTTTTGCTAGAATAATAAGAACATTTCCAGATTTTAAATCGGGTGAAATATCTACCTTGAACCTTCTGCTAATTTTACTGACCAAAATATTTGCTCAAAATGTTTCAGAAATGGTTGTAATCTCGATTTTAAAGATGGCGTTTCGACATTGATAATCCGTCGCCACGTGTTAGAAGGTTATACGACATTTCGATATTCGCGAATTTTTTTTTCGGAAACGGTTAGAGCAAAACGATTTAAACTTTCTGGACGTAGAGAGGAATAGTCGGGGCACGTTCTGGGAACAATTTCAAATATACAGGGTGTACCGGAAAAAAGTTATTAAAGTCAAAGTTAAAAAATATGTTTTTTTTCGTTATAGGGCGATACAGGTGGCAAAAATCATTTTAATCGATTTAAACTTTTTCGACATGTAGACGACGTTGGGCTACAAAACACTGTTGTTTGCGAACGCGATCGAAAGTTGGGAAGTAATTTTTTTGATTTTTTTAAAATCAATGTAGGGTCATATTGGATCGTTAATAAATCGAATTGGGTGCGTCCGATATAATTTTGGTTTGGATATTCGTTTAGATCATCTCAAATACTACTTTTTTCAAATATATTGTTCTATACCTAAACAGCATAGAAATGGTAGCAAATTATAAAAAATAAGAATTACTATTTAAGTATATATAATTTGACAGCTGTCGTATAGAACTTTGTTATTTTGGTACTGAAAATTTTTTTAATTTAGTTTTATTACAGCTTTAACCCTCGCTACGAAAAAAGTTAAAATAAATTGACACTTACCTGTCAAAATCTGACAGGTTTCGTATAAAACTTTGTTATCTAGGTACTGAATTTTTTTTAAATTTGGGATTCTTACAGCTATAACCGTCGCTACGAAAAAGCTAAAAAAAAAATTACACTTACCTGTCAAAATCTGACAGTTGTCGTATAGAACTTTGTTATTTAGCTACTGAATTTTTTTTAAATTTCGGATTCTTACAGCTATAATCCTAGATACAAGAAAAGCTTAAAAAAAAATTGCAATTTACCTGTCAAAATGACAGCTGTCGTATATAACTTTGTTATTTAGGAACTGAAAAATGTTTCATTTGGGATTCTTACAGCTATAAATCTCGCTACGAAAAATCTAAAAAAAAATTGACACTTACCTGTCAAAATCTGACAGCTGTCGTATAGAACTTTGTTATTTAACTACTGAATTTTTTTTAAATTTTGAATTTTTACAGCTTTAATCCTAGATACAAGAAAAGCTTAAAAAAATTGACATTTACCTGTCAAAATGACAGCTGTGTTATTTAGGAACTGAAATATTTTTCAATTTAGGATTCTTATAGCTGTAACTCTCGCTACGAAAAAACAAAAAAAAATTGAAACTTACCTGTCAAAGTCTGACAGCTGTCGTATAGAACTTTGTTATTTAGGAACTGAAAATTTTTCACTTTAGGATTTTTACAGCGATAACCCTCGCTACGAAAAGGATAAAAAAAACTGACTCCTACCTGTTAAAATTTGACAGCTATCGTATAAAACATTCTTATTTAGGTACCTGAAAATTTTTTAATTTCGAATTCTTACATCTATAACCCTCGCTACGAAAAAGCTAAAAAAATTACACTTACCTGTCAAAGTGACCTCTCGTATAATTAAACGAACGAACTAGAACAGTGCCGTGCCCGAAGGGCTCGGCACAATAATATTTCTACAAATTTATTAGCTGATAATTGATAGCTTCCATATAAGAATAATTTTTTGCTTATGTTTTAATCGATTGAATACTTACATATTTTTATAGAGCAAATATGGAAAGTATATCCCACATTGCACAAAGGTGTGCGAGTTTAAAGAGCACCTATACGGCGCCGTCTCAGAAAACTACCTATCTATACGAGAAAACGGAAATTTTGCACCATTGTGTAGTTTTGGTCAGTTGTTATAATGACAATTTGGCGATATGTTTTCCCTTCACGTTCCGCAGGAAGGTGAGGCAAAAAAAGCAATAGTAAATAGAAAAAAAAAAGTATTTTTTTATTGTAAATTTTTGTAAATCTATTTAGTACTAATATTAGATGCACTCTCGGCTGACGATTAGCGATATGTACCCAGTCTAGTTACATATCGCGCTACAACGCGATATGTTATACGGCGCTTCGGTGAAAATAATGTGCGTATGTTGTCGGCGTCGTCGTCGTCGTCGTCGCCGTCAGTTTCGACATTTTCACATTTGCGATTTTTTTTCTCGGAAACGGTTAGAGTGGGACGATTGAAACTTTTTGGGTTTAGAGAGGAATAGTGGGGGTATGTTGTGTAAAAATTTCGAATATACAGGGTGTGCCGGAAAAAAGTTATTAATTTTTAAAGTCGAGAAATATCGGGATCTCGTTGGCATTCAATACAGGCCACAAAAATTAGTTTTTTCGATTTAAACTTTTTAGACGCGTAGACGACCGTGGGCTACAGAACCCTATTGTTTGTGAGCGCGATCGAAAGTTTGGAAGTAATTTTTTTGAATTTTTCAAAGTCAAAATTTGGTCGAAAATGGTACCTCTTGGATCGCTAATAAGTCGAATTGGGTGCATCCGATGTACATTCGGTTTGGATAATCGGTTAGGCCATCTCAAAAACTACCTTTTTCCAATATATCGTTCTATACCTAACTGGAATGGAAATTGCCGAAAATGGTAAGAAACTGGAAACCACAGTGTAAGGCGTGATTTTTTTTCTCCGTTTTTATTCCGTTTATTTTTTTTCGTACGGAAAACGATTTTTGATTGAAACGTTGTATACTTTAGCGGATAGAGCCGTCAAATTGTATTTAAGAGATATTTTTTGGTTTTTTTATCTTTAATACGGAAAAAACGGCAGCTTATGAACTTTTTCCCGTAATTTCTGTTGGCGTTGCACTGGTTTGCTTAAATAATTCTGCAAGTGTCTATAATATATAACATTTTGAATTTTTTCTTGGTACACTATATCAACGGATAAAGAAGCTTTAATTTGTATTATAAGCGATCTTTGGGAAAACATATTTTGTGGCTCAAAAAAATTAATTTATGATTTTTTTATAGGTTCCTTCACCAGAGGTTTTACTATATCGACTGTAGCTTATTCAATTTTTAACAAAACCGTTTTATTTTTTTCTCAAAATATGCGCTGATTACTTCTCAATATTCCTGCATGTCCAAACTTATCAAAATATATTCGCAAATTTGAGCAAAGTTGCTTTTTTGGGTGCGGAAACAGGCACAATTTTCAAATTCTAACACCATTCGATTTAGAAAAAGTTGGCCATGGTTTTACCACGTGCGTCTTCCTGAACTTTAACTTTTATACCATCTGTCAAAAATAGGTGAAAAATGCGATTTCCAAATTGATTTTTTAGAGGAATAAGACCATTTAGACTACGTCTTTTGTGGGAAATACCTACCTTGAACCTTTATCTTTTTCGTTTGACCAAAAATAAGGGGGAAAATATCGCATTTATCCCGTACTTGTAATAATAAAAATGGCTTGCAGGAGGCATATTAACTTCAGTTTTTATAGTTTTTATAATATTTGGACAGTATTTAATGTATGAAACACCTGTCTTGGACCTTTTTCTTTGCGGTTGACCAAAAATAATTGAAAAAAGTGTATTATTTGTGTGTGTCTTCAATACTCAACGTTCTATGTAATATCGAATACGTCATTAATATCCTATTTACCACAAATCACTCTCTAAGCTTCGGTAGCGTAGTAGTAGAGGCTGTTGATTTTGGAGACGAAGGTCGAGGGTTCAAACCCCACTGTTTTTTTTCTTTTTTTTAAAGTTTTTTTTTTTAATGTCGTTATTTAGGTACTGAAAATTTTTTAAATTTTGGATTCTTACAGCTATAATAATCTATACGAAAAAGCTAAAAAAAAATTACACTTACCTGTCAAAATCTGACAGCTGTAGTATAGAACTTTGTTATTTAGGTACTGAATTTTTTTTAAATTTCGGATTCTTACAGCTATAATCCTAGATACAAGAAAAGCTTAAAAAAAAATTGATATTTACCTGTCAAAATGACAGCTGTCGTATAGAACTTTGTTATTTAGGAACTGAGAAATTTTTTAATTTAGGATTCTTACAGCTATAACCCTCGTTACAAAAAATCTAAAAAAAAATTGACACTTACCTGTCAAAATTTGACAGCTATCGTATAAAACTGTGTCATTTAGGTACTGACAAATTTTTAAATTTAGGATTCTTACAGCTATAACCCTCGTTACAAAAAATCTAAAAAAAAAATTGACACTTACCTGTCAAAATTTGACAGCTATCGTATAGAACTTTGTTATTTAGGGACCTGATAATTTTATAATTTCGGACTCTTACAGCTATAACTCTCCCTACGAAAAAGCTAAAAAAAAATTGACACTTACCTGTCAAAATTTGACAGCTGTCGTATGGAACTTTGTTATTTAATCACTGAAAAATTTTGAAATTTCGGATTTGTACAGCTATAATCCTCTATATGAAAAAAGATTAAAAAAATTTACACCCGCCTGTCATAATTTGACAGCTGTCGTATAGAACTTTGTTATTTGGGTACTGAAAATTTTTTTAAATTTAGGATTATTACAGCTATAACCCTCGCTACAAAAAAGCTAAAAAATAATTGACAATTACCTTTCAAAATTTGACAGCTGTCGTATAAAACTTTGTTATTTAGGTACTGAAAAAGTTTTTAATTTAGGATTTTTACAGCTATAATCGTCGCTACGAAAAAGCTAAAAAAAAATGACACTTACCTGTCAAAGTAACAGCTGTCGTATTATTAAACGAACGAACTAGAACAGTGCCGTGCCCGAAGGGCTCGGCACAATAATATTTCTATATATCCCACATTGCGAGTTTAAAGAGCACCTATAAATATCAATATCATAATATTAAATATCATATATCTCCGTAACGAAAAGTCGTAGCGAATCGAGCGAGGCGGCATTGGAAATGGAACTTTGAGCACTATACGGCGCCGTCTCCGAAAACTACCTATCTATACGAGAAAACGGAAATTTTGCATCATTGTCTAGTTTTGGTCAGTTGTTATATTGACAAATTGGCGCAGGAAGGTGAGGCAAAAAAAGCAACAATGTATATAACTAATAAGTAGCATCTTTATGAGATCTTCACTTTAAGTTTTTAGAAATTTTTTGTAGGTCTTATAGTTTTTGAGATATGGAATTAGAAGTGGTTTTCATGTATTTGCCAATATCTCGAAACTGATAGAACTTAGATAGAAACTCTTTAAATAAAAAATTTGCCTTTTTCTATTGTCCAGATAAAACGTTATATTAACTTTTGTTCCAAAGGCCGTAATAAGGGACGTATTGAGGAAACTGTGAAAACCGACCAAAAAATCCGAGTTTTCTGGATTTTTTTTTTAAATTCATAGAATTGTTATTTATCATATTTTCTTCGCTACTTTCGGGTTTTACGTTATTTCTGATGGAAATGTACCGAAAAATTGACTTATTTGCGAATTTTAAATTTTGGCATTTTTTCCATGTATGCTCAGGAAAATGCTATGGAATCCATAAAAGACCATTTTCCTCGGAAACTAAAAGAGATACGGCAACAATATATATAACTAATAAGTAGCATCCTTAAGAGATCTTTACTATAAGTTCTTAGAAATTTTTTGTACGTCTTATAGTTTTTGAGATATGGATTTAAAAGTGGTTTTCATGTATTTGCCAATATCTCGAAACTGATAGAACTTAGATAGAAACTCTTTAAATAAAAAATTTGCCTTTTTCTATTGTCCAGATAAAACGTTATATTAACTTTTGTTCCAAAGGCCGTAATAAGGGACGTATTGAGGAAACTGTGAAAACCGACCAAAAAATCCGAGTTTTCTGGATTTTTTTTTTAAATTCATAGAATTGTTATTTATCATATTTTCTTCGCTACTTTCGGGTTTTACGTTATTTTTGATGGAAATGTACCAAAAAATTGACTTATTTGCGAATTTTAAATTTTGGCATTTTTTCCATGTATGCTCAGGAAAATGCTATGGAATCCATAAAAGACCATTTTCCTCGGAAACTAAAAGAGATACGGCAACAATGTATATAACTAATAAGTAGCATCCTTAAGAGATCTTTACTATAAGTTCTTAGAAATTTTTTGTACGTCTTATAGTTTTTGAGATATGGATTTAAAAGTGGTTTTCATGTATTTGCCAATATCTCGAAACTGATAGAACTTAGATAGAAACTCTTTAAATAAAAAATTTGCCTTTTTCTATTGTCCAGATAAAACGTTATATTAACTTTTGTTCCAAAGGCCGTAATAAGGGACGTATTGAGGAAACTTTGAAAACCGACAAAAAAATCCGAGTTTTCTGGATATTTTTGTAAAAATTCATAGAATTGTTAATTATCATATTTTCTTCGCTATTTTCGGGTTTTACGTTATTTTTGATGGAAATGTACCGAAAAATTGACTTATTTGCGAATTTTAAATTTTGGCATTTTTTCCATGTATATGCTCAGGAAAATGCTATGAAATCCATAAAAGACCATTTTCCTCGGAAACTGAAAGAGATACGGCAACAATGTATATAACTAATAAGTAGCATCCTTAAGAGATCTTTACTTTAAGTTCGGTTTTCATATATTAGCCAATATCTCGAAACTGATAAAGCTTAGATAGAACCTCTTCAAATAAAAAAGTTGCCTTTTTCTATGGTCCAGATAAAAGGTTATATTGATTTCTATTCTAAAAGCGATAATAAGGGACGTATTGGCTCGGCACAATAATATTTCTACAAATTTATTAGCTGATAATTGATAGCTTCCATGTAAGAATAATTTTTTGCTTATGTTTTAATCGATTGAATACTTACATATTTTTATAGAGCAAATATGGAAAGTATATCCCACATTGCACAAAGGTGTGCGAGTTTAAAGAGCACCTAAACGGCGCCGTCTCAGAAAACTACCTATCTATACGAGAAAACGGAAATTTTGCACCATTGTGTAGTTTTGGTCAGTTGTTATAATGACAATTTGGCGATATGTTTTCCCTTCACGTTCCGCAGGAAGGTGAGGCAAAAAAAGCAATAGTAAATAGAAAAAAAGAAAAGAAAAGTATTTTTTTATTGTAAATTTTTGTAAATCTTTTTAGTACTAATATTAGATGCACTCTCGGCTGACGATTAGCGATATGTACCCAGTCTAGTATTATATACGTCTCTTCCGCGCGGAATCTCGAAAACCCCGATCGGCTCTTGAACAATTTCGTCTATGTAAGACATTTTCACATTTGCGATTTCTTTTCTCGGAAACGGTAAGAGTGGGACGATTGAAACTTTTTCAGTTTAGAGAGGAATAGTGGGGGTACAATGTGTAAAAATTTTGAATATACAGGGTGTACGGGAAAAAAGTTATTAAATTTTAAAGTTGATAATTATCGGAGTCTCGTTGTCATTCGGTACAGGCCACAAAAATTAGTTTTTTCGATTTAAACTTTTTCGACGCGTAGACGACCGTAGGCTACAGACCCCTATTGTTTGTGAGCGCGATCGAATGTTTGGAAATAATTTTTTAAATTTTTTCAAAGTTAAATATGGGACTAAACAGGTACCTATTGAATCGTTAATAAGTCGAATTGGGTCCATCCGATCGACATTCGGTTTGGATAATCCTTTAGGCAATTATTAAAGGTTGCTAACAAATGGTTTTGTAAAAAGTATGAAATAAAATAAACGAATTGGAACAGTGCCGTGCCGGAAGGGCTCGGCAAAATAAGCTTTTAAACTAATTTATCAGCTATCAGTGTAAGAATAGTTTCTTTACTTATGTTTAAATCGATTGAATACATATTTTTATAGAACAAACTTGGAAAGTATATTCCACATTGATACGTTTGCTGTGCGATTTTAAAAAAAGCCGGTGCTGATGGGTTCAATGTTAATATCAATATCATAATATTAAATATATATTTCCGTAACGAAAAGTCGTAGCGAATCGAGCGAGACGGCATTGGAAACGGGACATCGAGCAGTATACGATGCCGTCTTCAAAGACTACCTATCTATACAAGAAAACGGAAATTTTGCACCCGTTATTTTTATTTTTTAGTTTTTGTCAGTTGTTATAATGACAATTTGGCGATATGTTTCCCCTTCACGTTCCGCAGGAAGGTGAGGCAAAAAAAGCAACAATGTATATAACTAATAAGTAGCATCTTTATGAGGTCTTCACTTTAAGTTCTTAGAAATTTTTTGTAGGTCTTATAGTTTTTGAGATATGGAATTAAAAGTGGTTTTCATGTATTTGCCAATATCTCGAAACTGATAGAACTTAGATAGAAACTCTTTAAATAAAAAAGTTGCCTTTTTCTATTGTCCAGATAAAACGTTACATTAATTTTTGTTCCAAAGGCCGTAATAAGGGACGTATTGAGGAAACTGTGAAAACCGACCAAAAAATCCGAGTTTTCTGGATTTTTTTTTTAATTCATAGAATTGTTATTTATCATATTTTCTTCGCTATTTTCGGGTTTTACGTTATTTTTGATGAAAATGTACCGAAAAATTGACTTATTTGCGAATTTTAAATTTTGGCATTTTTTCCATGTATATGCTCAGGAAAATGCTATGAAATCCATGAAAGACCATTTTCCTCGGAAACTGAAAGAGATACGGCAACAATGTATATAACTAATAAGTAGCATCCTTAAGAGATCTTTACTTTAAGTTCTTAGAAATTTTTTGTAGGTCTTATAGTTTTTGAGATATGGAATTAAAAGTGGTTTTCATATATTAGCCAATATCTCGAAACTGATAAAGCTTAGATAGAACCTCTTCAAATAAAAAAGTTGCCTTTTTCTATGGTCCAGATAAAAGGTTATATTGCTTTCTATTCTAAAAGCGATAATAAGGGACGTATTGGCTCGGCACAATAATATTTCTACAAATTTATTAGCTGATAATTGATAGCTTCCATGTAAGAATCATTTTTTGCTTATGTTTTAATCGATTGAATACTTACATATTTTTATAGAGCAAATATGGAAAGTATATCCCACATTGCACAAAGGTGTGCGAGTTTAAAGAGCACCTATACGGCGCCGTCTCAGAAAACTACCTATCTATACGAGAAAACGGAAATTTTGCACCATTGTGTAGTTTTGGTCAGTTGCTATAATGACAATTTGGCGATATGTTTTCCCTTCACGTTCCGCAGGAAGGTGAGGCAAAAAAAGCAATAGTAAATAGAAAAAAAGAAAAGAAAAGTATTTTTTTATTGTAAATTTTTGTAAATCTTGTTAGTACTAATATTAGATGCACTCTCGGCTGACGATTAGCGATATGTACCCAGTCTAGTATTATATACGGCGGCTACATTTAAAATAAGTTGTAGTCGTCAGTTTCGACATTTTCACATTTGCGATTTCTTTTCTCGGAAACGGTAAGAGTGGGACGATTGAAACTTTTTCAGTTTAGAGAGGAATAGTGGAGGTACGTTGTGTGAAAATTTCGAATATACAGGGTGTGCCGGAAAAAAGTTATTAATTTTTAAAATCGATAATTATCGGATTCTCGTTGGGATTCGATACAGTTCGTAAAAATTAGTTTTTTTGATTTAAACTTTTTCGACGCGTAGACGACCGTGGGCTACAGAACCCTATTGTTTGTGAGCGCGATCGAAAGTTTGGAAGTAATTTTTTTGATTTTTTTAAAGTTGAAAATTGGTCAAAAATGGTACCTCTTGGATCGCTAATAAGTCGAATTGGGTGCATCCGATCAACATTCGGTTTTGATAATCGTTTAGGCCATCTCAAAAACTACCTTTTTCCAATATATCGTTCTATACCTAACTGGAATGGAAATGATCAAAAATTGTAAGAAACTGGAAACCACAGAGTAAGGCGTGATTTTTTCGCAGTTTTTATTTTCTTTCGTACGAAAAACGAATTTTGATCGAAACGTTTAGTGGATATAGCTCTTCAAATTGTATTTTAGAGATATTTTTCGTTTCTTTATCTTTAATACGGAAAAAAGGCAGCCTATGAATTTTTTCCAGTAATTTCTGTTGGCGTCGCACTGGTTTGCTTAAATACTTCTGCAAGTGTCTATAAATATAACTTTTTGAATTTTTTCTTGATCCACCATATCGACCGATAAACAAGCTTTAGTTTGCATAGTAAACGCGCTCTGAGAAAACATCATTTGTGGCTCAAAAAAATTAATTTATGATTTATCAAGAGATATTTTTATCCAACGTTTTACTATATCGACTAGCTTATTCAATTTTTAACAAAACCGTTTTATTTTTTCCCAAAAGACGCGCTGATTTATTCTCAACACCTCTACATATCCAAACTTATTAAAATATATTCGTAAGTTTAAGAAAAATCAAGTTTTTGAGTGCGGAAACAAGCAACATTTGCAAATTCTAATACTATTCAATTTTGACTAGAGTGCTTTGACTGCGTTGGTTAATGTAAGTAAATTAATTCTAAAAAACCGACTGTCAAAAATGGCGAAAAATTGGTGTTTTGAGCTTGACTTGCTAGACTAATAAGAAAATTTCCAGATTTTAAATCGGATGGAAAATCTACCTTGAACCTTCTTCTAATTTTATTGACCAAAATATTTGCCCAAAATGTTTCAGAAATAGTTGAAATCTCGATTTTAAAGATGACGTTCAGACATTGAAAATGCATCGCCACGTGGTGGGACTGGTGGGAGGCTGTTCGATATTGTGATATTCGCGATTTTTTTTCACGGAAACGGTTAGAGCAAAACGATTAACATTTTCTGGATGTAGAGAGGAATAGTAGGGGCACGTTCTGGAAACAATTTTCAATATACCGGATGTACCGGAAAAAAGTTATTAAAGTCAAAGTTGAAAAATATGTTTTTTTTTCGTTGTAGCGGTGGCAAAAATCATTTTAATCGATTTAAACTTTTTTGGCATGTAGACGACGCGACGTTAGGCTACAAAACACTGTTGTTTGCGAACGCGATCGAAAGTTGGGAAGTCAATTTTTTGATTTTTTTAACATCAATGTAGGGTCATGTTGGATCGTTAATAAATCGAATTGGGTGCGTCTAACACACTTTTGGTTTAGAGATTAGTTTAGGTCATCTCAAATACTACTTTTTTCAAATATATTGTTCTATACCTACCGGTAATATAAAGGGTGCAAATTATAAAAAAGTAAGAATTACTATTTAAGCCACGATTCTTTTACGGTTATCATTGTTTTTCGTACAAAAAACAACTTTTGATCGAAATGTTATATATAGTATTTGTAGAATTATACCGTTTTAATCCTAAATTGAAAATTAACTGTCAAAATGACAGCTGTCGTATAGAACTTTGTTATTTAGGAACTGAAAAATTCTTCAATTTTGGAATCTTACAGCGACAATCCTTGGTACGAAAAAAATCAACTAGGTTTGTGAAGAAACTAAATTTATTTTTTATCATGAATTGAAATGTTTCAAAATTAGAGGTTGCTAACAAATGGTTTTGTCAAAAGTATAAAATGAAACGAACCAACTCCAACAGTGCCGTGCCCAAAGGGCTCGGCACAATAAAATTTTCACCAATTTATCAGCTATCTATGTAAGAATAGTTAATATCATATATTTCAGTAACGAAAAGTCGTAGCGAATCGAGCGAGACGGCATTGGAAATAGGACGTCGACCACTATACGATGCCGTCTCCAAAAACGACCTATCTAAACGAGAAACCGGAAATTTTGCACCCGTTTTTTTGTTTTTTAATTTTTGTCAGTTGTTATAATGACAATTTGGCGATATGTTTCTCCTTCACGTTCCGCAGGAAGGTGAGGTATAACTAGACTGGGTACATATCGCTAGTCGTCAGCCGAGAGTGTATCTAATATTAGTACTAAAAAGATTTACAAAAATTTACAATAAAAAAATAATTTTCTTTTCTTTTTTTCTATTTACTATTTCTTTTTTTGCCTCACCTTCCTGCGGAACGTGAAGGGAAAACATATCGCCAAATTGTCATTATAACAACTGACCAAAACTACACAATGGTTCAAAATTTCCGTTTTCTCGTATAGATAGGTAGTTTTCTGAGACGACGCCGTATAGGTGCTCTTTAAACTCGCACACCTTTGTGCAATGTGGGATATACTTTCCATATTTGCTCTATAAAAATATGTAAGTATTCAATCGATTAAAACATAAGCAAAAAATTATTCTTACATGGAAGCTATCAATTTTCAGCTAATAAATTTGTAGAAATATTATTGTGCCGAGCCCTTCGGGCACAGCACTGTTCTAGTTCGTTCGTTTAATTATACGAGAGCTGTCACTTTGACAGTTAAGTGTAATTTTTTTTAGCTTTTTCGTAGCGAGGGTTAAAGCTGTAAGAATTCGAAATTAAAACATTTTCAGGTACCTAAATAAGAATATTTTATACGATAGCTGTCAAATTTTGACAGGTAGGAGTCAGTTTTTTTTATCCTTTTCGTAGCGAGGGTTATCGCTGTAAAAATCCTAAAGTGAAAAATTTTTCAGATCCTAAATAACAAAGTTCTATACGACAGCTGTCATTTTGACAGGTAAATGTCAATTTTTTTAAAGCTTTTCTTGTATCTAGGATTAAAGCTGTAAGAATCCAAAATTTAAAAAAAATTCAGTAGTTAAATAACAAAGTTCTATACGACAGCTGTCAAATTTTGACAGGTAAGTTTAAATTTTTTTTTAGATTTTTCGTAGCGAGATTTATAGCTGTAAGAATCCTAAATGAAAAATTTTTCAGTTCCTAAATAACAAAGTTATATACGACAGCTGTCATTTTGACAGGTAAATTGCAAGTTTTTTTTAAGCTTTTCTTGTATCTAGGATTATAGCTGTAAGAATTCGAAATTTTAAAAAAATTCAGTACCTAAATAACAAAGTTCTATACGACAGCTGTCAAATTTTGACAGGTAAGTTTAAATTTTTTTTTTAGATTTTTCGTAGCGAGATTTATAGCTGTAAGAATCCTAAATGAAAAATTTTTCAGTTCCTAAATAACAAAGTTATATACGACAGCTGTCATTTTGACAGGTAAATTGCAAGTTTTTTTTAAGCTTTTCTTGTATCTAGGATTATAGCTGTAAGAATTCGAAATTAAAAAAAAATTCAGTACCTAAATAACAAAGTTCTATACGACAGCTGTCAGATTTTGACAGGTAAGTTAACATTTTTTTTTTAGATTTTTCGTAGCGAGATTTATAGCTGTAAGAATCCTAAATGAAAAATTTTTCAGTTCCTAAATAACAAAGTTATATACGACAGCTGTCATTTTGACAGGTAAATTGCAAGTTTTTTTTAAGCTTTTCTTGTATCTAGGATTAAAGCTGTAAGAATTCGAAATTTAAAAAAAATTCAGTACCTAAATAACAAAGTTCTATACGACAGCTGTCAGATTTTGACAGGTAAGTGTCAATTTTTTTTTAGCTTTTTCGTAGCGACGGTTATAGCTGTAAGAATCCCAAATTTAAAAAAAAATTCAGTACCTAGATAACAGAGTTTTATACGATACCTGTCAGATTTTGAGAGGTAAGTGTCAATTTATTTTAACTTTTTTCGTAGCGAGGGTTAAAGCTGTAATAAAACTAAATTAAAAAAATTTTCAGTACCAAAATAACAAAGTTCTATACGACAGCTGTCAAATTACATATACTTAAATAGTAATTCTTATTTTTTATAATTTGCTACCATTTCTATGCTGTTTCGGTATAGAACAATATATTTGAAAAAAGTAGTATTTGAGATGACCTAAACGAATATCCAAACCAAAAGTATATCGGACGCACCCAATTCGATTTATTAACGATCCAATATGACCCTACATTGATTTTAATTTAATTTAATTTAATTACTTCCCAACTTTCGATCGCGTTCGGAAACAACAGTGTTTTGTAGCCCAACGTCGTCTACATGTCGAAAAAGTT
Source organism: Polydrusus pterygomalis (assembly GCA_963969555.1). Lineage (NCBI taxonomy): Eukaryota > Metazoa > Arthropoda > Insecta > Coleoptera > Curculionidae > Polydrusus > Polydrusus pterygomalis. The sequence continues at coordinate 145,084,375 of OZ018375.1, forward strand.
TAAATCGATTAAAATGATTTTTGCCACCTGTATCGCCCTACAACGAAAAAAAACATATTTTTTAACTTTGACTTTAATAACTTTTTTCCGGTACACCCTGTATATTTGAAATTAGTCCCAGAACGTGCCCCGACTATTCCTCTCTACGTCCAGAAAGTTTGAACCGTTTTGCTCTAACCGTTTCCGAAAAAAAAATTCGCGAATATCGAAATGTCGAATAACCTTCTACCACGTGGCGACGGATTATCAATGTCGGAACGCCATCTTTAAAATCGAAATTACAACTATTTCTGAAACATTTTGGGCAAATATTTTGATCAGTAAAATTAGAAGAAGGTTCAAGGTAGATATTCCACCCGATTTAAAATCTGGAAATGTTCTTATTATTCTAGCAAGTCACGCTGAAAACACCCATTTTTCGCCATTTTTGACAGCCGGATTTTTCGAATTAATAATTAATTTAGATACATCAATATCAAGGCACTCTTAGTCAAAAGTGAATGGTGTTAGAATTTGTAAATTTTGCCTGTTTCCGCACCCAAAAAAGCGACTTTTCTCAATTTTGCGAATACATTTTAATGATTTTGAATATGTAGAGGTGTTGCGAAGTAATCAGCGCATTTTTTGAGAAAAAAATAAAACGGTTTTGTTGAAAATTGAATAAGCTACAGTCGATATAGTAAAAAAAAAGCTGCCGTTTTTTCCGTATTAAAGATAAAGAAACGAAAAAATATCTCTTAAATACAATCTGACGAGCTCTATCCGCTAAAGTTTACAACGTTTCGATCAAAAGTCGTTTTCAGTACGAAAAAAAATAAAAACCGTGAAAAAATCAGGCCTAACTTTATGATTTCCACTTTCTTACAATTTTCGGCAATTTCCATTCCAGTTAGGTATAGAACGATATATTGGAAAAAGGTAGATTTTGAGATGTCCTAACCGATTATCCAAACCGAATGTCGATTGGATGCACCCAATTCGACTTATTAGCGATCCAAGAGGTACCATTTTCGACCAAATTTTGACTTTGAAAAAATCAAAAAAATTACTTCCAAACTTTCGATCGCGCTCACAAACAATAGGGTTCTGTAGCCCACGGTCGTCTACGCGTCGAAAAAGTTTAAATCGAAAAAACTAATTTTTGTTGCCTGTATCGAATGCCAACGAGATCCCGATATTTCTCGACTTTAAAAATTAATAACTTTTTTCCGGCACACCCTGTATATTCGAAATTTTCACACAACGTACCCCCACTATTCCTTTGTAAACCCAAAAAGTTTCAATTGTCCCACATTAACCGTTTCCGAGAAAAAAAATCGCAAATGTGAAAATGTCGAAACTGACGACGACGACGCCGACGCCGCCGACACGGACAACATACGCACATATTTCAAATGAAGCAGACGATATAGTGCAAAATTTTCAGGAGTCAATCGGGGTTGCCGTGATTCCGAGTGAAGGAGACGAATAACATATCGCGTGTTCGCGCGATATGTAAAAAGCAATAGTAAATAGAGAAAAGGATAAGAAAATTATTTTTTTAGTACTAATATTAGATGCACTCTCGGCTGACGATTAGCGATATGTACCCAGTCTAGTTACATATCGCGCTACACCGCGATATGTTATACGGCGCTTCGGTGAAAATAATGTATGTATGTTGTCGGCGTCGTCGTCGTCGTCGTCGTCGTCACTTTCGACATTTTCACATTTGCGATTTTTTTTCTCGGAAACGATTAGAGTGGGACGATTGAAACTTTTTGGGTTTACAGAGGAATAGTGGGGGTACGTTGTGTAAAAATTTGGAATATACAGGGTGTGCCGGAAAAAAGTTATTAAACGTCAAAGTCGATAATTATCGGATTCTCGTTGAAATTCGATACAGTTCGTAAAAATGAGTTTTTTTGATTTAAACTTTTTCGACGCGTAGACGACCGTGGGCTACAGAACCCTATTGTTTGTGAGCGCGATCGAAAGTTTGGAAGTAATTTTTTTGATTTTTTCAAAGTCAAAATTTGGTCGAAAATGGTACCTCTTGGATCGCTAATAAGTCGAATTGGGTGCATCCAATCGACATGCGGTTTGGATAATCGGTTAGGCCATCTCAAAATCTACCTTTTTCCGATATATCGTTCTATACCTAACTGGAATGGAAATTGCCGAAAATTGTAAGAAAGTGGAAATCATAAAGTTAGGCCTGATTTTTTCACGGTTTTTATTTTTTTTCGTACTGAAAACGACTTTTGATCGAAACGTTGTAAACTTTAGCGGATAGAGCTCGTCAAATTGTATTCAAGAGATATTTTTTCGTTTCTTTATCTTTAATACGGAAAAAACGGCAGCTTTTTTTTTACTATATCGACTGTAGCTTATTCAATTTTTAACAAAACCGTTTTATTTTTTTTTCAAAAAATGCGCTGATTACTTCGCAACACCTCTACATATTCAAAATCATTAAAATATATTCGCAAAATTGAGAAAAGTCGCTTTTTTGGGTGCGGAAACAGGCAATCTTTACAAATTCTAAAACCATTCACTTTTGACTAAGAGTGCCTTGATATTGATGTATCTAAATTAATAATTAATTCTAAAAATCCGGCTGTCAAAAATGGCGAAAAATGGGTGTTTTCAGCGTGACTTGCTAGAATAATAAGAACATTTCCAGATTTTAAATCGGGTGGAATATCTACCTTGAACCTTCTTCTAATTTTACTGACCAAAATATTTGCCCAAAATGTTTCAGAAATGGTTGTAATCTCGATTTTAAAGATGGCGTTTCGACATTGATAATCCGTCGCCACGTGGTAGAAGGTTATTCGACATTTCGATATTCGCGAATTTTTTTTTCGGAAACGGTTAGAGCAAAACGATTCAAACTTTCTGGACGTAGAGAGGAATAGTCGGGGCACGCTCTGGGAACAATTTCAAATATACAGGGTGTACCGGAAAAAAGTTATTAAAGTCAAAGTTAAAAAATATGTTTTTTTTCGTTGTAGGGCGATACAGGTGGCAAAAATCATTTTAATCGATTTAAACTTTTTCGACATGTAGACGACGTTGGGCTACAAAACACTGTTGTTTGCGAACGCGATCGAAAGTTGGGAAGTAATTTTTTTGATTTTTTTAAATTCAATGTAGGGTCATATTGGATCGGTAATAAACCGAATTGGGTGCGTCCGATATAATTTTGGTTTGGATATTCGTTTAGGTCATCTCAAATACTACTTTTTTCAAATATATTGTTCTATACCTAAACAGCATAGAAATGGTAGCAAATTATAAAATATAAGAATTACTATTTAAGTATATATAATTTGACAGCTGTCGTATAGAACTTTGTTATTTTGGTACTGAAAATTTTTTTAATTTAGTTTTATTACAGCTTTAACCCTCGCTACGAAAAAAGTTAAAATAAATTGGCACTTACCTGTCAAAATCTGACAGGTATCGTATAAAACTTTGTTATCTAGGTACTGAATTTTTTTTAAATTTGGGATTCTTACAGCTATAACCGTCGCTACGAAAAAGCTAAAAAAAAATTGACACTTACCTGTCAAAATCTGACAGCTGTCGTATAGAACTTTGTTATTTAGGTACTGAATTTTTTTAAAATTTCGAATTCTTACAGCTATATCCTAGATACAAGAAAAGCTTAAAAAAAACTTGCAATTTACCTGTCAAAATGACAGCTGTCGTATATAACTTTGTTATTTAGGAACTGAAAAATTTTTCATTTAGGATTCTTACAGCTATAAATCTCGCTACCAAAAATCTAAAAAAAAAATTTTAACTTACCTGTCAAAATTTGACAGCTGTCGTATAGAACTTTGTTATTTAGGTACTGAATTTTTTTTAAATTTTGGATTCTTACAGCTATAATCCTAGATACAAGAAAAGCTTAAAAAAACTTGCAATTTACCTGTCAAAATGACAGCTGTCGTATATAACTTTGTTATTTAGGAACTGAAAAATTTTTCATTTAGGATTCTTACAGCTATAAATCTCGCTACGAAAAATCTAAAAAAAAAATTTTAACTTACCTGTCAAAATTTGACAGCTGTCGTATAGAACTTTGTTATTTAACTACTGAATTTTTTTTAAATTTTGGATTCTTACAGCTTTAATCCTAGATACAAGAAAAGCTTAAAAAAAATTGACATTTACCTGTCAAAATGACAGCTGTCGTATGGAACTTTGTTATTTAGGATCTGAAAAATTTTTCACTTTAGGATTTTTACAGAGATAACCCTCGCTACGAAAAGGATAAAAAAAACTGACTCCTACCTGTCAAAATTTGACAGCTATCTTATAAAACATTCTTATTTAGTTACCTGAAAATTTTTTAATTTCGAATTCTTACAGCTATAACCCTCTCTACGAAAAAGCTAAAAAAAATGACACTTACCTGTCAAAGTGACAGCTCTCGTATAATTAAACTATGGAGGGCTTTAGGAAGGAGTCCGATCGAAAATGGCTGTTCTTTAAATTTACGTCCCTGTTTAGTAGTTAGTTCGCTGTTTCCCGGTCGCGGCGCAGTGATCGTCAAGTGTTTGACTTTTTACAGGTTTTGATAGACGTCAGCGGTATTTTTATCCAATAATTAATAAAATAAGCTTTATTAGATAAAATATATACATATCTCAGCCTGTAGAGGGTTTTAGTTAGCTAAATTCAATAAAACAGTTGATTATCCCATAAGAACCCATGCATTTTACAGATTTAAAGGAACACATGCGCCCCTAACGGCCATTTTTAAAGTTACTTTACCGATCCAAAACTTTGCCCGAAACCAATGTATTGCGATCGGACTCCTAACCTAAAGCACTCCATAAATTAAACGAACGAACTAGAACAGTGCCGTGCCCGAAGGGCTCGGCACAATAATATTTCTACAAATTTATTAGTTGATAATTGATAGCTTCCATGTAAGAATAATTTTTTGCTTATGTTTTAATCGATTGAATACTTACATATTTTTATAGAGCAAATATGGAAAGTATATCCCACATTGCACAAAGGTGTGCGAGTTTAAAGAGCACCTATACGGCGCCGTCTCAGAAAACTACCTATCTATACGAGAAAACGGAAATTTTGCACCATTGTGTAGTTTTGGTCAGTTGTTATAATGACAATTTGGCGATATGTTTTCCCTTCACGTTCCGCAGGAAGGTGAGGCAAAAAAAGCAATAGTAAATAAAAAAAAGAAAAGAAAAGTATTTTTTTATTGTAAATTTTTGTAAATCTTTTTAGTACTAATATTAGATGCACTCTCGGCTGACGATTAGCGATATGTACCCAGTCTAGTATTATATACGGCGGCTACATTTAAAATAAGTTGTCGTTGTCAGTTTCGACATTTTCACATTTGCGATTTCTTTTCTCGGAAACGATAAGAGTGGGACGATTGAAACTTTTTCAGTTTAGAGAGGAATAGTGGAGGTACGTTGTGTAAAAATTTCGAATATACAGGGTGTGCCAGAAAAAAGTTATTAATTTTTAAAGTCGATAATTATCGGATTCTCGTTGGGATTCGATACAGTTCGTAAAAATGAGTTTTTTTGATTTAAACTTTTTCGACGCGTAGACGACCGTGGGCTACAGAACCCTATTGTTTGTGAGCGCGATCGAAAGTTTGGAAGTAATTTTTTTGATTTTTTTAAAGTTGAAAATTGATCAAAAATGGTACCTCTTGGATCGCTAATAAGTCGAATTGGGTGCATCCGATCAACATTCGGTTTTGATAATCGTTTAGGCCATCTCAAAAACTACCTTTTTCCAATATATCGTTCTATACCTAACTGGAATGGAAATGATCAAAAATTGTAAGAAACTGGAAGGCGTGATTTTTCGCAGTTTTTATTTTTTTTCGTACGGAAAACGACTTTTGATCGAAACGTTGTATACTTTAGCGGATAGAGCTCTTCAAATTGTATTTTAGAGATATTTTTCGTTTCTTTATCTTTAATACGGAAAAAACGACAGCCTATGAATTTTTTCCAGTAATTTCTGTTGGCGTCGCACTGGTTTGTTAAATACTTCTGCAAGTGTCTATAAATATAACTTTTTGAATTTTTTCTTGGTCCACCATATCAACCGATAAACAAGCTTAAGTTTGCATAGTAAACGCGCTCTGAAAAAACATCATTTGTGGCTCAAAAAAATTAATTTATGATTTATCAAGAGATATTTTTATCCGACGTTTTACTATATCGACTAGCTTATTCAATTTTTAACAAAACCGTTTTATTTTTTCCCAAAAGACGCGCTGATTTAGTCTCAACACCTCTACATATCCAAACTTATAAAAATATATTCGTAAGTTTAAGAAAAATCGAGTTTTTGAGTGCGGAAACAAGCAAAATTTGCAAATTCTAATACCATTTAATTTTGACTAGAGTGCTTTAACTGCTTTGGTTAATGTAAGTAAATTAATTCTAAAAAACCGGCTGTCAAAAATGGCGAAAAATTGGTGTTTTGAGCTTGACTTGCTAGACTAATAAGAACATTTCCAAATTTTAAATCGGATGGAATATCTACCTTGAACCTTCTTCTAATTTTATTGACCAAAATATTTGCCCAAAATGTTTCAGAAATAGTTGTAATCTCGATTTTAAAGATGACGTTCCGACATTGAAAATGCATCGCCACGTGGTGGGAGGCTGTTCGATATTTCGATATTCGCGAATTTTTTTCTCGGAAAAGGTTAGAGCAAAACGATAAAAAATTTCTGGACGTAGAGAGGAATAGTAGGGGCACGTTCTGGGAACAATTTCCAATATACAGGGTGTACCGGAAAAAAGTTATTTAAGTCAAAGTTGAAAAATATGTTTTTTTTTCGTTGTAGCGCGATACAGATGGCAAAAATCATTTTAATCGATTTAAACTTTTTTGGCATGTAGACGACGTTGGGCTACAAAACACCGTTATTTGCGAACGCGATCAAAAGTTGGGAAGTTAATTTTTTGATTTTTTTAAAATCAATGTAGGGTCATGTTGGATCGTTAATAAATCGAATTGGGTGCATCTGACACACTTTTGGTTTAGAGATTAGTTTAGGTCATCTCAAATACTACTTTTTTCAATTATATTGTTCTATACCTACCGGTAATATAAAGGGTGCAAATTATAAAAAAGTAAGAATTACTATCTTACGTTTTAATCCTAAATTGAAAATTAACTGTCAAAATGACAGCTGTCGTATGTTATTTAGGAACTGAAAAATTTTTCAATCTTGGAATCTTACAGCGACAATCCTTGGTACGAAAAAAATCAACTAGGTTTGTGAAGAAACTAAATTTATTTTTTATCATGAATTGAAATGTTTCAAAATTAGAGGTTGCTAACAAATGGTTTTGTCAAAAGTATAAAATGAAACGAACTCCAACAGTGCCGTGCCCAAAGGGCTCGGCACAATAAAATTTTCACCAATTTATCAGCTATCTATGTAAGAATAGTTAATATCATATATTTTAGTAACGAAAAGTCGTAGCGAATCGAGCGAGACGGCATTGGAAATAGGACGTCGACCACTATACGATGCCGTCTCCAAAAACGACCTATCTATACGAGAAACCGGAAATTTTGCACCCGTTTTTTTATTTTTTAGTTTTTGTCAGTTGTTATAATGACAATTTGGCGATATGTTTCTCCTTCACGTTCCGCAGGAAGGTGAGGTATAAAAAGCAATAGTAAATTAAAAAAAAGTACAAGAAAATTATTTTTTTAGTACTAATATTATATGCACTCTCAGCTGACGATTAGCGATATGTACCCAGTCTAGTATTATATACGGCGGCTACATTTAAAATAAGTTGTCGTCGTCAGTTTCGACATTTTCACATTTGCGATTTCTTTTCTCGAAAACGGTAAGAGTGGGACGATTGAAACTTTTTCAGTTTAAAGAGGAATAGTGGGGGTACAATGTGTAATAATTTTGAATATACAGGGTGTACGGGAAAAAAGTTATTAATTTTTAAAGTCGATAATTATCGGATTCTCGTTGGGATTCGATACAGTTCGTAAAAATGAGTTTTTTTGATTTAAACTTTTTCGACGCGTAGACGACCGTGGGTTACAGAACCCTATTGTTTGTGAGCGCGATCGAAAGTTTGAAAGTAATTTTTTTGATTTTTTTAAAGTTGAAAATTGATCAAAAATGGTACCTCTTGGATCGCTAATAAGTCGAATTGGGTGCATCCGATCAACATTCGGTTTTGATAATCGTTTAGGCCATCTCAAAAACTACCTTTTTCCAATATATCGTTCTATACCTAACTGGAATGGAAATGATCAAAAATTGTAAGAAACTGGAAGGCGTGATTTTTCGCAGTTTTTATTTTTTTTCGTACGGAAAACGACTTTTGATCGAAACGTTGTATACTTTAGCGGATAGAGCTCTTCAAATTGTATTTTAGAGATATTTTTCGTTTCTTTATCTTTATTACGGAAAAAACGACAGCCTATGAATTTTTTCCAGTAATTTCTGTTGGCGTCGCACTGGTTTGTTAAATACTTCTGCAGTGTCTATAAATATAACTTTTTAAATTTTTTCTTGATCCACCATATCAACCGATAAACAAGCTTAAGTTTGCATAGTAAACGCGCTCTGAAAAAACATCATTTGTGGCTCAAAAAAATTAATTTATGATTTATCAAGAGATATTTTTATCCGACGTTTTACTATATCGACTAGCTTATTCAATTTTTAACAAAACCGTTTTATTTTTTCCCAAAAGACGCGCTGATTTAGTCTCAACACCTCTACATATTCAAACTTATAAAAATATATTCGTAAGTTTAAGAAAAATCGAGTTTTTGAGTGCGGAAACAAGCAAAATTTGCAAATTCTAATATTCAATTTTGACTAGAGCGCTTTGACTGCTTTGGTTAATGTAAGTAAATTAATTCTAAAAACCGGCTGTCAAAAATGGCGAAAAATTGGTGTTTTGAGCTTGACTTGCTAGACTAATAAGAAGATTTCCAGATTTTAAATCGGATGGAATATCTACCTTGAACCTTCTTCTAATTTTATTGACCAAAATATTTGCCCAAAATGTTTCAGAAATAGTTGTAATCTCGATTTTAAAGATGACGTTCCGACATTGAAAATGCATCGCCACGTGGTGGGAGGCTGTTCGATATTACGATATTCGCGAATTTTTTTCTCGGAAACGGTTAGAGCAAAACGATAAAAAATTTCTGGACGTAGAGAGGAATAGTAGGGACACGTTCTGGGAACAATTTCCAATATACAGGGTGTACCAGAAAAAAGTTATTTAAGTCAAAGTTGAAAAATATGTTTTTTTTTCGTTGTAGCGCGATACAGGTGGCAAAAATCATTTTAATCGATTTAAACTTTTTTGGCACGTAGACGACGTTGGGCTTCAAAACACTGTTATTTGCGAACGCGATCGAAAGTTGGGAAGTCAATTTTTTGATTTTTTTAAAATCAATGTAGGGTCATATTGGATTGTTAATAAATCAAATTGGGTGCGTCTAACACACTTTTGGTTTAGAGATTAGTTTAGGTCATCTCAAATACTACTTTTTTCAATTATATTGTTCTATACCTACTGGTAATATAAAGGGTGCAAATTATAAAAAAGTAAGAATTACTATCTTTTAATCCTAAATTGAAAATTAACTGTCAAAATGACAGCTGTCGTATAGAACTTTGTTATTTAGGAACTGAAAATTTTTTCAATCTTGGAATCTTACAGCGACAATCCTTGGTACGAAAAAAATCAACTAGGTTTGTGAAGAAACTAAATTTATTTTTTATCATGAATTGAAATGTTTCAAAATTAGAGGTTGCTAACAAATGGTTTTGTTTTGAAATAGGACGTCGACCACTATACGATGCCGTCTCCAAAAACTACCTATCTATACAAGAAACCGGAAATTTTGCACCCGTTTTTTTATTTTTTAGTTTTTGTCAGTTGTTATAATGATAATTTGGCGATATGATTCTCCTTCACGTTCCGCAGGAAGGTGAGGTATAAAAAGCAATAGTAAATAGAGAAAAGGAAAAGAAAATTATTTTTTTAGTACTAATATTAGATGCACTCTCGGCTGACGATTAGCGATATGTACCCAGTCTAGTATTATATACGGCGGCTACATTTAAAATAAGTTGTCGTCGTCAGTTTCGACATTTTCACATTTGCGATTTCTTTTCTCGGAAACGGTAAGAGTGGGACGATTGAAACTTTTTCAGTTTAGAGAGGAATAGTGGGGGTACAATGTGTAAAAATTTTGAATATACAGGGTGTACGGGAAAAAAGTTATTAATTTTTAAAGTCGATAATTATCGGAGTCTCGTTGTCATTCGTTACAGGCAACAAAAATTAGTTTTTTCGATTTAAACTTTTTTGACGCGTAGACGACCGTAGGCTACAGACCCCTATTGTTTGTGAGCGCGATCGAAAGTGTGGAAATAATTTTTTAAATTTTTTCAAAGTTAAATATGGGACTAAACAGGTACCTATTGAATCGTTAATAAGTCGAATTGGGTCCATCCGATCGACATTTGGTTTGGATAATCATTTAGGCAATTATTAAAGGTTGCTAACAAATGGTTTCGTAAAAAGTATGAAATAAAATAAACGAATTGGAACAGTGCCGTGCCGGAAGGGCTCGGCAAAATAAGCTTTTAAACTAATTTATCAGCTATCAATGTAAGAATAGTTTCTTTACTTATGTTTAAATTGATTGAATACATATTTTTATAGGACAAACTTGGAAAGTATATTCCCCATTGATACGTTTGCTGTGCGATTTTAAAAAAAGCTGGTGCTGATGGGTTCAATGTTAATATCAATATCATAATATTAAATATCATATATTTCCGTAACGAAAAGTCGTAGCGGATCGAGCGAGACGGCATTGGAAGCGGGACATCGAGCACTATACGATGCCGTCTTCAAAAACTACCTATCTATACAAGAAAACGGAAATTTTGCACCCGTTATTTTTGTTTTTTAGTTTTTGTCAGTTGTTATAATGACAATTTGGCGATATGTTTCCCCTTCACGTTCCGCAGGAAGGTGAGGCAAAAAAAGCAATAGAAAACATAGAAAAAAGAAACTAAGAAAAATACTTTTTAAATACAAATTTTTAGTACTAATAATAGATGCACTCTCGGCTGACGATTAGCGATATGTACCCAGTCTAGTATTATATACGTCTCTTCCGCGCGGAATCTCGAAAACCCCGATCAGCTCTTGAACAATTTCGTCTATGTAAGACATTTTCACAGTTGCGATTTTTTTTTCTCGGAAACGGTTAGAGTGGGACGATTGAAACTTTTAGGGTTTAGATAGGAATAGTGGGGGTACATTGTGTAAAAATTTCGAATATACAGGGTGTGCCGAAAAAAAGTTATTAATTTTTAAAGTGGAGAAATATCGGGATCTCGTTGGCATTCGACACAGGTCGTAAAAATGAGTTTTTTTGATTTAAACTTTTTCGGCGCATAGACGACCGTCGGCTACAGAAGCCTATTGTTTGCCAAGGCGATCGGAAGTTGGGAAGTCAATTTTCTGATTTTTTTTAAATCAATGTAGGGGCATGTTGGATCGATAATAAATCGAATTGCGTGCGTCCCACATATTTTTGGTTTGGAGATTCGCTTAGGTCATCTCAAATACTACTTTTTTCAAATATGTTGTTCTAATTGACACTTACCTGTCAAAATTTGACAGCTATGGTATAAAACTTTGTTATTTAGGAACTGAAAAAATTTTCAATTTAGGATTCTTACAGTAGTAACTCTCGCTACGAAAAAGCTAAAAAAAAATTGAAACTTACCTGTCAAAATCTGACAGCTGTCGTATAAAACTTTGTTATTTAGATACTGACATTTTTTTAAATTTCGGATTCTTACATCTATAATGCAAGATACAAGAAAAGCTTTAAAAAAAATTACAGTTACCTGTCAAAATGACAGCTGTCGTATAAAACTTTTAAAGAGCACCTATATGGCGCCGTCTCAGAAAACTACCTATATATACGAGAAAACGGAAATTTTGCATCATTGTGTAGTTTTGGTCAGTTGTTATAATGACAATTTGGCGATATGTTTCCCCTTCACGTTCCGCAGGAAGGTGAGGCAAAAAAAGCAATAGAAAACATAGAAAAAAGAAACTAAGAAAAATACTTTTTAAATACAAATTTTTAATACTAATAATAGATGCACTCTCGGCTGACGATTAGCGATATGTACCCAGTACGATTTTATGAATTTTTAAAAAAATACCAAAAATCTAATATTTCTGCCAGTTTTTACATTTTCCTCAATACGTCCCTTACTATCGCTTTTAGAATAGAAATTAATATAACTTTTTATATGGAGAATAGAAAAAGGCTACTTTTTTGTTTAAAAAGTTTTTATCTAAGTTTTATCAGTTCCGAGATATTGCCAAATATATGAAAACCACTTTTAATTCCATATCTCAAAAACTATAAGACCTACAAAAAATTACTAAGAACTTAAAGTGAAGACCTCGTAAGGATGCTACTTAATAGTTATATACATTGTTGCCATATCTCTTATACTTTCCGAGGAAAATGTTACCTTATTGATTTCATCAAATTTTCATGACTATATACATGAAAAAATTTCAAAAATTTAAAATTCGAAAATATGACAACTTTTCTATAAATCTTCATCGAAAATAACGTAAAACTCACAAATAGCAAAGAAAATATACTAAATAACGTTTTTATGAATTTTTTAAAGAAAATCAAAAATTATACGTAATTGATAAGACCATCCTTGGTTGTGAAAAAACTATGCCTAATCATTGGTTGTGAAAAAACTGTGCCTAAACTTTGGTTGTGAAAAAACTATGCCTAATCTTTGTTTGTTATAAAACTATGCCTAATCTTTGGTTGTGAAAAAACGATGCCTAAACTTTGCTTGTGAAAAAACTATGCCCAATCTTTGGTTGTGAAAAAACTATGCCATAATATTTGTTTGTCATAAGACTATGCCAAAATCTTTGTTTGTCATAAGACTATGCCATAATCTTTGTTTGTCAGAAGACTATGCCTTAAACTTTTTTTGTCATAAGACTATGCCGTAATCTTTGTTTGTCATAAGACTATGCCTTAAAATTTGTTTGTCATAAAAATATATATAATCTTTGGTTGTTATAAAAACTATGCCATAATATTTGTTTGTCATAAGACTATGCACTAATGTTTGTTTGTCATAAGACTATGCCAAAATCTTTGAATGTCATAAGACTATGCCATAATCTTTGTTTGTCATAAGACTATGCCTTAAACTTTTTTTTGTCATAAGACTATGCCATAATCTTTGTTTGTCATAAGACCATGCCTTAAAATTTGTTTGTCATAAAAATATACATAATCTTTGGTTGTTATAAAACTATGCCATAATATTTGTTTGTCATAAGACTATGCACTAATGTTTGTTTGTCATAAGACTATGCCAAAATCTTTGTTTGTCATAAGACTATGCCTTAAACTTTGTTTGTCATAAGACTATGCCTTAAAATTTGTTTGTCATAAAAATATACATAATCTTTGGTTGTTATAAAACTATGCCATAATATTTGTTTGTCATTGAATGCCAAAATCTTTGAATGTGATAAGACTATGCCATAATCTTTGTTTGTCAGAAGACTATGCCTTAAACTTTGTTTGTCATAAGACTATGCCGTAATCTTTGTTTGTCATTAGAATATGCCTTAAAATTTGTTTGTCATAAAAATATACATAATCTTTGGTTGTTATAAAACTATGCCATAATATTTGTTTGTCATAAGACTATGCACTAATGTTTGTTTGTCATAAGACTATGCCAAAATCTTTGTTTGTCATAAGACTATGCCTTAAACTTTGTTTGTCATAAGACTATGCCATAATCTTTGTTTGTCATAAGACTATGCCATAATATTTGTTTGTCATAAGACTATGCCGTAATCTTTGTTTGTCATAAGACTATGCCTTAAAATTTGTTTGTCATAAAAAATATGCCATAATCTTTGTTTGTCATAAGACTATGCCATAATCTTCACCGATCTTTGGTTGTGAAAAAACTATGCATAATCTTTGATTGTTAAAAAACTATGCATAATCTCTGTAGTAATAATGATAATATTGTGTGAAATAACTAAGTACGTCGTAAAACATATAACGTAACATGAAAATGTACTTTATACCGCCGTTAGGCGGTATGACCCCACAAATAAACCTATACATATAGGTGGACAAAGAGATTGCAATATGGCCGACAGACGAGCGAGGCGGCATTGGAAACGGGACGTTGAGCACTATACGGCACCGCCTCCGAAAACTACCTATCTATACGAGAAAATGGAAATTTTGCACCATTGTCTAGTTTTGGTCAGTTGTTATAATGACAATTTGGCGATATGTTTCCCCTTCACGTTCCGCAGGAAGGTGAGGCAAAAAAAGCAATAGTAAATAGAAAAAAAGAAAAGAAAAGTATTTTTTTATTGTAAATTTTTTTTTTAGTACTAATATTAGATGCACTCTCGGCTGACGATTAGCGATATGTACCCAGTCTAGTTACATATCGCGCTGCATCGCGATATGTTATACGGCGCTTCGGTGAAAAAAATGTATGTATGTTGTCGCCGTGGTCTCTTTCGACATTTTCATATTTGCGATTTTTTTTCTCGGAAACGGTTAGAGTGGGACGATTGAAACTTTTTGGGTTTAGAGAGGGATAGTGGGGGTACGTTGTGTGAAAATTTCGAATATACAGGGTGTGCCGGAAAAAAGTTATTAAACGTCAAAGTCGAGAAATATCGGGATCTCGTTGGCATTCAATACAGGCCACAAAAATAAGTTTTTTCGATTTAAACTTTTTCGACGCGTAGACGACCGTGGGCTACAGAACCCTATTGTTTGTGAGCGCGATCGAAAGTTTGGAAGTAATTTTTTTGATTTTTTCAAAGTCAAAATTTGGTCGAAAATGGTACCTCTTGGATCGCTAATAAGTCGAATTGGGTGCATCCAATCGACATTCGGTTTGGATAATCGGTTAGGCCATCTCAAAATCTACCTTTTTCCAATATATTGTTCTATACCTAACTGGAATGGAAATTGCCGAAAATTGTAAGAAAGTGGAAATCATAAAGTTAGGCCTGATTTTTTCACGGTTTTTATTTTTTTTCGTACTGAAAACGACTTTTGATCGAAACGTTGTAAACTATAGCGGATAGAGCTTGTCAAATTGTATTTAAAATATATTTTTTCGTTTATTTATCTTTAATACGGAAAAAACGGCAGGTTTTTTTTTACTATATCGACTGTAGCTTATTCAATTTTTAACAAACCCGTTTTATTTTTTTCTCAAAAAATGCGCTGATTACTTCTCAACACCTCTACATATCCAAAATTATTAAAATATATTCGCAAACTTGAGAAAAGTCGCTTTTTGGGTGCGGAAACAGGCAATCTTTACGAATTCTAACACCATTCACTTTTGACTAAGAGTGCCTTGATATTGATATATCTAAATTAATTATTAATTCTAAAAATCCGGCTGTCAAAAATGGCGAAAAATGGTTGTTTTTAGCGTGACTTGCTAGAATAATAAGAACATTTCCAGATTTTAAATCGGGTGGAATATCTACCTTGAACCTTCTTCTAATTTTATTGACCAAAATATTTGCCCAAAATGTTTCAGAAATAGTTGTAATCTCGATTTTAAAGATGGCGTTCCGACATTGATAATCCGTCGCCACGTGGTGGGAGGCTGTTCCACATTTAGATATTCGCGAATTTTTTTCTCGGAAACGGTTAGAGCAAAACGATTAAAATTTTCTGCACGTAGAGAGGAATAGTAGGGGCACGTTCTGGGAACAATTTCCAATATACAGGGTGTACCGGAAAAAAGTTATTAAAGTGAAAGTTGAAAAATATGTTTTTATTTCGTTGTGGCGCGATACAGGTGCCAAAAAGCATTTTAATGGAGTTAAACTTTATTGGCGTGTAGACGACGTTGGGCTACAAAACACTGTTGTTTGCAAACATGATCGGAAGTTGAGAAGTCAATTTTTTAATTTTTTTAAAATCAATGTAGGGTTATGTTGGATCGTTAATAAATCGAATTGGGTGCGTTTGACACACTTTTGGTTTGGAGATTCGTTTAGGTCATCTCAAATACTACTTTTTTCAAATATATTGTTCTATACCTACCTGTAATGTAAAGGGTGCAAATTATAAAAAAGTAAGAATTACTATTTAATTCTTTTACGGTTTTCATTGTTTTTCGTACGGAAAACAACTTTTGATTGAAATGTAATGTACCTTAGCGGAAAGAGCTCGTCAAGCTTAAATAAATCGTATTTTTTTCATTTTTAATACGGCAATATAAATATTCTATATTATAATTTATTTTCAAAGTGGTCGGGCCTAGTGGAAGGTAGGTATATAATAGGTTACGACTTGTGGTCGCGATGATACCGGGTTCAATTCCAGGCCCGTCTTTTTATTTTTTTAATATTTCGTTATTTAGGTACCTATTAAAAGTTTTTTAAATTTAGGATTTTTACAGTGACAATCCTCGGTACGAAATAAACGAACTGGGATTGTGAAGAAACTAAATTTATTTTTTATCGCGAATTGAAATGCTTTACCAATAACAATTAAAGGTTGCTAACAAATGGTTTTGTCAAAAGTATGAAATTAAATAAACCAACTTGAACAGTGCCGTGCCCGAAGGGTTCGGCACAATAACATTTTCACTAATTTATCAGCTATCAATGTAAGAATAGTTTCTTTTCCTTATGTTTAAATTGATTGAATAAATATTTTTAAAGGACAAACTTGGAAAATATATCTCACATTACACCCTTTGCTGTGCGATTTTAAAGAATCGGTGCTGACAGGTTCAATGTCAATATTATAATATTAAATATCATATATTTCCGTAACGAAAAGTCGTAGCGAATCGAGCGAGACGGCATTGGAAACGGAACATCGAGCACTATACGATGCCGTCTTCAAAAACTACCTATCTATACAAGAAAACGGAAATTTTGCACCTGTTATTTTTATTTTTTAGTTTTTGTCAGTTGTTATAATGACAATTTGGCGATATGTTTCCCCTTCACGTTCCGCAGGAAGGTGAGGTAAAAAAAGCAATAGAAAACATAGAAAAAAGAAACTAAGAAAAATACTTTTTAAATACAAATTTTTAGTACTAATAATAGATGCACTCTCGGCTGACGATTAGCGATATGTACCCAGTCTAGTTACATATCGCGCTGCATCGCGATATGTTATACGGCGCTTCGGTGAAAAAAATGTATGTATGTTGTCGCCGTGGTCTCTTTCGACATTTTCATATTTGCGATTTTTTTTCTCGGAAACGGTTAGAGTGGGACGATTGAAACTTTTTGGGTTTAGAGAGGGATAGTGGGGGTACGTTGTGTGAAAATTTCGAATATACAGGGTGTGCCGGAAAAAAGTTATTAAACGTCAAAGTCGAGAAATATCGGGATCTCGTTGGCATTCAATACAGGCCACAAAAATAAGTTTTTTCGATTTAAACTTTTTCGACGCGTAGACGACCGTGGGCTACAGAACCCTATTGTTTGTGAGCGCGATCGAAAGTTTGGAAGTAATTTTTTTGATTTTTTCAAAGTCAAAATTTGGTCGAAAATGGTACCTCTTGGATCGCTAATAAGTCGAATTGGGTGCATCCAATCGACATTCGGTTTGGATAATCGGTTAGGCCATCTCAAAATCTACCTTTTTCCAATATATTGTTCTATACCTAACTGGAATGGAAATTGCCGAAAATTGTAAGAAAGTGGAAATCATAAAGTTAGGCCTGATTTTTTCACGGTTTTTATTTTTTTTCGTACTGAAAACGACTTTTGATCGAAACGTTGTAAACTATAGCGGATAGAGCTTGTCAAATTGTATTTAAAATATATTTTTTCGTTTATTTATCTTTAATACGGAAAAAACGGCAGGTTTTTTTTTACTATATCGACTGTAGCTTATTCAATTTTTAACAAACCCGTTTTATTTTTTTCTCAAAAAATGCGCTGATTACTTCTCAACACCTCTACATATCCAAAATTATTAAAATATATTCGCAAACTTGAGAAAAGTCGCTTTTTGGGTGCGGAAACAGGCAATCTTTACGAATTCTAACACCATTCACTTTTGACTAAGAGTGCCTTGATATTGATATATCTAAATTAATTATTAATTCTAAAAATCCGGCTGTCAAAAATGGCGAAAAATGGTTGTTTTTAGCGTGACTTGCTAGAATAATAAGAACATTTCCAGATTTTAAATCGGGTGGAATATCTACCTTGAACCTTCTTCTAATTTTATTGACCAAAATATTTGCCCAAAATGTTTCAGAAATAGTTGTAATCTCGATTTTAAAGATGGCGTTCCGACATTGATAATCCGTCGCCACGTGGTGGGAGGCTGTTCCACATTTAGATATTCGCGAATTTTTTTCTCGGAAACGGTTAGAGCAAAACGATTAAAATTTTCTGCACGTAGAGAGGAATAGTAGGGGCACGTTCTGGGAACAATTTCCAATATACAGGGTGTACCGGAAAAAAGTTATTAAAGTGAAAGTTGAAAAATATGTTTTTATTTCGTTGTGGCGCGATACAGGTGCCAAAAAGCATTTTAATGGAGTTAAACTTTATTGGCGTGTAGACGACGTTGGGCTACAAAACACTGTTGTTTGCAAACATGATCGGAAGTTGAGAAGTCAATTTTTAAATTTTTTTAAAATCAATGTAGGGTTATGTTGGATCGTTAATAAATCGAATTGGGTGCGTTTGACACACTTTTGGTTTGGAGATTCGTTTAGGTCATCTCAAATACTACTTTTTTCAAATATATTGTTCTATACCTACCTGTAATGTAAAGGGTGCAAATTATAAAAAAGTAAGAATTACTATTTAATTCTTTTACGGGTTTCATTGTTTTTCGTACGGAAAACAACTTTTGATTGAAATGTAATGTACCTTAGCGGAAAGAGCTCGTCAAGCTTAAATAAATCGTATTTTTTTCATTTTTAATACGGCAATATAAATATTCTATATTATAATTTATTTTCAAAGTGGTCGGGCCTAGTGGAAGGTAGGTATATAATAGGTTACGACTTGTGGTCGCGATGATACCGGGTTCAATTCCAGGCCCGTCTTTTTATTTTTTTAATATTTCGTTATTTAGGTACCTATTAAAAGTTTTTTAAATTTAGGATTTTTACAGTGACAATCCTCGGTACGAAATAAACGAACTGGGATTGTGAAGAAACTAAATTTATTTTTTATCGCGAATTGAAATGCTTTACCAATAACAATGAAAGGTTGCTAACAAATGGTTTTGTCAAAAGTATGAAATTAAATAAACCAACTCGAACAGTGCCGTGCCCGAAGGGTTCGGCACAATAACATTTTCACTAATTTATCAGCTATCAATGTAAGAATAGTTTCTTTTCCTTATGTTTAAATTGATTGAATAAATATTTTTAAAGGACAAACTTGGAAAATATATCTCACATTACACCCTTTGCTGTGCGATTTTAAAGAATCGGTGCTGACAGGTTCAATGTCAATATTATAATATTAAATATCATATATTTCCGTAACGAAAAGTCGTAGCGAATCGAGCGAGACGGCATTGGAAACGGAACATCGAGCACTATACGATGCCGTCTTCAAAAACTAGCTATCTATACAAGAAAACGGAAATTTTGCACCTGTTATTTTTATTTTTTAGTTTTTGTCAGTTGTTATAATGACAATTTGGCGATATGTTTCCCCTTCACGTTCCGCAGGAAGGTGAGGTAAAAAAAGCAATAGAAAACATAGAAAAAAGAAACTAAGAAAAATACTTTTTAAATACAAATTTGTAGTACTAATAATAGATGCACTCTCGGCTGACGATTAGCGATATGTACCCAGTCTAGTTACATATCGCGCTGCATCGCGATATGTTATACGGCGCTTCGGTGAAAAAAATGTATGTATGTTGTCGCCGTGGTCTCTTTCGACATTTTCATATTTGCGATTTTTTTTCTCGGAAACGGTTAGAGTGGGACGATTGAAACTTTTTGGGTTTAGAGAGGGATAGTGGGGGTACGTTGTGTGAAAATTTCGAATATACAGGGTGTGCCGGAAAAAAGTTATTAAACGTCAAAGTCGAGAAATATCGGGATCTCGTTGGCATTCAATACAGGCCACAAAAATAAGTTTTTTCGATTTAAACTTTTTCGACGCGTAGACGACCGTGGGCTACAGAACCCTATTGTTTGTGAGCGCGATCGAAAGTTTGGAAGTAATTTTTTTGATTTTTTCAAAGTCAAAATTTGGTCGAAAATGGTACCTCTTGGATCGCTAATAAGTCGAATTGGGTGCATCCAATCGACATTCGGTTTGGATAATCGGTTAGGCCATCTCAAAATCTACCTTTTTCCAATATATTGTTTTATACCTAACTGGAATGGAAATTGCCGAAAATTGTAAGAAAGTGGAAATCATAAAGTTAGGCCTGATTTTTTCACGGTTTTTATTTTTTTTCGTACTGAAAACGACTTTTGATCGAAACGTTGTAAACTATAGCGGATAGAGCTTGTCAAATTGTATTTAAAATATATTTTTTCGTTTATTTATCTTTAATACGGAAAAAACGGCAGGTTTTTTTTTACTATATCGACTGTAGCTTATTCAATTTTTAACAAACCCGTTTTATTTTTTTCTCAAAAAATGCGCTGATTACTTCTCAACACCTCTACATATCCAAAATTATTAAAATATATTCGCAAACTTGAGAAAAGTCGCTTTTTGGGTGCGGAAACAGGCAATCTTTACGAATTCTAACACCATTCACTTTTGACTAAGAGTGCCTTGATATTGATATATCTAAATTAATTATTAATTCTAAAAATCCGGCTGTCAAAAATGGCGAAAAATGGTTGTTTTTAGCGTGACTTGCTAGAATAATAAGAACATTTCCAGATTTTAAATCGGGTGGAATATCTACCTTGAACCTTCTTCTAATTTTATTGACCAAAATATTTGCCCAAAATGTTTCAGAAATAGTTGTAATCTCGATTTTAAAGATGGCGTTCCGACATTGATAATCCGTCGCCACGTGGTGGGAGGCTGTTCCACATTTAGATATTCGCGAATTTTTTTCTCGGAAACGGTTAGAGCAAAACGATTAAAATTTTCTGCACGTAGAGAGGAATAGTAGGGGCACGTTCTGGGAACAATTTCCAATATACAGGGTGTACCGGAAAAAAGTTATTAAAGTGAAAGTTGAAAAATATGTTTTTATTTCGTTGTGGCGCGATACAGGTGCCAAAAAGCATTTTAATGGAGTTAAACTTTATTGGCGTGTAGACGACGTTGGGCTACAAAACACTGTTGTTTGCAAACATGATCGGAAGTTGAGAAGTCAATTTTTTAATTTTTTTAAAATCAATGTAGGGTTATGTTGGATCGTTAATAAATCGAATTGGGTGCGTTTGACACACTTTTGGTTTGGAGATTCGTTTAGGTCATCTCAAATACTACTTTTTTCAAATATATTGTTCTATACCTACCTGTAATGTAAAGGGTGCAAATTATAAAAAAGTAAGAATTACTATTTAATTCTTTTACGGTTTTCATTGTTTTTCGTACGGAAAACAACTTTTGATTGAAATGTAATGTACCTTAGCGGAAAGAGCTCGTCAAGCTTAAATAAATCGTATTTTTTTCATTTTTAATACGGCAATATAAATATTCTATATTATAATTTATTTTCAAAGTGGTCGGGCCTAGTGGAAGGTAGGTATATAATAGGTTACGACTTGTGGTCGCGATGATACCGGGTTCAATTCCAGGCCCGTCTTTTTATTTTTTTAATATTTCGTTATTTAGGTACCTATTAAAAGTTTTTTAAATTTAGGATTTTTACAGTGACAATCCTCGGTACGAAATAAACGAACTGGGATTGTGAAGAAACTAAATTTACTTTTTATCGCGAATTGAAATGCTTTACCAATAACAATTAAAGGTTGCTAACAAATGGTTTTGTCAAAAGTATGAAATTAATAAACCAACTCGAACAGTGCCGTGCCCGAAGGGTTCGGCACAATAACATTTTCACTAATTTATCAGCTATCAATGTAAGAATAGTTTCTTTTCCTTATGTTTAAATTGATTGAATAAATATTTTTAAAGGACAAACTTGGAAAATATATCTCACATTACACCCTTTGCTGTGCGATTTTAAAGAATCGGTGCTGACAGGTTCAATGTCAATATTATAATATTAAATATCATATATTTCCGTAACGAAAAGTCGTAGCGAATCGAGCGAGACGGCATTGGAAACGGAACATCGAGCACTATACGATGCCGTCTTCAAAAACTACCTATCTATACAAGAAAACGGAAATTTTGCACCTGTTATTTTTATTTTTTAGTTTTTGTCAGTTGTTATAATGACAATTTGGCGATATGTTTCCCCTTCACGTTCCGCAGGAAGGTGAGGTAAAAAAAGCAATAGAAAACATAGAAAAAAGAAACTAAGAAAAATACTTTTTAAATACAAATTTTTAGTACTAATAATAGATGCACTCTCGGCTGACGATTAGCGATATGTACCCAGTCTAGTATTATATACGGCGGCTACATTTAAAATAAGTTGTTCGTCGTCAGTTTCGACATTTTCACATTTGCGATTTCTTTTCTCGGAAACGGTAAGAGTGGGACGATTGAAACTTTTTCAGTTTAGAGAGGAATAGTGGGGGTACAATGTGTAAAAATTTTGAATATACAGGGTGTACGGGAAAAAAGTTATTAATTTTTAAAATCGAGAAATATCGGGATCTCGTTGGCATTCGATACAGGCCACAAAAATTAGTTTTTTCGATTTAAACTTTTTCGACGCTTAGACGACCGTAGGCTACAGACCCCTATTGTTTGTGAGCGCGATCGAAAGTTTGGAAATAATTTTTTAAATTTTTTCAAAGTTAAATATGGGACTAAACAGGTACCTATTGAATCGTTAATAAGTCGAATTGGGTCCATCCGATCGACATTCGGTTTGGATAATTCTTTAGGCAATTATTAAAGATTGCTAACAAATGGTTTTGTAAAAAGTATGAAATAAAATAAACGAATTGGAACAGTGCCGTGCCGGAAGGGCTCGGCAAAATAAGCTTTTGAACTAATTTATCAGCTATCAATGTAAGAATAGTTTCTTTACTTATGTTTAAATTGATTGAATACATATTTTTATAGGACACACTTGGAAAGTATATTCCACATTGATACGTTTGCTGTGCGATTTTTAAAAAAGCCGGTGCTGATGGGTTCAATGTTAATATCAATATCATAATATTAAATATCATATATTTCCGTAACGAAAAGTCGTAGCGAATTGAGTGAGACGGCATTGGAAACGGGACATCGAGCAGTATACGATGCCGTCTCCAAAAACTACCTATCTATACAAGAAAATGGAAATTTTGCACCCGTAATTTTTATTTTTTAGTTTTTGTCAGTTGTTATAATGACAATTTGGCGATATGTGTCCCCTTCACGTTCCGCAGGAAGGTGAGGCAAAAAAAGCAATAGAAAACATAGAAAAAAGAAACTAAGAAAAATACTTTTTAAATACTAATTTTTAGTACTAATAATAGATGCACTCTCGGCTGACGATTAGCGATATGTACCCAGTCTAGTATTATATACGGCGGCTACATTTAAAATAAGTTGTCGTTGTCAGTTTCGACATTTTCACATTTGCGATTTCTTTTCTCGGAAACGATAAGAGTGGGACGATTGAAACTTTTTCAGTTTAGAGAGGAATAGTGGAGGTACGTTGTGTAAAAATTTCGAATATACAGGGTGTGCCAGAAAAAAGTTATTAATTTTTAAAGTCGATAATTATCGGATTCTCGTTGGGATTCGATACAGTTCGTAAAAATGAGTTTTTTTGATTTAAACTTTTTCGACGCGTAGACGACCGTGGGCTACAGAACCCTATTGTTTGTGAGCGCGATCGAAAGTTTGGAAGTAATTTTTTTGATTTTTTTAAAGTTGAAAATTGATCAAAAATGGTACCTCTTGGATCGCTAATAAGTCGAATTGGGTGCATCCGATCAACATTCGGTTTTGATAATCGTTTAGGCCATCTCAAAAACTACCTTTTTCCAATATATCGTTCTATACCTAACTGGAATGGAAATGATCAAAAATTGTAAGAAACTGGAAGGCGTGATTTTTCGCAGTTTTTATTTTTTTTCGTACGAAAAACGACTTTTGATCGAAACGTTGTATACTTTAGCGGATAGAGCTCTTCAAATTGTATTTTAGAGATATTTTTCGTTTCTTTATCTTTAATACGGAAAAAACGACAGCCTATGAATTTTTTCCAGTAATTTCTGTTGGCGTCGCACTGGTTTGTTAAATACTTCTGCAAGTGTCTATAAATATAACTTTTTGAATTTTTTCTTGGTCCACCATATCAACCGATAAACAAGCTTAAGTTTGCATAGTAAACGCGCTCTGAAAAAACATCATTTGTGGCTCAAAAAAATTAATTTATGATTTATCAAGAGATATTTTTATCCGACGTTTTACTATATCGACTAGCTTATTCAATTTTTAACAAAACCGTTTTATTTTTTCCCAAAAGACGCGCTGATTTAGTCTCAACACCTCTACATATCCAAACTTATAAAAATATATTCGTAAGTTTAAGAAAAATCGAGTTTTTGAGTGCGGAAACAAGCAAAATTTGCAAATTCTAATACCATTTAATTTTGACTAGAGTGCTTTAACTGCTTTGGTTAATGTAAGTAAATTAATTCTAAAAAACCTTCTGTCAAAAATGGCGAAAAATTAGTGTTTTGAGCTTGACTTGCTAGACTAATAAGAACATTTCCAAATTTTAAATCGGATGGAATATCTACCTTGAACCTTCTTCTAATTTTAATGACCAAAATATTTGCCCAAAATGTTTCAGAAATAGTTGTAATCTCGATTTTAAAGATGACGTTCCGACATTGATAATGCATCGCCACGTGGTGGGAGGCTGTTCGATATTTCGATATTCGCGAATTTTTTTCTCGGAAACGGTTAGAGCAAAACGATAAAAAATTTCTAGACGTAGAGAGGAATAGTAGAGGCACGTTCTGGGAACAATTTCCAATATACAGGGTGTACCGGAAAAAAGTTATTTAAGTCAAAGTTGAAAAATATGTTTTTTTTTCGTTGTAGCGCGATACAGATGGCCAAAATCATTTTAATCGATTTAAACTTTTTTGGCATGTAGACGACGTTGGGCTACAAAACACCGTTATTTGCGAACGCGATCAAAAGTTGGGAAGTCAATTTTTTGATTTTTTTAAAATCAATGTAGGGTCATGTTGGATCGTTAATAAATCGAATTGGGTGCGTCTAACACACTTTTGGTTTAGAGATTAGTTTAGGTCATCTCAAATACTACTTTTTTCAATTATATTGTTCTATACCTACCGGTAATATAAAGGGTGCAAATTATAACGTTTTAATCCTAAATTGAAAATTAACTGTCAAAATGACAGCTGTCGTATAGAACTATGTTATTTAGGAACTGAAAAATTTTTCAATCTTGGAATCTTACAGCGACAATCCTTGGTACGAAAAAAATCAACTAGGTTTGTGAAGAAACTAAATTTATTTTTTATCATGAATTGAAATGTTTCAAAATTAGAGGTTGCTAACAAATGGTTTTGTCAAAAGTATAAAATGAAACAAACGAACTCCAACAGTGCCGTGCCCAAAGGGCTCGGCACAATAAAATGTTCACCAATTTATCAGCTATCTATGTAAGAATAGTTAATATCATATAGTAACGAAAAGTCGTAGCGAATCGAGCGAGACGGCATTGGAAATAGGACGTCGACCACTATACGATGCCTTCTCCAAAAACGACCTATCTATACGAGAAACCGGAAATTTTGCACCCGTTTTTTTATTTTTTAGTTTTTGTCAGTTGTTATAATGACAATTTGGCGATATGTTTCTCCTTCACGTTCCGCAGGAAGGTGAGGTATAAAAAGCAATAGTAAATTAAAAAAAAGTACAAGAAAATTATTTTTTTAGTACTAATATTAGATGCACTCTCGGCTGACGATTAGCGATATGTACCCAGTCTAGTATTATATACGGCGGCTACATTTAAAATAAGTTGTCGTTGTCAGTTTCGACATTTTCACATTTGCGATTTCTTTTCTCGGAAACGATAAGAGTGGGACGATTGAAACTTTTTCAGTTTAGAGGGGAATAGTGGAGGTACGTTGTGTAAAAATTTCAAATATACAGGGTGTGCCAGAAAAAAGTTATTAATTTTTAAAGTCGATAATTATCGGATTCTCGTTGGGATTCGATACAGTTCGTAAAAATGAGTTTTTTTGATTTAAACTTTTTCGACGCGTAGACGACCGTGGGCTACAGAACCCTATTGTTTGTGAGCGCGATCGAAAGTTTGGAAGTAATTTTTTTGATTTTTTTAAAGTTGAAAATTGATCAAAAATGGTACCTCTTGGATCGCTAATAAGTCGAATTGGGTGCATCCGATCAACATTCGGTTTTGATAATCGTTTAGGCCATCTCAAAAACTACCTTTTTCCAATATATCGTTCTATACCTAACTGGAATGGAAATGATCAAAAATTGTAAGAAACTGGAAGGCGTGATTTTTCGCAGTTTTTATTTTTTTTCGTACGGAAAACGACTTTTGATCGAAACGTTGTATACTTTAGCGGATAGAGCTCTTCAAATTGTATTTTAGAGATATTTTTCGTTTCTTTATCTTTAATACGGAAAAAACGACAGCCTATGAATTTTTTCCAGTAATTTCTATTGGCGTCGCACTGGTTTGTTAAATACTTCTGCAAGTGTCTATAAATATAACTTTTTGAATTTTTTCTTGGTCCACCATATCAACCGATAAACAAGCTTAAGTTTGCATAGTAAACGCGCTCTGAAAAAACATCATTTGTGGCTCAAAAAAATTAATTTATGATTTATCAAGAGATATTTTTATCCGACGTTTTACTATATCGACTAGCTTATTCAATTTTTAACAAAACCGTTTTATTTTTTCCCAAAAGACGCGCTGATTTAGTCTCAACACCTCTACATATCCAAACTTATAAAAATATATTCGTAAGTTTAAGAAAAATCGAGTTTTTGAGTGCGGAAACAAGCAAAATTTGCAAATTCTAATACCATTTAATTTTGACTAGAGTGCTTTAACTGCTTTGGTTAATGTAAGTAAATTAATTCTAAAAAACCGGCTGTCAAAAATGGCGAAAAATTGGTGTTTTGAGCCTGACTTGCTAGACTAATAAGAACATTTCCAAATTTTAAATCGGATGGAATATCTACCTTGAACCTTCTTCTAATTTTATTGACCAAAATATTTGCCCAAAATGTTTCAGAAATAGTTGTAATCTCGATTTTAAAGATGACGTTCCGACATTGAAAATGCATCGCCACGTGGTGGGAGGCTGTTCGATATTTCGATATTCGCGAATTTTTTTCTCGAAAACGGTTAGAGCAAAACGATAAAAAATTTCTGGACGTAGAGAGGAATAGTAGGGGCACGTTCTGGGAACAATTTCCAATATACAGGGTGTACCGGAAAAAAGTTATTTAAGTCAAAGTTGAAAAATATGTTTTTTTTTCGTTGTAGCGCGATACAGATGGCAAAAATCATTTTAATCGATTTAAACTTTTTTGGCATGTAGACGACGTTGGGCTACAAAACACCGTTATTTGCGAACACGATCAAAAGTTGGGAAGTCAATTTTTTGATTTTTTTAAAATCAATGTAGGGTCATGTTGGATCGTTAATAAATCGAATTGGGTGCGTCTAACACACTTTTGGTTTAGAGATTAGTTTAGGTCATCTCAAATACTACTTTTTTCAATTATATTGTTCTATACCTACCGGTAATATAAAGGGTGCAAATTATAAAAAAGTAAGAATTACTATCTTACGTTTTAATCCTAAATTGAAAATTAACTGTCAAAATGACAGCTGTCGTATAGAACTATGTTATTTAGGAACTGAAAAATTTTTCAATCTTGGAATCTTACAGCGACAATCCTTGGTACGAAAAAAATCAACTAGGTTTGTGAAGAAACTAAATTTATTTTTTATCATGAATTGAAATGTTTCAAAATTAGAGGTTGCTAACAAATGGTTTTGTCAAAAGTATAAAATGAAACGAACGAACTCCAACAGTGCCGTGCCCAAAGGGCTCGGCACAATAAAATTTTCACCAATTTATCAGCTATCTATGTAAGAATAGTTAATATCATATATTTTAGTAACGAAAAGTCGTAGCGAATCGAGCGAGACGGCATTGGAAATAGGACGTCGACCACTATACGATGCCGTCTCCAAAAACGACCTATCTATACGAGAAACCGGAAATTTTGCACCCGTTTTTTTATTTTTTAGTTTTTGTCAGTTGTTATAATGACAATTTGGCGATATGTTTCTCCTTCACGTTCCGCAGGAAGGTGAGGTATAAAAAGCAATAGTAAATCAAAAAAAAGTACAAGAAAATTATTTTTTTAGTACTAATATTAGATGCACTCTCGGCTGACGATTAGCGATATGTACCCAGTCTAGTATTATATACGGCGGCTACATTTAAAATAAGTTGTCGTTGTCAGTTTCGACATTTTCACATTTGCGATTTCTTTTCTCGGAAACGATAAGAGTGGGACGATTGAAACTTTTTCAGTTTAGAGAGGAATAGTGGAGGTACGTTGTGTAAAAATTTCGAATATACAGGGTGTGCCAGAAAAAAGTTATTAATTTTTAAAGTCAATAATTATCGGATTCTCGTTGGGATTCGATACAGTTCGTAAAAATGAGTTTTTTTGATTTAAACTTTTTCGACGCGTAGACGACCGTGGGCTACAGAACCCTATTGTTTGTGAGCGCGATCGAAAGTTTGGAAGTAATTTTTTTGATTTTTTTAAAGTTGAAAATTGATCAAAAATGGTACCTCTTGGATCGCTAATAAGTCGAATTGGGTGCATCCGATCAACATTCGGTTTTGATAATCGTTTAGGCCATCTCAAAAACTACCTTTTTCCAATATATCGTTCTATACCTAACTGGAATGGAAATGATCAAAAATTGTAAGAAACTGGAAGGCGTGATTTTTCGCAGTTTTTATTTTTTTTCGTACGGAAAACGACTTTTGATCGAAACGTTGTATACTTTAGCGGATAGAGCTCTTCAAATTTTATTTTAGAGATATTTTTCGTTTCTTTATCTTTAATACGGAAAAAACGACAGCCTATGAATTTTTTCCAGTAATTTCTGTTGGCGTCGCACTGGTTTGTTAAATACTTCTGCAAGTGTCTATAAATATAACTTTTTGAATTTTTTCTTGGTCCACCATATCAACCGATAAACAAGCTTAAGTTTGCATAGTAAACGCGCTCTGAAAAAACATCATTTGTGGCTCAAAAAAATTAATTTATGATTTATCAAGAGATATTTTTATCCGACGTTTTACTATATCGACTAGCTTATTCAATTTTTAACAAAACCGTTTTATTTTTTCCCAAAAGACGCGCTGATTTAGTCTCAACACCTCTACATATCCAAACTTATAAAAATATATTCGTAAGTTTAAGAAAAATCGAGTTTTTGAGTGCGGAAACAAGCAAAATTTGCAAATTCTAATACCATTTAATTTTGACTAGAGTGCTTTAACTGCTTTGGTTAATGTAAGTAAATTAATTCTAAAAAACCGGCTGTCAAAAATGGCGAAAAATTGGTGTTTTGAGCTTGACTTGCTAGACTAATAAGAACATTTCCAAATTTTAAATCGGATGGAATATCTACCTTGAACCTTCTTCTAATTTTATTGACCAAAATATTTGCCCAAAATGTTTCAGAAATAGTTGTAATCTCGATTTTAAAGATGACGTTCCGACATTGAAAATGCATCGCCACGTGGTGGGAGGCTGTTCGATATTTCGATATTCGCGAATTTTTTTCTCGGAAACGGTTAGAGCAAAACGATAAAAAATTTCTGGACGTAGAGAGGAATAGTAGGGGCACGTTCTGGGAACAATTTCCAATATACAGGGTGTACCGGAAAAAAGTTATTTAAGTCAAAGTTGAAAAATATGTTTTTTTTTCGTTGTAGCGCGATACAGATGGCAAAAATCATTTTAATCGATTTAAACTTTTTTGGCATGTAGACGACGTTGGGCTACAAAACACCGTTATTTGCGAACGCGATCAAAAGTTGGGAAGTCAATTTTTTGATTTTTTTAAAATCAATGTAGGGTCATGTTGGATCGTTAATAAATCGAATTGGGTGCGTCTAACACACTTTTGGTTTAGAGATTAGTTTAGGTCATCTCAAATACTACTTTTTTCAATTATATTGTTCTATACCTACCGGTAGTATAAAGGGTGCAAATTATAAAAAAGTAAGAATTACTATCTTACGTTTTAATCCTAAATTGAAAATTAACTGTCAAAATGACAGCTGTCGTATAGAACTATGTTATTTAGGAACTGAAAAATTTTTCAATCTTGGAATCTTACAGCGACAATCCTTGGTACGAAAAAAATCAACTAGGTTTGTGAAGAAACTAAATTTATTTTTTATCATGAATTGAAATGTTTCAAAATTAGAGGTTGCTAACAAATGGTTTTGTCAAAAGTATAAAATGAAACGAACGAACTCCAACAGTGCCGTGCCCAAAGGGCTCGGCACAATAAAATTTTCACCAATTTATCAGCTATCTATGTAAGAATAGTTAATATCATATATTTTAGTAACGAAAAGTCGTAGCGAATCGAGCGAGACGGCATTGGAAATAGGACGTCGACCACTATACGATGCCGTCTCCAAAAACGACCTATCTATACGAGAAACCGGAAATTTTGCACCCGTTTTTTTATTTTTAAGTTTTTGTCAGTTGTTATAATGACAATTTGGCGATATGTTTCTCCTTCACGTTCCGCAGGAAGGTGAGGTATAAAAAGCAATAGTAAATTAAAAAAAAGTACAAGAAAATTATTTTTTTAGTACTAATATTAGATGCACTCTCGGCTGACGATTAGCGATATGTACCCAGTCTAGTATTATATACGGCGGCTACATTTAAAATAAGTTGTCGTTGTCAGTTTTGACATTTTCACATTTGCGATTTCTTTTCTCGGAAACGATAAGAGTGGGACGATTGAAACTTTTTCAGTTTAGAGAGGAATAGTGGAGGTACGTTGTGTAAAAATTTCGAATATACAGGGTGTGCCAGAAAAAAGTTATTAATTTTTAAAGTCGATAATTATCGGATTCTCGTTGGGATTCGATACAGTTCGTAAAAATGAGTTTTTTTGATTTAAACTTTTTCGACGCGTAGACGACCGTGGGCTACAGAACCCTATTGTTTGTGAGCGCGATCGAAAATTTGGAAGTAATTTTTTTGATTTTTTTAAAGTTGAAAATTGATCAAAAATGGTACCTCGTGGATCGCTAATAAGTCGAATTGGGTGCATCCGATCAACATTCGGTTTTGATAATCGTTTAGGCCATCTCAAAAACTACCTTTTTCCAATATATCGTTCTATACCTAACTGGAATGGAAATGATCAAAAATTGTAAGAAACTGGAAGGCGTGATTTTTCGCAGTTTTTATTTTTTTTCGTACGGAAAACGACTTTTGATCGAAACGTTGTATACTTTAGCGGATAGAGCTCTTCAAATTGTATTTTAGAGATATTTTTCCTTTCTTTATCTTTAATACGGAAAAAACGACAGCCTATGAATTTTTTCCAGTAATTTCTGTTGGCGTCGCACTGGTTTGTTAAATACTTCTGCAAGTGTCTATAAATATAACTTTTTGAATTTTTTCTTGGTCCACCATATCAACCGATAAACAAGCTTAAGTTTGCATAGTAAACGCGCTCTGAAAAAACATCATTTGTGGCTCAAAAAAATTAATTTATGATTTATCAAGAGATATTTTTATCCGACCTTTTACTATATCGACTAGCTTATTCAATTTTTAACAAAACCGTTTTATTTTTTCCCAAAAGACGCGCTGATTTAGTCTCAACACCTCTACATATCCAAACTTATAAAAATATATTCGTAAGTTTAAGAAAAATCGAGTTTTTGAGTGCGGAAACAAGCAAAATTTGCAAATTCTAATACCATTTAATTTTGACTAGAGTGCTTTAACTGCTTTGGATAATGTAAGTAAATTAATTCTAAAAAACCGGCTGTCAAAAATGGCGAAAAATTGGTGTTTTGAGCTTGACTTGCTAGACTAATAAGAACATTTCCAAATTTTAAATCGGATGGAATATCTACCTTGAACCTTCTTCTAATTTTATTGACCAAAATATTTGCCCAAAATGTTTCAGAAATAGTTGTAATCTCGATTTTAAAGATGACGTTCCGACATTGAAAATGCATCGCCACGTGGTGGGAGGCTGTTCGATATTTCGATATTCGCGAATTTTTTTCTCGGAAAAGGTTAGAGCAAAACGATAAAAAATTTCTGGACGTAGAGAGGAATAGTAGGGGCACGTTCTGGGAACAATTTCCAATATACAGGGTGTACCGGAAAAAAGTTATTTAAGTCAAAGTTGAAAAATATGTTTTTTTTTCGTTGTAGCGAGATACAGATGGCAAAAATCATTTTAATCGATTTAAACTTTTTTGGCATGTAGACGACGTTGGGCTACAAAACACCGTTATTTGCGAACGCGATCAAAAGTTGGGAGGTCAATTTTTTGATTTTTTTAAAATCAATGTAGGGTCATGTTGGATCGTTAATAAATCGAATTGGGTGCGTCTAACACACTTTTGGTTTAGAGATTAGTTTAGGTCATCTCAAATACTACTTTTTTCAATTATATTGTTCTATACCTACCGGTAATATAAAGGGTGCAAATTATAAAAAAGTAAGAATTACTATCTTACGTTTTAATCCTAAATTGAAAATTAACTGTCAAAATGACAGCTGTCGTATGTTATTTAGGAACTGAAAAATTTTTCAATCTTGGAATCTTACAGCGACAATCCTTGGTACGAAAAAAATCAACTAGGTTTGTGAAGAAACTAAATTTATTTTTTATCATGAATTGAAATGTTTCAAAATTAGAGGTTGCTAACAAATGGTTTTGTCAAAAGTATAAAACGAAACGAACGAACTCCAACAGTGCCGTGCCCAAAGGGCTCGGCACAATAAAATTTTCACCAATTTATCAGCTATCTATGTAAGAATAGTTAATATCATATATTTTAGTAACGAAAAGTCGTAGCGAATCGAGCGAGACGGCATTGGAAATAGGACGTCGACCACTATACGATGCCGTCTCCAAAAACGACCTATCTATACGAGAAACCGGAAATTTTGCTCCCGTTTTTTATTTTTTAGTTTTTGTCAGTTGTTATAATGACAATTTGGCGATATGTTTCTCCTTCACGTTCCGCAGGAAGGTGAGGTATAAAAAGCAATAGTATTATATAAATAATTTTGTCAGTTGTTATAATGTCAATTTGGCGATATGTTTCCCCTTCACGTTCCGCAGGAAGGTGAGGCAAAAAAAGCAATAGAAAACATAGAAAAAAGAAGCTAAGAAAAATTTTTTTTAAATACAAATTTTTAGTACTAATAATAGATGCACTCTCGGCTAACGATTAGCGATATGTACCCAGTCTAGTATTATATACGGCGGCTACATTTAAAATAAGTTGTCGTCGTCAGTTTCGACATTTTCACATTTGCGATTTCTTTTCTCGGAAACGGTAAGAGTGGGACAATTGAAACTTTTTCAGTTTAGAGAGGAATAGTGGGGGTACAATGTGTAAAAATTTTGAATATACAGGGTGTACGGGAAAAAAGTTATTAATTTTTAAAGTTGATAATTATCGGAGTCTCGTTGTCATTCGGTACAGGCCACAAAAATTAGTTTTTTCGATTTAAACTTTTTCGACGCGTAGACGACCGGAGGCTACAGACCCCTATTGTTTGTGAGCGCAATCGAAAGTTTGGAAATAATTTTTTAAATTTTTTCAAAGTTAAATATGGGACTAAACAGGTACCTATTGAATCGTTAATAAGTAGAATTGGGTCCATCCGATCGACATTCGGTTTGGATAATCCTTTAGGCAATTATTAAAGGTTGCTAACAAATGGTTTTGTAAAAAGTATGAAATAAAATAAACGAATTGGAACAGTGCCGTGCCGGAAGGGCTCGGCAAAATAAGCTTTTAAACTAATTTATCAGCTATCAATGTAGGAATAGTTTCTTTACTTATGTTTAAATCGATTGAATACATATTTTTATAGAACAAACCTGGAAAGTATATTCCACATTGATACGTTTGCTGTGCAATTTTAAAAAAAGCCGGTGCTGATGGGTTCAATGTTAATATCAATATCATAATATTAAATATCATATATTGTAACGAAAAGTCGTAGCGAATCGAGCGAGACGGAATTGGAAACGGGACATCGATCAATATACGATGCCGTCTTCAAAAACTACCTATCTATACAAGAAAACGGAAATTTTGCACCCGTTATTTTTATTTTTTAGTTTTTGTCAGTTGTTATAATGACAATTTGGCAGCGTTCCGCAGGAAGGTGAGGCAAAAAAAGCAACAATGTATATAACTAATAAGTAGCATCTTTATGAGATCTTCACTTTAAGTTCTTAGAAATTTTTTGTAGGTCTTATAGTTTTTGAGATATGGAATTAAAAGTGGTTTTCATGTATTTGCCAATATCTCGAAACTGATAGAACTTAGATAGAAACTCTTTAAATAAAAAAGTTGCCTTTTTCTATTGTCCAGATAAAACGTTATATCAACTTTTGTTCCAAAGGCCGTAATAAGGGACGTATTGAGGAAACTGTGAAAACCGACCAAAAAATCCGAGTTTTCTTGATTTTTTTTAAAAATTCATAGAATTGTTATTTATCATATTTTCTTCGCTATTTTCGGGTTTTACGTTATTTTTGATGGAAATGTACCGAAAAATTGACTTATTTGCAAATTTTAAATTTTGGCATTTTTTCCATGTTATGCTCAGGAAAATGCTATGAAATCCATAAAAGACCATTTTCCTCGGAAACTGAAAGAGATACGGCAACAATGTATATAACTAATAAGTAGCATCCTTAAGAGATCTTTACTTTAAGTTCTTAGAAATTTTTTGTACGTCTTATAGTTTTTGAGATATGGAATTAAAAGTGGTTTTCATGTATTTGCCAATATCTCGAAACTGATAGAACTTAGATAGAAACTCTTCAAATAAAAAAGTTGCCTTTTTCTATTGTCCAGATAAAACGTTATATTAACTTTTGTTTTAAAGGCCGTAATAAGGGACGTATTGAGGAAACTTTGAAAACCGACAAAAAAATCCGAGTTTTCTGGATATTTTTTTTTAAATTCATAGAATTGTTAATTATCATATTTTCTTCGCTATTTTCGGGTTTTAAGTTATTTTTAATGGAAATGTACCGAAAAATTGACATATTTGCGAATTTTAAATTTTGGCATTTTTTCCATGTTATGCTCAGGAAAATGCTATGAAATCCATAAAAGACCATTTTCCTCGGAAACTGAAAGAGATACGGCAACAATGTATATAACTAATAAGTAGCATCCTTAAGAGATCTTTACTTTAAGTTCTTAGAAATTTTTTGTAGATCTTATAGTTTTTGAGGTATGGAATTAAAAGTGGTTTTCATATATTAGCCAATATCTCGAAACTGATAAAGCTTAGATAGAACCTCTTCAAATAAAAAAGTTGCCTTTTTCTATGGTCCAGATAAAAGGTTATATTGATTTCTATTCTAAAAGCGATAATAAGGGACGTATTGGCTCGGCACAATAATATTTCTACAAATTTATTAGCTGATAATTGATAGCTTCCATGTAAGAATATTTTTTTGCTTATGTTTTAATCGATTGAATACTTACATATTTTTATAGAGCAAATATGGAAAGTATATCCCACATTGCACAAAGGTGTGCGAGTTTAAAGAGCACCTATACGGCGCCGTCTCAGAAAACTACCTATCTATACGAGAAAACGGAAATTTTACACCATTGTGTAGTTTTGGTTAGTTGTTATAATGACAATTTGGCGATATGT
Organism: Polydrusus pterygomalis; assembly: GCA_963969555.1. Taxonomy (NCBI): domain Eukaryota; kingdom Metazoa; phylum Arthropoda; class Insecta; order Coleoptera; family Curculionidae; genus Polydrusus; species Polydrusus pterygomalis. Next base: position 145,120,563 of record OZ018375.1, read on the forward strand.
TTTCCCTTCACGTTCCGCAGGAAGGTGAGGCAAAAAAAGCAATAGTAAATAGAAAAAAAGAAAAGAAAAGTATTTTTTTATTGTAAATTTTTGTAAATCTTTTTAGTACTAATATTAGATGCACTCTCGGCTGACGATTAGCGATATGTACCCAGTCTAGTATTATATACGTCTCTTCCGCGCGGAATCTCGAAAACCCCGATCGGCTCTTGAACAATTTCGTCTATGTAAAACATTTTCACATTTGCGATTTTTTTTCTCGGAAACGGTTAGAGTGGGACGATTGAAACTTTTTCAGTTTAGAGAGGAATAGTGGGGGTACAATGTGTAAAAATTTTGAATATACAGGGTGTACGGGAAAAAAGTTATTAAACCGCAAACTCGAAAAATATCGGATTCTCGTTGAAATTCGACACAGGTCGTAAAAATAAGTTTTCTCGATTTAAATTTTTTCGACGCGTAGACGACCGTCGACTACAGAAGCCTATTGTTTACCAAGGTAATCGGATGTTGGGAAGTCAATTTTTTGATTTTTTTTTAAATCAATGTAGGGACATGTTGGATCGTTAATAAATCGAATTGGGTTCGTCCCACATATTTTAGATTTGGATATTCGTTTAGGTCATCTCAAATACTACTTTGGATCATAAAAAAAACTACAATAAAAAGTTTTTTTTTGTTTTTTTATCTTTAATAAGGCAATAATATTCTATATTGTTTTCAAAGTGGTCGGTGGCCTAGTGGTATATATTAGATTACGACTTTTGGTCACGATGATCCCGGGTTCAATTCCAGGCGCGTCATTTTATTTTTTTAATATTTCGTTATTTAGGTAGGTAGGTACTGAAAGTCTTTTAAATTTTGGATTCTTACAGCGACAATCCTCGGTACGAAAAAAATCAACTAGGTTTGTGAAGAAACTAAATTTATTTTTTAACACGAATTGAAATGTTTCAAAATTAGAGGTTGCTAACAAATGGTTTTGTCAAAAGTATAAAATGAAACGAATGAACTCCAACAGTGCCGTGCCCAAAGGGCTCGGCAAAATAAAATTTTCACCAATTTATCAGCTATCTATGTAAGAATAGTTAATATCATATATTTCAGTAACGAAAAGTCGTAGCGAATCGAGCGAGACGGCATTGAAAATAGGACGTCGACCACTATACGATGCCGTCTCCAAAAACTACCTATCTATACGAGAAACCGGAAATTTTGCACCCGTTTTTTTATTTTTTAGTTTTTGTCAGTTGTTATAATGACAACTTGGCGATATGTTTCTCCTTCACGTTCCGCAGGAAGGTGAGGTATATAAAGCAATAGTAAATAGAGAAAAGGAAAAGAAAATTATTTTTTTAGTACTAATATTAGATGCACTCTCGGCTGACGATTAGCGATATGTACCCAGTCTAGTATTATATACGTCTCTTCCGCGCGGAATCTCGAAAACCCCGATCGGCTCTTGAACAATTTCGTCTATGTAAGACATTTTCACATTTGCGATTTTTTTTCTCGGAAACGGTTAAAGTGGGACGATTGAAACTTTTTGGGTTTAGAGAGGAATAGTGGGGGTACGTTGTGTGAAAATTTCGAATATACAGGGTGTGCCGAAAAAAAGTTGTTAAACCCCAAAGTCAAAAAATATCGGTTTCTCGTTGAAATTCCATACAGGTCGTAAAAATAAGTTTTCTCGATTTAAATTTTTTCGACGCGTAGACGACCGTCGGCTACAGAAGCCTATTGTTTACCAACGTAATCGGATGTTGGGAAGTCAATATTTTGATTTTTTTTAAATCAATGTAGGGACATGTTGGATCGTTAATAAATCGAATTGGGTGCGTCCCACATATTTTTGATTTGGAGATTCGTTTAGGTCATCTCAAATACTACTTTGGATCATAAAAAAAAACTACAATAAAAAGTATTTTTTTTGTTTCTTTATCTTTAATAAGGCAATAATATTCTATATTGTTTTTAAAGTGGTCGGTGGCCTAGTGGTATATATTAGATTACGACTTTTGGTCACGATGATCCCGGGTTCAATTCCAGGCGCGTCTTTTTATTTTTTTAATATTTCGTTATTTAGGTAGGTAGGTACTAAAAGTCTTTTAAATTTTGGATTCTTACAGCGACAATCCTCGGTACGAAAAAAATCAACTAGGTTTGTGAAGAAACTAAATTTATTTTTTATCACGAATTGAAATGTTTCAAAATTAGAGGTTGCTAACAAATGGTTTTGTCAAAAGTATAAAATGAAACGAACGAACTCCAACAGTGCGGTGCCCAAAGGGCTCGGCACAATAAAATTTTCACCAATTTATCAGCTATCTATGTAAGAATAGTTAATATAATATATTTCAGTAACGAAAAGTCGTAGCGAATCGAGCGAGACGGCATTGGAAATAGGACGTCGACCACTATACGATGCCGTCTCCAAAAACTACCTATCTATACGATAAACCGGAAATTTTGCACCCGTTTTTTTATTTTTTAGTTTTTGTCAGTTGTTATAATGACAATTTGGCGATATGTTTCTCCTTCACGTTCCGCAGGAAGGTGAGGTATAAAAAGCAATAGTAAATAGAGAAAAGAAAAAGAAAATTATTTTTTTAGTACTAATATTAGATGCACTCTCGGCTGACGATTAGCGATATGTACCCAGTCTAGTATTATATACGTCTCTTCCGCGCGGAATCTCGAAAACCCCGATCGGCTCTTGAACAATTTCGTCTATGTAAAACATTTTCACATTTGCGATTTTTTTTCTCGGAAACGGTTAGAGTGGGACGATTGAAACTTTTTCAGTTTAGAGAGGAATAGTGGGGGTACAATGTGTAAAAATTTTGAATATACAGGGTGTACGGGAAAAAAGTTATTAATTTTTAAAGTTGATAATTATCGGAGTCTCGTTGTCATTCGGTACAGGCCACAAAAATTAGTTTTTTCGATTTAAACTTTTTCGACGCGTAGGCGACCGTGGGCTACAGAACCCTATTGTTTGTGAGCGCGATCGAAAGTTTGGAAATAATTTTTTTTATTTTTTAAAAGTCAAAATTTGGTCCAAAATGGTACCTCTTGGATCGCTAATAAGTTGAATTGGGTGCATTCGATCGACATGCGGTTTGGATAATCGGTTAGGCCATCTCAAAAACTACATTTTTCCAATATATCGTTCTATACCTAACTGGAATGGAAATTGCCGAAAATTGTAAGAAAGTGGAAATCATAAAGTTAGGCCTGATTTTTTCACGGTTTTTATTTTTTTTCGTACTGAAAACGACTTTTGATCGAAACGTTGTAAACTTTAGCGGATAGAGCTCGTCAAATTGTATTTAAGAGATATTTTTTCGTTTCTTTATCTTTAATACGGAAAAAACGGCAGCTTTTTTTTTACTATATCGACTGTAGCTTATTCAATTTTTAACAAAACCGTTTTATTTTTTTCTCAAAAAATGCGCTGATTACTTCGCAACACCTCTACATATTCAAAATCATTAAAATATATTCGCAAAATTGAGAAAAGTCGCTTTTTTGGGTGCGGAAACAGGCAAAATTTACAAATTCTAACACCATTCACTTTTGACTAAGAGTGCCTTGATATTGATGTATCTAAATTAAATTAATTCTAAAAATCCGGCTGTCAAAAATGGCGAAAAATGGGTGTTTTCAGCGTGACTTGCTAGAATAATAAGAACATTTCCAGATTTTAAATCGGGTGGAATATCTACCTTGAACCTTCTTCTAATTTTACTGACCAAAATATTTGCCCAAAATGTTTCAGAAATGGTTGTAATCTCGATTTTAAAGATGGCGTTTCGACATTGATTATCCGTCGCCACGTGGTAGAAGGTTATTCGACATTTCGATATTCGCGATTTTTTTTTTCGGAAACGGTTAGAGCAAAACAATTCAAACTTTCTGGACGTAGAGAGGAATAGTCGGGGCACGTTCTGGGAACAATTTCAAATATACAGGGTGTACCGGAAAAAAGTTATTAAAGTCAAAGTTAAAAAATATGTTTTTTTTTCGTTGTAGGGCGATACAGGTGGCAAAAATCATTTTAATCGATTTAAACTTTTTCGACATGTAGACGACGTTAGGCTTCAAAACACTGTTGTTTGCGAACGCGATCGAAAGTTGGGAAGTAATTTTTTTGATTTTTTTAAAATCAATGTAGGGTCATATTGGATCGTTAATAAATCGAATTGGGTGCATCCAATCGACATGCGGTTTGGATAATCGGTTAGGCCATCTCAAAATCTACCTTTTTCCAATATATCGTTCTATACCTAACTGGAATGGAAATTGCCGAAAATGGTAAGAAACTGGAAACCACAGTGTAAGGCGTGATTTTTTTTCTCCGTTTTTATTCCGTTTATTTTTTTTCGTACGGAAAACGATTTTTGATTGAAACGTTGTATACTTTAGCGGATAGAGCCGTCAAATTGTATTTAAGAGATATTTTTTCGTTTTTTTATCTTTAATACAGAAAAAACGGCAGCTTATGAACTTTTTCCCGTAATTTCTGTTGGCGTTGCACTGGTTTGCTTAAATAATTCTGCAAGTGTCTATAATATATAACATTTTGAAATTTTTCTTGGTACACTATATCAACGGATAAAGAAGCTTTAATTTGTATTATAAGCGATCTTTAGGAAAACATATTTTGTGGCTCAAAAAAATTAATTTATGATTTTTTTATAGGTTCCTTCACCAGAGGTTTTACTATATCGACTGTAGCTTATTCAATTTTTAACAAAACCGTTTTATTTTTTTCTCAAAATATGCGCTAATTACTTCTCAATATTCCTGCATGTCCAAACTTATCAAAATATATTCGCAAATTTTAGCAAAGTTGCTTTTTTGGGTGCGGAAACAGGCACAATTTTCAAATTCTAACACCATTCGATTTAGAAAAAGTTGGCCATGGTTTTACCACGTACGTTTTCCTGAACTTTAACTTTTATACCATCTGTCAAAAATAGGTGAAAAATGCGATTTCCAAATTGATTTTTTAGAGGAATAAGACCATTTAGATTACGTCTTTTGTGGGAAATACCTACCTTGAACCTTTATCTTTTTCGTTTGACCAAAAATAAGGGGGAAAATATCGCATTTATCCCGTACTTGTAATAATAAAAATGGCTTGCAGGAGGCATATTAACTTCAATTTTTTAGTTTTTATAATATTTGGGGAGTATTTAATGTATGAAACACCTGTCTTGGACCTTTTTCTTTGCGGTTGACCAAAAATAATTGAAAAAAGTGTATTATTTGTGTGTATCTTCAATACTCAACGTTCTATGTAATATCGAATACGTCATTAATATCCTATTTACCACAAATCACTCTCAAAGCTTCGATAGCGTAGTAGTAGAGGCTGTTGATTTTGGAGACGAAGGTCGTGGGTTCAAACCCCAGTGTTTTTTTTTCTTTTTTTTTCTTTTTTTTTTAATGTCGTTATTTAGGTACGGAAAATTTTTTAAATTTTGGATTCTTACAGCTATAATAATCTATACGAAAAAGCTAAAAAAAAATTACACTTACCTGTCAAAATCTGACAGCTGTAGTAAAGAACTTTGTTATTTAGGTACTGAAATTTTTTTAAATTTCGGATTCTTACAGCTATAATCCTAGATACAAGAAAAGCTTAAAAAAAACTTGATATTTACCTGTCAAAATGACAGCTGTCGTATAGAACTTTGTTATTTAGGAACTGAGAAATTTTTTAATTTAGTATTCTTACAGCTATAACCCTCGTTACAAAAAATCTAAAAAAAAAATTGACACTTACCTGTCAAAATTTGACAGCTATCGTATAAAACTGTGTCATTTAGGTACTGACAAATTTTTAAATTTAGGATTCTTGCAGCTATAACCCTCGTTACAAAAAATTTAAAAAAAAATTGACACTTACCTGTCAAAATTTGACAGCTATCGTATAGAACTTTGTTATTTAGGGACCTGATAATTTTATAATTTCGGACTCTTACAGCTATAACTCTCGCTACGAAAAAGCTAAAAAAAAATTGACACTTAACTGTCAAAATTTGACAGCTATCGTATAGAACTTTGTTATTTAGGTACTGAAAATTTTTTCAATTTGGGATTCTTACAGCTATAATCCTCGTTACGAAAAAACTTTTAAAAAATTGACACTTACCTGTCAAAATTTGACAGCTGTCGTATGGAACTTTGTTATTTAATCACTGAAAAATTTTTAAATTTCGGATTTGTACAGCTATAATCCTCTATATGAAAAAAGATTAAAAAAATTTACACCCGCCTGTCATAATTTGACAGCTGTCGTATAGAACTTTGTTATTTGGGTACTGAAAAATTTTTAAATTTAGGATTATTACAGCTTTAACCCTCGCTACGAAAAAAGTTTAAATAAATTGACACTTACCTGTCAAAATTTGACAGCTGTCGTATAAAAGTTTGTTATTTAGGTACTAAAAAATTTTTAATTTCAGATTCGTATAGCTACAATCCTCTATATGAAAAAAGCTTAAAAAAATTTACACCCGCCTGTCATAATTTGACAGCTGTAGTATAGAACTTTGTTATTTAGGTAGGTATTGATTTTTTTTTAATTTCAGATTCTTACAGCTATAACTCTCGCTACGAAAAAGCTAAAAAAAATTACACTTACCTGTCAAAATTTGACAGCTGTCGTAAAAAACTTTTTTATTTAGGTACCTGAAAATTTTTTAATTTCGAATTCTTACAGCTATAACCTCGCTACGAAAAAGCTAAAAAAAATGACACTTACCTGTCAAAGTGACAGCTCTCGTATAATTAAACGAACGAACTAGAACAGTGCCGTGCCCGAAGGGCTCGGCACAATAATATTTCTATAAATTTATTAGCTGATAATTGATGGCTTCCATGTAAGAATAATTTTTTCCTTATGTTTTAATCGATTGAATACTTACATATTTTTATAGAGCAAATATGGAAAGTATATCCCACATTGCACAAAGGTGTGCGAGTTTAAAGAGCACCTATACGGCGCCGTCTCAGAAAACTACCTATCTATACGAGAAAACGGAAATTTTGCACCATTGTGTAGTTTTGGTCAGTTGTTATAATGACAATTTGGCGATATGTTTTCCCTTCACGTTCCGCAGGAAGGTGAGGTAAAAAAAGCAATAGTAAATAGAAAAAAAGAAAAGTATTTTCTTATTGTAAATTTTTGTAAATCTTTTTGGTACTAATATTAGATGCACTCTCGGCTGACGATTAGCGATATGTACCCAGTCTAGTTACATATCGCGCTGCACCGCGATATGTTATACGGCGCTTCGGTGAAAAAAATGTATGTATGTTGTCGCCGCCGCCGCCGTCGTCGTCTCTTTCGACATTTTCACATTTGCGATTTTTTTTCTCAGAAACGGTTAGAGTGGGACGATTGAAACTTTTTGGGTTTAGAGAGGAATAGTGGGGGTACGTTGTGTGAAAATTTCGAATATACAGGGTGTGCCGGAAAAAAGTTATTAATTTTTAAAGTCGAGAAATATCGGGATCTCGTTGGCATTCAATACAGGCCACAAAAATTAGTTTTTTCGATTTAAACTTTTTCGACGCGTAGACGACCGTGGGCTACAGAACCCTATTGTTTGTGAGCGCGATCGAAAGTTTGGAAGTAATTTTTTTGATTTTTTCAAAGTCAAAATTTGGTCGAAAATGGTACCTCTTGGATCGCTAATAAGTCGAATTGGGTGCATCCAATCGACATGCGGTTTGGATAATCGGTTAGGCCATCTCAAAATCTACCTTTTTCCAATATATCGTTCTATACCTAACTGGAATGGAAATTGCCGAAAATGGTAAGAAACTGGAAACCACAGTGTAAGGCGTGATTTTTTTTCTCCGTTTTTATTCCGTTTATTTTTTTTCGTACGGAAAACGATTTTTGATTGAAACGTTGTATACTTTAGCGGATAGAGCCGTCAAATTGTATTTAAGAGATATTTTTTGGTTTTTTTATCTTTAATACGGAAAAAACGGCAGCTTATGAACTTTTTCCCGTAATTTCTGTTGGCGTTGCACTGGTTTGCTTAAATAATTCTGCAAGTGTCTATAATATATAACATTTTGAATTTTTTCTTGGTACACTATATCAACGGATAAAGAAGCTTTAATTTGTATTATAAGCGATCTTTGGGAAAACATATTTTGTGGCTCAAAAAAATTAATTTATGATTTTTTTATAGGTTCCTTCACCAGAGGTTTTACTATATCGACTGTAGCTTATTCAATTTTTAACAAAACCGTTTTATTTTTTTCTCAAAATATGCGCTGATTACTTCTCAATATTCCTGCATGTCCAAACTTATCAAAATATATTCGCAAATTTGAGCAAAGTTGCTTTTTTGGGTGCGGAAACAGGCACAATTTTCAAATTCTAACACCATTCGATTTAGAAAAAGTTGGCCATGGTTTTACCACGTGCGTCTTCCTGAACTTTAACTTTTATACCATCTGTCAAAAATAGGTGAAAAATGCGATTTCCAAATTGATTTTTTAGAGGAATAAGACCATTTAGACTACGTCTTTTGTGGGAAATACCTACCTTGAACCTTTATCTTTTTCGTTTGACCAAAAATAAGGGGGAAAATATCGCATTTATCCCGTACTTGTAATAATAAAAATGGCTTGCAGGAGGCATATTAACTTCAGTTTTTATAGTTTTTATAATATTTGGACAGTATTTAATGTATGAAACACCTGTCTTGGACCTTTTTCTTTGCGGTTGACCAAAAATAATTGAAAAAAGTGTATTATTTGTGTGTGTCTTCAATACTCAACGTTCTATGTAATATCGAATACGTCATTAATATCCTATTTACCACAAATCAGTCTCTAAGCTTCGGTAGCGCAGTAGTAGAGGCTGTTGATTTTGGAGACGAAGGTCGAGGGTTCAAACCCCACTGTTTTTTTTCTTTTTTTTAAAGTTTTTTTTTTTAATGTCGTTATTTAGGTACTGAAAATTTTTTAAATTTTGGATTCTTACAGCTATAATAATCTATACGAAAAAGCTAAAAAAAAATTACACTTACCTGTCAAAATCTGACAGCTGTAGTATAGAACTTTGTTACTTAGGTACTGAATTTTTTTTAAATTTCGAATTCTTACAGCTATAATCCTAGATACAAGAAAAGCTTAAAAAAAACTTGCAATTTACCTGTCAAAATGACAGCTGTCGTATATAACTTTGTTATTTAGGAACTGAAAAACTTTTCATTTAGGATTCTTACAGCTATAAATCTCGCTACGAAAAATCTAAAAAAATTTTTTTAACTTACCTGTCAAAATTTGACAGCTGTCGTATAGAACTTTGTTATTTAGGTACTGATTTTTTTTTTTAATTTCGAATTCTTACTGCTATAATCCTAGATACAAGAAAAGCTTAAAAAAAACTTGCAATTTACCTGTCAAAATGACAGCTGTCGTATATAACTTTGTTATTTAGGAACTGAAAAATTTTTCATTTAGGATTCTTACAGCTATAAATCTCGCTACGAAAAATCTAAAAAAAAATTTTTAACTTACCTGTCAAAATTTGACAGCTGTCGTATAAAACTTTGTTATTTAGGTATAGTTTTTGTCAGTTGTTATAATGACAATTTGGCGATATGTTTCCCCTTCACGTTCCGCAGGAAGGTGAGGCAAAAAAAGCAATAGAAAACATAGAAAAAAGAAACTAAGAAAAATACTTTTTAAATACAATTTTTTAGTACTAATAATAGATGCACTCTCGGCTGACGATTAGCGATATGTACCCAGTCTAGTTAACATATCGCTTTCCGCGATATGTTATTCGTCGCCTTCACGCGGAATCACGGCAACCCCGACTGCTTCCCGAAAATTTTGCACTATATCGTCTGCTTCATTTGAAATATGTGCGTATGTTGTCCGTGTCGGCGGCGTCGGCGTAGTCGTCGTCAGTTTCGACATTTTCACATTTGCGATTTTTTTTCTCGGAAACGGTTAATGTGGGACAATTGAAACTTTTTGGGTTTACAAAGGAATAGTGGGGGTACGTTGTGTGAAAATTTCGAATATACAGGGTGTGCCGGAAAAAAGTTATTAATTTTTAAAGTCGAGAAATATCGGGATCTCGTTGGCATTCGATACAGGCTACAAAAATTAGTTTTTTCGATTTAAACTTTTTCGACGCGTAGACGACCGTGGGCTACAGAACCCTATTGTTTGTGAGCGCGATCGAAAGTTTGGAAGTAATTTTTTTGATTTTTTCAAAGTCAAAATTTGGTCGAAAATGGTACCTCTTGGATCGCTAATAAGTCGAATTGGGTGCATTCAATCGACATTCGGTTTGGATAATCGGTTAGGCCATCTCAAAATCTAACTTTTTCCAATATATCGTTCTATACCTAACTGGAATGGAAATTGCCGAAAATTGTAAGAAAGTGGAAATCATAAAGTTAGGCCTGATTTTTTCACGGTTTTTATTTTTTTTCGTACTGAAAACGACTTTTGATCGAAACGTTGTGAACTTTAGCGGATAGAGCTCGTCAAATTGTATTTAAGAGATATCTTTTCGTTTCTTTATCTTTAATACGGAAAAAACGGCAGCTTTTTTTTTACTATATCGACTGTAGCTTATTCAATTTTTAACAAAACCGTTTTATTTTTTTCTCAAAAAATGCGCTGATTACTTCGCAACACCTCTACATATTCAAAATCATTAAAATATATTCGCAAAATTGAGAAAAGTCGCTTTTTTGGGTGCGGAAACAGGCAATCTTTACAAATTCTAACACCATTCACTTTTGACTAAGAGTGCCTTGATATTGATTTATCTAAATTAATTATTAATTCTAAAAATCCGGCTGTCAAAAATGGCGAAAAATGGGTGTTTTCAGCGTGTTTTGCTAGAATAATAAGAACATTTCCAGATTTTAAATCGGGTGAAATATCTACCTTGAACCTTCTGCTAATTTTACTGACCAAAATATTTGCTCAAAATGTTTCAGAAATGGTTGTAATCTCGATTTTAAAGATGGCGTTTCGACATTGATAATCCGTCGCCACGTGTTAGAAGGTTATACGACATTTCGATATTCGCGAATTTTTTTTTCGGAAACGGTTAGAGCAAAACGATTTAAACTTTCTGGACGTAGAGAGGAATAGTCGGGGCACGTTCTGGGAACAATTTCAAATATACAGGGTGTACCGGAAAAAAGTTATTAAAGTCAAAGTTAAAAAATATGTTTTTTTTCGTTATAGGGCGATACAGGTGGCAAAAATCATTTTAATCGATTTAAACTTTTTCGACATGTAGACGACGTTGGGCTACAAAACACTGTTGTTTGCGAACGCGATCGAAAGTTGGGAAGTAATTTTTTTGATTTTTTTAAAATCAATGTAGGGTCATATTGGATCGTTAATAAATCGAATTGGGTGCGTCCGATATAATTTTGGTTTGGATATTCGTTTAGATCATCTCAAATACTACTTTTTTCAAATATATTGTTCTATACCTAAACAGCATAGAAATGGTAGCAAATTATAAAAAATAAGAATTACTATTTAAGTATATATAATTTGACAGCTGTCGTATAGAACTTTGTTATTTTGGTACTGAAAATTTTTTTAATTTAGTTTTATTACAGCTTTAACCCTCGCTACGAAAAAAGTTAAAATAAATTGACACTTACCTGTCAAAATCTGACAGGTTTCGTATAAAACTTTGTTATCTAGGTACTGAATTTTTTTTAAATTTGGGATTCTTACAGCTATAACCGTCGCTACGAAAAAGCTAAAAAAAAAATTACACTTACCTGTCAAAATCTGACAGTTGTCGTATAGAACTTTGTTATTTAGCTACTGAATTTTTTTTAAATTTCGGATTCTTACAGCTATAATCCTAGATACAAGAAAAGCTTAAAAAAAAATTGCAATTTACCTGTCAAAATGACAGCTGTCGTATATAACTTTGTTATTTAGGAACTGAAAAATGTTTCATTTGGGATTCTTACAGCTATAAATCTCGCTACGAAAAATCTAAAAAAAAATTGACACTTACCTGTCAAAATCTGACAGCTGTCGTATAGAACTTTGTTATTTAACTACTGAATTTTTTTTAAATTTTGAATTTTTACAGCTTTAATCCTAGATACAAGAAAAGCTTAAAAAAATTGACATTTACCTGTCAAAATGACAGCTGTGTTATTTAGGAACTGAAATATTTTTCAATTTAGGATTCTTATAGCTGTAACTCTCGCTACGAAAAAACAAAAAAAAATTGAAACTTACCTGTCAAAGTCTGACAGCTGTCGTATAGAACTTTGTTATTTAGGAACTGAAAATTTTTCACTTTAGGATTTTTACAGCGATAACCCTCGCTACGAAAAGGATAAAAAAAACTGACTCCTACCTGTTAAAATTTGACAGCTATCGTATAAAACATTCTTATTTAGGTACCTGAAAATTTTTTAATTTCGAATTCTTACATCTATAACCCTCGCTACGAAAAAGCTAAAAAAATTACACTTACCTGTCAAAGTGACCTCTCGTATAATTAAACGAACGAACTAGAACAGTGCCGTGCCCGAAGGGCTCGGCACAATAATATTTCTACAAATTTATTAGCTGATAATTGATAGCTTCCATATAAGAATAATTTTTTGCTTATGTTTTAATCGATTGAATACTTACATATTTTTATAGAGCAAATATGGAAAGTATATCCCACATTGCACAAAGGTGTGCGAGTTTAAAGAGCACCTATACGGCGCCGTCTCAGAAAACTACCTATCTATACGAGAAAACGGAAATTTTGCACCATTGTGTAGTTTTGGTCAGTTGTTATAATGACAATTTGGCGATATGTTTTCCCTTCACGTTCCGCAGGAAGGTGAGGCAAAAAAAGCAATAGTAAATAGAAAAAAAAAAGTATTTTTTTATTGTAAATTTTTGTAAATCTATTTAGTACTAATATTAGATGCACTCTCGGCTGACGATTAGCGATATGTACCCAGTCTAGTATTATATACGTCTCTTCCGCGCGGAATCTCGAAAACCCCGATCGGCTCTTGAACAATTTCGTCTATGTAAAACATTTTCACATTTGCGATTTTTTTTCTCGGAAACGGTTAGAGTGGGACGATTGAAACTTTTTCAGTTTAGAGAGGAATAGTGGGGGTACAATGTGTAAAAATTTTGAATATACAGGGTGTACGGGAAAAAAGTTATTAATTTTTAAAGTTGATAATTATCGGAGTCTCGTTGTCATTCGGTACAGGCCACAAAAATTAGTTTTTTCGATTTAAACTTTTTCGACGCGTAGGCGACCGTGGGCTACAGAACCCTATTGTTTGTGAGCGCGATCGAAAGTTTGGAAATAATTTTTTTTATTTTTTAAAAGTCAAAATTTGGTCCAAAATGGTACCTCTTGGATCGCTAATAAGTTGAATTGGGTGCATTCGATCGACATGCGGTTTGGATAATCGGTTAGGCCATCTCAAAAACTACATTTTTCCAATATATCGTTCTATACCTAACTGGAATGGAAATTGCCGAAAATTGTAAGAAAGTGGAAATCATAAAGTTAGGCCTGATTTTTTCACGGTTTTTATTTTTTTTCGTACTGAAAACGACTTTTGATCGAAACGTTGTAAACTTTAGCGGATAGAGCTCGTCAAATTGTATTTAAGAGATATTTTTTCGTTTCTTTATCTTTAATACGGAAAAAACGGCAGCTTTTTTTTTACTATATCGACTGTAGCTTATTCAATTTTTAACAAAACCGTTTTATTTTTTTCTCAAAAAATGCGCTGATTACTTCGCAACACCTCTACATATTCAAAATCATTAAAATATATTCGCAAAATTGAGAAAAGTCGCTTTTTTGGGTGCGGAAACAGGCAAAATTTACAAATTCTAACACCATTCACTTTTGACTAAGAGTGCCTTGATATTGATGTATCTAAATTAAATTAATTCTAAAAATCCGGCTGTCAAAAATGGCGAAAAATGGGTGTTTTCAGCGTGACTTGCTAGAATAATAAGAACATTTCCAGATTTTAAATCGGGTGGAATATCTACCTTGAACCTTCTTCTAATTTTACTGACCAAAATATTTGCCCAAAATGTTTCAGAAATGGTTGTAATCTCGATTTTAAAGATGGCGTTTCGACATTGATTATCCGTCGCCACGTGGTAGAAGGTTATTCGACATTTCGATATTCGCGATTTTTTTTTTCGGAAACGGTTAGAGCAAAACAATTCAAACTTTCTGGACGTAGAGAGGAATAGTCGGGGCACGTTCTGGGAACAATTTCAAATATACAGGGTGTACCGGAAAAAAGTTATTAAAGTCAAAGTTAAAAAATATGTTTTTTTTTCGTTGTAGGGCGATACAGGTGGCAAAAATCATTTTAATCGATTTAAACTTTTTCGACATGTAGACGACGTTAGGCTACAAAACACTGTTGTTTGCGAACGCGATCGAAAGTTGGGAAGTAATTTTTTTGATTTTTTTAAAATCAATGTAGGGTCATATTGGATCGTTAATAAATCGAATTGGGTGCATCCAATCGACATGCGGTTTGGATAATCGGTTAGGCCATCTCAAAATCTACCTTTTTCCAATATATCGTTCTATACCTAACTGGAATGGAAATTGCCGAAAATGGTAAGAAACTGGAAACCACAGTGTAAGGCGTGATTTTTTTTCTCCGTTTTTATTCCGTTTATTTTTTTTCGTACGGAAAACGATTTTTGATTGAAACGTTGTATACTTTAGCGGATAGAGCCGTCAAATTGTATTTAAGAGATATTTTTTCGTTTTTTTATCTTTAATACAGAAAAAACGGCAGCTTATGAACTTTTTCCCGTAATTTCTGTTGGCGTTGCACTGGTTTGCTTAAATAATTCTGCAAGTGTCTATAATATATAACATTTTGAAATTTTTCTTGGTACACTATATCAACGGATAAAGAAGCTTTAATTTGTATTATAAGCGATCTTTAGGAAAACATATTTTGTGGCTCAAAAAAATTAATTTATGATTTTTTTATAGGTTCCTTCACCAGAGGTTTTACTATATCGACTGTAGCTTATTCAATTTTTAACAAAACCGTTTTATTTTTTTCTCAAAATATGCGCTAATTACTTCTCAATATTCCTGCATGTCCAAACTTATCAAAATATATTCGCAAATTTTAGCAAAGTTGCTTTTTTGGGTGCGGAAACAGGCACAATTTTCAAATTCTAACACCATTCGATTTAGAAAAAGTTGGCCATGGTTTTACCACGTACGTTTTCCTGAACTTTAACTTTTATACCATCTGTCAAAAATAGGTGAAAAATGCGATTTCCAAATTGATTTTTTAGAGGAATAAGACCATTTAGATTACGTCTTTTGTGGGAAATACCTACCTTGAACCTTTATCTTTTTCGTTTGACCAAAAATAAGGGGGAAAATATCGCATTTATCCCGTACTTGTAATAATAAAAATGGCTTGCAGGAGGCATATTAACTTCAATTTTTTAGTTTTTATAATATTTGGGGAGTATTTAATGTATGAAACACCTGTCTTGGACCTTTTTCTTTGCGGTTGACCAAAAATAATTGAAAAAAGTGTATTATTTGTGTGTATCTTCAATACTCAACGTTCTATGTAATATCGAATACGTCATTAATATCCTATTTACCACAAATCACTCTCAAAGCTTCGATAGCGTAGTAGTAGAGGCTGTTGATTTTGGAGACGAAGGTCGTGGGTTCAAACCCCAGTGTTTTTTTTTCTTTTTTTTTCTTTTTTTTTTAATGTCGTTATTTAGGTACGGAAAATTTTTTAAATTTTGGATTCTTACAGCTATAATAATCTATACGAAAAAGCTAAAAAAAAATTACACTTACCTGTCAAAATCTGACAGCTGTAGTAAAGAACTTTGTTATTTAGGTACTGAAATTTTTTTAAATTTCGGATTCTTACAGCTATAATCCTAGATACAAGAAAAGCTTAAAAAAAACTTGATATTTACCTGTCAAAATGACAGCTGTCGTATAGAACTTTGTTATTTAGGAACTGAGAAATTTTTTAATTTAGTATTCTTACAGCTATAACCCTCGTTACAAAAAATCTAAAAAAAAAATTGACACTTACCTGTCAAAATTTGACAGCTATCGTATAAAACTGTGTCATTTAGGTACTGACAAATTTTTAAATTTAGGATTCTTGCAGCTATAACCCTCGTTACAAAAAATTTAAAAAAAAATTGACACTTACCTGTCAAAATTTGACAGCTATCGTATAGAACTTTGTTATTTAGGGACCTGATAATTTTATAATTTCGGACTCTTACAGCTATAACTCTCGCTACGAAAAAGCTAAAAAAAAATTGACACTTAACTGTCAAAATTTGACAGCTATCGTATAGAACTTTGTTATTTAGGTACTGAAAATTTTTTCAATTTGGGATTCTTACAGCTATAATCCTCGTTACGAAAAAACTTTTAAAAAATTGACACTTACCTGTCAAAATTTGACAGCTGTCGTATGGAACTTTGTTATTTAATCACTGAAAAATTTTTAAATTTCGGATTTGTACAGCTATAATCCTCTATATGAAAAAAGATTAAAAAAATTTACACCCGCCTGTCATAATTTGACAGCTGTCGTATAGAACTTTGTTATTTGGGTACTGAAAAATTTTTAAATTTAGGATTATTACAGCTTTAACCCTCGCTACGAAAAAAGTTTAAATAAATTGACACTTACCTGTCAAAATTTGACAGCTGTCGTATAAAAGTTTGTTATTTAGGTACTAAAAAATTTTTAATTTCAGATTCGTATAGCTACAATCCTCTATATGAAAAAAGCTTAAAAAAATTTACACCCGCCTGTCATAATTTGACAGCTGTAGTATAGAACTTTGTTATTTAGGTAGGTATTGATTTTTTTTTAATTTCAGATTCTTACAGCTATAACTCTCGCTACGAAAAAGCTAAAAAAAATTACACTTACCTGTCAAAATTTGACAGCTGTCGTAAAAAACTTTTTTATTTAGGTACCTGAAAATTTTTTAATTTCGAATTCTTACAGCTATAACCTCGCTACGAAAAAGCTAAAAAAAATGACACTTACCTGTCAAAGTGACAGCTCTCGTATAATTAAACGAACGAACTAGAACAGTGCCGTGCCCGAAGGGCTCGGCACAATAATATTTCTATAAATTTATTAGCTGATAATTGATGGCTTCCATGTAAGAATAATTTTTTCCTTATGTTTTAATCGATTGAATACTTACATATTTTTATAGAGCAAATATGGAAAGTATATCCCACATTGCACAAAGGTGTGCGAGTTTAAAGAGCACCTATACGGCGCCGTCTCAGAAAACTACCTATCTATACGAGAAAACGGAAATTTTGCACCATTGTGTAGTTTTGGTCAGTTGTTATAATGACAATTTGGCGATATGTTTTCCCTTCACGTTCCGCAGGAAGGTGAGGTAAAAAAAGCAATAGTAAATAGAAAAAAAGAAAAGTATTTTCTTATTGTAAATTTTTGTAAATCTTTTTGGTACTAATATTAGATGCACTCTCGGCTGACGATTAGCGATATGTACCCAGTCTAGTTACATATCGCGCTACACCGCGATATGTTATACGGCGCTTCGGTGAAAATAATGTGCGTTTGTTGTCGTCGTCGCCGCCGCCGTCAGTTTCGACATTTTCACATTTGCGATTTTTTTTCTCGGAAACGGTTAATGTGGGACGATTGAAACTTTTTGGGTTTACAGAGGAATAGTAGGGGTACGTTGTGTAAAAATTTCGAATATACAGGGTGTGCCGGAAAAAAGATATTAATTTTTAAAGTCGAGAAATATCGGGATCTCGTTGGCATTCGATACAGGCCACAAAAATTAGTTTTTTCGATTTAAACTTTTTCGACGCGTAGACGACCGTGGGCTACAGAACCCTATTGTTTGTGAGCGCGATCGAAAGTTTGGAAGTAATTTTTTTGATTTTTTCAAAGTCAAAATTTGGTCGAAAATGGTACCTCTTGGATCGCTAATAAGTCGAATTGGGTGCATCCAATCGACATTCGGTTTGGATAATCGGTTAGGCCATCTCAAAATCTACCTTTTTCCAATATATCGTTCTATACCTAACTGGAATGGAAATTGCCGAAAATTGTAAGAAAGTGGAAATCATAAAGTTAGGCCTGATTTTTTCACGGTTTTTATTTTTTTTCGTACTGAAAACGACTTTTGATCGAAACGTTGTAAACTTTAGCGGATAGAGCTCGTCAAATTGTATTTAAGAGATATTTTTCCTTTCTTTATCTTTAATATGGAAAAAACGGCAGCTTTTTTTTTACTATATCGACTGTAGCTTATTCAATTTTTAACAAAACCGTTTTATTTTTTTCTCAAAAAATGCGCTGATTACTTCGCAACACCTCTATATATTCAAAATCATTAAAATATATTCGCAAAATTGAGAAAAGTCGCTTTTTTGGGTGCGAAAACAGGCAATCTTTACAAATTCTAACACCATTCACTTTTGACTTAGAGTGCCTTGATATTGATGTTTCTAAATTAATTATTAATTCTAAAAATCCGGCTGTCAAAAATGGCGAAAAATGGGTGTTTTCAGCGTGACTTGCTAGAATAATAAGAACATTTCCAGATTTTAAATTTGGTGGAATATCTACCTTGAACCTTCTTCTAATTTTACTGACCAAAATATTTGCCCAAAATGTTTCAGAAATGGTTGTAATCTCGATTTTAAAGATGGCGTTTCGACATTGATAATCCTTCGCCACGTGGTAGAAAGTTATTCGACACTTCGATATTCGCGAATTTTTTTTTCGGAAACGGTTAGAGCAAAACGATTCAAACTTTCTGGACGTAGAGAGGAATAGTCGGGGCACGTTCTGGGAACAATTTCAAATATACAGGGTGTACCGGAAAAAAGTTATTAAAGTCAAAGTTAAAAAATATGTTTTTTTTTCGTTGTAGGGCGATACAGGTGGCAAAAATCATTTTAATCGATTTAAACTTTTTCGACGTGTAGACGACGCTGGGCTATAAAACACTGTTGATTGCGAACGCGATCGAAAGTTGGGAAGTAATTTTTTTGATTTTTTTAAAATTAATGTAGGGTCATATTGGATCGTTAATAAATCGAATTCGGTGCGTCCGATATACTTTTGGTTTGGATATTCGTTTAGGTCATCTCAAATACTACTTTTTTCAAATATATTGTTCTATACCTAAACAGCATAGAAATGGTAGCAAATTATAAAAAATAAGAATTACTATTTAAGTATATATAATTTGACAGCTGTCGTATAGAACTTTGTTATTTTGGTACTGAAAATTTTTTTAATTTAGTTTTATTACAGCTTTAACCCTCGCTACGAAAAAAGTTAAAATAAATTGACACTTACCTGTCAAAATCTGACAGGTATCGTATAAAACTTTGTTATTTAGGTACTGAATTTTTTTTTAAATTTGGGATTCTTACAGCTATAACCGTCGCTACGAAAAAGCTAAAAAAAAATTGACACTTACCTGTCAAAATCTGACAGCTGTCGTATAGAACTTTGTTATTTAGGTACTGAATTTTTTTTTAAATTTTGAATTCTTACAGCTATAATCCTAGATACAAGAAAAGCTTAAAAAAAACTTGCAATTTACCTGTCAAAATAACAGCTGTCGTATATAACTTTGTTATTTAGGAACTGAAAAATTTTTCATTTAGGATTCTTACAGCTATAAATCTCGCTACGAAAAATCTAAAAAAAAAATTTTAACTTACCTGTCAAAATTTGACAGCTGTCGTATAGAACTTTGTTATTTAACTACCGAATTTTTTTTAAATTTTGGATTCTTACAGCTTTAATCCTAGATACAAGAAAAGCTTAAAAAAAATTGACATTTACCTGTCAAAATGACAGCTGTCGTATAGAAGTTTGTTATTTAGGATCTGAAAAATTTTTCACTTTAGGATTTTTACAGCGATAACCCTCGCTACGAAAAGGATAAAAAAAACTGACTCCTACCTGTCAAAATTTGACAGCTATCGTATAAAACATTCTTATTTAGGTACCTGAAAATTTTTTAATTTCGAATTCTTACAGCTATAACTCTCGCTACGAAAAAGCTAAAAAAAATGACACTTACCTGTCAAAGTGACAGCTCTCGTATAATTAAACTAACGAACTAGAACAGTGCCGTGCCCGAAGGGCTCGGCACAATAATATTTCTACAAATTTATTAGCTGATAACTGATAGCTTCCATGTAAGAATAATTTTTTGCTTACGTTTTAATCGATTGAATACTTACATATTTTTATAGAGCAAATATGGAAAGTATATCCCACATTGCACAAAGGTGTGCGAGTTTAAAGAGCACCTATACGGCGCCGTCTCAGAAAACTACCTATCTATACGAGAAAACGGAAATTTTGCACCATTGTGTAGTTTTGGTCAGTTGTTATAATGACAATTTGGCGATATGTTTTCCCTTCACGTTCCGCAGGAAGGTGAGGCAAAAAAGCAACAGTAAATAGAAAAAAAGAAAAGAAAAGTATTTTTTTATTGTAAATTTTTGTAAATTTTTTTTTAGTACTAATATTAGATGCACTCTCGGCTGACGATTAGCGATATGTACCCAGTCTAGTATTATATACGTCTCTTCCGCGCGGAATCTCGAAAACCCCGATCAGCTCTTGAACAATTTCGTCTATGTAAGACATTTTCACAGTTGCGATTTTTTTTTCTCGGAAACGGTTAGAGTGGGACGATTGAAACTTTTAGGGTTTAGATAGGAATAGTGGGGGTACGTTGTGTAAAAATTTCTAATATACAGGGTGTGCCCTTAAAAAAGTTATTAATTTTTAAAGTCGAGAAATATCGGGATCTCGTTGGCATTTGATACAGGTCGTAAAAATGAGTTTTTTTGATTTAAACTTTTTCGGCGCATAGACGACCGTCGGCTACAGAAGCCTATTGTTTGCCAAGGCGATCGGAAGTTGGGAAGTCAATTTTTTTATTTTTTTAAAATCAATGTAGGAGCATGTTGGATCGATAATAAATCGAATTGCGTGCGTCCCACATATTTTTGGTTTGGAAATTCGCTTAGGTCATCTCAAATACTACTTTTTTCAAATATATTGTTCTAATTGACACTTACCTGTCAAAATTTGACAGCTATTGTATAAAGCTTTGTTATTTAGGAACTGAAAAAATTATCAATTTAGGATTCTTACAGTAGTAACTCTCGCTACGAAAAAGCTAAAAAAAAATTGAAACTTACCTGTCAAAATCTGACAGCTGTCGTATAAAACTTTGTTATTTAGGAATTCAAACATTTTTTACTTTAGGATTCTTACAGCTATAATCGTAGATACAAGAAAAGGGTTAAAAAAAATTGACACTTACCTGTCAAAATTTGACAGCTGTTGTATTAAAAAAAATTGACACTTACCTGTCAAAATTTGACAGCTGTTGTATTCAACTTTGTTATTTAGGTACTAAATTTTTTTTTAATTTTGGGATCTTACAGCTATAATCCTAGATACAAGAAACGCTTAAAATAAACTTGACATTTACCTGTCAAAATAACAGCTGTCGTATAGAACTTTGTTATTTACGTACTGAAAATTTTTGAATTTCAGATTCTTACAGCGTCAATCCTCAGTACGAAAAAAACGAACTTGGGTAGTGAAAAATTACACATATGTTTTTATTGCCACCTGGGTTGTGAAGAAACCACACTTTTTTTTTTATCGCGAATCGAAATTCCTTACAATTAGGGCTTGCTAACAAATGGTTTTGTCAAAAGAATGAAATGAAACGAACGATCTTGAACAGTGCCGTGCCCGAAGGGCTCGGCACAATAATATTTCCACAAATTTATTAGCTGATAATGTGATTATTATAATAAAATATGGAACGTATATATCCCACATTGCACAAAGGTGTGTGAGTTTAAAAAGCACCCATAAATGTCAATATCATAATATTAAATATCATATATTTCCGCAACGAAAAGTCGTAGCGAATCGAGCGAGGCGGTATTGGAAACGGGACGTTGAGCACTATACGATGCCGTCCAAATACTACCTTCTTTTTATTTTCTAGTTATGGTCAGTTGTTATAATGACAATTTGGCGATATGTTTTCCCTTCACGTTCCGCAGGAAGGTGAGGCAAAAAAAGTAATAGTAAATAGAGAAAAAGAAAAGAAAAATTATTTTTTTATCGTAAATTTTTTTTAGTACTAATATGAGATGCACTTTCGGCTGACGATTAGCGATATGTACCCAGTCTAGTATTATATACGTCTCTTCCGCGCGGAATCTCGAAAACCCCGATCAGCTCTTGAACAATTTCGTCTATGTAAGACATTTTCACAGTTGCGATTTTTTTTTCTCGGAAACGGTGTGAGTGGGACGATTGAAACTTTTAGGGTTTAGATAGGAATAGTGAGGGTACATTGTGTAAAAATTTCGAATATACAGGGTGTGCCGAAAAAAAGTTATTAATTTTTAAAGTGGAGAAATATCGGGATCTCGTTGGCATTCGACACAGGTCGTAAAAATGAGTTTTTTTGATTTAAACTTTTTCGGCGCATAGACGACCGTCGGCTACAGAAGCCTATTGTTTGCCAAGGCGATCGGAAGTTGGGAAGTCAATTTTCTGATTTTTTTAAAATCAATGTAGGGGCATGTTGGATCGATAATAAATCGAATTGCGTGCGTCCCACATATTTTTGGTTTGGAGATTCGCTTAGGTCATCTCAAATACTACTTTTTTCAAATATATTGTTCTAATTGACACTTACCTGTCAAAATTTGACAGCTATGGTATAAAACTTTGTTATTTAGGAACTGAAAAAATTTTCAATTTAGGATTCTTACAGTAGTAACTCTCGCTACGAAAAAGCTAAAAAAAATTGAAACTTACCTGTCAAAATCTGACAGCTGTCGTATAAAACTTTGTTATTTAGATACTGAAATATTTTTCAATTTAGGATTCTTATAGCTGTAATGCAAAATACAAGAAAAGCTTTAAAAAAAAATTACAGTTACCTGTCAAAATGACAGCTGTCGTATAAAACTTTTAAAGAGCACCTATATGGCGCCGTCTCAGAAAACTACCTATCTATACGAGAAAACGGAAATTTTGCATCATTGTGTAGTTTTGGTCAGTTGTTATAATGACAATTTGGCGATATGTTTCCCCTTCACGTTCCGCAGGAAGGTGAGGCAAAAAAAGCAATAGAAAACATAGAAAAAAGAAACTAAGAAAAATACTTTTTAAATACAAATTTTTAGTACTAATAATAGATGCACTCTCGGCTGACGATTAGCGATATGTACCCAGTACGATTTTATGAATTTTTTAAAAAATACCAAAAATCTAATATTTCTGCCAGTTTTTACATTTTCCTCAATACGTCCCTTACTATCGCTTTTAGAATAGAAATTAATATAACTTTTTATATGGAGAATAGAAAAAGGCTACTTTTTTATTTAAAAAGTTTTTATCTAAGTTTTATCAGTTCCGAGATATTGCCAAATATATGAAAACCACTTTTAATTCCATATCTCAAAAACTATAAGACCTACAAAAAATTACTAAAAACTTAAAGTGAAGATCTCATAAGGATGCTACTTAATAGTTATATACATTGTTGCCATATCTCTTATACTTTCCGAGGAAAATGTTACCTTATTGATTTCATCAAATTTTCATGACTATATAGGTACATGAAAAAATTTCAAAAATTTAAAATTCGAAAATATGACAACTTTTCTATAAATCTTCATCGAAAATAACGTAAAACTCACAAATAGCAAAGAAAATATACAAAATTACGTTTTTATGAATTTTTTAAAGAAAATCAAAAATTATACGTAATTGATAAGACCATCCTTGGTTGTAAAAAAACTATGCCTAATCTTTGGTTGTGAAAAAACTGTGCCTAAACTTTGGTTGTGAAAAAACTATGCCTAATCTTTGTTTGTTATAAAACTATGCCTAATCTTTGGTTGTGAAAAAACGATGCCTAAACTTTGGTTGTGAAAAAACTATGCCCAATCTTTGGTTGTGAAAAAACTATGCCATAATATTTGTTTGTCATAAGACTATGCCAAAATCTTTGTTTGTCATAAGACTATGCCATAATCTTTGTTTGTCAGAAGACTATGCCTTAAACTTTGTTTGTCATAAGACTATGCCGTAATCTTTGTTTGTCATAAGACTATGCCTTAAAATTTGTTTGTCATAAAAATATACATAATCTTTGGTTGTTATAAAAACTATGCCATAATATTTGTTTGTCATAAGACTATGCCAAAATCTTTGAATGTCATAAGGCTATGCCATAATCTTTGTTTGTCATAAGACTATGCCTTAAACTTTTTTTTGTCATAAGACTACGCCATAATCTTTGTTTGTCATAAGACCATGCCTTAAAATTTGTTTGTCATAAAAATATACATAATCTTTGGTTGTTATAAAACTATGCCATAATATTTGTTTGTCATAAGACTATGCACTAATGTTTGTTTGTCATAAGACTATGCCAAAATCTTTGTTTGTCATAAGACTATGCCTTAAACTTTGTTTGTCATAAGACTATGCCTTAAAATTTGTTTGTCATAAAAATATACATAATCTTTGGTTGTTATAAAACTATGCCATAATATTTGTTTGTCATAAGACTATGCCAAAATCTTTGAATGTCATAAGACTATGCCATAATCTTTGTTTGTCAGAAGACTATGCCTTAAACTTTGTTTGTCATAAGACTATGCCATAATCTTTGTTTGTCATAAGAATATGCCTTAAAATTTGTTTGTCATAAAAATATACATAATCTTTGGTTGTTATAAAACTATGCCATAATATTTGTTTGTCATAAGACTATGCACTAATGTTTGTTTGTCATAAGACTATGCCAAAATCTTTGTATGTCATAAGACTATGCCTTAAACTTTGTTTGTCATAAGACTATGCCATAATCTTTGTTTGTCATAAGACTATGCCATAATATTTGTTTGTCATAAGACTATGCCGTAATCTTTGTTTGTCATAAGACTATGCCTTAAAATTTGTTTGTCATAAAAAATATGCCATAATCTTTGTTTGTCATAAGACTATGCCATAATCTTCACCGATCTTTGGTTGTGAAAAAACTATGCATAATCTCTGTAGTAATAATGATAATATTGTGTGAAATAACTAAGTACGTCGTAAAACATATAACGTAACATGAAAATGTACTTTATACCGCCGTTAGGCGGTATGACCCCACAAATAAAACTATACATATAGGTGGACAAAGAGATTGCAATATGGCCGACAGACGAGCGAGGCGGCATTGGAAACGGGACGTTGAGCACTATACGGCACCGCCTCCGAAAACTACCTATCTATACGAGAAAATGGAAATTTTGCACCATTGTCTAGTTTTGGTCAGTTGTTATAATGACAATTTGGCGATATGTTTCCCCTTCACGTTCCGCAGGAAGGTGAGGCAAAAAAAGCAATAGTAAATAGAAAAAAAGAAAAGAAAAGTATTTTTTTATTGTAAATTTTTTTTTAGTACTAATATTAGATGCACTCTCGGCTGACGATTAGCGATATGTGCCCAGTCTAGTATTATATACGGCGGCTACATTTTAAATAAATTGTCGTCGTCAGTTTCGACATTTTCACATTTGCGATTTCTTTTCTCGGAAACGGTAAGAGTGGGACGGTTGAAACTTTTTCAGTTTAGAGAGGAATAGGGGAGGTACGTTGTGTGAAAATTTCGAATATACAGGGTGTGCCGGAAAAAAGTTATTAATTTTTAAAGTCGATAATTATCGGATTCTCGTTGGGATTC
Source organism: Polydrusus pterygomalis (assembly GCA_963969555.1). Classification (NCBI taxonomy): domain Eukaryota; kingdom Metazoa; phylum Arthropoda; class Insecta; order Coleoptera; family Curculionidae; genus Polydrusus; species Polydrusus pterygomalis. The sequence continues at coordinate 145,146,450 of OZ018375.1, forward strand.
GATACAGTTCGTAAAAATGAGTTTTTTTGATTTAAACTTTTTCGACGAGTAGACGACTGTGAGCTACAGAACCCTATTGTTTGTGAGCGCGATCGAAAGTTTGGAAGTAATTTTTTTGATTTTTCTAAAGTTGAAAATTGATCAAAAATGGTACCTCTTGGATCGCTAATAAGTCGAATTGGGTGCATCCGATCAACATTCGGTTTTGATAATCGTTTAGGCTATCTCAAAAAGTACCTTTTTCCAATATATCGTTCTATACCTAACTGGAATGCAAATGATCAAAAATTGTAAGAAACTGGAAAGCGTGATTTTTTCGCAGTTTTTATTTTTTTTGTACGGAAAACGACTTTTGATCGAAACGTTGTATACTTTAGCGGATAGAGCTCTTCAAATTGTATTTTAAAGATATTTTTCGTTTCTTTATCTTTAATACGGAAAAAACGACAGCCTATGAATTTTTTCCAGTAATTTCTGTTGGCGTCGCACTGGTTTGTTAAATACTTCTGCAAGTGTCTATAAATATAACTTTTTGAATTTTTTCTTGATCCACCATATCAACCGATAAACAAGCTTAAGTTTGCATAGTAAACGCGCTCTGAAAAAACATCATTTGTGGCTCAAAAAAATTAATTTATAATTTTTTTTTTTTATCAAGAGATATTTTTATCCGACGTTTTACTATATCGACTAGCTTATTCAATTTTTAACAAAACCGTTTTATTTTTTCCCAAAAGACGCGCTGATTTATTCTCAACACCTCTACATATCCAAACTTATTAAAATATATTCGTAAGTTTAAGAAAAATCGAGTTTTTGAGTGCGGAAACAAGCAAAATTTGCAAATTCTAATACCATTCAATTTTGACTAGAGTGCTTTGACTGCTTTGGTTAATGTAAGTAAATTAATTCTAAAAAACCGGCTGTCAAAAATGGCGAAAAATTGGTGTTTTGAGCTTGACTTGCTAGACTAATAAGAAGATTTCCAGATTTTAAATCGGATGGAATATCTACCTTGAACCTTCTTCTAATTTTATTGACCAAAATATTTGCCAAAATGTTTCAGAAATAGTTGTAATCTCGATTTTAAAGATGACGTTCCGACATTGAAAATGCATCGCCACGTGGTGGGAGGCTGTTCGATATTTCGATATTCGCGAATTTTTTTCTCGGAAACGGTTAGAGCAAAACGATAAAAAATTTCTGGACGTAGAGAGGAATAGTAGGGGCACGTTCTGGGAACAATTTCCAATATACAGGGTGTACCGGAAAAAAGTTATTTAAGTCAAAGTTGAAAAATATGTTTTTTTTTCGTTGTAGCGCGATACAGGTGGCAAAAATCATTTTAATCGATTTAAACTTTTTTGGCATGTAGACGATGTTGGGCTACAAAACACTGTTGTTTGCGAACGCGATCGAAAGTTGGAAAGTCAATTTTTTGATTTTTTTAAAAATCAATGTAGAGTCATGTTGGATCGTTAATAAATCGAATTGGGTGCGTCTAACACACTTTTGGTTTGGAGATTAGCTTAGGTCATCTTAAATACTACTTTTTTTCAAATATATTTTTCTATACCTACCGGTAATAAAAAGGGTGCAAATTATAAAAAAGTAAGAATTACTATTTAAGAAACGATTCTTTTACGGTTATCATTGTTTTTCGTATGAAAAACAACTTTTGATCGAAATGTTATATATTTAGTATTTGTAGAATTATACCGTTTTAATCCTAAATTGAAAATTAACTGTCAAAATAACAGCTGTCGTATAGAACTTTGTTATTTAGGAACTGAAAAAATTTTCAATTTAGGATTCTTACAGCTATAATCCTCGTTACGAAAAAGCTAAAAAAAAAATTGACACTTAACTGTCAAAATCTTACAGCTGTCGTATAAAACTTTGTTATTTATTGACTGAAAATTTTTTCAACTTAGGATTCTTACAGCTATAGCCCTCGCTATGAAAAAGGTTAAAAAAAAATTGACGCTTACCTGTCAAAATTTGACAGCTGTTGTGTAGAACTTTGTTACCTCTGAAATTTTTTTAAATTTTGGACTCTTACAGCTATACTCTCAGATACAAAAAAAGCTTTAAAAAACTTGACTTTTACCTGTCAAAATGGTAGCTGTCGTATAAAACTTTCTTATTTACCAAAATAATCACAAATATGATTGAATTTCAGATTCTTACAGCGTCAATCATCAGTACGAAAAAAACGAACTTGAGCAGTAAAAAATTACACATACTTATATTTTTATTGCGACCTGAGTTGTGAAGAAATTACACATATTTTATTGAACACGAATCGAAGTGCTTAACAGTTAGGGCTTGCTAACAAATGGTTTTGTCAAAAGTATAAAATTAAATGAACGAACTCGAGCAGTGCCGTGCCCGAAGGGCTCGGCACAATAATATTTCCACAAATTTATTAGCTGATAATGTGATAATGAAATATGAAAAGTATATCCCACATTGCACAAAGGTGTGCGAGTTTAAAAGCACCTATAAATGTCCATATCAATATCATAATATTAAATAACATATATTTCAGTAATAAAAAGTCGTAGCGAATCGAGCGAGACGGCAATGGAAATAGGACGTCGAGCAATATACGATGCCGTCTTCAAAAACTACCTATCTATACGAGAAACCGGAAATTTTGCATCCGTTTTTTTATTTTTTATTTTTTGTTAGTTGTTATAATGACAATTTGGCGATATGTTTCCCCTTCACGTTCCGCAGGAAGGTGAGGTAAAAAAAGCAATAGTAAATGGAAAAAGGAAAAGAAAATAATTTTTTTAGTACTAATATTAGATGCACTCTCGGCTGACGATTAGCGATATGTTCCCAGTCTAGTATTATATACGTCTCTTCAGCGCGGAATCTCGAAAACCCCGATCAGCTCTTGAACAATTTCGTCTATGTAAGACATTTGCACAGTTGCGATTTTTTTTTCTCGGAAACTGTTAGAGTGGGACGATTGAAACTTTTAGGGTTTAAATAGGAATAGTAGGGGTACGTTGTGTAAAAATTTCGAATATACAGGGTGTGCCGAAAAAAAGTTATTAAACCCCAAACTCGAAAAATATCGGATTCTCGTTGAAATTCGACACAGGTCGTAAAAATAAGTTTTCTCGATTTAAATTTTTTCGACGCGTAGACGACCGTCGGCTACAGAAGCCTATTGTTTACCAAGGTAATCGGATGTTGGGAAGTCAATTTTTTGATTTTTTTAAAATCAATGTAGGGACATGTTGGATCGTTAATAAATCGAATTGGGTTCGTCCCACATATTTTTGATTTGAATATTCGTTTAGGTCATCTCAAATACTACTTTGGATCATAAAAAAAACTACAATAAAAAGTTTTTTTTTGTTTCTTTATCTTTAATAAGGCAATAATATTCTATATTGTTTTCAAAGTGGTCGGTGGCCTAGTGGTATATATTAGATTACTACTTTTGGTCACGATGATCCCGGGTTCAATTCCAGGCGCGTCATTTTATTTTTTTAATATTTCGTTATTTAGGTAGGTAGGTACTGAAAGTCTTTTAAATTTTGGATTCTTACAGCGACAATCCTCGGTCCGAAAAAAATCAACTAGGTTTGTGAAGAAACTAAATTTATTTTTTAACACGAATTGAAATGTTTCAAAATTAGAGGTTGCTAACAAATGGTTTTGTCAAAAGTATAAAATGAAACGAATGAACTCCAACAGTGCCGTGCCCAAAGGGCTCGGCACAATAAAATTTTCACCAATTTATCAGCTATCTATGTAAGAATAGTTAATATCATATATTTCAGTAACGAAAAGTCGTAGCGAATTGAGCGAGACGGCATTGAAAATAGGACGTCGACCACTATACGATGTCGTCTCCAAAAACTACCTATCTATACGAGAAACCGGAAATTTCGCACCCGTTTTTTTATTTTTTAGTTTTTGTTCAGTTGTTATAATGACAATTTGGCGATATGTTTCTCCTTCACGTTCCGCAGGAAGGTGAGGTATATAAAGCAATAGTAAATAGAGAAAAGGAAAAGAAAATTATTTTTTTAGTACTAATATTAGATGCACTCTCGGCTGACGATTAGCGATATGTACCCAGTCTAGTTACATATCGCGCTACACCGCGATATGTTATACGGCGCTTCGGTGAAAATAATGTATGTATGTTGTCGGCGTCGTCGTCGTCGTCGTCGTCGTCGTCACTTTCGACATTTTCACAATTGCGATTATTTTTCTCGGAAACGGTTAGAGTGGGACGATTGAAACTTTTTGGGTTTACAGAGGAATAGTGGGGGTACGTTGTGTAAAAATTTGGAATATACAGGGTGTGCCGGAAAAAAGTTATTAAACGTCAAAGTCGAGAAATATCGGGATCTCGTTGAAATTCGATACAGGCCACAAAAATTAGTTTTTTCGATTTAAACTTTTTCGACGCGTAGGCGACCGTGGGCTACAGAACCCTATTGTTTGTGAGCGCGATCGAAAGTTTGGAAATAATTTTTTTTATTTTTTAAAAGTTAAAATTTGGTCCAAAATGGTACCTCTTGGATCGCTAATAAGTTGAATTGGGTGCATTCGATCGACATGCGGTTTGGATAATCGGTTAGGCCATCTCAAAAACAACCTTTTTCCAATATATCGTTCTATACCTAACTGGAATGGAAATTGCCGAAAATTGTAAGAAAGTGGAAATCATAAAGTTAGGCCTGATTTTTTCACGGTTTTTATTTTTTTTCGTACTGAAAACGACTTTTGATCGAAACGTTGTAAACTTTAGCGGATAGAGCTCGTCAAATTGTATTTAAGTGATATTTTTTCGTTTCTTTATCTTTAATACGGAAAAAACGGCAGCTTTTTTTTTACTATATCGACTGTAGCTTATTCAATTTTTAACAAAACCGTTTTATTTTTTTCTCAAAAAATGCGCTGATTACTTCGCAACACCTCTACATATTCAAAATCATTAAAATATATTCGCAAAATTGAGAAAAGTCGCTTTTTTGGGTGCGAAAACAGGCAATCTTTACAAATTCTAACACCATTCTCTTTTGACTTAGAGTGCCTTGATATTGATGTTTCTAAATTAATTATTAATTCTAAAAATCCGGCTGTCAAAAATGGCGAAAAATGGGTGTTTTCAGCGTGACTTGCTAGAATAATAAGAACATTTCCAGATTTTAAATCAGGTGGAATATCTACCTTGAACCTTCTTCTAATTTTACTGACCAAAATATTTGCCCAAAATGTTTCAGAAATGGTTGTAATCTCGATTTTAAAGATGGCGTTTCGACATTGATAATCCGTCGCCACGTGGTAGAAGGTTATTCGACACTTCGATATTCGCGAATTTTTTTTTCGGAAACGGTTAGAGCAAAACAATTCAAACTTTCTGGACGTAGAGAGGAATAGTCGGGGCACGTTCTGGGAACAATTTCAAATATACAGGGTGTACCGGAAAAAAGTTATTAAAGTCAAAGTTAAAAAATATGTTTTTTTTCGTTGTAGGGCGATACAGGTGGCAAAAATCATTTTAATCGATTTAAACTTTTTCGACATGTAGACGACGTTGGGCTACAAAACACTGTTGTTTGCGAACGCGATCGAAAGTTGGGAAGTAATTTTTTTGATTTTTTTAAAATCAATGTAGGGTCATATTGGATCGTTAATAAATCGAATTGGGTGCGTCCGATATAATTTTGGTTTGGATAATCGTTTAGGTCATCTCAAATACTACTTTTTTCAAATATATTGTTCTATACCTAAACAGCATAGAAATGGTAGCAAATTATAAAAAATAAGAATTACTATTTAAGTATATATAATTTGACAGCTGTCGTATAGAACTTTGTTATTTTGGTACTGAAAATTTTTTAAATTTAGTTTTATTACAGCTTTAACCCTCGCTACAAAAAAAGTTAAAATAAATTGACACTTACCTGTCAAAATCTGACAGGTATCGTATAAAACTTTGTTATCTAGGTACTGAATTTTTTTAAAATTTGGGATTCTTACAGCTATAACAGTCGCTACGAAAAAGCTAAAAAAAAATTGACACTTACCTGTCAAAATCTGACAGCTGTAGTATAGAACTTTCTTATTTAGGTACTGACATTTTTTTAAATTTCGGATTCTTACAGCTATAATCCTAGATACAAGAAAAGCTTAAAAAAAACTTGCAATTTACCTGTCAAAATGACAGCTGTCGTATATAACTTTGTTATTTGGGAACTGAAAAATTTTTCATTTAGGATTCTTACAGCTACAAATCTCGCTACGAAAAATCTAAAAAAAAAATTTTAACTTACCTGTCAAAATTTGACAGCTGTCTTATAGAACTTTGTTATTTAACTACTGAATTTTTTTTAAATTTGGGATTCTTACAGCTTTAATTCTAGATACAAGAAAAGCTTAAAAAAAATTGACATTTACCTGTCAAAATGACAGCTGTCGTATAGAACTTTGTTATTTAGGATCTGAAAAATTTTTCACTTTAGGATTTTTACAGCGATAACCCTCGCTACGAAAAGGATTAAAAAAAAACTGACTCCTACCTGTCAAAATTTGACAGCTATCGTATAAAACATTCTTATTTAGGTACCTGAAAATTTTTTAATTTCGAATTCTTACAGCTATAACCCTCGCTACGAAAAAACTAAAAAAAATTACACTTACCTGTCAAAGTGACAGCTCTCGTATAATTAAACGAACGAACTAGAACAGTGCCGTGCCCGAAGGGCTCGGCACAATAATATTTCTACAAATTTATTAGCTGATAATTGATAGCTTCCATGTAAGAATAATTTTTTGCTTATGTTTTTATCGATTGAATACTTATATATTTTTATAGAGCAAATATGGAAAGTATATCCCACATTGCACAAAGGTGTGCGAGTTTAAAGAGCACCTATACGGCGCCGTCTCAGAAAACTACCTACCTATACGAGAAAACGGAAATTTTGCACCATTGTGTAGTTTTAGTCAGTTGTTATAATGACAATTTGGCGATATGTTTTTCCTTCACGTTCCGCAGGAAGGTGAGGCAAAAAAAGCAATAGTAAATAGAAAAAAAGAAAAGAAAAGTATTTTTTTATTGTAAATTTTTGTAAATCTTTTTAGTACTAATATTAGATGCACTCTCGGCTGACGATTAGCGATATGTACCCAGTCTAGTTTCGAAGACGCCATTCGTTGAAGGTTGCGTATGTTTTATTATAAATAGATTTCGATGTTTCCGGTATCAAGGTAGATGTTGTTGCTGTAGCTAGTTGTACAATTTCTGGAGGTGTACAAGTAAAAGCCTCTTCATTTTCATCCATCCCAATACGAATACATAAACACTACGCGTTTGACAGTGACACTTTTGACTTGGTGTATTTTGTTTCCATGGTAATATTTGATTTGAGAAATTTTGTGATTGGAGCGGGAATAAGGACTATTAATCCCTTGTCATTATTCCCTAAGGGATTAATAGGTGGCATTATATTGCGAAAACCACAACTATAATACTTACATTATACATTAGTCGTAGATATGTATCAAGGGAATTATAAGACTCTTATAATTTCCGTGGTACATAGAAAATTTTATTTCTGACCGATTTAAATTTTTGTTAATTTTTAAACCGGAATAAATGTTTCAATTTATTACCTTTCCGGTATATTTAAATCAGGTGCCGTCAATAATGACATTGACATCGTAATGACATGAATAAAAAATAGTTATTTTAGCATTATTTTTCTTGTTTTATTTTACCTGTAAAAGGTAGAGGGAATTAGAGAATCTTTAATATCCCAAGGGAGTTATAACCCTCTTTATTGATAGCGTAACCATTATGATTTAAACTTATAATATCCCGGTCAGAAATAATTTAGTATATTAAAGTACACGTTTTATAAGAAGCGGTTTTAGCGCACGCATTTTAAAAAACGAGCCACAAAGTGGTGAGTTTTTTAATTGACACGTGCGCTAAAACGCCTTATGAACCACGTGCTTTATACTATTTTTTCTGTTTGTAGTTTTTTCAATAAAAAATACATATTTAAAAAGAAAATAAATCCGCAAATTTTTATGTCTAAATTTTATGTTATTTAATACTATTTTTTATCATAGTAACCTCTGGACAACAAAAATTATTTTGCGAACTGTCATTTTTTGATTTATTGACCCATTTTCACCACGAGATTCTAAAGTTATTTTAGGGATATGAGATTTAAAATTGGACGGAATACGTTGTGTGATCCTTGTACATTCGGTACATATACAGAGCGTTCGGAAATTCGGGCGATTTTGCTAATTTTTTTTGAATTTCAAAAGACGTGATTTTACGTCAATTTTTCAATTTCAATGTTACCAACATCAAATAAAGAAAAAACGTGTATCGAAATAGCTTCATTATGAACTTCATTTCAAGTTCATAATGAACTTATTATGAACGTCAAATAGAAAATAGTATATTAAAGTACACGTTTCATAAGAAGCGGTTTTAGCGCACGCGTCTATTTTAAAAAACGAGATACGACGTGGCGAGTCTTTTTATTGACACGTGCGCTAAAACGCCTTATGAACCACGTGCTTCATACTATTTTTTCTATTTGTAGTTTTTTCAATAAAAAATACATATTTAAAAAGAAAATAAATCCTTTAAATTTTTATGTCTAAATTTTATGTTGGTAATACTATTTTTTATCATAGTAACCTCTGGACAACAAAAATTATTTTGCGAACTGTCATTTTTTGTTTTATTGACCCATTGTCACCACGAGATTCTAAAGTTATTTTAGCGATATGAGATTTAAAATTGGACGGAATACGTTGTGTGATCCTTGTACATTCGGTACATATACAGAGCGTTCGGAAATTCGGAAGATTTTGCTAATTTTTTTTGAATTTCAAAAGACGTGATTTTACGTCAATTTTTCAATTTTTCAATTTCAATGTTACCAACATCAAATAAAGAAAAAACGCGTATCGAAATAGCTTCATTATGAACTTCATTTCAAGTTCATAATGAACTTATTATGAACGTCAAATAGAAAAATATTTTTAAGCAACTTCTAATCCCCACAAAATTTAACCTGTTAGAATGTAAATGTGTGGTGTGGTATTATAGGAAATAGCGTCATTGGTCAAATAGTTTATAATGGGAGTTTAACTAACCTAGGATATTTGAAATTTCTTCAAATGACTTGAAAACAGTTTAGAAGAGCTTCCTCTTAACCAATACGCTACATATTAATTTGGCAGCAGGACGGGGCGCCACACCATAATGTTGCCCCTGTTAGAAGATATTTAAATGAGAAATATAATACGTAGATTGAAAACGGACCAATAATGTTGCCGGCAAACAATCATGACTTAAGGGTGCTGGATATTTTTCTTGGAGTTTTTTAAAAACAAATTTTATTAAAATAGATCAGAGAATATTTAAGTTTAGGAACAAAGAATTCATGAAGAAATTTTTGGTGCTGAATATGGACTATCCAGAGTCTATTATGAACGCAATAAGTTACTAGGAAACATTTAAATGTTGAAAACCAATATTTTTCCATGTTCCTGTAATTTTTGTTTTATTCTGTATTAAATTTAATTTAAAATTTCATAAAAGAATGTATTTTTAATTTTATTTTATATCGTTAATATCTTTAAAACGGTTGGAGTTAAGACTTGTATTTTTGGAATCAAGAAACAAAGATCTATAATTTTAATTAAATAGATACAGGGTGTTTCATTTATTAAACATAACTTTCTTATTTTTTTCGGCATTGTGGTAGCGTTTTGATAATTTTTTGCTAAGATTCTGATGATTCAGTAAAAAATCCCAAAACTTTTATATTAAAAGTTTTTTTCTATCTCTTATTGTTCTAGCTTTAAATAGGGGTCTAAATATAAAAGGAAACCCAATAGGTGTTATCAATTTTATATTTTACAAATGTTTGTTACAAACGCGATTTTCTCCACCGCCAATGCTCTGAACATATTTAATAATTATATTTTAAAGGGCAGCCACTTTCATACAAATTTTAAAGTGCGCTATTGACACTATTATGGTAATATTTAATGGCAAAAAACAGCAACGCATGAAAGAATAATATTTTCTATATTACGTAGGTACATGTGTGATTGTAAACCAGCTATTACCAGAAATAAAAATGCACGATAAAAATGAGATTTTAACAGTTGTATAATAAAAACAATCAATTCAAATTTTAAATTAAAATCTTCAATGTGACAATTAGTGCTAAGAATAAAGTAATATAAAAATGGATTTAAATGGGATATTTAAACAGCTTATTTTTTATATTTACAATTTAAGCCTATATAATGGCTGGTATTGTTTTTATAATTAAAATAATTGATATATAGGGTGCTACAAATTCGTGTTCGTATAAATTGAGGCAACCTTGACGTATATTGGGGCTTTATAATTTGGTGATAAATAAATTGTAAATATGCCAAATACCTGCTTAGATATCCGAAGAAAAAAACGAAATTACTAATATTATAATTAATTATTGTAATTTAAATCAGAAATTAACTTTTAGTGATCTCAAACTGTATACAGGGTGTCCGGGAAAATGTGGGAAATCTCCCGGATATGAAAAAAACACGTGAAAAGAATAATACAAGTTCAAATAAACTTCTTTCGTATTGGCCTCCTCTTCGGAGGTATGGGCTCCCAAAAGCTCCAATGGAATTAAGTTTTTGACACAACTGGTATATTAAAATTTTTTTTTATAGGATGTATACCAGGTAAGACTCTACAAATTACTATCCCAGAAAGTGTTGCGAATTACTCACAGCTGCAGGGACGGACTAGCTGTGACACTAATGTGCCCATTTTTTTAAGCCCCGTATGACAACTTTGGACAACGTTTTTTACATACCTTTAACTATTGACTAAAAATTAAGTTAACTTAAAATTAACTTCTTTCATGTCGCTAATCCTAACCGTTTTCGGAAAAACGTCATTTTTATTAAATCATGAATTTAGCGTATTTTGATAAAAGATACATCTTTTCTAATTTTTACATATCGCGCTACACCGCGATATGTTATACGGCGCTTCGGTAAAAATAATGTGCGTATGTTGTCGGCGTCGTCGTCGTCGTCACTTTCGACATTTTCACATTTGCGATTATTTTTCTCGGAAACGGTTAGAGTGGGACGATTGAAACTTTTTGGGTTTACAGAGGAATAGTGGGGGTACGTTGTGTAAAAATTTGGAATATACAGGGTGTGCCGGAAAAAGTTATTAAACGTCAAAGTCGAGAAATATCGGGATCTCGTTGAAATTCGATACAGGCCACAAAAATTAGTTTTTTCGATTTAAACTTTTTCGACGCGTAGGCGACCGTGGGCTACGGAACCCTATTGTTTGTGAGCGCGATCGAAAGTTTGGAAATAATTTTTTTTATTTTTTAAAAGTCAAAATTTGGTCCAAAATGGTACCTCTTGGATCGCTAATAAGTTGAATTGGGTGCATTCGATCGACATGCGGTTTGGATAATCGGTTAGGCCATCTCAAAAACTACCTTTTTCCAATATATCGTTCTATACCTAACTGGAATGGAAGTTGCCGAAAATTGTAAGAAAGTGGAAATCATAAAGTTAGGCCTGATTTTTTCACGGTCTTTATTTTTTTTCGTACTGAAAACGACTTTTGATCGAAACGTTGTAAACTTTAGCGGATAGAGCTCGTCAAATTGTATTTAAGAGATATTTTTTCGTTTCTTTATCTTTAATACGGAAAAAACGGCAGCTTTTTTTTTACTATATCGACTGTAGCTTATTCAATTTTTAACAAAACCGTTTTATTTTTTTCTCAAAAAATGCGCTGATTACTTCGCAACACCTCTACATATTCAAAATCATTAAAATATATTCGCAAAATTGAGAAAAGTCGCTTTTTTGGGTGCGGAAACAGGCAATCTTTACAAATTCTAACACCATTCACTTTTGACTAAGAGTGTCTTGATATTGATGTATCTAAATTAAATTAATTCTAAAAATCCGGCTGTAAAAAATGGCGAAAAATGGGTGTTTTCAGCGTGACTTGCTAGAATAATAAGAACATTTCCAGATTTTAAATCGGGTGGAATATCTACCTTGAACCTTCTTCTAATTTTACTGACCAAAATATTTGCCCAAAATGTTTCAGAAATGGTTGTAATCTCGATTTTAAAGATGGCGTTTCGACATTGATTATCCGTCGCCACGTGGTAGAAGGTTATTCGACATTTCGATATTCGCGAATTTTTTTTTCGGAAACGGTTAGAGCAAAACAATTCAAACTTTTTGGACGTAGAGAGGAATAGTCGGGGCACGTTCTGGGAACAATTTCAAATATACAGGGTGTACCGGAAAAAAGTTATTAAAGTCAAAGTTAAAAAATATGTTTTTTTTCGTTGTAGGGCGATACAGGTGGCAAAAATCATTTTAATCGATTTAAACTTTTTCGACATGTAGACGACGTTGGGCTAAAAAACACTGTTGTTTGCGAACGCGATCGAAAGTTGGGAAGTAATTTTTTTGATTTTTTTTAAATCAATGTAGGGTCATATTGGATCGTTAATAAATCGAATTGGGTGCGTCCGATATAATTTTGGTTTGGATAATCGTTTAGGTCATCTCAAATACTACTTTTTTCAAATATATTGTTCTATACCTAAACAGCATAGAAATGGTAGCAAATTATAAAAAATAAGAATTACTATTTAAGTATATATAATTTGACAGCTGTCGTATAGAACTTTGTTATTTTGGTACCGAAAATTTTTTAAATTTAGTTTTATTACAGCTTTAACCCTCGCTACGAAAATAGTTAAAATAAATTGACACTTACCTGTCAAAATCTGACAGGTATCGTATAAAACTTTGTTATCTAGGTACTGAATTTTTTTTAAGTTTGGGATTCTTACAGCTATAACAGTCGCTACGAAAAAGCTAAAAAAAAAATTGACACTTACCTGTCAAAATCTGACAGCTGTTGTATAGAACTTTGTTATTTAGGTACTGAATTTTTTTTAAATTTCGAATTTTTACAGCTATAATCCTAGATACAAGAAAAGCTTAAAAAAAACTTGCAATTTACCTGTCAAAATGACAGCTGTCGTATATAACTTTGTTATTTGGGAACTGAAAAATTTTTCATTTAGGATTCTTACAGCTACAAATCTCGCTACGAAAAATCTAAAAAAAAAATTTTAACTTACCTGTCAAAATTTGACAGCTGTCGTATAGAACTTTGTTATTTAACTACTGAATTTTTTTTAAATTTTGGATTCTTACAGCTTTAATTCTAGATAAGTACAAGAAAAGCTTAAAAAAAATTGACATTTACCTGTCAAAATGACAGCTGTCGTATAGAACTTTGTTATTTAGGATCTGAAAAATTTTTCACTTTAGGATTTTTACAGCGATAACCCTCGCTACGAAAAGGATAAAAAAAAACTGACTCCTACCTGTCAAAATTTGACAGCTATCGTATAAAACATTCTTATTTAGGTACCTGAAATTTTTTTAATTTTGAATTCTTACAGCTATAACCCTCGCTACGAAAAAGCTAAAAAAAATGACACTTACCTGTCAAAGTGACAGCTCTCGTATAATTAAACGAACGAACTAGAACAGTGCCGTGCCCGAAGGGCTCGGCACAATAATATTTCTACAAATTTATTAGCTGATAATTGATAGCTTCCATGTAAGAATAATTTTTTGCTTATGTTTTAATCGATTGAATACTTATATATTTTTATATAGCAAATATGGAAAGTATATCCCATATTGCACAAAGGTGTGCGAGTTTAAAGAGCACCTATACGGCGCCGTCTCAGAAAACTACCTACCTATACGAGAAAACGGAAATTTTGCACCATTGTGTAGTTTTAGTCAGTTGTTATAATGACAATTTGGCGATATGTTTTTCCTTCACGTTCCGCAGGAAGGTGAGGCAAAAAAAGCAATAGTAAATAGAAAAAAAGAAAAGAAAATATTTTTTTATTGTAAATTTTTGTAAATCTTTTTAGTACTAATATTAGATGCACTCTCGGCTGACGATTAGCGATATGTACCCAGTCTAGTTTAACTTAATCCAGCTGAAACATACATAAAACAGTAAACTAAATAAAATAAAACAGTCACAAATAATTTTTCTGTCTGTTTCAGAATGACGTTATTTGCCATTAAATATTGCTGTAGTTTAGATCAAGTCGAGCTTTCAAATGCAAGAAAATACTTCCAAATAAAAGGACCCTTTTGATCTTTTAAATTCTTTGAACGTTTATTTCTTTTCGCCAGGGGATAGAAGGATCGAAATAGACACTCTTGTTCTAACCTAAACAAAATAAAACATATTAAAATGCCAAACGAAAAAATAACTTATTGATATTTTTAGTATATCAAAATTAACAATTCATCAAAATCTACGCCGAAAGCTAAACTCATTTACAGTCCTTAATTCAAGTATAGTGTTTCTTAGGTCAATTTAATGACACAAAACAGTATGAAACTCCTAACCATAGGCGTCCCAAACAAATAATTAAAATGCGTATACACACTTATAAGTTTGTTTAACATTAGGTGTTTGTACATACTACACTTTATAAACCCACTGTATATATAATAATATTATATTAAAATAATAAATATAAGGTAACTCAAAGATTTTATACACAAAACTTAAACCAGAAAAATAAACCTGACACGGCACGACACTGCTCAGGAAATGCTTTAATTTTTTTACCAGAACTCCATTCTGGGACCATTCCCCGGCCCGTCCATAAGTTCCAAATCACGTATATTTTATCTTCGTCTCTTCCACGCGCGGTTACTGGCCTATCTCTATCTGACAGAATCGATCGTTGAACGGGCTGCAGACCGCTTCAGCTTATACCATCCGCTTTAATGTGCATAAATTGTGAACGGTTGCCAGTTCTACCAAATTTTCTGGTGTGTTAATATATTATGTATAAGTATACGAGAAACAAGGGTTTGTTAATTAGTTGTTTTTAAACACTGAAAACACTTTTGGTCTTGATTTCAGTTATATTATTTCTTAAGGACTAAAGAATGTATTATTATAACAATGAATGGCTTGTTATTTTTTTCTGTCACACTCAAAACTCCTCGGTTTAAAGTATATTTGCAAACTAGCTTTCAAAGAAAGTTACTGACTAACAATTGAATACTGATATAAATGAAACATCTTTAATAAAAAAACTTAAAGAATTGAAGAAGAAAGATCTGACAACCCCCTGGTTGTGAGGTCGGTCATCTGACAACCCTGGTTGTGAAGTCGGTATCTTTGAGACTGTTTACCGTCCTATGGAATGATTGGAATGTCCTCAAACTGAGTTTGGATAAATTATAACTAAGAAATTTAGCGACATCAAAATGTTGTTTGGATTAGACAAGTGGACAATCCTGAATGTCTTAACGGAAAAAACCAAAGTAAATTATGAACTGCTTAAAGACATAGATATACTAGATAAGAAGAAAACTTATAAATGATTGGGCATTTGTCAAAACCAACAAATAAATCACATGAACCTGAAAAAGAAGTTTAAAAATAAATATAAAAGCAGGCTTACAAAGCTATTACAGTTATCTGCATTCTGGTAACCTTACTACCTACCTACTTACTCATTTGAAATTCTCAAGTACTTAGATGCCGATTTGCATAAATTAGATAGACTTACCCATAGACTGTTAACCAAATTTAGATTCACATCCGCTCTGAAATTGAAAGAATCTACTTAAAACGAAAGGGTAGAGGAAGAGGTAATATTAATATATATATATACTTTCTGCAAGACACAAGCAACTTTTATCAAAGAATAATTCCAAGAATCGAATAAGGAAATTCTACAAAAATTGGTAGCGGCAAACGTCGGATATACCTAGAGCCCTTAACTTACAGGGGAATGGATTACCCAACATGATCTACGCGTCATCAAGTCAACAGCTTGTAACTTGGCAAGAAAAAACTTTATACGGCAAATATTTTACTGTAGATACTTTAAAAATTAGGGAACAATCCCATTTTTTTTTCAATAATATGATTTAGTTGGGCCTAAAAAAAATATTCCCCAATTATTACTACTTAAAAATCAGTAATAACTTGGTAAAAATTCTTTAAAGGTTCGCGCGTGTCAAAAGTATTTCAAACGAAGCGCGCCAAGCCCGATGAAGTCAGGAAGTATGACTTTTCCGTCATCCGTCATCCTGACCGGTGACCGAGCTACCGAGTTTGTATTTGGATTGCCGTGTGTTATTGTTATTGTAGTGTGGTTTTAAGGTGGAATTCTCAACGTCGTTCAATTTATTGCCAACCTATAACCTATTTCGTGGATGTCACACCTGGGTGTACTGGGTAGATTTTCCTTTTTTTTATATATTTACGGATTTATACACTTGACTCAATCTGGCACACCTGCTTTTGGTGCAACCTAACCTTACTTTTAAATGGCACTGTTTTTCGTCAAATTAATGCTTATACTTTTTTGTTCTTTGAATTAATTTACCGAAAGTGAAGAGTGGTCTTTGTTCTGTTTTTTTTAGGGTGTGTCTTTCTCAGGTTATTCATTTTAAGTATGCAAATACCACTACCCAGAAATATCCTTATGCCTATAAATTATAAAACGAAGACTTCGTTTTACTGAAGAAGATGATTTAAATCTTCTTCGAGAAGTTGCAGGGCAAAACCCTTTTGAAAACACAGCTGTGTGGGCAGATATCAAAGAAAATTTATTTTTATTATGCCATAAAGACTTTTTAATCAAATCATTAAGATCATGTAGACCTTTTAATAAAAGCCTGGCTTGGTTAGGTATTTTATTTTGTTTAGGTGCGCCGGCGCCAAATTAATAACTACAGACAGAACGTAGGCGCTGCAATATCTCTGGTTTTAACAGTGGCGCTACTCGTGATGTTTAATAAAGTTAACCATAACGGAGCTAAAAACTAATATTAATTTAGGAGGTGCAAAAAGTCTCTATTAATGCCCCAGACCTTCGACGTTTACATACTCTATTTTATCAGCTTAATCTTCTTTATATCTTACCTATCATTAAGAGAATCCCAATGGTACATGTCGAATTTGTAAACGTCTGTATTTATAAAACACCCAAATAAACTAAGTGACACGCTACCAGACACTTTAAAAGACAAAATAAATAGCCATTTGAACGAAGTGACCAGCCGTCAGTCAGTTTGAAATCCCAATAAAAAGTATCAAAAGATGGTAAGATAGCAAAAAGCTCCCGGGATGGACCTTTTCCGTCTACAGACAACCGGGATTGATTGATCCTCTTTTTTGGCAACTTAAAGAACAGCTAAAAGTGTCATATTTTAGACGACGTTTCGGTAATCTACTTATAAATCAGGTCCTTGCGTTTTTGTTTCTTAATAGATTTTTTATATTTCTGGATTTATCCCTTAAGCCCGAAAGCTTATAAGCGTATTTAAAAAAGAACGGCAAAAATGCCATGGCATTAAAGAGAAAAGAGGCAATTTATAGTACCCTTTTTAAATTTTACGAAAGCTTTTTTTTTTGCAGATGCTAAACTTACCTATCTGTTTATAGATTTAAATGTATTGCATTGCCCATGCAGTCCTAAGCAAAATGTTAAGGACATTTTCAACATCTGATAAAATATTTTCATTTCATACTTTTTTGTGTATTTCGTTGTAAAAGTTAATATTTCGTAAAAGATTGAAGAAAGGTATAGGGCATGTTTATGAAAAAGGTGAATTGATGATAGAATGTAAAAATTTAAAAATATACAAATGTTTCATTAAAAAAAATTTTATAATCCACCCAGCATAATCTCTTTTTTTTCACAAAAAAATGCATTTCAAAAAAATTCATTTGTCTTTGTCTAGCGAATCGTGATTAAGTCTTTTATACAGCGAGGACCAGAAGTACTGCATAAATTTGATAAAAAATTAGGAATGCATTTTTCAGAAAAAATGCTTAAACACGTAAATTTAAATTTTCATTTATGCGTCTTTCGGCGTGAAAGTTTAGTATACAGGGTGACACATGTTAAAGATATGACATAATTAGGTATTTTTTCTTATGGAACACCCCGCATATTTTTTGATTTTTTAATTCTAATAAACGTTCTAAACATATCTGGTATAGCATATCCTAGGCCTGAAGTAAAAGACTATCGAGAAATTTTTGATTGAATAAAACAGTCTAAGTTATAAAAATATTAAAAACTACTCTAATCATTAATCTAGTAAATGTTCGAACTGTGCTCCATTGACTTCCTGGCAGCAAGCAAGCCGCAATTCAAACTCCTCAAAAATGTTATCTATCATTTCACGGGTTATTAATTGAATTTCATATCTGATATTAATTTTTAATTTTTCGATACTATTGGGTTTGTTCGTATACACTTTATGTTTAAGATAGCCCCATATAGAAAAGTCCATTGGACTTAGGTCCGGCGACCTAGCAGGCCACTCTATTTGCCGCCTTTGCCCTATCCAACTACCCGGAAATACGTCATTTAAATATTCGCGCACTGCCCTACTAAAGTGTGGAGGCGCGCCCATCTTGTTGAAACCAAACAAAATCTCCAGGACTATTGGACTATTTCTTAAAAACATCAAGTAACGTTCACCTGTTAGCGTACCATCGAAGAAATACGGTCCTATGACTCTGTCGCCCACAATACCCGTCCAAACATTAACAGACTGTTTATACAGGGTGTTAGCTTCATCAGCCCAGTGTGGATTAGTTGAAGACCAGTAGCGACAGTTTTGTCTGTTCATCACCCCATTCAGACAGAAAGTCGACTCGTCAGAAAATATAATCATAAGTGAAAAAAAAATGATCATTATTGCAAATTCATTAGAGTTTCGCAAAACTGTAAGCGACGATCTGGATCATCTTCGTTAAGCTCGTGGATTAATTTTATTTTATAAAGATGATATTTCTCTATTTTTAAAATTGTTTTTACAGATGATTTTCCAATGCTAGTTGTTGAGTGGGTTTATGTGGATTTTCTTTAATGGATAGATAGATGTTTAATTTTTTATCTTATGAAATTTGAAGCCGGCCGGACCTATAGGAAGATCTCGTACCTGTCCCGTTTCTCTAAATCTTTTCTCGATTCTGCTAACGTTGGACTGAGATATCTGAATGTCTTGATATTTTATATTAAATAGTTCACAAACTTCCCTTTAAGTCCTAATACGATCAACACATCCTATCATAATTATTAAGACATCTATTCTCTGAGTTTCACTCAATTTAACCATTTTCTGTTGTTAATTTTCAATTTTATTTAGTTAAGTAGTACCAAATGCTGCCTGCATGAGGAGACAAGGTTAAATGTAGAGACCGACCGAAGGTTCGGTTTCGGTTTTGGCTAGTTTCAGCAAAAAAACTTAAATAATTTTATTGTGCCGTCAAGTGCAGAGTGAATTTTTTTTGTGTGTAACACGTATTGTAATTAGTAAGATGCCTAAAGTAAATAGAAAAATACAATTGCCGGGCATAGAAGAAGAGATGGAAACCATTAGGTGCACCTTAGCCCGACTAGAAAATATGTCTCCACCACTAAGCCGTTCCTCTGCTAAGGTTTAATAAACTATTTTAAAATAGATACTTCACCGTACTCTTACCTAAAAAATGCAGTCAACATTAAATATCACGGTGGATGATTCGCTAACTTTGATATGTAATATGACGTATTTGCTGAATGCAGCAAGAAACAACAGAAGTTGGCAATATTGAGTCTTGATCGAGATCTGTTTAACTTGTGCCAAGTACATTTTGTATCAATTTCTTTACACTAAAAGCCTAAAAGTTCTGTATTATATTAAAATTTAAGATTAGCGACAGATAATAAACAACAAAACAATAAATCGTATTGTATACTTGATACATATTTGATTTTCAACATAATTAAATAAACAAAAATTCCAAATTATCTTCACCTTCCTATGCCATCCATAAATGTATAAAAGTATATAATATTCTACCTTTCCTGATAATATGAGCTCTTGTTTGCTGTTAAAGCTTGCCTAGTTCGAATTCAGTGAAACTTTACAATGGCGGAAAATATTGTGAATAAAAAACTCGGTTTTGATCTTTGATTTCCCTTTCAAACCTTTTTAACAAAAGAGAAAACGGCATTCTATCGGGTGAGAGAGATTTTTATGCTAGACATGTTCGATTTTTGGTCTTACACAGTTATAAAGGGTGGCGTAAATATTGCAAATGATTTTAAACACTGGGATAACAATTTTTGTTTTGATTTGTCCTGATTTTCATATGAATCACACAATGAATAAAATCAATCATGCACCATGTAGGCCGCTGTATTTTTAGATAGAAGTTATTTTGGGTAATTTAAAAAAAAATAATTAAGGAGCACATTTTTTCAACGTATTCCATTGGCTCCTCTATCAGAGTGTAAAAGCCTTTTTCAGTCTCTCGTCATACCGTTTTTCTATAAGGGTATGTTTTAAACCAATGATGTCCAGTGGTGACATAAAGGGACGACGTAAAACCGTAAAAGCAATTGCTAGATCTGGATATAAATAAAATTTTGAAGCAATTGCCAAAAGAGTTGACTTAAATACAACAACGTTGGTCTATTTATTTAGTACAATAGTAATCTGTTACGTTTTTTTTTGTGGAAAATAGGAAACATATTTGTGATATGGCAGATTTTAGTGAAAATGAGGAAAGTAATAGTAGTGATGAAGAAATTGAAGACATGCAATTGATATTGGTTCACAAATTGAAGGAACATAAATAAATCTCTCTGACCACAACCGTTTAGCTTCCACAACAGCTTCAGCACTTCTAGGAAACTTAATAAAAATATTGGCCTTCTCCAAGACTGCATCCATTACAGAAGTGTATGTGTTAGAGACAGTAGTTTGGTGACCACCGAGTTCTTCACCTACAGGATTTTGAAAGCCCGGATTCGACAATTTTCGCAGAAAGACTTTAATCTTATTTAAAGGCGACCTTACACCCCTTCGCCTTTTACCAGTATCAGTCAAAAAATAATTTGCGAACCACTCAACATTTTCGCAGTCAAATCAATATAACTTTCTGAAATCATCATATCTGCAATTTTTACATACAGGGTTTTTCCGTATATTTTGCAGCACCCCTGGAGCTTTTATTTGAAGACCTAGAAAAAACTTTAAATTACCAAAGTTGCATGATTTCTCCTGAACCGCCAGAATTTGTTATCGGCCAAAACAAATGAACATCGTTAATTTGTTTAATAATGCCAATGTCGATTTTTTAAAATGGAACACCCTGTATATTAATTTTTTTTTTAACTCCTAACTCTTTTCTGATTTGAAATATGTATATATGTTATATGTTTACTTTAGTCGTTTAGGCAAAATTTCATTTCAAAATATTGCGGATTAGAAAATCTATATTGGTGTGAGGAAAACATGCTAGAACATAATGCTTATTCAGTAACAATAATTATTATAAATAATGATAATAATTTATGAAACAAACATATAACATATATACATATTCGGAATCAGAAAAGAGTGAGGAGTTAAAAAAAATTAATATACAGGGTGTTCCATTTAAAAAAATCGACATTGGCATTATTAAACAAATTTACGATGTTCATTTGTTTTGTCCGATAACAAATTCTGGCAGTTCAGGAGAAATCATGCAACTTTGGTAATTTAAAGTTTTTTCTAGGTCTTCAAATAAAAGCTCCAGGGGTGCTCCAAAATGTACGGAAAAACCCTGTACACTGTAAATTTTTCTTTTACCGACGTTCATATTTCAGCCATAATTGAAGACATAAATTGGGGTGTAGAGTTAGTTCGCCTCCACGTGGTGCACCCTGGGTAACGCTAAATGAACTAATACAAAGAGGCGCCAGACAATCTTTAGAGTATCTTTGGATCTCCTGGCAAGAGAATCACGGGCGCAACAACAACAAATGATGACAACATCAATTTGTAATCTTAGTGTTATTTTTATTATATACTTACCTGTGATGTAGCCATACGCTAAATAAATAAATAAATAAGAGCGACGCACGTGTATGCCGCGGGAAACTAAACTTGACTGCTACCAAGCAAATGATGCAGGGGTCGACCTACCTTAAAAAGTTGAAAGCGATTGCTATACTAGAAAAAGCAATTCCTTACTTTATTCATCACATTTTAAGCAAACCATAGCAATCGCTTCTATTTTTTAAGAAAAAGCATTGACTAGAAGCAATTCCTGCACTTTTAAGCAATTCCTGAACGCAAAAGCAATTATTACTTTAGTTTTTATTCATTGCATGGCTTTCAAGAAATTACTTCGATTTTATAAGAAAAAGCAATCGCTACATTTTTGTTCATTAGGCTCATTGACACTGATAATTTGTTATTTAATTTCCAGACATTAAAAATGTCATTAAATGTTAATCAAAGTTAAATTTGGGTCTCCTGATATTAGGGAAGGATGTGGATGATTGGGAAAGTTTTAAGAAATCTATAGATATCGGTATATTTGGGAAATAGAATTAGGTTAAGGTGTTCAATATTCATAGCTTGGGCTATTTCAAAAATAAAGTAGAATAACCCCAAATACCCAAATCGCCGCCTATTAGCCAATCGACATTATCTGGGGGAGATAATAAGTGGAGGACTTCACGTACTGTTAAAGATAGTGTAAAAACTGGTCATCCAGATATACATGAGAAGAAAAAAATTAACATATTATTATTACTACGGAAAGATTCTCATGGCTACTTGAGCGTGACTACGATACTCACCAAACTACCTTATCTAAATTTTTAAAAAATATGAGTTTCATCTTACAGTGTGACCAGTAAAGTCCGCATCATATGGGATTTTTTTTATTAATAACTTTATTGGAAATTGGATTTTGGCATCAAGTTCTGCTTCGATCGAGATGAAAATTAAGCAAAAAAATAGTAGTCACGTGCTTCGCATTATCTGTCAAGTTTTAAATTTTCCAAAAAATAATTCAAAAGTGGGGTTATTTCTGAAAATATCGAAAAAAGTTATAAGAAAAAGTTTTTTTTAAATGCAGTTTCTAGCCCACATGCAAAATTTCAGCTGCATAAGATAATTTTGATTTTTTACCCATAGTTTGTAAATTGCACCATTTTGGCAAATAAGACTCAACGCAACCTACATAAAACTTTTTAGTTTTGACAATGCTTTATTTCAGATACTTACATATTCTTTAAAGTAGCGCCATATTAAAGGTGTGTTTTTCTACTAAATCAAAATTGAGCTATTAAAATTTGGTCGCATGTGATGCAAAGTTCATTTATTTTTGACCCTGTATAAGGTAACTTCATAAAATAAGTATTTTTGAAAACGTAGTTTGTGTCTAAAAGTTATACACCTTAATATTAAGACTCGGTCTCATCAGTAAAGTGTTCATTAAGTGGAAAATATGTGTTAGTGTAACTTAACGTAACGTTTATCTATTTTCAACGATTTAATTTAAAACTCCTTTATTAAAATTTGTGATTAAGCTATGTCATTAAAAAAGTAAAAATAGTCTTTTATTATTAAAGTGCAGTTTCCAAAAAATTAATTACAACGATACACCAAAAACACGTTTACAACGACTAAATATGGGTAAAAAATCAAAATTATCTTATGCAGCTGAAATTTTTCATGTGGGCTAAAAACTGCATTTAAAAAACCTTTTTATAAAAACTTTTTTCAATATTTTTAGAAATAACCCCGCTTTTAAATTATTTTTTGGAAAAAATTAAAATTTGACAGATAATGCGAATCACGTGACTACTATTTTTTTGCTTCATTTTCATCTCGATCGAAGCAGAACTTGATGCCAAAGGCAAATTTCGAATAAATTTTAAAAAATCCCATATATGATGCGGACTGTACTGGTCACACTATATATAAACCAGTAGAGATACGAGAGTTATTGAGCGATAATACTAATAGGCAAGAGCAATTTTGTGAAATTATGATTGAGCGTACGAATTATCAAAAAATTGGCTTTTTTAGGTAAAGCTACGTTTTCTTCGAATAGCCAGGATAATAGACATAGCGTATAGAGAACCACACCCAGAAAATGAAAAGGTTAATGTCTGGGCGGGTATTGTTTTGAATAGGGTAAACGGACCATTTTTCTTTTATGGAAGCCTCACTGGAGAAGGATGTCTAAATTTCCTACGAAACAATCTAAATCCAGATCTTGCCACTCTATTTCCAGATGATAATGATCCTGATTTACCAACTTATGGTTTCAACAGGATGATACGTTATGCTGCTCATGTAAGGGAGTACTTAAATACAATTTTACCGGAGGGGTGGGTGGGTATACGGTGGTCAATAGAGGGGCCACCAAGATCGCCAGATCTTAATTGACTAGTCTTTTTTGTGGCGCTACGTCAAAAATTTTGATTATAAATCTAAACCCAACTCGATAGATACGCATTAGGCTGGGCCAAAAAGTGATAAATTGGAAATTGCAAATGGTATATTTGCCAATATCTGACTATACATCTAAAAGTAATTTGTAGAAAATTTTATTAAAATCCGTAAATGTTTCGCCACGCCCCTGTGACCTTGAAAATTAGTAAAAATGGCCGATTTTTCAATATTTAATATTTTTTAAATCCAAAATTATAATTTTTTTGTGACTTCTTGTGGATGTGGGAATGTGTATAAAAATAATTTTTTCAATAAAATATTTTTCTGTTGGATGGAAAATACAAATTTGTCTCTGAAAACGTTAAATTACGTGTAAATGAAGTTTATCCATAAGCAGTAAAAATGAACTATAATTTTATTACTATGGTACCTATATTTATTTAAGTAGGGAATAGTAAGCGTTTCGAAACCACCATGGATTTGGATCGCAGACACCCCCCCACCACCACACCCAAACCTACCAATACAACACTCCCCCCACTCCTCCCCCCACTCCTACCACCACACCCAAACCTACCAATACAACACTCCCCCCACTCCTCCCCCCACTCCTCCCCCCACTCCTCCCCCCACTCCTCCCCCCACTCCTCCCCCCACTCCTACCACCACACCCAAACCTACCAGTACAACATTCCCCCCACCACCACACCCAAACCGATGGGTAAATTGCAATCCTCCTTCCACCACACCCAAACCTACCAATACAACACTCCCCCCAACACCACACCCCACTTTGTTGTTGTAAAAAGCAGTCGTTGTTCAGTTTAAAAAATAATAGTTAATAGTAATTTTCGTACAGTATTGTTAAGACCAGTTACACAAGATGTATCAGTGCAGCGATTGCAATAAAACATTCAACCATCAATCAAACGTGTATAGACATAAGAAGGAAACTTGTCCTAATAGATCACCCCATATTAAAAGGAAGAATAACATGCAATTATGTGACGATTGCAATAAAACATTCAGTCATCAATCAAACGTGTATAGACATAAGAAGGAATCTTGTCCTAATAGATCATACCATATTAAAAGGAAGAATAACATGCAATTATGTAAGATACCAACAAAGAAACTTAAAATAGAGGAACCCCAAAAATCAGAACATCAACCATCAATTCCTAAACTTATTCTATCACGATGTAAGGAAATAATTATTGCTGTCCTTCTGTGGTTATTATATTGGCACATATAGAGAGAAAAATTTAGGCGACCTTTCCAGTGATGAATTAAAAACTGTCAGCTTTGAAAAATATTTAATAAAACATACAACTTCCTATGAACTTCTAAAAATATGGGGAAAAATTACCTAGTGCCTATAAAAATAACATCAGTTTACAAATTTCCCTACCATGCTTTATTTACTACAATAGACTGGATTTTAATGGGTTCGCTCAAAGTCAATGAAAATGCACGTGTTGCAATAAAATAAATTATATCTAATATACTTAAAAGTTGAATTTATGTATTATGTTAAATAAAACCTTGGATTGATAAATGATAACCCAACTCTGTAGAAATAAAAGTAGGTAACTTTTGTAACAAGGTTTTGTTATTTTAATGTCTAATATAAGTTTTTGATAAAATAATATTAGATAAATAATTTTTACTCACATAAGGTTGAAAATTAAATAATATCCATTCAAAGTCATTAACACATTTCATTGAACTCACGACGACCGCTGCTAACTCGATAGACCCCTAGGCAAAACAAGTTTTATTTCCGTACTTCATTTAAAAATTACAAAATTCAGAGAGGTATTAGATATAAGCTAATTTATACTAACATTAAACTTAGTAACATAGAAAAAACACACCCTATTATAACTATTTCCTTGTTAGAAGCGATATGAAATCATATTAATATAATATCTTAAAGATGTTGATAATGACCGGTTTTATTATACGAACGTGTTTGTTAGTCGGTTAAGTAGAAACTGGGCCAATAAAAATAAAGAATGAATGAAAGAAGAATACAGTTTGATTTTTTTTACACTGTTGTCAATACTTCATTAATTTCGTCATAGCTCAAATTATTATAAACAAATAAAATTAAATACTCTCCTGCATGAAACGATTACAAATTATTCAATGCATTTCCTAGTTCATTATCTGATCACCGCAGCGAGTTGTATTTTTTAATAAATACATACAACTTCCCAGTTCATTGGATGGTCAATCGGCCAACTCAGTTCAACTACTGCATTTTTTCGCAAAGTCATTAACACATTTCATTGAACTCGCGACGACCACTGCTAACTCGATAGGCCCCTAAGCAAAACAAGTTTTATTTCCGTACTTCATTTAAAAATTACAAAATTCAGAGAGGTATTAGATATAAGCTAATTTATACTAACATTAAACTTAGTAACATAGAAAAAAAACACACCCTATTATAACTATTTCCTTGTTAGAAGCGATATGAAATCATAATAATATAATATCTTAAAGATGTTGATAATGATTGGTTTTATTATACGAATGTGTTTGTTAGTCGGTTAAATAGAAACTAAAATAAAGTATGAATGAAGAATACAGTTTGATTTTTTTACACTGTTGTCAATCCTTCATAGCTCAAATTATTATAAACAAATAAAATTAAATACCCTCCTGTATGAAACGATTACAAATTATTCAATGCATTTCCTAGTTCATTATCCGATCACCGCAGCGAGTTGTATTTTTTAATAAATACATACAACTTCCCAGTTCATTGGATGGTCAATCGGCCAACTCAGTTCATCAACTACTACATTTTTTGACTTTGGTTAAAATATATAAGCTGGTTGGATTTGCTTCAGAAACATTCACAATCTCTAGCTCGCCTAGAGAGTATAAATATATATATAATTCACCGTTACAAATTAATTTTTTAAATGTCGCGAAAACCAAATATCACAATATTAAAAAATATTATAGTTAAATCAAAAGATGCTTTTGAAGACGTTGTTCCCAAACCAAAAATGGAGTTTTATTTTGATCGTCCAAGTACACCCGAAGAATTTAAAACTCCTATTAATTCTCCGTCGCTGTCTGAAACCCATCAAGCAACAACAAATCTACAAGATTATTTAAATGGAGAGGAAGAGGATTGGGAAACGCTACTTCAACCCTTTTCTCCGGACACACAAGTTCCTGAGACGCAAGCAGCCGAGACTCAAGCATCTGAGACGCAAATTCCTGAGACGCAAGCAGCCGAGACTCAAGCATCTGAGACGCAAATTCCAATAGTTCCAGACGATTCAATCACTCCAATGGATCAAGTCGAACCTTATCAACCAGAAGAGAGAAATCATAGATGGCTGATTCACCTCAAAAAAATCAACGAAGTTAACAAACTAATTCAGGAAGTAGAAAAAAAGAAAACCTTGGCTAAAGAACAAATCGAAGATTATGAAAATCTCTTATCAATATTTAAACAAAGAAAAACGGCAATGGTTTTAGACTATGTAAACAATACTAAAAAAAACAATTTAATACATCAAATTTCAAAAAGAAGAAAATTATTTTAAAAATAATTTGTAACGGTAAAATATATATATAAATAAATAAATAAATCTCTATACGAGTTAGAGATTTTGAAACAAAGTTATTGTTTTATTTATTAATCTAATATAGTTCTCCGTATAAAATTAACAGAACGTAGAATCATATTAAGACAAAACCTTAGGTATTTATTAAAAATAGAATTATATAGTGCGTTTTCCCTAGTAAGATACATCCTAAAATCAAATGTTATTGATTTGCAACAACAAATAATATTCAGAATTTAGATAGAGAAAGTTAAAAGAATAGGTGAATCAAGTTAGTTGTTAACTTAAATCAGTAGCGACTCATGATACTTAAAATAGGTGAGATCCAAAAAAAGGCATACATTTTGTTATTTTTGATATTGGTCGACTATCCAAAAATTTATCGCTTTTCCACTTCAGTGCGTCTCGAAAAAAGGAGTTTCAAGTAAAGAGGAAATTAATATTATCAGAGGGTTTTATTTTTTATTTATCTAGACAGAACACACAAAACAACTATTTTATTACCTTAAAAAGCGAGCATTTGACAACATGTATGTTGATTTTAACAATGTAAGGTTGTTATATATATATTTTTGTATAAAAGTGAGAGTTTTTGAGATATTACAAATTACATTTTTTCGCTTTGTTAGACTATAGCATGTTAACGAATCATGAATTTAAAAAACTGGTTTTAGTATGTCTTAGTTTTTAATCATGGTGGACATTGAAACTAAAATATACTCCCACTCTTAAAAAATTGATAGGAACCAAATATTAAACTATATAACTTTTGGATTAAAGCTTAATTCTCTAGTTCTAGTACATAACCTTACTCGCTGAAAGATGAAGGATTTACAGGAAAAAGGGGAAATGTAAATTTTTGATATTTTTAAGTTTGGCAACGCTGCATGTTCTTTTCAATGCATTCTTATTTGCTATCTACGCTAAATTGCAATAAGGCGAATGGACAAGATTTTATTGAGCTTCTAATAAACACCTTACAACGGTAAAAGGGAGACCGTTACAGCGAAACAGCGAAAGAAGGGAGGATGTCTTCGATGTATTATCATTATATTATTATTATAATTACGTAATGTTGCAAGCCGTTTAACTAATGACTATTAAGGAAACTGACATGTATGAGATAGAAGAGGATAGAATTAATTAGAACATTAATAAGACGTCTATAATAATATAGGAGGTAGTGACAGATACACAGGATATAGATGTATAGGTCTTAAAAAAATATAGAACCTTGACTTTGTTATTGTTATATAAATAATTTGTGGTATCTGTCGATTAAGCATTATAAAAGACGTATTACATTAAAAAGATAGTCGTTGGTAATACTGTGACAAGAAAATGTGTATGAAAATCAATTCTAAATAGAAAATAACCTTATAACTACCTCACCGTTTTATTTGTATGTTAGACATCTAACACTTCATATTAGCAATACAATTGTGGCCCCTATTATAGGTTAGTTAACCAAGGGTTCGTCCTATGGCATCTGTCACCTGTCAAAAACGACTGAGGATACAGTAACTAGATAATATTAAAATGTCACGAGACATGAATAATTATGTATTGCAACAGAAATATATAAATATTATCCTTATTTCCAAAAAAAAAAATGTGATATCTGATACATGCGAATATAAGATAGAAAAGGACAACACTAACTAAATATCAACCCAATTAGCACACTTAGAAAAAACCAATGTTGATCGGCCAGCAAGGTTAAAAGTTATAGTTTCACCATTAACATTCATATATCTAAAGGGGAAAGACGAGATTGGGAAAAAAAATGAGTAGACAATAAAACAACCTTAGTAAAAAAATAATCTCTAACAAGTTAGAGACTTAAAAATTATAGGTATTATGTTTAAATTATGATAACATTCCTATGACAAGGGATCGCTTATAATAGACAAACTACGAAAAATTGGTTGCCCCCCCTTCCCTAAACGAGAGAACAATAGATAAAAATTAACCTAAACATATCTATAAATAAAACAAATTTGTTAATACCTATACAATCTACAGCAGGTATGGTTTAAAGATCGCCGAGCTGTTAGTGAGAAAAATCTAATAAACCACCAAAAACTACAAAAAATTACCATTGAATCCATAAAATAGCTATTTAACAGTCCTTAAGAAAGGTATAAAACGTTAAATACAACACTAAACTAACGCAAAAACGGTCTTTGAATTCATAAAAAAAGTCTATTAAACAGCTCATAAAACAAGGTAAAAATATACATATTAAATAACTAATCAAACCAAAAAGCAGCTTTTGAATATATAAAAACTACTAATGAACGGTTGATAACTACTAATAAACGGAAAACTCTAAAAAAAAAATACTCAAAACGAGATATTTGACACGTATCAGATAGTAGTTTCAGTAAAATTAAGAGGAGAGAAGGAGGTTATCATAGATACAGATGTGGTATCTGATTAATATATATACGCGAATATAAGATAGAAAAGGACAACACTAACTAAATATCAACCCAATTAGCACACTTAGAAAAACCGTTGTCGATCGGTCAGCAGGGTTTAAAAGTTATAGTTTCATCATTAGGATCCATATGTCTAAAGGGGAAAGACGAGATTGGGAAAAAATGGGTAGGCAATAAAACAACCTTAGTAAAAAAATAATCTCTAACAAGTTAGAGACTTAAAAAATTATAGGTATTATGTTTAAATTATGATAACATTCCTATGACAAGGGATCGCTTATAATAGACAAACTACGAAAAATTGGTTGCCCCCCCTTCCCTAAACGAGAGAACAATAGATAAAAATTAACCTAAACATATCTATAAATAAAACAAATTTGTTAATACCTATACAATCTACAGCAGGTATGGTTTAAAGATCGCCGAGCTGTTAGTGAGAAAAATCTAATAAACCACCAAAAACTACAAAAATGACCATTGAATCCATAAAATAGCTATTTAACAGTCCTTAAGAAAGGTATAAAACGTTAAATACAACACTAAACTAACACAAAAAAACGGTCTTTGAATTCATAAAAAAAGTCTATTAAACAGCTCATAAAACAAGGTAAAAATATACATATTAAATAACTAATCAAACCAAAAAGCAGCTTTTGAATATATAAAAACTACTAATGAACGGTTGATAACTACTAATAAACGGAAAACTCTAAAAAAAAATACTCAAAACGAGATATTTGACACGTATCAGATAGTAGTTTCAGTAAAATTAAGAGGAGAGAAGGAGGTTATCATAGATACAGATGTGGTATCTGATTAATATATATACGCGAATATAAGATAGAAAAGGACAACACTAACTAAATATCAACCCAATTAGCACACTTAGAAAAACCGTTGTCGATCGGTCAGCAGGGTTTAAAAGTTATAGTTTCATCATTAGGATCCATATGTCTAAAGGGGAAAGACGAGATTGGGAAAAAAATGGGTAGGCAATAAAACAACCTTAGTAAAAAAATAATCTTTATCAAGTTAGAGATTTAAAATTATAGGTATTATGTTTAAATTATTATATACCCCCACTCCACCACTTTTCCACTATTATAAAAAGATCTAACCAAAGATGTTAATTTTGTTAATGTTAAAAAATTGAAAAAGCTAACTATTTTTAGGAAATATTGCACCAAACCTATCTTCGAACTTAATGAACAACCAAGTTTACTAAAATCGATACCTAAATGTCGTTTTTATTATAATTCACCATCTATGTGTACACTTTCCAATGTATTTTATTTGTGTGATAATTTTTCATGAATGAATAAACAGATTTATTTAATTTATTATTGTTTTATTTCATTATATTTTAATTTTAATACATTTACATCATCATATAATTCTAATTTAACTAATTCTGTCACTAACTTTAAAAAGTTTTTAGTCTTTAAATAGTCTAAACAAACTTTGACTGCTTTTTTACATAAAAGCGAATGTTCACTATAGTTTATAAACAGCGATAAATCTTGAGCATCATTGTTCGTTTCAGTTAAATAAGTATGATATCGTGAACAAGCTTCTGAAATAATAAAATCTTCACACATCTCACGAACTAGGGTCTCCATATTTACACACAATCACTATCAGAATCTCCAGTGTGTTCTATATCATTTTCTGCAAATTTAATTATGAGCAATGCATCCTTTTGATCCTCTGGCATATATGGTTTTAAAGAGCACTCGCTGGTCTGCTAACCATAGCACTTTTTGTATTTATATTAATTTCTTTTATGAAATTACGTTCAATTTTTTTAACAGCCTCATATAAACTTACTGCTAATATTTTTGACATTACTATTACTATTGTTTGAATGTTTGTAATAAAACTAAATATTGAACTAGCACACAATAATATATTATTATTATGAATTAGCTTTTTCCCCCTTTTTAAGTCGGGCGAGGAGACATCCCTCCACCATTCCCCCACTCCTCTACCACTCCTCCCCCCCTCCCCATTCCAGGAGTGGGGGAATGGTGGAGGGATGTCTCCTCGCCCGACTTAAAAAGGGGGAAAAAGCTAATTCATAATAATAATATATTATTGTGTGCTAGTTCAATATTTAGTTTTATTACAAACATTCAAACAATAGTAATAGTAATGTCAAAAATATTAGCAGTAAGTTTATATGAGGCTGTTAAAAAAATTGAACGTAATTTCATAAAAGAAATTAATATAAATACAAAAAGTGCTATGGTTAGCAGACCAGCGAGTGCTCTTTAAAACCATATATGCCAGAGGATCAAAAGGATGCATTGCTCATAATTAAATTTGCAGAAAATGATATAGAACACACTGGAGATTCTGATAGTGATTGTGTGTAAATATGGAGACCCTAGTTCGTGAGATGTGTGAAGACTTTATTATTTCAGAAGCTTGTTCACGATATCATACTTATTTAACTGAAACGAACAATGATGCTCAAGATTTATCGCTGTTTATAAACTATAGTGAACATTCGCTTTTATGTAAAAAAGCAGTCAAAGTTTGTTTAGACTATTTAAAGACTAAAAACTTTTTAAAGTTAGTGACAGAATTAGTTAAATTAGAATTATATGATGATGTAAATGTATTAAAATTAAAATATAATGAAATAAAACAATAATAAATTAAATAAATCTGTTTATTCATTCATGAAAAATTATCACACAAATAAAATACATTGGAAAGTGTACACATAGATGGTGAATTATAATGAAAACGACATTTAGGTATCGATTTTAGTAAACTTGGTTGTTCATTAAGTTCGAAGATAGGTTTGGTGCAATATTTCCTAAAAATAGTTAGCTTTTTCAATTTTTTAACATTAACAAAATTAACATCTTTGGTTAGATCTTTTTATAATAGTGGAAAAGTGGTGGAGTGGGGGTATATAATAATTTAAACATAATACCTATAATTTTAAATCTCTAACTTGATAAAGATTATTTTTTTACTAAGGTTGTTTTATTGCCTACCCATTTTTTTCCCAATCTCGTCTTTCCCCTTTAGACATATGGATCCTAATGATGAAACTATAACTTTTAAACCCTGCTGACCGATCGTCAACGGTTTTTCTAAGTGTGCTAATTGGGTTGATATTTAGTTAGTGTTGTCCTTTTCTATCTTATATTCGCGTATATATATTAATCAGATACCACATCTGTATCTATGATAACCTCCTTCTCTCCTCTTAATTTTACTGAAACTACTATCTGATACGTGTCAAATATCTCGTTTTGAGTATTTTTTTTTAGAGTTTTCCGTTTATTAGTAGTTATCAGCCGTTCATTAGTAGTTTTTATATATTCAAAAGCTGCTTTTTGGTTTGATTAGTTATTTAATATGTATATTTTTACCTTGTTTTATGAGCTGTTTAATAGACTTTTTTTATGAATTCAAAGACCGTTTTTTTGTGTTAGTTTAGTGTTGTATTTAACGTTTTATACCTTTCTTAAGGACTGTTAAATAGCTATTTTATGGATTCAATGGTCATTTTTGTAGTTTTTGGTGGTTTATTAGATTTTTCTCACTAACAGCTCGGCGATCTTTAAACCATACCTGCTGTAGATTGTATAGGTATTAACAAATTTGTTTTATTTATAGATATGTTTAGGTTAATTTTTATCTATTGTTCTCTCGTTTAGGGAAGGGGGGGCAACCAATTTTTCGTAGTTTGTCTATTATAAGCGATCCCTTGTCATAGGAATGTTATCATAATTTAAACATAATACCTATAATTTTTAAGTCTCTAACTTGTTAGAGATTATTTTTTTACTAAGGTTGTTTTATTGCCTACCCATTTTTTCCCAATCTCGTCTTTCCCCTTTAGACATATGGATCCTAATGATGAAACTATAACTTTTAAACCCTGCTGACCGATCGACAACGGTTTTTCTAAGTGTGCTAATTGGGTTGATATTTAGTTAGTGTTGTCCTTTTCTATCTTATATTCGCGTATATATATTAATCAGATACCACATCTGTATCTATGATAACCTCCTTCAATCCTCTTAATTTTACTGAAACTACTATCTGATACGTGTCAAATATCTCGTTTTGAGTATTTTTTTTTTAGAGTTTTCCGTTTATTAGTAGTTATCAACCGTTCATTAGTAGTTTTTATATATTCAAAAGCTGCTTTTTGGTTTGATTAGTTATTTAATATGTATATTTTTACCTTGTTTTATGAGCTGTTTAATAGACTTTTTTTATGAATTCAAAGACCGTTTTTGCGTTAGTTTAGTGTTGTATTTAACGTTTTATACCTTTCTTAAGGACTGTTAAATAGCTATTTTATGGATTCAATGGTAATTTTTTGTAGTTTTTGGTGGTTTATTAGATTTTTCTCACTAACAGCTCGGCGATCTTTAAACCATACCTGCTGTAGATTGTATAGGTATTAACAAATTTGTTTTATTTATAGATATGTTTAGGTTAATTTTTATCTATTGTTCTCTCGTTTAGGGAAGGGGGGGCAACCAATTTTTCGTAGTTTGTCTATTATAAGCGATCCCTTGTCATAGGAATGTTATCATAATTTAAACATAATACCTATAATTTTTAAGTCTCTAACTTGTTAGAGATTATTTTTTTACTAAGGTTGTTTTATTGTTTACTCATTTTTTTCCCAATCTCGTTTTTCCCCTTTAGATATATGAATGTTAATGGTGAAACTATAACTTTTAACCTTGCTGGCCGATCAACATTGGTTTTTTCTAAGTGTGCTAATTGGGTTGATATTTAGTTAGTGTTGTCCTTTTCTATCTTATATTCGCATGTATCAGATATCACATTTTTTTTTTTTGGAAATAAGGATAATATTTATATATTTCTGTTGCAATACATAATTATTCATGTCTCGTGACATTTTAATATTATCTAGTTACTGTATCCTCAGTCGTTTTTGACAGGTGACAGATGCCATAGGACGAACCCTTGGTTAACTAACCTATATTAGGGGCCACAATTGTATTGCTAATATGAAGTGTTAGATGTCTAACATACAAATAAAACGGTGAGGTAGTTATAAGGTTATTTTCTATTTAGAATTGATTTTCATACACATTTTCTTGTCACAGTATTACCAACGACTATCTTTTTAATGTAATACGTCTTTTATAATGCTTAATCGACAGATACCACAAATTATTTATATAACAATAACAAAGTCAAGGTTCTATATTTTTTTAAGACCTATACATCTATATCCTGTGTATCTGTCACTACCTCCTATATTATTATAGACGTCTTATTAATGTTCTAATTAATTCTATCCTCTTCTATCTCATACATGTCAGTTTCCTTAATAGTCATTAGTTAAACGGCTTGCAACATTACGTAATTATAATAATAATATAATGATAATACATCGAAGACATCCTCCCTTCTTTCGCTGTTTCGCTGTAACGGTCTCCCTTTTACCGTTGTAAGGTGTTTATTAGAAGCTCAATAAAATCTTGTCCATTCGCCTTATTGCAATTTAGCGTAGATAGCAAATAAGAATGCATTGAAAAGAACATGCAGCGTTGCCAAACTTAAAAATATCAAAAATTTACATTTCCCCTTTTTCCTGTAAATCCTTCATCTTTCAGCGAGTAAGGTTATGTACTAGAACTAGAGAATTAAGCTTTAATCCAAAAGTTATATAGTTTAATATTTGGTTCCTATCAATTTTTTAAGAGTGGGAGTATATTTTAGTTTCAATGTCCACCATGATTAAAAACTAAGACATACTAAAACCAGTTTTTTAAATTCATGATTCGTTAACATGCTATAGTCTAACAAAGCGAAAAAATGTAATTTGTAATATCTCAAAAACTCTCACTTTTATACAAAAATATATATATAACAACCTTACATTGTTAAAATCAACATACATGTTGTCAAATGCTCGCTTTTTAAGGTAATAAAATAGTTGTTTTGTGTGTTCTGTCTAGATAAATAAAAAATAAAACCCTCTGATAATATTAATTTCCTCTTTACTTGAAACTCCTTTTTTCGAGACGCACTGAAGTGGAAAAGCGATAAATTTTTGGATAGTCGACCAATATCAAAAATAACAAAATGTATGCCTTTTTTTGGATCTCACCTATTTTAAGTATCATGAGTCGCTACTGATTTAAGTTAACAACTAACTTGATTCACCTATTCTTTTAACTTTCTCTATCTAAATTCTGAATATTATTTGTTGTTGCAAATCAATAACATTTGATTTTAGGATGTATCTTACTAGGGAAAACGCACTATATAATTCTATTTTTAATAAATACCTAAGGTTTTGTCTTAATATGATTCTACGTTCTGTTAATTTTATACGGAGAACTATATTAGATTAATAAATAAAACAATAACTTTGTTTCAAAATCTCTAACTCGTATAGAGATTTATTTATTTATTTATATATATATTTTACCGTTACAAATTATTTTTAAAATAATTTTCTTCTTTTTGAAATTTGATGTATTAAATTGTTTTGTTTAGTATTGTTTACATAGTCTAAAACCATTGCCGTTTTTCTTTGTTTAAATATTGATAAGAGATTTTCATAATCTTCGATTTGTTCTTTAGCCAAGGTTTTCTTTTTTTCTACTTCCTGAATTAGTTTGTTAACTTCGTTGATTTTTTTGAGGTGAATCAGCCATCTATGATTTCTCTCTTCTGGTTGATAAGGTTCGACTTGATCCATTGGAGTGATTGAATCGTCTGGAACTATTGGAATTTGCGTCTCAGATGCTTGAGTCTCGGCTGCTTGCGTCTCAGGAATTTGCGTCTCAGATGCTTGAGTCTCGGCTGCTTGCGTCTCAGGAACTTGTGTGTCCGGAGAAAAGGGTTGAAGTAGCGTTTCCCAATCCTCTTCCTCTCCATTTAAATAATCTTGTAGATTTGTTGTTGCTTGATGGGTTTCAGACAGCGACGGAGAATTAATAGGAGTTTTAAATTCTTCGGGTGTACTTGGACGATCAAAATAAAACTCCATTTTTGGTTTGGGAACAACGTCTTCAAAAGCATCTTTTGATTTAACTATAATATTTTTTAATATTGTGATATTTGGTTTTCGCGACATTTCAAAAATTAATTTGTAACGGTGAATTATATATATATTTATACTCTCTAGGCGAGCTAGAGATTGTGAATGTTTCTGAAGCAAATCCAACCAGCTTATATATTTTAACCAAAGTCAAAAAATGTAGTAGTTGATGAACTGAGTTGGCCGATTGACCATCCAATGAACTGGGAAGTTGTATGTATTTATTAAAAAATACAACTCGCTGCGGTGATCGGATAATGAACTAGGAAATGCATTGAATAATTTGTAATCGTTTCATACAGGAGGGTATTTAATTTTATTTGTTTATAATAATTTGAGCTATGAAGGATTGACAACAGTGTAAAAAAATCAAACTGTATTCTTCATTCATACTTTATTTTAGTTTCTATTTAACCGACTAACAAACACATTCGTATAATAAAACCAATCATTATCAACATCTTTAAGATATTATATTATTATGATTTCATATCGCTTCTAACAAGGAAATAGTTATAATAGGGTGTGTTTTTTTTCTATGTTACTAAGTTTAATGTTAGTATAAATTAGCTTATATCTAATACCTCTCTGAATTTTGTAATTTTTAAATGAAGTACGGAAATAAAACTTGTTTTGCTTAGGGGCCTATCGAGTTAGCAGTGGTCGTCGCGAGTTCAATGAAATGTGTTAATGACTTTGCGAAAAAATGCAGTAGTTGAACTGAGTTGGCCGATTGACCATCCAATGAACTGGGAAGTTGTATGTATTTATTAAAAAATACAACTCGCTGCGGTGATCAGATAATGAACTAGGAAATGCATTGAATAATTTGTAATCGTTTCATGCAGGAGAGTATTTAATTTTATTTGTTTATAATAATTTGAGCTATGACGAAATTAATGAAGTATTGACAACAGTGTAAAAAAAAATCAAACTGTATTCTTCTTTCATTCATTCTTTATTTTTATTGGCCCAGTTTCCACTTAACCGACTAACAAACACGTTCGTATAATAAAACCGGTCATTATCAACATCTTTAAGATATTATATTATTATGATTTCATATCGCTTCTAACAAGGAAATAGTTATAATAGGGTGTGTTTTTTCTATGTTACTAAGTTTAATGTTAGTATAAATTAGCTTATATCTAATACCTCTCTGAATTTTGTAATTTTTAAATGAAGTACGGAAATAAAACTTGTTTTGCCTAGGGGTCTATCGAGTTAGCAGCGGTCGTCGTGAGTTCAATGAAATGTGTTAATGACTTTGAATGGATATTATTTAATTTTCAACCTTATGTGAGTAAAAATTATTTATCTAATATTATTTTATCAAAAACTTATATTAGACATTAAAATAACAAAACCTTGTTACAAAAGTTACCTACTTTTATTTCTACAGAGTTGGGTTATCATTTATCAATCCAAGGTTTTATTTAACATAATACATAAATTCAACTTTTAAGTATATTAGATATAATTTATTTTATTGCAACACGTGCATTTTCATTGACTTTGAGCGAACCCATTAAAATCCAGTCTATTGTAGTAAATAAAGCATGGTAGGGAAATTTGTAAACTGATGTTATTTTTATAGGCACTAGGTAATTTTTCCCCATATTTTTAGAAGTTCATAGGAAGTTGTATGTTTTATTAAATATTTTTCAAAGCTGACAGTTTTTAATTCATCACTGGAAAGGTCGCCTAAATTTTTCTCTCTATATGTGCCAATATAATAACCACAGAAGGACAGCAATAATTATTTCCTTACATCGTGATAGAATAAGTTTAGGAATTGATGGTTGATGTTCTGATTTTTGGGGTTCCTCTATTTTAAGTTTCTTTGTTGGTATCTTACATAATTGCATGTTATTCTTCCTTTTAATATGGTATGATCTATTAGGACAAGATTCCTTCCTATGTCTATACACGTTTGATTGATGACTGAATGTTTTATTGCAATCGTCACATAATTGCATGTTATTCTTCCTTTTAATATGGGGTGATCTATTAGGACAAGTTTCCTTCTTATGTCTATACACGTTTGATTGATGGTTGAATGTTTTATTGCAATCGCTGCACTGATACATCTTGTGTAACTGGTCTTAACAATACTGTACGAAAATTACTATTAACTATTATTTTTTAAACTGAACAACGACTGCTTTTTACAACAACAAAGTGGGGTGTGGTGTTGGGGGGAGTGTTGTATTGGTAGGTTTGGGTGTGGTGGAAGGAGGATTGCAATTTACCCATCGGTTTGGGTGTGGTGGTGGGGGGAATGTTGTACTGGTAGGTTTGGGTGTGGTGGTAGGAGTGGGGGGAGGAGTGGGGGGAGGAGTGGGGGGAGGAGTGGGGGGAGGAGTGGGGGGAGTGTTGTATTGGTAGGTTTGGGTGTGGTGGTAGGAGTGGGGGGAGGAGTGGGGGGAGTGTTGTATTGGTAGGTTTGGGTGTGGTGGTAAGAGTGGGGGGAGGAGTGGGGGGAGTGTTGTATTGGTAGGTTTGGGTGTGGTGGTGGGGGGGTGTCTGCGATCCAAATCCATGGTGGTTTCGAAACGCTTACTATTCCCTACTTATTTAAACCAGCTTGAACGACAAACAAAAGTTTACTCTCAAACGCCATTACAATCATGACAAATACAGTATTAAGTGTACCGCTACTTAATACCTTGAAGTGTTTTAGTGGGTTAGAACATTCAATTTTTATTATAAGACATGATCGCTAATCTTATTGTCCCTTCTCAGAAAACCTATTTCGTATAGGTATTAATGTCATTGAATAAGGTCTGTGAACAAAATAGACGTTTGTATCAAATTACCCCTTAATTAAATACATATTTACTTAGTCTGGATTTGTTGAACAAGGTGGAACGACACCACTCTCCCTACTAGTTACACAAAACTGTATTTACGTTATGTACTATACAGTCCAAACGATTCGTATGCAAATCTGCCATAACTAAATTATTACTTAAATTATTCAATTTATTATAAAGTTGTTAAGCTTCCTAGCGCGAGCTATAATAATAGCCAGGTCGTAAATGATTCCAGCAAGTAGTAGTCATTAAGTCTAGTTGTAAAGTATGCTGTTTTAGGTATCGGTAATAACGGTAATATGTATTTAGGCATACCAATGTTTTCCAAAAACAGCTGAAGGCCAGAACCAGTACAGATCTAATTACAGGTACCAAGTACAAGGTATTACTTAATTGATATATTTATTGTTCAAATTTTCTTATCCAACATAAAAGTCTGTATTCCATTGCCTTATAAGGGTGTCTAACATGGTGCGCATTAAGGGATGTATTTCGTAAATTTGCAATATTTTCTTTAGCCAGTTGCGATGAACAAAATCAAATGCTTCAATGTAGCATATCATACTCAGATTCTTCCTTTTATTATTATTATGTTATTAGCTCTCTTTTTTACAGCTTTTTGTTGGTATTGTTGGTATTTTTTTATAGTGCAGAAGAAATTAATCTTAAATTGTACTGTTTAAAAATTTTATGTGGCAAGTTTAGAGAATGACGCCTTTCTGAATTTGTCAAACAAAAACCTGAAACGCCTAGTTTTTTTAAGTTGGGCTTGAAGTTTTTCGGCATAGCTTCCTCCACCGATATTATTATTGGAATTATAGTTATATAGTCGGATCTGGTCTTATCGTGCGGGTCATACGATTCAAGAAAGACATACTCTCAGTTTTTGTTTTCTTTACTTGCGTTTAATTTTACCCTCTAAATAAAATACGTAAGATAAATGAGACAGACTTATTTCATTTTGACATGAAAAAAAAGGATATGTATTTACTTTCCAGCGATTCTAAAAAAGCTTATAATAGCACCAGCTACGTTTTATTTTAAATATGCCAGTTTTGTGACTTTGACAGTTTGTGACAAAATGAAACAATTTTCTGGGTTTTTGCATCCCCAATCAAAAAAACTGATACTTAATCTGATAAACTATTTCGAAAATCAAAAAAAAAAGTAGAAATTCGCCAACCAATATTCAGTAAACAGTAGCCAAAGCACTGGGAATTAGTTTAAGGACTGTGCAGAAAATTGTGATTGAAACAAAACATAACATAATACCCAAGAATACT
Organism: Polydrusus pterygomalis; assembly: GCA_963969555.1. NCBI lineage: Eukaryota > Metazoa > Arthropoda > Insecta > Coleoptera > Curculionidae > Polydrusus > Polydrusus pterygomalis. The sequence continues at coordinate 145,188,030 of OZ018375.1, forward strand.
AAAAAGTGTAAACGAAGAAAGCCAAAGACTGAGGATTTAAGCGAAAATATTAAAATGGAAGTTCGAAATGTGATTTACGATTTATACAAATCAAAAACCAATGTAACTCTTCCAGTTTTACAAAAAACATCTAAAATTCGGGGTGTTTTGGAAATTGGACTTGAAGCGTATCAAAATTAATAAAAAATTTAGGATTTCGCTATAAAAAATACTGTAACCGAAGATTTTTATGTGAGCAGCCACAGATAGTGAGTCAGCGTGTTCAGTTTTTAATAAAATATACGGACAATTACAAATCGAAATTTAGAAAAGTGGTATTTTTAGACGAAACGTGGATATTTTCGAATGGAAGTGGTTCAAAATCTTGGCGAGATGAGTCTGTAAAAAGTGTTAAAAGGAAAAAGGGGTGCGGTACGGGAAAGCGTTTTATTATTTTGCATGCCGGTTCTGCAACAGGATATGTTGCAGGTGCGAGTTTAATTTTTTCTTCAACAGCAAAAAGTGCTGACTATCATGATAATATGAATTGCGAAATGTTTGAAAAATGGTTAAAAGTTCAATTGATACCAAATTTGGATGCTCCGTCTTTAATTGTATTAGATAATGCATCATATCATTCAAGAATTTTAAATAAACAGCCTACCTCATCTTGGAGGAAAAGTGATATTTATGAGTGACTGGAAAAACACAACCAAAATCCTTTACCAAATATGCTTAAATCGGAACTCCTGTCAATAGCAAAGTATCTTAAAAAACCCAAAATATACGCGGTAGATGAAATACTGCGTGAATATGGTCATGAGGTTCTACGACTGCCGCCATATCATTGCCAGTTTAACGCAATAGAATTAATATGGGCTGGTGCAAAGTCTTATTATGAAAAACATGTAGGTGATGGTCTTAAATCCGACCAAGTACAAATAGTTTGGCAAGATTCGTTAGATCATATTACACAAGAGTACTGGAAGAAATCGGTGGAACATACAGAAATATTAATAAGGGATTGGTGGGATCGAGAACAAGTACTAGATGTCGAAGTAGCGCCAATGATAATTGCTCCATTCGAAGACGACTCAGACGACGAGGACTTTTTAGATTTTATAAGTGACGATGAGAGTTTTTATGTTATAATTATAAACGGTGTTTTTCGTTTACATTTTTTAGTATTCTTGGGTATTATATTATGCTTTTTTTTCATGCACATTATTCTGCATAGTCCTTAAACTAATTCCCAGTGTTTTCATTACGGTTTCCTGCATATTGGTTTGCGAATTTCCACTTTTTCTTTCATTATCGAAATAGTTTATCAGACTAAATGCCATTGTATTTTTAGATTTTAGTAGTAAAATTGTTAAAATAAATTGCACTGTTTATTATTGTCGTTTTTAATTAAAGGGTACAGTAGGTATATAATTAACGATTATATAATTTTTTTGTAACTTTTTCAACTCCCCTGTACATAATTTTTACAAAACTAATAATATTAGGTATATATGTGGCTATCTTCGCGATAGCTAAAATAATGAAACTATTTTTCCTTCCTTCGGTATATTTGTAAATAGTCTCAAAACATTTTGATAGCCTCTGTGTTGTCTGATTTGACGCATATGATCAGTGACCTTTGGACCCGCACGTTAAGACCAGATCTGACTATACTTAACTTAATGGTTTTTGTAGGAAAGAAAGACAAAACTAAAAGTCTTCCTCCACAAAATTTAATAGAATATAGAAATTCTTTAGGGGTCTCTACATGTTTTGAACGTGGAAACGTTCATCATCAGAAGACAGAAAATTTATATAGTGCTGATGGTATTAGCCGAAGAGAAAATGGTAAAAACCTTAATGGAGCTTTAACGATTTGAAATGTAAAAGTGACATATATAAAAAAGTTGAGGAGAGTTAAAACATGCATAGCATGTGACAAAGGAAGTCCAAATAACCAAATGATAAGAAAGAAGAAAAAGGCCTTCTAAAGAGAAGGTGTCGAGGATTTTTTAATAATTTATATAAAATTATTTGTAGAATTCTGTAAGTCAGTCTGTAAGACAGTGTAAAGATGAGAATAGTCATTGATAGAAGTCATGATGTCAAAAATTTTTTGAAGGGGGATTTTTGGCGTACTGGGGTGTTTTGCCGCTCCTCCCTCAAGGAGTGTTTGGCGATGTTCAACGGCAATTCGAACGAGTTTTTGCTTAGTTTCGTTAACGTAAACGAAACATGGATCCATCACATCACACTAGAGACGAAGCAAAAATGGAAACAGTGGGTTTCTACAGGTGAACGTGCACCAAGGAAGGCTAAGATTGGTCTATCGGCCAACAAAGTCAAGGCCACAGTTTTTTGGGCCTCACGCGGGGCATTCACATCGATTACATTGAAAAGAGTAAAACGGTCACTGGTGAATATTATTCAGAGCTTTTGGACAGATTCAATATTGTTTCAAGGCAAAAACGACCGCATTTTGCTAAAAAAAGTGCTGTTCCATCAAGACAATGCACGGGTTTGTTTGTGTCTAGTCACCATGGCGAAAATTTATGAATTGGGCTACGAACTGCTACCTCATGCAGCAAATTCTCCAGATTTAACCCCCTGAGATTATTTTCTGTTTCCAAACGTAAATAAATGGATCGGCGGTAGGACATTTGGGTCGAATGAAGAGGTCATCGCTGAAACAAAGCAGTCTTTTGAGGGCCTTGCGGAATCCTACTATTTCAAAGGATTAACAAAATTGAAAAAACGTTGGACTAAATATATTGAACTAAAAGAGGATTACCTTGAAAAATAATTTTTTAACAAAAAAAAATTTTTTTCTTTTAAAAGTCACTGACTTATCAAACCACCCTCGTATATTGTTGTAATAGTAATTTACGTTACAAGACCGGAAAGTGGTGTTTTTCAGGGCGAGCCATAGGCGAGTCCTGGAAGCTTGGAGATATCTGGAAAACACTTATTTTCGGTTGCGTGACGTACAATATTTTTTTTAAGACCGACACCGATATATTTTATAATCTACGCGAAACAAGTTTGACATAAAGAACAAAATTAAAAATCAACGAACTGTCACAAAACAATACATCGAAATGTTGTTGTCATAATAACGAAATCAAGGTATCTTGTATTATCAAAGAGCGATTGGAAAAACAAAAAACAGGGTGACAGTGACATTAGAGACCGGAAAAGTGACATTAGAGTCCGGAAAATATTTTTCCGGTCTCTAATGTCACTTTTCCGGTCTTGCGATCGGAAAAACGTTATTTTCTTGACGAAAAATTGTAGAGAAAGTGTAAATTTTCTGGTCGGTTTTAAAAAAACTAATTTACATTCCGTACAAAACGTCTAAAAGAATAAACATTTACTCTAAAAGAATAAACATTTACCGTGCGAGCAAAAATTATTTGCATCAAAGAGGGCTTGGATTAATAAACGTGTGTCTTGGTTTAGATCACAATGATATGGGGACGATATATCTAACCAAATTTTGGTTAAAATTTTGTCAAATTCATATAATGACATGATATGCCAAACTAATGAGTAACAAAATAAGTAAACAAATACAAATTTATTTTTGTTGTTTACAAAATTAACAAAGTAAGAATATGCAGAAAGAAAAAGAAAAATAATTACATAAATTGCTAAAATTGGCCACCGCCATGCTCCAAGCAGAAATTCACACGTCTCATCATATTTTCGAAAGTGTTGACCAGCAAAATATAAAATATATAAAATATAAAAATATTTCACGAACGTTTGCAACAAGTTCTTCTGTTCTTACAGATGATCTTTCTGCTCCTTTTTTGTGTTGTATAGAACCTGTTGAACAGGTATTAAGCTCTACGGCTAAGCATTATGTCCTTAGATGCAGGGCCCTCTTTGATGCAAATAATTTTTGCTCGCACGGTATTTATTATTTACTAAATCGAAGCCGGAGGCGTGACTGCAGGAGAACGATGAGCGAGATGATGCGCTATTTGCTTTGCTATACTTAATATTTTTACTATTTTAACTTATTACCATAATAATATGGGCGAACAACGCATTTCCATACTTGTATTTAAAAAGTGCAAGTCTATTCGATAATATAGGGTGAACAACTAAAAATGTAAAATAAATTAACATGGAAAGTTGGGCAAAGTTATTTGACGATTTTTTTGAAAATAATAATCTTGGCGTTCGTTCGTGGCACAGTAATGTGTACACAAATTACTTCAGGATCTTACAACAAGCAAGTAATATAATATTTGAAAATAAATTCGAGCTTTAGTAATTATTTAGATACACCTTATAAATGCGTAAATAAAAAAAATACGCAACTGATATGACGGCCCCTTAACCAAAGTAATTACCTATTTTTTCTTAATTAAAATCCTAATAAGCGTAAAATATGTTGGATACTTCAGTAAAAGAAAATAGCTATTAAGAAATAACCAGAAATTCCATAAAAATAATCCCCTGAATTCTTGGAAATCCTTTGAGTCCACTTTTTAATATCTTCGTATATCCTTTGTAGAAGGTAGTGCCTTTTCGTTTTCTGGAAAAATGAAACTTATCCTGGCAAACCCCTCAAAGGAATACAAAACAACCTAAATTTATTATTAGTTTGGGATAATAACCAGTAAAGGTAAGGCTTATTTGTCTGTTACAGTTACTTTTATAAATTATACATCATTAATGTTATTTTCCTTCCTTCGAAATTGCTCTCACCCCTTCAGTCATGATTTATTTTTTCTTAATAAAATGTTTTTGGGTTTATTATTACACTGAAAAAAAAACGATCTAATACAAAAGCTTTGCTAAGACATAGTTTGTATTAATAGCTTATCTTTTATTAATCCATATTAAATCAATTATTGCTAGTGTATTAAACCCGTCTTAGTGTTATATTAATACCAGATTTGCTAGAACAGTGTTTTCAATGGTAGTAATCAGTTCCATTAGCAGCGCAGTCTTGTTGAATAATGAACAAATTTTAATAGAGCAATTTTGTTAAGAAATAAAATTGTATCCTCTCAATGCATGCATTTTGATCCAAGTAAAGCGCTTTCTCTTCAATTAAGAAAGCCGAACAGCGTCCCTAAAAACGAATTAAATCCTTTAGAACCTATAATCCACAAGACATTGGTATGGGTTCGTAGAGATCGGCAAGCGGCGCGCGCCGTAGTATTACTTTTAACGTATTTATTGCGCGGGTTACATCGTTCAGAGTCTTCTATAAGCTGTCCTGTTTAAATTTGAATTTCATTGATCGTATTCCTGTTTCAATTAATTTATTTTTACTTTGTATTTTTAATTTTTTTAAAACTTTAAATATGTCAGATAACGCAATAGAATATTCTTATTTCGCACAACCCATCATTAGTATTTGACTTGATAATAATTACTGTGAGTATTCAGAGCAATAATGGCTATAAACCATTCTATGGTAGCATTAACTCCTATTTCCTATTAGCTGAATTACCGTGGTATCGTTCTTGGAATTGCTTGGGTTATGGCTGCCCGTAGAGTCCTAACAAGGACGAAACAGCCGTCGTGGTCTACCCGAAGATATCCATTAAACTTGGATCACTGTATATTCCAATATAAAAAAATAGTTACACACTTGTCCGATATGCCACAATATTCTCTTTTAATTATTTTAACGGACACTATATTATCTTCTAAAAAAATAATTAAGTATATAAAATTTAACATGTTACTATAGTACTACACAGTAAAAAAATCAGTTGATTAACAGCGATCCATGTCTGATTTAATTTGTTTGATTAAATTTTTTGATTTTGTTTTTAATCAATTATTAAATCAGTTGTATGATTTGCACTGTTATTAACACAAAATAATCATTTTGAATTACTTTAAATCTATACTGGTCAATTGCGTAAAATATGTCAACGTTTTAAATCATAATCTGATTTTAGGGGATTTAAAAACGCCTAAGAATATGCTGACGCATGCGTAGCATGCAACGACCTACAGCGTATTTGACGAATGTTTTAAACCATATTCTTTGTTGACGTCATCGATCAAGAGTATCACGAAAATACAAGTTTTTAAAAACAAAAACACACGATTTGTTAAAATGATAGAGGGTTATGTTCTATGTTTGTAGTTTATAAAAAGGGAAGATATAGGTATATTTTGGTGTGGTAGTTACCGTTTTTTGGGAGATTAGTAGAAAAAATAAATTATTGGAGCTCGTCATATCCATAGACAATTTACCTTTAGATACCTACAGCTTATCTCCTGCGCAAACAAAAGTTACGTTTTATGGGTGAAAAAATACGTCCGAGCGCATGACTCGTCGGTCAGCTGTCTTCATTCGGGGAACCTTCGTGCATGCGCACAAACCTCGTGTTATCGGCCGTCCTACTTTATCAACAATAATCGACGCGCTCAAGAATACTCTCCAGAACCGGCTTGGCCGCCATTTTTGTTGTTGTGTTTTAAGGTTTCTCTTTCTCTTCTCTGCGGATTCCTTGCAGTTTTCTAAAGTTTTCAGTTATCGGATCGGCTATCGTGGATTGTGGGACTGGTGTTTAATATTTATGGATTTCTGGTTTTTGTGTAGTTTAGTTAGTGAATTGTGTTTGTGCTTTTAGTGACTCGGATTGTAATATAAACAATGACTAGTACTAGTTGCAGCCATTGTATAATTGTATTATGCCCAAATAGGGGTAAAATAAACCCTCTATGGTGGCATATGAGCAAGAAATTAAATTGTAAAGCCCGGACCTGTCTATTTTCTCATTCGTCAAACGATAATGTTGCAGTGCGCATGTCTAATAGTTCCCAGTTTTGTTTACATGCGCGAGGCCATAAAACTGCCACATTCGTGATTATTGTTTGTTTATCTAAAGGTAAATTGTCTATGGTCATATCTCGATTTTTAACTCCGCCCATAGGCGCTGTTTTAAACCGTGGTCCGGGATATTTTTAAAAGCAATAAAATACGCGACGTTAGTGACGTCATCGTTTAGCAAGAAAACGATATATTTTAAATACGGTTTGAAACCGCTTCACAACAAAAAATGGCTCTAATCAGTTTTGGAGTACCTACCATAACTTAACCCCAAAATTTCACATTTCCGGCGGGCAGGTTGACAAACACCCCGGTGAAGCTTAAATGGACGATTTCGCAACACAGTAGAAAGAGAAAGAAGAGAGAGAGAGGGGTGTTAGTGTGCCCGCCGGCCATCAGGGCAAATTAGCGCTGTTGTCGCCAGCTGGCCGTGTAACCGGGTTCTGTCGCCTATTTTTGACGTATAGAAGAGAAGGACAGTTATATTCTAACCTACTATAACGCTTCCCAAACTGCGCCAGGTGCTAATTGGAACAAACCAGCCAGCCGCCAGCCCGCCATCCATCGCCTCGTCATAACTGTCAATTTTTCTTGTCCACGTTTTTTTCTGAGGAAATTAATTAATTTTTTATTATCATTTTAATACACAATTCTATTAGTTTCTATTCTAGAAAACTTCGCCGATGTGTGTAATCTTTCAGTTATTATTCCAGCCTACTATGCAGGTAATTATTTTTTATTGTTTATCAAATTGATTTTACACTTCCTTACCTATTTTTTATATAGGAATATAGGAAATGTAAGTTTACAATAAATAAATTAACATGAATTGTTTTACATACATAATAGGTGTTGGTTAACAAGCCAATCTTAACAAAATATCACTGGGCAACCTGCAGATAACTGCAACACATTGTGCCCGAGGTAATACCTAACAATCTATCAGTTACGAACAGATAAGTTTAGTCTCTTGAAATGATAATTTTAACATTTTTGTTTTACTAAGTGGTTTAACAATTATAACATAATGGCACAAAGATAATGGTTTGAGCTAACTCGATAAGTAGATACTCGGCCATCGGCCATATTTTACAGAGAAATTTAATGTCTACCCGATACTGTTTCTTTTGTTTCAGAGAACGCTGTAAGAATCACCTGATAGTTTATGGATCTTTTAGTACGTGTCTCAATGCATCCTAGTGCTTGTGTTTATACATTCCATTGTTCACCTAGGTCCAAAATATTACAATTTGTTGCCTGACAGAGTGAGGAACATGGCGGGGGGAAAGAAATTTGCACGGGAAGTAAAAAAGTTCATTGTGGAAAATCAGATACTGCTGTGATTACCCTTGCTTTTCTTTCTGTTGCCTTTTTTTCTTTTTTCTTTTGATTTCAGCATAGAAAATATATCAGAATCATAATTAAATAACTTAGTTTCTGGGTGTGAGGTGGGTTTACAGTACGGTTTGGGAAAGAAAGGATAGTATGGTGGGATTTTAAATCTTAATTGTTTATATATCTTTTTATGGATTTATCAGAGTTTGAACGTTTGTGTAATATGGGGAAAAGGGGAAAGAGAAGAGCGTACTTATTTTTGTATAATAAACATATAAATATAGATATATATATATTCCTATTGTTTGTGTGATATAATGTGTAATATTGTAAATAACAGTAGTAGGGCACAAGCACACACAGGTATTTATACCTAGGTGCTTAAAATTAAGTTTGATTTAACATTGTAAATTTTGTTTTGGGAAATAAAATTTGATTTGATTTGATTTGATTTTGATAATATTATATGAATTGAGTCAATTCCAGATGAGTGAGACCTGTGAGACGTAACCTAAGGACATTAGTTTATTCTAAACAGTTATTTTTTGTTATGGTTGTCAATGCAGTTTTTATTTATAAATAAACGTAGAAAACATTATTTACGATAAAGTGCTTCCATCTTTATTTTCTAAATCTTGGTTAATATAAAAATAATGTGCATTATTTATTCCATAAAAAAAAACTTTTGTGCGTCTTTTTATTGATTTAATTTGTGATTTAATAATATTTATATTGAATCACAAATTAAATCAATAAAAACTCGTTCAAAAGTTAATAATTAAATTGAAAAGTCCTAAAACCGCTGTTCAAATTTCCCGCCATTGCGCCTCTGATGGCCGGCGGGCACACTAACACCCCTCTCTCTCTCTTCTTTCTCCCTCTACTGTGTTGCGATTTTTTAACAAGGAGCTAACATTTCTAACCCTATAAATTTTCTTTGTTGACAAAGGTCACTCGTCGCGCTGGCAGTTGGCTTTGAAATCTCGGGGTTGTTAGTTGATTGCGCAGATACATTTTGTCAAAGTTTACATATTCCTGGTTAGTTTCTTTTTTCTATGTTCTGTTAACTCTAATTTTGTGTGCTGTTTATTTTGTTTGCCTGTGGTTTTAGCAGTGACATTAAAATGTTAGTGAAACTTAATTTAAACAACATGAAAAAATACGCAAAAAATTGCAGACTGCAACGCCGATGATCGGCTCGTAGAACTTAAAAGTACAGGTAAGTCGATACATGATATGATACGGTTTTCGTGCATGCCAGTTATTTATTAATTTGAGTGCATTTGCCAATCGGTGCTTTGTCCAATTTTTAAGATGGACCAGGCTAAATTAACCCTAATAATCAAAATTGATTAAAAGAACAAAAAAAACTTTTCATCATTGCAATATTAATTACCACTAACTAAAATTAAGTGCTCTCGGAATATATTTCCATCCTTTAACGTATGATCTTTAAAATGAGAAAAACACAGTTAGTGTGCAGTTTTTTCCATTGTGTGCTGATTTATCTATTTGTCTTTTACTAAATAAATTCAATAGAAAAGGAGATCCAAATTCATCACTTACACACGTAAAAATTATGATTAAATTTTAAACGAAAATGAACTCCGTACCAATCAAATCCAGGTCCACACCAGATTGATATAAGTATAATTGAAAATTGAAATATTTTTATACTAAAATTTTTTTTATTTTTCTATTTTATTATTCCAAAACAAAAAATAATAAATGGATCCTCTAAAGTGATTAAAATATTAAATCAAAAATCATTAAAGGATCAACTATCATTGCCAATTTAATCATTATAAATTTAAAATATTTAACACAAATTGATTAAAACATAATCATTAATAATTTTTAGGTTAATCATTTTTGATTAAGACTGGTTAATCACGGACTCTTTGGTTTAATCAGTAAGCAGTGTTAATTTTTTTAATCAATCTGGTGTGGACCTGGATTTAATCAGTACGGAGTTCATTTTGATTTAAAATTTAATCATTATTTTTAAGTGTGTACAAGCTTTTTCACATGAGACCAATTTTATCAAATTTGGATTCACCCTGTACAGGGTGTCGCAAATTCGAGCCTCATCATGGGGATCTCGAAAACTATAAGAGATACAGCATCGGTTAAATTGTGGCAAAGTTGCGCAATTTCGTATTGAGCAATATCGCAAAAAAATATCTTAGCTATCTTTTTTAGTTTTTGAAATTTTTGCAAAAAACTAAAATTTTGAGTTTTTGTTTTTTTAAATTGCTCGACTTATTTTATCCGCTACAGAAAAACAAGCACAACATTGTTAAGGCAACTTTTTACGCTCCATATTGTGACGTTTTTAGAATTTCGTTACAACGTTTCGTTTTTGTGGAACTTTTATCAACTTTAATTTTTTAAATACGGACCTGCATTTTTTATTTTATTTTTTGATAGCCCTTCAAGCCCTGAAATAAACCATGTACCACACTTAATAATATTTAGGCGTTTTGATGTCGTTATTACATCTTCAGGAATGTGATAATTATTTTTAAATACGGCCCTGGTGTTAGTTACTTAATCTTTTTACCACATACAACATGTAAATGGATCCGGAGTTTTATACAAATAATTTACTATATTTAAGTTTTTATATAAATTGTAACAAAGTAAAAATAAAACCAAACAAAAGTTTGCTATGACAAGAACTTTTACTTGATTGTTTGGCTTAAGGTTAAATTCTCAACGTCATTTCATCTATTGCCAACCTATAACCTATTTGGCGTTGCTTTTTTTAGTTTATTATTTGATTAACTAACATTTAAATAAAATCAATATCATCAATAGTTCTTGTCATAGCAAACTTTTGTTTGGTTTTATTTTTACTTTGTTAGAATTTATATAAAAACTTAAATATAGTAAATTATTTGTATAAAACTCCGGATCCATTTACATGTTGTATGTGGTAAAAAGATAAAGTAACTAAGACCAGGGCCGTATTTAAAAATAATTATCACATTCCTGAAGATGTAGTAATGACATTAAAACGTCTAAATATAATTAAGTGTGCTACATGGTTGAATTTAGAGCTTAAAGGGCTATCAAAAAATAAAATAAAAAATGCAGGTCCGTATTTAAAAAATTAAAGTTGATAATAGTTCCACAAAAACGAAACGTTGTAACGAAATTTTAATAACGTCACAATATGGAGCGTAAAAAGTTGCCTTAACAATGTTGTGCTGGTTTTTCTGTAGCGGATAAAATAAGTCAAGCAATTTAAAAAAACAAAAACTCAAAATTTTAGTTTTTTGCAAAAATTTCAAAAACTAAAAAAGATAGCTCAGATATTTTTTTGCGATATTGCTCAGTACGAAATTGCGCAACTTTGCCACAATTTAACCGATGCTGTATCTCTTATAGTTTTCGAGATCCCCATGATGAGGCTCGAATTTGGGACACCCTGTACAGGTATACCAGAAAATTGTTTTTAAGGAGAAACGGTGTACTATAATGAAAAAATTAATTGAAAACAATCAAAATCGGCAAAAGTCTTTAATAATATAATGACATATCTTTGAAATTCAGCTCCGTTTACACGTGATGTTCTAAATAAAAATTTAATCAGGACTATATAAGGAGACAAAAGAATTGTTACTACAACAAATAAATTCGCAAGAAAAGAAGACAAAACGTGTAAATGAGACCCCATCATTTACATCACCTGTCAACTCCAACACAAAGGAACATGCTTTACAAGAGATGGAAATGCTGCGTAAATTTTCTTATTGTAATTTAGTTTATCAAGTACAATGTCACTGAAATGTTCGCAAATTTTTCTCTTTGTCGTATTATTAAGAAAAACAACAGGCAGCCAATTTGTTTTGTCACAAAAAAAATGCGACGAGAGGCCATTTATGCTGCTTAAATTTATTATTTTAGGATTTTAAAATATTTTTCTCGGCGTACTTTAACAAAAAAGAAAACATACTTTTTGCACATGCATTGCATAAAATAAAGTAAGGTAGCTAAAGTAATAATTTTGATAAAACCACAGGCCTATAATAGTTATTTATGCAACCAGTGCAAAAAGTGTAGGTTTATTGCACACGGCATAGAAGTTATTCACCGAAACTTAGTCGAGGTGAATAATATGCCATGTGCAATAAACACACTTTTTGCACATGTTACATACACTATTTTTTCTACGATGATTTCTTTATTTAACAAAAAAAGTTTAAAATCGCTCTCTATTACCTCTCCTTTGTGTGAAAAAGTTGTAATTAAAATTAGACAATGGATCATAGATACTTGACTTCAACATAATAAAATTATGGCGCCCTGTCAACGTGAATTCTATTTCGATAGGGATAGGGTATGGAGGACTTGAGGTAGGAGGCCGATCGCAATGCATTGGATTCGGTCCCAAATTAGCATCGGTAATTCAGCTTTACGAGTCGTCGTAAGATGGCGCTCGTGTTCGAAGTGGGCTATCAAATAAATGGTTTCCTATGGACGCGATAACTATTTTTATTTAAATTAGTTCTTTAAGGAACAAATAAGGAATTTTATATAAATTTACACTTACTTTGTTATACTTATTAGTAAACTCGGCCTGTATAAAGTTCCAACTATGCTTGGTTTTTAAAATACAGGGTACTAAACATTCCAGCTATACCTTTGGAGCTAGAAAGAGACTTATATGGCTGCGTTTCCTCTCTGAAAAAGATCCTGTCTTACACCCCGACACAAAGCAAACTCTACTTTTATAAACTGTACCATTATTCGTTATAAATATGGAAATCACGTTATTTGTCTCGTCTTGTGTTCAAACGTTATTTGTTATTTCGATACTTCAAAAATAAAATGTCAATTTGTCAAAAGTAAAAGTAAAAAACGAAGAAGAAGAAGAAGAAGACGACACCAGCCCACTTGCGACGCGAGAGCATCTATCGGCCAATAGCGAACTAACCAAAAAACCGGGACAGAATTTGAAAATGCTGTCATTGTCGATCGGCCTCCTACCCTCTAGTTCTCCATAGGATTGGGTATCGACCTTAGACGAGGTAAAGGAGGGGACGCGCATCATAAACAGCGATTGTGACCAGAATTTACTGTTTGGCACCAAGAAAATGACAGTTTGCAAAAATATATTATTACCTGTGAAGCTTATTCCTGGCTCCTTTCGATAGCTACGACTTTTGCACCCGTAAGATGAACAAACTACCATTTTATTCAACGATAAATACTACTACCCTAATAACACAAGTAGGTTCCCTGAACATTCGATATTTAAACATACAGAACATTCCTGGAATGAACCCCAATGTTCTAAAACATTCGTGGAACATACCAGGAAAGTGACGTGTCATCATTTTGAATATTCTGTGAACATGCCAACAGAATATTCTCCGAATATTTGATAGGACATTCAGGGATTATTACTGCATTCAATTACCTTTTGTTTCATTCACTTTGCAATCAAAAACACAAAAACCCGCTTGGTGACAATAGGATGTTTGGCACCTGAATAATCGAATTTTTGGTCACACTTTGCTTCTGTCGCGGTAGATGCGCATGCCGCCTCCCCTCCTTTATCTCGTCTAAGGTATCGACGGTATGCAACACACAATACACATACTATAAACAAATTGTTCGTTTCCTAGGCTATTACCTTTATTGCACTAGGGCAAAAAGTTATTTATTGCATAGTATGCAATAAAGACCTACTTTTGTCATTTGAAATTCATACACAAAATGACATTTTTTTAACGATCGTAGAAAAAAAAAGTAGAATGCTTATCCTCCATAAGGCATTTGTATTTAAAATAGCATCTTATGGAGAGGCTCTGACACAACCAGCTTGAAAGAATAAGGCATGAAACAGAAACATCGACAACACTGCTTGAAGATCGATGTATCATGACTATCATGTGCCTTTTTGAGGTTAGACAATTAGCCATGCTTTAGTATGTAATTTACGCGTGAAGTAGGTGTTAACCTTGCGGTTTTTCGTATTCATTTGTATTTTTATCCGGTTTTCGATTGATATCTAATAGAAAATTTAAGTGACATGATTGCTAAGAACCTCTACAAAACATTAGTGAATATTTTTGGTGTGGGTTTGCTGTAATAGCATTAATAAAGAGAGAAATAAATCGAACAGACTGGCCGGCCAGGGCGATTTGTTTACGGGTGTTATAATGGCGGCAGAATTTTATTTATTTTAATTTAAAAGTTGTGTTTTTTGTATTCTAGTTAGCTCTTTGGGATAAACTTTATTGTTTTGTAGCTACAGTTAATTTATTAAATATTGAAGTGTTCATTTAGCTTGAAGGTATATGTGAATTAAATTAAAAATATCACTAGTAGAGATACCTCGTAAGTAGGTAGGATAGGTACCTAGGTACTTAAGTAAGTACTATTTTTATCTTTTAGTTTGCTTATTTATCAACATGGCAAGCCCCTGCTGTATTTCAAGGTGTAACTCTAACTATAAAAGTGTTTTAAAAGCAGGTGAAGAGAGTGTATCAGTTTTTCCCTTCCCAAAAGAAGAAAATTTTTAATTCTATGGCTATAATCCAGTCCAAGAGCTAATTGGTCGCCCACACAGTATTCTGTAGTTTGTCCCCAGTGACATTATTCGTGAGGATATTTATTTTATCTTTTGCCTGATGGCACCACAAAAAAAATTCCAACTAAAGTGAGACTAAATTTAACAGCTGTTCCGTGCTTTTATCCCAATTTGCCTGCTTACTTGTCAAAAACTGTTCTCATTCCTAGAAAAGGTCCAGCGGAGAGAAACGAGGAACAAGAGCGTACCTCTTATCTTAATCAAGCTTTCGAGCAATCAGATTTTATAAAAAGTTTTGACAATCTCAGTAATTATTCACAAAAATATAATACTTCTGAATTTTGGGAAGTAAAAATTGTGAAAAAGTGACCCAGAAATATATTTTTAATAGTTTAGATTTGATCAATGACTGTATAAATATTGTTACTCAGGTTTCAGTGGACATTGATATGAAGGTAAAGGTTTTTTTTAAAAGATAGTGAGTTGGCTTACAATGATTTAAAATGGATTTTACCCTTTAAAATTAAACTAAGCAATATTACTATTATTTAATAATTAGGTAAATTTTTATAAATTTATGAACTTACTTATTTAAAGTACATATTTACCTTTAAGTAGGTATTTAATTAGACACTCCGTTATTGGCTTTTATTCAAATAGATAAATTTTATTATTTTTTTAAAGTAAAATTTACCATTGGTATTAGAGGAATTAGTTGGTTAGTAGGCATAAGTGTACAATAATACCCTGTTTACCCCTCGATAGATGATTAAGTTTATATTTTTGTATTAATTAAAAGCACATGGTATGTAACTAAAATATTAATTTAATTTAAGTAAATAAATAAATTAACATATGAAACTTTTCAATCGAGTTTCGTATCTAACACCTTTTAACTTTTTCGTAAACTTTTGCGTGACTACAGTCTCTTAAAACAGTCCCCGCGAATTTGCCTGCCCTCTTTCTGTACAATTTTGACATAATTTCATCACGGTGAAGCTATAAAATAAACTCTGTGCAGTTTTTCAAGAGCCACTTCAGTCCTGCACGCACAAGGGTGTGAAATTATACATCAAATTTCAGGCCGGGTTTCAGTTAACAAAGAAGCGGCATTGATTTTTTTAAATAAGAAAAACAGGATCTTTTCTCTGATGAGAACACAAGGGGAAGTGAAAACCATAATTATTCTTTTCAGACAAGGTATTATGACTCCTCAGATTAAATCTCGTTAAAGCGTTTGTGTTTTGTGTTGAACATTTGAAAATTATGGCCAACAGTTTGTTGGTATAAGTTATCAAAGGGAAAATTACAGAAAACAATTTGTAAATGTAAACTTTAAACAAATGTAATTTAACTTATTATACAATTTATTATATTAATAATGCCGAACGAACTATGACTACAATTTATTCGTGTTTGTTAAATATTATAAATTAAAAAGGTTTTTATAGGTACAGGGTCATCCAACCAGGACCGAATAGTGGCCCATTTTTTGAGTTTCCCTGTATTTTTATTAAAACCAATTTAACCATCTTGTTTATGTTTTTGCATAGAATCTAAAATTGCTTTTTAAAAAGCGAATTGGCTTGAAAAATATTGTGGCTTAAAGTTGTTGTTTTTACAATGGAATACCTCGTATATTTTTTATTTCTATAAAATGTCTTTCTTTTCTGATTCCACAAATGTATAAAAAAATTTGCCTGCGGCGCTATTTTTTTTTTGCGTTTTATTCAGAACGAATTCTCTGGAAGGTAAAAATCACACAAATTAACCCCCTCCTAAATGCACCTGTTTTGTTTTGTATTTTTCCCATTGGAAAACCAAACACCATGATTTAAAAAAGGGCGTGGCACCCAAAACATTTTCGCCTGCGGCGCTATTTTTTTTAGCGCCTTTGGCGCTTTTCCCCCCCCTGGGCAAAATCCTAGATCCGCGCCTGCAAACTCCATATTTTAACAATTAAATACCATAATCGTAACTGCATTCATGCTTTTTCTGGCTTAAATTGCATTCAATCCATTTTCCTAAAATTATTGATAATTATCAATGCACTTGTTATCTTAACATAGTATAAAACAAAGTCGCTGTCGCCCGTCTGTCCCCTTATGTGCGTAAATTTTTAATACTATGCAACGGATTTTGAAGCGGTATTTTTTTAGTAGATAGAGTGATTCAAGGGGAAGGTTTTTATTTATAACTAGCGACCCGCCCGGCTTCGCACGGGAGCAATTTCAGAAAGTGGCATGCCGGGTACTAATATATCGGGTTTGTTCGGGTTTGTATTTATACCAGCGGGTTGCAACGCATGCCGGGTACACGCTAGTATTATATATGATAATAAAATAATACAAATTATAACTGCAATTTATAAAAATAAAAATAATTAATAATTTAAATAGATCCCATTATTTTCAAACCAGGGCCCATTATTGCTCCTTTTTAGTTGGTTGAGACCGATCTACTTCACCTCCTAGACTAGAAAACTATATGCTTGTGGAATCAGGAACAAAAGACATTTTAAAAAAATATACAGGGTGTTCCATTAGAAAAACAACAACTTTAGGTCACAGTTTTATTACAATTAGATTTTACGGGAAAACATAAACCAGACGGCTATATTGGTTTTAATAAAAATACATGGAAGCAAAAATAAAAAGCCACTGTTAAGTCCTGGTTGGATGACCTACCTCCTCCTAGCAATAGATAAATTAAAATTCCTAAAATAAAAAATAACAGCTCACAATAATTTTTTTTTGGTTTATTTCTTCTAGGTTATAGGTAGTCCATATTATGATATATTTCTCTTAACATACATTTTATGTTTAAAGGTATTAATATGTTTTAAAGGTATCTAAAATCGACTCTAGATGTCGCTATGCGCTGCAACCTCTCAATTATTTACGTTCTTTACTGCTGATAAGTGGTACACACTTTTTTTTAATTTCTTTCGTCGCATAGTTGATCCTTGCCTTTGATTACCAATGATAAGCCATATACAGGGTGTCCGGAAACTTCGTTCGTATACTTTAAGGGGATATTCTACATATGAAAATATGAAAAAAAGTTCATATGGATGTAGGTCCTTAAATGACTTATAACGAAGCTATGGCCGTCCAAAGGTAACCTCTAAAGATTAGTACCGGTGGGCTTTTTGGCACACAAACGAATATTAACAATTGCTAATTTATGATATTGAGAGTTATTATGAAATTTAGTCAGGGACGTTCTTACGGGGGGGGGGGGGGGTGGCTTAGTTTATTTATTCCTAATTTTTTTACACGACGCATTTAAAAAATTTTACCCAAAAATCATAATTCCAGTGATTTTTCTACACAAAAAAGGTATTCTTAAAAAAAATTATTGGGCCAATGATTTAGGAGAAAAATCGATTTATTTAAATCATTGCATAAACTATTATCGAATTGTGTATAAACTAAAACATCAAAGTAGTCTTATGGCAAATACAAATTTGAAGTAAAAAAAACATCAAGAAGCCCATGGTTAGCGTTAAAATAAATTGACAATGACAATAATTAAGTCAAAACGTTGTTTTATTGTCATTTTTAAACAAAATAAATTAAGAGTTGTTGGGTTAACAAGAATAATCTCAAAAAAGTAGAAAAGTTACAACAAATGTTGAAAATGGTTTCCATTCATATCAATACAACCAACTAAACGATTTCTCATTGATGTTAGTACTCTTGCAAAAACTCCTTCCTTATTACGAATTTCCTCGCAATAAATAAATAACACGTTGTTCCAATTGTTGTACATTTTCAACAGGTACTGAATATACCAGAGACTTCAGATATCCCCAAAGAAAGTAATCCAATGGATTGAGATCAGGTGAACAGGGAGTCCAGGCAATGGGCCCACCTCGGCCTATCCATCGATCTGGATATGTTTGATTTAAATGATCTCGAACCAATCTACTAAAATGAGGTGGAGCCCCATCGTGCATAAAATAGTTTGTAACATTTGTTGTAACTTTTCTACTTTTTTCAGATTATTCTTGTTAAACCAACAACTCTTAATTTATTTTGTTTTAAAATGACAATAAAACAACGTTTTGACTTAATTATTGTCATTGTCAATTTATTTTAACGCTAACCATGGACTTCTTTTACTTTAAATTTGTATTTGCCATAAGACTACTTTGATGTTTTAGTTTAAACACAATTCGATAATAGTTTATGCAATGATTTAAATAAATCGATTTTTCTCCTAAATCATTGGTCCAATAATTTTTTTTAAGAATACCTTTTTTGTGTGGGGTGGGTGAAAAAATAAATATTTTGAATCAAAAAAATTACAGTGTGTTTGGGACATAAAAAAATAAGTTTTCACCAAATTTCGTGTAAAAAAAAATTTTTTGTAAAAGATAAAAATAAAAAACCAAAAACTTGGTTATTTGAATTTTTCACATAAATTTAGAGGTTATGTGAAAAAAGTGCAAAGGTTGTAGATCTTTTTATTACCTACAACTTTGCCATTTAACGTTTTTCCATAGGACTTGTAGTTTTGCCGAAAATCGAGATAAATCGTTTTCTACCCTTAAAAACTCACCCCCTTCCACTTCCCGACCTCGGATCGCCCGTAAATTAATTTTCCTTTCATTTTTGTTATATTCTCTTCCTTTGCCAATGGGTTTCATCCACCTATTATTTTTTTTAACTTTTTACCATTTTTAAAGGCTTCAGCCCTGGTCTATAATTTTAACCGCCCGGCTACGGGATTCGAATCGGCGACAGGTCTAGCATTGGTTTATAATGTAAGCATTTTCACTGCGATTCTCGTTCAGTAGCCTCTTGCTAGCTCCGTATAAAGGGTCGTTTCTGTACGAATAAAGAATTCAATATGGATGTTTTAAAAATCGTTTCTTGCTGTATTACGTTCGATGATTATTGGATAAATCCACATTCTACGTTTCCTATAAGTTTTTCTTTTTTTACACACCATCTGATAATAATATAGTAATATAATAGCATTCATTTTAACACTGGATAGAAGAGTGCGGCCCTGGAATTAATCGCCTCTCCACAAAATTTCCGAAACCGCGAAACATTAGAAAAGTATGCATTTTGAATATCGTTAGAATTCATGTGAGATTCTGAATCCCAGGTACTGAATCACGCATTCAGAATCTCAGTATAAAAGGAGCCTAATAGACTGGCTTAAGTAATAGAAAAACAGGGATATAATAATATGATCAAATATTAGATTTTATTTATTCTTGTTAAACCTTTTTTGTTTCTATTGTAATTTTTATAAAACTGTTTAAGATATATTATAAAATAAAAAAAATTAATGTTATTTTATTGAACTAACGCCCACGGCCAATGCATTGCATTTTTATTAATCTTTAACATGCGATAAGCCGGTTTTACGCAAATATGGTTAAGGTTTCCTCTCTTTCTAATTAGTGTACGCTTTTTTATTAATACAACTGTACTTTTCGACGTAAATTGGAAGTACATTGGACGTCCAATTTTACGTCATTCGTTATTTAAATGGATGTTACATATTATGTCCAGTGGACGTACGAAGATATTGTTGTAAAGTACGTTAATGGGACCTACTTTTGTATTTTTTTTTTTAATTTTGTGAGTCTTTTGTTAGATAAGAGAACGAGAGACTGCAAAAAACAATATACTTAACAGAACAATAAAAACAGATTTTGACACAAATATCCTCTTGAACTTTGCGTGTTGTAAAATTTTTATTTCAAGTACTTCAAGAAAATTTTATTTTCACAAACTCGCAAAATATTTTAAGTATTGCCGAGGGAAACCTCTGTCAGCAATCATTAAATTTACTGCTGATTTTTATAACTCAATGTTACCAAGGAAATATTTTAAGAAATTTTAGTTATTACAATATAATTTAAACAAGAGACAAGTTATTACTGAAATTTAAATGCAAAATATTTCCTCAGAAATAAAAATTCGTTAATTATTTTTTATTTTATAAGAAAAACTTATCTTTCTTCAAAAAATTTATTACTTATTCTAAAACGTTCATTGCTCAAAATATTGAAACAATATACACTCATGGACAAAATTATCGAATATTTTTAATTTTTCATAATTTCTTTTTGAAAAAATAAATTCTGATGAATCAAGTCATTTAAATACTATCATTTACGAGAAACTGTTTACTTTAAAATATTTTAGTGAACAATCTTAAGTTTTTATTAGAAGGAATCCGTGAAAAAAAAAATTAATGCTAAACGTTATGAAAATTAAGGATATTTACATCATATTTAAATACTAATTGGAGGACAATTACAAGTCTTTTGATTAAAATTAGAGCACAGTTAGTAACGAGTATTTCCCCCTCGAGCTCTAATTACTGCTTCCATTCTTCTCGGCATGCTGCTAAGAAGGTTCTGGATATATTCTTGAGGAATTGCATTCCACTCTTCTTGTGCAGCAATCCGAAGCTGGTCTATTGTACTTGGAACGGGATTTCTTCGTCGTATGCTGCGTTTAAGATAGTCCCATGTATGTTCTATTGGATTTAAGTCGGGGCTATATGGTGGCCAATCTAATCTTTGAATTTGGACCGCATCAAGGTAATTAGTCACTATGTTAGCTGCATGTGCCGAGCATTATCGTGCATTAATATAAATCCTTCTTACCCAATATGGCCGAAATAAGTCAAGACATGATCTTGCAGAATGTTTTCAATATACAAGTCACTTGTCATTCGTCCAATCACTTCCACGAGTTCGGTGCGTCCCTCCCAAGAAATACCGCCCCAGAGCATTATACAGCCACCGCCAAAACTAACGGTCTCCATAAGATTGCAAGCAGCATACCGTTCTCCAACTCTTCTGTAGACGTGGTTTGGTCCATCTGGCTTCCATAACTGAATTCTAGTCTCATCCGTAAAGAGAACATTTTTCCAATTCTCGATATCCCACTGAATATGTCTTCTAGCAAATTCTAATCGTCGGGCTTTGTGATTTTGGAGAAGACGTGGAACTTTGGCAGGCCGTCTTGGCTTTAAACCTGCTTGTTTTAATCTTCGCCTAACTGTTTTTGAACTTACATTAACTTGTCTTACATTTAGTAAGTCATTTTTGAGATGCGTCGATGTCAATGTGCGATTTCGTGTAGAATTAAGTCTCAAAAATCGATCATCAATTGCTGTTGTACACCTCTTGCGCCCTTGACCAGGTTTACGTACGAAAGTTCCAGTCTCTTCATACCTTTTTAAAATATTCGATACTGTAGATTGACCTCTCCTGAGACGTTGTGCGATATCCTTTTGTTTATATCCTTCGTTATATAGAGTTACAATTTGCACCGCTTCAACTTCATTGCAGTGTGTAACTGGTGGCATACTGATGTTTTTAATAGCAACAAACACAAACACTATTTGCTATTACTTAGTTAATTACACCACAGTAACATAATTCCAAGCTTAATTCACTATAATTCATAAAATATGTAATTAATTGTTTTTGATAAAATGCACAAGAGACAGTAATATGCGCCATTAATGTTAATTAAACGTCAAAATATGTTAAAACAAGTGAGTAATCAGCCTACTAGATAACTAATACCAGCACATGTAAGTTTACGGCGATTATTTAAATTTATTTTGAAATAATAATGATTACAAAAAATATTCGATAATTTTGTCCATGAGTGTAGATATGGGGTTTAAAAAAACAAGATCACGTGGGATTAAGTTTAATAGCTTTAACTAAAATAAGGGATGGGAACAGATAATTGTAACTTGCATATTAATATTATACAAATATATAGTAGGATATAGTATATAAGTATAGGTAATATACATGGTATACATGGTTATGATAAAGAAGCAGATCAGTCTTTTATATACAATGTTGCACATATTATTAAAATTTCGCTCAAACAATGCATTTTTTTAGAAAAAATATACTATACAGGGTGGATAATAAAAACGTTACGTGCGTTAATTTTTTTTAATGAAACATATTGTATGATTTTACCTCCTTACATTTTAGAATAAATTATACTTAGATATTTTTCATAAATCATGCCCTATACCTATCTTCAAGCGTTAACAAAATATTGAAACGCCCCAGACCCGGGGCTATTTTTCGCGTAAAAATTTTCATAAAATTTCTTAAGGGTAAAATAGAATAACTAATTTTTTTGGTATTAATAATATGTGCAGAGGAACCCTCGTTTTAAAACAGCTTAAAAGCCACAAAATGTGTAAAAATTTTACCCTCTTGTCGACAAGGCGGTTCTTAGCAGGTCAAATTCGGGATCTCGTAAACGGTTAGAGATACGGTGAAGGTTAAATTGGGGCAAAGTTGCGCAATTTGCCAAAAGACGAAACGTCAGAATCAATATCTGATAACAACATATTATAGAAAATAAAAAGTGACAAAAAAAATGTCAAATTATTTTTTCGCCATCTTTGTAAATAAAGTCAGCAAAAGATAAAATATGGATAGAGAATTTTCGGTTTTTTCCGAATATCTTCGGTAGCACTAGGAATTTTCCAAATTTTTTCACGGCATGTCAATCATCGCCAAATGGCTCAACTTTGCCTGAATTTGACCTCTCCTGTATATCTAACCGCTTACGAGATTTCAATGGTGAGTGTCGTATTTGTAACACCGTGTATATGAGTTACCACAACATACATTTTATGTTTAAAGGTATTAATATGTTTTAAAGGTATTGTGTACTTATAATGCAAGTGCGAGGTGCATGACTGCAAACCTAAATTTGTGTTCCGTGATATAACTGTTAGTTGTGTAGATGTGTCCTTACATTTTCACGTTTATGTTTATTTTCACATTAACCATACACTTGTACACTTGATTCTCTATTATTATTATTATTATTATTATTATTATTATTATTATTATTATTATTATTATTATTATTATTATTATTATTATTATTATTATTATTATTATTATTATTATTATTATTATTATTATTATTATTATTATTATTATTATTATTATTATTATTATTATTATTATTATTATTATTATTATTATTATAAATAAAAACTATTTTTTTTTATTTCTACGTGGTTGTAAAAATAAATGTTTTCATTTAAAAAACATTGTCGTCAATTTTTGTGTTTTATTAAGCCTTATCCCAACTGATATGTTTCTTAAGGACTTCTATGCCATCTTATTTTTATTATGATCCCCTGGTGATATTCTGGGTCAAAATACCTATGGATTAAAAAGTATTATACAGGGTGTTCATTTAAAAACTTCCCACCATGGATTTTCCTGCTTTAAAATGAAAATGTGGAAAATCGCTCGGACCCGTCGATTTTTATTGCGAGGTGTACATGTTTTGAGTATATTGTCAATCTTGTTACTTCAAGCCCCTAGGAGGGAGGGGTGGTAAGATCTAAATCTTAAATGGATACCCCTATTTTATATAATTTTTTTGGATTCTGCATAAAATTCTGAACATTTTTTAATAAAAGCATTGTTAGTCTATACTAAACAATTTCCGAGATATTGACTCTTGAAAAATGAGATTTTTGAACTTTGCCAGCGTCTAGCTTTCTAACTGTACGTGTTAGAGCAAAACGGCTTACATGTCCCTATCTTCGATTTTTATTATCTTTCCAATAGTGTCAACTTCCGGTTAAACCGGAAGTACTATATTTCTTACAACCGGTTTAACCGGAAGTTGACACTATTGGAAAGATAATAAAAATCGAAGATAGGGACATGTAAGCCGTTTTGCTCTAAGGCGTATTGTTAGAAAGCTAGACGCTGTCAAAGTTCAAAAATCTAATTTTTCAAGAGTCAATATCTCGGAAACTGTTTAGTATAGACTAATAATGCTTTTATTAAAAAATGTTCAGACTTTTATGCAGAATCCAAAAAAATTAAATAAAATAGGGGTATCCATTTAAGATTTAGATCTTACCCCCCCCCCCCCCCCCCTCCCTCCTAGGGGCTTGAAGTAACAATAATAATAATAATAATAATAATATGTTTATTTTCAAAGTATTACAAATTATAACAAATTTACAACATAGAATAAAGAAAATATGAGAATGAAAATAAACAGATCACATTTGAAGTGGCATTTTCCACATTTTCATTTTAAAGCAGGAAAATCCGTTGTGGGAAGTTTTCAAATGAACACCCTGTATATAAAATAAGGCCATCAACTGGTCATATTAATTTTTCCTTTTATTTTTTAAAACTAGGTACCTATACTTAGGTATCTGGCTCAAAACGTCACTGTCACTACAGAGATTTAATTTGGCTAAAGAAAAGTAAAGAAATCTAATAGAAAATTAAATAAAAGGGCGAATACGTCACTGAGGGCTAATCTTAAAAAACGGAGCTCAGAAAAAAGTAATTTAGTAGTAGCTAAATAGATTACAAATGATAAAAAAAAAATTTTATACCTGGCAGACAATTTTTGGGATTCAAAAGCAATACTTTTGCAACTACATGACCTTAATTAATCACAAAATCATATTTTTTTTATAAATAAAAGATATTTTTTACCACTGCATCATATATTTTTACGGCAATAGAGTTGTCTTTCAGCAGCAAAAAAATAATATTAAAAAACGACCATATTGAGGTCAAAAAAATTAACCTAGTAGCTACAACGAAGTTGTTTTATGGCGCCAATTTGATGAACATTGTTTGTTACTATCTACTAATGGATTCCTAGCTACGGCTAACAGAGTTTTCTCTTTGTGTAATTAATAATTAATTAAATCATAATTGTCAATATTATAAGTTGCACTGTCTTGTATGAAAATGTGTTTTAGTCAAGTTTCTTCAGTTCTTGAAATGTGTATCATCGATTTTAACTCAAATAGAACAACATCTCGTCTAATGAGAACATAAGGGCGAATAAGTGCCATAATATTCCTTTAAGACACGGCATGTTGACGTTTTAGATTAAATCTTGTTTAATGCTCGAACGCTTATGAGAGAATTAATATAATTAACATTTAATTTTATGAGTGGTTAGCATTCGGTTTCTTAGTGGTTAAAAATACGAACTTTAAAACAACATAAACAAACGACATAGTAATAAAGAAATTTCTCGTCGCGTTGGGATTAGAGTCATAAACAAAATTTTTGACGTAGTTTCAAAAAAAAAAGTCTAGTGGATTAGGATCGGGCGATCTGGGGGGCCAATCCGCCTACGTATCCACCGCCCCGGAAAAATTGTATTTAAGTACTCCCTTACATAAACAGCATAATGCGGAAGGGATCATCCTATTGAAACCATAACGTTAACTTTGTTAAATAAGGTCATCATCTGGATCATTTTGAAGGAAATTTAGATCTTGGATCTTTCACCAGTAAGGCTCTCTTCTAATCACAGAAAAATGGGCCGATTACCCTATTTTCCACAATGCCCATCCAGATATTATTCTTTTCATTCCAGTGGGTGTGGTTTGATATGATGGATCATTGAGAATTTTCCTGTGCCCAGTAGGTATCTGTAGTTTTGTCTGTTAACGTTAAAGAAAAGGCAGCTTCATTCGAAAACAAATTATTTGAACAATATGTCTAGTCTGACAATCTGACTAGTTCTGTTATCTGGTAGCTCAATCATTATGTCACAGACTTACTCTCACCTATCAGAATCATCGTCAACAATTCTTGCACAATTACCGGTTTGTAGTAATGACTTCTTAACCTTAACCTAAAAACAACTCTATTGCCCTAAAAAATATATGATGCAGTGGTAAAAAATATCTTTTATTTATAAAAAATATAATTTTGTGACAGTTACCAGTTAAGTACAAGTACATAGTTTTAAAAAATAAAAAAAAATTAATGTGGCCGATGGCCTTATTTTATGTCATGGATGAAAGTGTTAACTACCTGTATACCCATAAATGTAAAGAAATATTCAATTTTATTCTTATTAGCGTCAATATTTTATGAATGAATGTGTTATGTACCTTATATTATCCAAAATGTAATATATGAATGTGTTAAGGGCACATAGCGCTTTCATTCATTTCAGGTATGGCAAAACAGTGGTACTTAACACATTTATTCGTTTTAAGTAACAACAGCGTAGTGTGCATGACACATTCATCCAGTTCGATTCATACATACTCTTAAAGTGTCAAGTAATTTTTGTGGGAAACATGTTATCCATTTAACTCCTGAGCAGTATCGAAATATAATAAAAAGTGGGATAACTAAAAATTCAGTTGTAACTGATATGCAAAATTATTTTATGAATGTTGAAAGCCTTAACACTAAATTAGGATTGGTAAATAAGAAAAAGAATACATTAAATAAAAAGGTACAGTTTCGAGATGGAATTAAGTGGATTCGAGTGGAGGAATTTGGTAGCTACCTTTACAACGAAAATTACGATGAAAACACACCATTTAAGAAGGTGTGCATAGTAAAAAATCCAAATGGAATGGCTCCCAATAACGTTGAGCTTGAACAACAGGTTGATAAAATAGGAAGTGTTTCCAAGGAAAAAATTCAGAATCTTCAAACTCATATACCATTTGTTGCTACTGAACATCGATGGTTTTATGAAAAGATATTTACAAAATTTGCAAATGATGAACCAAATGGTCAACGCACAAAATAAATTTTTGTTATATTAGGAATGTTTATATGTATTTTTTTATGTAGCCCTTTAATACATTATTTCACATGACACGCCTTTTTTATTATGTTTGAGTGAATATTAAAATAAATAAAGGTGTTATGTATACAAAACTTGAATTTTTTACTGATTTAAAAAAAAAACATTAGAAACTATACTGTCATTAAACTTTCATTAGAACTCTAATTCGTATAATACCAAATGAATTTAACTTTTTGTATTTAACAAAAAATGCTAACAAATTAACTTTAATTCCACTTTACTTAAAATAAACATTTTGTTACAAAACACCTTCATCCACTTGCCCCTTCAACTGATAAAATTTGATATGCGAGTTCATCATACCAGGATCCTCAAAAAATTCTAATACAACGTTGATGTAAAATGAACAAGGAAGGCAATATTTGAGGGTAGCAGAATTTCCATGGAATTTCTCATGGACAGTCTGGCGGTGAACTACCCAGTATAGATATATTGAACAAAAATCTCGGTTCAAAAATTTAAATATATAAAACCTTTTGTATTCTAATTTTTAAATCAAACTAAACTGCTTACTATCAAAACCTTCATTTTAATACCGCTAAGTAACCAGCTCCGCTACGTCCTACTTAGAATATTAAAATCAGTTAAACGTAAAACAGACCCTTTTGTAATCTAAAAACCGAATTTTATTAATGGAACTAGAATGTTAATCCCGCCTGTTTCTGTATTCGGTGCAGTCAGCAAAAGGGAATAAAAAGTTTCCAATATTAAAAGGATTCGTTTGAACACAATATAAAATATTGAATATGTGATTTCTGTTGAAATGGATTAAAAGTTTTATGGCGTAACATAAGTACGATTTAAAATGTAAAAAGGAATAATGTGATTACATATTGACATTGACCTACAAGCTACAGATTATTAAATTTTTTTTTGTAAAATTACCAACATATCTAGGTGAATTTAACAACTGGCTGTGATGTAATTGCTTTTTATCTATGACTCACACGAAAATTCTGCCGTGCTAAGACAAAAGATCGTAACTGACAAAATTTGTGATTTTCAGATTTTGGTATATTTGGAATGTACAGTTACGGCCATTAAATCTTGGGCAGCAAATCTGTCAGATTTTGACTTTTTACTAATTTTTGGTAAATTGCTCTTTTACCTTAATTTACATTTAATCATTAGTAATTATCAAGAGGTATCAGAACTTTTTTTTATTATTTCGAAAAATTAACAAACTATAAAACTATAACAAATTTAATCGGTACCTATTTACAATACATCATATTATTATAATTAATCAAATTTTAATATTTTAGCGCGGCTCACCCTTTGTCCAAGACAGAGTTTATCTTTCTAGGCATTGAAGTTACCAAAGCCCTTGCGATGTCCCGATTTAACTCATTCCAAGCTTGTGCAATTTTATTTTTTAATTCGTTTAAACTTTGTGGCCTACAATTATTCTCACCATTAATTTTTTTGACTAAAACACCCCAAACATTTTCCATTACATTTAAATTCGGACTGCGTGAGGGCCATGGTAAAATGATAATTTGTTCCTGATCCATCCATTCCCTTACTTGTCGGACCGTGTAAATGGAACAATTATCTTGCTGATAAATAAAATCCCTTCCTGGAAATCGTTCTAATACAGAAGGTAACATGGTATTTTGTAAAATATTCATGTATACCTCTGTATTAAATCGCCCTTCAATAAAGTGACACACAACAAATCCTTAAGCACTCATCCATGCCCAGACGTTTACAGAAAATCGACCACTATTTCGATCCTTTTGGGTAAATCTTTCATCGAATCGAGGAATCGAGTTCTTGGAGGCCTACATACTCTTAGTCTTCCGTTGTAGCAAGACTGAAACACTTTCTCGTGTGTAAATATTACCTTTTCCCAGAAAACTAGAGGTTCCAAGTAATACTGTAACGAAAAACCGACCCGTTGTTCCTTATTTTCGGTAGTTAAAAATGGCTTTTTAGCTGCTGGATGACAGCGTAATTCCGAGATTTCTCTAACCCTTCGTTGAGCTGTTCTCACCGATCCCGGGAAGTTTATTTCTATTTTAGCCCTTAGAATGGATTTAAAAAGTTGGTCCCTTAATATGTTAACCAAATTGTTATCCTGTTCTTCATTGGATTGTTTGGGACCACCACTTCCAGGTCTTCTTTCCAAGGAATGCGTTTCTTGCCACTTTGTTTTGAAAAAATGAACCGTACTCTTTGGGATGTTGAGCCTTTCTGAAACTCCCCTAATATTATTTTTGCAGTTTTTTCATTTCATTGTTTTATTTCTCACTAAACAATGATATTTTCCTATCTCAACCCATGATAACAATGTTTGTAACATTACATTGTAATTCACACGATATATTCCAGAATATCCTTAAGACAGTACCCAGCAAACATGCCAGGCAGGCAAAACGCTTTTAATGTATTGGCATTGCCCTCCTTGTTCATTGGCACAGTATTGGCAGCCGTTACCGCAAATGTATCTTTTTGACCCGCTGGCCGTCAGTAGGCCGCCAGGCACTTTGCCTTGCTGGGCAAATCAAGGCAAATTATTATTTAGCCTTTACATGTTAAATGGTAAAAATAAAGCACCAGCGTTTCTGTACATAATATGTATTCAAAAATATTTACATATGCAATACCTGTTAAATTACATCTTTTATGTGTAGGTAAAATAGTGATATTCAATGTATAAAGGAATAAAATTGCGGCTTATTATTTCTTCCCGATCAATTTATTACCAAGGCAAAGTCGTGTCCATTTAACTTGGTCATAACCCTCCTAGTTGTGTCTGTGGAGTCTTCGCCCCCATGAAGTTTCAGAACATTTACCTGAAAAAAAAAATCATAGAATTATTATTTTAAGCTTCACGGCCATACCATTTTTTTGTGGATTTACTGGTAGTTTTAAACATGTTTTGTGTATTATTTTAAAGGTACCTATATCATATTATAACTGTTTCCAATAAGTATAAAAAAATACTTACTTTGGCGATTTATTATTCCACTCTCACGTATCCGTCATTCTTCTGCAGAAAAAAAGGCAGTAAGCAACTAAAGCACAAAACGGGCTGAATCCCCCGTCGAGAAATGGCGTCTGCGTTTTAACGTGGTTTTAACCATAGGTAAAGCTTTAACTGTCTGTGTTGGTAAAAGACTTTATGATAATATTAATATTATTGTATCTGGTTTTAATTCAAAGTTCGCTTTTTATTTATTGTATAGGTATACCTACTTAGGTTGTAGGAAATTGGAGAGATAAACTTATAATATTATAATGATTAGGAAATTTACCGTGAAATCGGCCGAAACTGAAAACAAGAATACTACAAACAAACTAAAGATATTTCTAACCCCATTCCCATAATCCCGCTTCGCGACCAATCATCTACCAATGCAGATTAACGTGGGACCAATGATATCATCATGTGACACAGTTAAAGCGCGGGATTTATAAATTAAGAAAAAGATCAACATTTTTAGGCCATATTTAGGCTAACAAAATGCATTTACTCATTCTTTGTCGCGATATCGGAAATGGGCATTTACTGGTTGCCTGCTATTAGAAATTCATAGGCGGAAATACACAATGTAAATACATTTAAGACGTTAGAAATAATTTATCATTTAATTTTTAATCCTAGAATAGTTAAACGCATTCACACATGCATTTTCAAAGAAAATGTAATGGGACATTAACGGACTGCCTGATGTTAAATAATATTGGCATTTCTGTAAAAAAAATGTAATTTAAATTCATTGGCAAGTTAAAAAAGTTAGGATTACCTTTTTTGAAATGATGGACCAATGCATATTTTTTATTGAGGAATCATGCATGTTTGCCATTTGTTGCAAATTTAAGAATAATGTATTGGCAACATTTTGCCATCATGAAGCCAACATTGCCAATACGAAATCTTTACCTTGCCTAATAACACTGTTTGCTGGGTATGTCGTAAGTTATTATCATATTTATCCACAATTTTATAACACTAAGAGGATATGTCGTATCTTAATAATCCAAAGTCCAAAAGTAGCAAATGTCAAAAATATATGTCTAGGTATCATTTTTTATTTTTCGTTTAGACCAAAAACATTTTGCAAATAACTGAAATATTCAAAGATTCGAATAGGGAACTTGACAAAAATTTTAAATGGGAAAAAAATTCTATAAATCATAAGTATATATTGTCATAAAACATATGGCAGCAAAAAAAAACAACATATTTCGTCCCAAAAGACCGCTAGCAAGATTTAAAAATGCCCCAAAATTCAAATTAACCCTAGCGGGTAAAAACGGGTGGTGACGTCAAGAAGTATAATTCGTGTGTGACATCCACGAAATAGGTTATAGGTTGGCAATAAATTGAACGACGTTGAGAATTCCACCTTAAAACAATAATACAATAACAATAACGCACGGCAATCCAAATGCAAACTCGGTAGCTCGGCCACCGGTCAGGATAACGGATGACGGAAAAGTCATACTTCCTGACGTCATCGGGCTGGCGCGCTTAAAAGGTGGTTTGAAATGCTTTTGACACGCGCGAAACTTTAAAAAAATTTTACCAAGTTATTACTGATTTTTAAGGAGTAATAATTGGGGAATATTTTTTTTAGGCCAAACTAAATCATATTATTGAAAAAAGAAAAATTGGAAAGTTCCCTATTGTTAATGATAAAACGAAAATATCTCAGAATTTTATTTTTATCAGTTCCGACCTTTTGTCTTAGCACGGTCGAATTGCGCATTACATCATTCATTTTGGCTTATTTGAGTTACGTAATAAGAGTCATCACAACAGTAGTGATGCATTGAAAGCTGGATAACTTAAAAACATTTATTTACAACAATTACAACACCTACAAGATACATTTACTTAAAATCTGGCCACAAACTCATTATTTGTACACAAAATTCGTCCGATTTTTTCTTTAAAAATCCTTAAAGTAGAAGTGGTGGCCCTCAGCATAGAATAAAAAGCCCAAAGAGTTTTCTCGGGATTTAGACGGCAACCGCAAAGATACCACATTGGCCGTAATTTCTGAAATAACGCCATCCATCTCGATTTCTTCTGCTTTTCTCCATAAAAAAGCACAAAAAGCACAAAATGCTTTTTATGGGACTTTTGATCCCAAAACAAAAATGTTAATATTTAATTGTATGTTTACGAGACGAGAAATCTCGCACTTTTTACAAAACTCTCGTCTCGCCTCGCAAATCAAGACAAGATTTTTT
Source organism: Polydrusus pterygomalis (assembly GCA_963969555.1). Lineage (NCBI taxonomy): Eukaryota > Metazoa > Arthropoda > Insecta > Coleoptera > Curculionidae > Polydrusus > Polydrusus pterygomalis. The sequence goes on from OZ018375.1 coordinate 145,220,554, forward strand.
CCACATCTCGCCTCGCGAACATCTCGCAAGATGTTTCTCGTCTCGTCTCGCACAAATCTCGTTATTTTCCGTTCTCGGAATATGACGTCATAAAAAAAATTTCTGCAAAAGCTCCAAGTACATACGGGTTTTTATTATTATCATTACCATGTGAGTATTATAAACGCATCCTTCTGAAACGATTTTCAAAAGTGTTTCTAGAGTTAAAATCTGGGTTTTGAAGGATTTTTGGGGGGGTTGAAGGATCGGTGAAAACATTATTAAGACTTTTTAATAATGAAGCGAGCAAGTAAAGTCGATTCACTCAGTAAACCTGCAAGATGGCCGACATGTCATATGACAAAAGTCATTGAAAATGCAAGAATTTATTTTATTTAGCTGGAATATGACTTTTTTCATATGACATGTCGGCCATCTTGCAGGTTTACTGAGTGAATCGACTCTAGTAATAGACCAGGGTCGATAATTTTTGAAACCAAAAAAAATAATAGTAGGATGAAACCCATTGGAAAAGGAAGAGAATATAACAAAAATGAAAGGAAAAATAAATTACGGGCGATCCGAGGTCCGGAAGTGGGGGATGGTGATTTTCGGCAAAACTACAAGTCCTATGGAAAAACATTAAATGGCAAAGTTGTAAGTAATAAAAAGATCTACAACTTTTGTATTTGCACTTTTTTCACATATCCTCAAAATTTATGTGAAAAATTCAAATAGCCAAGTTTTTGATTTTTTATTTTTATCTTTTACAAAAAAAAATTTTTATACCCGACATTTGGTGAAAACTTACCTTTTTATGTCCCAAATACACTGTAATTTTTTTGATTTAAAATATTTATTTTTTAACCTTATTTTGACTTAATATTGAAAAAGCACTCTAATTTTCAATCAAAAATTCTCACGTCAAAATATCTGCTTTTTTTAAAAAAGTCGGTGGCTTTTTGTTCGTTGAAATCTTTACTTTCTGATGGTGTAAAAAAAAACATTACTATGGTAAATATTCTCAAAAAATGCAAAGAAACGAAAAAAAATCGAATCCGAAATTTTTTTTTATCATTATGTACAATTTTGAGCTATTTATTAAAATTTATACTTTAATTACTCGAAAAACGTAAGATTCCATGTTACATTGATAAACAAAAAAATTACAAATCCATAAAATATAAAGATCGAAAAAAATATGCGAAAATAGTTGTTCTAAATATAATTAAAGGTAGGATTTAAAGGGGATTTCATCACATTTACCATAGTAATGTATATTTTTTTTCCACCATGAGAAAGTAGAGATTTCAACGAACAAAAAGCCCACCGACTTTTTTAAAAAAGCAGATATTTGGACGTGAGAATTTTCGATTGAAAACTAGGATGCTTTTTCGATATTAAGTCAAAATAAGGTTAAAAAATAAATATTTTGAATCAAAAAAATGACAGTGTGTTTGGGACATAAAAAGGTAAGTTTTCACCAAATTTCGTGTATAAAAAAAAATGTTTGTAAAAGATAAAAATAAAAAACCAAAAACTTGGTTATTTGAATTTTTCACATATATTTTGAGGTTATGTGAAAAAAGTGCAAATACAAAAGTTGTAGATCTTTTTATTACCTACAACTTTGCTATTTAACTATTTCCATAGGACTTGTAGTTTTGCCGGAAATCGAGATAAATCGTTTTCTACCCTTAAAAACTCACCCCCTTCCACTTCCCGTCCTCGGATCGCCCGTAATTTATTTTTCCTTTAATTTTTGTTATATTCTCTTCCTTTTCCAATGGGTTTCATTCTACTATTATTATTTCTCACTTTTTACCATTTGCAAAGGCTTCAGCCCTGGTCTATAAATTATTATGCTGATTTTGGGACAATTTAATTCCTTTTTAAATAAGCTATCGGTCGATTAAATTGACTAATTAAAGGGACTAATAAAGAAATAATTCTGTGTGAGGTCACATATTGGTGAAACAACACCGTTAAGTGTGAGGAGAGAAAATTGTAGATGTTATAAAAAATGTATGTCATGTAGACATTCTTTGTTTAAGAGTAGAAGTAATAATAGTTTAAAATCTTGGCTCTCGACATTTCTTAATTAGAAATTAAAGTTTAAAAAGTTTTGAATGTGAACTGGAGCTGACAGTTCTAATAAGACAAGGTAAAAAAAAAATTAACAAAAAATAAAAAAAAATTATAAAGTACTCGTATATCATTAATTTTTAGTGTTTAGGTCTGAGCTTCTTTGTTTTTTTTTAATGTATATTTTACAAAAAATTTTTTTTTTCTGTTACTTTGGCATCAATAAAGTGTTTTTTTTTTCTACCATAATTTTTTTTTTTTTAAATTAGGTATGCCTCCGCCCCCCCCCCCCCCCCCCCCTCAAGAGAAATGTGAAATGACGCCCCTGTCTACGTTCCTTTTTATTTAAGATGTTAAGGGTAAAAACCACCCCATATGCTCTATAATGTTCGCGAACATTTTGAACAGTGCCTTTACAATTGCATGAAGGTTGGAGGTGGACATTTTCAACATTTTTTACTTGATTGATACAAGCGGTAATAAATTTTATTTCTTTTAAATTTTCTTTTCTTTTTAGCCTTATTTCTCAGGAACTATTCACTCGATTTAAACAAGCAAGATCGCGTTTGGAAGGCAATTCAAATTCCTTTAAAATAAGTGATCACGCGACCCCCAATAATATTCTATTAAGATTTTGAGGGTGGCCCGTCGTAGGGATTCCAGCAGAAGGGGTGAAAATAGCAAGGTTCCCGTATTCGAGCGAATTTTGATTTATTTATTAACAAGAAAATAAACCTGGATGGAAAGTTTTCGGTACGCCACCCTGTAATAAAATTTTATCACATTAGAGTGTTCCGATAGGGTATGGATGTTGGCATATTATGATACATACATGATAATAGTAATTGTTAAATGCCGATTGTGGAAACTACAATATAAGCTGCTTTTAGATAACGATGGTATAAACAGAGAGATTCTGAGGTTAATTGGGGAAACATGCAAATGAATACTTACCAAGTTGTTTAATTAACTTTTATTTCGGGTAATAAAAATCTCAGTTTCCGGAAATTTTTTTGCAGTATCAAAGGCTTTAACCTTATACAGTTAAAAACTTATGCAGATTTTTATTTTTTAAATTTGACAGTTGTTGGACTACTAGGCTGTTGAGTTTGCGCAGATCGGCTTTTAACTATTTTACAAGCTCCAGCTTTAGTCCTCCCTTCTTGAAGTCAGAATTTACTAACAAAATCATAAAAATGTGAAAGGTATAGGTTTTATACATACAGGGTGGACGTAAAGTAAGGAATAAATTAATTATCTCGCAAACTACAATTTTTTTAAAAAATCGCTTGGACCCGTCGATTTTGTTTTTGGACCGCGCATATTCTGACATAAAATGTAGATATACAGGGTGTTCCAAATAAGAGTGACAGAAAATATATTTTTTTCTTAAATGTAACTCCTTGTATATTATTGCATGCTCGGATTCTTCGGAAAATTCTAAACATTTTTTATGTAGCATGTGCTATACCTTAGCCCAAGCGTTTTGGAGTTATTCTCATTCAAAACTTGTAGTCAGCATGCGTGAAGCTCAAAAAAAGTCAAGTAGGCTTTGGATTTATGACGCAAGAATCAAAAGAACTAATGTCAATAGTTATTGTTATTGTCAGTTTTATGTGTATTTTCCTAACGTTTTACTAGTTTTCAAAAGACTCATTTCGTTTTTTCATAACTAAATTACATTAAAATGCGGCTTACTGGGAAACAGCGCATAGAGGTTTTGATGATGCTGGGCTACGGTGATAAAGTTAGAAAGCAGCAAGAAGTTTGTGAGTTATTTAATCAAAAATACCCCAATCGTCCGCCAATATCATAATCAACAGTAAGCAAAATTGAATACAAGTTTAGGCAATTCTGTCATGTAAGTCCCTAGAATTGGTCGTCCTCAAGTTGATGAAAATCAACAATTAGAAGTCTTACTGGCAGTTCAAGATAACCAGCATGTGGTGTCTAGGCAGGTAGGAAGTGACGTGGATATTGGAAAAACAACAGTTCTTAAAATACTGCATAGAAATAAATACCTTCCTTATAAAATGCAAGTTCTTGCAACTTTTGGAAGGGGACTTTGAGAGGCGCCTTCAATTTTGTGAGCGGTTACAGGATATGTGTTTCGAAAACAGAAATTTTGTAAAAAATATAATTTTTTCCGATGAGTCCACTTTTTGCTTTAATGGTGACGTAAATACCCAAAATTATCGATATTGGTCCGATGCAAATCCACATTGGATAAGGGAACGACACACACAATATACTCAAAAAATCAATGTGTGGGCTGGCGTTGTTGATGACACTGTTATAGGGCCTTTCTTTTTTGACGAAAATTTAACAGGCGAGATACTTGAGATTTTTAGAACAAGAACTTGTTTCAGCCCTGGTCACCCTTTTTCCTGAGTTAGAACGTCCCGATTTGCCACATCATAATATCTGATTGCAACAAGATGGTGCTCCCCCACATTTCGCTGTGGGAGTTCGTACTTATTTGGACGATACTTTTCCAAACAGGTGGATTGGAAGAGGTGGTTTTATTGAGTGGCCGCCTAGGTCACCCGATTTAACCCCACTCGACTTTTTTTATGGGGATACCTTAAGGAAAAAGTATTCAAAAGCCAGCCTGCAAATTTAGATGATTTAAAACATCGCATCCGGCAACAAATTCGGCAAATTACACCCCAAATGGTTCGAAATGTTCAGCAAGAATTTAAAGATCGGTTAGGCTATTGTCAGTTGACCAACGGAAGACACTTCGAACATTTACTTAAGTAAAATTATTTTTAAGTTCACCAAACTGTTTTTTCGATAAATAAAACATTTTTAAAATAATTGTATTCTTTGTTTTCTCCATGACTTTTTTCCACTTTTCAAGTTTTGAATGAGAATAACTCCAAAACGCTTGGGCTAAGGTATAGCACATGCTACATGAAAAATGTTTATAATTTTCCGAGGAATCCGAACATGCAATAATATACAGGGGGTTCCATTTAAGAAATTTTTTTTTCTCTCACTCTTATTTGGAACACCCTGTATATCTACATTTTATGTCAGAATATGCGCGGTCAAAAAACAAAATCGACGGGTCCGAGCGATTTTTTAAAAAAATTGTAGTTTGCGAGATAATTAATTTATTCCTTACTTTATGTCCACCTTGTACATATAACACCCGAAACTTAGAAACAATACAGGTTGAAATTTTTAACTGGAATAAATTCAGTTTAGGAATCCCCTTTATTTGCTGAAAAGATACAGAACTACGGCTGCGTTTATTTTTCAAACAGTCTCCACCTTTTTTTTAAATATAAAAGTATGTATTATACCTTGTTGGAAAGGGCATAAAAAGGGAAATACGATCCACTATTTACTTTTGCATTTCAGTAATCTAGAAAGCCAGAAAAAAACTGCCCATTTTAGCAATATACTACATGCTGCCCCATATAGCATAATAATATACTACAATTTGGGTTTTGCAAGCGCAGACTGTTAAAAAAATATGAAATAAGTTATTGTAAAGTTGTTTGTTTACTTGATGCCGCATTCAAATGTTCACTTTATTTTCGGCATAGAAGAAGTGGATCTGTTAAACTATTTTGTGCTGTTTAAACCGTTATTCTATAGTAATTTGCTATACTAAAATGGGTTATTTAACTGAAAAACACAAAATTGAAATTTTAATGATGATTAGCTTTGGCGACAGGTCGCGTCCTCAAGTAGAAGTAGCAGCGTTATTTCACGAAACACACCCCGATCTACAACCAATTTTCTAAGACACCATCAGCAAAATTGAGAGATGTTATCGTGAGCAGGCCATGTCAGGGACATACCAAAAATAAGGCAGCCTGGAGTAATGGATGAACACACGCAATTAAAGTTTTACTTGCTCTTCAAGAAGATCCTATTATTCCAGATCGGCAACTTGCAAGAGAAAATAACATAAAGACATACGTATGCATTCAAGTTAGTGAAATCATGTCAAATGAGTCCTTATAAAATATTAATGGTAGGTACAAGAGTTACGGAAAGATGATCCGGACCGCCGTCTTCAGTTCTGTGAAATGATGAATGCACTTGATCAACATTTAGTAGATTTGAACTGGACCCTTTTTACAGATGAGTGTATTTTTGTACTAAATGGTGAAATCAATAAACAGAACTGTCGATATTTGTCCGCAGAAAATCCTCACTGGGTGCTAGAAACACACACCAAGCTTCCACAAAAACTTAATGTTTGGGCAGGAATAATTAGCGATCACGTCATTGCGCTAATATTCCGGGAAGGTACCTTAAATACATATCTGGATTTTTGCAAGTAGAACTTATTCTAGCTTCGAATGTTGCAGAAGCAGATCTTCATAATGATCGAATAAGGTTACAGCAGGATAGTGCTCCGCCTTATTACGCCATAAATGTTTGACAATATTTACGTGACGTTTATACAAACGGCAGAATAGGAAGAAGGGGGTACCATGGAATAGCCGCCACAATCGCCGGACCTAATCCTCTAGATTATGTCCTTTAGGATCACCTAAAAACCAAAGTTTACGTAACAAAACCAGTTAATTTAGAGGAACTTAGGCAACGACTTATAAACGAAATTCGCTAAGTAACCCCGGAAAATGTCAAGAATGAATTTTTACAAAATATTTTCAAATAATAAAATACCAGAATTAAAATATTTACCCGGTATCTATTTTCGCTAATATTTTAATAATCTGACACTTACCCGGAACACAAGCAAAACCAAAGTTAAGGACCAAGACATTATTCCAAGGGCTTAAATTTAATATCGTCAATTTACAAATGATGCGTGATATAATCACCGGTTTCTGCTTGCTTAAACTAAGCCATTTTAGGAAAACGTTGGCAAAGGGAGATAGCAAAGTGATGTAAATTGAGAATATGTCACTCGGGAATTATTCTAATAAGTAGATTAGCTGATTAAAGCATTAGTTCTGATATGGTTTTTTTATTTAACCGCAAATTTTGTTAAACATAATTATTTGATATATAAAAGGTTTTGGGCCAAACATGCCTAATAATTTGCTCCTTTTAATAGTGTACCATCGCTTTTACTAGCGACATGCTTTTACCATGCGGGTAAACTACAACTTAAAGTGGCATTTTAAGGGAGTTTAATAAATAATATGTTTAGATGCCCGTTATAAGGACAACAAATCAATCAGTGAGGCCAGCATGGCAAGGCCATCCCTAGGTGAAAGAGAGGGGATCAATTTTGTGCTGGCGACTTGCGTATTCGGTAATATTTAGAACTTCGTTTAGGCTGTACTGCTAATTTTTTTTGCGTATTTTTCATTTCACATAGTTAAATAATTGATTATTTTTCGCATCTTCGTCCTTCTATGATAGTCTGGGTAATCTCATTTTATGGCCCATCGACGCAGAGATGAAACAATTTATTAAATAAACAAAAATATCCCAGCCCTTTGCCTACATCAACCCGAATACACTTACTTAGTTCATTTTATTGTGCCGTCGAGTGCAAAGTAAGTTCTTGTGTCTCAGACGTGTTGCAATTATATCATAGAGAAACAAAATGCATATGACATAGCAGAAGAGATAGACACCATCAAGAGTCCCTTGTCCCGTGTAGAAAAGACATTTTTACCACCGAGCAGTTCCTCTGGTAAGGTTTAATAAATTATTTCACAACAGATATGGTTTCACCCTACGATTACCTGAAAAATACAAAACATTAAATATCGCGGTATCCGCTTTGCTAATCCAACGGCGTATCCAGTTCATGCGTTTGGGGGGGGGGGGGTAATCGATCGGCTAGGATCAGGCACGTAGCCAGGATTTCTTGTCGGGGGGGGGGGGGGCGTTGGGATTGCGCCAGGCGCAAAAAAAAAGGCGCCGCAGGCGAAAATTTTTTGGGTGCCACGCCCTTTTTTGAATCATGGTGCTTGGTTTTCAAGTGGGAAAAATAAAAAACACAACACAAAAACAAACCCGGTAATAATTGAGGTGAAGAAAATGTAATAGTGTAGGAAATGTTTAATGTGTTGCCTATGTTGCCGAAATCAAAGCTTGAGTTTCGGGGGGGGGGGAGCGGGCCCCCTGTACCCCCCCCCCCTAGCTACGTGCCTGGCTAGGATACTAGATAATAGCAACTTTAAGGAGTAAGGACAAAAATTAAACAACGCTTAAGTAATCTTGGGGGGGGGGGGGTAATTACCCTCATTACCCCTCCCCCTTGTATACGCCGGTGTGCTAATCCGAATGCATAATACTACTACCGTGCGAGCAAAAATTATTTGCATCAAAGAGGGCCTTGCATCTAAGGACGTAATGCTTAGCCGTAGTGCTTAATACCTGTTGGGTGTCAGTAACTATCTGAGTTAACAATCAATCAGTTATTCCGTTATCTTTGACAGTCGTTACAAGTAATTTGATTCATCGCTAATTTTTCCAATTTCTTGAAAAATTCACACACTGGGCTTTACGGAACAGCACAAAACAGTCATGGTTGAAGCATATTTTCGAAACGGGGTTAGAGTAAATGGTGAGTGGCAATACAATCCGGGTTAAGGCATGATGGATGATTTTCACGAATATTTTCCTAACGTTGCTTTTATTGCTGGGGACTTTTATCACTGCCTGAAAAGAACCGTGGCTGTGCTTAGGGAAACAGGTTCTATACAACACAAAAAAGGAGCAGGAAGACCATCTGTAAAAACAGAAGAACTTGCTGCAAACGTTCGTAAAATAATGCAAAATATGCCAACAAATTGTATAAGACGCCTGTTCCAAGAATTGGGAAGATCTTATGAAACATGCAGGACTATTCTTAAGAAGCGGCTAAATTTATTTACTTATAAAGTGCAAGTATTATAATTTTGTAAACAACAAAAATAAAATTGTATTTGTCTACTTATTTTATTACTCATTAGTTTGGTATATCATGTCATGATATCAATTTGACAAAATTTTAACCTAGATTTGGTTAGATATATCGTCCCCATATCATTGTGATTTAATCCAAGCCCTACGTTTTTAATCCAAGCACTTTTTGATGCAAATAATTTTTGCCCGCTGCTTGTTTGTATTGAGTATATTTTCTTCTTATCGTATATGATGGTCTATAAACTGTAATCTTCCCACTATAACACGTCTTTTTGACAGCAAATACCACCTTTTCCCAAAATTCCAAATCTTATGGTAAATATTTTAGTGCAAATCCGATTCTTTTATCTTTATATATATTTATCAGTTAAAAACGGCTTTTCAGCAGATAATCTGCTTAGTTCAGAACTTTTTCTTTTACGATTTCTAACCATTCTTACTGGGCCAGGAAAATTAGTTTTATTGTATGCTTTCACAACTCTGTTAAAAATGAGTTTGGTAAGAAAAAAACGTTATTATCCTGGTTTTCGTTGGAAAGTCTTCTTTTGCCACTTCCAGCCTTTCTGTCCAACGACTTGGTATTTTCTCATTTACTTTTAAGGTGTTTTATGACACCTTGTAGTTTTCCAAACTCTCAGCTATTCCTAGTACAGAATGCCGTCTTTAAATAACGTTATCAAACTTTCTTTGCCAAGTAGATTCATTTTGTATAATTTTTATATTATTTAATGACACTGAACAGTTTGTTAAAAACGTCACTTTACTATAGCACCGTACTTTACCTAAAAAACAAATTTTATTTTTTGCATATATTTTTTGTTTTGAATTATATTACAACAAGTCTGCCGTATTAAAGCTAATAAATAAAAAAGTTACTTGTTTCCAAAGTCGATAAATCTCACCATTTATTGACAAATCAGAATTGAAATTTTATTATCACTTATAATATACTTACTTCCGGAAACTTATTTGAGTCACGAATATTTTAAAAATTTTCTTTAAATATCGTGACCGAGAATAAATTTCCGGGAATAATTTTAGCACGTGTGGTATTCGATAAGACAATTTCACACGGAAATAACTGTATTCAACTAAAAATTAATTTTTACCGTTAAACTGAAAATCAATAGAAACAAGATTGTTATTTATATCAAAATACAAATTACCAACTTCAGTTAAACCAAATAAATAATAAAAAATAGTTTACTAGTAGCCTAATCAATCATTTTTTTAAAACTTTATTTTACTAAATGAATGCTAAATTTAAATTGAAAATATTATAACGATGCACAGCGTGTTTTAGCACAGATGGCTGTGAAATGCAGGTAAATGCATCTCCTCTATTGTATTTTGTAATTAGGTGTTCATGTTAATGTTGTTAACTGTATAATTGACGACAGTTGTAAATTGTAGGTATTTCATATACAAAGAAATTAATCTTGAAAGAGGATTACTTTTACTAGTAGGTAGTCTTCCCAGTACTTGAATTACTACCGGAAATATTTCCGAAAGCATAATTTTTCTTAAAAAAATCATAATCGAGTAGATATTTTTGGTTGTTAATTCAAGAACGTGAGAGATTCGGTAAGAAAATTTCACACCAAAATAATATAAAAAATTATAGCCGGACATTTTCCTTTAGAAATTCATCTAGGAAACTAAAACTACCAAGTAGGCTCTGTGCCTATCAACAGATAAAAATCCAACAAATTCTTTGCAAAATATAGACACCTGACAAACAAAAATTATAAAAAAACATCCTTCCGTTCACTGTAGTAATACAGATTTATTGATAGCTAATAGAATACATTATTTTTGACAAACAAATGTTTTTTTTATACTACTTAAATCGTAGGAACATATTTTTTGGGTTCATAAGGGGACTCAAAATAAGTATTATTAAATCATAAATGAGCCTGTCATAAAGAATATTTGCAAAAAATATGTTTTCGGTAAATTTTAGTAGAATAACTTAAATTAAAATGGATTGCTTAAGATTCTATTAATTTATCTTTAATTATTTCATGTATCTAAAATTCAAGCAAGATATTTCATTTATACCAAAAATATCTAACGAACTCTTTACAAAATATAGATATCTATATGATTTACAAAAAAAAGGAAAAAAAAGACAGCATAATATAAACAGGTATTGAAAGTATTTATGGAGCAAGATATATTAAGTTCAAAGACTCATATTAAAATAATTAATTAAGTATTATTAATATTGCTTTCGTTTTTGTGATAATTATTAGATATGTTAAACAAAGTTATTATAAACAATAGATAATTGTGCGTTTAGCAGAAAAACTGTCACTGTAATCACACCCAGCGTACCCAGGAGAAAAAAAACTTCTGGAAAGTTTTGTGGTTGTTCTAGTAACGAGCTAAAATGAAAGCTTCTTATTGGCTAAAAATTATAGGTATAAAATTTTCACTTATAATCTAACGGTGCTAATTTCGTAACTCAAATAAAATTTCCGGAATTTTGATTCAAGATTCTGCAAGAAAATTTTATGCGAAAGCTATTTCAAAATCGAATTAAATTAGTGGCATACCGATGTAAGGGACATAATACAACCCAGTGTTGTAAAAAATAATAGTGGGCACTATCTTTTGGTAAATCATAAGCAGTTTAAATTGCATTATTTTACTTTTCCTGTGCTCTAGTAAAACAAGGTTTAAATAATAATCTAAAGTAAATAGTATTCTGTATACCTACGTTCCATAATTTTATATTACTAGAACCAAGGGAAAAGTGTTAAAAAAAATTAATTAATAACGCGTACAAAATGAATGATCAATTTCCGCCTTATAATAACACAAACGCCACTGTTTTTATTACAGCTGTCAAGACATGAAGATTTACACTTATTAATCTTGCAAGTAGGTAGGTTTCCGAATTTTTCATTTATACATCAAAAAAGGTCCAGTATAATTTTACCCAGGGTACAATATCAAGCAAAAATTTCCGGAAATTATTTTATAAAACAGCATTTGATTGGCTACAAATTGTAAATGTGAAATTTTCACTTATAATCTCCCTATAGCAGCAGAATTATTACCGATAATTTTTTTTAAGGTCACGAATAGTTTTGTTAATAGAAAATTTCCCTCGTCTTCGAGTCGAAGACGAGGGAAATTTTCTGTCAACAAAACATGAGTGAAACCGAAAAAAAAAATTATCGGGAATTAATTCTGCTGCGTGGGAGATTCGGTAAGAAAATTTCATAAATTGGAGTTTCTTTTAATGTTCCTGAAATTTTAGTAATAAACCTTAGTTACTAACAAGTAAAATCAACTTCTATTGTAAAAATACAGTGCGTCATATAAAACTCATCGGAAATATGTTTTTTAAAGTTACATTTGAATTTAAAACCATAAAGACATTGGATTTCAGATAACAAATTTGTTATTTAATGTTTCTTACATTTTAGTAATAAAAATGAGTTACTAACTGCTCAATTTTTTTAGCAATCGAACTTGCTGACTCATTACCAAAACGAATCATTTTTTACACAATATTATTGTAACAATAAATATCACGGGTACGACTAAAAAACGATTGTTACTTGCTGGTTTGTCTCACCTGTCACTTCGAAATGACTTGACATTTGAATTAAAATTAAGTCGTAGTAGTATACCTAAGAAGAATTATCACTTATTAATTTCATTAGGTTAATAGGCTATAGACTATCGCGATAGTCTTTCGTTGCTATAAGCAACGTAAACAAAAAGGAGCCTTCTAATTGGTTGAAAATAAATTTATGAAATTTTCACTTATAATCTCCCTATTAGCAGAATTATTACCGATAATTTTTTTCAAGGCCACGAATGGTTTTGTTGATAGAAAATTATTCCGAGTCGAAGACGAGGAAAATTTTCTATCAACAAAAACATGAGTGAACCCGAAAAAAAAATTATCGGGAATTAATTTTGCTGCGTGGGAGATTAGGTAAGAAAATTTCATAAATTGGAGTTTCTTTTAATATGATGAGATGATGAGACCTACGACCTATTCTCAATAAAAATTCGCTGCCTGAATATTACAATGTTGTATGATACAAAAACATGAATTGGAGAAAAGCGATGTTAAATATTTGGCCCCATGGATTATCGTTGTGGTAACACTTTTTAATATTTTTGTTTTTTTTTTGCCGATACTAGACGTGTTATTAGGATAGGATACAAAGGGAAATAAAAAATTATTGAAAATAACATCCTTATTTATGAAAAAAATAGAATAAACATACAAGTTTGTTACTCCAATCTGAAACATCATCTTACTAAGTGTAACTTACAACCATGACGTTTTTATTGAATTGTCAGTTCCTTTCTGAAATAGTTTATATTTTTGAAAAGGTTTGTTCATAAAACTGCTTATCAGTCTCGGGCATCCACTTAAACGATGATTTTAGTGCTTCAATCTTGTTAGTACCCAGAGAAGTCTTAACGTAATTTTTTAATTGCAATTTGGGATATTTCCATCACTGTCAGCGGTAACATGCTCTCTTACACTACGTTGATAGACGTGAATTCGTATTCTTAACTAATAATACCGATGAAAATATGCAATATAAGGGTTTTATGAATTTTTAAAAGAAAATTTAAAAATTTTTAATTTTTAAGTTTTTTTTTTTGCATTTTAAAAAATATCTCATTTACCTTTAACTTTAGAGTAAAAATGAATATAATTGATATTGTGGACAATAATTTAAAAAAAAAAAATTAATTTGAAACGTTCTTTTCTAAATTATATCACTACCGAGATATTTGCAAAAATATAAAAATCACATTTAAGTACATATCTCGAAAACTATAAGATATACGAAATTTTTTATATAGGTCATTTTATAGTAGATTTCCTGAAAATAAACCTTTTTGGTTATATAAGTGCATTATTGCGTTAAGAATCATACTTTTCGAATAAAATGAAAATATATGGAATTTAGGGAATTTTTAGAAAATTGGATTTCATACTTTCAATTGATTTCGTACATTGTTTCCTATTTTTGTAAATATTTTCGTTATTTGAAAATTTAGAAGATAAACGAATATAAACTTTTTATAAACAATTAAAAAACACAACTTTTTTATTGAAAAACTTTTTGCATAAATCTAATCTGTTTCGAGTTATTAGCAACAACATATATTTAAAAAATAAAGCACCACAGTCCTATGTTTTAAATAAAACTTTGTTATGAGAGAAATATTTGAATAACATAGTTCTATGTTTGAACATAGAACTATGTTTCTTAAACTACATATTTTAAAAACATACGCCTTTAATTTTTTGGGATTTGTGAAGTATTTTGAACAGATATTATAATTCTACATGGTTCTATGAACAGCTCGCGATACATAGAACCATGTTACATTATAAGTTATAATTATTAAATTTTGTAACATACAACATTGTTATAATCAGGCAGCGAATTATAAGGTAGCAACAAAATGTATTTTGATTTTATTCTGAGTGACGTTTGTCATAAAAAATAAAGCACTTTATTTTTGACAGAAAAATTATCACTTATAAATTTTTTTTAGGTTAATAGGCTATAGACTATCGCGAAAATTTCATAAATTTATTTTCAACCAATTAGAAAGTTCCTTTTTGTTTGCGTTGCTTATAGCGACGGGAGACTATCGCGAAAGTCTATTAACCTAATAAAATTGATAAGTGATAATTTTTCTGTCAAAAATGAAGTGCTTTGTTTTTTATGGCAAACGTCACTCAGAATAAAATTAAAATACATTTTGTTGCTAACTTATAATTTTTATTGAGAATAGGTCGTAGGTCTCATCATCTCATCATATTAAAAGAAACTCCAATTTATGAAATTTTCTTACCGAATCTCCCACGCAGCCAAATTAATTTCCGATAATTTTTTTCTCGATTTCCCTTATGTTTTTGTAGATAAAAAAGTTTCCTCGTCTTCGACTCGGAATAATTTTCTATCAACAAAACCATTCGTGACCTTGAAAAAAATTATCGGTAATAATTCTGCTGCTAAGGAGATTATAAGTGATAGTCTCCCGTCGCTATAAGCAACGCAAACATAAAGGAGCCTTTTAATTGGTTGAAAATAAATTTATGAAATTTTCAATAATATAATTTTTCTTATGGCAGCAAAAAATCAAGTTCATACTTCAAAATAAATCTGACAATAACCTAATTTTCAGTATGACAGTTAAAAAATAAATGATAAATAAAGTTTGTGTAAACAGCTTTAATTTTTACTAATTTTATTTTTTCAATAATTTTAAGGCTTTACTAAGACCAAATAAGGCGTTATGAATTTGATCGACTGTAGATAGATATAAACACCTTAATCTTGTATTAACGTTCATATCGACACACCGATATTTGTAAAAACGACAACTTACTTTTTATTTCTTGCTAACAACTCGCGTGATAAATAGTCAGGAATTAATGGGTTGTGCACGTAACACGAAAAAATATTACTGCATGCAATATTTCCATGTTCGGTCAAACGTACAATAAAGGCGACACAGAAATACAATCGCACTTGCAGATTTGCGTGTGCCGTTTTATGTCAATCGATTAGGCAGTGCCCTTTGTAATAACCCACTGGGGCAATTATTTTTTATTTTACAACAATGATTGGTCTATTAGGGTAATTATTCAAAGGTGGCCTGTCATTTATAGTTCACGAAACACCATCAACCAATAAAAGATACATAAATTATTTTACAACCCACTATTTTTTTTAACAACTTATTTTTTTTTATTTACTTTATAATTTATCTATACTTATAAGAAGCGCCTAGGTTCACCCCGTTGATGTCGATTGACATGATTCGCGCGTCATACCTAGCTATCCCAATAAAGATGGCGTTGCCAGTTGTCTAGGCTACGCCTCGTTATGACAGTTCTAAAGGATATTTACTGTAATTTCTGACAAGGACGTTTAGCCTGAACGGTGAGGTCCAGCCCGGTGAGACAAAGATTGGCGGAATGGAAGCATATGTGACGTGTGACCGGTGTGACGTCAGACTGTGACGTCAGAGCCAGACTTTTGTCGCTAGTAGTCGCCCTACGTTTACCGTCCCCATCATTTATGAGGGACTCCTACGTCGTTATTTGTATAAACTGAACGTGTTTACTAAGCAAGGCGACCTTTCTTCGTTCGAGCTATACTTCTCTCTCTTTATATGTGGCGAAGGTAATTTGATGCAGACAGAGACAGATATATGCTACAAATGGCCCGAGCCATTAAATTATTTTGCTACTTAAACAACGTTCAGTGTCTTTTTGGACTCGGCCACAATGGAATCGCCCAGCCCAACCTCGCCTTTAAAATGATAATGGCTGACAGAGTTTATCAAAGAGTTTGTTTAACTTATTAACTTAATCTTTTCTATTAATATTGTTCATGAACACGAGCCTTTCTACATTTCATTCTGCTAAAGGTAAGTTTGTTAACTTTAATTCATTATTTTTATAATTATACAAATCATCCCATATTAGTCATAATATAACTCAATATTAACCAAAATGTGCCAACACTCTTGTTTGATTATTTTCTCCTAAATTTTGGTAAATGTATAAATACGCATATTTTAATTAGTAAACCGTACGATACTAATTTAAATCTTGCTGATTCTTGCTTACTATGTATACGATCTATTTTTCTGATCTTTTTTAAACCTTGGTAGGTTCGCTGCCTACTAAAGTCGAGTGGAAATAATTTTATTTTAACTCACTCTGAAGTGTTTTTTTCAATGATCTGTAGGTAGCAGATTGGTTTTTTTGCATTGTGGTATTTTTGTTTTAGATCAGCTGTTTGTTATGTGAAAGAATGAATTTTGAAGACAAGATTTTGTCGTCACCTTAAGGTTAGCTATAACAAGTTTTTACCCAGGCCTTTCCACTTTTCCAGGCTGACAATGGAAATAGGTATTCTTATTGAAAATACACACATTGCTGAGAAAGCTTCAAGTAGAGAATGAATGAAAAACCAGTTAACGAGGAACTCGATCAGCAGATTACGAGGAATTATAAGACAGGCTCAAATGGTAATTGTGATTTCCTTTTAATATTTTAATAAAATTATGTCATGTGCATTTCCGAGTTTTATTTTTTATTTTCTTCGAGGCTAATATAGATTATATTATTTTAAAGTGATATTTAGTCAAAAAGGTTATTCAGAATGCTGCTATTTGATTTTTACTACATATAAAATCAACTAACGGGATTTTGAATAGTTTTTTTGGCTTAAATATTACTTTAAAATATTTCGCCAGAAAAAAATACCAAAACTGTGGGCGTTTAAACGTCCCGCCTCTTGACTCAAGGTTCCAACCAGACCCGATGGTGCGCTGTTTTTGACAGTTTTGACATTTCCTTAATGTCATTTGTACTTCGACCAATTAACATGCTTGTTTGTCGTCTTCCTGGTGTAAGTATTCGTTGGTGAGGTCAGTGAGGTGCTACAGGGGGGTGTCACAAATATAGGAGCCTATGACAACAAACGAATTACCCGGCAGGACCAACGAAGCGGGGCAGGGGGGACTACGTATCAACTAGGGAATTGTGTTTTTACACTAAAAGTTTAGTTTTATTAATAATTCTCGTTGTTTATGCAACTTTTTGCAAAATTATTATTATTCGCGTTATTAGAAATTATAATTAATTCTTTTTAGCGAATTTACAAGATTTCTGTTGTAAATTTTATTAAAATCTCAACTTCTTAGTGACAAAGGTGTTGGTTGGTCACACTGTTTTTAGCATCGCCTTTATCGATCGCCTATTCAGCATTCAGCCATTTTCTTAGTTTGTTTATGGTGTGTTTATGTCCGCTGTACGATTTTTTGTTGGAATAAGTAGACTGTTTTAAATGGAAGGAAGTGTTATGTTTTTACGTAAGTTTAGGTGACAATTTTTTTAAAATTACCTTATGGTAATTGAAGTTTATCTGTTGTAGTTCAATGGTAAATGGAATTTTTATGGGAGACGCTACGCCACGCCACGCCATCCTGGGTCTAGTTTTTGGTAGTTTGGATATTTTCTTGGGCAGGTAATGTAAGTATACCTTATATTTATTAATTTTTAAGGGTTTTCTTCACTACTCTTCCACAAAATGGCTTATTAAACCTTTAAGGTCAGTGGGTCAAAGTTTCAAAATACATAACAGGAACAGGTATTCAATTCAGCCTTCTTTAACTACATAATATCACCATCACAATCTAATTAACAGTTTCTTAATAGAGTTTCCTTTACAATCTATAAATTATTCATACAATTTTTGACTGAAGGTACACTTGGGTACCAGATTATTCTCATAAGAATAGTAACTTCTGTATAGACATGGACAAACTGAGGTCTGATTTATCGATGGTATACATCATAGTAGTTCTTATTATTATTGCAATTTATACTCGTATACATCAATTCATTTGAAATTATTTTATTTAGTGTTTTTTATAATTCATTTGGGGGCACCAGTCAGACATGGCTATTTAAATGAAGACTGTATAGTATCAAAACTGTTGGGTTTACCAGTATAAATAAACGCGAAACTATGAACTTTATGGTTATAGCAATATGTGCAGTAACTTCTTATTTCAATAATCTTTTATAATCTTTATGGGAAAATCACATAATAATATTTATTATAATAATTACAAACAACAACAAATTAGTGCCTGGGTTGGGCTGTCCAACTGTACTTATATGTTTTTAGTCATTATATTTTCTTGTGTTTGGCAGGAACATTGGAATTATTTACCAATGACCTTTATATACTTGGGTTTGTCACATTTACACTATGCAATTAAATATTTTACCTATATAAAAGGCGTGTGTGAGGATGTATATGTATGTGTTCGTAGTATACAGTTGTACAATGTATTGTCTGGGGCACCCCATTGTTGCCGTTGCATTAAATTGTATCGGTTTGAAAAGAAATCAAGTGTTGGATGTTCACTGACCATTCTGCCTGACCTTAATATAAAATTATTTTGGCCATAGTTAGTTCTTATAACATTTCAAGACCTTTTATATTTATCTCGTCGTTGGCAAAGTGTTCTGATCTAAATGTTAGATTTCAGCTGAGAATAGAATACCTAGGTCAGTTGTGGTGCATTAAGTATGTGTGCAAAGTTTTATGTTTGCGAATTCCACTTTTTGCCATCTGATTTTTACAGCTCGATGCGAATAGATACTGCTTTTGTTTTCCCTTTTTTTCAGGATACTTCCACTGCGCTGAGTGCCGCTGCATCTGGCCCTGGCCCCTGGGACCATTTGGTGTCTGGTGACTGTTGCAGTCAACAGAACTGCATGATTTTGCATACATAATTTTTGATCTCAGATTAGACTTTACGAATGGAATTTATAATATACATAGTAGTTGTTTTTAAAATGCTAATAAATGTTTTTTCTATATAATCCTTGTTTCGTTTAGGATGTTTGTAAATATATTTAAGTAATAATTTATAGTCATAATAATAAGTAAAATAGGTTTTGTTTGTAATATCATAATTATTGAATTTTGAAAAATATTTCTTTAAGCAATGGTTTCAAAATATATATATATTTTAAAGAAGAAAAAAATTAAATTAACATTTAATTTTTTTGTTTTATAAAGCATAATATGTAGTCTTGTCCGTAATTATTTTGAAACAATTACTTAAAGAAATATTATTCAAAATTCAATAATTATGATATTACAAACTAATCTTTTTAAATATTCCCGCCAGTATCATTCGATAAAAGCGCTATCTTTTTTACCGATACTGTCACCTGCTAAGTTGGTAAAGTCACTTGCCATTGTACCGATGATACCGACAAAATTAATAATGCAGGTGGCTCATAGATGGCCTATGATTCGACGCAATAGCATTAACGCGACATTTCTTAAACCCTTTTTTTTTCTGTGAGGTGCTAGGTTTTGGGCCAAAAGGTTGCTGGCGAGGGGTAAACCGCGAAGGAATTTTGGTGTACAGATCTTGGGAATTAGTGGCATTACTAAAGAAATTAGTAGGCATTACAGGAATTAGTCGAGAGATTGGAGGAATTTGTAGAGGCATTAGAGGAATTTGTCTAGGTATTTATTTATTTTCTAAAGTCATTTTCGATGTAATTTTGTTATTATTAAGCTGAATAGTTTTGGAAAAGCGTTGCACAATGAATATTATTTGGTCAAGTTGGAAACATTGCATGTATCTGCTAGTTATCTGCAATGTTGCCATATCCAGTTTTTGCGAAAGATCTACCGTTTTGATGTATGTTCTACCGCTTCTACCGCTGAGGTACCAATTACCAATTTCTACCGCTAAACATTTCACTCGATTTAATTTATGTTTTTAAAATAATTATGTTAATAAACATTAAATATTTTCTCTTAAAACACGTTGGCTACCAATACTATAGCGAAATTTCTGCCCTGCTATATCATGTGAGTCACCGGTGCACAAACTGCTTGGTTCATTCTTAAACCAAATGTATCAAATGTAATATCATGCATGAAGATGTTTAATGGGCTTTTTTAATTACCGGTATATAAAAGCAAGCAAATAGAATACGACAGTGTTATATAAATGAACCAACTAATTTGTAGGTCAAATGGGCATCACCGGTGATTCATTAAAGCAAAGTTATACATCCAAATTTAAAAAATAGTAAAACTTGCCCTCTAATAATATTTATTTTCAATGGAGTAAAAAAGAAAGAAAATAACACAAAGTAAGGTTATAATAACATAAAAGTATTAACTTAGTGTATTTTTTTAAAACATTTCAGACATAATGCGGGTGAATCTGGGCACTCATTGTAGAAAGTGTAAATCAGTATAGCCTTCTTTGCTGCTACTTTTAATGATTTATGAGGGCGATACTCTATGTCATAACATCCAACACAACATTTTCTCTTTTTTCGATTGTCTTTAGTTTTTCCAACTACGTGCTTCAATACGTGTTTGGTTTGTTTGCTGCTTCTTTTTTCAATATACATATATAATATCTCCAAGCAAGCCTGTGACAAGTGCCTCTCGAAATCTGCTATTTGAATTTTTTTTTGGTTTGATAGTTGGTATAAATAAGAGAAGAGCGTTAACTACGGACGTACCAAATAAATATTCAAATGACACTTTATGGTACCATCTTAGTGATCGGCGTTGAGTAGTAAAATAAGAAGCCATTTGATCTGACAAGAGTGACAAGTCAATACCCATCTTGTACTTATTGTAAAACTTTCATACAATAAACACACTTGCACCACAAAACAATCCAAACAATTAAAGAAACGACATGCAAACACGTAAAATATAATACTAAGGATCGCTTATAACCCGAGTGAATCACCGGTGATCAACCAACAAAACAATCTTAAAACAACGCTAATAACATATTTTAAGTGCACAGCGACATCTGTTTAGTAAAGTCTGTACTTATAACTTGAGATAATGCTCGGTACCAAATAGGAATCTTCATCAAATCTATACCGCTATGCACGCATCTAAGTCTCATGTAGCACCGGTAACTCATATGGTAGCCAACGTGTTAAATTAATTTTTAATTTAAAATACAACAAAATGCATGGCGATATTGGAGCGACATTATATTGCCGGCAGGCAAAATTTATACATTATTTACTACTGGTTGAAGTGTGATTAATTTTTTTAATGAAACAATATTGTACCTATATTATTACACTTTTACATTCTACAATCCATTCTATAGATATTTTTCATAAATCACTTCTCTTCAACCGTTTACGAAATACAACAAAATAGACAAACGATAAATTTAAATAGAAAATATTTTATAACTGTTCTGCAGTAGATCAATCGATCTAAAATTCCTGTTGTATATTTTGTACTATTTGCAGAGAATTGACTTATTACGCCTATCTATCGAGTTGGGTTTTGTTTTGCACGTCGCCATTCTCATATGTATCATTGCTCATATCTACAGACGTGACATCTAAATGTCTGCCTTCTAGGGTTGTTAGGCAAAGAACGGAACAGGTTCTTGAGATTGAGAATAGGTTGGAATTAGCTTATTCAGTGAACTGTTAAAAAGACAAAAACCGGTTCTTTAGGTAAATTCATGACAATACGATTACGTTCATTAGCTCGCGTAACCCAGGGCTGTTCAACTTCAAGTCCCCCAAGGGTCATTGTAAATATAACTGCCATATTGTCAAAAAATTCTACCATATTGGATATAACGCCAGCGATAGGTTAGAGTGGCAGACCTCTGGCATTGTCCAAACAGTCATACGTATTCCCATAAGGACCGTTGTGGTACCACACATGTTCCGCGGAACCTATCCGCATCAGCTTCCTGATGGTTAACGCGATCGTAGAAGAATCTTGACAGCTCATTCAAACCAGCCACTGCTGTTAATAAACTTAGTGGGTCGACCCAGTTGCAGGCTGCTCACTTCATCCAAATCATTAAAAGAATGGTTCGCCCAGGGCATTGAACCTTCTTCTCGCGAGGCCGGAGCATTCATGCACACAAAAAATTAGCGATGGGCGGATCGGATCTGAGCCGGATCGGTGAGTCGGATCTTAAGAAAGATTCATACTGATCCGACTCTCAAAATAAAATAGACGGATCACGGATCTGACGATCTATTTGATTTGATTGTCGACCGCTAGGTTCACGTTCGGCGTAGGGATAGAATTTACTGCTCTGCTACGGCACCACGAGCTGCGATGGAGAGTGGCTCGCGGCTCTCGGATCCGTTAAAAGATTTTTTAAAGTCGTTCCGATGCCTGACATGCGGGTCGCAGCGTTGGAAAAGAAAACGAAGCGTGGCGATTTATTACTGTTGTGTTTATTGTATTGTGGGTTGCGTCACTTATTTCTTGATGATTTCATAGAGTCTGGAATATAAGTTTTTTCTATGAAACCACCATATTAAAGAATCTTCGTATCTTTTAATAAGCGGTTCATTTAAATGTTTGTCCATTTCTGTGATCACTGGGGGGTTCTTATTTTTCGAATAATGTTAAATGGCGCTACCGCGTAAGATCGTTTAAAATAATGATCAATGACACGGATCGTGACTCAGAATAACCGAGCCGAGAACCGATAAGATTTTCTTTATGATTTTTGAGACAAGACCCGGGATCCGGCTCATTGAGTCGGATCTTTGTGCTGATTCGGATTTGGTGACCCGAATCCCAAAATAGATCCGTCTCGCCCACCACTACAAGAAATGCTGCGATAAGTCTTATCGTTAACGTTATGGCCTTGCTTCTAATAATCATTAATCCATGCTTTTACTGAATTTTTAGATTTCCATGCAGTATATTTAATATTCTGATCGTCACGAAGGAAGGATATAGACAGCTGGACATTTCAAATTTGTCCAATTTGCATATCCAATTGAAACAAGTCGAAGATATCAAAAAATATCCAGAATATAAAAAGAAATATGTCCATAAATTCTCATTTTAAGGGTGGTTTGTAGGATAAGTAAATTTATCTTGTTGGCATCAACATAGGTCCAAATTGGCCTGTCCCGAAACGATATAAAGATAAACGTATACATTTGAATAGAATGCATAAGCGAATGGTCAGTTTTTTTAAATTAAGGTTGCCTTTTTAAAGAAAATCACTTTTTAGGGAAGAAGAAAGTACATAAAATACACAATCTTGATCTGAACATTTTGTGAAATCGAATTTAGTAAGTTTTAATAAGAGTAGTGCAGCCAAAACAATCAAGAATGGTTTAATAAAAAATTTGACAAATTTATTATTTTAATATTTAATAAAGAATTGGTCACTTTACTTACTGAACTCGTCATATTTAGCATTAACATTCTGAATAAGTAATTATTGAAAATGTATTTCAATAATAAAGTCTAGCATAAAAGGTCAGAATTAAAAAGATGACGCAAAAACCTAAAGTTTGGTGAACAGAAATAGACTTCACATTAACAACATTCCTTTTATTTGCAAGTTGAACTTGTAATTATACTGCAATCTTTGTTTCGATAATTTAAATAGAAAGGAACAGCTTAAAAACAGAAACCAAGACTGGAGATATTCTTCAGAAGGAAGCAATGTGTCGGCCAGCCGTCGGTATTTTCGTATGTTTTTATTGGGGGGCGTATTTTGCTTAGTTTCTTAGTAATTAATTCAAAATTTTAAGAAGGGAAACACTTTATTATATTATATTTTTTTCTTTATCTATTAGGGTCAACATTTTGTAAAAAAGCCCATTGATGTAGCTATACAGTACTGGAAAGTTATTCTGTAATCCATTATTGCAAACGCAATGCTTAGACAGGGATCTAAGGCGTATTGAGTCATGGACAAATCAGTGGTACATGAAGCTTAAAGTATCAAAATATACAGTATTGCATATTGGCCCACATAACGCGTGTGAAACATATTTGCAAAATAATCTTCAACTTATCAGTGTTGTAGAACAAACAGACCTGGGGTTACTAATTTCTTCTAATTTAAAATGGGAAGCACATATTATTAAAATGGTAAAAAAAGCCAATAGTTTTATTTTCATGGTGCAAAAGACTTTCAAAGATCACTCTCTACAGATTGTAAAGAAATTGTACACTTCCTATATTAGACCAAAAATTGAATACGGATACAATATTTGGAACCCCTACTACATCAAAGATATTAAAATTTTGGAAAGGGTCCAAAGGCGGGTTACCAGAATTCCATTTGAATTAAGAGGACTACCTTATCCCGAAAGACTTAAAAGATTTGGGCTTAGTGCTCTGAAGCAATGAAGAACTAGGGGTGATATAATAGACACTTTTAAAATACTAACGGACTACTATTCTTGTAACTTACGAAATTTCTTTCATTTAAATCAGAAATAACAGCTTCGGGCCCGGGGACACTCCATTTAAATTTTTAAAAACTTTGATTTGTAATTTTTTTGAGTCACCCTGTATAATTCCAAATAATTTTAAAACGTACTCCTAACGGATACACTACAATGTAAATAAAGCGATCATGTATATTATGTGAGATATATTTATTCTCAAAAAAGTAGGTAAATTGAAACTTTACATTAAACCCTGTTGAGGTTGCTTTAAAATAATTACAAATTTAAAATACATTTAACCACAAGTTTTAATTTTTGCTTGTTTTTTTTTGAAAAAAAATAGATTCGAATTGATAGAAACAACAGAGTTTTAACAACAGGAACGGTTTTGAATAATAAAAATTAACAGTTGCAAAATGATTAACTTGCATATTTGACAATATCAATTAATAATAAAGTCGATTCGGCCAGTAAACCTGCAAGATGGCCGACATGTCATATGACAAAAGTAATTGAAAATGCAAAAATGCATTTTATTTAGCTGGAATATGACTTTTGTCATATGACATGTCGGCCATCTTGCAGGTTTATTGGGTGAATCGACTTTAACAATTATTCATAACAATAGCAGAATCGGTATAATACAACACAGCGTGTTGTCTTCTTAAAACAATAAATCTATAGAATCAACATTACCTGTACCTAAATGACAAATTTTTGCCTATACCCATTATTTATGTTATATAGTTATAGTAATATTTATAATCTTTTTGTTTAGGTAATATAGACCAACTTTTGGATGTAGGCAAGTTTTATATTTATAGGTAGAATGAATTAGGTTTTGTAAAGGAAACACTAGTAAATGTTTTTATTTTAGTAAAGGTCTAGTTTTATTATGATCTATTTCACAATTCTGATTGGCTAAAATTCGTCGGGCATTTATTTAAACTTCCAGTAGTCGGCCAACATGGACCGGGTTGTCATCCTATTCTAAGTATTCACAAAAAGCGAAAACTATACATTTAACGTTAAAAGAACGGACTGAACAGCTACTAAAGCTTGTTCATATCTTTCAGGAATTTATCATTCTCTATATATTTTCTCTGATGTACCGTGCGAGCAAAAATTATTTGCATCAAAGAGGGCTTGGATTAAAAAACGTAGTAGTAAATCTTGCTGCTTCTTATCATAAGATCTTCCCCCTTCTTGGGACAGGCGTCTTATACAATTTGTTGGCGTATTTTGCATTATTTCACGAACGTTTGCAACAAGTTCTTCTGTTCTTACAGATGGTCTTCCTGCTTCTTTTTTGTGTTGAATAGAACCTGTTTCCCTAAACACAGCCACGGTTCTTTTCAAGCAATGATAAAAATCCCCAGCAATAAAAGCAACGTTAGGAAAATGTTCGTGAAAATCATCCATGCAAAATCCCGGATTGTATTGCCGCTCACCATTTACTCTAACCCCGTTTCGAAAATACGCTTCAACCATAAATGTTTTGTGATGTTCCGTAAAGCCCATTGTGTGAATTGTTCAAGAAATTGGAAAAATTAGCGATGAATCAAATTACTTGTAACGACTGACAAAGATGACGGAATAACTGATTAATTGTTAATTCAGGTAGTTACTGACACCCAACAGGTGTAAAGCTCTACAGCTAAGCATTACGTCCTTAGATGCAAGGCCCTCTTTGATGCAAATAATTTTTTCTCGTACGGTATAACTCCTCATGACAAAAAGCGAAATCAGCCCTTGTTTAATAATCTTGACTTTCCATCATTCCATCCCCTCAATTAGATCAGATCACTTATCAAATTAATAACAGCAATTTAGGTCAACAAAAGACAATAAAAATACGTATACCTAATTTTATGTATAATATGTATAAAAGAAAAACTGTACCACTTAGTTAGATACACTTCTGTGTCGAGAGACTTATTCAAACTCAAATAATTAGCGGAAATTATATCCCCCTTAATATATTATAACTCACTGAAAATTTATGACAGAAAATTACTGAGGCAGATAAATTGGCAAATGATTCATTACCTAATCGCTAGATGCCTCTTGATAAAACTAAATCATATTGGGGTAGTGTGGGCATAAACAGATAGCCAGTGATGTAAATTAGGGATACGAGGGTCATTAACAAGTTGGGTAATTAATTTTATTGACTTCTGACCCATCCACTAAGTTGCTTGAGGGAAAATAGGACAAAATTTAAATATGCGGGTCAGTACACCCGTATTTTTAAGCAACTAATGGAGAAAGTTACTTTATAAAAAATATAAAATTATAAACAAATATTTTTTAAAGAAAGTTTCAGTATTCTAAAAACCATCTAGGTCGTTATACCTAAGCATAGGTACTGGTAATATTATTTCAGACAAAAAATAATTATTTTTATTTTCTTCAGTGGAAATATTAACATTCCTATTATCTGCTTTGAGACAATTAGGCTAATTAATATGTCTTTGAATAAGGAACAATTGCGATGGAGGCCATTTATGGTTTAATATGCGGCTACTAAATAAGGGGTTAATTTTTGAGAGCCGACCGAAAATGCCTATTTTTAGTTTTTTCAAAAACAACAAAGCAAAATTCGAGATTTATTCTAAAATAAAATCAAATTTTTAGTATTAGAAATAATTGGAAATCAACGCTAGAAATTTATGATAAGTTTTGTTTTTACAGTAATTCAACCATGCCTTTTTTTGAAACATCCTAGGTATAGGCTTATTTACTACAAAAGTACCGAACTACGGCTGCGTTTATTTTTAGGGGAAAAAAAAATAAACTTCTTTGTTTTTCAAGACTTTTTTTTGCTGTACATTTATACAGTGTGACCAGTAAAGTCCGCATCATATGGTATTTCTTTTTATTATTAATAATAAAATACTTTATTGTAAACATAAGTTACAAAAGGCGAAGTTGAGACAGAACCTCCTAATAACTTTATTCGAAATTTGACATCAAGTTCTGCTTCGATTGAGATGAAAATTAAGCAAAAAAAATAGTAGTCACGTGATTCGCATTATCTGTCAAATTTTAATTTTTTCCAAAAAATAATTCAAAAGTAGGGTTATTTCGGAAAGTATCGAAAAAAGTTATAAGAAACAGTTTTTTAAATGCAGTCTCTAGCCCACATGCAAAATTTTAGCTGCATAAGATAATTTTTATTTTTTACCCATATTTTGTAAATTGCACCACTTTTGCAAAATAAGACTTAACGCAACCTACATAAAACTTCTTAGTATTGACAATTCTTTATTTCAGATACATTTTCTTTAAAGTAGAACCATATTAAATGTGTTTCTACAAAATCAAAATTGGGCTATTAAAATTTGGTCGCATGTGATGCAAAGTTTATTTGTTTTTGACCCTGTATATAAGGTACCTTCATAAAATAAGTATTATATACGTATACGTAGTTTGTATCTGAAAGTAATATACTATTACCTTAATATTAAGGTTGAATTCTCAACGTCATTCAATCAATTGCCAACCTATAACCTATTTCGCGTTGATTTTTTGAGTTTATTATTTTAATAACTAACATTTAAAGAAAATCAATATCGTCGGTACATTATTTAGGTAGTGTCTGATATATTACAAAAATATAAATTTATTTCATTGCTAATTTTGGGAGAATTGTATAGTGAAAGAACAATGAGTGACAATGACATAATAATGTTAAAAAAAATCTTACCCGATATTTTTCGCTATACAATTCTCCTAAAATAAGTTATGAAATTCCTTGATATTTATTAAATATGTCAATTATTACCTATAGAATATCAAGTCGATACTGATTTTCTTTAAATTTTGTATAAAAGCTAGAAAACATAAATAAATCTACGCGAAATAGGTTATAGGTTGGCAAGCATGTTGATACTCCCACCTTAAGACAGAAAAGAACACAGTGTCATCAGTAGTTCATTAAGTGGAAAATAAATTTTAGTGGTTAATAAAAAATCAAAATTATCTTATGCAACTGAAATTTTGCATATGGGCTAGAAACTGCATTTAAAAAAACTTTTTCTTATAACTTTTTTCGATATTTTTAGAAATAACCCCACGTTTGAATTATTTTTTGGAAAAAATTAAAATTTGACAGATAATGCGAATCGCGTGACTACTATTTTTTTTTGCTTAATTTTCATCTCGATCGAAGCAGAACTTGATGCCAAAGTCAAATTTGAATAAAGCTATTAATAAAAAAAATCCCATAATATGATGCGGACGTTACTGGTCATACCTAGGAAGTCGCTAAAAAAAGTTTTGGACGAATTACTGAAAGAACAATAACCTGACTTTTTGTTAATTTTTAGAGTTGTTTTTCGATTATTTCTAGTACTTAAAATGAAAACAAAATTGTTTTATCATAAATAGGACTCTTTCGGTGCGGTAGACGATTATTAAAAATGTGACTACTTGTTCAATGACTTCAGCCTGTGCTGTTCCTAATTTTTCCTTATTGTAAAATCGATTAATCCAACCTAATTTTTCTATACTTACTAATAAAAAAAAACCGATATAGCATTAATGTTCTAAAAGTAACTGTGTGTGAAAATTTGTTAAAAATTAATTAGAATATTGTTTGTGGCCTGATATTTTAGAAGAACAAACAACCAGGGGTACAAAGCTATTACTTTAATGGGGCTAAGTAATCTTTATTATTAACACAGCCAAGAATTGGGTCTCAGCTGCAACTAATTTCCTTTCCTCGTGGAAATTATTATAAGAAAATGACTAACAAAACGTTAGGGGACACGACAGTTCGTTTTAAGTGGTTATTTTTTGCTTAATAAAAGGTTCAAAAATAATTATCTTTCCCTTTGGTATTGCTGTGTTGGTCAACTCCGTCCTTGAAATGAATAACTCATTATATCAATACGATCAATAACTCTGGATGAATTGAAGCTGCTCAAATATTTTAAGAAATAGAAAAAAATACCAGGAATATCGTCAATATAGGTATTTAATAGAAGTTACAGGACCCGCCACGTAATTTGAAAAGATGACAAGTTGCTCTTAAGAGCAAACATATCGTCGGCGTTCGGGCAAAAGTCACTAAGTCCAATATTGGCACTTTGAGTTAAAACCGCTACTCGTTTAGAAAAAGTAATTTATTTAATCTGATTAATATCACTAAGCCCAAAGCTAAGTGTTTAACTGGTTTCCGACATGTTAATAGTCGTTAAGTCCCAAACAATGCGTTATTATAACAAGCAGAAATCACTAAATGGACTTAGTGATTTTCTGCAGACAAATATATTAATATTTAACGTTATTTTGAGGTCCTGTTTATTTAGCGTTTTTAAACATTATTATAAAAATTGTAATACAGTTCATTAATATAAAGGTGTTTTACTTTCAAAAATTATTGTTTTAAAATAATAAAAAAAACAGTTTAATATAATTTTCACGGGTCCGTTACATTAGCCCCCCCCGGTACCCATAACTGCGTAAAATTTTAGCACCATATAGACCATACCTAGCACTACCTAGCACCCAATTTATAGAGCTAGCACCATAGACGTTACTGAGTTATTAAGCACTTTTACCGGGGGGGGCTAATGTAACGCTAGCCCCCCCCGGTGCCCATAACTGCTTAAAATTTTAGCACCATATAGACCATACCTAGCACTACCTAGCACCCAAATTATAGAGCTAGCACCATAGTCGTTACGGAGTTATTAAGCACTTTTACCGGGGGGGGCTAATGTAACGCTAGCCCCCCCCGGTGCCCATAACTGCGTAAAATTTTAGCACCATATAGATCATACCTAGCACTACCTAGCACCCAAATTATAGAGCTAGCACCATAGTCGTTACGGAGTTATCAACCTAATTTAAAAATGACATCAACAACGTTGCCGCCTCAGGCCAATTACCAGAGACAAAGCTATTTACAGTTGGCCATAAAAACACTTTTATATTTACAGTACAAGAATTTACGCACTGTAGTAGTAGTATGGCTGTGATCTTACCGCGATGTTGCCGACCTGCACTAAATTATATGAAAATTATTATTTTTATCCATAAAACAGTAAACATATACAACACCTTTTTTTAACCAGTTGGTTAATATAGTAAATATTTTAAATAGTCTCGCAAGATGGAGGCAAAGTCACGTGACAACAACTTTGGTCTATTTAATTTTGATAGGTTGGTATGAATTCCAGAACCAGACTTGAAAATTTTGTATATATTTTAAAAGTTTTATTTTGTAAATAGTATAATATTTTAAGTAATAATAAACATAAGTTTTTATGGTTAGACGATAAAGCCTCAAAACAGAGCTGTCATCCTTATGGCAAAAAACTATTATTTTCTACCCTACTCAACGTGACAACGTCGCATTTAGTATGTTGGCGATATTCCGGTTGCGCACGCATCTTATGCTATCCGAAGGTCTTCTAATTCATTCTCTAATTGCTTAGCGGCAACCTCATTCTTAAATTAGGTTAATAACTCCGTAACGACTATGGTGCTAGCTCTATAATTTGGGTGCTAGGTAGTGCTAGGTATAGTCTATATAGTGCTAAAATTTTACGCAGTTATGGGCACCGGGGGGCTAGCGTTACATTAGCCCCCCCCGGTAAAAATGGTTAATAACTCCGTAACGGCTATGGTGCTAGCTCTATAATTTGGGTGCTAGGTAGTGCTAGGTATGGTCTATATGGTGCTAAAATTTTACGCAGTTATGGGCACCGGGGGGGGCTAGCGTTACATTAGCCCCCCCCGGTAAAAATGGTTAATAACTCCGTAACGACTATGGTGCTAGCTCTATAATTTGGGTGCTAGGTAGTGCTAGGTATAGTCTATATAGTGCTAAAATTTTACGCAGTTATGGGCACCGGGGGGCTAGCGTTACATTGGCCCCCCCCGGTAAAAATGGTTAATAACTCCGTAACGGCTATGGTGCTAGCTCTATAATTTGGGTGCTAGGTAGTGCTAGGTATGGTCTATATGGTGCTAAAATTTTACGCAGTTATGGGCACCGGGGGGGGCTAGCGTTACATTAGCCCCCCCCGGTAAAAGTGCTTAATAACTCCGTAACGACTATGGTGCTAGCTCTATAATTTGGGTGCTAGGTAGTGCTAGGTATGGTCTATAGGGTGCTAAAATTTTACGCAGTTATGGGCACCGGGGGGGGCTAATGTAACGGACCCTAATTTTCACTACAATACCTATAACAACTTTTTTGTCTGCTAAATATCACTAAGTCCATCAAATCTCAATGTTCGATGTACATTATATTTTTTTTATTTAGCCCGTTAGATACATTACAACTTCTTATTTTTGAATTTATCACAGGTATATTAAACGAAATGAAATTTTACATTCACTTTTAAACTTAAAATCCATTTTTATTAAAACTAATAAATTGGAGTTGGTGACTTATCCAAAAATCGGATGAATTCCTATCGTTGGGATACAATTACCTTTAATTTTACGTTAAGAACAGTTGGGTATATAAATTAATTAAAGCAGAAAAAGAAATATGCGCGAATATGACAACATTTTGTTTTATGCTTTTATTAATTTATCCATTACATTTTCTTTAACTTAAAACTATTCGTAATTGTTAGCCAAAGATCAGTATTTGGCTTCTTTTTGGAGAAAACGAGAAATAAACAAAATATTGATAAGAAAATAAAATGGCAAATGCATTACCACGGTTTGCTCTTAATTTTCAATGTAGACGCTCACCAGGTCTTTATAGCAGATGTAGTGGCGTGGTTATTTTAATTTACTTTATATTACTTGCAATAAACACGAAATAGTGTAGTAAGAATAACAAATCGTCTGAAGAGGAAACGAGTAACATAAAAAGAAAAAGCTTCTGATTTCATTGCACTCCTGCCATTGTGACGCGTGTCTTCACCTCTCAGCATTTACCTTATTTATATAGATTTGCCAGATGTGCTGGTATGCTTTAGAAGTATCCAGCATCGACACTAGATGGCCCCCTAGCGCTACATCATGTCAATAGTTCTCGCCGTATTTTCTTCAAGTGAATTTTATGTTCCATTTTCCATTTATTTCTTTAGATCCCAGCCCACGATACACTATGATCAGCCAGATCAGCGTTACCACAGGTGACTCGTTCAGTGTTGCCGTTAGTGATGTTAAAGAGCAGGTAAATTGCTGAACAGGTTCGAACAGTTCGGTTCTCACCCGGGAACCTGTTCTTTTGATCATAAATAAATTATTGTCCCTCGTCACTCACTGACTTGATAAAAAAAAGTAAAAAAGTGAAAGGTCGGGAAAGTAGTAAAAACCCGGTTTTTGTTGCACTTTTTAAAAAAAAAAAAAAAAAAAAAAAAAAAAGGTCGCCACTTTCGAGTTCCGTAAACGCTGCATTCCTGTTACATGTTTCCTTCAGAGGAAGACCTAACAAAGAACAGCCTGTTCTTTTGATGAGTGATTGGTGATGATTTATGGAAGATGGCTTGCGGGTCGTCGTTTGAGAATAAAAAGAACAGGCTGTTCTTTGTTTGTTCTTTGTTTGGAGCAGAACAGGGAACAGAGAACAGGGAACAGAGAACAGGGAACAGAGAACAGTGAACAGTGAAGAGGGAACACGGAACAGAGAACAGTGAAGAGGGAACAGGGAACAGAAAACAGGGAAACAGGGAGCAGTGAGAGCATACACGCGGACGCAGCGGTGTTCTGTGTTGTTTACGGAAGTGGCGACCTTTGAACAGGTTCCCGGGTCAGAACTGCTGAACTTTGCTTCTGCTCTTTAACATCACTCGAGCGCAATCATCTGTCATAAGTGTATCTAAAGAACCGGTTCAGTTCTTTTACAAAGAACAGTTCACTGAACAGGCTATCTCTAACCTGTTCTAAAGAACCTGTTCGGTTCTTTTCTTAACAACTCTTGTTGCCGTTTGGGGCGACAATAGTGCTGGGAAGTTTAGTTCATTTTGCCGATTTCAATCTTTCGTTCTGATATGGAAAGATGAAACAATGCCATATGAATGGAAGGAAAGCATAATCGTCCCCATACAAAAAAAAGGAGATAAAAGAAATTGCAGCAACCATAGAGGAATCTCCCTCATTAGCACAGCATATAAAATCCTAGCCAACATAATCCTGGAACGCCTAAAACCAATTGTAGAGGAAAGTATTGGGGACTATCAATGCGGCTTCCGAGGATGCAGATCAACAACTGACCAAATTTTTACCATAAGACAATTGCTAGAAAAATTCTGGGAATTTAACCGGGACGTCCACCATCTTTTTGTGGACTTCAGACAAGCGTATGACAGCATATTACGGGTTAAACTTTGGGATGCAATGGCGGAAATGGGAACACCTAAGAAACTTATAAATATAACCAGGATGTGTGTAAACGGTTCTCGAAGTAGAATCCGAATTGGGGATATACTTTCCGACCCCTTTGAGGTAAACAGCGGGCTCAGGCTGGGAGACGCGATATCTCCAATTTTGTTCAACATCGCTCTTGAGAAGGTAATAAGAACCGCTGAAATAAGCACTGAACTCTTTGCTCGGGATGGCCCAAGATTATTGCTGGCCTTTGCCGATGATATTGACGTAGTGGGTAATACGGTATTGACTGTGAAAGACCTCTTTTCGAGGGTAGAAACACAAGCTGAGCAAGTGGGACTCAGAATAAACGAGGACAAAACCAAGTATATGCACACCAGTAGAACAGGACGTAGAGACAGGGTAGGCCAAAATGTTACTGTGGAGGATTACAATTTCGAGAGGGTCGAAACCTTTAAGTATCTGGGAGCCACAATTACACAAGATAACAACCTGACAGAGGAAATTAAAGTCCGAATTCAAAGTGGAAACAAATGTCTCTATGCGCTTAAGTCAGTACTAGCATCGAAGAGCATCTCGCGAAGAACAAAAATTACAGTTTATAAGACCATTATACGACCGATTGTTATGTATGCTAGCGAAACCTGGACCCTGACCAAAGACAACGAACGAAAATTGAGAATCTTTGAGAGGAAGGTTCTGCGCAAGATTTTTGGACCACTGCGAAGCCCAGAAACACAACAGTACCGAATAAGAACCAACCAAGAAATAGCAGAATTATACAAAGATCCAGATATTGTGAAGGAGATAAAGACAAGAAGACTGCAATGGGCGGGTCACGTACAAAGACAGCCTGACACACGGATGATAAAATTGGCTTGGGAGGGAGTACCAGTGGGACGAAGACCTTTGGGGCGCCCCCGAATGAGATGGCGGGACAACATCAAAACGGACCTAAGGACCATGGGGATAGAGTACGACCCAGCATTGATGGAAGATCGACAACAATGGAGGCGAATAGTACAGTCGGCCAAGACCCACCCCGGGTTGTAGAGCCATGGAGTAAGTAAGTAAGTAATCTTTCGTTCTCGTTCAATAAAGTGAATAGTTCAAAAGACTAGTTCGTTTAGTTCATTTAGTTCACTGATTTATACTGGCATAGTGAAGTAAAAGAAATATTTTAAAATTTAAATTATATATTAAATTAATAAAAAATACAGTAGACACCGACAATATTTTTTATTTATTTCCATACCGAAATAGTCCGAAATCATCGCGGCATGCATCGGTCAGTCAGGTGACAAAACCTATAATCTCGGTCGTCTCGCTCTCGCGTGCGTAGTTCATTCCGTTTAGACTTTAGTTCGCCTTGTTTCAATCTCTCAGTAATTACTGATTGAATATTTTAGTTCAGTTGTCAGATTCGATCTTTTGAACTAGTTCGTTCGCGAACTACACAACTCTAGGCGACAAGTCGCCAAAATGACGACTTTTTGCCTCAGTGAGAGAGTGGCGGCGATTTTCAATAAAAAGCTTATTTTTGGCAACTTTTTCAAATAATATGCTAGATGTGAAGACAAAAAAAAGAAATAAAATGAGCATTGAATTATTAAGTGATATTAAGAGTAAAGCTAGACTTGAAAAGAAATAGATTGTTGTTTCAGTTATAAAATCAGCGAAACACTTTTTTAAAATAAATAATACATATATAAAAATAAACATGAAAAAACTAAATCAGGTTCGGATTAAGACAGTGAATCCAGAAAAACAATTTTTTTATTTTTTTTTGTTTTATTTTTATTCTTTGTGTAGGGACCTATAATAAAGTTTATTTAGCTTGTTCCACAAAAACATTTTTTTAAATTTAGTATTGACCCCAATATCTCAAAAAAGCGGTGGCGACAAAGTGGCGACTTTTCATACTGATTGATGGCGACTTTTTGCTTTGTTACTCTGGCAACACTGGACTCGTTCGAGCCAAATCTGGCTAGTTTAAAGTAAAAGTAACTCGCTGACTCCTCTTTTCCAAATTTGGCTTGTTTTTTAGTTGTCTAGCGGTCCAGCTATTCCTAAATCTAATGCTTAAAGTGTCCGCAAAACTGTTGTTGAGGATTTCTAAACTTTGTAGGTGTAAAAAAACTCTAGTGTTCTTTGTTTATCAGTGAGGGCGTAATTCTGAACGGATCCACTAAACAAGGCAAAGTTCTTTTTTCCAAGAAAGGATGCGTTAGTGTCAACCGCGAACCGATGTCACCTGTCACAAGTAAGGTTATGTTTACATTCACAGATTTTAAGAGCGACTTCTCTGACCACTTCTTGCTCTTTGCTTCAAGCCCTTAATTTCAACAGCTTTTTCAATCAACCACATAAATTGATCGGAAAGTCCCCTATTTTACAGATATGCGCATTGTCAAGGCCTTCTGAGGTTTAAGGACGAGTGAAACAGAATACAGGCCTGCCCGAGAAGCAAATCAAAACCGCAGTTGTATTTTGTCACAGAAACAAAATAGGTTTATTTTTGCTGTCACGAATTTTTAAAAATAATAAGTAATAACGACCTTTTTATTTTGTAGTAACGAAATAGTATATTAAAGTACACGTTTTATAAAGCATCATTTTATAGCACGCGTCCATGTTAAAAAACGAGCCGCTTGCGGCGAGTTTTATAACGGGATAAGTGCTTAAAATTGCTTTATATAACACGTACTTTATACTATTTTTTCTAATTTGTAGTTTTTTCAATAAAAAACACATATTTAAAAAGAAAATAAATCCTTCAAATTTTGTAAATTTTTATGTTTAAATATTATGTTGGTAATACTATTTTTTATCATAGTAGCCTATGGACAATAAAAATTATTTTGCGAACTGTCATTTTTTGATTTATTCACCTATTTTCACCACGAGATTCTAAAGTTATTTTAGCGATATGAGATTTGAAATTGGACGGAATACGTTGTGTGATCCTTATACATTTGGTACATATACAGAGTGTTCGGAAATTCGGGCGATTTTGCTCCTTTTTTTCGAATTTCAAAAGACGTGATTTTACGTCACGGCATTGCAATTTAGTATAGGGAAGATGAAAAATTCAAATAAAGTTGTAGTTAAAATCGACATTGGAAGGTTAGTAGATTGAATTTTGGATAGGATTTGGCAGAAAATGATAGCTTGAAGCATCTACAAAAGCAAAATAGTTCTCCGTCAATAAAGTTATTATTTAATATGTGTTTTTTAATGAACTAAAAAAATACATACAGATTTGTAGATCTAGGCAACCAAACATACATACGTGGGTTCGTGTAGTATTTTGCATATTTGGACTAAAAAATATTAGTTATCTAGAATGCTATGCTAAACGGTGAAAAAAAACATGTCATGTAGGGCCAACCTTTAAATAATAAAATTCGGAGTTCGAAGGCGCTAGCGAGTTCGTAATAGATCTGTTTCGAGACAAAATTAGAAAATAGTATATTAAAGTACGAGTTTCATAAGAAGCGGTTTTAGCGCCCGCGTCTATTTTAAAAAACGAGCCACGAAGTGGCGAGTTTTTTTATTGACACGGGCGCTAAAACGCCTTATGAAACATGTGCTTTATACATTGTTTTCTATTTCACCTTTTATAATCAAGAAAAATACATTTTAAAAAGAAAATAAATCCTTCAAATTTTGTAAATTTTTATGTCTAAATTTTATGTTGGTAATACTATTTTTTTATCATAGGAGCCTCTGGACAACAAAAATTATTTTGCAAACTGTCATTTTTTGATTTATTGACCCATTTTCACCACGAGATTCTAAAGTTATTTTAGCGATATGAGATTTGAAATTGGACGGAATACGTTGTGTGATCCTTGTACATTCAGTACATATACAGAGCGTTCGGAAATTCGGGAGATTTTGCTACTTTTTTTCGAATTTCAAAAGACGTGATTTTACGTCACGGCATTGCAATTTAGTATAGGGAAGATGGAAAATTCAAATAAAGTTGAAGTTAAAATCGACATTAGAAGGTTAGTAGATTGAATTTTGGATAGGATTTGGCAGAAAATGATAGCTTGAAGCATCTACAAAAGATTGATTTATAGATTTATGCAACCAACATACATGACTGTTATCCACACAGAATAAAAAAGTAAGTTATCAAGCTAGTTTTCCTCTGCGAAAAATGGGTTTTCTCGTAAATCACAAAGGCCGCGCAAGTCAATGAAATAAAACATTTAAATGTTACCAACATCAAATAAAGAAAAAACGCGTATCAAAATAGCTTCATTACGATCCGCAAATGAGGGTCGTACTGAACTCATTATGAACGTGAAATAGAAAAATATAATTGTACCTCTTCAAAGGCAATTTTTTTATCGATGTTGGTACTTTTTGGACTTTGAAGAAATGGTGATAAAGGGACTCATATCCGAACAGAGAATGTATAATGGATCCTATCGAGTTTTTTTTTTAATCTTTTGTATGGTTTTTAAGCAGGGTTTGTCTCGGAGGTTCTTTCTTTAAAGGCCTCTACCAATATAAACTATGTAATTACGGACATCAAAATTATTTCATAGAATTTGCTACTTTTCTGTAATCTTAACATAGTATAAAACAAAGCCGCTGGCGCAAGGATGAATGAACCCACCGGGACACCGGGAAATTTCCGGTGGGCCGCTCGGCCCGTTGGTTGGTGGGCCGATTCCGACCTACCGATTTCGATACGATTTTTTTTTTGCGTCTGTACGATACTTCAAAAAATTCTAAAATATTCCTGCTTATTTAACACTGAAAATAGTTGTCTAGAGAATAAAACTGTTAAGTTTAATATTTTTATTTAATATTTTAATTTTTATTAAAATTCTTTGTTTCTGAAATTTGGTTCTTTTTCAAGCGGCATACCTATGTAAAATAGTGTTTAAACTTAACTTTATTGATATATTTTTATATGATTTTTATTCTCAGTCATGGTAAAAAACAACCAATCCAGCGCCAAAAACCTAATTACTTTTAATACCTAAATGTGTCAAAGATACGGCCCGCGGGCCATGACCGGCCCTCAATACATTCGGATCCGGCCCGCGCGATTCGACGAAATATTGAAGCTGAAGCGATGTCAAGTATCTGAGTCATGGAAATAGTTACTATTCCTAATCCTAATTGCTATACATAAAGGTATATCATAATTATAACTTTTTATATTTTATAGATTTCCTTTAATAAAGATTTCTGTATTGATATAAAAACAAACTTTTTTTGAAGCCGAACAAACCCAAACATGCCTCGAAAAAAAAAATGGCACTCAAACAAATTGAGTTTGACATAAATAGTAATTTTTCTTTTTCATAATTAAAATCCGAAAAGCGGCAAACAATCCGATTATGACATAAAATAGTTATTTTCTATAACTAAATAAAACCCGATTTGCGGCAATTTACCCTCCCCAAACAGTTAACCTCCTAACTAAGGTACAAGGAAGGTACGAAGTAACGCACGCGCCAAACGTAAGGAGCAGAAATTGCAAAATAAGATGTCTGGAGGTTTTATAGGCCAAAGGCGTAGAAACTGAAGAAACAGGGGAGTTTAGTCGGTAGGCAGCCCCTTCGGGGTTGAATCCGACAATATCCTGCTCGTCTCTTTGTAGGTAGGTAGATATTTTAGTTTTTAGTTTAACTTATTTTTAATATTTTTTTTTCAGAGTGAATTTTTGATTTTGGGCGTGGTCGCGAAAATTTTTTGCCTGCGGCGCAATTTCGCGCCTATGGCGCTTCGTTTCTGAAACTTAGCCCCCCCATCTAAATCAGTCACGAGCCGCCACTGCATATGGGGGGGGGGCTACAGCCCCCCATAAATCCATCAATGTGTGGGCCGCTAGACTGGAATTTCCCGGGCCACTTCAAAAAGTTCGTCCAACCCTGCGCTGGCGCGTCTGTCCCCAGCTATATATGCTTAAATCTTTAAAACTACGCAACGGATTTTGAAGCGGTTTTTTTTAATAGATAGAGTGATTCAAGAGGAAGGTTTTTATGTTTAATACATGCATAATATTGTAGAGATACGCTGATAAATTTAGAGGTTTGTTCGGGTTTGTATTTATAAATCTTGACGTGATGGTGAACTCGCCTTATTATTATCTCAGAGGCGTATAATGCCTGGCATTGCAACGCAGGCCGGGTACACGCTAGTTTATCTTAACATAGTATAAAACAAAGTCGCTGTCGCTGTCTGTCCGTCCCTACCTATATATGCTTAAATCTTTAAAACTACGCAACGGATTTTAAAGCGGTTTTTTTTTTAATAGATAGAGTGATTCAAGAGGAAGGTTTTTATGTATAACTAGCGACCCGCCCCGGCTTCGCACGGGTGAAATTTCAGAAAGTGGCATGCCGGGTACTAATATATCGGGTTTGTTCGGGTTTGTATTTATACCAGCGGGTTGCAACGCGTGCCGGATACACGCTAGTTTATAAATATTTACTTGTTATTTCATAAGTTAAAACCGAAATATTTTGATCGGCATTTATATAGTTGGACTTGCATTCAGTAACGCAACAACAATATTGCATTTTCACTATAAAACTGAAAACACTAATTCAGGAATTTATTATTCAATAAAATAGACAAGGGAGATGTACTTATTATTTAATATTATTATGCATAAAAGAAAATCCGTGCAAATGTGAAACCAACATCGAATAAATCCATTAGCTGATTTCGTAAGCTCCCGCCTCTAGCACACGACGAATCGGCAGTGTTACGATAAAATAATGATATTGCCACGATGCGAAATTTGGTACCTAATTTACTTATTTCATAAATTTTGTGTTTTCTTTAGTTCATTGTAAAATCATATTTCTTTTAACTGGAAAACTCGCGATAAAACAAAAACGATGAAATTGTTGTTCAGTGAACTTGCATTATAATTAGTAGTCAACATAATTTGTTTAACTTACGGAGTGAGCAAAATTGTGCTGACCTAAGATGTAGCATGACCGTCACGAGTAAAAACCCACTGGTCGGGAGAAGAGTTACGAAGAAAATAAGTAAGTACAAAACCTTTTATTGTGAAGATTCAAAACTAAATCAACCCTTATTTTATATTTTTTGATTAATAAGATTTTGTTTTTATAATTTGCATTTTTTAATTCATGTTCCCTCTAAAGTCGATCCCAGAGACTTCTGCCTATACGAAGTCTCAGTCACAACAAAACACCGTTGTGACAATATTACAGTCACTTAAAAATATACTGTAGTTAGCGTTGAATATTGTATTTTCTCGATAACTTTCTTGATATTGGCAATTGTTTTCAACGTACCTTCATAAGATTTCATAAAAGACTACAATTCCCTAACTTTTATAAAGCAATAAGACACTTTTAGATTTGAATTAAACTACTACTGGATTAAATT
Organism: Polydrusus pterygomalis; assembly: GCA_963969555.1. Lineage (NCBI taxonomy): Eukaryota > Metazoa > Arthropoda > Insecta > Coleoptera > Curculionidae > Polydrusus > Polydrusus pterygomalis. Next base: position 145,261,946 of record OZ018375.1, read on the forward strand.
GACGCACGTAGGGGAGAATATAATGCAACTTGCTTTATGTGATTTGTTCAGGTCCCGAGTGGAAACTGTTCTATTACACTAACCCGAACAAACCTGAATAAACAGACAGACCAATGTAAATGAAAAATATGCTTTCTATGATCTGTGCATCCTGAAACAGCAAGGGGGGAGAGAAAAGGTTTTTAGCCAGCGTATACGTTTTTCTGGCCTTTCGGTTCAGATCCCCCGGACACTCCTCCCATCTAAATACGCCACTGGTAAAACATTTATCTCAAAAATGCAAAATTATATAGATCCTAAAACCTTTTAAAGCCTAATAAAGCTTTCGCCTTTGGCGCAGGGTCAGGGAGCCTTCCGAACCATAACCATTAAAACATACCCATCGTTATCTATAAGAGAGGCGCCAACAAATCGATTTTGTTTATTTGTTAGTTATAATTAAATTGTCCTTTACTGAATCTCAAATGTCTATTTATTATTCAAAAATACCCAAGTATACCCAAATATACAAGGGTTAACCAACACTATAGAATATTCAATTAAATTATATTTGCCCAAGCCGGCCGTCCGAACAAGGATCCCTGAAATTAGTGCTCGCAAATAAAACCTATTTAATTAACCAAAAATTTACCGCGTCGGGCTACTATTAATTTTCAGCCGGTAATCAAAATTATGACGTTTAAGTAATTTGATTTCAACTAGAAAGGGTTGGCAATAGCATAAACTAAATATATACCTAGATATTCCCGTCAAATAGCCGAACGCGGGGTTCGAGACCGCAATGTAAAATTCCAAGAAGCGAAGTGCCTTTAGACGGATATTCGCGTTGCATGGTTTCTCTTGGTTTTGTTTCTCTATGACAATAATAATAAGAAAGCCCCAACAAAAACTCAGTTACGATATACATCTACAATGGTATGGCGATTTGCCAATCGCCAGTGTCTGGGGTGGCAATTAAATGCAGAACTTCCCGTACTGTTAAAGATACTGTTAAAAGTGGTCGTTCTGATATACCCGAGGAGAAAAAATAAACATATTATTACTATTAGGGAGAGTGGGGAGGATTCGACACCATGGGAAGGATTCAACCACTATTTGTATACTCGTTAGTAACAAATGTTTTAAGTACGGTCCACGTATTTAACCTCTACGTTCTAAGTAGCTTACGCGCCACAACTGCGAACCGGTGTAGAGTTTTTTGTGGATTTTGTGTTATTTAATTTAAAACACGCATGTAAAGGTAAGGTTTTTTCATTATAATATTTCGTTTGTCACAGGTATATTGTTAGTTTTGTAAAATTTAACGTATTTGATCTAAAAACAAGCATTACGTCCTTAGATGCAAGGCCCTCTTTGATGCAAATAATTTTTTCTCGCACGGTATGTGTATAGTACCGGCGCCGAGATTAAAGAATATCAACCTATTGACATCGTGGGTTAACTAGTTACAAGGTACTAGATACCCCAAAGCTACGCTACTGGCTTACTATTTTAATTTTTTTTTTGTAAATATTTCATTAGATGGGCGGCATATTATCATGCAAATTATTAAAAAAAATATCATGAAAATCAAGGACACACACGTCTGGCAAAACTAAGTTTTATTGGGCATTTGCGTGTGACAAAGAAAGTAATTGTAATGTAGGGGAGGTCCGGGCAGCCCCGCCCACTTAAGCAATATAAATGAGATGTAATAACTGTGTCGATATTATTTACTTAATTTTGTGTAAAATTTTTTTTTTAAATGAATAAAACTAATATTTTGAGAAAGTTTACAATGGGCGGGGATATCGGCCATAAGGATAACCCTTTCGCTATGTCGGGTAACTCAGCCCATATAATATAAATTTTTTTCAAACGAATGTATGGGAGTATAAATTAAAATCGATCATTAGCCTTAACAGATATTTATTTTAGAATGAATTGACAACAAATTTACATACAAGAATAGAAAATGTAGGGCTTAAAACCACTTTGGCCAGTACAGCCTTTGTGTGCCCAGTACTTACACACTCCATGTTTCAGTTTTCCCAAATTCATGGCAGATAATGCAAAGTTCCTATTCCCTGCAATTTTCTTCCATGTCTGTCATGTCATACAAACAAGATACTATTTGATAAACTAGGATTAATTCCCTTTAGTTTCATATATAAATTATATTGTTTAATGATAATTTACTCTACTTACCGTTAATTTAAAGCCAACTTGACATAAAACGCACAACCTCGAAAAACTGTTGTCGACTGAATGATCGTATAAAATATAGTTTTTAACCTGTTTCTTGTATTGAGCCACATATTGTTTAGTTAGGCATCCGATCAATAGATGGCACTACCAATACATCGCATCATTTTAGAAATATTGAGTGTTGCCCGCTGAGCGGGGCTACCCGGATCTCCCCTATCATAGTATCATGTACTCAACAAAATGCGGAGAACCTATATATTGCCGTTGCCACAGCATTTCTTTAATCATTAACTGTTTCTAAGAGTAGACATAACAGACTGTCCGCGGATAGGGCTTACAACAGCACAAATGGATGAAAAATTTCATATTTCGGGAAAAAGTAATTCTTGATAAAAAGTTTTGCTTGTAAAAAAAATGCAATTCACGAAGAGAATATTTTGATTTTTTATACAGGGTTCGCAAAAACTTCAAAAACATGATTTTTCTCCAAGTAAAGAGTAAAATACCTTTATTTTTCATTTTTGACCAAAATGTCAATCAGAAAACTTATTTAGAATAACGTTTGTAATTTAAATCCGACGAAAAATATTAATATAAAATTTAATAGACTCTATTTTCATAATGGGTGGTGTGACTGGTGTGTATCTTATTTTAAAATTTTAAATGCATTCCTATCATCTTTTGTAAAAACAAGAAATTGTTTTACCTTTTTATTACTTTGCTTTACGTATGGGACAAATTTGAAGTTGTCAAATAGAATTTGATGTGTTTTGAAAATGTTGACCTTAGAACAAAAGGTTTATTTTGTTCAATGTTATGGGCAAAAGTTCTTACAACTTTGTGATAGAGAAATTTAATCAAAGATACCCTAACGTTTACGTCTCAAAAATGAGACCATAAATTATTAAGAAAATTTCAGCGAACTGGTTCAGTTTCCAATTAAAAAAAAAACTATGATCAGAATGACGCAGCTTCCCTAATCGTACTGCAGTCTGTTGCTGACAATCCTACCCTTTCATTAAGAAATCGAGCTCAAGAACTTAATGTCATTGTAGTAATAAAAAAAACTCATATTCGGTATATTTTAAAGGCATGCAAACCAAATATTCCCTTTTAAGCCAACTTTTAATCAAACGTTGAAAGAAGGAAACGAAGCCAAAGGTTTGGATTTTTGTCCAGTGGCGGATTTACAAATTTGCCGCTAGTAGGCTATTCAATTTTTGCCACCCCTATACCAGTGACGGCTCGTGAGTTGTGAAACAGGTAAAGTGTTCGGGAAAGAAAAATCCCGCTGCAGGCGAAATTTTTTTAAGACCACGCCCAAATTTGGTCAATAGTTTTTAGTAAATATTTTCAAAATTTATGATTACCTACTTATTTTATTGAAAATGAAATTTCTTTCTGCAAAGCCAGTAAAGTTCCAACTACCTTTTTTTATCCCCATTAACAGGCACGGCCAACAATAAAGTTTATTTAAAAAATACTACCCGTCGACCATAAATAAAGATTGTACCATTTATTTCTGTAAGATAAAAAAAAAATTTGGGCCAAATTTGCCGCCCCCTAAAATCTGCCGCCCTAGGCTCCAGCCTACTCAGCCTATAATGGTAAATCCAGCACTGTTTTTGTCTTTGGGTCGGAAACAAAATTGTAAGTGAAAACAGGAATTTTCATAAATTTATCATGTTCTCCGATGAATCGACATTTTCAACAAACGGAAAAGTGTCTTCTGCGCATATTAGAAACTGGAGCGAAAATAATCCCCGTTTTAGAATTCCTGCAAGAAGACAACATTACAAAAAACTAAATGTCTGGTGTGCGATTTCTTATTATGGCATTATTTAATAATAATAATAATAATAAGGTTTTTTATTTAGCACCTGGCTAGTAAATACAACTAAGTATATACAACTATATAATACTACTGTTAGTTACAATCTTATTTACTCTGTAAATATTTCGAAACATTTTTACTAAAGGTGACCAGACTATTTTCACTCTTTAATGCATATAGAGACAAACACCCTCATAGAACAACGATTTTTGTAAACTTGCTGACTTTACATACTGAATATTGTAGTTATGTCTTGATCGAATGTTATATTCAAAAAAGTTGGATCTTTTTTCAAGAAAATCCTTCAAATAGGCAGGAAGTTGACCATGTTCAATTTTATATATTAAAATAATGTTTGCCTTTTTAATGCCCTGTTCAACAGACAACCAATTTAAGGTGCCCAGCATTGCTTTAATTGGGGTATATTTATTACAATTAAGAATTAAACGCATTACTTTATTTTGTTGTACTTGTAACCTGTATATATTTTCTTGAGTACATGATATTAGTAATGAAGAACAGTAATTAAAGTGTGGTTGAATAATTGTATTATAAACTAGTGTTTTGGCCCATTGAGACAGACAGTTTGAGACGCGACAAAAAAATCCAATTTTCTTACCTAGTTTTTTACAAAGATAGTCTGTGTGATTTGAAAACGTTAGCTGAGGATCTAAAAAAATACCTAGATATTTTATTTCTGACACAAAGTTAATTACACTGTTATTAATTTTAACTGTTAATTATAAGTCTAAATATTTTTTACAATTCGCTTTTAAACCTATTACCATGCATTTTGTTTTTAAAGCATTTAATTTCAATTTATTTTGACAAAGCCAATCATATAATATTTCAAGTTCCGCATTTAAAATATTAGTTATTTCTTCAAAACTGGTACCTGCTACACATATAAGGGTGTCATCTGCAAACAAATTAACAAATTACTTTTTTAAAACTTTGGCAATATCATTCACATAAATTACAAACAAGAGAGGACCCAAAACACTCCCTTGGGGTACACCCCACCTACTTTCCCTATCATGTGAAAATTTGTTATCCACTTTTGTTTTTTGGTACCTATTGGCTAAGTAATCATTGATCCAGTCCAACGCACTACCATTTATACCATATAAGGATAATTTTTTTATGAGAATCGCACGATCAATAGTTTCGAATGCCCGTTGTAAGTCTACAAAAACACTAAGTACGACCTTATCATTATTTATGAAGTTTCTCCATTTTGCACATACATATTGTAATGCCGATTCACAGGAATGTTGACTTCTAAATCCGGATTGTCCAACAAATAATAACTGGTTAATCTCAAAATAATGTCTTAATTGTTGGCAAACTATTGTCTCGATGATTTTGTCTACAACTGGCAGTAGGTTAATCGGTCTGAATTCAGCGAGAACCTTTGGTTTATACACTTTTGGTATGGGAATAATAACACTTGTTTTTAGGTCACTAGGTATTTTTCCAGTACGTAACGATGTATTTATTAAATATAAAAGAGGATAGCCTATTACACAAAACAAGTCCTTTAATAATTTAATGCTCAAAAGTTCGTCACTGGTGCTTTTGTTTTTAAATTTGAACACAACTTTTTTTAACTCTCCAAGATTTACCGTTTTAAATGTAAATAAGTTATTTTTATTCCTGTTAATATCAGAAGCCCACTGTCGCTTTTCTATGGTAGCGGAAATATCATCCAAACTATCGGAATAAAAGTTATTAAAATTGTCCTCAACTGTGCCATCGTATTTTTCAAAGTCAATCTGTGTAAAATCTGTAGATTGATTATTGTTTCCTACTAAATTTTTTAGAGTTTTCCACATCCTCTTTCCATCGCCTTTGCACCTGTCTATGTTTTGATCGTAATATTTAATTTTTTCGCTGCGAATTAACGAGGTCACTCTATTTCTCTTATTTTGGTAATCTCTCCAATCATCCTCACTTCTACTGAGAATAAATTTTTTATATGCGTTATTTCTAGTATTTTGTGCTTGTTTCACTATTCCAGATATCCATGGATGTTTTGTTGTTTTCGCTGCCTTTTTTGGAGCCACTTTATCCACTGCTGTTTGAATAATTTTTATGAAATCTGAATATACCTTATTGACGTCAACAGATGTATAATTCCAGCTTGCCCCTATTAATTCTTCTACTACTTTTGTTACCGTTTCTTTACCCAAATTACGTATAGTCGTAAGATTTGATTTTTCCATGGCAGATTCAAATTCAAACTCAGTTCCAATGATTTCGTGATCACTCAGTATAGGAAAATTTCTTGGAATCTCTTGAGCATTGAAATCGTTTGTGATTATGTGATCAATAAGAGTAGATGATGCGTTGGTAACTCGTGTTTCCTGCTCAACGATCTGCTTAAACCCTGCTCCTTGTATAGTTCTTATTAAGTTTCTTACATTTCTGTCCTTTTTTAATAGATCTATATTTAGATCCCCCATTATCACGGTTCTTTGCTGGTGGAGAATAGTATCACTAAGCATTTCTTCAAGGTAGTCCAAAAATGTGTTGCAAGTAGAATTTGGAGATCTATAAAGAGCCCCCACCATAACAGATTCCCTTCCAATTTGAACCCTTACCAAAAGTACCCAGTGGCTGTAATTGACTTCTTCGTTACGAATTACTGTAAAATTTAAATGTTCTTTTAAATAAATAATGACTCCGCCAGTGTGTCTGCTGCTAGAGTAGCAGATTATCGTAACATATCCAGGTATAGATATCTCACGATCATCAATTTCAGGAGTTATGTGAGTCTCACTTACGCAGACAATTAGTGGGTTTCGATTTTGTAACAACTGATTTAGTTCTGCCATATGTGATGTAAGGCCTTGAGCATTTATATGCAAGAATACCCCCTTATAGAAAGGTGGAGAAACGGTTTTTGGACCCTTTAGTTGCTATATATATCTTGTTCTGGATTTAGCTTTTTCTTGTGCCCTCTGAAAACATATACATTGTTTATCAAACACTGTGTGCCTATAGTCTATATTTGGTATTTTTAATACTTCGTGGGCGTGTTTGCAATTAGTACATTCCTTAACAGTTGAGGTACACTCATCACTTTTATGGTTTTTGTTGCATAACGGACAAATAGCGCGAGGTTGTTGACAATGTACAGCTTTGTGTCCATATTTCCAGCAGTTGTAACACCGTAACACACCAATGTATTCATATACAGGGAAGCTGTATTGGCCCATACATTTTCCAAAACACGTGTTACCTTGAAATGTTGGAAATATTCCTTTCTGATAACCTAGAAGAATTGCCTCTCCAATTTAGGAACGAAATGTACTTTCAACAAGATAAATGCCCTGCGCATTTCGCAATTGAAGTGAGAGAATGGCTTAATAATAGATTTGGCCACAGATGAATTGGTCGAAATGGTCCGGTTCTGTGGCCCCCAAGCACTCTCGATTTAACTATTTTAGATGTCTATCTTTGGTGGCGTCTCAAACAATTAGTATACTCTCGTCCAAGACGTACAGCTTCTAAAACAGCGAATTGTTGAAGCTGTTCAAACAATTTCCATTGAAGAAATTCGAAGAAGTTTTGACCACATTCGTTTGCAGCTGGAAAAATTTGTTGAATATGGAGAGGGAGTGTTTAAATAGCAAATTATGAAATTATTATTTGTTGTTATTTTAAGATTTTTTTGTGTTATTTCCGAGGTCATTTCATTTGTAAAATTAAAAAATACATAGGTATTTCTGGTAACACCAAACATCAGTTTTTGAAACTTTTTGATACTCCTCTGTCATTAATAATGTATTTTGACTGCTAAAGCTGCTATCCAAAAAAAAAATTGTTTTACTTCCAAAAATAAAAAAAAACTAAAAAAGTCTAAGTTTTATTTTAAATCACGGATTTAAATTACAAACGTTATTCTAAATAAGTTTTCTAATTGGCATTTTGGTCAAAAATGAAAAATAAAGATAGTTTACTCCTGGAGAAAAATCATGTTTTTGAAGTTTTTGCAAACCCTGTATAAAAAATCAAAATAGTATCTTCTTGAATTGCATTTTTTTTTACAAGCAAAACTTTTTATTAAGAATGACTTTTTCCCGCCCCCTATCCGCGGACAGTCTGTACAATGTTTTTTTCCGCGCGAAAATCCTAAAGAACAGATCTTGCTTGCTTTTTTTCATTATTACTCATTGATGGGAATGAAAGGCAAAAGGTTAATTTACTCGCTTCTTAAAACAACTATTTGTTCCCCTTGGCAGAATCTATACCCAAAGATATGTGTAGTTTTGTCACTATTCCTTAATTCTTACTTAAGTATTTTTCGAATCATGTGCTTAACTTCTTTACAAATTATCTTTAATAATCTCCCATTCTGTTTATTGTCTATTTTCCTTCAATTTTGTATCATAAATTTGTAGTTAATTAATTGCAGTCTTTTGTTACGATAGTCATTTTGCTCCATGCGGCGTTTATTAACAAAGACAATAAGATAATGGAAACATTCAGCTTAAAACAATAGACAATAAATACTTAAACATACGCGTGTGTATGTCAGCGCAAACTCGTGATTTATTTTTGTTTGGTTCTGTTTTGTCTATTATCTACACATAAACAGTGTGTATAAAGAGCGGAAATGAACAAACAAAGGAGTCGACGGAAATTTAATAATGCTTTTAACACCAGGTACTTAATAATTTATTATTTTTTTTCTGTCAGATTTTGCTTTACCTTAATAAAAAAAGGATAGGGAAAAAGAGGTAAAACAATAATAGACAATTTTCGTTGGAAAATGCACTAAAAGGTAGTTCAATAATATACATTTCTAGCTTCCATTACTTATAAACTGACACAGAATGTTAGGAAAATATGTTTGGAATCTTGGACGTGGAAAAATAAAAGAAAGTCCGCGTCGCCGATTTGAGCTGCCAAACAAAAAATATACATTGTTGTCGTAGCGATCAATTCAAATTTTAATATTTTAATAAAATATAAGAGTTTATTCACATTAATTTATCTCACTAAGGTACGTAATATACTCCTATGCCCGTAACATACACTGTTTCTATTTTTTCTCCAAAAAAATAACACAAATCGTTAAAAGTAAATTTACGGAGCGATAGACCTACCTAATAGTATTTTTAAAGGATTCTTGATAAAGTCGATGGTTTGGCAAATTTGGCAACCCAGCTATATTCACGGTATTGAGCTTGTCCATATCGTGCATTAAGTTGTCTCGGTTACTATTCTGTCTCTTGTTACCAGATATAATATCTAAGTATTTTTCATGTTAGCCTGTCTGCCAGTATCGGAGTTACATGATTTTATAAGTTATGGAAATTTATATCATATACGATTTTTTAAATTTAATACTTAAAACATTACAGGCAAAGGATAATGGAATGACGTACTAAGTATCGGATCTTATGTTTTCAAATTTTGAGTTAATTCTTTTTAATTGTTTCTAATTCAGCATGTCATTGTTGAATATAATAAATTCAGTTATAGTAGAAAAGCCTATTATTGGTGATTTCTATCATTTATGTTACAAAACTGTTGCTCTACTATGCAACGAAAAAGCACTTTACAACAGATATTACAAGAGCAAAAAATGTGTCGTATTAAGGATATTGAAATACTAAATATAACAGTCACTTTTTATTAGAGTTGACAAATCTCACCGTTTGGTCATAAATTGGAACTAAAGATTTTATTATCATTAAATCAATTTTTCCTATGGCAGCAAAAAGTTAATACAGCGGCAGCACGTACAGTAGGGCCGCGCCACGGTGCTATGGCCCTACCTAACAGCACAGTGTACAGTGTAAACTATTTATTTATACCCATAATTATTACTTTGTCAAAGTCAAACTCAAATATGCTTTATTGTCCAAGACAGAATCTTATTGACAAAGCTGAAAACAATTTACAGAAAAATAAAAAATAAATAATAATAATAATAATAATAATAATAATAAAAATGTTTAAATATAATAAAATAATAAAAGCAGGTAATCCCAAATTGGAAACCAAAAAGGAGGAACGTTAAAAGTAATCGCTAAAACAGATGCGAGTACACACAGTTCTGTCTGTAAAAAGAAAACGACAAACAATGTAAAATCAAAAATGCGAACCACAGACAAAATACAATTCTATAACTCGTCATTATAAAAGTCTCCCAACTCGTAGTAAGATCTCTCCACCAAAAGCTGTTTCAAAGAGGTCTTAAACAAAACTAGCGTAGGACGAGCCCTGATAAACATAGGAAGGTGGTTATAAATCTTTCTACTTTTAAAAACGATCGACCTCCTTACCAAAGCTGAAGAAGGTATCAGCAGATGAAGATCCCGCGACTGCCTAGTACCATAAGAATGTTCAGGCACTGGTAAAGTGTCTTTGCGCTTGTAAATCATGCATGCCGTTTCCAGAATAAACAGAGATGTTAAGGTTAACATTTTTTTGGATTTAAACCACGGTCTGCATGCCTCCCTACTATGTATTGCAAATATATCTAACAGCTCGTTTCTGTAAAACAAATAATGAATTCAGCAGGTAATTACATGTATTTCCCCAGAATACAATTCCATAGCGAAAGTGGGATTTCACTAACAAATGGTTAACAGTCCGAGCAAGAGCTGAACCAATTTTCCGTGACACTAGCCGCACAGCATAGCAACCAGAAGCTACCCTCCGAGTCACTTCCAAGATATGAGAATCAAACTTCAAGTGGTCGTCGATGGATAAACTCAATAATCTGGTGTTAGATTTGGCCGTAAGAGGACTCTCTCCAAGGTACAACCCATCCATACTGCAACGAAATCCCATAACATTAGTTTTATGAACGTTAAGGGTCAACATATTAGAATCGCCCTTAATAATAATGAGATCAGATGACACCCCATCCCTGAGTGCAATAGCACTATGATGACGCCAGAGTATAATGATATCATCGGCGAAAAGCGTAAATTGGCCAGTAATATTGATAAAGGCAAGATCGTTAATGTAAATCAGAAAAAGAATTGGACCAAGGACTGAGCCCTGAGGAACTCCGCAGTTTACCTGACCAGCCTCCGATGTTGTGGACCCAATGATAACCCTCTGGAAGCGTCCGCCAAGGTAAAATCGGAACCATTGCAGTACTTCACCCCTGAAACCATACACATCCAGCTTCCGCAGCAGATTTTCGTAACTCACACAGTCGAACGCCTTGGACAAGTCACAAAAAACCGCCGCGACAGCATTTCCACCATTAAGACCACCCTTTCCAAAAACTGAAACACTGGTATCGTCAGTTTCCTTCTTCGTTTGAAATCCGAATTGATTTGAATGCAAAATTTGATTCTGGTTAAGAAAAGACACAACACGGATTTTAACCAGTTTCTCAATAATCTTTGACAGGGTTGACAATCGGACGAAAATTGCTGGGATTATCCGATTCTCCACCTTTGTGGAGGGGAATGACTCGAGCATGCTTAAGGATATCAGGGAATCTACTCACCACCCACGAATGATTGATTACATCAGAGAGAATACTTAACGCACAATAAGGAAGAGACAAGAAAATTTTAGCTGAGATGCCATCCTCACCGCACGAGTTTTTATTTTTTTTTTTTGCTTTCAGACGCCTAATTATTTTTGTGAATAATTAAAAATTCACGACGTTGATGCCAAACGGCTAACGGTTCAAGAACTCCCTCGCGCCTCCAAAAACTTCCTGTCGCTTATCGCTTCGTCGTGCCTGACCAGTCTATTAATCGCATAAGATAGAGAGCGATGTAATAAACCACAATAAATATATCTCCCTCTCTTATACGGGCTCATTAAGAATGTTGGCCAGATCCCCAAATCAGACAGCGATTGGTGGATTTTCTCGTGCTTTATGTTGTCTAGCCAGCCAATCGGGTTAGTCCTTTGTCTTTGATACCGCTACTAGATGGCAGTTGCTTTTAACACTTTTTCCCTGTCGAAATATTAACTTCTAAATTATATTTCCATTATAATTTAAGTTATTGTTGTAGGATCAGTTTGTTTTGTTGCATTTGAAAATAAATAAAATCTAGATACGAATTAGAAATTACTCTCCAGGAGAGACTATTGTGTGACAAGGAAGTTAGGGATTCATTTCTTTAATTAAAGAAGGAAGTTAGGGCTTTCTTTCCGAATCCCTAAATTAAATCGATACGATTAGATTAGACAGACAGTGAGATTAGGATTAGATATTTCAAGTTATAACACTGTATGATGTCAGATTAACCAGTATGATTTAATATATACTTATAGAAATTGCGTTTTCCCAATACGAAAAATTAATTACCATTTTTTTTTATCTGAAAGGAATTGCAAACTATAAATAGAAACACAAAAGTGAAAATAAAAATGCCACACATTTTTTAACGTGAAATCCAATATGCTGTTTTGCCCATCACATTCAAAAAGTTAAACAATCATTCATATAGCGTTTTGTTGCTTTAGTTTATACGGAAAATATAAATCTTTACACTTACTCTTAGCATTTCTGCTCCCCTTTGTTGCTATTAAAGTACGTTTGTCATACCTGCAAAAAAAACAGATTTGGTAAAAATATGTACCTATTTTTAAATAAGTAATAGATATCGTTCAATCACAATAAACCTCATCAATAGCTTTATTAGTTTCAAAGTTACTGAACTTTCTTCATAAAAAATTAATTTTATAATTCATATCTCAAAACCGGTTACGGATAGGTATAGATTATTGTTAACAAAAATTACTTAGGTTTTAATAAAGTATATAAAAATGCTTAAATATACAGGGTATTCTATTTGAAATAGCAAAGTTTGCCATAACTTCTGCTATAACAGCAAGTGATTCAAACGTGACAATATAATACTTTAAAAATTCAAAGTAAATTAGCCTGCTACATAAACCTTAATAAAGATAACTTTACTCGTTTTCGAGATCTTCTAATAGGCCACTCACCGTAAATTACTCTGTATACAATATACCTACATATAATGAAAACCACCTTACTCTCGGATAGAGTTTAAATACCTTACTTTAATTATAAAACAGATGTTTTTTAAAACTCGGAAATAAAATATTAATCAATAAGTTCGAAAAAGTAAATTCTAAAATCAGAGCCCTGCAAGAACTTTCCATCAACGTTCTTTTATTTCGCCACACTTAGGCGCTTACGCCAGCCCAGATAACAAGGTAATTAATTGTCTTGACAAAATGATTAATACATCGGGAAAAGCGCGTTATGCTTAGTCCCAGGATCCTCTTAAAGCCGAATTAATTACAATCTTCTACCCTCCAACGGAGCGAAAACCCTGAAACTATAAAGCTTTGATCTGCATACCAACCATTGGTAATGCATGTATGGCCAGTGGGATCTGCTAGTCGAAAATATTAAGCAACTATAGCAATTAAAGGGGACCCCAATTTTGCTACTAAAGTTTAGCCTTAAAAAGCTGCAATTTATAAGAGCTTTAAGATTAATATTCTGATAATCTTTACTAGTATCTAAACTTGTAATGTGACTGATTCATCAATGCACAGCCTAAATCCTTCTTCCTTGAATCGTAAAAGTTTGAGGATGTCTTCTTCTTTAACGTAGGCATCTAATAAGAAGGTATTTTTTAAAAATCAACCCACAAGAGGTTTGAAATTTTTATAGGATTGTGTCTTAGAAACTAAAACTGATGGAGGTCTAAAAATTGTTATACAAGTTTTAAAAAATAATAATATACTTGTTTCGTAATTTTTTCAAAATGTACTAAGGGGTTAAAAAAAGGGATGTTTTGAGCTGAACTGTCCATAATTTTAAGCTATATTGCTGACAATTGGTACTATGCCTACTCTGTTAAAATAGGCAAGTACGTGTTTTGATGTTTTGAGAAATTTAGCCCTAGGGGGTAGAAAGGGAGGGGGATATGTTTCACACGCAACCGCTAAAGTAAAAGATGTAAGTAAAAAAACTAGACAAAACCTTCGTTTGCAACATAAACATGTGCTAGGCATTTACGAAATTTTACCCCTAGGCGGTGAAAAATGGGGTAGGTATAAAAGAACTTAGCTTAACAACTCTAATATACAATTAATAAAATACGTATTTATATTCTTTTGAAATCAGGCCCTAAAGGAGTGAAAGTTTCTATTGGAAAAATAGTTTTTACATATTTTTTTCAAAATTAGCAGAAGTACTAAAACACGTACATAATTTTGGAAATCGGGCCCTAAAGGGGTCAAATGGGGGATTAAGGGTTTATATTGAAAAAATATTTTTGATCGGATTTCTTTTTTTTAAACTCAGAAACTCTCTAAAAACAAGTACTTAGTGGAACACATATTTATATTTTATATTTTATATTTTATATTTTATATTTTATATTTTATATTTTATATTTTATATTTTATATTTTATATTTTATATTTTATATTTTATATTTTATATTTTATATTTTATATTTTATATTTTATATTTTATATTTTATATTTTATATTTTATATTTTATATTTTATATTTTATATTTTATATTTTATATTTTATATTTTATATTTTATATTTTATATTTTATATTTTATATTTTATATTTTATATTTTATATTTTATATTTTATATTTTATATTTTATATTTTATATTTTATATTTTATATTTTATATTTTATATTTTATATTTTATATTTTATATTTTATATTTTATATTTTATATTTTATATTTTATATTTTATATTTTATATTTTATATTTTATATTTTATATTTTATATTTTATATTTTATATTTTATATTTTATATTTTATATTTTATATTTTATATTTTATATTTTATATTTTATATTTTATATTTTATATTTTATATTTTATATTTTATATTTTATATTTTATATTTTATATTTTATATTTTATATTTTATATTTTATATTTTATATTTTATATTTTATATTTTATATTTTATATTTTATATTTTATATTTTATATTTTATAGAAGGATACAAATGGGTTATAAAAATGTATATCGGAAAAAGAAAAAGACATAATGTAAGAAAGCACAAAATTAATTTATTTTAAAAAATGATATGGGTATATAACTATTAATGATTCTATTGGGTAGTATGTATGGTACCCGTCGCTTTGTTTCGATAGCGAAATTATAATAAACTGTATATAAACTATATTTTATTATCTTGTTTAAATAAAGTTGGTAATTTCCATTTAAATACAAATAATAATATAGGTAAAACCTTGACTTTAATGATTTTAAGTTAAAATGTCAAAATTACTTTTTAATTGAATACATTTCGTGTTAAATTTTCTTACCGAATACTACACAGGCTTAAATTATTCCTGGAAATTTATTCTTGGTCACGAATATTTCTCCGACTGGGATAATTTTCAAAATATTTAAGAAAGAGTGATATTATAAGTGGAAGGGCCAGTCGAAAATTAATAAAATTTTGATCATGATCCCTTTATAATTGGTCAAAATTATGGGTAATGTCTTGAATGATTAATACATCGAAAAAAGCGCGTTATGCTCAGCCCCAAAATCCTTTTAAAGCTAAATTAATTATTATTTTCTACCCTCTACCGCAGGGAAAACCCCTAAGTTATAGGGTCTTGATCTGTCCGCCATTGGTAATGCGTGAAATGACCAGCGGCATACCGCTATCCTAAATACCTTGGGTCATTAACCTCTTTATTGGTAGTTAAGACCGAGGCTGGTAGTCACATGGGTTGATTGTCACAATACACACAACTTGAGAACCCCAACTCCTGCAGTTGTCAAATGTGGTTTAATATATTCTCGATGATGCAAATACCGACGGCCGACGGCAGTTAGTATGAACATAACTTTGGTAACAATAGTCTCAACCACAAAAACTGGAAAAAAGTTAGATTTACGCGGCTAATCAACCAATGAAAATAAAATATATTCATTAAAATTGAAAAAATAACAGGTTAAATTTTTAAATTTCGATACAAATGGGGAGTATTATTATTCAATTTCAGTTAATTTCAAATTTTTATTTATTGTACAAAACCGCAAATGTTGAGGCATAGCCGTCTTAACTTCCAAGCCATGTAACAGAAACATCGACAACACTGCTCAAAAGATCCATGTGTCACGTGACTTTTTTGAGGTTAGTCATTGTTTAGTATATACTTTTCGCACGAGTAGTGTATTGTCCTATTAATTTGTATTTTTATCCGGTTTTCGATTAATATCTAATAGAAAATTTAAGTGACATGATTGCTAAGAACCTCTACAAAATACTTGTAAAAATTTGTGGTGCGGGTTGCATATACAGTAATAGCACGCGGGCTAGAAACTTCGTTTAAGCTCGGATCGCCGAAATCATAATCAGTAATGGCACGTGTGCTAGACAGCAGAATGCGTAACAGCACGCGGGCTAGAAAATCTGACTTCTTCAAGTGGTGGCTAGTAACGACACTCGCGCTAGCAACTAGTGTTGGGAAAAATCGACTTATTTTAATAATCGACTACCGAGCATTCGAGTTATGTAAAAAATCGAATGATAATCGATTGTTTTTCACTCAAATGCTAATATTAATTATTAATATTGGCGGTTCATCGTTCATGTTGATATACAGCATTTGTATTGGGAATAACTGACTCGGTGTTGTTAATCAATTGATTTTTTGCGGATTATTAAATGTGGCGGAGATATTTGTGGATTTTTTGGCATGGTTCCCAGATCTTACAATTTAATTTAACTAACCACTTGACTACTTGACCTTGAGATGTCACGATATTGCATAACTCATGATATTTATGAATACTCACCACTATAATAAATCCTATTATCCTACGCAGGCAACCCGTAATGCAGTATTTAAATCTAAATAAATCATATTTATTGTCTTACGCAGGCAACCCGTAATGCAGTATTTAATATGAATTATCGCCAATAATAACCGAAAACCACTCGGTGTAGCCGCTCGCTACGAGATGGCTCTGGCCGCAGTGAGTGATTAACAGGCGAGCAGCAACTTTGGAGACGCGTTAAAAAATAAAAACCATATGTTCGTCACTCATTTCGTCACTCGAGTTATTTCCGAAGATAATCGAATTATTCAAGTGATTGAAAAAATCGAGTGATCGGTTATTTTTCACTCGAGTGATCCCATCACTACTAGCAGCAGTTACAGTAATAGCACGCGACGTATAAAAAGGTATATCGGCAATCGGTTTGTGCGTTGTTAGCAGAGCATTTTTTTAAAATTTAATTAATATTTTATGAAATATTATTAAATGAATTGGATTTAAAAAAAGATGCTCTGCTAACAACGAACAAACCGATTGCCGATATACCTTTTTATACCTCGCGTGCTATTACTGTAACTGCTGCTAGCGCGAGTGTCGTTACTAGCCAGGACTTCGGAAAGTCGGATTTTCTAGCCCGCGTGCTGTTACTGTATATGCGTGCGGGTTTGCTCTAATAGCATTAATAAAGTGAGAAATGGAACAGCCAGGCCGGACGGCCGTTTGGTTTACGAGTCTTATAATGGCGGCCGAATTGTTTTAATTTAAAATTTGTGTTTTTGTATTCTGGTTAGCTCTTTGGGATACACTTTATTGTTTTGTGGCTACAGTAAATTTATTAAATATTGAAGTGTTTATTTAGCTTAAAGATATATGTGAATTAGTTTAAAAATATCACTAGTAGAGATAGTTCGTAAGTAGGTAGGGTACCTCTAGATACCTAGGTACTTAGGTAAGTAGGTAATATTTTTTTTATTTTAGTTTATTTATTTATCAACATGCCAAGCCCCTGCTGTATTCCTGGGTGTAACTCTAACTATAAAAGTGTTTTAAAAGCAGGTGAAGAGAGTGTAATATATTTTTATAGTTTAGATTTGACCAATGACTGTATAAACATTGTTAATTAGGTTTCAGTGGACGTTGATATGAAGGTAAAGGTTTTTTTAAAAGGTAATGAATTGGCTTACAATGATTTGAAATGGATTTTACCCTTTGAAATGAAACTAAGCAGGTGGTCTCGGCTTGAAAACTTATTGTCTCAGTACCAATTCATAAAAGTGTGAAACTAACAAAGTTACCCAGATAGTTGGTGACTTTCTTAAGGCAAGCGTAAATTTCTTAAATAAAGCCTTAAGCTTACTAAATTTTAAGATTTCAGAAGATAAGAATAACGTAGTGACGGGCCTAGTGTTGGACAGGGCTGGATTAGGAAATATTTATTTCCTTTCCCAAATTTATAATGTTGCTATCCTGTCTTTTATAGGCACGATAGTACTTATACGCCTGTCTCCCCTCGGAATGGATGTAATGCACAATGCACATGCTTAAGACAAATTACCCGATGTAAAATTTTATAAAAAGAATTTCTAATTACTATTTCTAACAATCACTTCTAAAAGTTTATTCAGAAAAACCTTTCGGAGTAACGCTTACGCCCCATGATTGATTGATTTGTCAATTACTCTAACGACATTTTATTGTAAAGAAGTTTTCTAAGAAGTTGACAAATACTAAAGAAAAAGGCATTATTTATGTTTCACACGCACTTTTGAAAATGAAGGGTTCATTCGTGATCAAAGGATTTTCTCACTGAAAATTAAAAGAAATATTGGAAATACAGGATGTTAAGGAAATGATTTATTATATATTTTAAATTTTTCTTTGATATAATGAGCGAGATAATTCAGTATAAGATGTCCTTTCAAATTTATGGCCCGGCGCTACTGCACTGAGGGAAAAGTCTGGTTACAGTTAACAAACGGATTTATTTGAGCCAGATTCCTTTGGAATAAAGCTAATAAATTAATATCTACTATGGCCCCTGCCTATAAAAATATCAATTTTTTATTCTTATAGAAATTATTTGTTAACAAAATCTATTTAGTAGTTAATAAATAAGTATAATATACCGTGCGAGCAAAAAATATTTGCATCAAAGAGGGCTTGGATTAAAAAATGTAGAGCTTGGTTTAAATCATGCAACAATATGGGGACGATATATCTAAACAAATCTAGGTTAAAATTTTTTCAAATTCATATTATGACATGATATATGCCAAACTAATGAGTAATAAAATCAGTAGACAAATACAAATTTATTTTTGTTGTTTACAAGATTAACAAAGTACGAATATACAGAAAGAAAAAGAAAAATAATTACATGTATTCTGAGAATTCACATAACCGGAGAGGTGGAATCAGGCTTCATCCGAAAAAAATGTCAGGTCTAATAAATCATTTCTTTCCAATAAATAATGGGTAAACCATCGAGAGTAATTCCTGCGTCTTTCAAAATCTACGGCTTGTATTTCTTGGAATACTTGCACTTTATAGGGAAATAAATTTATCTGCTTCTTAAGAATAGTCCTGCATGTTCCATAAGATCTTCCCACTTCTTGGAACAGGCGTCTTATACAATTTGTTGGCGTATTTTGCATTATTTCACGAACGTTTGCAATAAGTTCTTCTATTCTTACAGATGGTCTTCCTGGTCCTTTTTTGTGTTGTATAGAACCTGTTTCCCTAAACACAGCCACGGTTCTTTTCAGGCAATGATAAAAATTCCCAGCAATAAAAGCAACGTTAGGAAAATGTTCGTGAAAATAGTCTATGCTCAAACCCAGATTGTAGATATTGCCACTTGCCATTTACTCTAACCCCATTTCGAAAATACGCTTCAACCATGAATGTTATGTGCTGTTCCGTAAAGCACATTGTGTGAATTGTTCAAGAAATTGGAAAAATTAGCGATAAATCACTTGTAACGACTGTCAAAGATGACGGAATAACTTATTGATTGTTAATTCAGGTAGTTACTGACACCCAACAGGTATTAAGCTCTACGGCTAAGCATTACGTCCTTAGATGCAAGGCCCTCTTTGATGCAAATAATTTTTGCTCGCACGGTATAAAGCCGCCGATTAAATAATAAGATAAGCATTTGACATTCATTTATTGTTCTTAATATTAAAAAAAATCGTCGTTGCACCGATCAGGGTGCATCATACCGACCCGCAGTAGTTGCGTAATAGTTGTCGTTGGTATAGTCGCGTCGAATTGTGCTTATAAACAAAAGGCTGTGACTGTCAGATGAGTTATTCGTTTAATATTTTTTATGTAATGAAATTAGGAAAAGTTCTCTTTTGACCCGTCCTTTAGTATTGCAAATGCAATAAATAAATCTGTCTACAAATAAAATCATTGCAGATACAACATTTTATTCCAGCGATGTACAGGTACGGCAAAATACCGCATGCATGATTGCATATTATCGTAATCGTAATATGTAAAACTTTTGCAAGCAGGAGCTTTAAAGTAAAACATTTCATTATTTTTTGTTTATTTGATATTTCAGTGGTAATTTTGATGAAACCTGTTCAACTAGCAATGCAGAAAATCTTGTGTTGTTTTCCCATGTTGGATCTTCTGAGACAATTAACAGTAAATGTGTTACAACTATATTCTGGTTTGAGACGACATTTCTTAACAAATGATTTTCGTTACAATTTAACAAAATAATAATGTAGGGAAAAGAAAAGCATAAAGTCTTTCTCCACAATTTTAATTCAGTAGCTAGGCTAGAATCGACATGTTTCGAGTGTAGAAACACTCATCATGATGAGTCACGACATGTTTGAGTGTAGAAACACTCATCATGATGAGTGTTTCTACACTTGAAACATGTCGATTCTAGCCTAGCTACTGAATTAAAATTGTGGAGAAAGACTTTATGCTTTTCTTTTCCCTATATTATCAGTGGCGAAGCGTACGAATAGACAAGGTAGACATTGTCTACCCAAAATTCTACACAAAAGGTTTATTATTTTATTATAAAACAGTTTTATAAAATAATTATTTGTTAATGTACTTTGACTTTTAACTTTATTAACGCCCAACAAATTGCAGCATTGTATTAAACATCAAACTATTATAAAATAAACCCAAACCGGCCGACCGGCGGCGCGGCGAGACCGCACGTATGGTAAATAAATGCAATACGTACTACGCAGCCGGGGTATACAGTAGACATATCGAGATTTGTCTTTTAATAATGCAGCCACCATGCAGGCGGGCGCTTCCCTCACTGCTGAAAGTGTCGATGTAGCACGCGAATTTCGGGCGATCCGAAGACACTTGAGCGTTTGTCTATGTTGTTGACCAGCTATTTACTATGTATTACCGGCGCGATATAATATGGCTTTAGGAATCGTATGCGACTTGGTCTACTTCTATATTGCAGTTCTGTGTTCTCTCTCGCTCATTTGTTTAGTCTGGTAAAAAGGCGGTTGTTGGTGGCAGAGTAATTATTATTTTCTTGATTGAAAACTCATTTAATTAAACTCTTCGTCTGATTGTATGTTTTATGATTGCATGTATTGATTGTTCGGTAATAAAATAAAATGGCAGACACTATAGAAGACCCGATTATTTATGTAAAACAACGTGTAGTTTTTCAACTCTATCTCTAGATGAAAAATTACATTTGAAAAATTCCCAAAAGCGGCCAGAGCTAAATAGAACGCAAAAAGATGCAAAAACTATCCGGAAATTTCAAAAAAGTTGGTACGAATATTTTAGCTGGTTGACGGGAAGTGTCAATACGAATGCATTATATTGCTTTCTGTGTAGTCTGTTTGGTGGAGAGGAACCCTGGGCAAAATCTGGTGTTAATGTGGTAAAAAAAAATTGTACAGAAAGCCAATATTTTTTAACAATAAAATGTTTCACCAATGTGACCAATGTGTTCGTACACAAATTATGCTTATTTAAAACAAAGCTGAATTTAATTTTTTATGTCTATCCATAAAAAAGCCACGCTTCGCCACTGTATATTATTCATCTCCACTTTGAGTATGGACTACTTCTTCAAAAAAATAATAATGGTTTAAACTTTTTTAATTATATACTTACAGATATTTATGATATACATGCACCTTTCAAAACCGCTAAAATTACTAAACCTCCAGCCCCTTGGCTGACTGATACCTTAAAACTTATGATGAAGTTGCGCGATCAGGCTCTATCGAAATACAAAAAGACAGGAACTGAAGCAGCCTGGAATTATTATAAACTAGGAAATACCACTAACGCGGCGGTTAAAGCCGAGAAAAAAGCATTCCTGCAGCATGCTTTTCGTACCGACCCCAAAAGTTTTTGGAAAACTTTAAAATTTTTAAACATTTGTTCAGGAGACCAGAACGACTCCTTGCAGGGTATTAGCGAAGGCATCACTGCGGATGGGTTTAATAACTATTTTGTAGATAGTATTCCGGTTTCCTCTTATGATCCTACCGATTTTATAAACCAAAATTATTTAAACAAATCAATCTTGCAACCTGATGTGCCACGATTTGAGTTTCAGGAAGTTACAGGTGATGTTATCAATAAAATTTTACATAATATTAAAAGTGGAGCGACGGGCATCGACGGTATTAATATTAAAATGTTACTATTTGCTGTTCCACATTTGTTGCCTCATCTAACATTTATTATAAATAAGTATTTAAGCTCTCATACCTATCCCCAAATATGAAAGGCCGCTAACATTATCCCCATACCAAAGATCGCTAACCCTACAAATTACTCTCATTTTAGGCCGATAAGTATATTACCTACCTTATCGAAAGTTTTGGAAACAGTGGAGGCTGATCAGCTTAATCATTTTCTAAAATCTAATAACATTCTTCCTGTCACCCAGTCTGGATTTCGTAAGGGACATAGTACTACTACTGCCTTGCTCTCTGTAACGGATGACCTGTGTAGGGTTTATGACAATAATGAAAGTTCTATTTTAGTGCTATTGGATTATAGTAAGGCTTTCGACACACTGGATCATCCTACCTTAATTGTTAAACTTAAATATTTTGGGCTTGGAGATGGTGCTCTTACGTTCTTAAAGAATTATTTTACTGATCGCCAGCAAAGAACAACGTTTAGAGGAACTTGTTCTTAATACTTGGGAGTATCTAGGGGTGTGGTACAGGGTAGCATTTTGGGTCCTTTAATATTCTCAATTTACAAAGCGGACTTCTCCAAATTTTTAAGCATTGCAGAGATCATCGTTACGCGGATGATACTCAGCTCATTTTCTCGTTTAATGCAAGTGCAACTAATGCTGCTGTTGAAAGAGTTAATGTTGACCTTAAAACAATGTATGATGTGTCGAACGCTCATGGTCTTATTCTGAATGCTGGCAAGACGCAGATGGTGGTCTTCGATAGGGGAAAGTATTTGGGGGATCTGGGTGTTAAGCTTGGTGATACCTTGCTGGTACCTAAGGAAGTTTGTAAAAATCTTGGTGTTTATTTAGACTACGAATTACGATTGGGTAAACATGTATATTCAATTATTCAAAAATCGATTTTTAAACTCAAGATTCTTTATGCACACAAGAATATTCTTGAACAAAATATAAAGCTGAGATTAACAGACTCCCTGATTCTATCACATTTGTCTTACTGCAACGTAGTATTTTGGCCTTGTTCATCTCAAAGGGATAAGTATAGCTTACAAAAAATTCAAAATTCATGTCTTAGATTTTCATTTAATCTTAGAAGGTTCGATCATATCTCTCAATACCTTGGAATATCCGAATGGTTTAATATTCAAGAAAGATAGGAAATTCAATTTTCCAAATGTATTTACAGGGTATTCCATACGCATGAGCCACTTTATCTTTTTGAGAGACTGACGAGGGGGGTTGATGTATTGTACACGATCGTCCGACTCGTCATATGCATCTGTTTAATGTCCCAAAGCACCGCACTGCCCCTTTTCAACGTTCATTTACCTATAATGCGAGCAAACTATATAATTCGTTACCCGCTGAGGTCAGGGGAGCCCCCACCCTTGAGTCTTTTAGTAGACTACTTAAACAATTTATTAAAAATAAGAGAGATCCTACAACAATCTCATAACAGTTTAGAACTACTAGTTTTTAATTATAGGCTATCCATTATTTTGTAATTTTTATCTTTTTAATCGGGTGGTTGTATGAGCAACGTTTTTGAATACTGCCACCCTTTCTTTCACTCGTTGTAATAATCTTTATTAAGTAATATAAAGGCATTTTTATTTATTTATTTATTTATTTAATTATGTCAAATGCTTTTTTTTCAGTAAAATTTTGAACCACTATGCATAGGTAAACATATTTAATAATATGGAATAAAAACTCACAGTCATTTCCACAAATATATTATCAGTCAGTTTATTGGGGTGTACATGTTTCGGTACTAGAAAGTACCATCATCAGCACCGAAGGGGTCAAATGCCACTTACATGAAGGAATGTATTGTAATGTAATATTACATTCAAATGTCATGTAATGTAATCAATATAGCGGCAGCGTCGTCTCGCACACAGGACATGATCATAATATGGTAGTCACCTGCGTAACTAGCGTTCCGCCGCGCTATATAGTATACAGGTAAATCAGAAATCGAACTAGAATTGATTAAATAAGGTTTTAAGGTTTACCTTTCCCCGCGATGCTTAAATTTAGCTTTATTTGCCATGCGCCTAATTATAATCATTATCTTAGAAATATCAAACTTTTTGAAACATCAAAGAATATCCACTGACTGCTAGTCTACTTTTGGGATTTCCAGTAAATTACTAACCAAATATTTTATGACATTTTACAAAAACTGCGTTTTTTTTTAAACGAAGGCCTAATTTCGATTTGATGTGCTGGTCAAAATTGAAAACAATTAATATAATGAGACCCAGATGCTACTGTGCCCCTGAGCATTTGCATAATCTGGAAGGTCGTAAGGGCCTAAAAGAAAATTTGCAAGTTTATTACATTTTGAAGAGGTCCATAATGGATTCCTTTTTTGTTCAACGCTAAACAGAAAATAACCCTTTTCCATGAATGCTTTTTAATAAAGTACTTTTTACTTTTACTTATTGAATCACTGATTTCCGTTATAAAATAGAAAATGATTTATTAAATTTTTTTTTTTCATGTGTCCAGCTGACTCCAGCTGATTAAAATACATTAACAACACAGCAGGATGCCGCGTACCGTAAGCGTCATCCTGGGAAGGGATGGTTTAGATGCGTAAGTACTTAAGATTGACGAAAAATGTTCGGCAGTATCAGCAATTAAGAAATTTTCTTCTGAGGGTTTAGGAGCATGGGCATTAAATATAAGAGAGACATAATTAAGTGTTTACATTTTCTACTGATAAGAAATCGTTTTGAACAAAAAAACAATGACTGCTGATTGCCCTAGATCTACCGCCTGTTTTTGAAAATGACGAACATTATTAATATTAGTTTCATTTGTTATGTTTGTACCTATTAAGTAAAAATATTATACCTATTTGTGTGTTTTGTATTTAAATTTTCTACTCGTAATATTATTCATGTACCAATAACATCGAATTATAACGTTTTAGGGAAATCACTGTGGAAAACGCTGTGCGGTCATTTTTACTACATTTTACTACTCGTGACGACGAATTTTAGAAAGTTTTCATATTTATTATTTTTTTAACGGTATAATTTTGGTGATCTATTCTGTTTTTGGATTAATTTTTAGTATTTTTTCGAAATTGAACATCTGCCTACAATGGTTCGCCAGTGCGCGGTGTATTTAAAAGTCGATTATTCTAACCCCGGATTAATATATGGATTTTTGTATCTTAATTTCTTTAAAAATATAAACAACGTTTAATATTGAATTTGGGGAGGCTTTGCAGTAGACAATGCTACTCTTACACGATTTTTCGTTCTTCATTTTATATTGGTACAAAGTACTTAAAAGAAATAAATAAAACTTACTTCAAAAAAATGTGTGAAATAATATAAATTTAAGACTATTATAACAGCTCCTTAGTACCGTACGAGCAAAAATTATTTGCATCAAAGAGGGCTTGGTTTAGATCACAATGATATGGAGATGATATATCTAACCAAATCTAGGTTAAAATTTTGTCAAATTCATATTATGATATGATATACCAAACTCATGAGTAATAAAATAAGTAGACAAATACACATTTATTTTTGTTGTTTACAAAATTAACAAAGTAAAAATATACAGAACGAAAAAGAAAAATAATTACATAAATTGCTAAAATTGGCCACCGCCATGCTCCAAGCATAAGTTTACACGTCTCTTCATATTTTCGAAAGTGTTGACCAGCATCTCTGAAGAAATATTACCACATTCTTAGATAATACTTTCTTGTAATTGTTCTAAATTTTTTTAAGCGTATTTTGCATTATTTCACGAACGTTTGCAACAAGTTATTCTGTTCTTACAAATGGTCTTCCTGCTCCTTTTTTGTGATGTATAAAACCTGTTTCCCCAAACACAGCCACGGTTCTTTTCAGGCAATGATAAAAATCCCCAGCAATAAAAGCGACATTAGGAAAATGTTCGTAAAAATCGTCCATGCACAAACCCGGATTGTATTGCCACTCACCATTTACTCGAACCCCGTTTCGAAAATACGCATTAACCATAAATGTTTTGTGCTGTTCCGTAAAGCCCATTATGTGAATTGTTCAAGAAATTGGAAAAATTAGCGATGAATCAAATTACCTGTAACGACTGTCAAAGATGACGGAATAAGGTAACAGGTATTAAGCTCTACGGCTAAGCATTATGTTCTTAGATGCAAGGCCCTCTTTGTTGCAAATAATTTTTACTCGCACGGTACTAAGTTCTTATGCTAAATTATTTGATATAAGAACAAACAGTTAACACTAAACTAGGAAGATAATGTTTTCTGCTGATTAAAAAGCTCAGCATAAGAAACTAGTATAGGCTAGTATCGAGACACTGTTATAGGTATTAAATTTATTTAATATTATATTATATATTATATAATATATATATTTTTTTAAATTTTATAAATTTTACAAGATATATTTTGGCAAGAAGACCGAGAAACAAACAAGTAAACATAATATACAGAAGTAATAATTAAAATGTGTTTATGGTTCGCTTCGTTCACGAGGTCATTCACATACCCTTAGGAAGAAACTCTAAACGTTTTTGCGCTCAAAACGAGGGTGGAACTATAGGCCGGTCATTTTATACATTAGCCAGAACTGAGGGTCATGTAATTGGTCCATCAATGTCAGTTTTCCCCCCACGTTCACTCGTCATTAAATTTTAACGTCACGGACATATTCTAGAGAATGGCCGCAGTATTCCTGTATTTAGGCCTGGATCTTGGATTAGGACATCGTAAGCTACCAAACAAGAACAGAACAAGCAGTTTTTATAGTCTTTGTATGTAGCGGTACAGTATTATATTATAGCTTTGCAGGCAGACGAAGTAATCGTGTCGCACTTTGTCCATAAAGTCATTTAGTCAATGAGCCACCTAATTAATTTATTTTTCAAGACAACCAAAAATGATTATTTTTCAAAAACGCAAAAGTTCCAAAGTGTGATGCGAAAGCTTCCTAATATAGACAGTATTTTAAGTTGGCCTGGTACTGGTGGGTTTGTACCAAATAGAAGATTACATGAATTTTGAAGTTAATATTCCAAGACAAATATAAAACTTCAAGCCATGTGGAATATGTTATGATGAAGCACAGAAAAATCAATTGCGAATGCACCGCACAAAGGAAATATAAGCGACGCTTTATCAGCTAAGGATACTTCTTTATGCTTCTAATAGTGGCCCCCTATGAAGTACCGGCTGGTAAAAAAAGCGAGGCCGTCAGCTTTATCTCTGAAACCAATAGTCGTACTGCTTTCAGAATTTTTTTTTAAAGGAGAGTGGGCTGGAGAAATTGATGGAAATTATTTTTAAGTTTCTAAGGTGTCCGCTGGAGACCGTGATACTAATGCTCAACTAAGAAAACGATGGTTTCGCTTTAATATGCCTAGTTAAGCGGTGATAAAAATTTATGTGTTGTAATCTTGATATATTTGTGAACAACTTTGGTCTAGCACTTATTGCTTCAGCTTCTCAACCCAAGGGATGGGGGAACAACATGCATTTTTTTGGAAAAAATTAAGCAACTTTGGTTACGGATAACGAGAAACTTCAAACTTGGTCCCGTTGAAAAGAGATTCAATGGTTTTATCATTTGCAATATAATATATGTGTTTTTGGTTTCTACGGTGGTTGCTAGAGGGCGCAATTTGAAACATCAATAAAGTTTGCTGATTTTCTTAAAAATTTTAAATGAAACCGTATGTCAGATTTTAAATAGTCAAAAGACAACTGAAATTGGAAGAAGTAAGTAGAAACCGGAAGTTGATATCTCGTTTTCTAACTAAAGATTATATCAAAATAATCCGAAAAAAAAATTAATAGCTCTTGAAGGTATTTAAATTATTAAAATACCGAAATTCTATAATTATAATGTACTAACTATTTGTTAATCATAAAACAATAGTATTTTAAATTATTGTTACTTGCCATAGTACCATAAATATGTTGGTCAATCGCAATTGAGACGGGTGCTGAAATATATAGCGAAATGTTTAACTACCGTCCATGCAAAAATGATTTGCATCAAAGAGGGCCTTGCATCTAAGGACGTAATGCTTAGCCGTAGAGCTTAATACCTGTTGGGTGTCGGTAACTACCTAAATTAACAATCAATCAGTTATTTCGTCATCTTTGACAGTCGTTACAAGTAATTTAATTTATCGCTAATTTTTCCAATTTTTCGAACAATTCACACAATTTTCACGAACATTTTCCTAACGTTGCTTTTATTGCTGGGGATTTTTATCATTGCCTGAAAAGAACCGTGGCTGTGTTTTATACAAAACAAAAAAAGGAGCAGGAAGACCATCTGTAAGAACAGAAGAACTTGTTGCAAACGTTCGTGAAATAATGCAAAATACGCCAACAAATTGTATAAGACGCCTGTCCCAAGAAGTGGGAAGATCTTATGGAACATGCAGGACTATTCTGAAGAAGCAACTATGTCTTTATAAAGTGCAAGTATTCCAAGCCGCAGATATTGAAAGACGCAGGAATTACTCTCAATGGTTTATTAAATATTATATTATTTTTAGATATTTTAGATATAGTATTTATTAGACCTGACATTTTTTTCGGATGAAGCCTGGTTCCATCCACCTCTCCGGTTATGTGAATTTTTAGAATACATGCATGTGGAGTAGTGAAAATTCCCTTTTTTTTGTAGAGTTCACATTGCACCCTCAAAAAATTGGTGTCTTTGTAGCTGTTTGCCGAAGAAGAATTGTTGGTCCTATTTTTTTTTATGACACAGTTACAGCACAGCGGTATAGAGACAATATTTTGAATCCATTTGTGGAGCAATTACTTGACGACTAACTACGTTTTGGATATTTTTAACAGGACGGTGCAACCGCCCCTACAGCCGCCGAAACTATTAACTACTTACGCAATTTCTTCGACGACATATTGAGCAGTTTTCGATCAGACATTGAATTCCCACCTTGTTTAACCGTTATGGATTACTTCGTTTTTCCTCATTTAAAGAACACTATTTTTTTTAAAACACCAGTTGCAAATTTAGAACAATTACAAGAAAGGATTATCCAAGAATTTGGTAACATTTCTCCAGAGATGCTGGTCAACACTTTCGAAAATATGAAGAGGCGTGTGAATTTATGCTTGGAGCAGGCGGTTGCCAATTTCAGCAATTTATGTAATTATTTATCTTTTTCTTTCTGTAAACAACAAAAATAAATTTGTATTTGTCTACTTATTTTATTACTCATTAGTTTGGCATATCATGTCATAATATGAATTTGACAAAATTTTAACCTAGATTTGGTTAGATATATCGTCCCCATATCATTGTGATCTAAACCAAGCCCTACGCTTTTTAATCCAAGCCCTCTTTGATGCAAATTATTTTTTCTCGCACGGTATTTTTAGTTGTAATTAAGTGTTACAATCAGTACCTATTATTTTTTAGTTTACTGCGTATCCTTTGTTATTTCTAATGTGGCTAAAAATCGTCAACAATAAATTTTTATATACGCGCAACCTCAGCCATTTCTAATTGTAGCTTTACAGCTATTATCTCCTTTACTAGCCATATCATGCATTATAAATGCGACTCAAGCAATTTGGGGTTGTTTATGTGTGGCAAAAGGTAATAAGGATTAGTGAGAGGTTAGGGTCAGAGTTTACCTTCTTATTTTGGGGGGTAATTTCGATGTCCCACTTGCGGTTGGCGTTATAATAACTTTTGGTGTATTTTTAACCAATGAAGATCAAGCATAACGACAGATATTATTTTCTTTATAAGCACAAAACAACCTGAGCTCCAATGCAAATTTCCAGTTAGGTATCGAATGGAACTTGGAAGGTTGATAAATAAACTCACTAGTAAATTTCCTACATTACTAAAATGCACATTTACCAAAGACTCCTTCTATTATTGGTTTTTATCTTAAGTTATCCATAAAATAATTTTTAACTGAAAATCTACTCACAGCTCATCTGTAATACATGGATAACTAAATCGAAGTAAAATGTAAAATGATGATTAAAAATATAATATTAGAAGATGTTTACTAGGGTGATTATCAGGGTATATTTATCCGATAAAATATAAAGCATTCCTGGACGCATGTTTTTATAGTTATTAATGATACTAGTTCGATATGAACACTATAATGAAACGCGTGCAACGTTAAACCATGAGGCGTTTGCCGAGTGGTTTAATTGCACAAGTTTCATTATCAAAGTTCATATCGAACGTGTAGTCATTCAAAATTTAATCTACGACAGTGCAAATAGATTTTATTCGTCTAAATTTCATTGATATCAGATAACCTTTTAGTAATTTTTAAAATTTTCAGGTGTCCATCTTAGTCGATATCATGGTAACCGCATTTTTGATTGTTTCAATTTTGATTTTGACAACGTCATTATTGCCGTCTAATTTTCTATTGTATGCAAAGTGTTGGCCAAAAATAATTTAAATATGAGAGATTTTGAATCCGAAAGTGTCCCTTCGGATGTTTACAATAAATAAATGCAATCCGTTTTTCTAAGTAATAATAACAAATTTGTTTGTTGTTGTTTGCACCGACTTTCTTTTTGTTTTTGTATCTTAACATTTGGATGTTATTAGGAATTCATAATGGCACTGAGTGCTATTATGAAGGTCATAATGACATCTAAACGTTATAAACAAACAGTAATAACAAAAAATTTTAATATTTCTCACACTACAACAGGAAAAAAATGTTAAAATAACCCATCTGCTGTGGCTTTGTTATTGATACTCCTGAACGAAATAAAAACAGTGACGGCGAAAAGATTTTTTAATCATAGATTTGAATTTTGAATAACTAAGCAGCTTTACATTTTCAGGCAGTACATTATACAGGGTGTCCAGTTTTCGATGGTTTTACGGGGTATCTCGGTTATTAGTAAAGATAGAAGGATACGGTTTTCGCCGCACTGTGCTACTTTTTTATGAAACAAAAGATACCCTAATCAGAATTTTTCTAGCCCTCCTTGTTTTTGATATACGGGATGTTTCTAATAATTTTACATTTTGGGACATCCCCCATATTTAGGTTACCCTGTAGCTTATCAAAGAGAAAACAAATGTTATTTGTGTAGTTTTTTACGTAGAATCCAG
The DNA here is from genome assembly GCA_963969555.1 of Polydrusus pterygomalis. Classification (NCBI taxonomy): domain Eukaryota; kingdom Metazoa; phylum Arthropoda; class Insecta; order Coleoptera; family Curculionidae; genus Polydrusus; species Polydrusus pterygomalis. The sequence continues at coordinate 145,293,521 of OZ018375.1, forward strand.
TGACGTACTCAGATTTTTTCTACGTTCAATAGTTTCCGAGAAAAATACCAAACTTTTTTTTTTTAAATGGGACACCCTATATATTTTTAAATAATATAATTCAGTTCATAACAAGCTTCTCAAAAATATATAATACCCTATTTTTATTTTTAATATTAAGCACGAAATTTACGTTTTATTAAAAAATATATAATTTTAGTTAGTAGGCCATGACGGGTATTGAAAAAAAACTATTACTGGTATGATAATTACTGCAGGAAATAGTATATTAAAGTACACGTTTTATAAAGCATCATTTTATAGCACGCGTCCATGTTAATAACGGGACAAGTGCTTAAAACTGCTTTATATAACACGTACTTTACACTATTTTTTCTAATTTGTATTTTTTTCAATAAAAAATACATATTTAAATAGTATATTAAAGTACACGTTTCATAAGAAGCGGTTTTAGCGCACGCGTGCGCTAAAACGCCTTATGAACCAGGTGCTTTATACTATTTTTTCTATTTGTAGTTTTTTCAATAAAAAATACATATTTAAAAAGAAAATAAATCCTTTAAATTTTTATGTCTAAATTTTATGTTGGTAATACTATTTTTTATCATAGTAACCTATGGACAATAAAAATTATTTTGCGAACTGTCATTTTTTGATTTATTCACCCATTTTCACCACGAGATTCTAAAGTTATTTTAGCGATATGAGATTTGAAATTGGACGGAATACATTGTGTGATCCTTATACATTCGGTACATATACAGAGCGTTCGGAAATTCGGGCGATTTTGCTACTTTTTTTGGAATTTCGAAAGACGTGATTTTATGTCACGGCATTGCAATTTAGTATAGGGAAGATGAAAAATTCAAATAAAGTTGTAGTTTAAATCGACATTGGAAGGTTAGTAGATTAAATTTTGGATAGGATTAGGCAGAAAATGATAGCTTGAAGCATCTACAAAAGCAAAATAGTTCTCCGTCAATAAAGTTATTATTTAATATGTGTTTTTTAATTAACTAAAACATTACATACAGGTTTCTAGATCTAGGCAACCAAACATACATACGTGGGTTCGTGTAGTATTTTGCATATTTGGACTAAAAAATATTAGTTATCTAGAATGCTAAGCTAAACGGTGAAAAAAAACATGTCATGTAGGGCCAACCTTTAAATAATAAAATTCGGAGTTCGAAATAGATCTATTACGAACGCGCTAGCGAGTTCGAAATTGATCTGTTTCGAGACAAAATTAGAAAAAATATATTTGGGACTTCTTAATCTAATTAGCACTAATATTTCAGTAAAAATAAGAACAATGCACAAATCGAGTTGTATTTTACTACGCAAAACATTACAAAGAGAAGCTGAATATTAATAGAACTTTCTCATAAATATTGCTCAAATTGTTCTCCATTGTGCCTTAGACATGTTTCACACATAGTTCTTATCCGCCTTAATGAATTTAAAATAATAAGAGGCCGTGTCCGTAACTCCCTAAATGCTCTTTCAGTAGCATTTCTTAATTCTGCAATTGTTTGGTATTGAATAGAATCAATTTTATTTTCAAGGTAACCCCACAAGAAGAAATCCAAAACCGACAAGTCGGGTGACCTTGGTGGCCATCTTACAGGTCCATTAGTTCCAATCCAGTGGCCTGGAAAATTATTATTTAAGTAGGCCCTGATAATTAGCGCATTGTGAGCGGGTGCTCCATCTTGTTGCAGATATAAGTTATTGATACCCACTAAGGGCACGTCTTCTATTATTTCCGGCACAACGTTTTCCAGAATTTCCAAACATTTATTGGCATTAAGGCTGCCTTCAAATATATTATAAATTATTTTGCTTCCTAGTACAAAACATGAAACGTTAAAGCCAAACCTTCCTTGCCGTTCGAGTGGAAATATTAGATGCTGATTTTCCTGAGACCAAAACCTCGTATTGTGTCGATTAAATATACCAGCACTGGTAAAATGAGCTTCATTGGACCATACAACGGGTTTTTCAAAATTATTTCCCCTGTTGATGTTTTGTAAATACCAATTACAGAATTCTATACGGCGTTGTGCATCACCAGGATGTAAGTTTTGTACTAGGTGAAATTTATATGGCTTGAAATTGTGTTTTTTTAGGATTGTTTGAACTCTTGATTTAACTACTCCGACCGAACCTTTAACCGTTCTGCAAGAACTAGTTGGATTTGTTTCAATCGAAGCTAAAACATTTATTTCATCAGTCTCGCGGTTTTCCTTGTTGTAGATTTTAGGACGAGGTTTAATAAATGAACCGTGTTCAATTAAATTTGATTTCATCCTTAAAAAAATTCTTTTATTCGGCTGTCGTCTTTCGGGATATCTACAAGTAATTTAAAAAAATTACTAAATCTTCATAGAGATACTACACAAAGGCGTATATTTACCTATTGAAAAACACTTCTAATGCTACATCTGCATTTTCATTACAATGAACATAACAAACGAGCATGTCGTATTTTTTATTATTTTCAAATTTCACATATTCTGCCATAATTAGGACAAACTGATCCTTTACTATTAAAGTCGATTTACCCAGTAAACCTGCAAGATGCCCGACATGTCATATGACAAAAGTCATATTCCAGCTAAATAAAATGAATTTTTGCATTTTCAATGACTTTTGTCATATGACATGTCGGCCATCTTGCAGGTTTACTGGCTGAATCGACTTTAATTAGATAGGTATTTTAAAACAACTAAGAGAACCTGAATATTCTGACAGAAACTAAAGAAGTTATTAATATGACATAAACGACTGTGTTCTTTTCTTTTTTTCAATACCCGTCATGGCCTAATAACTAAAATTATATATGTTTTAATAAAACGTAGATTTCGTGCTTAGTATTAAAAATAAAAATAGGGTATTATATATTTTTGAGAAGCTTGTTATGAACTGAATTATATTATTTAAAAATATATAGGGTGTCCCATTTAAAAAAAAAAGTTTGGTATTTTTCTCGGAAACTATTGAACGTAGAAAAAATCTGAGTACGTCACTGGATTCTACGTAAAAAACTACACAAATAACAATTGTTTTCTCTTTGATAAGCTACAGGGTAACCTAAATATGGGGGGTGTCCCAAAATGTAAAATTATCAAAAACATCCCGTATATCAAAAACAAGGAGGACTAGAAAAATTCTGATTAGGGCATCTTTTGTTTCATAAAAAAGTAGCACAGTGCCGCGAAAACCGTATCCTTCTATCTTTACTACACTGTTAGAAATCCTGGACGTGAGAATCAAAAAAATTTATAATCAATTAAAATAAATCAAATTTAACTTAAAAAGTATAGTTATTTTAACTCTTTTGTGTTTAGTAAAAATCAGATTTTAAGAACTAACTTTTCTGGAAGTCGTTTTAACATAACAGCTAACTAAAATTAACATGCAATTCTTTTACGGTTCAAATGAATCAAATACTAGTAACTTTGATAAAGTTTATAATCATTATCAATATCTTTTTTAGTTAAAATTTTAAAAGAAGTTAATACTAACATAAAAATTTGTCAAATTAACTAATTAAGTTGTAATTTTTACTGCACAATAAAATCAGATTAATGTCAAAATAGTAATAACATATTTTATGAGTTACTGATTGATTGAAGCGGTTTAAGTTAAATTGACAAAAAAACGGGAGTGGACTTTCTGGGACATAAAAAAAAAGTTAAATTTGATTCTTTTCTTTTAACAGTGTAATAAACGAGATACCCCGTAAAACCATCGAAAACTGGACACCCTGTACAATAAGATAATAAAAGAATTATCCTTGGCTTTCTAGTAGCAAAATTTTTTAGGTCTGATTAAGTCAGTCTACCCTAGTTGGGTAGTTATGAAAATTAGAATTTAAGGAAAAACTATTCTTGTGTTTATGAATTTTGAGATGTTGATAGAATATAAACACAGAAGGAAGAGGCATAATTCCGAACCTATTAAAAAGGGACTGACAGTGGTCAAAGTGACCAGCATCGGCAATCACAAGAACCGCTTTCTTCTGCTGTTTAAAAGCTTTAATGGCCGATGAAGAATAGGTCACGGCCACAACTAAATTGACAGATGCAGTCCATTTGTGCATCGATGGCATTCTATTGGTACATAATGTTGCCAGCTAGACAGTACTGACAGTTTGCTTTAAACGTTTCTATTCCAAATTACCTTCATTTCCTCTGATACAGATAATATATCTTTTAAGTTACAGCATAAAAGCCATAAAATGAAACTGTTACAATAAATTGCTTTATTAATGAACCTTATTATTTTCCTAGCGATCTAGTTAATAATGCACAACTCTTGCTAAACATTTTTGCATTTTTTTGAATAAAATTTTTATCTTTTACATTATTAAGAGATAAATTTAAAAGTAACTTTCTTGGCTACGTAACAATTTCGCAGTGTCTCATAGATAATGGGTTAACTAGCCACATTATTATAACTCAGTTTAGAAACTTGTTTTTGTGCCCGATGAGTTTTATGCAAAACTCTTTAATTACGTGGGATATCGCGTTGTTGCCGTTTAATATAACTTCCGAACTTCTCATGTTTTAATTACTAAGGCCCGAAAACTTTCAGTTAATGAAGAAAACACAAATTTCGTATGGCTCGAAGCTATTCAAAAATTTCGATTGCTTTTAAGCTAAGGGTTTGTTTGAGTTTGTTGCTGGTAACTATACCTAGACATTGAGGAAAACTATGTCTTAAAAATATTTTTCTAATTTGGTATCGTAACAAGTCTATTACGATACGCATTTGCATATCGTAATGAAGCTATTTCGATACGCGTTTTTTCTTTATTTGATGTTGGTAACATTTAAATGTTTTATTTCATTGACTTGCGCGGCCTTTGTGATTTACGAGAAAACCCATTTTTCGCAGAGGAAAAATAGCTTGATAACCTACTCTTTTATTCTGTGTGGATAACAGTCATGTATGTTGGTTGCATAAATCTATAAATCAATCTTTTGTAGATGCTTCAAGTTATCATTTTCTGCCAAATCCTATCCAAAATTCAATCTACCAACCTTCCAATGTCGATTTTAACTTCAACTTTATTTGAATTTTCCATCTTCCCTATACTAAATTGCAATGCCGTGACGTAAAATCACGTCTTTTGAAATTCGAAAAATAGTAGCAAAATCGCCCGAATTTCCGAACGCTCTGTATATGTACCGAATGTACAAGGATCACACAACGTATTCCGTCCAATTTCAAATCTCATATCGCTAAAATAACTTTAGAATCTCGTGATGAAAATGGGTCAATAAATCAAAAAATTACAGTTCGCAAAATAATTGTTGTTGTCCAGAGGCTACTAAGATAAAAAATAGTATTACCAAAATAAAATTTAGACATAAAAATTTACAAAATTTGAAGGATTTATTTTCTTTTTAAATATGTTTTTTATTAAAAAAAACTACAAATTAGAAAAAATAGTATAACGTACGTGTTATATAAAGCAGTTTTAAGCACTTGATCCGTTATAAAACTCGCCGCAAGCGGCTCGTTTTTTAACATGGACGCGTGCTATAAAATGAGGCTTTATAAAACGTGTACTTTAATATACTATTTTCGCATTTTATACAGTAATGCACTAGATTAATGACCTCAAAATCGTACAGTAATGGGTCACATTACAGCATAAAACGTCAATGTCATTCAAAACACAATTTTACATATTATATGCTTTCTCGTATGTTTCCTTGGATTTTACTGGAAGCAAACTTGAAGAGGCTTCGCGGGCCGCATTCAGGATATCTTCCAAGTCGTTTTTATTAGCCATTTTCATAATTCTTGTGAAATTCATTCTTGATATTATTTGGATGCTGTCAATAGTCGTCAAACACGAAAAAAACTTCTTGTTTATATTGCTAAGTTACCGAGAAGTCATACTACTAAGTTTTTTTTTAGATTTTCTTCAGTAACTATTCTTTTTAGATTTTAATATGAAATGCAAAATAATTAATTACTTACAAAATGCGAAAAAATAGTTTACGCCCCTCGTCAAAAAAGTGATTTTACTTGACTCGTATGGAAATTAAATCCTCGCTTCGCTCGGAATCAAACTAACCGTACTAGTCAAGTAAAGTTCCACTTGATACGTAATGTACTATTATCTACCACCTACACCATGATTGCGTATTACTTGTATATAATAATGTATATATTATATTTATTACTTTAATACATTTATTAAATTAGTTATAAAAAACACATAATACTAATTTTATTCACACAGAACTATAAGATTTTATAAATACCTGTTATAAGCTACTAAATTAATCATAATTTATTAATAGTGCAGTTGTTATAATATATTAAAACACAAATGTCATGACAATACTGACAATATGGCGGACAAAACGAAAATATTAATTTATTGTCAAGGCTACTATGATAGTAAATTTATAGTATTACCAACGTAAAATTTAGAGATACAAATTTGCAAAATGTGAAGGATTTATTTTATTTTTAAATATGTATTTTTTATTGAAAAAACTACAAATTAGAAAAAATAGTATAAAGTCCGTGTTATATAAAGCAGTTTTAAGCACTTGTCCCGTTATAAAACTCGCCGCAAGCGGCTCGTTTTTTAACATGGACGCGTGCTATAAAATGAGGCTTTATAAAACGTGTACTTTAATATACTATTTTCGCATTTTATACAGTAATGCACTAGATTAATGACCTCAAAATCGTACAGTAATGGGTCACATTACAGCATAAAACGTCAATGTCATTCAAAACACAATTTTACATATTATATGCTTTCTCGTATGTTTCCTTGGATTTTACTGGAAGCAAACTTGAAGAGGCTTCGCGGGCCGCATTCAGGATATCTTCCAAGTCGTTTTTATTAGCCATTTTCATAATTCTTGTGAAATTCATTCTTGATATTATTTGGATGCTGTCAATAGTCGTCAAACACAAAAAAAACTTCTTGTTTATATTGCTAAGTTACCGAGAAGTCATACTACTAAGTTTTTTTTTAGATTTTCTTCAGTAACTATTCTTTTTAGATTTTAATATGAAATGCAAAATAATTAATTACTTACAAAATGCGAAAAAATAGTTTACGCCCCTCGTCAAAAAAGTGATTTTACTTGACTCGTATGGAAATTAAATCCTCGCTTCGCTCGGAATCAAACTAACCGTACTAGTCAAGTAAAGTTCCACTTGATACGTAATGTACTATTATCTACCACCTACACCATGATTGCGTATTACATCATTCATTTTCGCTTACCTATTTCAGTTACGTAATAAGAGTCATTCTATTTAAAAAAAACTGATAAAACAATTATGTGCTGTATATAATATAATTTAACCTAATTTAAAGGAAATCTAAAAGAAATACTTACTTAAATAAAGTAGGAACGTAAAATTCTAAAAATCATTTAATTTGTGAATTAACAAGCGCTTTAAAATGAAAATTGCCTTAGTCGAGTATAAAAAACGCCGTTAACTTGAGAAAAATAAGATAGGGGGGAATAAATGAGAAAAAATTATTTGAGAAATGGAGCGTTTTGTTCAATTTGAGAGAACGAGAGGGCGGTCTAAAGTATATTTAGAACAAAAGATTAATAACAATAATTAAATATCCGTTTTATAAGTAACAATATGTTGGTACTTATATAGGTCGTCACAAGAAAAAATATTAGCAAATAAAATAAAATGGCTAAGCTTTGGCCATAGCCGTCTTAACTTGCTCAAGCCGAGTAACAGAAACATCGACAACACTGCTTTGAAGATCCATGTGTCACGTGACTTTTTTGAGGTTATTCATGGTTTAGTATATACTTTTCGCATGAAGTAGGTGTATTTTTATCCGGTTTTCGATTGATCTAATAGAAAATTTAAGTGACATGATTGCTAAGAACCTCTACAAAATACTAGTAAAAATTTGTGGTGCGGGTTTGCTCTAATAGCATTAATAAAGTGAAAAATCTAACAGTCTGGCCGGCCTGACAGTTTGTTTATGGGTTTTATAAATGGTGGCAGAATTGTATTTGTTTTAATTTAAAAGTTGTGTTTTTTGTATTCTAGTTAGCTCTTTGGGATAAACTCTATTGTTTTGTGGCTACAGTTAATTTATTAAATATTGAAGTGTTTATTTAGCTTGAAGGTATATGTGAATTAGTTTAAAAATATCACTAGTAGAGATAGTTCGTAAATTGGTAGAATACCTCTAGATACCTCTGTACTTAGGTAAGTACTATTTTTTTTTCTTTTAGTTTCTTTATTTATCAACATGCCAAGCCCCTGCTGTATTCCTGGGTGTAACTCTAATTATAAAAGTGTTTTAAAGGCAGGTGAAGAGAGTGTATCAGTTTTTCACTTCCCAAAAGATGAAAATCTGAAAATTCTATAGCTAAAACCTCGGCTAAAAGCCATTCCAAGAGCTAATTGGTCGCCCACACAGTATTCTGTAGTGTGTGCCAAGCATTTTGTCCTCAGTGACATTAGCCGTGTGGATACTTATCTTTTGCCTGATGGCACCACAAAAATTATCCAACTAAAGCGAGACTAAATTTAACAGCTGTTCCGTGCTTTTATCCCAATTTGTTTGCTTACTTGTCAAAAACTGTTCTCATTCCTAAAAAAAAGTCCAGCGAAGACAAACGAGGAACAACAAGAGCGTACCTCTCAACATAATCAAGCTTTCGAGCAATCAGATTGTATAAAAAGTTTTGACGATGTCACTTTAATCGTTGATACGAAGGCCTTCTGAGTTTTGACGATCTCAGTAATTATTCACAAGAAATTAATACTTCTGAATTTTGGGAAGTAAAAATTGTAAGTGACTTAAAAATATATTTTTATAGTTTAGATTTCACTAATTACTGTATAAATATTGTTAATTAGGTTTTAGTGGGCCTTGATATCGTTACCATAATTACATAAGGTCGTATGTTAAAATAAGTAGTTTTGAGATAATGGACTTGTAAATATTTGAAAATTTCACTGTAGAATATTTGCTGTCTTATTTGAAATACCGCCGAGTGGAATTTGGATTAATTATCAAGAGTTATATCTTCGACATTATGGTTGTTAAAAAAATTGATTTGCTCAGAAAATTTTGAAAAATTCATGCACATACGACCTTTTATAAATAAAAGTTAAATTTAGTTGCTACTTACGACATTATATCAAATGTGTGTTTTTAATCATGGAATAAAATTCGTGTTTTCATTACAAAAACCATGAAATCTTATGGTTAAAATGGGAATGGGGGTTTACTTTTACTTGTACAAAAGTATTTGCCCAAGTAGGGACAAGTCAAGTTACTTGCCAAGTACCGCGTATGTTGACGCGCGAAGTCTAACTATATTCGTCGTGAGACAAACTCGTATATGCGTAGATACGACTTTTTTTCATATTCTTTATATTAAACTTCAAGTAATATTTTGACAAAACGTTGTAAGTGGGTATATACGACTTTATGTCAATAATTTGTTTATATTGTGTTAGCGTATGTGCACTATGCCATGCACATGCGACTTTATGTGATACTCATATTATTAATTTGTGCTTAGATATCGAAAATTAGGTTTAATTGTCGGGACATACGACCTTCTGTGGTACTGTAAAACTCATTTTGGTACATACGTGATTTAAGAATAGGTAATTTTTAGACTTTGCCATTATAAATCACTTACAACCTTCTGTTATATTGCAAAATAGACAATAATTGCATACGATGATGTTAATATCTCAAAACACTAAAAATTTCACATACGACCTTAAGTAATTATGGTAACGATATGAAGGTAAAGGTTTTTTTTAAAGGTAATGAATTTGCTTACAATGATTTGAAATGGATGTTACCTTTTGAAATGAAACTAAGCAGCTTAAAAACTTATTGTCTCGGTACCAATTCATACATTATGAAAGTAACGAAGTTACCCAGATAGTGCATGGGTGACTTTCTTAAGACAAGCGTAGATTTCTTCAACAAAGCCTTAAGCTTACTAAATTTTGAGACTTCAGAAGATAATAGTCAATCCTGTAATTTAAACGCAGAAGAGAATAATTTGTACAATAGAATTTGGATCGATCAAATAAATCTACTCCTAGTGAAACAAAAACAGCTTCTCAACGCAAAATATTACTATTATACTAACAAAAGAAGAACCAAAAAAGAAAGAAAAATTAAATGATTATATTTATATATTTATATTAAGTTAGTTCAGCTCTAACACTTATTTTATAATACTCTACTGAACTAATTTAGTAATTTTTCATCTAAAAAGACGTCCTAATCTTGTCATCTCCTATAAACTCTTAATTATTGGCTTTTCTATACCTATTGAGGTTGCAGCGACATTCCCAGTTATTATATACATTCTGAGTAAACAACCCTTGTTGCATACAACGTTCAAATGACAATAGGATGATCTTATTCTAAGTATGGGCTTGCATATACCATCATGCTTGCTAGTAAGTCATTATGATTTATTTTACTTGTATTTTGTACTATGACTGTATCGAGTACATTGACGTAAAGTGACATCATGGCAACTACATAGATATGATCACATTTCAATTTGGAAGTATAAGCAACGAGGATGATCACTACAAATTGTGAATACCGCTACTAACCATGCTTCTATTATCTAGATAAATAGATGATTTTTTTAGTGTCAATATTCTCCAAAGGTAACCAACAATACACTTGCATGGACAAAACATCAACTTGCCTAGGTTTAAAAACGATATTGTTGTTGTCGTTTTATGTTAATAAAATATATATTGTTTGTTCTTTATAGGTTAATTGCAAACTGCCCAATGTGATAAGGATGGAGATAATTATAATTCCTTTAATGTGACACTATAAATAAAATAAATGGTAAATAATAAACATATTACACTTAAAAAAAAATATTAAATTTTCAATCAAAATGAAGTTAGTACTGAATAAATCAAAAAGTCTGTGATTAAGCCGTCTCAATTCAACATGATTAATGTAAGAATAATTACTAATTATATTTTAATGAATTTATATTGAAAATTTTAACTATAATAATGACAATATTGGCTTCGATGTGTAATAAATTAATAATTTTTTATTTAATCTTAAATTATTTTTGATTAAATTTAAAAAGCTTATGGACAATATTCAGAGATGTTTTAAGATGCCCCTAAATGGTTGCTCAACCTATACTATTGTATAGGCTGAACTAGCATAAACTAGTTTTAAAGGCGCTGTCTGTTGCATTTGAAGGAACTAATCTGCATAACAAACAATATAGTTTCTCAAAACTGATAAGGGTGTCAGTTGTGATGAACACTAGGAATTACAAAACGTTATAAAATAACGTTTTTTTTTCTTAAACGGTAAAGAATAATTTTGAAGAAGTAGTCCATACTCAAAGTGGAGTTAAATGATAAAGAAAAAGAAAAGCACGAAGTCTTTCTCCACAATCTTTATTCATCGAAAAACTAGGCGAACCTAGTATCACATCGACATGTTTCGAGTGTAGAAACACTCATCATCAGGAAACAAAGTGAAAAGTAAAATGCTGATGTTTTTAGCAAAAGAGAAAATAATGGTGAGATTGAGCCGTAATGGAGCTTTTAATGGTGTACAAGAGATGTAAAATTGAAAAATCAGAAGGTCGACAATCAAGACTCCAGCATACTGAAGAGTCGAGGGTTAAGTGTAGAAGCACACTGTGCCGTGCAGAAAATTATAGGGTAGTAAAAATTAGGGAGTTTTGAAAAATATATCTGTAAAAACATTATTAAATTACTGAAACATCCTGAGTTTTATTAAGCCCAGTCAGAAACATGTGAAAAAAGTTGTTTTTTGGGTCAAAGCATCTGTAAAAAATAGAAAGGGGAATGTAGTAAATGAAATTTAAGAAGTGTGGTAGATAAGCTTACCTTTTGGTTAAAAAGTAAAAACAGTTGGGGTACCAGGCTTTTTACGGCCCAGTTACCCCGCCGGAGTCAGGGTAACAACATTTGGTGCAAAAAAGTTTTTAAGAAATTTTTTAAAAAAATTTGTTTTCCCGTTATAGAGAGGTGCTACTGTAGCCAACACGTGTAGGATGGGAAATTAATCTAAACTTGACATTGTAAAAGGGGGGAACAAATGAGAAGCCTTTTGGCGGTCAAAATGAAGAATCCTCAAGTATGCCAGGAGTTTATAAAAATTTTGTAAAAGTTATAAAGGAGAAAAGCTTAATTAAGGTTCAAAATTGCTTAAAATACTAAAAATCACTTAAAATACAAGATACAATCAATACAATCCCTATAAAATAGAAAGAAAATTACATTTAGAAATATGTTGCTGAAAGGTTTGAAAATAGGCATCATAAGTATTTGTGTAACGACCTCTGTTGGTAGGTTTATAATATTGGTAAAAGTGTAACTCAGTATTTCGACAAAGTAAAAAGTGACTATCACAGTGCCATCTATGAGTAAGAGGTAATTAATATAAGACCTTTTGGTTTGTCGGTAAAGTAAATTAGATAACGTAGAGATGTTAAAATTGGTGCTGAAAATTAATTAGTCGCGGATAAAAGAAGACCAATTTACGATCACCCAAATTGTGCTGGCGAGTGGCCCTTACCGTAGCCGACGCCATAAAGAAGTGAAGAAGAGTTAGTCACAGATGGCCCTGAAAATAGGTTATGTTATAGTTATTGAAAATCAATTAAAATAGAAATGGAAAAGATAAAGCAGAAAAAGGGGGGCAAAAGGATTCAGAGAAGGGTTAGTTAAGTCATGAAAAGTTGAGGGAATTAAAAAAGCTTGTGGAACTATGTTGAATTTGGTCATTTAGACAGATAATATTTAAATTTTTTAAAGTTTTATTGATTTCCAGAATCTCCAAGAGATCGAGTTTGTTACCCTTAGTGAAAAAGTGTAGATATTTAGTGTGAGAGTCTGGTATAAAGTTGTGTTTATTCGAATGAATGTGTCTAGAAAAGTTGGATTTAATTTTAGAGGGAGAGAGGTCCTGATTCTGAGCCTTTTCTAATTCCCTGCAGTGCTCCCTTATTCTTGTAGAGAACTTACGACCTGTTTGACCGACATAAATCGCAGAACAGCCTTCCGCTGAACACGAAATGCTGACCTATAATAATGTGTACCAAATCATTTTACAGAAAAATTGGGTAAACGAGTAGGTTTAAAAACTTTGAAATGCCAAAGCAATATATCATACAAATTTAAGATAAAGACCCAAAAGGTTTTCAGCTGCAATGCTTTATTTCAGATACATTTTCTTTAAAGTAGCGCTATATTATAAATGTGTGTTTTTCTACAAAATCAAAATTGGGCTATTAAAATTTGGTCGCATTTGATGCAAAGTTTATTTGTTTTTGACCCTGTATAAGGTAACTTCATTAAATAAGTATTTTTGAAAACGTAGTTTGTGTCTGAAAGTTATATACCTTAATATTAAGACAAAAAAGAGCACAGTGTCATCAGTAAAGTGTTCATTAAGTGGAAAATAATATATATAGTGGTAAGTAAAAAATTAAAAATTATCTTAAATTTTGCATATGGGCTAAAAACTGCATTTAAAAAAACTTTTCTTTATAACTTTTTTCCATATTTTCAGAAATAACCCCACTTTTAAATTATTACTATAAACTTCGCCTTTAGTGTTTTTACAACCACCCACTTGCTTATATCCATATCTACACAAAGACAAAATGAACCGGCACCGTGACAACGACAAGCATCTTTCAAAGCCAACAGCTGACTGCCACCTGTTGACCTGTCACAGAAAATGTATGTGGTTATGGGTACTTTTGAGTGATCAAAATGTTGCGTGTTAATCATGCGTCATCAACTTCCAAGAAATCCATTCCAAAGTACTAATCATAAGATTAATTCGGGAATAGTGTAATTTGATTCGTGGACTGGCAAAAATAGTAAATTATATTCAATTTTTTTGTTTTCTTTCTCAAGATAAAATGAAGATATCATATACCTAGTTGATAATGGATTTATTGAAAAATCAATAAAGATAACAAATAATGCTTATGTTCTAAATTACCATGGTTTAATTTAATCCATTACCCATTAGATATATTACAATCTCATTGATTTTATCATTATAATCATTAACAACATTATAGATTATCCAACAGGTGGGTGATTAAACATAACGAAAAGGAAAAGAGGAAATAAGTTAGCTTTACAATAAATTTGTTATTAATTTAACCGAAAAAAAATCATTCCATTATAAGTCGAGTTTTTATAGTAAGTTCTTACTGCTAACGATAGAGAACTATTTTTTTACGTTAGACGTTAGGTCAGAAAAAAAACTTTCTATCTTCTTAAACAGGGTGTCAGGAAAAGGGAAGTCAATCTGTTAACCATATATTCCTTTAGTAAAAATAATATAACTTTTGTAATGCTATTTTTCATTTGTGACCCTCATGTTCGATATACAGGGTGTCAAAGTTTGAAATTAAAAACTGATTTTTTAAATAATTCGAATATTTAATAAGACAACAAGAAAACATTCGTCGGATAAGAAAATGTATAGAGGTATACTTCATACGAAATCAGTTGAGACAACGTAAATATTAGGGGTTCGGCAATTTACTGCATCACACACTGAAACTACAATACAAATATAACAAAATTTGTATTGATCGCTCCCTATACAGATGTTCGAAGATAGTCCACGTGAACTTGACAAGTCTGTCATCAAATTTATTTTAGTTTTTTTGTCTGTCACAACTAAGATCGTATACACTTTATAAAGGTGGGTCCAGACTTGAACATTTTAGCCCGAACGAATCGAACAAACAGGGCGAACTAACCCGAACAAACCCGAATTCGCCTAGTGTGGACGTTTCCCCGAACCGAACCGAACGCGCCAAACGTTTTCCGGGACTTGTCGGTAAATCGGAATTGCTCAAAAGGATTTATTGTTCGCAGAGTTATTCAGTTGACAGGAATTTTCGTAAGTTTGTGCTGTTTGCAGCGTTCGTATCGTTCGCCCTGTATTTTGCCAAGAAGAAAAGTTTATTATTAAAGACATACATATTATTATACAATGTAGACAATTGTTTCAAAATGGAGTGGGATAGAGAAAATTTTTTAAAATTAATATACACTTATGAACAGTACCCAATGTTGTGGAACCCTGAACTTAACTCCTCAAAGTATTCACAAGTCATTCTAATAAAAAATTTAATGTAGATATAGTATAGTTTATACCTAAATGTAGTCCATTTCTCGTAATAACAAGTTAGCGATGCGCAATGTCGAAACAATTTTCGTACCCATTGGCTTCGCCGTTTCTTCTTATTTTTGACTATTTTGCAGATAAGAAAAAAGAGCTGAAAGCTACTGCCAAATCAGTATTCATGTTTTGGCTTTCCACATACAAACGCTCCGAACAACTGGAACATTTTATTATTACCTATATTCGCACGAGCGCAACGATTTTTTGTTCGGACTATTTGTTCTGCTTATTCCTGCGTGCTCAGTTTGTTCGGTTCGTTCGGGCTAAAATGTTCTGGACCCACCTTAAGGGGCCCATTTCGAAAATCTGCTCAAGTAAATAAGAAGCAAAGTTTTAACATTCTTGCGTTTAAGTGATTTCCGAAATGTCAAAAAGTTCAGTTTTAAGTGATTTTCATAATTTAATTTGCACCTGTTTCTCTTAAGCTACGATCGACCCTTTCAAAAGTTCTTCGATGCGGTAAACGCCGATTTAGAAATGTATCAGAATAAATTCTTCTTACCTCCACACAATTACCGAGTGCTTGTCCATAAGTTAGATGCATGTGAGCATTAATGAGATGTAATAATTTATTTAATTATTTTAGTGCTTAGTATTAATCTTAAATTTTGAAGAAGTAGTCCATACTCAAAGTGGGGTTAAATGATACAGAAAAAGAAAAGCACGAAGTCTTTCTCCACAATCTTTATTTATCGAAAAACTAGGCGAACCTAGTATCACAACGACATGTTTCGAGTGTAGAAACACTTATCATCAGAAAACAAAGTGAAAAGTAAAATGCTGATGTTTTTAGCAAAAGAGAAAATAATGGTGAGATTGAGCCGTAATGGAGCTTTAGTGGTGTACAACAGATGTAAAATTGAAAAATTAGGAGGTCGACAATCAAGACTCCAGCATACTGAAGAGTCGAGGGTTAAGTGTAGAAGCACACTGTGCCGTGCAGAAAATGATAGGGTAGTAAAAATTAGGGAGTTTTGAAAAACATATCTGTAAAAAGCATTAATAAATTACTGAAACATCCTGAGTTTTATTAAGCCCGGTCAGAAACATGTGAAAATGTTGGGGTGAGATGTAAAGAAAAGAAAAAGAAAAAAGTTGTTTTTTTTGGGTCAACGCATCTGTAAAAAATAGAAAGGGGATTGTAGTAAATGAAATTTAAGAAGTGTAGTAGATTAGCTTACCTTTTGGTTAAAAAGTAAAAGCAGTTGGGGTACCAGGCTTTTTACGGCCCAGTTACCCCGCCAGAGTCAGAACAGACACATTTGGTGCAAAAAAAAGTTATTAAAAAGTTTTAAAAATTTTTTTGTGTTCCCGTTATCGAGAGGTGCTACTGTAGCCAACACGTGTAGGATGGGAAATGAATCTAAAAGTAGTATTTTAAGCAATTTTGAACCTTAATTGAGCTTTTCTCCTTTATAACTTTTACAAAATTTTTATAAACTCCTGGCATACTCGAGGATTCTTCATTTTGACCGCCAAAACTCTTGTCATTTGTTCCCCCCTTTTACAATGTCAAGTTCAGATTCATTTCCCATCCTACACGTGTTGGCTACAGTAGCACCTCTCGATAACGGGAACACAAAAAATTTTTTAAAACTTTTTAATAACTTTTTTTTGCACCAAATGTGTCTGCTCTGACTCTGGCGGGGTAACTGGGCCGTAAAAAGCCTGGTACCCCAACTGCTTTTACTTTTTAACCAAAAGGTAAGCTAATCTACTACACTTCTTAAATTTCATTTACTACAATCCCCTTTCTATATTTTACAGATGCGTTGACCCAAAAAAAAACAACTTTTTTCTTTTTCTTTTCTTTACATCTCACCCCAACATTTTCACATGTTTCTGACCGGGCTTCATAAAACTCAGGATGTTTCAGTAATTTATTAATGCTTTTTACAGATATGTTTTTCAAAACTCCTTAATTTTTACTACCCTATCATTTTCTGCACGGCACAGTGTGCTTCTACACTTAACCCTCGACTCTTCAGTATGCTGGAGTCTTGATTGTCGACCTCCTAATTTTTCAATTTTACATCTGTTGTACACCACTAAAAGCTCCATTACGGCTCAATCTCACCATTATTTTCTCTTTTGCTAAAAACATCAGCATTTTACTTTTCACTTTGTTTCCTGATGATGAGTGTTTCTACACTCGAAACATGTCGTTGTGATACTAGGTTCGCCTAGTTTTTCGATAAATAAAGATTGTGGAGAAAGACTTCGTGCTTTTCTTTTTCTGTATTAATCTTAAAGTTATTTGATTAGTTATTGTGTTCAAATAGCTTATGTTAATAAACTTGATTATTAAATAAATTTCGAATCAATGCTTAAACGTGGTAAGGTTAGAGCCGAAAAGGTAAGTCGCAGGGTATACCTCTTTGGGGCCCTGTCTGTCCGTTAAGGGGCACTTTAGGTTTTTTTATATGACAAGGTAGAGTTATTTTGACCTCCCTATACGCTCCCGAGAGTATGCCCTATACATACCGGACACCCTGTATACTATAAAACAATTTTTATTCTTGCCAGCACCAGCACTGTACATGAAAAATTCAGTCCGAACGTATTTGCTGCTATTAAGGGGGAATGTACTGTATATTAGCTTAAATGCCTACGCGTTTCGTCCTATAATGCAATCTTCAGGCCGCAGCTGTAAGTAAAGAAATAACATACATAAATACAGTACTGTAAAGCTTGAAGTTACCAACCACTTCTAAAATACCTAGAAGGCCTTAAAATTATCAGCGACCATCAGTATGGTTTTCGTAAGTCCAGATCAACAGGAGACCTTCCAGCCTATGTCACTCATCCTTGGAGCAACGCAATCGAACATCATGGGGAGTCCCGGGCTATTGCACTGGACATCTCTAAAGCCTTTGACCGTGTCTGGCACGAGGGGCTTCTAAGTAGCTAAGAGTTTGTTCATGGTTGTCTAGCTTCTTCAAGGACCGTTCTCTGCAAGTGGCGATTGACGGGTTTCTCTCAGACACCTTCACCATCAATGCTGGTGTTCCTCAAGGGTCCATGTTATCCCCCACTCTCTTCTTACTGTACATTAACGACCTTCTAGCGAAAACAGAAGATCCAATAGGTATATAGCTTTGCTGATTACAGCACACTTATCTCATCTTTTACTTTAAAATCTCAAACATCGGCTGCTGACGCACATCTTTGCAGACAACATGAGGTATCACGCCTCAATAAAGACCTGGAAGAAATTTTGTCTTGGGGTGCCAGTAACCAAGTCGAATTTAACGCTCAAAAAACCCACGCAGCAGTTTTCTCTAAGAAGGTTAACATTGCAGAACCCGATATCGTTATGGCAGGACACGCAATTCCACTGACTTCGTCTATTAATTTGCTGGGTGTCAACCTGGGAGGAAATATGTCTTGGCATAATCACGTTGTGGCAATCGCCAGGGCAGCTTCTCAGAAGCTCGGTATACTTTTCCGTAACAAAAAGTTGTATACACCTCAACAACTTTTGACACTCTATAAAGCCCAGATTCGACCATCACTGGAATACTGCTCTCATATCTGGAGTTCTGCACCGAAGCATACCCTTCGGTTTGTTGGATTTCATCCAAAGGAGAGCCGTTCGTCTAATCGGCGACCACGAGCTGACTAAGAACCTCGACAGCTTAGAACATCGAAGACAGGTTGGTGATTTGACTCTCTTCTACAGATATTTTCATGGCAAGTGTTCGACAGATATTGCCCGCTCGATTCCACCTAGACCTAGAGTAATGCATAGCAGAAACACACGACGAACCACTGCCGCCCATCCCTATGTGGTTCAACTTAGTACACCCAGAACATCATTGTTTCAGAACTCTTTCATTTGGAGGACGTCTTCTATGTGGAACGGCCTTTCTGAGACCGTGTTTCCAACCGAATATAACCACCAATGATTCAAGAAAAACGTGAATCGCTTTCTTCGCACACGCGCACCGCTCCCAGAGCGCCTTAAAGGATTTTTCCTATAGTGCTTGTGCTCGATCATAAAAAAAAAAGATCTTTATTCATTTAAATATTTGACGTCACAATTATTTTTACAATAATATGTTTGTATACCCAGTTAACTTTTTCTTAAAACAAAGCGTTTCGACAGAAGACAACGACATTTGACATTAAATTTCCCAGATCAGCAGTGGGCCGTAGCAAGCTCACGTGTCAAGTTGTGTCATATTATTTTCTTCCGATTTTGGTGTTTTTTAAGTGTTTCTGTGGCAGTTTTGTGTAGAGTTTGTGTTTTAAACATTTAACCTTTGGATTTTATATATTTCAGAGACAGATTCTCTTGGTGTTTATTATTCAAGTTTAATAGTGAGTACAAACACCATTTTGGTTAACTCATCTAATATCAAATCAATAAAGTGCCTAGCCTTACAACACAAACACCTTCACAGTAAGCTGCAAATAAATAATCAAGTAATACGACAAAACCGAAACCTAGGTACACCGGTACCTAGGCATAGGTGAAGTAGTATAAAGCAAAGCAGGCACTAGAAGTGCAGAGCAGAAATACTAAGCGAGTGGTCTGAAGGTTTATACGCCTATGGCGCGGAAACCGCAGGAACACGGGGAGTTTAGTTGGTTGGCAGCCCCATCAGGGTTGAATCCGACACTCACCACCTCACAGGGTGCCAGTCTTTAGAAAATTCTCCTCGATAAAGAATGGCTAGAGGAAGGTTTAATTTAGGAAAGAAATACTTCGATCACCGCCAAATACTTTCTATGTACATATCTCCCCTCTGGTTCACTAAGGGCGGATGTCACAATTTTAAGAAAATAGCATTAATATCATTTTCCACTAAACCGAAGTCGCTTTATACAATGGACTAAAGCTCTATGTCCTAAAATTAGTTTTTAAGATAGTAATTATTAAAGCCAGTTGTCCACTATTGCTTTGGAGTACTAACGGCCTATGTGACAAAGTTTGGACAACCGTCGTTATCGCCCAGCACCCGTTAGAATTTTTTCCTCTTCTGCTTAAATTATTTATTCTATTACTTACTCTTCCAGTAAGTGTTGCATCTTGCGAAAGGTAATTTTCTGCTCTTAAGCTGTTGAAATCTTGGACCAGAAGCAATATGGCTCAAGAAAGACTGTCTGGTTTGGCTTTGATGCACATTAACCGCGATATTGTCATCGATGTTGAAAGTGTCATTGATCATGCTGACCTCAAAAATGGTTTAATAGATTTAATTTTATAAATGTGTTTTTACTAAGTATTTGATTAATATTATGTTTCTTTTATTCTCTTTATAAGTTCCTGTAAATTTTGTTGTAGGTTGGTACCTATAGTACCTAATATATTAAAATAATGTTCCGTTGATGTAATGGTTAGTTTATTTTTCAATAATTATTAGACAATTTGACACTAAAAATATAGGTACTTAAAAGATATGGGTTAACTAAGTATAACTATATTAAAAAATATATCTTTGAGATTTAATTACCCCCCCTAGATTTTGACCCAGATCCGCGCCTGCGTACAAAGCTTTGTTTTGGAAAGATAAATGGAAAAATTTTTTTGTAAAAATCATATGTACCGTGCGAGCTGCAGCCGCTGTAGGTATAAACTATTTGTCAACATTTTCTTTCGCTCTAGCTTCCTTATAGTTTATCTGATTTTAACGGAATTTGGTATGGTGGGTAAATGTTAAATTTGGAAATTTTCGATATCTGTCAAAAAAAAAAATCAGGTCTTATAGACAGTGACCCAAGGAATACGGGAAAAATACGCAAAAAATTCTCCTGTCAAATTTTGACACCTGTCACTATGTCAAATCGATTTAAAAAAAAAGTGATATTAATAAAAAAACCATATAATCGTAATTATATTGACGGTGGAAAGTTGAAAAAAATAGGCAAAAAATTCTCTTGTCAAAATTTGACAGCTGTCAATATGTCAGAATTATTAGAATAAACAAATATAATAAAATAAACGTTAGGCCGTATAGATATTATCGCTAAGATTTGTGAAAAAATATAAAACAAAAATTCTACCTGTCAAATTAAAATTTTGACAGATTTTTTTTAAAAATTATAAAAATTAACACAAATTTTGGTCATTTCCAATTTTTTACGAATAACTCCGTTATTGTAGATTTGAGAGAAAAATGTTATATAACTAAATTTATAGCACATTCAAATAAACGTCTTTTTTATTTAAAAACTTTTTGTCTAAGTATTATCAGTTTCGAGATATGAGCTAAAATATGAAAACTATAAATTGAAAAAATTATAGGAATCTAATATAAATATCTCATCGAGATACAACTTTTTAGTTATATAAGTTTTTTTTTTAAATGTAAATGATAAAAATTCAATTTTATAGTGGACTTCCGCCATACTTTTATTGAGTGACTAAAGACGGATGTCCATTTTTTTATTTAAAAAATTTGTTTTCGTTTAATTTAGGTACGTTCGCAAAATCTAGAGCTTGCAATATGTTCAATGGACTATCCAGTTTATATTTGAAAACGTAATAATTCTAAAATAATTATAATAACAGCAAAATCTAAAAACAAAGTCACCTGATTACGGTTTTTTAGCGCTCCTGTAAAATACCTTTTTTTGACATCCGCCCTTAGTGAACCAGAGGGGAGATATAAATAGTGTAAAATGTTTAAGAACTATTCTGTTCCTTTGTTGAAAATCAGCCAATGAGCGCTGCACTGTAACAATTCACCATTTTTTGTTGTAACCTTGTAAATAAGTACAAGATAATGATCTTAAAAATAAGTTTCACAATGGCAAGACAAGGCAGTTGTTCCTATCATGGCCACGGCTAGGTAATATTTTTCCTCTCGTTGTATTAATTATTTCACAAAAAGGCCTTTAAAAAGACTATAGTTAATTTAATTGGGATAATAAGAAATAAACTTCCACTGTATAACGAGCGAAAAGATAAATCCCAAAGATCATTTAATTTACCCTCTAAGAAGTATCCGAAAAGCAGATGTTCTTGGTCGAGTGTAAAAAGTAGCGTTCATTTTTGAGACAATGAGATTGGGGACTGAATGAAAACAAACAATTTATAAATTTTCACTGTTAAGCCTAATTGGATCTCATCAACTTGAAGAAGTTTATTAGAACACTAAATTTTGATATTTTTTTTGTAATTTTACGATAAAAGATTGAGAGGTTGTCAGGGAAAAAATATCTTAAAGGAAAATTATTTAAATTTTTGTATTTGCTTGCATAGAAAATTTGCTAATGAACGACGCGACGTTTGAATTGATAATTGAATATATTCGAATAATTTCTAATCTATACGCTTTACTATTATATAAAATAGTGACTGACTAAAGCCAAGACAAACCCCCTTATCCTGGAATCATGAAATTCCGACGATGATTCTCCTTATAACGTGGACATCCACTACGAAAAGATTTCTCGAAAATCGTTTCCTAAATTGTGAATAGGGGGTTGACATTTTTATAGGAATTTCTATATCACACAAACTAACGGGTTTAAAAATTGGTATATAAGTTTAAAAAATATTGTTTACGTGTTTTACGCCTGTCCCTACAACTGTTTATAATTTTAAGCTATAGAGTTAAAATTTGTTATCAACCTTATCCTATTAAAACAAACAAGCAAGTTCGTGGTTTAATACTTTAAGAAATTTTGCCTCTAGGGGGTAGAAATGGAGGGGGTAAGTTTCTAACGCAACCGCTAGAGAAAAAGATGTAAGTAAAAAGTTAAGACAAATTTTTCGCTGGGAACAAATAAACATGTATTTAGGGATTTTCGAAAATTTTGCTTCTAGGTGTATGAACGTTTATATTGGAAAACATATTTTTGGTCCGAATTTCTTGAAACTCAGCATAAATACATACAAATACCAGTGGCGGCTCGTGCCATTTTAGTGAAGTAGGGCCAGGTAAACCCTTAGCGCCGCAGGCAAAAAATTTTTGGGTGCCACGCCCTTTTTTGTTAATAGTTCTTGCTTTTAAAGTAGGAAAAATAAGCAAAAAGGCACCTAATTTAATTTATGAATTTACAATCATATCTTGAATATACCTAAACACGATAACAAGTTGAAACACACAAGCAATGTCAGTGGTTTCATCTGCGATAAACGGAGAGTCCTTTATTTCTTTTATGACTTCATCATGATACACATCTAACAGTCCAGAAGTTCATTTTGTAGGGGTTTTGATGTTCCTTTAAATACTTTCGATTTTTCAATATGATCTTTAAGAGTTTTGTCTAATTCTGAGCTAAAATTTATTAATTCACGAAATATGCCCCTATTTTTCAACGTCTCTTTTTCGTCATGACCTCTCAAAGCCAACTCAAATGCACCACAAAACCGAACGCAGTTTATAATTTGGTTTAATATGTATCTGTTTTTATCAATTTGTTCGTTTTTCTTCATTATTTCATTGTGATATGCAGAATTTAATTGAGTTTTAATGTTAATTTTACCAAGCATACTGAAATTAAATAATAATATATTGTTTAAATGTACCTTCCACTTTTCATGTGTCTTCATTTTGTCCCAGAAATGGACCAAATCATCTGTACCTTTTTGGGACCAAGTTTGCTTCCCACCAAATAAAACACACATAAAACAAAATAGTCTATTAGATTCATCACAACCGCACACCCAAGTATTTTTTCCATAAAGTTTCCTTTAAAAATCTAATAGTATTAATTACTTATGTATTTCTAAAATACAAAGTTCGTTAACCCTACATTAAATCAGCCGCCGGCCAAACGAAAACAAATCGGGACGCGACGCGAACATCAGCTGTTTGTGAAACGTCTAACATCAAACGGTCAAACGAAGATAGCCTGGCTACCCGCCGAGATTTTTGCCTGCTTGCATTCAAGGTCATTTTTCAACGTTTTTTTATTGAGGTGATGGCGTTTCGTCACCTCCCGTGTGCCTCGTCGCGCTTGGCGCGGAAGCTACGTTACCGTTTTACGCATAATCGCTTCCTTTTAGATGGAAATTTGCACCCGACTGTGTTCCATTTTTAAATTATTTTGCTAATTGCTTTAAAAACAAGAATATTAATTTTAATAGGTTTTGGTAATTTGTAAAGGGCAGGACGCTAGACAGGAGGGCAGGTAGTGCCATGGCACTGTGGCTCTACCCCACGAGCCGCCACTGACAAATACACAAATAATACAACACTTTTTTTTTTACGCCTGCCCCTAAAGAGATGAAAGGAAGTTATGAAAGTTTATAATGGTTTTGGTTTAACGGTCTTTCTTGACCATTGTACCCCTAAGGTGTTTATAAACGCAAAGTCCAAAGATCGGTAATGAAATAGAAACCTATATTTTTTTAAAGTGATGATAAATGTATATTTTTGGTATTAGTTTCATGAACTAAGGAAACAAACGAAATTTTTATTCAAAGAGAAAAAATTAATGTAAGAAATCACCAAAGAAATTTCTTTTTAAAAATAATATGCCCCCTGGTATTGCAGAAATAGTGACCTCCATAGGGACATGGAAATGGACACCGTTAGCCAGACCATTAGTAAATTTGCCAAGAGTCATGAACAGCGACTTCTCCAACATGTCAACATCAAAGCCATCCAGCTCCTCGATAATATTAATATGAACCAGACCAGAAGGCTCAAGAGAATAAAACCTTTTGAGCTAGTGTAATAATGCAAAAGCAGGAAACAGTGCTTGTGTACACATTAATATTAGTGTAACTAAAGTTTAAAAAAAAAAATAAGGAACCCTATTAAGTAAGTTCTTAGCTAAGAGTTTCGAGTTGTAGTAATTTAGGTTTGAAAAATATTACTCATTGATCTAAGTCATGATCAGATTGTAATTTCAGAAACTATGCATGAGTTTTTAATTAAAAAAAATATCCACTGGTACCTACAATATTATGGTAAACAAATCACGAATACTAGACTAAAATATATTTATTTCCCAGGTAGACCGATGTAAATATTTATCATACGCGTAATATTTAAGCGTTCAGCTTCAGTCTCCACCACCTTATCTTCTTATTGGCCGATTATACATTAATTTGAAATAGGCGTACCATATCGGCGGTATTTCGTTTGCAAGCAGCGTGCATTTTTATATTCAGTCTATCCTGGGAACAAAGTAGATCCATTGTAAAATTTAAATTACAGTGAAAAAAAAAGCCTTCTATGCCTTTAAAGAATTTACATACCCTTTATACAACTGTTTAATACTATATGTTACAGCAACGCGCTTTAAGACAACGAAAATTGCTTTACCGTTGTGTAGTGATAATATAACGACCATTTAGCCAATAGGAAATTGGAGTTAATGCTACCATAGAATGG
The DNA here is from genome assembly GCA_963969555.1 of Polydrusus pterygomalis. Taxonomy (NCBI): domain Eukaryota; kingdom Metazoa; phylum Arthropoda; class Insecta; order Coleoptera; family Curculionidae; genus Polydrusus; species Polydrusus pterygomalis. Next base: position 145,319,063 of record OZ018375.1, read on the forward strand.
TATTATTGCTCTGAATACGCACAGTAATTATTAAGTTCTATTGGGAGTATATTCTGGTTTTATATACTGTATTAGTTCCGACTGGCAGTTGAAATAAAACTTGACATTAATTATAATAATATTTGCTTTCTGCGGTTAATAAAGCATTCTTGCCACTAAAAATCAGTACTGTAGTTCTCAAAAATGTAAATAGCTTCTAATGTGATGTTGTTCTTCTCGTTTACCATTGCCTATTATTATCTATTATGCGACATGGTTTACTGAGATGGTAAAATTTGTCCCTAGAATATAAAGTCCAATACTAATGATGGGTTGTGCGAACTAAGAATCTTCTATTGCTTTATCAGACATGCAAAGTTTAAAAAATAGTAAAACAAAGTAAAAATAAATTAACTGAAACATGTATTGGTACGATCAATAAAATTCAATTTCAGACAGGACAGCTAGAAGACTCCGAATCCGAACAACAACGTGACCTGCGCAACAACGTTAAAACGAATAATACGGCACGCGGCGATTGTCGATCGCTACGAACCCCCACCAAGCAGGGGCGGCTCGTGGTATTTGAAAGTGGTGAGGCACAGTTGAAAAAAATTTTTTTAGCAAGGTTAGATTTTAAAGTTTAGACAAGTTTTTTAAATCGCTATAACCACATTTTGACCAAACTTTGTCGCTATTATTTGTTGCAAACAGAATACACGGCCAGCAAAATAATTTATTTAACGTTACACTACCAGTAAGCCAGTCGTACTTTTCGTACCAAGTGTTTTGAAAGCTCCGATTTGATTTCCCCACCCCACTGATAGTAACAAGACGTTTACACAAATCTGAAACAGGACGCTTTACTTCTTTTACTATGTACAGGGGTTTTCCGTATATTTTGGAGCACCCCTGGAGCTTTTATTTGAAGACCTAGAAAAATATGTATGTATGTTATATGTTTACTTTAGTCATTTAGGCAAAATTTCATTTCAAAATATTGCGATTTATTAATAATTCTTATTGAATTTTTCATCTTTAGAGTAACCCATTATACCAAGACAGGACCATTCAAGGTATGAAATATTATTTTTGAGACATAAGTCAGTTGCGTATTGCGTAAGCGATTTATAACAACCAAATTGTTTCTCAGGGCAATCTAGATTTTCTAATCCGCAATATTTTGAAATGAAATTTTGCCTAAACGACTAAAGTAAACATATAATATATTACATATTTGGAATCAGAAAAGAGTGAGGAGTTAAAAAAAAATAAATATACAGGGTGTTCCATTTTTAAAAAATCGACATTGGCATTATTAAACAAATTTACGATGTTCATTTGTTTTGTCCGATGACAAATTCTGGCAGTTCAGGAGAAATCATGCAACTTTGGTAATTTAAAGCTTTTTCTAGGTCTTTAAATAAAAGCTCCAGGGGTGCTCCAAAATATACGGAAAACCCTGTACAATTTATCTTCATAGGAATTACTTGAAAAATTCTGCTCATTTACTAAAAAATTAATAAGATCACAAGTAGGATTGCGAATGTTTACATTTACCTGGGGAAGTTGTGACGCTGTGCTAGGTCCCGCTGGATTCATTTTTCCCTAATAAGCACAAAACAAATAAACTAAAAAGTAATAACAGTAATGTAATACCCATTAATATTTTAGAAAAATCACTGCCCACTGTCCCAAAAATCAATACGGAAAACCACAAAAGTCTTTACCGAAAACTATAATAAAATACAATGCAGGTGTAAAAGTTAAATTCACTATGCACTCTCTCTAAACTCTGAACTTTCAACGGAAAAACAACCTATTCTGTTCTAAAAATAGCATTTCTCCAAATACCGTGCCACGGCGTTCATCTAATAGATTGGATTAGTCCCTTCGCGTTCGCATTAAATTTACGTAGAGAGTTGAGGCTGGCCTCAAAAGAATGTTTTTATGCACTATTTAAAGCTAGATTCGACTGGACTATTACGGTATCATACAAGACATTGGATATTTTCACTAATACGCTAGACAAGGAAGCGGGAGGCCGGGCCTCTAACCATATACGACCGCATGCAGAGATGGGATGGATGATAATATAATAACAAAACACGCAACGGATCGTAAAAGACAAGAAAGCGCAAGACCGGCTTCTACCATATACGACCGCATGCAGAAATTAGATGGATGATAGATGATATTTCTAGCGAAGCGCGTTCAGATTGATGGCATTAATTCTAATGGATATATGCAATTATGCAAATAGTAAAATAATATAAATTTGTAATTTATTTAATTTGCAAAATTATTGGTGAGGCACTGCCTCACCTGTCTCATAGGAGAAGCCGCCACTGCCACCAAGGTCTTGTGGATTATGCGTTATAACGGATACAATTCATTTTTGGGGACGCTGTTCTGCTTTCTTAATTGTAGAGAAAGCTCTATACTGGGAACAAGATGCGTCGCATTGAGAACAAAAATTTACATCCGTAGTCTGGACCAAAATAACAAAACAATACTTTTTTCGGTCTGGACATCACGATGTATCATTCTGCAATAGACTTTTAACTTAGCATGACGTAATAACTACAAGCATAAAACACTGAGCCTTTTTGATATATCTCAAATATTAGATTGTCTTGATAAAATACGTTTAGTTGCGCTGAAATTTGGTGTTTCAAAATCTATGGTTTCCGACATAAAGAAAAACAAGGAAAAATAAGAACATTTCGGTCATTCGAGATTGCATCCCGAAATGGGCAGGTAGTAATTTTAACACATAAGTTGCATCCCGGGTACAACGAAATTTATAAATAAGATTAGATTCAGCTAAATATTGACAGTGTTGTCGAACCGTTTTCTTTAGAAGATTGTATTTCTAGAAATTGTCGATAAGGAAAATCAAACTTGGACTTGACATACTCTCCAATCGGTTCTAAAAGGTGTATTGGCAACCGGTTTGTTCGTTGTTACCCAAAGCATTTTTTTTAAGTTACTTTTTCAACCAATATTTTTTTAACTGAACTTGACATACACTGCAATCGGTTCTAAAAGGTGTATTGGTAACCGGTTTGTTCGTTGTTATCCAGAGCATTTTTTTTAAGTTACTTTTTCAACCAATATTTTTTAACTGAACTTGACATACAATCGGTTCTAAAAGGTGTATTGGTAACCGGTTTGTTCGTTGTTACCCAAAGCATTTTTTTTAAGTTACTTTTTCAACCAATATTTTTTTAACTGAACTTGACATACTCTGCAATCGGTTCTAAAAGGTGTATTGGTAACCGGTTTGTTTGTTGTTACCCAGAGCATTTTTTTTAAGTTACTTTTTCAACCAATATTTTTTTAACTGAACTTGACATACTCTGCAATCGGTTCTAAAAGGTGTATTGGTAACCGGTTTGTTCGTTGTTACCCAGAACATTTTTTTTAAGTTACTTTTTCAACCAATATTTTTTTAACTGAACTTGACATACTCTGCAATCGGTTCTAAAAGGTGTATTGGTAACCGGTTTGTTCGTTGTTACCCAGAACATTTTTTTTAAGTTACTTTTTCAACCAATATTTTTTTAACTGAACTTGACATACTCTGCAATCGGTTCTAAAAGGTGTATTGGTAACCGGTTTGTTCGTTGTTACCCAGAGCATTTTTTTAATTTACTTTTTTTAATCAATATTTTTTTAACTGAACTGGCTCAAAAAAAGTGAAATTCTTTAGGAATTTTCTATCAATTTATATTTTATACTAAGTCTGTATATTACAGTCTTATTGGATAAATTATTTAAAAGAACTAAATTGTCCTGATAAACTTTTCTCTCTCTTTTCTGTTTGGGATGCAATTTCGTTGTGACCTTTTCTAGTCTAGGTAACAACACCTTTTTCGGGATGCAACTTTGAATGGGCCGAACATTTATATCAAAATCATTTCAAGGAGCAGGTAGGAATACCAATATATATTCCAGTAATACGGACACTTTGATGGTCCAGACAGGGCGAACCGATATTAGTGTCCGGACTATCGAAGTTGTAAGTACTGTATATTATGTATTTCTTTCTTTAATTCGTAGCCGTTTACCATTAACTCCTCTGCGATTCAGAACTCCCATCGCATGTTTACAAAATAAAACAATGAAAAAAGAATTACAAAAACCTCTTATTATTCATTGGTAAACTTCGTGGAAAACTAAACATGTTTTATTATGAATTTGTGTTTGAGTTTTGTTGCCTCTTTTAAATTATTAAAATAAGTGGGTCACCAGAAGAATTAAACAATACTCAAAATGTATAAAACCTAAAAAGCGACATCCATAGTAGTAAGTATTTATAGGTAAAAATACTATACTACCGAGCGAGCAAAAAATTATTTGCATTAAAGAGGGCTTGGATTAAAAAACGTGGGGCATATTTTGACCTGATATGCCAAACTAATGAGTAATAAAATAAGTAGACAAATACAAATTTATTTTTGTTGTTTACGAATTTAAGAAAGTAAGAATATACAGAAAGAAAAAGAAAAATATTTAAATAAATTGCTGAAATTGGCCACCGCCATGCTCCAAGCATAAATTCACACGTTCCTTTATATTTTCGAAAGTGTTGACCAGCATCTCTGGAGAAATGTTACCACAACGTTTGCAACAAGTTCTTCTGTTCTTACAGATGGTCTTCCTGCTCCTTTTTTGTGTTGTATAGAACCTGTTTCCCTAACCACAGCCACGGTTCTTTGCAGGCAATGGTAAAAATCCCCAGCGATAAAAGCAACGTTAGGAAAATGTTCGTGAAAATCGTCCATGCACAAACCCGGATTGTATTGCCACTTACCATTTACTCTAACCCCGTTTCGAAAATACGCTTCAACCATGAATGTTTTGTGCTGTTCCGTAAAGCCCATTGTGTGAATTGTTCAAGAAATTGGAAAAATTAGCGATGAATCAAATTACTTGTAACGACTGTCAAAGATGACGGAATAACTGATTGATTGTTAATTCAGGTAGTTAATGACACCCAACAGGTATTAAGCTCCACGGCTAAGCATTACGTCCTTAGATGCAAGGCCCTCTTTGATGCAAATAATTTTTGTTCGCACGGTATATTCAGCTTTAATTTAAGTAATTAGAGGCCATTAGAAGAGGTATTAATTCATTTTGCTTATAGAAATTGTTTAGCCAGGGAAGAACCGGCCGCTATAGGTCGTGCGGAAATAGTATATTAAAGTACACGTTTCATAAGAAGCGGTTTTAGCGCACGCGTCTATTTTAAAAAACGAGCCACAAAGTGGCGAGTTTTTTTATTGACACGTGCGCTAAAACGCCTTATGAAACATGTGCTTTATACATTTTTTTCTATTTCACCTTTTATAATAAAAAAAAATACATTTTAAAAAGAAAATAAATCCTTCAAATTTTGTAAATTTGTATGTCTAAATTTTATGTTGGTAATACTATTTTTTATCATAGTAGCCTCTGGACAACAAAAATTATTTTGCAAACTGTCATTTTTTGATTTATTGACCCATTTTCACCACGAGATTCTAAAGTTATTTTAGCGATATGAGATTTAAAATTGGACGGAATACGTTGTGTGATCCTTGTACATTCGGTACATATACAGAGCGTTCGGAAATTCGAAAGATTTTGCTACTTTTTTTCGAATTTCAATAGACGTGATTTTACGTCACGGCATTGCAATTTAGTATAGGGAAGATGGAAAATTCAAATAAAGTTGAAGTTAAAATCGATATTGGAAGGTTAGTGGATTAAATTTTGGATAGGATTTGGCAGAAAATGATAGCTTGAAGCATCTACAAAAGATTGATTTATAGATTTATGCAACCAACATACATGACTGTTATCCACGCAGAATAAAAAAGTAAGTTATCAAGCTATTTTTCCTCTGCAAAAAATGGGTTTTCTCGTAAATCACAAAGGCCGCGCTAGTCAATGAAATAAAACATTTAAATGTTACCAACATCAAATAAAGAAAAAACGCGTATCGAAATAGCTTCATTACGATACGCAAATGCGTATCGTACTGAGCTTATTATGAACGTGAAATAGAAAAATAATATACCAGTCTTGTAAGTTACCTCACACGCTCGTGTTTTCTGGCCGCCGGTGATTTATCGCCAGTAAAATTATGGTTTAATTTTATGTAAATCCTTTTGTTTGGCTTATTGTTGGTTTACTATGTATTTTATTTATGTTTATTAGTTTCTAACATCAGAAGTGGGATTCGGTCATAAGTGCCCATAATTTTATGAACAAAAAAAATTGACAAAAAGTATTGCCCTAATGCATCGTGATGACACAATGCACCCGAAAAAATGTATGTCTGAATTTCAAGAACCATTAATAGTTATGGATATTACCCGAAGGCCGATACGAGTTTAAGCGGATTCATTGGAAAATCAAGGATTACGAAGCCGCTAAGGAATAGCTGAGAGGATGGCCAAACGGCTGTTCACTCACCATGAATATGCCTGATTTGTTGGATATGCTAAAGCATAATGAAAGGTTAGCCAGTATTTCTTGTAAGTTGTGGCACATGTTAGAAGTGTCATATCCGTATGTAGAGCAAACCATAATTGGCGCTATATTTTTGGTGTTGCTAAAACGTTGAAAGCTAGAACGCTCTGCACTGCACAATACGTTGAAAGTTTGAACTCTGTGCACTGCACAATTAATACGTTAAAAGTTTGAACGCTTCTTTGCACTGCAAAATACGTTAAAACTTTAAACGCTTTGCACTGCATAATACGTTGAAAGTTTGAACGTTTTACACTGCATAATACGTGGAAAGTTTGAACGCTTTGCACTGTACAATACGTTGAAAGTTCGAACGTTTTGCAATCCATAATACGTTGAAAGATTGAACGTTGTACGTTATATTTAATGTGTTTAAAGTATGGACGGTTTTTCGTTATACTAAATGTATTGGACGCCCAAAATGGTGTCTTCTGTCACTGAAAGAGCAAACACCATGTAAAATATTTAATGTCTTAAGATTTAGAGGTTCTTTGCTAATGTTTTTTTTTGTTTCCAGCAATCCAGCAACTAAAGCTTCCAACTCAGGAACGACGCCTCAGTGATATAGTTAACTTTTTCTTAAAACAAAGTTTCGACAGAACACAACGGCATTTGACATTAAGAGCTGATCTGGTTTCGTCGTTAAAAGTTCCTAGATCAGCAGTGGGCCGTAGCAAGCTTAAGCGTCAGCGTGTGTCATATTATTTTATTCCGATTTGCGCAGTAACAAACAAAATATCATGTTTTATTTACAACCTCTTCGGGACATGAGAGATATTGGGCCCATCTTTGAGTTACAGTCCGCTCTCAGAGTACTCTCTGAGTGGTAAACCGAAAACGCTATTAGTGAGTTAATTATTAAGTATTTAATTCCTTGGCCGCTTCTCATAGTTGCACCCTGATACACTAAATATTAAGATTAACGTAATTATTATATGAACCAAGCTATTATATTGATCGTATAATATAACAGGCCCTAAGGTTATGCTTATTATTTTTAGGAAAAATTAAATTAAATTATGCTTCTACTGCATAACTTGTTCGTTAATCTAACTTACCCTATGCGTGTAATGCAAACTAAGTTTTGGTACTTTACTCCCGGTCATCTTTGATCATGTTAGCTTTCTAAACTGCTGGAACTTTGAAACGCATAAAGAAAATTTTTAGTCTATATTTGAAATGAAATATCTTGGAAAATATTAAACATATTTGAACGCGGTTTAAAGCATATTAAAGCTTATTGTTTGGTCTGAGGGTATATTGATTAGTTTTGGTTTAAATACGTTTTAGTTTCAAGATACAGGGTGGTAAATGAAACAGTGCAAATTTAACAAAATTTCATGAACACCCCATTTCGTTGCAAATATATTTTTGCTTCATTTCTTGGTTTTAAAAGGATCACTGGTTCAATTGAAAAAAACAACTTTCTGGGTTTTTGGATAAATGTCTTACATTTGCCATAATTAGAGTTTAAGCGAAAAACGACACTTTCGTATTTCATCCCCCTGTATCTGTCTCGCAATTGCTTGAAAAAAAGGGTTTTAACTTATCGTTAGTCCCAAATTCTTGGCTTTTTTACGTTGTAAAAAGATTTTATACATGGTAAGAAAAAAGTGTACTTCCAATAATACCCTAATAATATTAATGTTTTCATTACCCAGTACCATTTTTTCTCGGTTCAATTTGGTGACACAAGACATATTTTTGAACCTTAAGTGATACAATCAAGATTGCCTTAATAATTTTGTTTATTGACATTTAAGTTGTGATGACAGGTAAGTTATTAATTTTATAAGAGTGTGGTGAATTCAATGTTTATTAAATAATAACTTCAATTTAAAATGCGTAGATTTACTAGTATAAAAAGAGAAAATTTCTTAAGGCTCCTTAACCAAGGTTTGAACCAGCAATAAATTGCTGAAATTTATAATGTGCACCAAAGCCGCATATCCAGGCTTAAAACCCGATTACAAACCACTGGCAACCACAATTACTAGTACGGCGGAGGAAATCGAAAAATTGATATTCGATCAGAAAGGGATTTATTGCGGATTGCCAGTCAAAATCGAACGAAATGTTCTATGCTCCTTAATGATAGTTTTAGACGACAAACGGCTATTCGAGTTTGTGACGAGCTATAAGAAAAACCTTGAACAGGTGACGGTGAGTTTAAATAAGTGTTGCTAATGAAATGTTAATTGTTGTAGAGCTAGGAGAAGTGCTAAATGTACCAGGTTATTGCAGCCTCATAGAGCTGCCCGGCTTGCATGGGTACAGCGGTATCGTCTCTGGGTTCATGAAGATTGGATGCACTGTATGTTTTCTGATGAGACTAGGTTTAATCTTATTCATTCTGATGGAAGAATTCTAGTGTGGGGAGAGCCGAACCAGCGGTATGAAGAGGACAACATGGCTCCACAGGAAGCCTTTGGCGGTGGAGGCATCACAGTGTGGGCAGGTGTCATGTACAACGGGAAAACCGAATTGTACATTACGCGTCAAACTGTTAATGCTGAACTCTACCGGAATGACATTATTCTTCCAATTGTAGTCTCGTTTGCGACAAATTACGGTCAGAATTGTTTATATATTGATGACAATGCTCGACCTCATAGGGCCCATATTGTAACAGAGGTTTTGCGGACCAATAACATTAATCGAATGGATTGGCCAGCAAAATCTCCTGACCTTAACATAATTGAGCATGTTTGGTCTCGTTTAAAATATTTGGTGAGATCTCGGGACAACACCCTACAAACTTTTGACGAGTTAGCTGAAGCCATATTTAAGGAATGGAAAAATATTTCTCAAGAGTTTATTCGCAAGTTAGTAGATAGTATGCCTCGCCGGTGCGCAGGTGTAATACGCGTTAGAGGGGGGCCTACAAAATATTGAACCTAATATTGTTGACTTTTATATATCATATAGCGTTGTTTATTTTTGATTACCTACTTAAATTAATTTACAAGTATTAGTTTGTATCATTTAAATCATTTAAACATCAATTTTTAGTTAAGTTGGTTAAAAAATTTTGTTTGCAAATAAGCGACTAAAATTAAAAATTAAAAACCGTCTTCGCATTTTAATCCATAGTTTTAAACACTTGCACTTAATTTTGAGAACCATAATAATCTCTTGTGTCACCAAATTGAACCGAGAAAAAATGGTACTGGGTAATGAAAACATTAATATTATTAGGGTATTATTGGAAGTACACTTTTTTCTCACCCTGTATAAAATCTTTTTACAACGTAAAACCAAGAATTTGGGACTAACAATAAGTTAAAACCCTTTTTTTCAAGCAATTGCGAGACAGATACAGAGGGATGAAATACGAAAGTGTCGTTTTTCGCTTAAACTCTAATTATGGCAAATATAAGACATTTATCCAAAAACCCAGAAAGTTGTTTTTTTCAATTGAACCAGTGATTCCTTTAAAACCAAGAAATGAAGCAAAACTATATTTGCAACGAAATGGGGTGTTCGTGAAATTTTGTTAAATTTGCACTGTTTCATTTACCACCCTGTATCTTGAAACTAAAACGTATTCAAACCAAAACTAATCAATATACCCTCAGACCAAACAATAAGCTTCAATATGCTTTAAACCGCGTTCAAATATGTTTAATATTTTCCGAGATATTTCATTTCAAATATAGACTAAAAATTTTCTTTATGCGTTTCAAAGTTCCAGCAGTTTAGTTATAAATTCCGTCAAGCAAATGTTGACCAATTGCGGCGCCATTAAGAGACCATCGGAGGTCAATTCATGTTTAAATAATTCTGCATCTAGGTTGGCTCTAGGGCGGGTGCAGGAATTTGCTGACAAGGCGGAGGCGTAAAATTTAAAAAATAGCTCGGAACTTAACAATTATAAAACAATAAAGAACTTGACTATTTACTCTTAGGGGAGACCGTTTTTTCTAATTTTGACTAAGATTTCTATTAGTGTCCGACAGAAACAAGATTTTTAGCCGAAACCGAATCTTCGGCCTTGGTCTCAGTTTCGGCCGAAACCGAATCCGAAACCGAAACTTATTTATACATGGGAAAGAAAGAAAAACTAAAAGTCTTCCTCCACAAAGTTTAATAGAATAAAAATTCTCTAGGGGTCTCTACATGTTTCGAACGTAGAAACGTTCATCATCAGGAGAAAATTCATTTAATGCTGATGGTGTTAGCAAAAGAGAAAATGATTAGTGATGGGATCACTCGAGTGAAAAATAACCTATCATTCGGTTTTTTCAATCACTTGAATTATTCGATTATCTTCGGAAATAATTCGAGTGACGACATGAGTGACGAACATATGGTTTTTATTTTCCAACGCGTCTCCAAAGTTGCTGCCCGCCTGTCAATCACTCACTGCGGCCAGAGCCATCTCCTAGCGAGCGGCTACACCGAGTGGTTTCGGTTATTATTGGCGATATAATTCAAATTAAATACTACATTACGGGTTACCTGTGTAGTGTAAGATATGATTTATTATTTAGATTTAAATACCGCATTACGGGTTGCCTGCGTAGGATAATAGGATTTATTATTTTATTTAGAAATCGTCGGCGTCTACTGAAAACTTATGTTTAGTGGTGAGTATTCAGTATTCATAAATATCATGAGTTATGCAATATCGTGACATCTCAAGGTCAAGTAGTCAAGTTGTTAAATTAAATTGTAAGATATGGGAACCATGCCAAAAAATCCACAAATATCTCCGCCACATTTAATAATCCGCAAAAAATCAATCGATTAACAACACCGAGCAAGGTTGCCAGGTCTCACGATTTATCGTGAGATCTCACGATATTGCCTTTAATCTCAGGATCTCACGATATGATGAGTAATTCTCAAGATTTTTAGGTTTACTTTTAAAAAAACTAATAAGCCAATTTACATACTTCTTAAATTATATTTTTATAAAATGTCCATCAATTGTACTGATTTCTGGATAATCCGTTTTCAGAAATTAAACCTAACGAGATCTGACGATCGGATCGCTCGCCTATCTGCCTCAGCAAGTTAGATGCGGCCGGAGATTCCCGCGGCCGGGGAATCCCGGTATTTTAAACAATCGGTCGGCAGTTGGGACACTAATCAAATTTTAGCAAGATTTCTATTAAAAAACTCTATTTTAAAAGAATTAGAGTTTCTAAACCCTGACAATGTCATGAATAAAAAGATTGCGTCTATATGTCACATTTTTGAACATTTTCCTAATTTAATTAAAGATATTCAGGAAATAGATAATGAATGGCGGGAACTTCGTAATTTTGATTTTACTGATTTTAAAACACAAAATGATCCTGATATAGAAGCATTTTGAGGAAAAGTTTCCAAAATAAAGTTAGGCAGTGGTGATTATAAATTTTCCAAATTAACCACACTAGTTTTTAACCTGTTATGTCTTCCGCATTCCAGTGCAAATGTGGAAAGAATTTTTTCTCAAGTAAATTTAAATAAAACTAAAATCAGAAATAAACTTAATAGCAAAACACTAGAGGGGTTGTTGTTAACAAAAAGTTTGGTTGGTACCTCTGGAGCCTGTTTCAAATTTCAGGTTACGCCAAGTCTTCTTAAAAAATTCAACAATAAAATGTATTTGTCTAGCAGCCCTGCAGAATCCGATACTGATTCAGACTAGACACAGAGTTTATTAGTTTATGTACATATTATGTACATACTTTATTATTTATTTGTTACAAAAGTTATATTTATATTTTTATTTTTTACTTAATAACTCATTGCAAATAAATGGACATTAAAGGAAGTTGTAATTTTTTTCTTATAACTAGGGTGATTTGCATTTTTCAACGAATTTGCAACATCTCACGATTTCTCACCATTTTTTTTGTCATGTCTCACGACTTACTATCTGTATGACCTGGCAACCCTGACACCGAGTCAGTTATTCCCAATACAAATGCTGTATATCAACATGAACGATGAACCGCCAATATTAATAAGTAATATTATAATTTGAGTGAAAAAAAAATCGATTATAATTCGGTTTTTTAAATCACTCAGATACTCGGTTGTCGATTATTAAAATAAGTCGATTTTTCCCAACACTAAAAATGATGTAGAACCTTACGTCCAAACACGTGGACGTGAATAACCTTTTGACTTTTACAAACAACAAAACACAAAACTAAAACATAACCTCAACATTATTAAAAGATAGAGATGGAGTTAAATATCGATAGCTTGTTAGTTATAAAAGTTCTATCTATATTCGATTTGTTTTGAATATTGCTAAAATAAATTTACTTACATAAAGCACATTCACTTGTCCCATAATATCCTTGAACATTGTATGGATATTTTTATCCGAGATAATTGTAAAGTTATAAATCGGTATTTCCTAGGGTATTCTATTTCTGCTCTAGAGGCTACCCCTTATCTATTCTGTGGTTTAACTCAGTTGACATGTTTGGTGGGTTGCCTGACATATTTTCCCTTTTTGATATATTATTATTTTTATCGTCAACCGTCGGTAAAGCCGTACATTATCGGTGATTTCCGGAAGTAAACGAACACTTTATTTTATTGTGAAATAAAATACTTTACCTGCCGCAAATGCGGCAGATAAATACTTTTACCCTCCGCAAATTAGTGACTTTGACATTTATTAATCAAAAATCGTCTGTCACTGTCACGCCTTTCCCTACGACAGCTCGATAATAGTTTTCTCGCGATTTATTGCGATGAGTTATACCTCAATTTTTTATATTATAAATTCTGAACGGCTGGCGATAAAATTTTGTATGCACCACGTCAGTAAAGTGTCTTTATCGACTCGCCTGTTATTCGCCTTGGTACATAAATAACTATTATCATAAATACTCTTAGGTTCCCAAGAACACCGAAAAAAAAAGGATTTTGTTGATTTGCAGTAATGCCCTAGTGTACTTTACCCCACCCCCAATTCGCTCCACGGGTCCTGTAAGTTTGTTATTTTTTTAAATAGTTTTGCTGTCAAATTCGTCGGCCATATTAGCTGTTTTATATTTCAACACACGTATTGAAAGAAAATATTTCAACACGCGTGTGATATAAAGGACTTTCTAGCCAAGTTACGCGTGCTTTATTTCTTATTTTCATAGGTGGTAGTAGGAAAACCCATTTCCAAATTATCTATAGTGCCATATAAAATATATTTTGTAGACAAATAGCGTTACTATATCCAAGATGTAAAACTGTTGATAATAATTACAAAATAGGCATAAACTTGGTACATGTAAAAACGTATAGCCGATGTCCTTAATATTTTTCAGTCACCGCAACTTTTGAATAACTTGCGTACTTTGGCATTTGTACATTTCCAATCATTAAATTCGCTTAAAACCCTAAAGCACTAGTGCATTCTGGCGTATTTGCTTGTTTGAGAGCCCTTAAAAGCAGCTCTTGGCCCATTACGACCGACTGCATTTACTATAAATACACTTGACTTGACATTTTGCCACAACATGAACACTTAGAGCTAAATATGATGACTGATTTTGAAATCTGTATTGTTTTAAATAAATATAATAATCTAACAGAACACATAATATGAGCATCAAATTTTATATTTTTGGGGATTATATAACAAACATTTAATTAGGTATACGATTATGATGGTAACGAAGTAATAAATAAAAGATATAACTTATGGTATTAATAAATTAATTGACAAATTGCTAGACAAATAAGTACACAAGTAAAAGTAATAATAATGTTTTAATACAAAAGATTAATATATTCGTTTTATATTGATAGAAAAGTACTTATTTAATATGATTTAGAAATAATGTAGGTCATCAAGTAAACTTAGTTTCAAGAAAAAAAAATTGTAAAATTAAAAATTAAAGAAAATTTCAGTTAATTTTTGGTACTAATATTAGAATACGCGAGAATTATGCCATCTAGTTTAAACCTGCAGTCAGTGGGCTACTACGCAACTGCTATTTATACTGGAACACTCTGCCTGTTTTTTGTTCCTTAAGCAAAGCTGCCAAGTCTGTAGAGTTAACAAAGTAAGCGAACATTTCCAACAGAAATTACTTTATTTGGCTAGAAAACGATAAGTAGGTACTAAATGAATTTTTTATGCTATAGCTAAGTAAAAATTTAAACTTAATAAATGAAATATTAATGCGTCGATGTTATATTAAGAAAAGGTTCCAACTTCATCTATTTTGTCAAGAACAACGCTTCTCTGTAATGCAATATCCCAGAGTAAATGAGTGGGGTAGAATAATACCGAAAAGTGGTGTCAGGTGCAAGGATAAGAAGTTTCTATATCAATTTTTCCTTAAAATTTGATTATTTTATGCCTCGGTACATTTTTTTCCAATTTCATTTTCAAACTAAGGAAAGTCTGTTTAGTAAAATTGTTTGTTCAGTCTGATGATTCAAGAGTTTTTTTTAATTTAAAAGATTGTAATTCTGATTTACTTCTCAATATTTATGTTACTGTTAAGCACGACGGCGATAGAATCGACTTGGAACAGTTAGCTCGTCACATTTCGTCCGAAGAGTCGATTGTCCCCACTAACACAAACGGAACGGTGAGAACCATGCAGACGATGCGCAATACGATTTAGGCAATTTGGTAAAGATTAGGGATTGTGGTCGAAAAAAAGGCAAATATTTTGGGAACCTTCAAGAACCACTTCCTTTCCTTCCCACCGTTTTCGAAGTTGCTGAACCCTTCTATGACAAGTTTTTAACTGCTTCCATCCCCTTGAACGCCAAAAGGTTTTCGTATGTATTCTTCTATACTATCTAACAAAAAAGAGGTAGATCAGATAGCTAAACAACTTGCGCAAAGCAGATGGACAGAGCTGACAACCTGTAGCATCTCCAGGCAATTGTGGCCCCTACTTGACGGCAGGAAAACATTGGCGCTATTACAGCACCATTGGAAGGACCTAACAAACATCATTGCCGTAGTCACCGGACATTGCCTGTTCGGTAGACACGGTGAACGTATGCAAATACCAGCTAACGACTTCTGCAAAAGTTGCAGAGATGAGGAAACGGAGGAAAGTATTCAGCATTTCTTGTGTGAATGCCCCGGCCTCGCGAGAAGAAGGTTCAATGCCCTGGGCGAACCATTATTTAATGATCTGGAGAAAGTGAGCAGCCTGCAACTGGGTCGACTCACTAAGTTTATTAACAGCAGGGGCTGGGTTGAACGAGCTGTCAAGATTCTTCTACGATCTACGTCATGTTAACTAACCGAAGCTGATGCGGATAGGTTCCGCGGAACACGTGTGGTACCACAACGGTCCTTATAGGACTACGTGTGACTGTTTGGACAATGCCAGAGGTCTGCCACTCTAACCTAACCTAACCTAGACTATTTAAAAATTGACAAATAATTTTATTTAATAAATCAATAATTTACATGTTTCGTAATGAATTCAAAATTCAATTAGGAGTTTAAAAAAGGGTCTATTTTAATTTAACTCTGGTAAAATAAGTAAGTATCAATTTTTTTGTGAAATTTTGTTCCTAGGGGGTAAGTTTCCTATGCAACTACTGGAGAAAATAAAGTAAAGTAAAATTTTTTAAATAAATTCGTTGCTTGGAACAAATAAACATGTGTTGAGGCGTTTACGAAAATTTTGCCCCTTAGGGGTGGAAAAAAAAGTAAATTTTTTTTTTTTTATATTTTTGGTCCAAATTTCTTGAAACTCTAACACAAGTAATGAAACCATATTTTTGTTAACGTCTTCCCCTAAAGGGATAAAAAGGAGATTGTTTTGGTTATATTGGAAAAAATATATTTTGACTGACTGGATTTCAATAAATCCTACCTCTACGGGGTTTATAAGTCGATGGAATAATTCTGTGAGTGTTGTAACGAAATCGATATATTTTTAATAATAATGATAGTAGTAGTAGTAGTAGTAACATGTTTTATTCAGCAAAAAGCCACAATTAAATATTTTTTAATACATTTTTTTAACGCATTTTTATGGATTTATTTTTAAATTTTAAAACGCAACCTTCTTTTAACGAAAACAGACAGAAAAGTTAAACATTTTGCAAATTGTATAAAATATTACGTATAATTTTGTTTTTTTAATTAAATGTAATTTTAAAGTTTTTTTAAACAGTTTTAATAATTTTTGAGATTTAATAGAATTTTAAAAATTATTATATTCTATCAAACCTTTATAAAAAATAGATTTATAAGCCAATGTATCCATTTATTTTTATCCACATAAAAATTTTGATTAGTTCTTGTTTTAAAATTATGATGGTCATAATCATAATTAAAAGAACAAAAGTTTTTTAAACAATTAGGCAATAATTTATTTTTAATTTTATGTATAAAGATACATACTAAATAAAAAATTAAATTTCTAACATTCAACCAATCTAAATTTTTCAACATAAAATTAATTTTTGTATATTTGTCACAATTTAAAATAATCCGCATTGCCTTATTTTGTAAAATTTGTAATTTATCAAATATCTCCTCACTAACGCAATATAAAATGGAACAACAATAAAGAAAATGTGGTAATATAATAGTATCAAATACAGTTTTTTTAAAAAACAAACTTAAATTAGAACTGATTCTTTTAAAATAACCTACTTTTCCGGCAATCTTCGACATAATACTTTCAAAATAATTAAAAAATGGTGTAACTTTATTTTTTGGTATTATTTTCATAAACAAACCTATGAGATAAATGACATTTTTATTGAAAGAGCAAGAAATAATGTAAAAAAGCACCAAAGAAATGTCTTCTTTAAAAAATAATATGGGTACCTATCAAAGGTTCTATTGGTTAGTATGTACTTATGTTGTGTTGAATACCCGCTAGTTTTGGATACAACTTGTTACAACAATGTTTATTTCTTACAGCATGATGGCCTTTTTGGCCAAAACGCGTCGGCTTTAAATTTTTAAAAAATTTACTAAGAAGTGGGATGGGTTTTCTACATAATAAATTTTGTACCAATAAAGATCATGGCAGTATTCACCATAGTCAAAAGAGATACTTTTTGCACTGTTACGCAACCTGCCACAAAAAAGTGCGACGGGGAGAGTTTTTTGCTATGTTCCTTAAATCGACGAAATTACTAAATAATATTATTAATAGACTTTTTTAAGGGCCAAGAATAAAAAGGAAACATTTATGAAAAGAAACCAATAATACGATACGCATTTCTTCTATCCATTTCAACGAGCTGTCAGGGCCGCCTGTCATTGATTTATTATCGGAAGGCCAATCGGCCCGGGCTTATGATTAACGCGATCCGGAGGGGAGGTCAAGGGTCATCTAATAGGATTTTGATTTGTCAATAATTGTTTTGTAATATCGGATTTACAAATAAGCATCAATTGTCGCAACAAAGACAGGCTTAGTAAACGTTAACGATTGTTTTGTAGCCAGCCAAATTCCTGGTAAACATATACAAATAAATATAGTTGTACCTTGTCAACATCTGTCGTATACAGGTAATAACTAGGCCCTATTTAAAAATCAAAAGTTTGGGTCGTTTCCGGTGAACAGGAAGTAACCAAAGGTATATAGCTACGTCAAATAACATACCGTGCGAGCAAAAATTATTTGCATCAAAGAGATGAGTAATAAAATAAGTAGACAAATACAAATTTATATTTTTGTTGTTTATAAAATTAACAAAGTAAGAATATACAGAAAGAAAAAGAAAGTCCTGCATGTTCCATAAGATCTTCCCACTTCTGGGGACAGGCGTCTTATACAATTTGTTGGCATATTTTGCATTATTTCACGTTTGCAGCAAGTTCTTCTGTTCTTACAGATGGTCTTCCTGCTCCTTTTTTGTGTTGTATCCCCAAATACGGCCACGGTTTTTTCAGGCAATGAAAAAATCCCCAGCAATAAAAGCAACGTTAGGAAAATGTTCGTGAAAATCGTCCATGCACAAACCCGAATTGTATTGCCACTCACCATTTACTCTAACCCTGTTTCGAAAATACGCTTCAACCATGAATGTTTTGTGCTTTTCCGTAAAGCCCATTGTGTGAATTGTTCAAGAAATTGGAAAAATTAGCGATGAATCAAATTACTTGTAACGACTGCCAAAGATGACGGAGTAACTGATTGATTGCTAATTCAGGTAGTTACTGACACCCAACAGGTATTACGCTCTTCGGCTAAGCGTTACGACCTTAAATGCAAGGCCCTCTTTGATGCAAATAATATTTGCTCGCACGGTAGATTTACGTATTATACCTGATATTCAAATTTTATCCTTTGCGATGAGTATTCTAGACAGTTGTTAATCCTTAAATGGCCAAATTAGAGTTTTCGTTACCAAATAAACTATAATGAATCTTTTGGTTCCACAGAGCTCAGCCCGTCAACATCTGCCATTTTTTGATTCGACATCGCGAACTGATATAAAAAATATTCGCCATTAAATCGTATACAATCGCAGGGAACACAAATTTGATATTTTTAACGGCAGGTCAGCTAAGATAAGTGCGAATTAAAGAATATATTAATGAATGTGTGCATTGAATAATTAGGTTGTGTTGGGCTACATGCTTAGTGAAACTGAAAACACAGGAAGAAAAAATAATAACTACTTGTTATGTTAACACATACCAAACACACACAAAAACACGTATCCAATGCTAAAATAGAAACTAAAAACAAAATTTTACAAAGTGGGGTCTACCAAATAGAATGCGACAACTGCGAGGCTATCTACATTGGACAAACAGGTAGAAATTTTGACAGAAGGCTTAAAGAACAAAAAACATCTATTAAAAGAAAAGAAAATAAAACAGGTTTAGCTAATCACTGCATATTACACAATCACTCAATCTTTAACAACATAAAACCCATATACATATACTTACAATAAAAGCAGAAAACTAAATTTACTAGAAACAATAGGTATTAAAAAGCCATAAAAACAAATGTAATGTAGTTAATAATCAAACCGAAATAGCTTCAGGCGCTTCCCTAATTCTTAACACTAATTTGGGACTAAATATGTATCTGTACCTTTAAAAGTTAGGAAAACCCACAGTTGACCATTCAATCTTCTAATTCTAATTTTAATTTTATGACATGTTTATAATTACCATAATATGGTATAAATACCTTTGTTATGTCACGTAGAATTTAGAATCTTCTTGTACTCCTTTGACAATGGTCCGCAAGGGCCGAAACACGTGTCAGGAAACTGATGAAATTTGTGAAACATAACAAGTAGTTATTATTTTTTCTTCCTGTGCAGTGGGCATTGTGTTGTACTATTATTATTGCTTAGATTGTGAATGTAACTATTATTTTCTTTAAGAAATTTTTATTTTTTTGTGCTTATACCCATTCAGTAATTGGATCTTCTGTTAAATGTGTGTTTTAAATAAATAAATAAATTTGTTAGGATTGACAAATCGCCTAAATGATTACTAGTAAACTTTATTGCATTGTATATATTGTCACGTATCAGAATGGTGGGTGACTGGGTTGTGTAGCTTAGAAGGTTTTGATTTATGTTTTTATTTTCTACTGAGAGTGATTCTTTATTATTTACTGTGCCCTTATGGTACACTATTGAATCACTGAAATACTAAGGATTTTTTAAGAGATTTATTTGATGAACAGCAAAGCAATGAAAGAATGAAAGATTACAATAAATATTGCGAATAAAGTACAAATTAACGTCTTTATAGTATAAAACGGTTAATTTAAATAGTTCTCTAATAAGGAGAGAGATTGCCCTTTTTTACTCACTTTAGGAAGGTATTATTCCAGCAAGTTTAAAGAGACGAATTCCACTTGATAGATAACTCTGACCAAAATGAGAATTGTACAAAATTTACAAAATAAACAGTTAAATAAATTACTCAAAGAACACTTACGCAATTGGAGCAAAATATACTGGTTCTGGTTATGACTTCAAAAATTGTTGAATTTAGTCTTGACTTTAAACTGAATAGACAAACGGGCAGAGGTTACCATTACACTTGAATAATTGTTACAACTCTCTGAGTTAGTGTTCCTTCGAGTTTTATACAGTTTAGCAACCCTTGCCAACTGGAAGAAGGAGTTCCGTTTTGCTCTGTCAGCAATAATTTTGCATTACGTATCTAAAACAGGGAAACAGGGTACTATTAGAAGTGAAACCCTTTATCCCAACCAATTACAAACAATTATTTTTATCAACATTCGTCTACTGACTCCTCCTACGAAACTAGAAATGTCCTTGTCCTTATTCAATACACTATCTTTCCACTACACCTCTTCTTGTCAAGCTCAACACCCACTAAAAGTCTTTACACCACAGCGAAGTACGAGATGAGTAATCCATCCTTAAGGATACTAATCCATATCCGACATTACCCCCTCCTCCAGGGTCGATGATCACGGCGTCCAACTTGTAACACATTGACTGTCTTGTGTTCCAAGGTGTGGAGGACACAAGAGATGTATGGTAGGGCTGTACGGATATCTACCACAGTAGCTTTTAGGAGAGATATCCATCATAACGGCGTAGCGTACAATTCCAGATAATTACTTAAGGCAAAATGAGTCTAGAAAACTGACCGAAATTTCGGTATGTATTAAAGCATTTGCTGGTAGATCTTTTACTTCTGCTTTGACTATTGCCTGTGTGGTAATAGAAAAATGTAAAGCTTAAAAATTTGTGAAATTTTTTTTAATAGATAAAAATCGAGAGAAGTTATATTTATGCCTGATATGGCGCAATTATTACATGCATTTATTAACAGGAAACAGGAAGTAATAAAATTATAAGCTATCATATCTATATCAGTCTTTGTATTAGGAGCGGTACTTTCGTCTTTGTATACGTATATTAATTTTTGTCAAAGTTATATTTCCTGCTGTCATTCTATTTTCATCTTTATGATTTCCAGAAACTGTAACCCAATTTTAAATATTTTATTGTTCCTGCCGGATGCAGAAAGATCAATAATACTCAAAATTTTCCAGAGTCAAAGAAGCCGCATAAAGTTATATGACTGATGGCTACTTGGTAGTTTAGTTTTAATGATTTTATTGATATTGTTGTAATTTAGTAACCAAAGAGAGAGGCAGTCAACTGATTTAGTTATTCAGTTCAATTCAGTTACTCATGCATTCAGTTATTAACTCATTCACTCGGTAACTTAGCCATTTACTCATTTAATTGTAGGTTAAATTTTTTTTTGTACTCGTGCTCGTGTTATAATAAATAGTGATTTGTGAAAAATGTGTTCTCCGGTGAAAAATTGATGTAAAAACTATCGACTTCCTTGACGATCAGAAGGCGAACCACAAACAACCGCTTTTATATCGATCGACAAGGAGAAGTCGATCGCCTTCTTGTCGAAGCGATCGAGATTTCGTACCACGGTTAATCTATTTATCGAAATCGTCTTCTGTTCGGACGTTTCCGCTTTGTCGATAAAGACTTATTATCCATTTTAAAAACATTTCCTATAATTCCTAGTTTATGATTAAAGGCCAGTAATTAACAATAAAAAGAAGAAGAATATAGGTTATATTTTTAAATTGTTTTGGTATTTGTTTGTTTACTGTTTATTGTAGTCTCTGAATTTTAAGTTTTTAATCATTTTCCTTGTATATTATTTAATAAACTGTTTTTATTTCCGCCACCTTCATTTTTGTTTTATATTTTCAGTTTTGCACAGCACGCTTTCATTATCGGGGTTTTTTCCCCTAGGCCCAACGCATTTAATTTTGTGGCTGCATCCTTCCACAACTCCAGAGATTTTTGTTTAGCATTTTGGCACACAAATTTGCCTGTAATCATTTCAGGATGCACCTCTAAGATATCTAGGAGTAAATCCCAATGCCTGGAATTTACTCTCATTCTTTTTACTGCAGACTCCATTGTCTAAAAACAGAAAAATTCATCTACTTACCGTGTTTTTCGCTTTCTCCGAAAACCCTATAAATTTGTATGAACTAAACGGATATTCAAATTTAGAAAAGCTTTATAAATTAAAACTATGCATTCTAATACACTCTATTATTATTATTAAAGAAAAACAATTGAATATAATAATTCCTTCGATCAACATTATTCACACCACGAGAAAAAACCATGATATTCATACACCTATATGGTAAAGAGTAGGTACTTTTAGCCAAAGTTGCGAAAGATCAGTATTATATAAAGGAATAACAATTTACAACAGTTTGCCCAAAAAAATTAAAGAAATATCGAAATTATGGATTTTTAAACAAAAACTAAAAAAATATTTTTTAAAACTAAACTATCTTTAACGTAGGTATTATTATATTTATTATTATTATTTTTTTGTAAATGGTTATTATATATATTATATTTTTTAAATAATTCGTGGAGTTAACAATCATCAGTTATTACTAAACATGATTTTTATTATTTGTGATTTTATATATTTTATATTTGGTGTTATATCCTTTGTAATTAACTTTTTAAGTTGGTTGAGAATAAAGATATATAATAATATTAGTATTGTAATTATAATAATATATTATTGTTAAACCACCCAAATGCGAAAAACCATTTAAAACTCAAAACAAAGTAAACAAACACGATTTCTGAGGTTAGGTTGTTCGTCGACAAGCTTTAGCGGCGTCCACTTGTCAGTAGACTTCTTTCGATGCGATAAAATCGTTAAGTTGGATAAAGCGATTGTCTGTGGTGGCTATTTATGTAGATTGACTTGAGCCATGGCGAAACGGGGAAAGACGTAAGGGGAAATTGTCGATTACGATTGTCTGTGGGGTTCCACTACAGGTTTGCTAAGACTAGAAAAATTCGCGATATAGTAACATTTTTGACATTATGACGTTAAAGGCAGGGTTCGGTTTGCTGCATTTGCTTATAGGTTAGCGTTTTCGCTATTTACTTTTTATTTGCTTACTTTTTCTTTTCGAATGTTTCGCAACTTACGATACGATAAAATTGTTTGGAAAATTTGGAATTATGATGAATTGGTAATTTTGTATCCCAGTCCATATAGGCTGAAAAATATCGGCATCTGATGGACATTAAAAGATCTTAAAAAAATACTATCATGCGTTTTATTAGTATATTACATAACAAGTGTTGAAAGTGGCAATTTTCAAACGAGGAGATATTTAGCACGAGGCGTCAGCCGAGTGCGGAAATTCTCCGAGTGTGAGAAAATCACTTTCACACGAGTAATGTACACAATTTTTCCTACGACCATACAAAATAATCAAAAAGAGTTTGTTTGGTTTTTAATAGTTTGTACACCATTGTGTTAAAAAAAATTGACAAAGTACAAACGCAATAAATGCAAAACAAATTTCAAGGCGGATTCCAACAGAAGCGTCTATATTAAAACAAAATAAAAACAATGCCTACTTACAAATTTTAACTTACCTAGATTTAAATAAAAATAATAACTTTTTCTCCTATTTGCTTACGCACATCATACCTAGTATCTATGTACAGTGAATAAATTTCGTTTCTGATTTTTTAGCTGCATTCTTTCAATAAAACAATAATATACCTAAATATACATACAAAAACAAAACACAAACACAAAACGTAACCTCAACATTGTCTTGTTCTTAATGGCTCTGTTCCCTGGGGGCAATTTGCCAGCACATTAGGGGTGATCGTGATGTTGTCTGGTCTGTACCATATCACGACCACTGACTTTTCTTCTTTGCGTACAATGCGGTTTGGACTGCTTAATATGAGTCTCTGGATTTGTGTATTTGACCTTTTCTTAGCTGCTATTTTAAGGGTCAAGGGTTTAGTATTGACAATTACACCATAGGATAGGAGTGACATTTACTAAAAAGAAGGGATTTAGGGGTTAGTAGACAGTACAATCATTTACTGAGTAGAACCTAACTAGACACTTTACTAACTTATTTATTTATTTTTATTATAGTTTTATTTTATGATAATTAATGTACCGCATTATTAAACCTCAACATTATTGAAAGATAGAGATGGAGTTAAATATCGATAGCTTGATAATTATAAAAGTTCTGTCTATATTCGATTTGTTTTGAATATTGCTAAAATAAATTTACTTACATAAAGCACTTTCACTTACACCAATATAATTAAACATCCGAGATAATGGCAAAATTATAAATCGGTATTTCCTAGGGTATTCTATTTCTGCTCTATAGCTGCCCCTTTTTTTTTGTGGTTCAACTCAGTGGACATAAACCCTTTATTTTTCTGTGAGTATAAAAATTGGCTGGAGGCTGAAAAGCTAGAGGCCATCGCAATCCTCGAACAGAACAGAACAGATCTTTTCTGTGAGTTGACATGTAAACATGAAACATGACAGTTGGTGGGTTGCCTGCAACGAAATAAGAATACAAAGGAAGTAGGGTATGGTAGATCGACAGTTGTCCGGGATGGGGTCTGATGGCGGCAACATTTAACGCACGCGCGTTTCCGGTTTGCCTGTGGCGTATCATTAAAATGGTAATAACAAAATGATTAATGAAATTTTATTTGGACGAAGAAAATAAAAAATATATTTAGATTCATATATAGCTATAAGATACGGTAAGGTTGGTGTAATAAAACAATACAACTATTTCTTTTAATTATTTATTTAAATAAGGTAACGGAGGTGAAAGGGTAATGTAAATATCTGGTTAAATAACTAAAAAACACCTGTTATTATACATTAAAAAAAAATTGCAGAAGACAAATTGTTTTAGATAATCGGCAAAATTATTGCCAAAACGTCTACGTTAAAAAATAAAATTTTAAAAAAACCTTACTCTTTCTTCATGAACCAAATCACAAGAAAATAATAAAATATAATATAATATAGTCCTGTTTATTATAATATGTACCTAAATAATATTAATGAGATTTCTAGTATACAAGAAAATTGTCAAATGACAAACTATGCAGATAATACAAACATTTTATTTATTTGTAGTATCAACAACTTAACAAGTTAATTATAGATACATAAACCCCATTTCTAAAAGCTATCCTAAGCTATAATAAATATTCAATTAGCATTTGCCCAAGCAGTTCATTCCTTAATTTTAATTTTTGATAGTTTAAATTATATATTTCAATGTCTCCACAATATTTATTAAAATAGAGCACAGTCACAGTGGTGAGTTTTTGTATAGATTTGTTCTCGGTGTAGGAATATAAAATACATGTGCGGATCTAGTATTGACTAAGCCTATTCTAAACGGAAGCAGTCCTAAGAACTCTTTATTATCTATTTTGTCTCTAAATATTTTATATAAAAAAATAATTCTTGCTTCTATACACAATAGTCTTAAAGAAGGGATATTAAACAAATTACACAAAAGCCCTTGATCTGTACCTCTTGGCGGATAAACTAAAAATGACTTGTAGTATAAAATTTTTTAAAATTTACGCTGAATAGATTTTGAAAGAGCAATCTTATTGGCATACTGAGGATCCCAAATAGTGCATGCATACTAAAGTTTTGTAGCTACCAGGGATTTATATAAAGTTATTATGGCGTTAACATTTTTAAAGTATTTACAAGTTCTTATTATAAATCCTAGCATATAAAGACCATGAGCTTCTCGAGCAACATATTTAACAATTTATGATTGAAGTAAATAATTATTGGTTTTCTAAAGATAAACTGATATTAAATAAATCAAAGACCGTTATCACCTTGTTTAAGACTAACCCATACACTTTGGAGAATCCGGAAACAGTAACCATTAATGATTGTCATATAAGATTAAAGGAATATACTAAAATCTTAGGTGTGTTGTTGGATAGTAAAATGTCCTGGAAGAACCATGTCCTGGAAGAGGCATATCCTGGAAGAGCCATGTCCAATATATGTTGTAACCAGAAGGTGTTCCAGTTAGATTCACAGTAGGATAATTATCTTCAGGCAGGTTTTGACAGGGTGTCTTATAAGATATTGCATAGGAACGTACCTGCCAAAAAATATAAGTTTTTTAATTATTTGTTTGGCACCTTTACGAAATGACACAAAAGTAACTATAACGTGATACTAACTCTCTTTGTAAATTTTTTTTTTTATATTTTGATATGAATTTCTTTAAATGATAGAAGGTTTGGGACTTGCTTTGAATTTATTTTTTTAATCAATGGTATCTCCAGTCGTCCTCAGGTGAATATTGAGAAAACGTTTCTATCATTCTAGAAACATCATTGTATTCAGTCTTTAAATATGAATTTCTTTGTTTATCGTACCTACACTTCCATATTTTATTACATTCTTTATCCATGGGTTTAAAATTTTAAAAGTAGATTAAACCAATAAAACATCTAAAAACTTTTATCGATACATAATTTATGAAAAAGTGACAAAGCAGCTTCCTCAGAAGCATAAATAAGGCAGAATTATTTATATTCATATTCTTAAGTACCTACCTACATATTTTCCAATATATTATGTAATGACCCGATACAATAGTTTCAAAACTTACATTTTTTAACCTGGCTACTTCAAAAGTAGGCACTACTGCAGTTGGGACCAATCTAACTTTCAATCTTGAGGTTCTGTCAAAGCAATCTTCAGGAAAATGCTTCTAGCAAAGAACTGTATTTCGTGTAGGATCCCAATCACTTCGGTTTACAATTTTCAACCACGCCTTTTTTCTTAGGTAATTATGTGGAAAACTAAAAACCAATAAGTATTTTTAATTTGCTTTTCTGTAGAAATGGGGTAACCCAGTCGATTAACAAATAAATAATATTTTTCTGGTTTTATAAGACGAACGCCCATGAATGACATGCGAGGTTCGGAGGTTATGTGTATTTTGATATTAAATTAAAATATTTTTTTTTCTATACAGATTAAAAAAGTTTATATATCTAAACATAAACTTACCGATGAAATGTAATGCCCAGTTTTTTACTTCATAGCGTTTGGGAGCACCCACAAGCAGCACAACGAACCATATTTAAAGCTTATTAATTAACCCAGAATAACAACTAATTAAAATGTTTTAATCGCTGTCCAGCGCTAAAAGTATACTCCACTGTCACACTAAAGTAATTATAAGTTTACTAGTATTCGTTAAATATGGTTGTTAACTAATTAAAATGCAAAATAACTCAAAAACGGCCAAGAAAGCAGAAATCACAGCTCGACCTGTCAACC
The DNA here is from genome assembly GCA_963969555.1 of Polydrusus pterygomalis. Classification (NCBI taxonomy): domain Eukaryota; kingdom Metazoa; phylum Arthropoda; class Insecta; order Coleoptera; family Curculionidae; genus Polydrusus; species Polydrusus pterygomalis. The sequence goes on from OZ018375.1 coordinate 145,346,667, forward strand.
ACGGTCAAACACCAAAACAAACATGGAGTCATATTGTGGTGTCTCAAAATGGCCGACTTCCGTCGGTCGGTTTGTTAGGCGGTTTATGCAAAATCCTACTTCCTTTGTATTCTTATTTCGTTGGTTGCCTGACATATTATTATTTTCCCTTTTTGATAATATTATTTTTATCATAAATAGTACTCTTCGGTTCCCAAAAATAACGAAAAATTTGCAGTAATGCCCTAGTGTACTTTACCCCACCCAGCACCCCAATTCACTCCACGTGTCCCGTAAGTTTGTAATGTTTAATAAATAGTTTTGTCGTCAAATTGACACCTGTTTAAATTTAATATCTTAGTGTACTTGGTATTTCCACACTAGTGTGGAAATATTTTTTTACAACACGCGTGTGATATTTGGCACTTTCTAGCCAAGTTAACCGTGTTGTTATTGTCATTTTCGTAGGTGGTCGTAGGAAAAATAATTTACCTCATTTGTAATCATAGTTTATATTATTGTTAATCTTAAATTAATAATAAAAGCATCTTGAATAAAATCATTTTTATTTTGATCTGCCGTTACCAAAGTAACATTTCCGCTCATTACCTTAAACGTTGAACATACTGATCTATGTTTTATTTAGGTTAGGTACTGCTTTCTTGTTGATTTCACATATCGCTCACTGAGTGCAATAATGGCACATTAAAAAATTGTAAGTTTTGAGAAAATCAACAATTTGTAATCTGGAAATTAAATATTATTGAGTTTTAAAGAAGCTGTCTTATTTAATTAGAAAACTAATAATAAATTATGTTGAATATTTAAGGTCGAATGGTATTGCACTTTATTTTTTTCATTCAAACTGTACACTTTTTTTAAAATTGGAAAATATTAAGCTGTGCCATTGTTGACTTTTACGTACATACGTCACTTCATTAAATAAAATGGTCTATTTTAATAATTAATTTTGATTAAAAATATATGTTTCTGTTTTAACAATATTTTATTGCAAAAAGGAACAGGAACAGGTTAAAAAATAAAACATGTTGTTTATTTAGTTTGAACATGCTAGCTTTTAACAATAAATAACGACACATATATAAAAAATTTACAATTGAAAAGGCAATACTGGCACAGCTAAACTTATTCCACTAGCAATAAAATATAAAATAATAGCATGCAATATTGACACCACCTGTAATATGCCACTGTTGCATTATTAAAAATGTAAAATTTGTTCCAACTTATCGTATTAAAATTCAAGTGCCACTGTTGTCTGCGTATTCGATCAAAAAGGCGCGAAATTCAATAGTGACACTAGTGCCATCTAGCGAGTTCCACTAGAGATAACTTTATGCCACTATTGTTAGTGTGACAAATAAGGTATTCAAGGTAATATGGTATCACTTTCTCAATATGACCAATTATTGAGATGTGCCACTATTGCACCCAGTGAGCGATATAACCGTCCACACCTTTGTTCCAATTTTCACATTCCCTGATGTATTTAATTAGTACGAAGCTTAATTTTCCACTATTGTCGAGTTTATTGGTCTGTTATAAGTCTGTAAAATTCTTGAAGGTTTTTAAACCATTGTTTCCATTTTTTCGCTGTCGCTGATACGGTATCATGCAAATCTGCTTCCAATAGTTCTGGTTTCAAAACTTACCAATTGTAAGCTTTTTTTAAAGTTCTGTTAATGAAATTGAAATAAGATCAACCTTTTTTAAATCTAAGGCTTAAATTAACAGAAATAATTTTGAAGAAGTAGTCCATACTCAAAGTGGAGTTAAATGATACAGAAAAAGAAAAGCACGAAGTCTTTCTCCACAATCTTTATTAATCGAAACTAGGCGAACCTAGTGTCACATCGACATGTTTCGAGTGTAGAAACACTCATCATCAGGAAACAAAGTGAAAAATTAAAATGCTGATGTTTTTAGCAAGAGAAAATAATGGTGAGATTGAGCCGTAATGGAGCTTTTAATGGTGTACAAGAGATGTAAAATTGAAAAATCAGAAGGTCAAAAATCAAGACTCCAGCATACTGAAGAGTCGAGGGTTAAGTGTAGAAGCACACTGTCGTGCAGAAAAAGATAGGGTAGTAAAAGTTAGGGAGTTTTGAAAAACATATCTGTTAAAAGTATTAATAAATTACTGAAACATCCTGAGTTTTATTGAGCCCAGTCAGAAACATTTGAAAATGTTGGGGTGAGATGTAAAGAAAAGAAGAGAAAAAGAAAAAATTGTTTTTTGGTCAAAGCATCTGTAAAAGAAATAGAAAGGGGAATGTAGTAAATGAAATTTAAGAAGTGTAGTAGATTAGCTTACCTTTTATTATAAAAGTAAAAACAGTTGGGGTACCAGGCTTTTTACGGCCCAGTTACCCCGCCAGAGTCAAAGCAGACACATGGAAAAAGTTTTTAAGAAATTTTTTTAGAAAAAATTATTGTGTTCCCGTTATAGAGGTGCTACTGTAGCCAACACGTGTAGGATGGGAAATGAATCTAAACTTGACATTGTAAAAGAGGGGAACAAATGACAAGCGTTTTGGCGGTCAATATTATCTGTCTAAATGACCAAATTCAACATAGTTCCACAAACTTTTTTAATTCCCTCAACTTTTCATGACTAAACTGACCCTGCTCTCAATCCTTTTGCCCCCCTTTTTCTGCTTTGTCTTTTCGATTTCAATTGATTTTCAATAATTATAACATAACCTATTTTCAGGGCCATCTGTGACTAACTCTTCTTCACTTCTTTATGGCGTTGGCTACGGTAAGGGCCACTCGCTAACACAATTTGGGTGATCGTAAATTGGTCTGCTTTTATCCGCGACTAATTGATTTTCAGCACCAATTTTAACATCTCTACGTTATCTAATTTACTTTACCGACAAACCAAAAGGTCTTATTATTAATCACCTCTTGCTCATAGATGGCACTGTGATAGTCACTTTTTACTTTGTCGAAATACTGAGTTACACTTTTCTAATATTATAAACCTACCAACAGAGGTCGTCACACAAATACTTATGATGCCTATTTTCAAACCTCAGCAACATATTTCTAAATGTAATTTTCTTTCTATTTTATAGGGATTGTATTGATTGTATCTTGTTTTTTAAGTGATTTTTAGTATTTTAAGCAATTTTGAACCTTAATTGAGCTTTTCTCCTTTATAACTTTTACAAAATTCTTATAAACTCCTGGCATACTTGAGGATTCTTCATTTTGACCGCCAAAACGCTTGTCATTTGTTCCCCTCTTTTACAATGTCAAGTTTAGATTCATTTCCCATCCTACACGTGTTGGCTACAGTAGCACCTCTATAACGAGAACACAATAATTTTTTCTAAAAAAATTTCTTAAAAACTTTTTCCATGTGTCTGCTTTGACTCTGGCGGGGTAACTGGGCCGTAAAAAGCCTGGTACCCCAACTGTTTTTACTTTTATAATAAAAGGTAAGCTAATCTACTACACTTCTTAAATTTCATTTACTACATTCCCCTTTCTATTTCTTTTACAGATGCTTTGACCAAAAAACAATTTTTTCTTTTTCTCTTCTTTTCTTTACATCTCACCCCAACATTTTCAAATGTTTCTGACTGGGCTCAATAAAACTCAGGATGTTTCAGTAATTTATTAATACTTTTAACAGATATGTTTTTCAAAACTCCCTAACTTTTACTACCCTATCTTTTTCTGCACGACAGTGTGCTTCTACACTTAACCCTCGACTCTTCAGTATGCTGGAGTCTTGATTTTTGACCTTCTGATTTTTCAATTTTACATCTCTTGTACACCATTAAAAGCTCCATTACGGCTCAATCTCACCATTATTTTCTCTTGCTAAAAACATCAGCATTTTAATGTTTCACTTTGTTTCCTGATGATGAGTGTTTCTACACTCGAAACATGTCGATGTGACACTAGGTTCGCCTAGTTTCGATTAATAAAGATTGTGGAGAAAGACTTCGTGCTTTTCTTTTTCTGTAACAGAAATAAGCCCATACATATTCTCATAAAATTATATGACAATTGAAGATTCTGATGCAAGAAGGGGATAAGTAACAATTCTTAGATTTTACAGGAGAGGCAAAAAACTTTCTTTTTTTTTAGGTGGGTTTTAATGCTATTCAAGGTATAGATAGAAAAGTTAAGTTTTCTGGTCTATATTAGATAAAGATACTCGCGTAAATAAGCTAGATATTTAGGAAAAGTGTTTTATGGTGCAAAAAAAGGTATACAATGTCCGCAAGAAAGTCGCATCAAATGGGATTTTTTTTATTATTAGGTATAGGTAAAAATTGAAAAAGCAGTTAGTTTTTGCTTACCTAAAAACCAAAAATGACGTATACTGAAGCAGCTGCACGACTTGCGTTACCTGTCAAATTTGACATTTTTAATAAAATAGGTTCAAAAATGCCCTTATTTATCAAAATATCGAAAAACTTTATTCGAGAAAGTTGTTTATTTAGGCATTTTTAGCTTCTCTACGAAATTTTGACAGTCTAATACAATTTCTATTTTTTGCCAGGTTATTGAAAATTTTGATCAACCCTCGTAGAGTAACTTTTATACATCGATGTAAAACCATTTGCCTTTACTTTATTTGTAATGTTAATGCAATTTTGTGTAAAATTTTTGTTTCCAATTATTTATTTTGCTTCAAAAACTGAAATTGTTATTGATCAGTATGTAATGTTTGATGCAAAGTTTATCTAATTACATCAGTTTTGCCAAAACCGACGTTTCTCATTTTTCTTAAGTTAGTAAACAGATGTACAATAAGAAAATATTAGGAAGCTTTCCTTGAAATTTTACTTAATTAATATTAAATTAAATTAATTATATTAAACTATATTTTTATTGAATAAAATGTTTCGAGCGATTAATATTATTTATTCTTTTTGATCCAATATTAATTAAGTAAAATTTCAACGAAAGCTTCCTAATATTTTCTTATTGTACATTTATTTACTAACTTAAGAATAATGAGAAACGTCGGTTTTGGCAAAACGGATGTAATTAGATAAACTTTGCATCAAACATTACATACTGATCAATAACAATTTCAGTTTTTGAAGCAAAATAAATAATTGGAAACAAAAATTTTACATAAAATTGCATTAAGATTACAAATGAAGTAAAGGCAAATGGTTTTACATCGATGTATAAAAGTTAATATACGAGGATTGATCAAAATTTTCAAGAATCTGGCAAAAAATAAAAATTGTATTAGACTGTCAAAATTTCGCACAGAGGCTAAAAATGCCTAAGTAAACAACTTTCTCGAATAAAGTTTTTCGATATTTTGATAAATAAGGGCATTTTTGAAACTATTTTATTAAAAATGTCAAATTTGACAGGTAACGCAAGTCGTACAGCTGCTTCAGTATACGTAATTTTTGGTTTTTAGGTAAGCAAAAACTAACTGCTTTTTTAATTTTTACCTATACCTAATAATAAAAAAAAATCCCATTTGATGCGGACTTTCTTGCGGACACTGTATGTTAACCTGTTTCTAGTTTCTGGTATATAAGAAGGTGCAAGAAAGGGATAAGTAACAAATACACTATTTTTATATGAAACTTTATATTTATTATTTAAAATAGTAATAATATAAACCCTTTATAGAAATAAGCGATTTTCTTGTTTCTTGCCCCTCTATAGGTTCATTATCGGAAGAACTTGTTGACGCTGGTACTCGCTGCCCGAACTCTTATGTGGCTCATCATCCTCTTCCACACTTTCATCACTTTTACCATGTTCATCCATAATAATATTATTCAATACTACAGTAAAATCGCATACAAAATAAACAGGACGTACTTTTACAATGCTCGATCCTCGGCTTGACAAACAATACTACTTGACTTGCACCGACTCGTTGCGTAAACCACATGGCCGCCTTTCGGCTGAAGAGAGGGGGTGTTGTCGGCGCATCCTAAAAACACAACTATTTGTGATGCAAAAACGGGATATGTTACACGAAACCATATACCATTCTTGCACCAGTTCATTAATAGGGAATATGTGTTTTTCTGTTATAACTCGGTATCCTTTCGTCGCACATGTACCCTATTTGCACCACAGTGAAAAGCCATATTTTACTACCTCTAGGCACAATAATCTCATTTTTGAAAATTTTGCACATATCCCCTTCTTGCATCAGAGTCTTCAATTTTGAAACTAAATATTAGAGTTACCAGTTCAACGTGTTTACTATTATACACATAGAAATTTGGATAATATGACATTAGCTAAATAATTTTGTAACGTACATTTTTAATTATTTTTTTGTTTTATTTTGCTTGTTTACGTAAAGTTAATTAGCCAAATATACAAAATTTATTTTAATTACCTTTAATTTACTCGTGGTAGGGCGTTTTTAATAAAAATATTTTTATAAGTATATTGTGTAACAGTAAATTGTAATTAATATGGTTTCTGAAATAATTATTTGCTGGAAAATTGTTCAAGTTAATTTTGTTATTTTTTAAATTAAGGATTAGTTTTTTTACAATAATGAAACTTATTACATTTATATTACAATTATATAGATCTTATATATTTACATTAATAACTCATTTAGTCCATAACATAATTTGTCCCGTGAAGTTTTAAGTCATTTAAAGCATATTTTTACAGTTCACTGGTCCTAATTATATTCTAAAATAATGCATTTACCATATCTATCGGATTTAACCCTTAACCACCGTAGTGCGGTCACCATGACCGCAGCGGATTTTCATTCCTTTATATCTTATCCAAACTTTAATAGAACGGATTCATATTTGCAGTACCTTCAAGTGGCTGCATCGCCAGTTTGTCACAGAGTTTTGGTGGTGACAGTTGCGTTGGCATTCAATAAAAAAGGGGCTAAAATTACGAGCGGTCACAGGGACCGCACTACGGTGTATGTGTTAGTAATAATTGGGTTGTGCTCTTTACATGACCATTTATTTTTTTGCGATTTTCTGACTTATTTGTGTTTTTATTGACGTTTAACTATGAGTCAGAATCCTAGCACCTCCAAAAGAGTTCGGTTTGGTGATCCAGACTTTAAAAGTACTTTGCAACAGTGAGAAGAATAAGAGGCAGGAGATCCCCCTCCAACGAAGCGGAAAATTTAGAGGAAAAGCTGGAAAAACGAAAAACTTGTAAGACTTGCCCATCAAGACTTAAAAGAAAGACATTTGATTTGTTTAAAATGTGCCGTAAGCCTACCTGCTTGGAATGCGCATCTAAAATTTGCAAAAATTGTAGTCACAATATCTGATTATTTTGTCACTTGTAGTTTTTTTACTTTTTGAGGGTATAACTCAAATTATTATTTTTTTTTTTAAGATTAGTTTGTTTACTTTAAGAATTTAACAATACTTCTCCATAAAATATTGTGTTCTAAAAAAAATTTTTTTTTGCGTTACCCAATGTAAAAAGTTGAATGAAATATGCTATTTACTGTATTTTTGTCAGTTTATATTTTTTAAAACTAAACTATAATAAAATTTATAATAAGAGCTTTAGTTTAGGGTACACTTTATTCTATAAAAGTGATTACAGCGAAAAAAAGAGTTTATTTTAAAAAATAAGGGTTTTTCAAGATTTGCGGTCACTCAGACCGCACTACGGTGTTGACGTTATACTTTCAGCACTACGGCAGTTAAGGGTTAAACTGCTCCACTATTAGAATAATAAGTATTATATTTGAAATTCTCATGAATTTAAAAGGACTGGACCACTTCACGTCAGTGTGAAAGAGATAGAGAGAATTTATTCGCGTCGGCATACCTACTGTGTATCGTGAAATACCCTAAAATAATTGTAATGTAAAACACAACCGAAATAATCGTTAAATTTGCGACGTACTGTATATTAGGACGTAAAAATGCCTTCCCTTTTGTAAAACAAAATCCGGCAGTAAATGAGCGCGCCGGATAATACCGGAAAGTGGTGTCAGGTGCAGGAATGTATGGGGATAATCAGCTTCCTCTTGCTTTGGGATGTCACTATTTTATGCGTCATTACTTTTTATTCAAGCCAAACAAAGAAATTAAATGAGAAAATAAAAATATCTCATTAAACTGAATCATTTATTATTCTCAATAGAGTTTAGAAGGAAAAATTTTAAAGATATTTCCACAGACATTTAATATATAAAAATCGTTTTTAACAAAATTCAATGATAACAAAATTTCTGCTGATTGTCCTAGATCTACCGCCTGTGTTTGAAAACTAAGGTTATATTAGATGCAATTGTGATGTGTTACCATTAAGTAAAAATAATATACTTAATATATGTGTGTTTTTAAAACTAGTCAAATTATTTATAGTTAACTAATGATATGAAATTATAATCTTTTAGGGAAATCACAACGGAAACGCTGTACGTTGTTGTATGGTTTACTACAAGTTTAGTGATGCGGAATTTTGGATATTTCTTCATTATCTAACGTTACACTGTTGGTGAGCTGCGTTTATAATCAATTGCGTTTTTTTATTTATTATTATTTAAAATGGTTATGTTTTTTAGCTTAAAAGCAATGGTGTAAATAGTTCTGTATTTTAAGTAAATGTTGCAAAATATATGGATTGTTTTTGATTCTAAAAAACCATATGCCTATGCACTGTCAGGATAACAGCTACTTACTTTTTACAGCTTACACTGTTGGCATTTCTTCAAGCCATTTTTCAAACCATCTCCTTCTAACTTATGTAAATACTTTGGAACTAGAGTCAACTTTTTCTAAAAACAAAGCGTTTCGACAGTTGATACCCACATTTGACATTAACAGCTGATTCTGGTTTCTTCCAAAAAGTTCCCAGTTCAATAGTGGACCGTAGCAAGCTCACGCGTCAAGTTTCAGAGGCTAAATTTACTTGGTGTTTATTATTGAAGTTGAACGATGAGAAAAATAAACTAATTTGGATTAATTAACTCTCCTATGTTCAATAACAAACATTTCATTTAATATTATAAATTTAATATTATTAATTACGGTACAATAGGTTACCAAACTCCTAATTACTCACTAAGAATTGCTCCAGCTGCTTGTATTCAAATACACATGGCATTTTGGCGGTTATGTACTACGCCTAGAACGTAAAATATAACATGGCACTGCAGCATGGAACGCGAAACATGCGCAGGCGCGCCGCTTGCATGTTGTCAGGGTTGTTCATAGCGTTTTTCATTGGTAAATTTAGTACACGTTAAATGTATTTATATGTTTTACCAATGAGAATCGCCATAACTTTTAACCTATTGTCTTTGAGTTCGATACTTCAATTGTAAATAAAAGCAACGCCGTATTTTTGCAAGCCATTATGCTAATAAACCATTCAGATCCCCGTACAAATTTAAAATATGGTGAACGCGATGGTAAGAGAGCTTAGCCCAGTCCTGTTTCTGTCGCCCACATCTTAAGGTAAAATAGACCAGACTCCAACAGGGTGACGGGTGACTTAGCCTCGATGGGACGAGTTCTTAGAATAATTTGCCTTTATTTCTGATTGTAAACAAATGGTTTTTGAACAATGGAATGTTTTCTCTCCTGTCTGCTGATATTTTATTAAGTCATTATTATCATCATTATCATCATTATCATCATTATCATCATTATCATCATTATCATCATTATCATCATCATCATCATCATCATCAAAAAAAATTCAGTAACACTAACAGATTCGTTAAAAGTTGTTATTGGTTGTTGTAATGTAAAAATAAGGACATATTTAATTTTACTTATAACAGCTTCGATGGCTCCTTGGTTAACGCGGCAGTCACTGAGAACTCTAGGACGTGAGTTTGTATTGTATGAAAGGAAAGAATTGAGGCTCTAAGATTTCCTCCAACGGTATATTTAATTAAGAAGTTTAATTAATGGTAAATACACTACATGTTTCGAATGTTCGAATGCATAAACATTTATCATCAGAAAAACAAAGAAATATTAGAAATACAAAAGTTGCATCTTAAATTGAGCGTTAAGATCCCAGAAGAATCGCGATTACAAGATAAGGTTTCTGGAAGAAACTTCAAACGAAGTTACCTAATATAATAAAAATTTTATAAAGGGAGACTATTCGTAATGTATAGAATGCAATGAAGTATACTAAGTAAATGAGACGTGCATTGAGGCATTGCATTGTATAAATGATCGCTATTAAAATGAGATAAATGTAACATAGGAGGATCTGAACTGCATTGAAGCGATTAAGTAGGGGGTTATTTTATACTAATAATGTAAAAAGAGCGAAGAGTAATTAATGTGCTCACACAAGCGTGGGTAAGTACCGCAAGTGAAAGGAACAAAAATCCTTATAAAAATCATAACATAATATTTAAACCTCAAGTAAAATGAATCTAGGATCGCGCCGTATGGCCCAGGCGCGGATCCAGAACTTTGCTTTGGGGGGGGGGGGGTCATCATCATATAAACGAAGTTAAAAAGCGCCGCAAGCGAAAAATTTTTGCGACCACGCCAAAAGTTTGACAGAGAATGCGCTATAGGCGAGAAAATTTCCAATGATAAACTTTACCTTAAAAAGGATAATATATGCATGTAAATTAATGTTAAAGTGAATTTAAAAAAAAGAAAAAATATGCAGCTAAAATTAGTATCTTTTTTCTTTCCTATAATATGTTTTATCCCAATATTTCCAAAAATTGCCACGTTCGTTATCGACAATACAAATTATAATATACATATATAAATAGTCGTGTGTTTACTTTTAAAACCAAGTAAAAATTTTGGTTAAACACCATTTATTCCCCAATAATAAGAACAAAAAAATTCTACACTTGATAAAATAAAATAAAAAATATACATAACCTGATGGCATTGATTCTTAAATCACGAATTCTTTGTTTGTTATTTCCAAATCTGGTTATAACTTTATCAACGTCGATGATTATATTTTTATAAATGTTTAACAAAGCCAAGCCAGTGAGGCGTTCCTTTACCATGCTTGCTCTAAGCCACGTTTTAACGCGACGTAGAGTCTAGAAGGACCTTTCCGCTATTGCTGCACTTACAGGTAGTGTAGCAAGTATTTGAAGAAGAATCTTAATATTGGGGAATAAATCAGAATCACAATTATCATTTATATGGGGAAGTAATTCAGGTATTTTACATTTTACATTTACATTTTAAATTCAATCAACAGAAAAAATATAACTAATTTATGTATGGTAATGCTGTCATGAATCTTGTGAAAAAGTTGCAGAGGTAGTCAAAACAGTAAATTTATTTTTTTTTTTCCGTTTGGGGGGGGGGTCATGACCCCCATGACCCCCCCTGAATCCGCGCTTGGTAGGGCCGTATTAAATAATAATAAGTAAATTATCGGAGAAAAACCAAACAAATTAAAACAGCAACTAATAATAGTAAATAGATTAATAATTTAATGAGAAAATTTTCTGGTTTTCTTAATATACGTCTTAAAGCAGCACGCACACATGCAGGCAATAAGTTGATCAATGCAGGATAATATTGATTAGTACCTTTTCCATATGTTGAACTATGCAGTGTGAGTTTGTAACTTGGAATAAATTGTATATTAATAATTATAATATAATATTTGTGTTGAATGGTAACTGCGTTGATTTATTTTTTATTGCTATCATTGTTATTATTTTGCAAATTCAAGTATTCTTCTAACCATTTGCCTTTTGTTTTCGTTTGATATTGTGCAATGAAAGTTAACATATATTATGGTTTAAAATGAACTAAATGAACGTGCGTAAAATATTTTTAAATGGAATATAATTAAGTTTATTTTAACAAAATAGAAATGTCACTTTAATATTATATAAAGATAAATTTAAAAACAAACACGTTCATATATTTAAATTAGTTTTTCTGTAACGGACAATCGAATTGTAATTTAAATCATTTACGTTTATTAATACGATAGTTATTAAGATTACAACATAAATCTACGCTAAAGCCCAATGCTTCCGCTCAAACGTATGTCGGTCTTGTCAACGGCAAATATTTCCTAATCTATCATGGTTAGAAAGATGAATTTTTGACGTAGGTACATGTAAAGCTATGTCGTGAACAAATAAAAGTTATTGCGTGAATACTGAAAAATAAAAAATTAAAAAAGATTTGCCCACTATGGCAAGTAGGTTCTTAAATAATAGAGCCAATCGAATAATGATAAACATTAGTTTTTAAAGGATTAGCGCCAAGAACGTGAAGAAGTAGTCTATGCTTAAAGTGGAGTTGAAAGTATGGGAAAGAAAGAAAGAAAAAACTAAAAGACTTCCTCCACAAAATTTAATAGAATATAGAAATTCATTAGGGGCCGCTACATGTTTCGAACGTAGAAACGTTCATCATCAGGAGACAGAAAATTTATATAATGCTGTGGGTATTAGCAGAAGAAAAAATGGTATAAAACCTTAATGGAGCTTTTATGGCATTGAAAAATTGAAATGTAGAAATGACATATATAAAAAAGGTTGAGGAGAGTTAAAACATGCTGAGCATGTAAAGAAAGTAAGTAAAGGAAGTCTAAAAAATCCTCGACACCTTCTCTTTAGAAGGCCTTTTCTTCTTCCTCATTTTATTTGGTTGTTTAGACTTCCTTTACTAACTTTCTTCACATGCTCAGCATTTTTCAACTCTCCTCAACCTTTTTATATAATATGTCACTTCTACATTTCAATTTTTCAATGCCATAAAAGCTCCATTACGGTTTTGTACCATTTTCTCGTCTGCTAATACCATCAGCATTATATAAATTTTCTGTCTCCTGATGATGAACGTTTCTACGTTCGTACGTTCGTCAACGTATATTGATAGTCTGTCTGTGTTTTTAGAGCTCTTATGAAGTAAATTTTTCGGAAATTTCTATTTTATTAAAATGAGATAAGTTTTTTTTGTGTGTCGATCACCAAATTAATGGAACATCTATCACCCGCATAATATGCAATGTTGCATATTACATTATCGATTTTATCGAAATATACTCCTATTACAGTTATACCAATTTTAAAAACAAATTGGTATAAATTGGAACATATTTATATGATACAAAATATTCAAAAATAATGAAATCGTCAATCGTAGCATGTTATAATTCATTGCGGTTGCAACATTACGGCAAATTGCCAATTAGATGGGTAATTTGATTTATGGTTTTGTTAAAAATTGAAAATATAGCGTTATTAAAATGTTACCCAATCATTGTAGTCTGGTAAAAAGTGATGAACCTTAATATATATTATTATAGTTAATCGAGGATTGCCAATATACAGATTTCAGTGAACTACCTATACCACTTATTAACCTTAAAAAGTACTTTTTTTAATGTAGCCAAAAATATATGTAATTAATTCTTCTTCTAATTATTATTCCTTTGAACAAATCATAGTGAGTTTTATTGCTTGGGGTACAGTTACACCTCGTTCGGTAGGTAACATTAGGTATATTATTTGCTTACTTCAACGACCAAGTGAAGTGCAAACATACTCTAGATTAAAAGCGAATATTGTGGCATATCGGACAAGTGTGTAACTGTTTTTTATATTGGAATACACAGGGATCCAAGCACAATGGATACCCTGGGGCGGGTAGACCACGACGGTCGTGTCGTCCTTGTTAGGACTCTACGGGCAGCCATAACCCAGGGTATCCATTGTGCTTGGATCCCTGTGTATTTCAATATAAAAAACAGTTACACACTTGTCCGATATGCCACAATATTCGCTTTTTAATTATTTTCGCGGACACTATATTATCTTCTAAGCATTTTAATGGGTTTTCTTAAAGGGATTGCGCGCATTCTAGTGGGTGCAAGCCTCTCTGCCCTCCCTGGATTACACACACTTTCAGAAACAGATGTAACAGGATTGTATGGGAAAGGTAACATAAAGTGGTGGAAAACTTGTAATTCTGCAACTGATAAGCTGCTAGAAACTTTAGCTAAATTTAAGACTACACCTGTCTCTCACAGAAGATGTCAGGGCTAACCTGAAAGCATTCGTTTGTCAGCTTTAGCCGAGTTAGTAGCTTTAAGATGGTTGTTGTTCAACCAGAAACAATGTCAAGATGAGAACCTCCCTCCAACAAGATCCGCACTAGATCCGGCGTTGCTAAGGGCCCACCTTCAGTGATTTTAGTAAAGTTAGGACCCTATTTAGCATCCCAGTAACCCACTCCCCTCTGATTCTGTATAAAATAAAGTAGAGTAACCTTGTGCTCATAACAATATTTTGAAGCTTTGTCGCTGCTCATGCTTCCAAAGGCGTTGTTCTTCTTTATATACGTGTCAGTTGTACCGAAATGTGTAAGGTAATTCCGATCAATGTGATAATATAGAAGACTACTGGCCAGGAGATGATGAAGATTTAGCGCTTACTGAGTTGCAGAGCATTGAAAGTGAAGATGATTGTTATTAAAAATGTAGGATTTTGTAGGAGTGCAAAGTATTGCTAGTCTGTACTCTGTCTATACAACCCCTTGATTTCTTGCAACGTTTCTCCATTATGCGTTAAAATTATATTCGTACTTTTTATTTTCAATTTCCTATGTCTACATAGTGAAACATGCAGGGTATTTGTTAACGTGTTGGTGTTTGTCATGTAATTGTTATTATTATTTGCCTGTGGCTGTAGCAATAATCCAACATATTAATATGCACTAGCAATATACTATGAGGTATAGTTACATATTTTTATTTTTATTTTTCAAAACTATAAAAGTAAACTTTTTGAGACAATAGTTAGTCCTACATAAAAATGTATAATAACCTTTTCTACGTAGAATTGACACAGCAATATTTCTTGTATAAAACTTTTTTCGTAATTTTAATGGTTACTTAGATAAATTGGAAAAGTGTGTGCGATGACAGCCATTTTGTCTCTTGCACGCAGCAATCAAACACATCATTTTTGAGGATGCCAACATCGAAATCATGTAGGACGTAGGTATCTTCAATGCCAAACAAAAAGATTAAAAATGCTCCCACACTTGCATCATCAAGGGGTCCACGGGAGACAGTTTTTGTACACTCAAAATGGGAAAGCCAACAATACCGATAAAGTACTGTACCCCATTTGATAACTTGCCGGTCTGGACTACTAAAAGTGATATTTTATGGGTAAAAAATTATCTAAAAACTGCCTATTTTCCGCTCCGTTGTAAAAAAGATAAATTCAAAGAAATACCTGTAAATAAAGTAGCGAAATAATTTACAAAGTATACTTGTTGAGAAAACGGTTAGTCCTACATAAAAATGTGTAATGATCTTTTCTATGTAAAATTGATACAGCAATATTTCTTATATAAAAGTTTTTTTTGTAATTCCAATGTTTACTGAGATATATTGAAAAAAGTATTTGCGATGGCGGCCATTTTGTTTTTTGCTCGCAGTAATCAAACACACCATTTTCGAGAGTGCCAACATCGAAATTGTGTTTCTTTTCTTCAATGCCAAACAAAGAGATTAAAGAAAATAAGAAAACTCTTCCTCCACAAAATTTAATAGAATATAGAAATTCTTTAGGGGTCTCTACATGTTTCGAACGTAGAAACGTTCATCATCAGGAGACAGAAAATTTATACTATGCTGATGGTATTAGCAGGAGAGAAAATGGTATAAAACCATAATGGAGCTTTTATGGCATTGAAAAATTGAAATGTAGAAGTGGCATATTATATAAAAAAAAGGTTGAGGAGAGTTAAAACATGCTGAGTATATGAAGAAAGTTAGTAAAGGAAGTCTAGCAACCAAAAAAAATGAGGAAGAAGAAAAAGGCCTTCTAAAGAGGAAGTGTCGAGGATTTTTAAAATTTTTTTTGTAAAATTATTGATATGTCTGTAAGACAGTATAAAGATAAGAATTGTCATTTGTAGAAGTCATAATGTCAAAATTGTTGAAGATTGGTTTTTGGGGTACTGGGGTTAAAGCCCAGCCCAGATGATGAACGTTTCTACCTTCGAAACATGTAGAGACCCCTAAAGAATAGTTATATTCTATTAAATTTGTGGAGGAAGACTTTCAGTTTTTTCTTTCTTTCCTATACTTTCCACTCCACTAAGCATGGACTACTTCTTCAAATTAAAGAGATTAAGATTACTACCGCATCTGCACCATCAAAGATCCGACGGATACACATTTGAAGGGTACAGGGGAAAAGAGATCAGAGTCACAAAAAGTAGTTTTTACAGAATAACGAAAACCAAGTTTACAGACTCATATAAAATATTACAATTATGAGAACATGAAAAATTCCTATCATAACGTCATTGTCAACTAGTTGCCCAGATAGGCGTGCCCACAGGGGGGGCGGGTGGGCCATGGCCCACCCTAATTAATTCTTAAACTGTCAATAACCATCGATAGTTTTGAGCCTTAATGATTGTTATTGCTTTTTGATCTGATATTTTCATTCGAAAAAGCGCTCTTTGCCTTTGAAAAGTGGGCGTGGCACCCAAAAAAAAAAAATTTGCCTCCGGCGGCGGGTTACCCTTTAGTGGCCCCCTTTATTAACCAGCCTGCACACGCCTATGGTTTCCCATGTAAAATAAATACCTGTAGGAGATATTGCCATATCTTTCTGAAAATAAAAAAATTAAATCAATTATTGTTTTATTTTGATATTATTTATTTCATAGCGATAAAAAGCAAATAATACAAAAGCAATACTCTATTGAGCTGCATCCTTCATCTTCCTAACTAATTCTGCTAGCGGAATAAAATCGTCGGGATCATCTGTATTCATTCCTACAGGCTCTCCAAAAGAAACTAACTCTTCACTGTCCTCATTGTGAGTATTGGACAAACCCGTTAAATTAGCAAAGAATTCCTGGGAACGTTGCCAATAATACTAAATCACACAATCACCTGATTTCATGCCGTTAGCGCGAGAGGATGGACTCCGAGCGCTCCCGCCTGATCGTTCTTGGGTTGCTTAGCTTTTTAATTTAATTCAATTGCGGTGACTGTGATCGTTTTTGCTCAACACCGACCGTGCCATGCGAAAGCTTAGGTCCAAAAGTACCAGATGGCGCCAAAAATGGTATTTTGCCAAAAATGGACTCTGATCTCTTTTCCCCTGTACCCTTCATTTGATAGGGGACTACTATGAATATTTTGGTTATTAAAATATGCTCTTGGATTATTACGAATTCATAATGGACCTAGGTGTTTTATAAGACGTTATAATTTTCCTAGGTGTATTGTGCATAGCATAATGCTCTTTCACAAGTGTTACGCGCCTCTTATTTACTGGTTTGGATTGTGACGTCAATGCTGAATATGATAAATTCGGTTATAGCCCATTATTGTATTTAAAATTTTGCGTATCCAACAATTGGACTCGGTAAAAAGAAAAAATTGAAATCTAAATTCCAATCCAATTTTAACATTCCTTTCAAGGGACATCTGCGCCTACTGGAAATTTTGAATCGATTCCTTAGTTTCATAAAGACCACAGCTGTGTTACCACCACTTTTCCCACTTACCGAGTGTTTCATTTCATTCGGTTTTTCGAGTTTTAACGGTATATTGTTCCCTGGAAGTTTTCTAATAAAAACTATCTTTAGGAAAATAAGGCCAGAGAATCATGTGTTCATTGTCTTGCTTTCCCAGTCGTCTTTTGTTTTCTCGCAGCATGCCGAGATGAGTTATTGACTTTTTTAAATGGCTTCCGGAAAATAATAATACAAAATTTTGCGTGGGTGTATTTGTGTTTATAAATTAAACGATTCCAGAATTTATAACATGCCGAGAACAGAGTCGGATTTGCCGGTGAAACGCTTGTCAAGCAAAGCAGCCAACAATAACAAGGCACACTCTTTTATAGTATAGGTAAAGTCAAATTAATCTAAGAACTCGCCGCATCACGTGTCATTTTTGGCACCCTGTTGAAGTCTGGTATATTTTACGTTAAGCGGTTGGCTACAGGAACAGAACCGGACTAAGTTTTTTCAACTTCGCCTTCGCCATCTGTTAAATTTTTTCAGGGAGTCTTAATATTTTGTAAAAATATAGCGTAGGGGAAGGGTGTACAAAATGACATAGTGGGGTATAATGACATAGTGCTTGTATACACAGGACTCGTCGTTCGGGAGTGCTCGGAAACGAATATGTTATTGTGGCGTGGGTTCCAGTCATGCTAGTTTACATTAAGTTCCGCTTCATCGGTCAGAGAGGAAGCATGTTCGATTATTCTATTTTTAACATCAAAATATTTTTGGCGCGATATATTAAAATCTGCTATAAATTTTTAGTGTGATTAACCGGTAAGTTAGGATATTTATGATTAGTTATGAGGATTATTGCTTTTATGATTGCATATTTCAAATTTGGTAAATAAGTTATTGTTTTGTCAAAAATTGTATTTATTTAAATTGGTTTCATGTGGGGTAAAATGACATAGGTGTGAAGAGGGCAAAATGACATACTATGTAATTTTTCCCGAACGTAAGGCACTTCTGTTCTAAACTCTACTCCAAATTTGAAAGAGGCCAAAGAAAAGAGCAAACCGAAACTAGAGATCCCAGAAAAAAGAAAAAGAGCGGTAAAAAGAAAAGTCCTTGAAGAATCCGAGTCGGAAACAGAAAAAGAACCCTTTTCTGCTTGCATTTATTGTACAGAGCTGTACACATTTTCCAAAGAAGGTGACCTGTGGCTATGCTGTTGTTCGTGTCAAAAGTGGGCACATGCTGAGTGTGCCGGGCTAGACAAGAAAACAAAATTTTTTGTTTGTGAGCTTTGTACCAACTGAAAGTTATTAAACAGTAATGATGTGTCATTTTGCCTCCCACGTGGGGTAAAATGAAATTTTCTTGTTTATTTTTATATGTTTGGCTAAAAGTCCATATTTTGTCTTACTTTGTTAAAATCTTTTCTGAAGTGTTGCAAATACGTTAGTTTATGTTTTGTTCAAGATTTTATTAAGAAAATGTATTTTTTTAATAAAATATTTCTATATTTTTAAAATGCATGTCATTTTGTACACCCTTCCCATACCTACTAATTTTATTATTTATAAAATAAAATATTGACAGACCAAACCAATACCAGGGCCTACCAAAATAAGCATGTAAAAACATTATAAAACTAAAGGAAAAGAAGAAAACAACATCTTTTAGTAATAAAAAGCAAAAATAGGTATTTATGTATTTATTATACAAAAAAAATAATACATTTTTTGCGAGGTGTAAGTTTTGTGGTGTACTTACATCTAATTAAAACACTTTGGGAACCTTTTTGGTATTGTTACTTTTGTGGGAATTTTTTATATGGATATATAGGGTGTTCCGTACCTAAGGGGCTATACAGCAACAAGAGATAGTGGACTTGAAAATATGTCATTTAATTTAATTTTTTATATGGTTACAGATATACAGGATAATCCAAGTACAATTTGGCAAAAACTTGGGTACGTGTTGTCCATTTTCAAGGACAATTGTTCAGGAATTTAAAAAAGTTTTTGCCCGAGATCGTTACCTGTGGAATACTTTCACCCTTGGATTAATATAAACATATTTACGTATTTACTTGTTTCTTTTATATAATAGAAGTATAGAGAAAAGTGTCTTTAAAACTTTTTGAAGCAATACAGTGTCACCAGTAAAGTCCGCATCATATGGGATTTTTTTTTATTAATAGCTTTATTCGAAATTTGACTTTGGCATCGAGTTCTGCTTCGATCGAGATGAAAATTAAGCAAAAAATAGTAGCCACGTGATTCGCATTATCTGTCAAATTTAAATTTTTTTCAAAAAATTATTCAAAAGTGTGGTAATTTCTGAAAATATCGAAAAAAGTTATTGGAAAAAGTTTTTTAAAATGCAGTTTCTAGCCGACATGCAAAACTTCAGCTGGATAAGATAATTTTGATTTTTTACCTATATTTTGTAAATTGCACCACTTTTGCAAAATAAGACTCAACGCAACCTACATAAAACTTCTTAGTTTTGACAAGGCTTTATTTCAGATACATTTTCTTTAAAGTAGCGCCATATAAAATGTGTGTTTTTCTACAAAATCAAAATTTGGTCGCATGTGATGCAAAGTTTATTTGTTTTTGACCCTGTATAAGGTAACTTCATAAAATAAGTATTTTTGAAAACGTAGTTTGTGTCTGAAAGTAAAAAAATAAAAAATAAAATAAAGGGGTTTTAAATTAAATCGTTGAAAATAGATAAACTTTACGTTAAGTTAAACTAAAATTTATTTTCCACTTAATGAACACTTTACTGATGACACTCTGTTCTTTTTTGTCTTAATATTAAGGTGTTTTACTTTCAGACACAAACTACGTTTTCAAAAATACTTATTTTATGAAGTTACCCTATACAGGGTCAAAAACAAATGAACTTTGCATCACATGCGACCAAATTTTAATAGCCCAATTTTGATTTTGTAGAAAAACACAAATTTAATATGGCGCTACTTTAAAGAAAATGCATCTGAAATAAAGCATTGTCAAAACTAAGAAGTTTCATGTAGGTTGCGTTGAGTCTTATTTTGCAAAAGTCGTGCAATTAACAAAATATAGGTAAAAAATCAAAATTATCTTATCCAGCTGAAATTTTGCATGTCGGCTAGAAATTGCATTTTAAAAAACTTTTTCTAATCACTTTTTTCGGTATTTTCAGAAATAACCCCACTTTTGAATAATTTTTTAGAATAAATTAGAATTTGACAGATAATGCTAATCACGTGACTACTATTTTTTTGCTTAATTTTCATCTCGATCGAAGCAGAACTTGATGTCAAAGTCAAATTTCGAATAAAGCTATTAATAAAAAAAATGCCATATGATGCGGACTTTACTGGTGACACTGTATATAGCCCAAAAAATAGGCGTACGTAATTACTTAGATCGCAGAGCTGCAAATAAAATATACCAAAACATGCATCGGGATAATACAGGGTGGCCCTTTAGTGTGGCAAAGTACAATAGCTCCGTTACTATTTCAAATACATTAAAAATATTAATACAAAAGTTGAAGGGCAGTAAGTGACTTATAACGTAAAATTATTTTTAACTCTATAGGGTGGCTCAAAAAAGCGGAACAAGAAAAAATGTACTTTTTTCAAATGGAACACCCTGTATATTTTTACATTTTTAAATTCCACATAAAATTACAATTATTTTTTATCAAATACATTATTAGTCTATACTTTATAGTTTCCGAGATATTGACTCTTGAAAAGTGACATTTTTGAACTTTGACAGCTTCTAACTTTCTAACACTACGTCTTAGAGCAAAACGGCTTACATGTCCCTATCTTCAATTTTTATTATCTTCCCAAAAAAATCAACTTCCAGTTAAACCGGAACAACTATATTTCCTGCTTTCGAGTAACATCCGGTTTAACCGGAAGTTGATTTTTTTGGGAAGATAATAAAAATTGAAGATAGGGACATGTAAGCCGTTTTGCTCTAAGACGTACTGTTAGAAAGTTAGAAGCTGTCAAAGTTCAAAAATGTCACTTTTCAAGAGTCAATATCTCGGAAACTATAAAGTATAGACTAATAATGTATTTAATAAAAAATAATTATAATTTTATGTGGAATTTAAAAATGAAAAAATATACAGGGTGTTCCATTTAAAAAAAGTACATTTTTTATTGTTCCGCTTTTTTGAGCCACCCTATAGAGTTAAAAATAATTTTACGTTATAAGTCACTTACTGCCCTTCAACTTTTGTATTAATATTTTTAATGTATTTGAAATAGTAAAGGAGCTATTGTACTTTGCCACACTAAAAGGCCACCCTGTATGTCTTGGTGTGTGTTTTTCTTTATTTTCATACCTTGCTTGTGTAGCCTAGGCCTAGTTCGATGTGTTTAAATTGATCATAATAAAATAAAATTATAATATATCGTCTGTGAAGTACTAATACTTTCCTCGTAAGCCCAAAAATGAAATTGTTCAGGAGAAGCAAAAAACATTTTCTTATTAAAGTGTCATACTAAGAGAATCTTATTCTTCAGGAAAACAATTCTAAAGGTAAATGTTTACACAAAATTACGGTTTTGTACTAATTTTTGTGTTTTTTTCATTTTCGGTGTGGCATACGAGGTATTGGAATAAAAATTTGGTTTTTCGGGTGGGATACGCACTTTTTTAACGCAACTGAAGTGGCATACGCGGTATTGTAATAAATATAATAAGGGTTACTTGTGGGATACGATATATTATAAATAATGCTGATAGTGGGTTAAGAGATATTGCACGAAAACCTATGGGCATTTACAATACAAGGTATTAGTCCCCCAAATATTCAGCGAAGTAATTTTTTGTGGTATAAAATATATTGGCGCCCTTGTAGAATTTGGTTTACGATTACCCAACGCCACCAAAAAAGCAAATTTGATTTTTTGTGGGTTACGAGGTACTTATTAGTACTTCACCTACAGTGTGTGTATAAAGTCTGGAAACGGCTTAATAACATCACAATTTACTGGCCGATTTAAACCAAATTTGGTACAGTTGTGTAAGAGGAGCTAACGCACCGAATGACGATATTGGCGTTGTTGCCAGCTTTTTAGTTTGTCTGGAATTCGAACGAATTTTATATTTTTAAATATAACACCCAGTATATTTTTACATTTTTAAATTCCACATAAAATTATAATTATTTTTTATTAAATGCATTATTAGTCTATACTTCATAGTTTCCGAGATATTGACTCTCGAAAAGTGACATTTTTGAACTTTGACAGCTTATAACTTTCTAACAGTACGTCTTAGAGCAAAACGGCTTACATATCCCTATCTTCAATTTTTATTATCTTCCCAAAAAAATCAACTTCCAGTTAAACCGGACAACTATATTTCCTGCTTTCGACTTACATCCGGTTTAACCGGAAGTTGATTTTTTTAGGAAGATAATAAAAATTGAAGATAGGGACATGTAATTTCGAGAGTCAATATCTCGGAAACTATGAAGTATAGACTAATAATGCATTTAATAAAAAATAATTATAATTTTATGTGGAGGTTAAAAATGTAAAAATATACTGGGTGTTATATTTAAAAATATAAAATTCGTTCGAATTCCAGACAAACTAAAAAGCTGGCAACAACGCCAATATCGTCATTCGGTGCGTTAGATTCTCTTACACAACTGTACCAAATTTGGTTTAAATCGGCCAGTAAATTGTGATGTTATTAAGCCGTTTCCAGACTTTATACACACACTGTATATCTAAATACATCACTACTCCATACTTACTGAAAATACGAAATACCCGGTATTTTACCACTATTGGGGCATAAGAATATTATACAACGGCTTACTAGTTATTGTTTATATTCCAATCCGAGTCACTAAAGGCCCAAGCATAATTCACTAAACTACATAAAACTAGAAATCCGTAAATATTAAACACCCACAATAAACAATAAGGAATCCACAGAGAAAATTTAAAACACAACAACAAAAATGGCGCCGAGTCGGTTCTAGAGTGCATTTTAAGCATGTCGCTAAAGAAGGACAGGCCCATAACAAGAAGTTTGTGCGCATGCCCGATGCTGCTAGGAGGGAATCCCCGGTCGCCATGCTCCTCATGATTTAAACTAGACGCTGGAGCCATAATAGTAGGAGCTGTCTAAACCTTCGGTAATAATATACTATTTTTCGATAACATAAAATTATTAGATTTGTCACAATCCTTTTTTAAAGTCTCCAAAGTGATGGGTACATTTAAAATTACGAAACCCCCTTATGTCCTGTATACAGTGAGGACCTAAAGTCCGTCCCCCCCCTCTAACTTCTAAACCGTTCGGTATATTTTAATGAAATTTTGAACGATAATATTTGAGCAAGTCTTGCACTTTTTGACATACCAATGATAGCTTTAAATGTCAAGATGACAGCTGGGTCCGCTTTTGGAATATTTTTTTAAATGGAACACCCTGTATATTTTTACATTTTTAAATTCCACATAAAATTATAATTATTTTTTATTGAATGCATTATTAGTCTATACTTTATAGTTTCCGAGATATTGACTCTCGAAAAGTGGCATTTTTGAACTTTGACAGCTTATAACCTTCTAGCAGTACGTCTTAGAGCAAAACGGCTTTCATGTCCCTATCTTCAATTTTTATTATCTTCCCAAAAAAATCAACTTCCGGTTAAACCGGATGTAACTCGAAAGCAGGAAATATAGTTGTTCCGGTTTAACTGGAAGTTGATTTTTTTGGGAAGATAATAAAAATTGAAGATAGGGACATGTAAGCCGTTTTGCTCTAAGACGTACTGTTAGAAGGTTATAAGCTGTCAAAGTTCAAAAATGTCACTTTTCGAGAGTCAATATCTCGGAAACTATGAAGTATAGACTAATAATGCATTTAATAAAAAATAATTATAATTTTATGTGGAATTTAAAAATGTAAAAATATACAGGGTGTTCCATTTAAAAAAATATTCCAAAAGCGGACCCAGCTGTCATCTTGGCATTTAAAGCCGTCATTGGTATGTCAAAAAGTGCAAGACTTGCTCAAATATTATCGTTCAAAATTTCATTAAAATATACCGAACGGTTTAGAAGTTAGAGGGGGGGGACGGACTTTAGGTCCTCACTGTATGTCTAGAAATGAGCTTTTATGGCTTCAAAACAACTCAAATCACGCAATTCCGTAAGAAAAACAAATGATTTTATTCAAAATATTATTTCCCTTAAATTAATAAACTAAAAATAATATTCCATTATGTACCAATCACAAAAGAGCCCAAATTATTTTCAATTCCACCAGCATCGACATGATCGACCCTATTATAGTTTAAGGATTCGTGCTGCAGGCTTTTTTAGCGAAATAAAATTGGGCTTTGCGGAATAGCGGGAGAGCAAATTGGTTATAGATGTTGAAAATATTGTGTGATCCGCATTCCGGGGACGATAAAGGGGATTTGACCGAACGAGGGGAAACGAATTTTTCAAGGGTGAACACAAAAAGGGCAGTTTTTGTTAATAGAATGAGGTGTTCAGTGTATAAAGGCTTTTTGCGCGGCTTAGTTCCGCTATTAATATATTGGAATGATTTCCTTTTATTTTCTTTTGGTTTTTATGACCACAGAAGGTCTTTGTTGCAGAAATCTGTACATTTAAGTTGTTATTGTGAATAATATTTAGGTATGACATGAACATTATTGTCGGTAATATTATTATTTGATTTAAAGGATCAAAAGGAAAAATAGATTCTATATTTTATTTAAATTAACAAAAAGTCCGTGGGTTATGACGAAATTCCGAAAGCATTGTTAAAAGAGGTGTCTGATTTAATTGCTGCCCCTCTGACTCATATAATGAATATGTGTTTCTCTTCTGGTGTATTTCCCCATGATTTAAAGATTGCTCGTGTTTAAGAATAATTAAGAATGAAAGGGAAAATTATAGACCGATTTCACAATTTACCAAACATCAGATAAATTTTTGAAAGATTGCTTTATAAAAGATTGGTTGGATTTCTGAATGGGTAATGCTGCGGTCATGCACTATCAATATGGATTTCGAAGGGGTATCTTCACAATTAGGGCAGTAGATCGAGCGATAACAAAAATCTCAGATTCGAGAAATAAGGCAAATGGTACAATGGCTGTATGCATGGACCTTTCTAAAGCATTTAACAGTGTGGATCATGCTGCTCCTATTAGAAAATTGGAAAAATATGGTATCAGGGGTGCTGCTGGGGATTGGATAAAATCTTATTTGTTTGAAAGAAGACAGTTTGTGATTGAGACTATAAAAGTGAGAGAAATCTTATTGAATCTGAATACCTAGCAATACAGAAAGGGGTACCACAAGGCTCGATTTTTTTTGCAGCTAGAGGGGGGAGACCTAGCTGGGCGGAGTCGCGATGGAAGTCGGCAAATCTATATCTCTTTCGGAGTAAAAATCGTCTAGCGTATTGATTGGAGAGCCCTATCGATGATTTCTAAGCAGCAACCTTCTAAATATTGCTACGCTCTGAGAATTGTTAAGGAAATGTAGGTCTTAGTGCGGCTCTTACCCTTTATCATTCATGTGTGGTCTCCTGGATTAGGTACGAACTATGTTTGGGCTGAGATTTCGGGTAAGTTGTAAATCGGCTTTTAAGAAAAACGTATATGTTTATATATATGTTATAATATATATGTTTATACAGTAGCAAAATTTATTTTTGGAAATTTATCTTTATTTACAACAAGTGAACGAACACATTCATACAATACAGAGAACAAACAAGATTTACTCTTAGATAAAACAATACTTAGCTTTGTATAAAAATTTGGAATACATTTCCGCTAGAAGTGGGAACCATACCTAACTCAACATTTGTAAGTTCTGTAGAGAAGCATCTAACCAAAAGTTCTCCATATCGTCGGAAAGACTTTTTTGCTGCATGTAGCTTTGACCAAGCATGTCTACGGATGGTGAGTTTCCTTAAGGAATTTCTGTTTAGTTCTTGTTGACTATACCTAAAAATCGTTTTAATTGTCGGTCCGGTTTCACAGTGGTTTTTTAATCTTTGCTTTTGTTGTTTTTTTTAAATAAAAATGTTTAATATAGGTAATTTTGATCGTTCACACTAACCCGAGGATTGTACCAACTTAAAACAACCACAAATCGCCCCCTTTTGTAAAGCTGCGACCCCAACTGAGTAAAACAAAAGTTCACATGGGGTATAGAATTTACCTCACGTTAAAAAATGCACCATATAGGCAAATATAATACTTACATAAACCAGCGCAAATACGGTCATGTATGTTGCCAAATAATCTGAGTAGATATTCATGGTTATCCTTATATATATAATATATCAAAAATAAAGACTCTGGTACGGTTGCTCCGAACAAAAATAACCCCAGCTGTTTTTAATTTAGGGAAAAGTTTATTAATTAATTCAAAAGACCCGGCTTTTTCCTTACCAATTATTTGCATTTGTCCGTATTGAAGGGGAACATACCTGTAAACAAGAAAAACATACATTATTTACTTTTGACTCATAAAAGCACTAAATGAAATGAAAAATATAAAGGAATGTAAATAAACTTCCCAAAAGGATGTCAAGATAATATTTCTGTGAGGAACCAGTAGCGTGCATACAGTATAGGCAAAAACCATTGCTTGATACCCAACTGGCATACAATTATAAATGTGTATTTTTAAAATTTGTTTTGGTTTATAAAAGTTGTTCTACCAAATATTATTAATTATTTTATATGTATCTAAGTTATTAAACTTAAAATATCCACAATTAAAATTACTTCGTCCTTTCGTTCAGAACCCATAAATTCATCGGCCTGTGTAGGCATCCCATAAGAGCTTCAAGGCAAGCACACGGCTTCCTCCAATACGAATTGATAGCCAAACACAAGCAGCGCTTTTGTACAAGTGGAACGAAGATGACCTACGGTAGAAACAAAGACCTCTTATACATGGACCAGATTGTTAATATTTTAAAGCAATCAAAAAATTCAGTGTTCATAATTTGTCTGATTAGCTGTATGGTCCATTATAATACTTAACACATGCATCAAAACAAAAGAGTAGCTCTTGTCAAACTTATTGAGTTATTGGATTCATAAAATTAATAAAATAAATGTTTTACAGTGTAATTGAAAATAAACTACAAAAGTTAATAGGATTATAGGATACTATAGGTAGAACAAGTTTTTGTTTGTATTCAGTAACAGGTATTTGTATTTAGTACCTAGGTATGTTTGTTTTTTGCGACAGTATGGTTAGGGGTCGGAATATTAGAAATTTGTTTTTTGTACCGTGAGAGCAAAAACTATTTGCATCAAGGAGAGCCTTGCATCTAAAGACGTAATACTTAGCCGTAGAGCCTAATACCTGTTGTGTGTCAGTAACTACCTGAATTAACAATCAATCAGTTATTCCGTCATCTTTGACAGTCGTTACAAGTTATTTGATTCATCGCTAATTTTTCCAATTTTTTGAACAATTCACACAATGGGCTTTACGGAGCAGCACAAAACATTCATGGTTGAAGCGTATTTTCGAAACGGGGTTAGAGTAAATGGTGAGTGGCATTACAATCCTGGTTTGTGTATGGACGATTTTCACGAACATTTTCCTAACGTTGCTTTTATTGCTGGGGATTTTTATCATTGCCTGAAAAGAACCATAGCTGTGTTTAGGGAAACAGGTTCTATACAACACAAAAAAGGAGCAGGAAAACCATCTGTAAGAACAGAAGAACTTGTTGCAAACGTTCGTGAAATAATGCAAAATACGCCAACAAATTGTATAAGACGCCTGTCCCAAGAAGTGGAAAGATCTTATGGAACATCAGGACTATTCTCAAGAAACAGCCAAATTTATTTCCTTATAAAGTGCAAATATTCTAAGAAATGCAAGCCGTAGATTTTGAAAGATGCAGGAATTACTCTCAATAGTTTACCCAAACTTTATTGGAAAGAAATGATTTATTAGACCTGAACTGAAATTTTTTTCGGATGAAGCCTGGCTCCACCTCTCCGGTTATGTGAATTCTCAGAATACCTACATGTAATTATTTTTCTTTTTCTTTCTGTATATTCTTACTTTGTTAATTTTGTAAACAACAAAAATAAATTTGTATTTGTCTATTTATTTTATTACACTTTTCAGGCAATGATAAAAATCCCCAGCAATAAAAGCAACGTTAGGAAAATGTTCGTGAAAATCGTCCATACACAAACCAGGATTGTATTGCCACTCACCATTTACTCTAACCCCGTTTCGAAAATACGCTTCAACCATGAGTGTTTTGTGCTGCTCCGTAAAGCCCATTGTGTGAATTGTTCAAAAAATTGGAAAAATTAGCGATGAATCAAATTACTTGTAACGACTGTCAAAGATGACGGAATAACTGATTAATTGTTAATTCAGGTAGTTACTGACACCCAACAGGTATTAAGCTCTACGGCTAAGCATTACGTCCTTAGGTGCAAGGCACTCTTTGATGCAAATAAGTTTTGCTCGCACGGTATACTGTAAATTCACATGACATGTTAATATCATATTATGAACAATAAGGATGTTTTAAAATGAAATGATGAAACAGGTAATTCATAAATAAATGGTTTGACTATTCTATAAGAAGTATTTGGGTAGAATAGAGCATCTCACACACTGCGCTGTCGCGTAGCCTCGTCGATAACGGGCACTGTTACCGATATTGATAGTATATTCTACTTTTTAAGGATTTTTGAATTATTAGCTCTAATTTTTTGGCTAAATAAATAATCTCCTATAGAATTACTTATTCCTACATACACTCATTTATTGTTCTTGTAAAAGGTTTGGATTTTTTGGACAATTTTTAATTAAAGAGTGTAGATTAAAGGCTATTGCCGATTTTACCGGTATAGTTTTTTACGTCAACTGAAATTTAAAAAAAAAATCGGCTGACAAGCAGCATATGTTTTGTCCACTATGCTTAAAATATTACAGCACGCCACTGTCAGGTACCTGCTATTGATCCTTAATTACAAGTTTTACGAAATAGTATATACCTAGGTACATAATATGTATATAAGTAATTCAATATAATATATTGGAAATTATGCATAATATATTATGTAACAAAAGAAAAGAAAAAAATATTGACATTTATGTGTTGCTTGAGTTATTTAATAAAAATGCTTTTTTTTATATTTTTTGTCGTAAATAAATATTGATAGTAATGGGGACTCTACACGATCAGTATCGCGTTAATATTACTGTCAATACTAACAAAATAATGACATTATTATTGTAATTTATTTAGTAACGAATTCGACTTTAGTGGTTTTAGGATTGCCGCAATCAATTAATACTTACAGGTAATACAGGTCGTATAGGCTTTCCGTATGGATTTAAAAATATTTCATTATGGTGGTAAAATTAGCGCACATACTTTGACTTTGTTCAATAAACGGCTCGTCGAGCTGCTCGTCGAACATTCTATTCGAACGAAAAACAGAGTGTTTCAGTATAAATAGCAGTAGTGTAGTAGCCCACAGACTGCAGGTTTAAACTAGGTGGCATTATTACCGATAATCGGCACCAGAGGGTGTCTCTAATAAGAGTACCTACCTAAAAACTATAACTGAAGGTTTCTTTAATTTGTAATTTTTTTTATCTTATTTCCTTGTATCACACTTTTGCTGACTGTGATTGGGAAAAATATCGCTCAAATTGTCAAAATCTAGGTAACAGAAAATATTTTATCTTTTAGAAAAAAGAAAAGCAAGTCTTTCTCTACAAGTTTATTAGAATAACTAGGCAAACCTAGAAAAATTCACAATAATCCGACATGTTTCGAGTGTAGAAACACTCATCATCAGAAAAGCAAAGTAAATACTAGAATGCTGATGTTGTTAGCAATAGAGAAAATAATAAGTGCGATTGAGCCGTAATGGAGCTTTTAATGGTGTACACGAGGTGTAAAAAACGAATAGTAAGAAGACTTCAGCATACTGAAAAGTCAAGGGCTAGTGTAAGGGCCTTTTGGGCAGAAAAATGTAGAGAGCAAATGAAAAATTAGAGAGTTTTAATAGACTTTGTGAAATTCATTTAGCTATAAGTAGTGAAAAATCTTAAGTTTCATTAAACTTTGTCAGAGACATGTAAAAGTAGTGAAATGAGAGGGAAAGAAAAAAGAAAAAATTGGTTTTCGTAAAAGTCAAAGGTTGCTGGTACCACAACAGCATTTTACTTCAGGCTAAATGGTAAGCCAATCTACCTCATTTTATTAAATTTCATTTGCTAGATTTCCTTTTTTTATCCTTTACAGATTGTTTTTATGGCTATGGCCTCCGCCACTGCACATAAATATATTGTCGTCAATAATTACGTTTTTTTTTTGTTCAACTATTGAACAAAACTGCAGTCTCACCTTCGCCATTTTGTTACACAGCCGAAGTTGGTGAGAAGATTTCATAGTCTACGTAGTGCATTTAGTAGAACGTTCAACTGTTATTCGAGAAGTTCTCGTTTTAAATTCCAGTGGAGGCATACAGGGTGTTTCAATAAAAACTCCCAGGCCAAATATTTTGAAAACTAAGTGACATGTAAATTCTGTAAACGCCAGTTTTTAGCCTCTATGATTGGCTTCACAACTGTGTAAAAAATGTGTTTGAATAATACAAGATGTAGGTGTCGCCACGGTGCAAATAATTTTTTCGATGACAGGAACTTTTAAATATTGTCGTTCTTAAAGATAATTAATTTTATCAAATTATGTCCCACAAAAAATTTTGATAAATCCAACATGATATTTGGAGTTAAGTTTTTTTTTTAAATAATTTTTACGAGTATTTTAATTATAAATATTTTTAATATCTTTTAGCAGATTTTAATTTAATTTTGGTAGTGATGATTTAAGTGATAAAACGATCGTGTAGCAGCCCTAAATTATTACGTCCAGTGACGCCTCAGGGGGCGCCTTAACAAATAATATTGGCAAAAAATAAGACGCCACTGAGTTTTTTGTAATTTTTTTTTATTTTTTTCGGATTAAGCAAATAAAAATATCCTTTTTTTTATCGATACCCTATTTCGCTTATTTAAAGTACGCCTCAGCGTGTTTAAATCCCACTTTCAAAAACGCGCGTGTTTTAAAGTTACCATGGCAACATCAACAACCCGTGAAACGTGAAGTCTAAATATGTCAACTTTTTAATTATTGACTTGACAGAATTACCTTTTAACGTCAAATAATAGTACATTATATACTTAGGTTGAGAAGTGAGCTATTATATAGCGAGCGCTTTTATATACTGAGGCGCGAAGCGCCGAGGGATATAATGTGCGAGGTATATAATAGCCCTCTCAACTGCGGAATATATAGAATTTTTTCTACTACTAACAATAAAATATTACATATTTTAATTCGTTTAAATCTTTGTTACCCATTTTCACCTAATTTTTTAAAAAAATTGAAAATCAAGTCACTTAGGATTTTACTTGTTAAATGCGATCTTCTGTCAGTATGTAGAAAATATTCGGGTTAGATAATAATATAAAGTTAAAATTATAAAATGTCTGAAATTGAGATTGAAGAATTGGAAATTTGTACCCCACCCGAGCTTAGATAGGCGGCAAATAGCGCACAGTGCGATCTGTTACCAGAGAAATCTAAGAAACTATACTTGAATGCATACGCGCAATTAATAGACTGGTGTGTAAGAAAAAAAGCTGGTCACAGAACCATTCCTGAAACTATCTTCCCAATAAAATTATAATAAAAAGTCCTATTTTATTGATAATTTAATCCTGTTTTCCAGAATTTCTTTGTTTAAAATGGTCAAAAAAGGCTCAAAATCAATAATATGTTAAAGAAACGGTGAGTTAAGTTATAAAATTGTCTGCAACAACCTCATTGAACAGCTGTTTTTCATTATTGACCTAGGAAATTTTTTATTATTATTATTAACCTAGGTGAAGCAATGTTACTTCTCGATAAAGGAATGAAGTAAATAATGACGATTTCTCAAGCAAGTAGTAGAAAAAATATTTTTTTAAGCAATACACAACCAATGTCAACGGTGACAACAATGAATCTTATGTGATAGATTGGAAGTTATTTTTTGTTCTCCTCATTTTCATGACAACGACAGGTATATCACATCACGAATTCGACCATTTCACTTACTTACTAAGTTATTATTTCCATTTTTTGTAATATAAATACCAATAATTGTACCAATAAAAAAAAATAATGTAAAGTATTCGTGGATAACTGGTCTTTAAAACACTTGGTCTATTTCAAGCACTCCGGCTGCGCCGTCGTGCTTGCAAAATCGCGCATGTTTTGAAGACCTTAATATCCACTTATACTTTAATATACTATTTCTTGTCTGTTAAATTGGTTTCATATCTGGCTTCGTTTTCGAGAAATAAAAATAAAAACAATTTTATTGCATATCTCTGGAAAACAAAAATCATTAAATAATTAATATGTTGTTTAAAAGCAAAGTTAAAACATTAAAGCATAATAAAATAAAATTAAAAGATATTTTAAATTTTATGAAAGAACTGATGAGAAATTATACAAAATTATTAATGAAAATGAGAACAATAGCTTATTTTTTTATTATATTTTAGTATAGGATGTATAAAAGTTTTGATACTTTAGGAAGTACTACCAAAAACTAAAAATAAAAAGTTTATTGGGCTTTAATATTTTAACTTTGCTTTTAAACAACAAAAAATACAACGTATTAATTATTTAATGATTTTTGTTTTTCAGAGATGTGCAATAAAATTGTTTTTATTTTTATTTCTCAAAAACCAAGCAAGATATGAAAACAATTTAACAGAAAAGAAAAGGATATTTTTAGCTGCCTTATTCGAAAAAAATATAAAAATTACCAAAAACCCAGTGGCGTCTTATTTTTTGCCAATATTATTTGTTAAGGCGCCTCCTGAGACGTCACTGGACGTAATAATTTAGCGCTACACGAGCGTTTTATCACTAAAATTATCATTACCAAAATTAAATTAAAATCTGCTAAAGGATATTAAAAATATTTATTAATAAAATACTCGTTAAAATTATTTAAAAAAAAAAACTTAACCCCAAATATCTCCGTTCATGTTGGATTTATCAAAAATTTTTATGGGATATAATTTAATCAAAAATTAATTATCTTTAAGAAGCACAACATTTAAAAGTTCCTGTCATCAAAAATTCTTTGCACCGTGACGCCACCTACATCTTGTATTATTCAAACACATTTTTTTACACAGTTGTAAAGCCAATCATAGAGTCTAAAAACTGGCGTTTACAGAATTTACATGTCAACTTTAGGTTTCGATATAATTGGCCTGGGAGTTTTTATTGAAACACCCTGTATAACTGCCTGCGAGAGCCGACCGATTACACTGTTTCGCTGCCAGAGTTTGGAATGGGCTTTTCTATGCTCATTCCGGGTAGGGAGGAGTGGGAAGGCAATCAAGTAATAATGGAGGCGGATCACTCGATCTTCACAGACGGTTCAAAAATGGACGTCGGGGTTGGAGCTGGTATCATCTCCGAGAACATGCAAATACAGAGGTCGTACAGACTCCCTGACTACTGCAGCATTTTCCAGGCAGAAATTTTGCATTGGATAAAGCAGTCAACACCCTGCGGGATAACCCTGGCTTGAAAGCAGCTGCGTCTATAGCAATCTATATAGACAGTCAAGCAGCCATAAAGGCAATTTGCTCCAGCAGCACTAAGTCAAAATTAGTAAGGCGCTGTCGCAACAATCTCTGCACACTTGGTGCTCAACATCGAATCACCCTGTGTTAGGTTCCTGGACATAGCAAAATACAGGGCAATGAGACTGCTGATGTGCTCGCCAGGGAGGGCGCAAGCAGGTCTGCCGAACTAGCAGAGAATACTGTGGCTAGACCACTGGCATCAGTCAAAGAGGATATAGATCAAATCTAAACAACTTGCACAAAGCAGATGGACAGGGCTGGCAACTTGTAGCATCTCCAGGCAATTGTGGCCCCTACTTGACGACAGGAAAACCGCAGTGCTATTACAACACGGTCGGAAGGACCTAAGAAACATCACTGCCGTAGTCACCGGACATTGCCTGTTCGGTGGACACGCTGAACGTATGCAAGTACCAACTAACGATTTCTGTAGAAGTTGCAGAGATGAAGAGGAGGAGGAAAGTATTCAGCATTTCTTGTGTGAATGCCCCGGCCTCGCTAGAAGAAGGTTCAATGCCCTGGACGAACCATTCTTTAATGATCTGGAGGAAGTGAGCAGCCTGCAACTGGGTCGACTTACGAAGTTTATTAACAGCAGTGGCTGGTTTGAATGAGCTGTCAAGATTCTTCTACGATCTACGTCACGTCGCGTTAACTATCAGGAGGCTGATGCGGATAGGTTCCGCGGAACACGTGTGGTACCACAACGGTCCTACAGGACTACGTATGACTGTTTGGTCAATGCCAGAGGTCTGCCACTCTAACCTAACTGCCTTTAATTTTAAAAACTTTGCACGTTCTACCTTTCTGTTTTTAATTGATATGCATTTTTTTGAGAGACCTCCTTTATCGATAAATAACTATTATATTACAATTTGGTCCGTGTTTACTCTTGAATCAAAAAAAAAAGTTTTTGACGTATAATTATTTTGGTACGAGAACACCTCTATTATTTAATTAAAATTGATTTACAATCCAGCGTAAAACTTGCAACTGATGCATTTATGAGGCGAGGAAATAAAGTTCTGCAACTTTTTTAATTATAAATTAGCTAATGACTTATCGAAAAGTTTCCATCAAGTTGAATATTAATATTTCATCGACAAGTGGCCAAGTAGCCAGCCATTTTATATTAGAGGATAAATTGGATAGACTTGATTTATATTTGAAATAGATATTCAAAACTTAAAAAAAAACTCTTAGGCATATTTTTTTTTAAGGAGACAATCAACTAGGGATACATTTCTTCTCTACAATTTTGATGCAGGAAACTACAGACAGATAAGCATGACCTCCGTGATTAGCAAGTGTATGGAAAAAATTATCTGTCATGAAATAACTGATTTTTTACTGGCCTCCAATGTTCTAAACTCATGTCAGCACGGCTTTTTACCCAAAAGGTCCACTACAACCAAGCTTCTAGAGGGTCTCGATCTATGGACAAAATCTGTGGATAAGGGTGAGCCAGTGGACGTTATTTACCTTGACTTTCAACGAGCCTTTGACCAGGTTCCGCATCAGCGTCTTCTTTTGAAACTGGACCATTTTGGAGTTACGCCTGTTGTCCGACTTTTTATGCGATCGGGTATTACAAGTTAGAATCGACAACTGCTTGTCTATCGATTACAGAAGAAAAAGTGGTGTGCTACAGGGCTCGGTACTGGGGCCTTCGTTATTTATTTTCTACATGACAGACCTATTGCCTCAAATACTGTCTTATGCCTCAATCTTTGCAGATGATACCAAATCTTTTTTAAACCCATTAATAAATGCAGAAATGCTCAGAAGAGACATTCAAACAGTTGAAACATGGTGTAAATGCAATGTGCTCCACATCGGGCATAACAATCCTAATATACAATACATGCTCTATGGTGATCCAATAAAAATGCGGAAGTTTATAGATATTAATAAAAAATATAAAGTCATAATGTTACTTGAAATGACATATGGCAACGGCGGCCATTACAAACTAATGTGAACATTTCATAAATTTATTTTCAACCAATTAGAAAACTTCTTTTTGTTAACGTTGCTTATAGCCTTATAGCCTATTAACCTAATGAAATTAATAAATGATAATTTTTCTTAGGTATACTACTGCGACTTCATTTTAATTCAAATGTCAAGTAATTTCGAAGTGACAGGTGAGACAAACCAGCAAGTAACAATCAGTTTTTTAGTCGTAGCCGTGATATTTATTGTTACAATAATAATGTGTAAAAAAATAATTCGTTTTGGTAATGAATCAACAAGTTCGATTGCTAAAGAAATTGACCAGTTAGTAACTCATTTTTATTACTAAAATGTGAGAAACATTAAATAACAAATTTGTTATCTGAAATCCAATGTCTTTATAGTTTTCAAATCAAATATAGCTTTAAAAAACATATTTCCGATAAGTTTAGTTTAATATGACGCACTGTATTTTTACAATAGAAGTGGATTTTACTTGTTAGTAACTAGGGTTTATTACTAAAATTTCAGGAACATTAAAAGAAACTTCAATTTATGAAATTTTCACTTATAATCTCCCTAGCAGCAGAATTATTATTACCGATAATTTTTTTCAAGGTCACGAATGGTTCTGTTGATAGAAAATTATTCCGAGTCGAAGACGAGGAAAATTTTCTATCAACAAAAACATGAGTGAAACCGAGAAAAAAATTATCGGGATTTAATTCTGCTCCGTGGGAGATTCGGTAAGAAAATTTCATAAATTGGAGTTTCTTTTAATATGATGAGATGATGAGACCTACGACCTATTCTCAATAAAAATTATAAGTTAGCAACAAAATGTATTTTGATTTTATTCTGAGTGACGTTTGCCATAAAAAATAAAGCACTTCATTTTTGACAGAAAAATTATCACTTATTAATTTTATTAGGTTAATAGGCTATAGACTATCGCGATAGTCTCCCGTCGCTATAAGCAACGCAAACAAAAAGGAGCCTTCTAATTGGTTGAAAATAAATTTATGAAATTTTCTTACCGAATCTCCCTACCAGCAGAATTATTACCGATAATTTTTTTCTCGGTTTCACTCATGTTTTTGTTGATAGAAAATTTCCCTCGTCTTCAACTCGGGATAATTTTCTATCAACAAAACCATTCGTGACCTTAAAAAAAATTATCGGTAATAATTCTGCTGGTAGGGAGATTATAAGTGATAACTACACATATACACAGTAAGAAGTCAATTGATTTATTAAATTGTATTTAATAATATTTTTTGATTTAAATTTTAAGCAATTCTAATCAGTTGTATGATTTGTAATATTATTTACACAAAATAATTATATTGATTACTTTAAATTGTATAAAATATGCCAACCTTAAATCATGTTTAATTTTAGGTATTTTAAAATGCCTTGGAAACTGCTGACGCATGTGTAGCAGCAATTTAATCAGTCGGGAGTGCCACCCCATAATTTTCCCGTGGCAGGTCAACAGATGAAAGTCAGTCGTTGGCGTTAAACGTTCCGTGTCGTTCGCACGGTGGCGGTTCATTTAGTCATTATGTATTACATAAGCAAGTGGGTGGTTGTAAAAACACCAAATACGCGTTTTACAGTAGTGCTAGTGCAGAAAAACTTCCGGATCTTCATCTTAAATTTGTATGTATAAGTGTTGCCATTGCCTTCCAGTGTTTTTAAACCCACCATATTCTCTAGTAAAGGGATTTTGTCAAAATAATACCCTATAAGGTAAACTTTCCTTTCTTTGAGAACCTATCAGGAACATACACTTATCTCATATCAAAATAAAACCATTTTTGTTCTTTATAATGTTTTTTTCTTTCTAGCGTTCATTAAAACAAACTCCCTAGTAAGACATTTTGGAAAGAAGCTATTCTACGTGTTATACAGGATTCATTTCTTTAAATTTGCCAGACAGCCCCTTTAAAACTAGTTTATACTAGTTCAGCCTATACAAGATATACTAAATATCACGAATAGTCTCGTTTTAAAACGAGTTAGAGGGGCGAGCCACCTTCCGTGGACACCCGGTATGTAATAAATAATTCTTACAATATTCAGTTTTGAATAAGACAGAATCTTTGATTTAATCAGTACTGCGATCATTTATAAATTAATAATTTTTTTAAAGTGTGGTATAACGCCAGATATGGGGTGAGACGGGGAAAGGGAAATGGGCTGAATTCTCGAATTTATTTGGTAATCTGAATTTCATATTTTCCCTCCAATTACTTTACCCCTAAACATTGTCAGTCATCCTGCAAAATTGTACGTATTACTTGTTTCTCCATCAGTGAATTTCGAGGGCAATATCCCATTATGTTAAGTTGTTTTTAATTTGCATATCGTCTTCCATTATGTAATAAATAATTCATAACATTAAGTCATGGAAAATAAGCAAAGTACAAGTTTGAAACGTGTTCAAGAAATATCGTGCTTAGGTAACATCCAGGCACACTGGGGAGTTATTAAAATTTAATCAGTGTCGTCGAGAGCAGCATATTTATAAATTGAATTTTAAGGACATATACTTGTGTGTAAAAGGTAAATTTTAAGTTTAACAATTCATAAGCAAAATGAGGAAATATAATGACAATGACGTTTTTTCAGGACCCTATTATAAAATATGTAGCAGAGTGCCCGAAAATGACGATGACAAATTTTAACATAAATACATAAATTTTTATGAAAAAAGTTCATATTTACATAGGTCCGTAAATGCTTCTATACGGAGCTACAGACCCTTGAATATGGTGTTATCGCAGTGTTTTTCTTTTAAATTTATTAATATTTATCTAGATGCAATACAAAAATTACTTTTTTCTAAGACCGTATATAAAATACTATTTTTCTACTGACGTTTTATAATAACCTCTTTTCGATTGTCATTATTGTTTTTTAATAACCTTCTTTTAAGCGCAGCGTGCTTAAAAAACTTTTAAGCACGTTACCAGGAGCAACGTGCTTAAAAGTAACGCAGGTAATTATTTACAATTAAAACGTAACCACAGACTAGGTAAAATTTAATATTTTTTGGCAAGTGTCAATTTTTAAAAGGGGCAAATGAAACAGCTAATAATAAGTAATTATTAACAAATAATAGCTATATAAACACAGACTATAGTTTTACCTATTTATTATAAATAGTAACAGTACAGTTACTTATATTATTAAAATTAATGCTGGGGTAACCTAAAACAGTACGTTGAGATATTTCTCTTTGTAAAATTGATGAGGAATTTGAACTTGAAATAGAAATAGAATCTGCAACAGCAATATCAATTAAACCGATGCCACTAGTAGAGCTGGTAGAACACTCGGATTCATTAGATTTAACACGTTTGTTGTTAGCGTCCAAAGATTTTTCACCAAGAATTTTTTCGGAAATTTTTCTTTTATTTTCTAAAGAATCGTCTATGAACCCCTCAGCCACGGTATTTGACCGCCAACCTCCATGTCGCTTTAGCATCAATATATCCGCTCCAGAGTCAGCTAAAAAAGTTGCTGAAGATCTTCGAAAGCAGTGGCCTGTATATTCTTTAGCGTTTGGAAACTCCAAGAACTCAGCAATTTTCTTTGGTGTTGCTCCAATGGTATTAATACCCACTGGAAGTCTGGAACATTTGGAGTTTCTGTATGCGATAAAAAATCTTTCATGGGTTATGTCATTGTGTGCTGAACGTAACTGCGCGTACTTTCGGAAAATATTCAAGAAGTTGATGCCGTCAATAGAGCCTTCGCTAATTACAAAGCTTCTTGCAACATTTGTTTTAGTGTTTGGAATGGATATTTTAATTAAAGACTCCGAAATTTCGATATTATTCATATTTAAATATGTGAGTTCTTCTCTGCGACATGCTCCAGAGATTCCCACAATAAGTATGACTTTGTCCAATAAATAGTTCTTATCGTCTGCTTCTTTGACAAACCTTTTTATTTGTTCCTTAGAAAAAACTTTCGACTTTTTGGGTTTATACCCCGTAGATTTTCTTTTCAAAAATGTGATTAGATTTGTAAATGTCTTCATCTCAACATTTTTATTCAAATAAACCATCGTTTGAAGCATTGAGTAAGTACTCCACAAAGTTAATGGCTTATAGGCATCGGATAATAGTAAAAAATATGCCAAAAATACTTTTTCTGATAAGTTTTTTGCCTTTTTTTCTGCACACCATTTTTTGAATTTTTCGTATGTGCCCTCATACAAAGTTCTTGATTTTTGGGGAACAAGGTACACCATTTTCAATGTCTGAGTCCTCTAAATCACTCATTTTTACTTTTATATTTGTCGCAGTTTTTGACAAAAAAATCTTCAGAATTTTTTTTGACAACTGTCGATTTTTTTGACATGAAAGGTGTAAATGAAACATAGGTAATAAAATGTTAGTAAAATTAAGTTTTTTATTATAAAACCTCAGTAGAAAAAATATTGTATACAATTCGTTACGAAACAATGTCTTTTAGTCACTTTGACGTGTTGTCCAACTCGGCTTTGCCTCGTTGGACAATTTTCACGTCGCGTGCCTAAAAGACACTCATTTCGCAACTTATTGTATAAATAGCTATTCACACATTGATCACAATAGCTAAAGTTTGTTTTTAAACACCGATGCTTGAAGTACAATGGATTTCTAATAGGATTTACTTTAGACATCGGCTCCATAAGAAATGTGTTGGCCGCCAATAATGAAATTGTAGGCACCTACAATAATTTTATTAGGCGGCCGTGTTTGCAATTTTATTTGCAAGTTCGTTGTCATAGTAACGAATTGTCAGCCGATACAAACATTGTATGAACAGTTTGACAAAAATATTTCTACGGTACAACAACCAAAATAATAATTTTACAAAAAAAAATATTTTTTAATTAAACAATAACATTTTGTCATTTGAATAAAGGATCCAAGTTTTCAATTTTGCTATTTTTTAAAGGCTCCTTACTCTCAGTACCCCATAAACCATTTTTTTACAATATTTTCATTATGATATCTTCGCAATACCTTACTTCCACAAATGACAACTTTTATCTTTATATTGTCTTACAGACATATTTTTAAAAAATTTATAAAAAACCGACAACTTCTTTTTAGAAGGCCTTTTTTCTTCTTCCCCAGTTTATTTGATTGGTTTAGACTTTCTTGACTGACTTTTTCACATACTCAGTATGTTTACCTTTTCTTAATTTTCTTCATATTATGATGTCACTTCTACACTTCAATTTTTCAATTCCATAATACCTCCAATAAGGTTTTATACCATTTTCTCTTCTGCTAAAACCATCAGCATTAAATTAACTTTCTGTCTCCTGATGATGAACGTTTCTATGTTTAAAACATGTAGAGACCTCTAAAGAATTTTTATTCTATTAAATTTTGTGGAGGAAAACTTTTAGTTTTTTCTTTCTTTCCTATACTTTCAACTCCACTTTAAGCATGGACTACTTCTTCAAAATAATAATATTTGCACAGGTTGGTAAGATCAATAAAGTTTAAATTCAGACAGGACAGCTAGAAGACTCTGAACAACGTGACCTGCGCAACAAATACGTTGAAACTAATAGTACGGCGATTGCCAATCGCTACGAATCCCCACCCCACCAACGTTAGAGCTGAGAAATTAGATCTTCTTGAAAATGGCATTGTTTTAAAATTTTGGTTAGATATTTTACATAGAACTAATGATGTAAATAAAGCCCTTTAACAGGAAAACATGGATATAAATACCATATCCAACTTTTTATCTTCATTGGCCCAGCAATTTCAATATCTAAGAAACGAGTTTGATCAATATAAAGCCAAAGGAATATCACTAACAGGCAACGAAAAATACATGAAACGGCGAAGCACTAAAAGAAAGAGGCATCTAAGGGCACCAAATACAGAATTTATTTTAAGTCCTAGAGAGAAAATGAGAACTCAGATTTCCTCCAATCCTGGATAATCTTTAAACAGAAATTAATGGTATATCCGAAGTGTACAAAACATGCTCAGATTTGTTCGAATTTTTGTTTAATCTGAAAAAATGTAATGATGAAGCTATAGTATTACATGCACAAGAATTAAGAGAGACATACATAGACGACTTGGACGAATATTTTCCTAAAGAGCGCATTCACTTCAAAAAGTTCTTAAACGAACTAAGTCATGAGATTGAAGTTGAATACCCCAAAGATTTAGTAAAATTGATGCATGAGAATAAATTAACATGTTCTTTTCCAAGCATAACTGTATATCTTCGTATTTTTTTTTCCATAATGGTTACGAATGCTAGCGGGGACCGGTCATTTTCCACTCTAAAACGAGTTAAAACCTATCTTAGAAATTCAATTGCTGAAGAAAAACTGAATTCCTTAGCCATATTATCAATAAATTCAGACATTTTAAAAACTGTTGACACTAACCAGGTAATACAAATTTTTTCAAATTTAAAAGCAAGGAAGCGACTCTTGTAAGTAAAACTGAATGAAACTCCTCTTTTGAATGTTACATGTGATTATTTCTTAATTTCCAAAGTTTCTAATATACAGGGTGATTCACGGTGTATGGAACGTTAGACGTTTCTGACGAACCAGTAAAGGAATCGTTCTAAAAATTTGGTCGTTTACATAAACGGACACGCTCTACCTATCGAAAATATTTTTAACAATACAGTGTTGCCGCTTCCACACAAAAATAATAGCTACTTCGATATTTTAAATGAAACACCCTATATATTATTAAATTTTTAAATTCTAAATAAAATTATAATTATTGTTTAATAAAAGCATTATTAGTCTATGCTTAATGGTTTCCGAGATATTGTCTCTTGAAAAATGACTTTTTGAACTTTGACAGCTTCTAGCTTTTTAACTGTACGTCTGAGAGCAAAACGGCTTACATGTCCCTATCTTCGTTTTTATTATCTTTCCAAAAGTAACAACTTCCGGTCAAACCGGAAGTATTATATTTCCTACATCCGGTTTAACCGGAAATTGACACTTTTGGAAAGATAATAAAAATCGAAGATAGGGACATGTAAGCCGTTTTGCTCTCAGACGTACAGTTAAAAAGCTAGAAGCTGTCAAAGTTCAAAAATGTCATTTTTCAAGAGACAATATCTCGGAAACCATTAAGCATAGACTAATAATGCTTTTATTAAACAATAATTATAATTTTATGTAGAGTTTAAAAATTTAATAATATATAGGGTGTTCCATTTAAAATATCGAAGTAGCTATTATTTTTGTGTAGAAGCGGCAACACTGTATTGTTAAAAATATTTTAGATAGGTAGAGCGTGTCCGTTTATGTAAACGACCAAATTTTCAGAACAATTCCTTTACTGGTTCGTCAGAAACGTCTAACGTTCCATCCACCGTGAATCACCCTGTATTATTATTGATATTAGTAGTGAAAAATGTCAATTTATTGCAATATTGGGCATTATGTAGCAGTATTGTTTTTTTGATATAAATATATTTATTTGGACCTTGTTGATTTTGAGAGCATGGTTAGAGAAAATATATTGTTGCGTTTGTGTTTTTTTTTATTGATTTTAAGCGTAAAATATTTATTTTTGTGTTTTTTTTATATTTTATTTTTACTCAGTTCCTAAATGTATTAGTGATAGGACTAAGATAATGTGGACTGTAGCAAAACAGGAATAACAAAATGTTTCAGAATGGTATTATGTTGTCATTTCGTTCTTCTAACCTTATTCTTGTATGTATTTATGTTCGTATTCGTTTTTGGCTGTTTCTGATAATTTTATTTGCCACTGATGTATTCTGTGAACTTATTTATAATAAATTATGTTATTTCGGATTTTCGAAACTTTTTTTCCAACATAGGTACCTACCTATTACCTAATTTAAAAATACAATAATTTCAGATTGTATAAATCATAGAATAATTAATAATATTCTTTGATATAAACTAGGAATACGAAGGGCGATGCTTACAAGTAGCACCGGGCGCACACGTACCTTAAACCGCTCTGAAATCGCTGTCATCACACCCAGGGTAATCAAGAAAAAACCTTGTGTTTTGTGTGCTCAAATAGTAATTAACTGAAATGAAAGCTTCTTATTGGCTAAAAATTATAGGTATGAACATTTCATATAAATATAAATGTTAATTCAGAAGTGTACAAATTTTACAATCTGTAATTATTATTTCCTTATGATTTTTGCATTTCCAATAAATTACGTTATTTTTACTTATTTCGATTAAAAACAAATTTGCGAATAGGGGTAATATTTCTTGCGCTTTTTTCCAATGTACCTACTTTATTCGTTGGGTCAGTAACCTTAAGGTTGTTTTTTTTTAACTAAGGAAAAAGGACTAAAATACACGATCGGTTTGGGCATGGATATAGAAAAGTTACAAAATTGGTCTCAAGGGCCCCTATTTCCGTTCCTTTATGTTTCTTTGATTCCACTGTAGTTCTGAGCCTACCTGATATAATTAGGATTAGGAAAGGTTGGATGGCTAGAAAATAAATTTAAAAAAAAGTAGATTTTCAATGGGTATATTTTACTCAGTGGCATTTAAAAAATAAATGTATAAGTATGTATAGTGCTACACAACGTTCTTGGGCTAAAACGTCCGAAGGGAGAGGGCGACAAAATTTTTAAAAAATGTACGTTTTAGCAGTGGTAACATGAACGTGCGTAATAATTTCACTTTAATGTTTTCAGCTTTAAATTATATCAATTAAAGAAATCGTCAGTGATTCTCAAAGAGAGC
This sequence comes from Polydrusus pterygomalis, assembly GCA_963969555.1. Classification (NCBI taxonomy): domain Eukaryota; kingdom Metazoa; phylum Arthropoda; class Insecta; order Coleoptera; family Curculionidae; genus Polydrusus; species Polydrusus pterygomalis. The sequence continues at coordinate 145,391,527 of OZ018375.1, forward strand.
TAATATCAAATTTAAAAAATGTTTCAAAAAGACTTTCAATCTTCTTTATCTTTTTAAATCTTAAATTATGTAAATTATACAAGCAAATTAAAATGTATAACTATTTAAATAATTAAACGAATATTTTAATTTAAAGAAATAGTTCATACTTTAAGAGGTGTGTAAATGGTGCTGGCTCACTCTTGTGTGCTCCCAATTTTTATCCGCTTCTTTCTTCATAGTTAATATATAAATTTTCTGATTCATTCGGATCCTCCTTCACTACAATTAATTTCTTTCTTTTTTAATAACAACATTTTTATATTGATGCTGGATCTTTCTATTCTCTTTGAGCTCCATTTGCACCTTTTGTATATCTTATTTTTTTCCTTACTCGATTCTCCTGAGGATCAATGAATGTGGTTTCGAAACATGTAGAGAATTTACCCTTTGATAAAGCATTTTACCTAAATATACCAGTGGAGAAAGCCTTAAAGTGTCCCATTTATTTTTACATATTATTGTTTCGCATGGATTGTCTGACGAACGTAGTTTCCACGCTCAGCAAATAAAGTATCTCTTATTATCATAATATCATAATGTACTATTAAAGGCAATTTAACCCAAACTTTTTTGCCTAAATTCACCTTAATCTATTATGTCGGTTTTGAATAATAATTATTATTTGAATATCTTAATATAGTATAAAACAAAGTCGCTGTCGCTGTCTGTCCGTCCCCTACCAGCTATATATGCTTAAATCTTTAAAACTACGCAACGGATTTTGAAGCCGTTTTTTTTAATAGATAAAGTAGTTCATGGGGAAGGTTTTTATGTATAATAGCGACCCGCCCCGGCTTCGCACGGGTGCAATTTCAGAAAGTGGCATGCCGGGTACTAATATATTGGGTTTGTTCGGGTTTGTATTTATACCAGCGGGTTGCAACGCATGCCGGATACACGCTAGTTTAATATAAAAGAAAATTATCTTACCGTCAAATGAAGGCCATAGGTGGCTGATTGTGGCATAAAAGCCAATTTTAAACTTTCAGTGCACTTTGATAATCAACCCTGTAGTTCTTTGCATATATATGCATTTTTTGCGTATTTTGTCAATTTGATAATAAAATGCATATTTTTCATAAATTATTATTTTAAGAGCATATTTTGGTGTTTTCGGTTATCAAACAATTTAAAAAGTTAAAGGTTTAATGTCCAGTTCGGTACTTATTTCAGAGATTTTCCAATCTGACGATTATAATAGTTATACCGTGCGAGCAATAATTATTTGCATCAAAGAGGGTTTGGATTAAAAAACGTAGGGCTTGGTTTAGATCACAATGATATGGGGACGATATATCTAACTAAATCTAAGTAAAAATTTTGTCAAATTCATATTATGACGTGATATGCCAAACTAATGAGTAATAAAATAAGTAGACAAATACAAATTTATAGGGAAAAAACCCACAGTCGTCTCCACAAATACTTATATTAAAAGAGTTAGATTAATGTTTCGGTACTAGGCCCAAGTGCCACTAATACAAGCAATGTAAAATATTTTTAAAAAATTGAGTTTGTTATTTATTTACAATGAGAGAAAGAAAATTAATTCCTTTCGAATTTGATTTTACTACCACTTTTTAATCTGTTTTCGTCCAACCACTGAAAATGTCCTCGTCTTATTCATGGTTTTTAGTTTTTAATTTTTTATAAATCTTTTACATTGCTTGTATTAGTGGCACTTGGGCCCTTCGGTGCTGATGATGGTACTCACTAGTACCGAAACATGTAGGTACACCACATTAATTTAACTCTTTTAATACAAGTATTTGTGGAGACGACTGTGGGTTTTTTTCCCTATTTCTCTACAACTCCACTTTGAGATAATGGACTACTTCCGCAAAATTTAAATACACATTTCTTTTTGTTGTTTACAAAATTAACAAAGTAAGAATATACAGAAAGAAAAAGAAAAATAATTACATGTATTCTGAGAATTCACGTAACCGGAGAGGAGGAACCAGGCTTTATCCGAAAAAATGTCAGCGGCTGTATTTCTTGGATTACTTGCACTTTATAAAGAAAGAAATTTAGCTGCTTCTTAAGAATAGTCCTGCATATTGTTCTATAAGATCATCCCACTTCTTGGGACAAGCGTCTTATACAATTTGTTGGCGTATTTTGCATTATTTCACGAACGTTTGCAACAAGTTCATCTGTTCTTACAGATGGTCTTCCTGCTCCTTTTTTGTGTTGTATAAAACCTGTTTCCCTAAACACAGCCACGGTTCTTTTCAGGCAATGAGAAAAATCCCCAGCAATAAAAGCAATGTTAGGAAAATGTTCATGAAAATCGTCCATGCACAATCCCGGATTGTATTGCCACTCACAATTTACTCTAACCCCGTTTCAAGAATACGCTTCTAATATATGAATGTTTTGTTAATTGTTTAAGAAATTGGAAAAATTAGCGATGAATCATTGCTTGTAATGACTGTCAAAGATGACGGAATAACTGATTGATTGTTAATTCAGGTAGTTACTGACACCCAACAGGTATTAAGCTCTACGGCTAAGCATTACGTCCTTATATGCAAGGCCCTCTTTGATGCAAATAATTTTTGCTCGAATGGTATTTACATTTTGGTTATACACAAGGTATTTATTGGGAATTTCCAGTGTTTGCAGGTATATTGTAAGGGGTTGTTTATTGTCATTTAATAATGCGTTATTATTACCTGCTTAAAAAACTGTATTTTTATCGATTTGTAATACATAGTTCTGTAGAAATTTAAGTTTAAGAGACTCAATTAGTATTGTTGAAATTTTTTCCGCTTAATGTAACAACATTCCTGGTAAAGTAGGAGGTCAAGTAAAAAACAAATTGGATGTAACTGTAAAAAAGAACGAAGGATTTAAACACTTAACTGCAGTAAAATGCATTTATGAGGTTGAACCATCCGACGGCCTTATCGGCCATCTTGGCCTTATATTTTGCTACCTGAGTTGCAATATTGTACGATTACATCAGTAGATGTTGAAAGAAGCTTTTCTTTGTATAAACATATTTTTACTTATAGAAGACAATCCTCTTTACTTCAAAATTTTGAAAAATATTTAGTAATAAATGCCTTTTATACAATTTTAGGTAGAAAAATTGTTTAGGTACTTTTATTTTTCTTTGCTTTTTTTGCATTTTTTTAAAAATAAACATATTTTTTAAAACCCAATGTGTTTCTTTACCTCATTTTACTATAATAAATTATAAAATATTGCATATGGTAAAAAAAAATGAAAATAACTGCATGTTTTGTGACGGAACTAATCTAGTATATTACTGATTACGAATTAATTACAAAAACAAATGGTAGCGTTCTGATTATAATGAGCCTGATTCATTATCACTGGTAGCGTTTCTGACCGAGAATACTAGATCTGTCCCTTCACATAAGGGTAGATTTGGGAGAATAGAATGACTAAAGCGATATTATAGCAAGAGCACTCTTGAAGACAATGGAGAGTAGTTCTGGAAGGTCTCGGCGTCATTATGGATCGTTAGTTGAGTTTCTGTTAGGTTTCTACGACTTACCAATGTATACCAATCAGCCAAAATGATGTAGATAATATCCTAACAGCAATGTCTAGCTAGGCGCTGAGTTTACACACCAAAGCGCGACGAGAAGACTTTACGCCGCGGTGCGCGTACGTGAATCTCCCTTATTAATTATCAACAATGAAACACCAGATTCTCAAAACACTTAAATCTATTATAATAATTAGGAATAAGAGATATGAATTTACAATAGAAAAAGAAATCTTAAGATAATACAATAAAAAATGTAAATAGAGAGCAAAGAGAGGTGTTTAACCCAATGTTAGTCAGAAAATCAACATTTAATTGATTGAAACCCTTTTTAATACAGAAATAAAAATTTACAGAAAACCCTGAAATTTAACGCCCTGAGATGGATAATCCCCAAGACTAGGAAGTCTTTAAGAATAAAAAAAAACACTAAACCCTGAAATTAATTCGTTATTAAATCTTAAATCTGACCCAAATCACTTGTATATTAAAAGAAAAGAAATAGGAGAATTCACTAGACAAAACAATTAATTTAGACCGAACCGAAAAAAGAGTATCTTTGGAACTGAATTCTAATTTTCCCTGGGTTCAACATCTAAACTGTGCAACCCCCCTTAATTTGTGTGACTTTAAATATTTTTCTTTTCAAGCCTATGGAATGTCAGAACATTAGTTTTCAGCCCCCAGTACTACCCCTTCAAGTACACAATAAAACCCACGCCGCCAATCAGGGTGATTCTCGACTAAGACCCTGCCTTAAGTCATAAAACTGCGTAGTCCCAAAGTATGCTTGAAAAGTTAGCCACTAGGTGCCGATACTAATCCATGGACTGAATTTAAATTATTAACTTCCATCTCTTTAGGTTTACTTAAGACTATTTAGTATATAATTATACGTATTACAACCGTAATTAATAATAATAATAAAAAAAACTAGCCTAAAGCACAAAATCAGATATGTTTAAAAAAACCTTCTACCTGTTGTTCTTTCTTCGAAGGAAAATAAAGAACAAATCTGACTCGGCTTTTCCAAATATTTGAATGGTCAAGATACAAGGTCCATTTTCATTCTTAACCATATTTTCCATTTTTTTACCAATATAGGATTCATATTTTCTGATAAGAGAACACCCACGAAGGTTCTCTTGTTTATTATTGCATCTGTGGGGTATTCTAGGGTTTAGGATATTTATATTAACTTGACAAAACGTGCTATTTTACAGATGGTAATATTTGTTATTATACTTAGTTGGGTTTTTGCTATCAATTCTACTTTTAAGATATAGAAAAATAAACTTTATGGCTTAACAAATCTTTAGGATAACTTGGGCAATTTAATTATTTGCTTAAGAAAACGGTTGGTTTAAAATAGTTTGGTATTATTATATTTATTTTGTGAACAAAAGCTTTTAGAGCCCTTCTTTGAATTTAAGGAAACATCTGTTTTGACTCGTGAGAACGCAACTTAAAAATAATTTGAAATAAAAAGATAGATTTTTGCGTTCTATTACATTGCCCCCACCTTAGAATGAATCATATAGTGAATAAAAAAAATAGGAAAATATTATCTACGCAACTGGTTTGTATCTTGTACATTCGAAATCGAATTAACAAATAAAAATTCGATTACCTATCTAAAAAAAACAAAACACTGATAACTCTGCTAAATGCAGTCTTTAACGGGCGATTTTCAACACTACGCGTCACAAACCAACGAACTTCACTCTGCACTTTTGTTCTTCTGAAACGATCCCGCGATTAATTAGTTCCAGTAAGTCCCAGTCCGTAACACTAAGTTCCTTCGCGTTCGCACTACTTTTGTTCTGATTTATAACGACAATTTGTCTCCTTACAAGTTCCTTCCTGGTTTGGAATGGCTGGATATATTTTTCCAACTGGTGCTGTAGGCTCCACCATCACTTGTTGTAACTCCATCTCTTCTTCAGTAGGGATTTTCTCACCTCGGGTGTGTTGCCGGTGCAGTTGGTAGAGGTAGGTATGGGCTAAATTGTTCCACAAGCTGGCTAAAAGGTATCGTTTTCTTTTAGGGTGGTTCTTCGTCGCCTTCTTGAGAGTAAAATAGTTAGTAATAACTCCAGCTAAATAACTAACTGCGCAAGCAATTGTATATAGGAAACCACATATGGAAAATAGGTTTCCCATCTTTGATAAGAAGCCCCATACCTCCTCCGCTGCAGAGTGGGCGATGTTAGAAAATTCGTGCTGGGAGAACAGGTTTGGCATATAGTAGGGGTCAGTGGTGTCAATGCCCACTATTCTCCTGGCAACCTGGTTTGTGACTGCTTGTCTGGTATTTGGATATAACAATGTTTGTTGAAACTTATTCATGTCTTCCTGTGTGTAAATTCCATTTGAGCTTATTGGGGAAATCGAGAGTCCACGCATTGAAATCTTATCCTCCTCTTCATTGGCATCCAATTCTAGTGCATCTGTTGTCCTCTTTAGTTCCGGGGTAACTTCAATCCAATTGTTTTCCAATTTGAAGTTAGCTGGGAGTAGTGGTTGACATTCCACTTTCGTCCCGTGTTCCACTAGTATGTGCGTAATAGCTGTACGGAACAGCGTACGGTTTTTATACAGCACTGGTAGTTCCTGATAGCATTCGGATGTCCTTCTGTAATCTACTATAATAGGGCGGCACTTAGCGATGTAGAGTATTTCTCCCATCACTCTACTCACATAGCCCGAAGTTTCCTTTACGAGGTTTCCTACAGCATCTGGTGATTGCTTTGCTAGGGCTAACCTATTTTGGAGTATTTTTTCTCTTAGTTGACATCTTTTCATTATTGAGTCGTAGATGATGTCAGCCATGTGTCGCTTCACAGCTATCTCTAGATATAGAAGTTTGCTTAGTACTTGTGCCATGAGATCAGTATTTTGCGGTAGTCTGAGGGTGCGATGGTAATAGAATCCAACAGAGTCTTCAAAAATGATCAAAAGACGGTTTTGCTCGGTTTGCCAGGCTTTTTGTGCGCATAGTTCTTCAGGTTTGGTCAGTTTTAGTGCGAATACTGTATCTTCGGTCTCCACCATGATATATTTATTTGGAGGGTTGCGACTTATGATGAGTAGCGTCGCATTCCCCTCATATAAGACGTCGACTCCACTGGTTGAACATATGCTGGTCAGATGTTGTTGCCAAGTAACCTCGCCTTCTACATCATCGAAGCAATACCCGTCGTTGTAGGGACAAACCGTTCCAGAATGAAGATTAACTGTATTTCGTTCGACATCTGCTAGTGTAACATAATCGTGTAGGCGGATGGACAAAGCAGCTATTACTACCACGTTGGTATATTGGGTTGCACCAACCGTAAAGCGAACACCCTCACATTTTCCTTGGGTATCCGTGTAACCTTGGAGGGTTACTGAAACCTCTGTCGTACCATTTAATATCAACTTAGAGATAACTCCGGCGCCAATACCATTTAAATCAAGTTGCTTGAACCGGTGAGCTTTCATACATTGGTCCTGGTCAATCTGTTGAATGTATTTGCCAAAACCTCCGGATACTGTGCTACGGTGGCTGTGCATTCCGCAATGTTCGATTATTTGCTCTACTTTGACTTGGCAGGTGTAGACATGTACAGGTACATATTGTCTCTTCTGGACTAGTTGGATTCTCCGGTAGGTGCTCTCAGTGTGGTTCCTCGGGTCCTGGCATGGCTTCACGGATAGTAAGGATACCTTTGTTAATTCTGTGGTCTTGTCTGCACAATCATACGCTATTATTTCTGGATTAATCACATGGGCTAGGGAGAGAATTAATAGGATTCGTGCCATCATGGTTGCTTTCCTTCTAAAACACCAAGACATTAATTATGCTCAAACGGGATTATATATACAATACAACACAGAAAAACCTATTAGAATAACTAAACTACTTTTTATAATATAAAATCAATAACACTAACTACACTATTAGATATAGTGACTACGAGTACGCAGAGCAATTGGCTCTTCATCTTGATCGTCCTTTCTATCATCTCTACCTTCTACGATAGGGCTTGCTTCTAAATTCTGGAAGTCTTCCATAGAACTCGCTCTTGAGGGAGTTCTTAGTGGTCTTTCACTACTTGCATTACTAGGTTCACGATCTTCTAATTGTTCTTGTCTATTCGTCGGTGTATGAAGTGGTTGTGTCACATCTTTAGTCACACTCTCCTCTTCGGATTCACTATCCCAATCTAAGGGTAGGTGTGGATGAGATGGTCTGAGATCTGTAGGAATATTTGCCAGTTGATTATTTGTCTGGGTTGTTGATAGACACAGTTTTAACCGATTTACGTGAACTTTGTTTACTTTATTACCATGTATCTCTTTAACCTCTGCTGTAACTCCATTTAAACTGATAATCCTGTAAGGCCCTGTCCATTTCTTTGCCAATTTCCTACTTAACCCTATCTTATCTGCAGGGTTGTAGACATAAACTCTATCTCCTACTTTAAATTTATGTGGTATAGCTTTTTTATTAAAATTGTTATGAATTCGTTCAGTATTCTTCTCAATATTCTTTAGAGCGTTGTGGTGTGCTATTTTCATTCTTTGTAGAAACTCTGATACATAGTTGGAATCGGTATCATATCTTACCCTTAGAGGTTTGAAAATTTCATCGTAGGGGTATTCCATGTCTCTTCCAAATAATAAAAAGAAAGGGCTTTCTTCAGTCGTGCTATGAGTTGCTGAACTATAGGATGCCAAAGCATACGGTAGCCACTCATCCCAATCTTTATGACTTGGATCAATGTAATGAGACAATAGATCTTTCAGAGTCTTGTGAAATCTTTCTAGTGATCCATTTGTTTGAGGTCGATATGCAGTCGTCTTTAAATGTTGGATTTTTAATACTTGACAAACGTTTTCCATGAGTTTTGACGTAAAATTACTACCCAGGTCAGTTAACAACTGTCGTGGTGTTCCATGTCTAAGTATGATTCCTTTAACAAAAGCTTTCGCTACTGTTTCTGCGGTTTGATCAGGTAGCGGAAAAGCCTCCACATATTTCGTTAGTGCATCTTGAACTGTTAAAATGTATTTATTTCCTTGATCTGTTACAGGTAATGGACCTACAACATCCATCGCGATTCGGAAAAATGGAGTTTTGGGTGTGGAAAATTTTTGAAGGGGTGCAGGTCTGTGGTGGCTTGAAGTCTTTCTTTGTGCACATGGTTCACAGGCGTTAATGTACTTTCTTATATCTTCGGTCATATTAGGCCAATAAAAGAACTTTCTGATTCTACTATAGGTTTTCTCAAAGCCCATATGACCTGCAAAAGGTAGATCATGGTATATACGTAGTATATTTGTAATTAAATAACTAGGTGCTACAAGAATGTCGTCAAGATACTTTTCTTTAGATACTTTATAGAGTAATCCATCTATGTCCAAATAGTACTCATTTTCTTTACCAGCAACGACATTATTGATAATTTTCCTTACTTTCTTGTCCTTTTCCTGGTATTTCCTAATTCTTTTGCGATCCCAGATTGGTTCACAATCGTCTTCTGTAGTTATTAGTCTAACTGGCTTGATGCGTGATAAGGCATCTACGTTGGTATGTTTCTTACCGCTTTTATATTCTATTTTGAATGTATACTCTGATAGGGCTAGTGACCATCTCATGAGTCGATTGCTAGGGTCCTTTACGTTCATGAGCCATTTTAAAGGTTGATGGTCAGTATAAACGACGAATTCTTGTCCCCAAAGATAGTTTCTAAATTGTTTTATTCCCCATAGCAATGCCAGACATTCCCGTTCCGTTGTACAGTAGTTTTGTTCAGCTTTGTTGAGTTGTCGACTAGCATAAGCTACCGGGAGTTCCTGCCCGTCGTAAACTTGGTGTAAAATGGCGGCTATTGCATATCCAGAAGCGTCCGTAGATAAGAAAAACTGTCTTTTCGGATCTGGATATTTTAAAATTGGCTCACGCATTAGACAATTCTTCAAATATTCAAATGAATTTTGACAACTTTCACTCCAAACAAATTTTACATTTTTCTTCGTTAGATTAGTAAGGGCTGCTGAATATTGAGAAAAGTTTGGAATAAATCTTCGGTAATAGCCTACTAGTCCCAAAAAAGATCTTATTTCTGTGATTGTAGTGGGTCTTGGATAATTTCTTACCACTTCAACCTTTTTTGGACAAGGCTTAATCCCGTCTTTCGAGATTATGAATCCTAGATAAGGGGTTTCGTTTTTCATAAAGACGCACTTCTCGGGGTTTAGCGATAATCCAGCTTCGCGAACTCTGTCAAAGACGTCTCGCAGTTTGGCAATATGTTTGTCAACATCATTTTCTGAAAAAACTATTATATCATCCAGGTATACATAGCAGTGTGAACCTGTCAAGTTTGAGAGAACACACATCATTAGACGTTGCCACGTTGATGGAGAGTTTACTAATCCAAAAGGCATTCTATTGCATTCATAATGACCCCAAGGGACTGAAAAAGCTGTTTTTTCTCTGTCTTTTGGGTCAACTTCAACTTGCCAATAGCCTTTGGTCATATCTAGTGTGGTAAATACTTCTGCTCCTCCTAATGCATCTATACTATCTTGTATATTAGGTATTGGAAAATAGTCTCGCTTGGTCACTGCATTAATCGCTCTAAAGTCAACGCAAAATCGATATTTCTTTGTTCCATCAGGACTTTTCTTTTCTACTAGGACTACAGGAGCACTCCATGGAGATACAGAGGGTTGAATTATGTTTTCCTTTAACATTTCTTGTATTTGCGTTTTCATTTCTTCTCGGAGAGCATAAGGAATTCGGTAAGGTGCTTTTGCGATTGGCGCATGATCACCCGTATCAATTTTGTGTGTCACTAAATTTGTCGCCTTTAAGGGTGTATTTCCTTCCGCAAAAATATCACTATAACTTTCCAAAAATTTCAACATTTTCTTCTTTTCATCGGGATCTTGCATATGGCTTAAATTTATTCTATGCTCACTGCGGAGCCCCATACAATTTACTTTTCCAATCACAGAACTGAGGAGAGAATCTGTCCTATCCAAACTATCTACATTCACCAGATTTAAAAGAGGGGTGTGTTTTTTAATGGTCTGAGGTAAGGGAGTAGTATTCAGAAAACGGACAACAATGAATCTATTTTCGTTGGTTTGTGGTTCATCAATGTTTACTATACTGGTCGCCATACAAATGCCGACCTCTGTGTGATTTAATGGCTCGCAAATCATAGTACCCGCGGGAACCCGGGCGTTTACGGACACCATGATATCGCAGCCGTGAAATGCAGGAATTTCCAATTCTTCACGCAGTCTGACAAGATTTGGTTGTTTAAAACTATTACCAACCTTGTTACTAGGGGACCAGCCCTTAGCGTTCGCCTGTTGAAGCTTATTACTATTGTTAACCAGGTTGTCGTCCTTTTCTTCCGGTCTATCATTTGTCTGAGAAATCTTCTGGGTATCGTCGGGACTCCAGTTGTCCTTAAGACTTCCAGAAGGATCTTTAACTGTTGGTGAATCTACAGAACTAGACATGTATGCCTCATATTCAAGGTTAGGTACCATCTCACCAGCACAACTTAAGCTATGTATCTCTCTTACACGCTCCCATGCGCTCTGGCCATACGCCACTAAATTCGATTTCATTCTTCTCGCTATCGGATCCCTTGAAGTGTCTCGCCTGCACTTCTGAGGCATACAGAAAACACTTCTGTCTGTGTTAAGCGCTAGTTCTGTTGCATCGTTGCTGTGGTCTTCAACGAGGTAGGGTCGTTCTGGATAACCATTATGCAAGGTCAAGTTATATCCACACAGAGCCATTCTTCCAGAATCGAAGTCTATTGTAGGCTTAAATTTTTCCATAAAGTCTATCCCAAGCAGTCCATCAGTCGGGAAACTTAAATTATGTCCGCAAATGATAAATGTGTGACGTATATTCATTTCTTTTCCAAGGGAGAAAGAGATATCTGTTCTTCCGTAATCCAATAATTTTTTCCCAGAGATGTCCGTTATATTAAAAAGCAAAGGTTCCGTCTCGAATATTCCTAGTTTTTGTACTGTAGAATTTTTTATTAGTGATACTGAAGCACCGCTGTCAATCAGGAAACTTAATGTTTTGTTGTTTCTTACCTTAAGTATAATAAACTTAGATTGTTCCCCATTTATGGCTAATATTAAGTTTGGTGTTTCAGTGGCAGTTGTAGGTATTACTTGGGAGGTTTCTTTGAGGCAGCTGTTGAGTTTAAAAAACATTTGTTTTTATAATGTCCTGGTTTATTACATTGGAAACATATTACTGTAGTTGGTGCCTTACATGTAGAAGCTTTGTGACCTGGTTTGTTACAGTTGTAGCAGATTAGATTGGAAAAAGGATTTCCACCCTTGTAAACGTATTTTGGTCCATTTCTGTTTCCACTGTATGAATACGTCTCCTTATTGTCTCGTCTGGGCCAATTTTGAGTGGTTCTAAAATTACTTTCGCCACGGGAGTAACTTCCGTTTCCAGGTTTAGACGGTTCTCTTGCGTCTCTTGTATTATCTTCTACAAAGCGTACTGATGACGAGTAGTGTGCTTCATACAAGTTTCTTGGTAACTGTCTGGAAATTGTTGATTCATATTTTTCAGCGACTTCTAACACGTCTTCAATGGTATAAAAATCGCCTTTTTCGATGATCTTATTAGCTAAACGGATATCTATCCCTTGAATAAACTGTTCTACTAACACCTTGTTTCTATACGTAACCTCAGCAATATGAGCATTGTCATCAGGAAACGCTGTAAGTGCTAGTTTGCGTAACCTTTGAGCATAGGCGCCCAAAGTTTCATCAGGTTTTTTAATGCAACGTGATAATTCCTGTTTTCCTAACAGTTGAGGGACCTTGGTACCAAATACTCTTCTTAACCAGACTCTCATCTCCTCTACTGTTTTAGGCCGCTCTGATTGTCTCAAAGCGTAGAATTCCTCCCTTGCTCTATCTTTTAGTTTTTTTATCATGAACTTAAGGGTTTCTTTATCTTTCCAACCAGTATTAACAGCTATTTCAAGTACAGCTTCAATAAACGCTTCGTAATCCTTTCCTCCTGTATATGGGTCGATTGATTCTAAATCATTTTTTTCTGATCGAAGTAATTCTTGAATTTTCTTCAAATCATCAAGCTGGATAGCTCTAGATTCAGCATTGCTTGCGTCTGCTTCAGACTCTTCGTCAACATCCATATGTTTTTTTTGATCTATTGTTTCTCGCATAAGCCTCATCTGATCCTCCATTTTTGCTTGTAACTCTATGATCTGTCTTTGTAATGTTACTAAATTAGTATCAGTGGGTTCATCGTCACCACCACAATTATCATGCTTATTCATTTTACTTTAATATTACTAAATGGATCTGTGTTTTCTGGATATATCTTCTTTACCGGAATACCTTTAAACTTGGCCTTTATTACGCCGTAACTTTACACGTCACCTACTATATATAAAACCGCACAATAAAACTCACTACACAAATTAATTCACTTCACAAAATATCGCAAAGCAACCTCTACCGAATATTCCTTAAAACGTTGGACAATTTCTCCGTAAACCTATAATATAAAAATATTAATAATAACTAAAAGAATAACCTTTAAAAAATCTCACAAAAAGTTAAGCATTTACCTCAAAATTCCAATTTTACAATATATACGCCTTTATATAGCTCTTTTTAAAAAAAAAAAATTTTAATGATGAATAAAACCTCAGGATAAATGATCCTGTCCAGATATTAATCCTTTTATATCTTTTCCAATGGATAGGATTTCGCTTATTCAAATTCCAAAAATTAATATTTCTAGAGGTACTATCTGAGCCTTTCCAATGGCAAAGTTTCTAAAACACACAAAGGAAATGGTATTTTACCGAATAGGTGTTTTTTCTTTTTTTTTTATACATTAAATATTAAAAGCTTATTAAATCGTAAACACCTTTCAAAATACCATTGGATCGTAAAAAGAATATTATTATGTAAACGTAGCACCAGACCCCGGACTATCATATCATATGACGCGCTGCATTAGATCAAAATAAATACTAATTACATTTCCGTTGTCATTGATCGAATATAGTAGTGACCCATACATAATCCAAACAATAAAGGTAGGTACCCTTAACTCATAAACGTCCTACTGGGCGGAAACCACGTTCGCATAATAAAAATATTTTGTGCAAAATCAATTTATTTAAATGAGGATACAGACTACCAACCCTAATAAAACTACTTTTTAATGTCAAAAACGTACAATGTAAATAAATATCTCATGCTTCTTACCTTTACACCACAACATGATTACACCTTTTTAAAAAAAAATCAAATAACTCTATCGACCAAACCAAATTCTAATTAAACAAAACGATAACCAATACCAATAACCTTATGACCGGTGCCTGATCGGTATTAAAAATTACCTGTAAAAGAAAGTACCTGTAAAATAAAGTACCTGTAAAAAAAAAGTGCCTGTAAAAAAAATACCTCAATAAAGTATGCTGCATTCGCTCTATTTACAGTTTGCTGTCAATCGGCTATATCAGATCAGAACTGACAATAAAACCTGTAAAGAAAAAATATTAATCGCAATATAGCAAATTTTAATTGCCGTGACTTAGAGCATCATATGGCAACCATAAAAACTGAAATAAAACCAATAAATTATTTTTACAAAAGAACGAGTAAATTAATAATAGTGGGACGCCATTACTGTTGTACTGTTTAAAAGAGACCTTTATGTTTTATTGACACTGGGGTGGTTTATATGCAGGTTTATGACACCTGCAAGGTAAATAAAGATTACCTAGAAAAATTACGCCTTAATTTGACCATAAAACCTTGATATACCCGAAATTTCGTTTTTTATAGTAATCGTTGAATTTTTACGAATAATATGAATTACTAATTAAAACCGCCAAAATAATTATTTCAATTATTGTCAATACCACAAAAGAGAATAAAAGAAGACAGTTGTTTTGAATAAAATTACCCTTGTTAAAACCGTTGTATAGATATGCTGTAAATATGTTTTACCATAACTCTTAAAATCACAAAATGAATCGATTTAATTAATTACACAATAACTAAATTCTGTATCCCATTTAAAGAATAATACGATGACATGTACTTGCACTTTACATGTCAAAGGAGTTCCAAAGTTTCATTAGTATTTATCTACTCTACAAACAGTCAGAAATATGTTGTGTTTCGTTTTACTATAAACCGAAGAAAGGAAAACTTATATTCAAAGTATTTTTCAACTTAGATGTACCGCGACAAACTTCTTTTTATTACTAAATTTTAAACGTTCTAACCTTCTACAACTAAGGTTCCTATCCAAAAAGAAAACTAATACTTTTACACAACATAAGACGACTTAATTTAGTAAGCATGCAATCCTTTTTCTTCTGAATTTGCTGTTGAAGTTCTGTGCCCTTACTATGACCTGAAAATCCTAGATATCTCTAACATTAATCCGCCAACATTAAGATTAAGAAAGCTTTAATTATAGAGAAAATTATTATCATTAGTTTTAAGTTTTTATAGACCGCAAACTTTTCGTTAATGGACATATGTGCTTTTTATTTATTAATTTAATTTTTCTTTTTGTAATACATGATTTATTCGAAAATTTCAAAAAGCTAAGAAAAGCAATTTACTAATTTAAATATATTTTATTCCAGTGAATAAAATAAACGTAAGAAAAGTACACTTTGTTGTTAACATAATATTTGATTGATTAAAACTAGAACACATTGACGATGAAATAAACTCAAAAACTTTTTCGCGTTTTTTACGATTTTAATACGACTTTTTATGCAATTAAATATAATTATTTTAGCAAACAGAGTAAAGTAACAAATATTAAATGAATTTCTTTCAAAATTCATTCATATTCCGATGTGTAAGTCGATTTTTTTGGGGTAATATGTTCTAATCACAAAAATCAAACTATTATTGTAAGTAATAAGAAAAATTACACTATTTTGACTCAAAAGCAATTACTTTTCCAGGAAAGATTTACTTTAACGTAACATAATAGTTACTAGTTTTAGAGAAAAATATTACTTCGCTTAATGAGTATGTTTAGAATTTTAGGGCTACAAAAAAAAACACGCTAAAGCTGGCGTTAGGTTCTCTTTCTTTGTTGCATTAATTACATTCACTACGAAAAAAAAATCATATCATTAACATTGACAACAAAAGATGTTACATTAAAACATCCAATGATAACAAAATTGTAATTACACAAAAGAAATCCTTTACGCTGGCCTCTATTTTTATGTAAAAGAAATTGTAATTTTTGTTCGCGACAAGAAATCCGCTAAAATGTCAATAATTTTTTTATGTGAAGAGGTTGTAATTTACCTAAGTTATTATTATTTTTTGTAAAGGAAATTGTACTTTTGTTTCACAACAAGAAATCCTCTTAGCTGTCACCAATTTTTATGTGACGGAACTAATCTAGTATATTACTGATTACGAATTAATTACAAAAACAAATGGTAGCGTTCTGATTATAATGAGCCTGATTCATTATCACTGGTAGCGTTTCTGACCGAGAATACTAGATCTGTCCCTTCACATAAGGGTAGATTTGGGAGAATAGAATGACTAAAGCGATATTATAGCAAGAGCACTCTTGAAGACAATGGAGAGTAGTTCTGGAAGGTCTCGGCGTCATTATGGATCGTTAGTTGAGTTTCTGTTAGGTTTCTACGACTTACCAATGTATACCAATCAGCCAAAATGATGTAGATAATATCCTAACAGCAATGTCTAGCTAGGCGCTGAGTTTACACACCAAAGCGCGACGAGAAGACTTTACGCCGCGGTGCGCGTACGTGAATCTCCCTTATTAATTATCAACAATGAAACACCAGATTCTCAAAACACTTAAATCTATTATAATAATTAGGAATAAGAGATATGAATTTACAATAGAAAAAGAAATCTTAAGATAATACAATAAAAAATGTAAATAGAGAGCAAAGAGAGGTGTTTAACCCAATGTTAGTCAGAAAATCAACATTTAATTGATTGAAACCCTTTTTAATACAGAAATAAAAATTTACAGAAAACCCTGAAATTTAACGCCCTGAGATGGATAATCCCCAAGACTAGGAAGTCTTTAAGAATAAAAAAAAACACTAAACCCTGAAATTAATTCGTTATTAAATCTTAAATCTGACCCAAATCACTTGTATATTAAAAGAAAAGAAATAGGAGAATTCACTAGACAAAACAATTAATTTAGACCGAACCGAAAAAAGAGTATCTTTGGAACTGAATTCTAATTTTCCCTGGGTTCAACATCTAAACTGTGCAACCCCCCTTAATTTGTGTGACTTTAAATATTTTTCTTTTCAAGCCTATGGAATGTCAGAACATTAGTTTTCAGCCCCCAGTACTACCCCTTCAAGTACACAATAAAACCCACGCCGCCAATCAGGGTGATTCTCGACTAAGACCCTGCCTTAAGTCATAAAACTGCGTAGTCCCAAAGTATGCTTGAAAAGTTAGCCACTAGGTGCCGATACTAATCCATGGACTGAATTTAAATTATTAACTTCCATCTCTTTAGGTTTACTTAAGACTATTTAGTATATAATTATACGTATTACAACCGTAATTAATAATAATAATAAAAAAAACTAGCCTAAAGCACAAAATCAGATATGTTTAAAAAAACCTTCTACCTGTTGTTCTTTCTTCGAAGGAAAATAAAGAACAAATCTGACTCGGCTTTTCCAAATATTTGAATGGTCAAGATACAAGGTCCATTTTCATTCTTAACCATATTTTCCATTTTTTTACCAATATAGGATTCATATTTTCTGATAAGAGAACACCCACGAAGGTTCTCTTGTTTATTATTGCATCTGTGGGGTATTCTAGGGTTTAGGATATTTATATTAACTTGACAAAACGTGCTATTTTACAGATGGTAATATTTGTTATTATACTTAGTTGGGTTTTTGCTATCAATTCTACTTTTAAGATATAGAAAAATAAACTTTATGGCTTAACAAATCTTTAGGATAACTTGGGCAATTTAATTATTTGCTTAAGAAAACGGTTGGTTTAAAATAGTTTGGTATTATTATATTTATTTTGTGAACAAAAGCTTTTAGAGCCCTTCTTTGAATTTAAGGAAACATCTGTTTTGACTCGTGAGAACGCAACTTAAAAATAATTTGAAATAAAAAGATAGATTTTTGCGTTCTATTACAGTTTTAAAGGCAAGCAACTACTTTTATTTTTCTTTGCTTTTTTGCATTTTTTAAAAAATAAACATATTTTTTAAAACCCAAAGTGTTTCTTTACCTCATTTTACTATAATAAATTAAGAAATATTGCATACCAGTATGTGTATTTGGTAAAAAAAAATGCAAATAATTGCATATTTTAAAAGCAAACAAGGCATACGGATGCGCATTTTTTAGCTGATTTTAAGTGCTTATAATCCGCTATTTACAAATAATTAATTATTGCAACAAATAAATATTTACTTAAGATAGCAAAATAATGTTAAAGTGTAAGTGTAAAAGGGGTGGCTAGCAAATAAATTTTATTTAACGTAAATAATTAAAAACCAAGCAAATATTATAGCAAATTTGTATAAGCCTATTTACTTAATAAAACCAATATTTGTGTCAGACAAATAAAAATTATTTGATCCCAATAAAATAAAAAGTCAAACGAATCATTTATTTAACTCGTTTAAAGGAACATTTTTTTCAGTGTACTAACGCCTGTGTGCTCTATGCAGCATTAGTGCTACAACAGGCACAATCCAGAGATATTATCTTGCTGTGATTTAGTAAAACATCATTACCGATAATTATCAAATTGCAATGATAAAATTGGCAGGGTGTTTCGGCTTAATTTAAAAGCTATTAATTACCCGATAGCTTAATGATATTTCAATTAACGGGATAGTGTTTCATGTTCCAGGTAACGACTAAGGTAGTAAGAAATGTTTTTCTAAAATATTTTTCTACGAGTCTAACTTTTCACACCCATTTCATAGTCAAAAGTTTTACTTTAACGCACTAGTGTGAAAAGTAAATTACTTTTCACACGCCGGGTGAAAAGTCTAAATTTCACACGCTCGTAGAAAAAATCTTGTATGATATACGTAAGAAAATATCTCGTTCAAGGCCAGTGGCGTATTTAGGGGGGGGTTCGAGGGGTCTGGACCCCCCCCCCCCGTGGGCTCAACATTAAAAAAAACTCAGAACAGATCAGATGCCTTGTTGCATTTAATGTATAATTCGATTAATTCCTCGCAGGAGGTAATTTGTGATTTTTTCTTAAATATGACCTATTCCGAAAATGCTTGGTTTTCGAGTTATTTCAATTTTTTTCTTGTTTTTTACCTGCGTGTCTAATTTATTTAATTTAAAAAAATTAAAATGATGTTTACTTAGTTTTGTAATTTTTTTGCAAACTAGAACTATTAGCAATACTTTGTTTTTACAAATAATTAAGTAACTGTGTCACAGATAACAAAACAACATGGCCAAACTTGGCAAAAAAAAATGGCAAACATAACTTGAAAACCAATCATTTTCGGAATCGGTCATATTATGTAGAAATATATATTTTTAAACATAAATATTTAAAAAAATATATATTCCCATTATTGCGTTTATATTTAAAAATTTCTTAATTTCTTCCTTTTTTGGGTTCAGCTATCAAAACATAGAAATTATAAATTTTGATAGTTCAAAATAAGGCGTGGCACCGAAAAATTTTTCGCCTGCGGCGCTTTTTTAAAAAAAGAGGGAAAGAAAGAAAGAAAGATAAAACGAAAGGTATAGACCCCCCCGTGGCAATATTCTAAATACGCCACTGTTCAAGGCACTCATATGAATTGCGAAACTCGCTTCGCTCGTTCCGCAAATTTTCATATGAGTGCCTTAAACGAGTTATTTTCACACTAATATCATAAATAGCTATTATAAGAGGGATTGCCACTTTTTTAGTATAGTCGGATCCGGACTTATCGTGCGGGTCTTACGATTTAACAAAGATATACTTTTTTCTAATTTGGTATCATAACAAGTCTATTACGATACGCATTTCCGTATCGTAATGGCGCTATTTCGATACGCGTTTTTTCTTTATTTGATGTTGGTAACATTTAAATGTTTTATTTCATTGACTTGCGCGGCCTTTGTGATTTACGAGAAAACCCATTTTTCGCAGAGGAAATATAGCTTGATAACCTACCTTTTTATTCTGTGTGGATAACAGTTATGTATGTTAGTTGCATAAATCTATAAATCAATCTTTTGTAGATGCTTCAAGCTATCATTTTCTGCCAAATCCTATCCAAAATTCAATCTACTAACCTTTCAATGTCGATTTTAACTTCAACTTTATTTGAATTTTCCATCTTCCCTATACTAAATTACAATGCCGTGACGTAAAATCACGTCTTTTGAAATTCGAAAAAAAGTAGCAAAATCGCTCGAATTTCCGAACGCTCTGTATATGTACCGAATGTACAAAGATCACACAACGTATTCCGTCCAATTTGAAATCTCATTTCGATAAAATAACTTTAGAATCTTGTGGTAAAAATGGGTCAATAAATCAAAAAATGACAGTTCGCAAAAAAATTTTTGTTGTCCAGAGGCTACTATGATAAAAAGTAGTATTACCAACATAAAATTTAGACATAAAAATTTACAAAATTTGAAGGATTTATTTTCTTTTTAAATATGTGTTTTTTATTGAAAAAACTACAAATTACAAAAAATAGTATAACGTACGTGTTATATAAAGCAGTTTTAAGCACTTGTTCCGTTATAAAACTCGCCGCAAGCGGCTCGGTTTTTAACATGGACGCGTACTATAAAACGATGCTTTATAAAACGTGTACTATTAATTTTTCTTTTCTTTGCGTTTAATCATACTGTCCAAATAAAATCCGTAAGACAAATATGACAGACTTATGCAATTTTGTCATGAAAGGAAAGGATATGTATTTAATTTTCAGCGATTCACAAAAGGCTGTACCTGCCACCTTCGTCTTGATTTAAAGATGTCAGTTTTGTGACTCTGACAATTAATTTAATGTGACAATATGAACGATAAAAAGCAATTTTCTGGTTGTTTGCAAAAAAATGGTGCTTAATTTGTGCTTAATTTGTTAAACGATTTCGAGAATGAAAGAAAAAATGAAAAATCGCCAACCAATATGCCGGAAACCGTAGCAAAAGCACTGGGAATTTAAGGACTTTGCAGAACATTGTGCATGAAAGAAAGCATAATATAATACCGAAGAATACTAAAACATGTAAACGAAGAAATCCAAAGACTAAAGATTTGAGCGAAAATATTAAAAAGGGAGTTCGGAACGTGATTTACGATTTATACAGATCCAAAACCAATGTAACTCTTCCAGTTTTAAAAGAAAATTTAAAAATTCGAAGTGTTTTGGAAATCGTTATCAAAATTAATAAAAAAGTTGGGTTTTGGCTATGAAAAAGACTGTAACCGGAGATTTTTATCTAAGCAGTCACAGATAGTGATTCAGCGCGTTCAGTTTTTAAAAAAATATACGGAAAATTACAAATCAAAATTTAGAAAAGTAGTATTTTTAGACGAAACATGGATATTTTCAAATTGAAGTGGTTCAAAATCTTGGTAAGATGATTCTGTGAAAAGCGTGAAAAGAAAAAAGAGATGTGGCACGGGAAAGCGGTTCATTATTTTACATGCCGATTCTGTAACAGGATATGTTTCAGGTGCAAGCTTAATTTTTTCTTCCACATCAAAAAGTTCTGACTAACGAAAATATTCCCATCGGAATTAATGAAATTCTTAAGTGGACAAAAATATCAGCTGAAAATATTAACTAATCATTCACAGCGCAGTGTCAAATTTAGCTAAGGCTGTTATTAATGAACAAGAGCTAATAAAAATGACTTGACATTCCTCATCAAGAGCCGTCAAACCATATCTTCAACAGAACAACGAACATCATCTAAATCTTGTATCGAGCATCCGAAAAAATTCTTCAGACACCAAATCAACTATGTTGTCAACATCAGCGACCCAGTTGACGACAGCCATACATACTATATCTACACGAGAATCTACCCTGTAATAGAGTCAACTTCAGGGAAACAAATTATATGTTACAAATACAAATTATAACAGCTTTGCCAAGAAGTAAGTATCCGAAAACAAGCTTGGAAAATTTTCAGGCTGAATCTGACATCTTATGGTATAGTAAAAATCTTGAATACTCTCGCAAGATGGGAGCAAAGTCACGTGACACTCTGTCAATTTTGGTCTATTAAATTTTTATAAGTTGGCATGAATTACAAGAACGGACTTAAAAATTATACATGTGATACCTTCTACAACAATTTATGCAATAGCCTCATCGGTTCTACCGCTTTAATATTGCCAAATAATAAGTAATAGGTATCTAATAATTTCTTTTGAAAGTTTTGTTTTATAAATATTATAATTTAAGGTAGGTAATAATAAGCATGAATTTCTATATGGTTTAAAGATAAAGTGTCAAAATAGATTTAAAAAGTTTATAATATTATAAATATCCAAACCTTAAAAATACTAAACTAACTGAAACACAACATAAAATAGGATTCTGTCACTCATATTTAGAACAGATTTTTTTTTCGTTTTATTTATTCAGATTATACATATAGGTAAAATACCTACAGTTCAACATAAACTAATTGAATTCAAGTTATTACATTCACTGTCAAGAAAATCCCCATATATGACTTACGTAAGGTACGTAGACCCAAATATGGTTTTTATAGAATTTGTTGGCTATGGTACGGTTACATTTCTAAACTTGTATGTGGGCTAACATAAAGTTAAAGGTTTCAATATAGCCAGGGATTTAATTTTTCTGGTGGAAACCTTACTTGAGTTTTTGACTTACATAAGGTACGTAGACCCAAAAGTGGTTTTTATGGAATTTGTTGGTTATGATACAATTACATTATTTCTAAACTTGTATGTGGGCTAACATAAAGTTAAAAGCTTCAATATAGCTAGGGATTTAATTTTTCTGTCAATGGAAACCCTAATTTAACAGTTTTTGACTTACGTAAGGTACGAAGACCCAAATACAGTTTTTATAGAATTTGTTGGTTATGATACAGTTACATTCCTAAACTTGTATGTAGGCTAACATAAAGTTAAAAGCTTTAGTTTACCCAGGGATTAAATTTTTCTGTCAGTGGAAACTCTACTTTAACAGTTTTTGACTTACGTAAGGTACGTAGACCCAAAAGTGGTTTTTATGGAATTTGTTTGTTAAAATGCAATTTATTGATACAGTTACATTTCTAAACTTGTATGTAGGCTAACTTTATGTTAAAAACTTTATTTTATTGTCATACAAACAATAATAATAGTAATATTAAATAATAATTTCACTTATGTAAGGTACGTAGACACAGAAAATAGAATTATGTATTTGTTCGCTATCCTATTACATACTAATATGGTTAGCCATTTTAACTATTATAGTAACATAATTTTACTTACTATTACCTTACTATTGCCAAACAATAATAATATTTACTAATAACAGTAATAAAAATAATTCCTTCAAAATCAAATAGCTGCTTTTTAAAGGTTAATAATATGGAAAGCTGTTTTGGCATTTGGTAGAACTAGGCGATACACGGTTTTGTCCAACTCTCCCCTACCTACCTAAGTCAGGGAAATATTTAATTTCTACTTATATTTCTTGAAACAGAAAAGGATATCTAGATAATGTAAAATGCACAAATTATACATTAGAAACCTAACCTTAACGAACAAACATTTTAAGAACAAAAATTTTACAAAGTAACTTTTCGACAAAAACGGCGTTCAGATGAAATAAAACTTATTACTTATCGATGAAATCAACTAACGAGCAAGGCACACATTAATAATTATGATCCCTAATGAAAAAGAATTAAAAAATTTTAACCTGTATCTAAATTTTTGGTCAAATGAATAATAATTGTAGGTACTTACAATTAAATGTAACAAAAAGGCAATTTATAACTCGGTGTTTGGGCTCATTACGGTCCGCTACAAATCTAGGGATATTATTATGTCCCAATATCAGCTGATCGATGACAAATAACCGCTGTCATCTGTTTTAAAACGAGACTATTCGTGATATTTAGTATATTACCTACGAGTAAACTTTTTGAGACCATGTCCAGTTGACTATGACCACACTAAGGAAATGATCTAATACAACAGGTTTGCTGAGACATAGTTTGTAGTGATAGCCTATTATTTATTAACCCATATTAAATAAATTGCTAGTGTATCAAACCCGCTTTAGTGTTATTTCAATTCCAGATTTGCTAGAACAGTGTTTTTATTGGTAGTAATCAGTTCCATTAGCGGCACATTCTTGTTGAATAATGAACCACTTTTAATACAGCAATTTTGTTGAGAAATAAATTATATCTTCTCAGTGCGACGCATTTTGTTCCCAGTAAAGCTCTTTCTCTACAATTAAGAAAGCAGAACAGCGTCCCCAAAAACGAATTGTATCCGTTAAAACCTAAAATGTATAAGACGTTGGTGGGGGTTCGTAACGATCGGCAATCGCCGCGCACCGTATTCGTATTATTAGTTTTAACGCAAGGGCGTCCGAAGGAACTTTTCCAAGGGGGGGGGGGGGGGGGGCAAATCATAATTGGAATTATTTTTGTTTCTAGCACTTCAACAAACCTTCAATAAAAGAATAGAACAAAACACCTAATACTTATATTAAATAACAAAAAATAGCTAAACAAAATATTTAAAAATGTTCAAATATAACAAAAAACTTATAAGTTATTCTGATTTATTGGAGAAAAGAAATGTTAATTTTTTTGAATCTTTTGCAAATTCATCAATAATTTTTTCAATTAAATGTATTTTTTTTCCTTTTACAAATTTGCGATGAACACTCATCATTATCATACATAAACCGTCCAATCGGTGCTCAGTCATAGTCGAGCGAATCCAGGTTTTTACTCTTCTAAAAGTACTGAATGATCTTTCGACTGTACATGTAGTTGGAGGTAAACAAATTGCTATCGCAATTGCCTGACCAATAGTATATCTATTTGTATATTACTATTATGACTAGCTGTGTAAATTAAAATAAAGCTTTATTTATTCTATTCTAATATTTTTCCTTCGCTACCGTAAAATGGGGTGAATAGGATCAATTTTCCACTTTGAAAGCTTTTAACTTGAAAACTATCTGCCTGAATAAATTTCTCAATAGCTTAAAACATGATTTAAGGTTGGTACTTTTAAATGGTGGTATAAGTTTTTATACCGGGTGTACCCTCTTGTATATATATATTTTTTTATGCACAAATTCTATTCACCCCGCAGGCGGTGTCAATACGATCATTGATTGATTTATTGACTGTATCGCATTTAAACAACCGCGGGGTGTATAGAATTTTGCACACAAATTTATCTTAAGTAATATAAAAAAGTACTAAAAATAATATTACCTAAATTTTATAAGTGCTGCAGAGTTGTACAGATATGAAATTTGTAAGACAAAAGCAAAGATAATATGACAACAGTTTAACCGCTAAATTTGACGTTTTAGGTTATGGTATTCAGCCTGCGATGTGACCAAGTTATTTTAAGTTTAATGTCATAAAAATTACCTTTAACAATCGTTACTTAAAATCTGTACATTGAAATGACCTACACTTTAAAATTACAAGTATTACAGATTTTTGAAATTTGAAGGTAAGTTTCAATCCTATTTACCCCGCTGATCCTATTCACCCCATTTTACGGTATTTCGTGAAGATTTTTGAATTCCACATTTCATTTTATGCAACAAGAGTTCGTTTTACCAATTTTGTCAATTGAATTGTATCTCAATAAATATGTATATCCCAGTTAAATAAAATATCTCAAATCTACTTGGGCCAGGCGGGGGGGGGGGGGGGGGCAAGCGCACCCCCTTGCCCCCCCCTTCGGGGCCGCCCTTGTTTTAACGTGTTTGTTGCGCAGGTCACATCGTTGTTCGGAGTCTTCTAGCTATCCTGTCTGAATTTGAATTTTATTGATGTACCCAATACCTGTTTCAATTAATTTATTTTTATTTTTAATTTAAGTTCTTTAAGCTTTGCATGTCAGATAAAGCAATAGAAGATTCTTATTTGGCACAACCATCATTAGTATTGGATTTTATACTCTATGGACGAATTTAACCATGTCAGTAAACCATGTTGCATAATAGATAATAAATAATATGCAATGTTAAACGATAATAACAATATCACACTAGAAGCTATTTAAATTTTTAAGAACTACACTACTGACACAGACTTTAGTGGTAAATATATGTTTAATATTTGCTTAATGTCAAGTTTCATTACAACTGCCAGTCGGAACTAATACAGTATTTAAAACCAGATTACACCCCCCATAGAACTTAAAAATTACTGTGAGTATTCAGAGCAATAATGGCTATAAACCATTCTATGGTAGCAATAACTCCTATTTCCTATTGGCTAAATTACCGTAAAAGTATCACTTATAATCTCCCTAGCAGCAGAATTATTACCGATAGTGTTTTTCAAGGTCACGAATGGTTTTGTTGATAGAAAATTTTCTATCAACAAAAACATGAGTGAAACCGAGAAAAAAATTATGGGAAATTAATTCTGCTGCGTCGGAGATTCGGTAAGAAAATTTCATAAATTGGAGTTTCTTTTAATATGATGAGATGATGAGACCTACGACCTATTCTCAATAAAAATTATAGGTTAGCAAGAAAATGTATTTTGATTTTATTCCGAGTGACGTTTGCCATAAAAAATAAAGCACTTCATTTTTGACAGAAAAATTATCACTTATTAATTTTATTAGGTTAATAGACCATCGCGATAGTCTCCCGTCGTTATAAGCAACGCAAACAAAAAGGAGCCTTCTAATTGGTTGAAAATAAATTTATGAAATTTTCACTACACAACGGTCTAGCAATTTTCGTTGTCTTACAGTAGGAAAGCGCGTTGCTGTCATATACAGTATTCAACAGTTGTATAAAGAGTCTGTGAAGTCTTATACGGAATAGAAGGTTTTTTTTTCTCAGTGCAATTGACCATCCATACATGCCACGAATGACAAGGCGTTGTAGTAATAAAATATTGATTTTTTAATTTCTTTGGAAGATGTATACAATATTTACCAAATAGTTAATTAGGAGATAATTGATTTGCTTGATTGATTTAATGTCTACCTGATAATTTCACAATAATTTTAATTATGTGGTCACGCAATATCGTCGGCACTAAATTTTCGATGATGAATCGATTAAATGTGGTAAACGTTGTCGAGCCTTTTCCCTAGGCTCGATACAATTTTATTAATGGGTCTGTAAAAAGGTATTGGAGAACCAAAAGGTGTATTATTAATATAACATAGGATAAGTGGCCTATTAGACGCTTCCCCAAAACTGCGTGACTTATTTATAATGACAAGATGATATAATGTTTCTGTCACTTCCAGTTTTATTGGATGTTATAATCAAGTTTTATTTATTTCTTTAATAGAATAAACGCAACACTTACTTGGCCTAGCAACAGTTTTTATTCAAATTACCTTTGAAGAAATCATCCATTTTTCTCAAAGAGACCTGATTTTGAATGTAAATTAAATTGTAAAAAGACGCAAAGTCACGGTTTCACGTAAACCTTTATTCAAGTACCCAGTTAGGTTAAGATGACATGTTTCGCCTTATCGTCATCATCAGACCTAAATAACAGAAGTACACAATTACAATAAGCAGAAAAATATAGAAAACAAGATTAGTTATGAACAATTAAAATAGTATATTAAAGTACACGTTTCATAAGAAGCGGTTTTAGCGCACGCGTCTATTTTTTTATTGACATGTGCGCTAAAACGCCTTATGAAACATGTGCTTTATACATTTTTTTCTATTTCACCTTTTATAATCACGAAAAATACATTTTAAAAAGAAAATAAATCCTTCAAATTTTGTAAATTTTTATGTCTAAATTTTATGTTGGTAATACTATTTTTTATCATAGTAACCTCTGGACAACAAAAATTATTTTGCAAACTGTCATTTTTTGATTTATTGACCCATTTTCACCACGAGATTTTAAAGTTATTTTAGCGATATGAGATTTGAAATTGGACGGAATATGTTGTGTGATCCTTGTACATTCGGTACATATACAGAGCGTTCGGAAATTCGGGAGATTTTGTTATTTTTTTTCGAATTTCAAAAGACGTGATTTTACGTCACGGCATTGCAATTTAGTATAGGGAAGATGGAAAATTCAAATAAAGTTGAAGTTAAAATCGACATTAGAAGGTTAGTAGATTGAATTTTTGATAGGATTTGGCAGAAAATAATAGCTTGAAGCATCTACAAAAGATTGATTTATAGATTTATGCAACCAACATACATGACTGTTATCCACATAGAATAAAAAGTAAGTTATCAAGCTAGTTTTCCTCCGCGAAAAATGGGTTTTCTCGTAAATCACAAAGGCCGCGCAAGTCAATGAAATAAAACATTTAAATGTTACCAACATCAAATAAAGAAAAAACGCGTATCGAAATAGCTTCATTACGATCCGCAAATGAGGGTCGTACTGAACTCATTATGAACGTGAAATAGAAAAAGGGAATATACAGTGACATAGGTTAAAAATTCAATCTTGTTATCTTCATTAAAAAATTCGCTTTCTTTTATTGTTTTATCTCGAGTAATATGATGCACGTTTGAAGAAAAAATAGTATGATATTCGGAGAATAAGATACTTTATGTGCTTCGCATGGAATGTGCTGAGCGTGGAAACTTTCTACGCTCAGCACATAAAGTATCTCTTATTCTCTTAATATCATAATGTACTATTTGTTAAGTAGAGTATACATTATAATACATGTTTTGTACAATCAAATAGAATTAATTTTAAGATAAATGTCTTACCCAAAGATTTTTCTAAAAAGTTTTTTTCTTTGTAACTTTAAACCGAAAGAAGGATCAAAAAAGATAAAAAATCGCAGGGATATCAAAATAATTGTATTATTTTCCGGCTTGGTTTTCAATCGGCCGAAAAAACTTTTCTCGAGCCCAATCGGAATAAAATCTTTTTGTAGTAAATCCTTTTTCCTTTATCCTGGGCGCGAAAAGAGATTGGTCTAAGTAGTTTAAAATTGAATAAATATCAAGAGCGATAAATTCTCGCCCTTTGACGACTTTGAATTTATATGCAAGTTTATGCGAAAGATTTATAAGTTTTTAGTTTTAAGGTAGTTACAGTCTTTTATGTCAGACAGCTGAAGATCTAGAAAAGTTCAGTAGCTGAGTTATAAACCTATTCGAGCAGATAAATAAGGTGACATCCAGAGAATTTATGACCTATGGCATTTACGAATTCTATAAGAAGAATAATTTTTACTGCTCGTTAAAGATAACTTTAGTCGCCAAAACAAAATATGATTTTTTTATATTTATTACGTACTGATACTATAATCTTGGAAGTAAAGGCTGGAAGATACGGTGCTATTTTTAACAAAGACTCTAAATGCTCTTTAAACAGACTCCAAAAATAGAGAAGTTTCACAAATGAATTACTTTAATGTTTGTTCGCGTACAACTTATTTCTTGTTAAAATTTGAAAATTCATCTTAAAGTAAGTTTTCCAAGTTAATCTATAATAAGGAATGTTGAAAATATTAAGTGGCGGTTCCTAATTTTTATTTGGGCGTAGAGGCATAAATGCCAATCAAGAAAAAATATATACCTATCTACTATCTACCTTAAAATTAGAAGTTGTCCTTTTTTATTTATACCGTGCGAGCAAAAATTATTTGCATCAAAGAGGGCTTGGATTAAAAAACGTAGGGCTTGGTTTAGATCACAATGATATAGGGACGATATATCTAACCAAATCTAGGTTAAAATTTTGTCAAATTCATATTATGACATGATATGCCAAACTAATGGGTAATAAAATAGGTAGACAAAATACAAATTTATTTTTGTTGTTTACAAAATTAACAAAGTAAGAATATACAGAAAGAAAAAGAAAAATAATTACATAAATTGCTGAAATTGGTCACCGCCATGCTCCAAGCATAAATTCACACGTCTTTTCATATTTTCGAAAGTGTTGACCAGCATCTCTGGAGAAATGTTACCACATTCTTGGATAATCCTTTCTTGTAATTGTTCTAAATTTGCAACTGGTGTTTTAGAAATAGTGTTCTTTAAATGAGGAAAAACGAAGTAATCCATAACCGTTAAACAAGGTGATCTAGGTAATTCAATGTCTGATCGAAAACTGATCAATCTGTCGTCGAAAAAATTGCGTAAGTAACTAATAGTTTCGACGGCTGATGGTTGGTTGCACCGTCCTGTTAAAAATATCCAAAACGTAGTTCGTCAAGTAATTGCTCCACAAATGGATTCAAAATAATGTCTCTATACCGCTGTGCTGTAACTGTGTCATGGAAAAAAATAGGAACAACAATTCTTTTTCGGGAAACAGCTAACCAGACACCAATTTTTGAGGGTGCAATGTGGACTCTACAAAAAAAGGGGGATTTTCACTACTTGACATGCGTGTATTCTGAGAATTCACATAACCGGAGAGGTGGAACCAGGCTTCATCCGAAAAAAGTGTCATGTCTAATAAATTATTTCTTTCCAATAAATTTTGGGTAAATCATTGAGAGTAATTCCTGCGTCTTTCAAAATCTGCGGCTTGTATTTCTTGGAATACTTGCACTTTATAAAAAAATAAATTTAGCTGCTTCTTAAGAATAGTCCTGCATGTTCCATAAGATCTTCCCACTTCTTGGGACAGGCGTCTTATACAATTTGTTGACGTATTTTGCATTATTTCACGAACGTTTGCAACACAGCCACGGTTCTTTTCAGGCAATGATAAAAATCCACAGCAATAAAAGCAACGTTAGGAAAATGTTCGTGAAAATCGTCCATGCACAAACCCGGATTGTATTGCCA
Source organism: Polydrusus pterygomalis (assembly GCA_963969555.1). Lineage (NCBI taxonomy): Eukaryota > Metazoa > Arthropoda > Insecta > Coleoptera > Curculionidae > Polydrusus > Polydrusus pterygomalis. The sequence goes on from OZ018375.1 coordinate 145,422,141, forward strand.
CTCACCATTTACTCTAACCCCGTTTCGAAAATACGCTTCAACCATGAATGTTTTGTGCTGTTCCGTAAAGCTCATTGTGTGAATTGTTCAAGAAATTGGAAAAATTAGCGATGAATCAAATTACTTGTAACGACTGTCAAAGATAACGGAATAACTGATTGATTGTTAATTCAGGCAGTTACTGACACCCAACAGGTATTAAGCTCTACGGCTAAGCATTACGTCCTAAGATGCAAGGCCCTCTTTGATGCAAATAATTTTTGCTCGCACGGTATTAGTCTGATGTGGTAAGGCACGTAAACGTGGACTGTAAATTAGAAAATTTTGATTTAAAAAGGTATAAAAGAAAGAAAACGAAAAACGCACAAAATAAACGAATTCGGACTCTTACCTAGGCTGATAAGCTGTGGCGGCAAAAAGGGTCCTCTTTCTTCCCTTGTGGTTCTATCGAATACACTATCTAAAAATCCACAAACTAAAAGAAAATTGTAAAATTCGAGATCTAGATATTCTAATAGGCCGCTCAAAGTAAATCATCCTGTATAGTATAGATATTAAATAGTTTTTTCTGTCTCTGATCTTCATTTTTTTTTAAATACTTACCTATGATAAATAAGAAAAAAATAAATTCCCACGTCCAATATCTTTTCACTTGGGTATATAAAATTTTCTTTATCCCTGTCTTTTAACCATTCTATCGCCCTAAAAATATTTCCCGAATCGTTAAGAGGATTTAAAGCGAAAAGGCAATGGAGTCACAAAATACATTTCCAGTGTTGAACAACTTATGAATTGTATAAAGCTGCTTTGTGGTGTCTTAAAATTCTAAAGTCTAAATTATTTGCCTTTTGTTATGCAAAATAATTTAGCTGTGGCTTAGACATATTTTTAACGAAATTCAAATATCCAGATCCTTGGACATTTTGTAAGTATATAATAATATAATGAGACAGGCATATTATTTTTTTTGGTTTTTCTATTTGTGTGTAGCAATTTAGCGTAACAAGTGGAGGGTGTTCTAATTCGATCACTGGTTGGCTTGACGGACTATTTAGTTTACTTGGCCAGGCTACCATACTAAGTAGTGTTGCGTATGTAAAACACAAAGGGCGATGACACACAGCGTTGTGCTTACTCGGCAGCCGTTAAATAATTTTGTCAACTTTTACTGATAAAATTTGCTGGCCTTAAAAACCAGAATAATTTTTTTTACCAGAGGTAGGTTAGGTTAAAAGTGAGTGGGTTACAGCTAACCCTCCACTGCGGCCATGCGATCTATTGTGGCTCACACCTTATTTATATTTCCCCCAATAGGCCTAACTTTTTGATGAAGTTAATGATGGTATTGGGAGAGACATTTTTCATGTCGTCCGGCAGCAGAGTCGTTTTGCCGAATAGAGCGAATCTGATTCTTCCTGCTGCGGGGCAGGCGCACAATACGTGTTCTGCTGTTTCTGCATCTTCCATGCAGAGCCGGCATTCATCAGTTGGGGCTAATCCAATTTTATACATATGGTGTCGCAACCTGCAGTGGCCGGTGTACAATCCTACTAGTGCTTTAAGGCATGATCTGTTAAGCACAAGTAGTTTGTCAGTTAGTTGTTGATTTATATGGCTGTATATAAATGCTTTAGAGTGTGTTAGACCTGGTAGATTTAACCAGTGTCTTTCCCATTTGCTTTTTGCTTCGGCTATTATTGTTTTCCTGGCCGTAGCATGAGATATACCCATTACCGGCTCGGGTCCTGTGAATTTCTGTGCTGCCCCTCTCTTAGCGAACTTGTCGGCAGCCTCATTACCCTCCAGGCCCATGTGTCTCGGTATCCACACTAGGGTTATTCTGTTATTCAGACTTAGTTCGGATAGTGTTACGTGACAGCTCCACACTGTTTTTGAGGTACACCATCTCGATTCAAGAGCTTTTAATGCAGCTTGACTGTCGGAGAATATCTTGATTGATTTGTGTGCATACCGTCGGTCTATCAGCAGTCTTGCACACATTTCAATTGCATGGACCTCTGCTTAAAATATGGTTGTCATAGTTCCCAGGCTGACATTTATTTATATCTTTGGGTTTTTGCCATATATTCCGGCTCCAGTACGTTCTTTAGTTTTGGAGCCGTCTGTAAATATTCCAAATTCCGCCTTTAGCAAGTCAGCAGTGTTCTTGACCCATTCCTCCCTTCTTGGGTGGATGATTTTATAAGGCGGTTCGTTAATGGACTTTCTTGTCATTATGTCAGAGGGCATATTTAACATGCCACAGGCTAGCGTGCCTTCCAACATGCTAGTGCTCTCCACCAGAGGTAGCCGATACAACCTGAAAAACCTGTTAGCCAAGAATAACAAAATTATACTCCTAAAGGCCTGGCTGATGACCCGGTCACTCAGAGATAAAGGGCAATGAAAAAACAGATGAATTGGCGATAGCCGCATTTATTTTGTTCCGAGGCCCTTGGAATTTTAAAAGAACCAACTAAAACAGCATTAGACAGATGGACGCAAAAACAGGGCCTATCTCGATGGAACGGTACACCTGGTCAAAAACAGAATGGGCTACAATTGGAAAACTCTCGAAGAAACTATCAAATGAAATGCTACTTTTAACGGGTACTCAGATAAAACAAGTGACGAACAGTTACAAAGTAAGAAAAAACCTACAACTTTAATTATTGTGACTATTGTGAGTATATGTATTTTCTGTCATTGTCAGTAATGACACAATCAAAGCTATCTATAGTTAGTGGAGCGACATACTTAACTTCATAAAGAGGTCGGGACGCTTTGGCGGGGGCCAAGGCGGTTAGTGTGACTGGGGGAAGACTCTGGGGTAGGCAAACAGGATCATCGTTGGTCTACTTGCCAGGTTTCGGAATCTCCACTCAATTACTACTAGTACTACCGTGCGAGCAAAAATTATTTGCATCAAAGAGAGCTCGGATTAAAAAACGTAAGGCTTGGTTTAGATCACAATGATATGGGGACGATATATCTAACCAAATCTAGGTTAAAATTTTGTCAAATTCGTATTATGACATGATATGCCAAACTAATGAGTAATAATATAAGTAGACAAATACAAATTTATTTTTGTTGTTTACAAAATTATAATACTTGCACTTTATAAGGAAATAAATTTAACTGCTTCTTAAGAATAGTCCTGCATGTTCCATAAGATCGTCCCACCTCTTGGGACAGGCGTCTTATACAATAATTTGTTGGCGTATTTTGCATTATTTCACGAACGTTTGCAACAAGTTTTTCTATTCCTACAGATGGTCTTCCCGCTCCTTTTTTTGTGTTGTATAGAACCTGTTTCCCTAAACACAGCCACGGTTCTTTTATTTTGTGCTGTTCCGTAAAGACCATTGTGTGAATTGTTCAAGAAATTGGACAAATTAGCGATGAATGAAATTACTTGTAACGACTGTCAAAGATGACGAAATAACTGATTGATTGTTAATTCAGGTAATTACTGACACCCAACAGGTTTTAAGCTCTACGGCTAAGCATTGCATCCTTAGATGCAAGGCCCTCTTTGATGCAAATAATTTTTGATCACACAGTACTAGTGGGCGCGGGCTGAGAAAGATTTGAGGGCTTTCAAACCTTACAACATACAAGGTCTGGAAATCTTATTACTAGTACCCTTATTCCTGTTTACTACATTAATGTCAACAACATAATTATACTCTTAAATTTAGAAAAGTCCAAAACTAAAATGTTTAAAACACACACCATAGAAAAAATAGATACAAAATACTTAAAAAACACGAAAATCAGAAGACAATAATATGACCCAACTTGAAGCATGAGCTTGCCCACTACTAAGCTGGGAACTTTGGGAAAGAACCAGCAAAAGCAGTTAGTAGTTAATGGGACTGGTTTGAGTCTAATGATTATTAAGGTTTTGAAGTAGGCGTTGAAAAAGTTATAGATGTAAAGCAAATTTACCATTCTGCTTCGACCATAGACAATTTACCTTTAGATACGTACAGCTTATCTCCGGCGCCAACAAAAGTTACGTTTTATGGGTGAAAAAATACGTCCGAGCGCATGACTCGCCGGTCAGCTGCCTTCCCTCTGGGCACCTTCGGGCATGCGCACAAACCTCGTATTATCGGCCTGTCCTACTTTATCGACATGCTAAAAATACACTCCAGAACCGGCTTAGCCGCCATTTTTGTTGTTGTGTTTTAAGGTTTCTCTGTGGATTCCTTGTAGTTTTCTTAGCTATTGCGGATTGTGGGTGTTTAATATTTACAGATTTATAGTTTTTGTGTAGTTTAGTGAATTGTGTCTGATTGTGAGAAAATTAATTATGTCAAAGTTGCTGGTTGGTTAATTTTTTGGTTAAAATCTGTACACCCCGACATTAAGCTTTTAATAAAGCCAGTATTCCACGGGTCAAGTTCTCGGGCAAATACTTTTCAAATTCATGAACAAGAAATTTTGCTTGAAAATGTTTTACACGTATACCCAAGTTTTTGCCAAATTATAAAAATCAATACAAGATATATACCAACTGATATTTGACTTGAGGTTAAGCACGCGATAACACCGTAGATTGGTTATTTTGCTGGTTGTTTTAATATTCGATTTTATAAGACTAGTTTAACTCACTTGTTCTTGTTCTCTTCCTTTTCGAACTAAAAACACGACGACGGATCATTTTTAAACAAATTTTAAAAACAAAACCTTAAAAACAATTTTCTATCCTTAAAATCTAATAGGTTTTCTACTACTAAAAATGCCAGAAATCACTACCTTTGTTTCCAACTTGATCAAAAATTGAGAAGAAGTCCAATTTTTTGGCAAGAATTTAAATTTTAAAGCCCGGACCTGTCTATTTTCCCATTCGTCAAACGTGCAGTGCGCATGTCTAATAGTGTCTAGCCTTGTTTCCATGCGCGAGGTCATAAATCTGCCACTTTCGTGATTATTGTTTGCTTATCTAAAGGTAAATTGTCTATGGTTTCGACAAGTTTAGTTCGTATTTATCCATTATCTTTGATGCGCCACTGAACTACTCTGTATTCCCATCACATTTTTATTATTTAACACAATATAGAATTAGCTTAGTTTCTCCATTTTCTCTAAAACAACCGGCTGTTGTTAAACTTTAAATTCAAAGTTTCGAAATTCAACACGTGTCTCATACTCAGCAGGTCCCATGAAGTGGCCCGAGCAAAAGCGACGTTAGATTTTTAAACAAAACGAGCCCTTTGACATAGTGAGCTTCAATTTATTGCTAATTTTCATGGGACTTATTAAATACTTAAAACAATAGTGCGGGCATTCCAAAAATCAAATCAATGTTTGTTTCATTGATTCTTATATGTGAAGTAAGAGACTGGAGGTAAGGAAGGGTGATTGGGGTCCTTTCAATTATAAATTATTTGGTGTAATAATCTTTTTTACGCCCCGTGGTTCAGAAAAGTTGCTTAACATCAATTTGTTATTTTCATTTATATGTTTATAAGTTTTAAAAGTGGAAAACGACGGATCTAGAAATTCGTGAGTTTTTCTTTGGAATTTTCATTAACCATCAATATTTTAACAATAATATACTAGTATTTTCTTATTTTTTGCCGTAGTTAGATATATTGCTCTAAAATTGTTCCGAATATTTCCTTCAGGTACCATTGGGATAAAAAAAAAGTAGTACAAGAATTAGTAGTCCCAGATAGAACTTTTGCGAGAAGTGGATATCGTCGTCACTATGAAAACAATATAATTATGCCACCTAACTTTTTAGGCGTTACCATGAATTTGGTAATCTACTATATACGTGGCGAAATAAAAGTATTGTAATAAAGGTGCTTTAAAAAATTTACCTCCCTTTTAAAAATGGGCAATATTTCAAGTTTTTAAATAAAATAATATAGTATGTATAACAACTATCAATTTATATATTAAATATAAAAAAATCCAAAAACAACAAAAGCCAAAAGTGGAAAAATAGTAAAAATACAAAATTTTAACCAAAAATAAACATTTCTAAATGCAACATCCTAAAATAATATATACTTAAAAGCAGCTGTTTAATATTTAGTCATTGCGCCCGTTGTTTTCAATTACTTTTTGTAACCGACGCGGCATACTTAAGAATAAGCTTCTTGTATACTCTTGGGTTATATTATCCCATGCTGCGTTTATCCCCTGGCGCAGTTCTTCTTCATTTCTTGGATGAAAGTCATGTTTATACATGAACTTGGTCATTTCTCCCCAGACATTTTCTAGGGGATTGAGGTCGGGGCTATTTGAAGGCCATGGTTAAACTTGGATGTTATTTTGTCGAAAGTAATCTTTTACTATGCGGGCAGTATAAATGGGAGCATTATCTTGTTGGAAAATATAATGTTGATCACCGAATATGGCTTCAACCGATGGCACCATAACATTATTTAATATGTTGCAATATGTTCCTGCAGTTAGCCGCCCTTGCGCAAATTTACAAACTCCTGGGCCTCTAGCACTAATCCAACCCTACACATTTACGGAAAAACGTCCACTTTGATTTGTCTTGTGCGTATATCTTTCATCATACCTTGTGTTTATGGGTCTATATACTCGGACTTTTCCATTGTTACAGGACTGGAACGTTTTCTCATCTGAAAAAACTACAGACTCCCACAGTTGGTTTTGGTATTCGTCAGCAAATTGTACTCGTCTTTGCTTATTTAGTTCTGTTAAATATATTTTGTTTGCAGAACAACTCTTTTTGAGTTTAAACCCCCGGATTATTCTTCGAGCTGTAATTGAAGATCCAGAAAAATGGGTTTCTTCTTTAGCCTTAATAGCGGTCCCGAATGGGTTGTCCCTTAAATAATTAATTAAAGTCGTATCTTCGTGATCGGTGGAAACTTTTGGACGACCAGAACCTGGGTTTCTCACAATACTTCCATGTTCTTGAATTTTGGATTTAGCCAACAACACTGTTTTTTTTGTTTATCCCTAATGCGCCTGCAATGTCCCTTATGGGAACCCCATCGCGTAAATATGATCGATTTTTACTATGAAGTTAAAGGCGTTTTTTAAAAATTACATTACACTGACACAAGAATTCTGGTGACACTGATTTATCAGTTTGAAAGAAAATATTTTATAATAGACCAGCAGATTAAATTATATTTTGTTGTACTACTTTTTTTTATCGCAATGGTACCTATTTAAAATCTCATTACAATGAATATTTCCCTCATATGTTAAAGTTCCCATAAGAGAAATGCAATTTTCGTAAAATTACAGCGAATATTTCCCTCATATGTTAAAGTTCCCATAAGAGAAATGCAATTTTCGCAAAATTACAGCGAAAACAGCACTGCCAGAAATCGAAAATTGCATCGCAAGTTTATATTGTTGACGAAACGTCAAAGCGGGATTTTATTGTTAACAAACGTCAAAAAATGTAATATTCTGACAATTAACGTCATCTTATTTATTATTATACGAGCAACCGCCGTATCAAAACTTGCCAAAAAAGGTGTTGGAGAACAACAGTTAATTAAACTAAGTGGACACTCAAATACCAAGTCACTGACGCCTTACATTCAGATGGATGAGAACCACCATATGCTTTTGATTGAAAAAATGCGGGACAATGACCAACCATCAAGCTCAAGAGAGTCCCCCGCCGAAATAAGCTCTCGCTCGTTGACTGCATCAACCACCATGTCTACGAATTTAAAGCAAAATATTGTTAATTACAATAATTGTACTTTTCATTGCAATTCTTGTAATTTTTAAGCATTTTAATTTTATTGTTAGTATTTTCTGTTAAATAAAATATTTAAATTTACTTGATTCGAGTTCCTAATTAATTTGGGAGATACAAAAAACCAGATAATTTTTTTATTCAATGTGTTTCTTTTACAAATTGCAATCGTTTGTTTTCATATTTTACGAAAATGCCCTCCTCCTGCGGAGTCGGGCTTTTTCGCGAAAATATGAAAACAAACTCTTGCAATTATAAAAAAACAAATTTCATTCGAAAATTATCGGTAATTTTGATGCACTTGTGCACTTACCCCCGAAAATTTTATACCTGTCAATTTTAGCCAATCAAACCTATGCATTTTGACATGTTGCTATGACAACAACCTAATTTTTTCGGAAATAATCCTAGCTGTAAGATTAATAAGTCTTAGTGGAAATCACCTGACAGCTGTAATAACAACAGTGGCGATTGTGTTATAGAAGGCGTAAACTTATCATTTATTTTGTATGTGTTAGTATTTAATTCTATTAATACTTTTCCCTTTTTTTTAGTAGTATAAGATTATGTAACGTATAAAGAATAATATTTATTTTAGATTGTTATTTAAATCTTATTTTATTACAGCACAGGGAGAATAAAAATAAAGCTATTTAAACGGCTTATGATTTACCTAAATATAGTCCACCATGGCTTCCTCAGAGTAGATAGAGACGACATTCCTAGCCACCCCATTTTGGTACTTTGACAGATCCAGGTGGGGGGAGGGGCGTCACCGAGGGGTCAACCCGGTCAAGTGGTGCCTTGATAATTTGATGTTAGTTTTGTTGGTCAATTCAGGACAAGAGTGACACATCGTTGACGTCGGTATGTTTATTATTACATTTATTAAAATAATTCTCTAATAACAGACTTTCTTTAAAAAATTAAGTCGTCTCGATGCCATCGTATTTATCCTGAAAAAACTAGTGACTTTGATTTTATCGAAAACTCTGTAAAACGCACGGACAATGTAATGACAAAAATAATAACATAATGTTACCCAATATTATCGTTTATTTTAACTTTTAACTCTACCCACCCTTGTACTTTAAAATGGAAAGCGATTAAAATATTTGTTTACCAAAAGAAAGGATTCTTGAAGAAATTTGTATTGCATGCTACTACTAAAATACTGTCGAAACATGGTAGTGAGATTTCAGTGCTTTTATATTTTAATATTATTTAGATAATCCAAGAGCTGTCAGGATTTACTTTACAGTATTAAACTGTGGCCCAAGACCCAACATAAGTAGTACAATAAAATGGTTATCGTGCCCTCTAAACTATGTGAGACATATAATACCGAAGTCAAAAGAAGAGCCCTCCTCCTTCAGAGTCGTTCTTTTAAATTTAAAGAAACAAAGAAAACAAATTCATGCAGTTTTCACTCATTTCGTGAAAACTGCAAGCCACCTACAAATAACAAATTCCTAGTATTTCGATCAATCATCATTCCTATGCTTACTATGGCGGTTTCAGTTGCTACCTAAGAATGGCCGACACTTGAGACACGAAAGCCGGTATGGTTCTAGATCCATTCCTAGACCATGGAACTAAAAAAGTACATATGAAAAATACGAAGACCTGTTACTAAATACAACATATTTATTTTATTTACCAAAAAACAAAAACTTGTTCTACCTATTGACCATAAAGAATCCTATACTATTGGTTTGGTGGCTTATTTGCAATTATACTACTTGTAAAACATGTAGTTTATTAATTTTAAGAATCTAATAATGTGACTTAACAGTAAGTTTGGCAACAGCTATGTTTTTATGTATGTGTTAAGTATAGTGGACGGTGAAAACTAATAAGAGATCTTTGGATATCACCGTTTTATAACAAATAAATACCAATAGAGACCATTCAATTTGGGACACTGCGTACCTAAGTAGTGTAATTGTAAGTGAATGAACTAGTGTAAGTAATTTTTAACTGTTCGCTGTGGTTAAATTAACTTTTTAATTATATTTTTGTTAAATATAAAAGACGACAAGCACAATCAATACTTAAATAATAAAAAGGGTTAGGCTACGGCGGGGTGTAATTAAACACGAATTTTAAAACCCGACACCTGTCTCGCAGAAACATCCATTAAATAAAAGAAAGGACACATTTTCCGTCCCTTTTTCTGGATAACGAGTCCTTTGACTAGGTGTAACGGGGGGATGACAAAGCGCTCCGTTTGTTATTTATTGTAACAAAATTAATTAAATTTTCAAGGTGACTGTGCATTAAGGGTTCCTTAGGTTAAATTATGGTTCTTGAAAGTTAAAATTCCATTTAATCTTCCTTTTCTTTTACAGAGATAAGCAAGTAGACTGGTGTGGCCCATAGATAATTTACCTTTAGATACGTACAGCTTATCTCCTGCGCAAACAAAAGTTACGTTTTATGGGTGAAAAAATACGTCCGAGCGCATGACTCGCCGGTCAGCTGTCTTCCTTCTGGACACCTTCGTATGCGCACAAACCTCGTGTTATCGGCCTCTCCTACTTTATCGACAATAATCGACATGCTCAAGATACTCTGCAGAACCGGCTCGGCCTCCATTTTTGTTGGTGTGTCTTAAGGTTTATCTGTGGATTTCTTGTAGTTTTCTTAGCTATCGTGGATTGTATGGGTGTTTAATATTTACGGATTTCTAGTTTTTGTGTAGTTTAGTGAATTGTGTCTGAATTGTGAGAAAATTAATTCTATCAAAGTTGCTGGTTGGTTATTTTTTTGGTTAAAATATGTACATCCCGACATTAAGCTTTAAATAAAGCCAAAACGGGTCAAGTTCTCGGGCAAAAACTTTTCAAATTCTTGAATACGAAATTTTGCTTGAAAATGTTTTACACGTTTTTGCCAAATTATAAAAATCAATTCAAGTTATATACCAACTAATTGAATTGAGGTTAGGTACTCGATAACACCGTAGATTGGTTATTTTGCTGGTTTTGTTTGTTTTTGCTCTATTCCTTTTCGAACTAAAAACACGACGACGAATCATTTTTAAACAAATTTTAGAAACAAACCCTTAAAAACAATTTTCTATCCTCAAAATCTGATGAGGTTTGCAACTACTAAAAATGTCAGAAATCACTACCTTTTTTCCCAAACTTGATCAAAAATAGAGAAGAAATTTCAATTTTTTGGCAAGAATTTAAATTTTAAAGACCGGACCTGCCTATTTTCCCACTCGTCAAACGATAATGTTGCAGTGCGCATGTCTAATAGTGTCTAGCTTTGTTTACATGCGCGATACCACAAATCTGCCACTTTCGTGATTATTGTTTGCTTATCTAAAGGTAAATTGTCTATGCGGTGGCCCTTTATTTCCAGACCTCATTTTTACGTCGGTCAGGCATACAAGACCTACAATTTTACGTGGGCTCCGAAACAAAATTGTTTCCAGCAATGAAAGGTCGGTGGTGTCGCTGTACCAAAGCGTCAGAAAGTTGTCATCAGAACTCTGTTGTTTGACAATGAATTGGACTTGACTATTTTTAATCTGCTTAAATTCACAGAGCGAAGCTTGAGCGTAAAGGAAGGAGGTAGTCTAAATTTGGTAGTGTTTAAAGAGGTTGACAGTGGAGAAGTAATAATATAGATTTAAAATCTTCGCAAAGTAGTGGTAGTATAGTTGAGGGGAGGCTTAGCGTCAAGCAAGTAGGCCAGGCAGTAGGCATTTTTGCCAACATCATTTTACGTCTGGGTAATAGCAGTCAGACGGGATCTACAGTTTCACGTGAATTCCGAACCACAATTTACCGGCAAAGATGATTCTCGGCACATGTTTACGATTTTCTTATAATACCTCTTGTCCACCACATACCTCGACGGGGACAACTTATTAGGTACATCTTCGTGGTGCAACTTGAAAGACGTTGCCGCATAGCCCCCAATTCATCGGGATCAGTACCAGAAGTTTCACTCCAGGGGGCACCGTCCCCGTATATCATCTGATTCAGGGCGCCCACGAAACCATCCGGACCGGTATCAGACATAAGTTCCTTTCGTGAGGCACCGTTCACACTGAATCCTTCATTGGGTTCAAGTGTAGCTTATTTCTCGGTAACATGCCGAAGTAACACCAGGATACCACAGGAACTCTAGGACCCCACAGCCGTGTCGTATCGAGGCCACTTTTTAACTGCACTGTTTTGCCATTGAGGATGCCAGTGTGTATTGCATATGCAATACCAAGTGGTACGGAGACCTGGCCAAGTAAACGAAGTAAGTCCACCCCAACCTGTCCGGAATTGAACCAGATATATTTTGCTTGCCATGCGTGCACGCTACCGCTGTAAAAGTACATTTTTTCTCCAATGATCTGGTACCTATAGATAAAGGAATAACAAATAAACCTTTTCATAAAATCTTATTCCATTATGGAGTAAATCAACATACAAATTTCGCCCCGCCACATTGTTTGCCCAACCTACTTTGTTACAAATATTAACATGATTTGGGAAATTTAAATCTTTGTCTAAAACCTTGTATGGTGTTTCTTAGGTCAATTTAATGACATTAAACTGTGGGAATTTCCTAACCATAGGCGTCCCAAACAAATAATTAAAATGCGTATACACACTTATAAGTTTGTTTTACATTAGGTGTTTATACATACTACACTTTATAAACCCACTGTATATATAATATTATTATTTTAAAATAATAAATATAAGGTAACTCAAAAATTCTATATACAAAACTAAAATCAGAAAAATAAACCTGACACGGCACGACACTGCTCAGAAAATGCTTTAATTTTTTTACCAGAACTTCATTCTCATCAACCAGACTCCGGCCCGTTCATCACGGCATAACCACGTATATTTTATCTCCGTCTCTTCCACGCCATCGGCGGTCACTGGCCTATCTCTGTCTGGCAGAATCGATCGTTAGACGGGCCGGGTACCGGTTCAGCTTATATCCTGGCGCTTGAAACCGCAAAAAATTACATGCTGTTGCCAATTCTTCAAAATTTTCGGATTTGTAGGCACAATGTAAGTATATACGAGAAACAAGGGTTTGTTAATTAGTTGTTTTTAAACACTGAAAACACTTTTTGTCTTGATTTCAGTTATATTGTTTCTTAAGGACTAAAGAATGTATTATTATAACAATGAATGCCTTGTTATTTTTTTTCTGTCACACTCAAAACTCCTCGGTTTAAAGTATATTTGCAAACTAGCTTTCAAAGAAAGTTACTGACTAACAATTGAATACTGATATAAATGAAACATCTTTAATAAAAAAAACTTAAAGAATTGAAGAAGAAAGATCTGACAACCCTGGTTGTGAGGTCGATCTCTTTAAGACTGTTTACCGCCGTATGGAATGATTGGAATGTCCTCAAACTGAGTTTGGATAAATAATAAAAAGTCTGCAGTATGGCAGCAGTAAGAGATCCTCCCCCAAAAATGTGACCGCCACGACATTGGTCTGATACCATGACGACGTTGTTTCATTAATTTCTGTTTAGGGATGTTCCCAGAGAATGTATCGCAATGTATCATCGATGTTTGCGATACATCGAAATTTTTTTTTTAATACAATGATAATAAAATTATAAAGCAAATCACAAACCTTATTATTTTAAGTTCACACCTTAACTGAACTAAAGGTGAAAGTTATAATATGGTTTGGGAGACAATGGCAAAATAATTATTTTAAGAATAAAATTAAGGTTTAATACATTGATGCATCGACAAATATCAAACTGCCTCGATGCATCGCTTAAAAACGATACATCGCGTTGAAAATATCGATGTTTTCGATGCGTCGGTGTATAGCGAACATCCCTATTTCCGTTTGGTATTTCTTTGGCAGCGGTCTGAAAATTTCTTCAGTTTATCGGTTTTGTGTAATAATTGCTGTGTTTTTAATGTTTTGTAATGTTTTTTAAAGACTAATTAAGATTAGTCGCTAGTGTCAAGTATACGAAAATTCGGAAAATAATAATTACAATTTTACTTACTTTTCACAGGTGCGTAAATAGAAATATTGAGATTATTTGTGGGTTAAATTTAAAGTATAGTAGAAGGGTCGCATTTAAAGGTAAATCCACCGTAATTCCTACTCCCGGCCTCACCCAGTTGTTCACCGCCTCTCTCCTATAAACGATGTTGTCAACACTTTTGAATAGCGTTTATAGATGACCTGTGCCATCTATAATAGGTCCCAGGTCATCGGTGTATACAGGGTCACTATTTAATTGACCACTATTGCTGGTATCTTATCAATGGTAATTTCTACCAAGTTGATGAAATTAGAGAAAATTTGGCACTTGAAAACCTTTTTTTAAATCCAGTAACTGTGTTGCCGAACTGCTTCCGATTTATGATTCGGTTATTTATTTAAATGCATAAATTTAATTTCCTATAACTGAAAACGATATATACCTACTTTTAGAAAATCGTCCTTTAAATGAAAACTTCGTTTTTTTTTCTCTACAAAATGATATTAGGAGTTTTTTTCATGTATTCAATTCCGTAGAAACTACCGTTTATCAAATTCCATAATAAACTGTTATACACAAGAGACAAGCAACTCGTAAAATAGGTCAAAAACACCTCGTCGTGGGTCAAAAATTATTAAAAGCGTCTTAACTCTGATGCGGTCTACACAATACAAGCTGAAGCACGCTGCGTGCGTTGGAGCATGCATGAGGGCGAAATAATAACTAATTATTAAACCGAAACGTAAAAATGTTATTGTATTACCTACTGAAATTTAATTTATTTTATATAGGACGAGATCGATCTTGGAAACGGATTAAACTCTTCCCCTCTTCCTAAAAAAAAAAGGCGACAGAAAAAAATCTATTATTTATATAGACAACACTGCCTACGAACCCACCCAAAGCTAGCCGAACGGTGCGCGACAATTCACGAACACTGAGTTTCGGCATGGCCGAAACCGAAACTGTCACCGAAACTAGATTTTTTTGCCGAAACTAGCCGAAACCGAACCTTCGGTCGGTCTCTACTAGTTATGCTTTTTTACATTATTTTACGTATTCCTACATAACCTTACCTATTCTTTCTTTTTATAACATTAAATAGTCAATCGTAAAATGTTGTAAAATTATGTGTTATAAAGTAAAATTTCCTTTTCTGGGTATAATAACTTGGTAATATATGACATATCAAAATTACAGTCTATATAGGCATAGTAAAAATTAGATGGCGATTAATGTATTATGTCAGAAAATTAAACAAATTTACATGCGCATATGTTATAAATGTGCAGACTGTTACCTAAAAAAAGCCTTCTTGAAAATTTGCGCTGAAGACGAAAATTGGGCCATTATAATTTATGAGAGGGCATAAAAAAATGTTTCTCGATCCGTCACTATGCCATGGCGCTAAGACTAAATCGTACAATTTAAATTGGAACAAATAATATAGTTTAAATGATAATATTGTCATTTTTGTTGGTTTACTCTCTAGAGAAAACTCCGACATGAATCCAAAATCATTGATATTAAAACAGGCACAGCTTTTATCACTTTCTTTTATGTTTTCGTAAACTAATTTCACCGTCTAGACATTATTATATATATATTCCCTTTTTCGTGACTTTTTACGTGCTCGGTATCGACAGGATCGTATTGCTACAAATTATTGTGCAAGAAAACGTTCAAAAGAGAAAAGCAAATAATTCTTTTGCTGTTAGGATGCATACGTAGGGTTTTTCAAAAATATTCCATTAGAAACCAAACCAAAAAACGGCGTTCAGGTTCCTAATCTAAGCTCGTACAAACCTCCTTCCTAAAAACATCAATATGATTTTGGCGTGATAATCGTTTAAATTAACAGATATTTACCGATAAGGTAAATAAACTATTCCGTGAGTAAACCTCCCAAATACTTACGATAAAATAAATAATAAAACAGGTTGTTTAAAAAAAACCTATTACTTATCGATGTCGTCAATTGATATGCAAGTCATAAAATAATAATTATGATCCATATTGATTTGACGTCTAAAAAGATATATATAGGTATATATAATAAAATTTGAACCTGTAAATTTACCGTCTAATGAATAATAATTGTAGGTACTTACTGGCAACACAAAAGCAATTAAATGTGAATTAAAGTCAAAATAAAAGGCACAAAAAACAAGGGTAATCGTTGATTTTTACTATACAGTGTGAGTTTGTAATTTGGAAGAAATTCAGTACATTCAGTCCAGTTTTCTTTTTGGAAAAATGCTTGTGCACAAACATTTTAAGTTTGTGGTCCTTTTTATAAAAAATATTGATGTAGTGTGTCCCAAATTTTTGTAAATGGCATCCCTGGTTTTTTATTTACTTTTTTTTTTAATTGCAGATTAAATTATACATAAATACCATATTTCAAATTTAAGTGTAGATGTTAATTTCTCCCGAAGTAATTAGAAATATTCAAAACGAGTTTTACCTGCATTTAGGATATTGCCAAATAGAGAATGGACAACCCTTTTTTTTATTGATAGCTTTATTCAAAATTTTACTTTGGCATCAAGTTCTGCTTCGATCGAGAAGAAAATTAAGCAAAAAAATAGTGGTCACGTGATTCGCATTATCAGTCAAATTTTAATTTTTTCCAAAAAATAATTGAAAAGTGAGGTTATTTCTGAAAGTATCGAAAAAAGTTATTAGAAAAAGTTTTTTTTAATGCAGTTTTTAGCCCAGATGCAAAATTTCAGCTACATAAGATACTTAATCTTGATTTTTTACCCATATTTTGTAAATTGCACCAATTTTGCAAACGCAACCTACATAAAACCCCTTAGTTTTGACAATGCTTTATTTCAGATGCATTTTCTTTAAAGTAGCGCCATATTAAATGTGTGATTTTCTACAGAATCAAAATTGGGCTATTAAAATTTGATCGCATGTCATGCAAAGTTTATTTGTTTTTGACCCTGTATAAGGTAACTTTATAAAATAAGTAATTTTGAAAACGTAGTTTGTGTCTGAAAGTAATACACCTTAATATTAAGACAAAAAAGAACACAGTGTCATCAGTAGTGTTCATTAAGTGGAAAATAAATTTTAGTGGTGGGTAAAAAATCAAAATTATTCTATGCAGCTGAAATTTTACATGTGGGCTTAAAACTGCATTTGAAAAAACTTTTTCTAATAACTTTTTTCGATATTTTCAGAAATAACCCCACTTTTGAAATATTTTTTGGAAAAAATTAAAATTTGACAGATAATGCGAATCACGTGACTACTATTTTTTTTTTGCTTAATTTTTATTTCGATCGAAGCAGAACTTGATGCCAAAGTCAATATTCAAATAAAGCTATTAATAAAAAAAATGCCATATGATGCAGACTTTACTGGTCACCCTGTACTAATAACAAAAAAAATAAAACAAAAGAAAAGCCAATTAAGGCGAACAAGTATCAAAACACCATAAAACTGAGCATCACAAAATTATGTCCTTTAAAACCTGAGTGAAATATATACTAGTCAATAAACATACTTGATAGAACTATACTATTATAACAATATTTTTCTATTTCACGTTCATAATATAAGCTCAGTACGATACGCATTTGCGTATCGTAATGAAGCTATTTCGATACCTTTTTTTTTCTTTATTTGATGGTAACATTTTAATGTTTTATTTCGTTGACTTGCGCCTTTGTGATTTACGAGAAAACCCATTTTTCGCAGAGGAAAAATAGCTTGATAACTTACTTTTTTATTCTGTGTGGATAACAGTCATGTATGTTGGTTGCATAAATCTATAAATCAATCTTTTGTAGATGCTTCAAGCTATCATTTTCTGCCAAATCCTATCCAAAATTCAATCTACTAACCTGCCAAGGTCGATTTTAACTTTAACTTTATTTGAATTTTCCATCTTCCCTATACTAAATTGCAATGCCGTGACGTAAAATCACGTCCTTTGAAATTCGAAAAAAGTAGTAAAATCGCCCGAATTTCCGAACGCTCTGTATATGTACCGCATGTACAAGGATCACACAACGTATTCCGTCCAATTTCAAATCTCATATCGCTAAAATAACTTTAGAATCTCGTGGTGAAAATGGGTCAATAAATCAAAAAATGACAGTTTGCAAAATAATTTTTCTTGTCCAGAGGCTACTATGATAAAAAATAGTATTACCAACATAAAATTTAGACATAAAAATTTACAAAATTTGAAGGATTTATTTTTTTTTTCAAATGTATTTTTCTTGATTATGAAAGGTGAAATAGAAAAAAATGTATAAAGCACATGTTTCATAAGGCGTTTTAGCGCACGTGTCAATAAAAAAACTCGCCACTTTGTGGCTCGTTTTTTAAAATAGCCGCGTGCGCTTAAACCGCTTCTTATGAAACGTGTATTTTTATACTATTAAGCATATGTTTACTTACAAGGTACTGTAATAAAATATTTAGTCTGTTAATTGGTTCTCAGTTTACTCTCGACCAAATCCTTAAACTGACCAAGACTAGTTGTATCTATATCAATATCAGATGCATACAGATTAAAATAGTGGCAAATTTTGTAAATTGGAGAATTTTTATACAGGTTTGTTCGAGGATAGGTCAGATAAAAAATATTTGAGACTCGCGAGTTGGCTCTATTGACAGCAAATGGTAGTTTACCAAGAATACCGGTGCAATCAACTTCACCTTTCAAAATGCTGAACAAAGTGCATGGCAAAATTTTGATTCTTTTAAGAACTTATAAATGACAAAGAATAAAAATTTTAAATTTGGTACTTATGTATGACTTAATATGCACTTTAAAAATAATCAATAAAAAAACTAGGGTTGCTATTAAAAAAATGATCGATATCATCATATCTGTAAATATTTTTTTCATAAAAAATACCACAACTTCAAATGTTAATAGCCGTGTCCAAGCATTTTTCCAAAACAGAAGCAAAAATAAGGCATATAATATACAGGGTTGGGCAAATGTTCCGGAACGGCTTAATTACATGCGAACGAAAAGTGATATCGGATCCGAGATTTGGGCAATCTATAGGACTAAAATTTTTCTATTTGACTATTATACCATATGTCAGTAATGTCACCAACTGTCAAGTGTTGACGTTATTTTATTTTTATTTTAAATGGAACACCCTGTATATTTTTACATTTTTAAATTCCACATAAAATTATAATATTTTTTTATTAATTGCACTATTAGTCTATACTTCATAGTTTCCGAGATATTGACTCTCGAAAAGTGACATTTTTGAACTTTGACAGCTTATAACTTTCTAACAGTACGTCTTAGAGCAAAACGGCTTACCTGTCCCTATCTTCAATTTTTATTATCTTCCCAAAAAATCAACTTTCAGTTAAACCGGAACAACTATATTTCCTGCTTTCGAGTTACATCCGGTTTAACCGGAAGTTGATTTTTTTGGGAAGATAATAAAAATTGAAGATAGGGACATGTAAGCCGTTTTGCTCTAAGACGTACTGTTAGAAAGTTATAAGCTGTCAAAGTTCAAAAATGTCACTTTTCGAGAGTCAATATCTCGGAAACTATGAAGTATAGACTAATAGTGCATTTTATAAAAAATAATTATAATTTTATGTGGAATTTAAAAATGTTAAAATATACAGGGTGTTCCATTTAAAAAAAAAAAATAACGTCAACACTTGACAGTTGGCGACATTACTGACATATGGTATAACAGTCAAATAGTAAAATTTTAGTAGTATAGATTGCCCAAAACCCGGATCCGATATCACTTTTCGTTTAAGCCGTTCCGGAACATTTGCCCAACCCTGTATAAAAATAAGGTATGTAGGATATATACAAGGTCGTCTAAACATACTGCCCCCCATATCCATATGACAACGGGATGACAGCGAAAAACCTCTGACAAGTGGGAGAAGAACAAAAAGACTCTTGATGTGTAAATGATTTTAGGTATAACATATGGAATTTTGATAAAGTTATGTTAGTCATAATCCACAGAGTGAGTTATAGCAGTTGTGATATGAGCTCATAACTCAACAGTCTTGTCAGTCTTCGACCAATCATAATATCGAATATTAAATTGATTCATATACAAACAGTTTTAAGCGAATAGCGTATTTAAACACAAGGTAAATTGTCAAGGAATACTTTTGTGACAGTAATTATTTATTACATATTAGTCAGTTTATTTTTATAAAAAAATTTGTTTAAGTGACGAAGAGGACATTATTTGCACACCACCAAATATTCTGCAAGCAGCTAAAACTATATGTCAAGAGTTATTACCAGAAATATCCCGAAAAAAGTATAAAATAATGTATAATGAGTTTATGGGATGGCGAAGCGAAAAAAACGTAAAGTATTTCTCCGAAAACGTTTTACTGGCTTATTTTGGAGAGCTGGCAAACAAGTATAAAGCTTCAACACTATGGACACAATATTCTATGCTAAAAACTATTCTGGTAATTAACAATAATGTTGATATTAGCAAGTATGGCAAATTGCGGGCACTTTTTGAAGCAAAGATCAGAAGGTTACATTCCATACATTTTTGTTTAACCCTCTATATTGGTCATAGAAAAAGCATAGTATTTTACTCGCATGTAATAGTACCTATAACATGCTCATCAAATAATATTCTATTACAGTTCAAAAGTCTTTTTGTTCTTCTCCCACTTGTCAGAGGTTTTTCGCTGTCATCCCGTTGTCATGGTTTTAACAACAATTAAAAAGTACAGTTAGGAGCGTTCAAACAAGTTGTTAAGGTCGTCTAAACATACTGCCCGACATATCCATAGGTCTCTGGTTCATATCCGGCTCAAAGGACCATATTTTCGGTCTATACTTAGTACAAACACTGAAGATTTATGTTTTGTATGTTTTATTACTGGATTTATAATTGAATAATATTTTAAAATCATTTACACTTCAAGAGTATTTTTGTTCTTCTCCCACTTGTCAGAGATTTTTCGTTGTTATGGTTTTTACAACAATTAAAAAGTACAGTTAGGAGCGTTCAAACAAGTTGTTAAGGTCGTCTAAACAATAGTGGATTTACTGAATTTATTCCAAGTTACAAACTCATACTGTATATTTTATCTGGGTCTCGGCTAGGTATACATAAAACCATTAAAAAGCACAATACTTTTGTAAAAATGTTCTCTTATTTTACGAAAACATTAGAAAAATACGTCAAAGGGAAACCTTTCTGAAACTACTCGTTAAAGTGCTATATAATCAACCCGTGATTTAATTTACTTTTTAGTGTACTTGATGCGGCGTTGTACCAAGAGTTTAATTAATTCCACGACAATTAACATTAGACGAGTGCTTTGTGTATCCCATGATTCCCTATACACAAAGGATTATTTTTTTAGAAAAAAAATACTTGTTTTCTGTTGGCGCCTCTTTTATTTAATCAGAATATGTTACACTAAGGATTCTTTTAGGTGGAATTAGTAACGTTATTCCATCCATTGTCAACCTTTAACCTATTTCGCCTTGCTTTTTTGTTTATTATTTTATTCACTAACATTTAAATAAAATTAATATTGTCGGCACATTATTTAAAAATTATCTGACATAATACAAAAATATCACTTTATTTCATTGCTAATTTTGAGAGAAATTTATAGTGAAAGAACAATGACATAATATTAAAAAATCTTAACCGATATTTTTTGCTATACAAAATAATTTATGAAATTCCTTGATATTTATTTAATATGTCAATTATTACCAATAGAATACGCACTCGATATTGATTTTATTTAAATTTTGTGTAAAAGCTAGAAAAAATAAATAAATCTACGCGAAATAGGTTGTAGGTTGGCAAGCATGATATAAAGTCTGTTCAATGATCGCTGACCGTAACGTTACGCCTAGTGCTTATCTTTCTATCACTTGCGAACTAGGTGAGGTAGTAAATTTGTATCAATAATAATTATTGTAGTATAATTTTAGCAGTCAAAAAAGATTTACTATCATTTTTGACACTTACATTTAATCAACATTATTTTGAAAATTTCATAAATTTATTTTCAACCAATTAGAAGGCTCCTTTTTGTTTGCGTTGCTTATAGCGACGGGAGACTACCGCGAAAATTTCATAAATTTACTTTCAACCAATTAGAAGCCTCCTTTTTGTTTGCGTTGCTTATAGCGACGGGAGACTATCGCGATAGTCTATAGCCTATTATCCTAATAAAATTAATAAGTGATAATTTTTCTGTCAAAAATAAAGTGCTTTATTTTTTATGGCAAAACGTCACTCAGAATAAAATCAAAATACATTTTGTTGGTAACTTATAATTTTTATTAAGAATAGGTCGTAGGTCTCATCATCTCATCATATTAAAAGAAACTCCAATTTATGAAATTTTCTTACCGAATCTCCCAGGCAGCAGAATTAATTCCCGATAATTTTTTTCTCGGTTTCACTCATGTTTTTGTTGATAGAAAATTTTCCTCGTCTTTGACTCGGCATAATTTTCTATCAACAAAAACCATTCGTGACCTTGAAAAAAATTATCGGTAATAATTCTGCTGCTAGGAAGATTATAAGTGACTATTTAACTAGAGTGTTTTACACTGGCAAAATGTCATAGCAACGGCCGGTCTTCTACTGGCAAAATTACTACCTGCACCTACCTGGACAAAATTCACATGTGATTTTTGCCGTGGCAAAATTTTGTCTTTTTTCTAGTTAAATAGTCATGTCGAATACCACTCGAGAAAAAATTGTGTAAGCAAAATTGTTCTCAAGGATTTATTTAAGTTTGTTGCTTTTAAGCAATTTCGCTCATGACATTTTCGACAAAATCACTCGCCTGACGGCTCGTGATTTTGTCAAAAATGTCATTCGCGAAATTGCCAAGCAACAAACTTTCATACCTTTCGAAAATTTTGCCGACAAAATTTTATCTCTTGTGATATTATATATGACTATTTAACTAGAGTGTTTTACACTGGCAAAATGTCATAGCAACGGCCGGTCTTCTACTGGCAAAATTACTACCTGCACCTACCTGGACAAAATTCACATGTGATTTTTGCCGCGGCAAAATTTTAATAAAATTAATTGCAAACTTAAGAGAAAAAGCACCAGATCAAGTAATATCATCAAATCAAAATCAATCAAATAATGCACAAACGTTTAATTATCACAACTGTAACTTTTACATCAATAAATAAGTAATTTTTTTGTTTTATTCTTAAATAAAAGTTTTCTAATTTTATTGTTCTTTGTCTTTTTTCTAGTTAAATAGTCATGTCGAATACCACTCGAGAAAAAATTGTGTAAGCAAAATTGTTCTCAAGGATTTATTTAAGTTTGTTGCTTTTAAGCAATTTCGCTCATGACATTTTCGACAAAATCACTCGCCTGACGGCTCGTGATTTTGTCAAAAATGTCATTCGCGAAATTGCCAAGCAACAAACTTTCATACCTTTCGAAAATTTTGCCGACAAAATTTTATCTCTTGTGATATTATATATGAAAATATCACGGTATTGTGAAAAAGAACAAGCATTAATTTTAAAATTATTCGATTATTTTCAAAGGGAAAGTGATGCCGGAAAGATTATTTTACCGTTTAACACAGTTTATGAGGTAAGTAGATAATAAAGCAGGAATTGTAAAAACGTAAATAACAAACATGAAAAATATAAGGCAACGTTTTTATAAATACCTACCTACCTGTTTTAGAGAGTTTCTGATGCTTTGGGAATTTCGCTTCAACAATACAACAAATTAAGGCAAATGGGATAGAGAAGGATGTAGATTTTAAGAATCGTAATAATGTAGCTATTTTGTCATCTTCACGAAATTCATGCCATTAGAGAGCGTATTTATGGGATGTATAGAGCAGGTGAAGACGTTACCATTCGCTCAATACAACAAAACCTTAAAATCATTGATGGTGTTGAAATATCCACTGGTTCATACCGTACTGGTTAAAAAAATTAAAATTTAAATGGCATAAATATACTATGTCAAACAGCCGTTTTTTAATAATGCAATTAATTATTTTTATTTTATTTTAATAGGTTGGACGAACTAGCATCACAACACGGACATCGAGTTTTAATACTTCCTCCATATCATTGCCACTTTAATCCTATTGAAATCATTTGATCGGAATGTAAGCGCTATTATGATGTAAAAATAGGTTCTATGCATCCTGTACCAAATGACGTAGTTTTGGGTCTGTGGAATAAAGCCATAAAAAATGTAATAGTGAAAACGTGGAAAAAATTATGTAACACACACTAATAAAATTATATGTGATGTGTGGGAACGGAAAAGATTTATCGATGCTTCAAATACTCTTCCCCTTATTATTAACTTGGACGAATTTGATGATGATGATCCTTGCGGACATTTACTTCAATTATTTAAAAACTGTATTTTGTTGTGTTGTAATTTTTATTATATTTTCTTCTTTATGATTTTATAAATAAGATGAAAATATTTGAAACAAAATTTATAGACTGATACACTATAGAAGCACTAGACCAAATAATATATGATTTAATTTTAAATTTTATAAATGTGTTTTATTTATTTTTCAGTAAATTTAAATTAATTAAAAATTTCATACTGATTTTCAAAAACAAAATGTTTCATCCCATGATACCTTTATCCTAAATAAGCAACTTATTTCTGACTTCATTAACAAGTTTAGTAGGTACTACTAAATATTCAGAAAATTGGGTTTTTTAAATTAACTTGTAGAGGAAGATTCTCGGTGTTCTACTAGTTGGGGGGAGGAAGAGTGTAGGATAATTGGGGCAGATGCCGTGCGATTTTGAAATACTATGGCATGATATATCTTTGTTAATAATTATTTGTATAATTATTATATACTAGCTATACCCCACGCGCGTTGCTACGCTACTTACTTAAATAAATTTAAAGGAAAGACATTACACAAATATCCGGCATCCCCACATCCGTTGCGCCACTTTTTTTTATGCCGAAACCTTCCTCGTCCTGCACACAACAACTCACCAAATTTTCATCGTAATCGGATAAATGGTATAGGAACGCATGTGTAACATATAGACATACATTCATTTATATATATATATATATATATATATATATATATAGATTTGTTTGTTGGGGATTTGGTTCCATACCCAGCGGACACATAAAACCTTGTTCAATTTAAAAGGACTGTCTAACTTAGGGCAATCAATTTTATTTAAATATTTATTATTTTATAAATTATAGTTAATAGTCAAAATCCGTAAAATAGTGAATACATAGTAGTAAATTCAGCAATCCAATAATATAAACAACTCAACTGTTGACTCTATGCGGGAGGCAGTATGTTTAGTTTAAAAACGAAAACAAATAACCGGTAAAGAAACAATAAATACAATTATTGTTTGTTTCCATCATACAATGGTATATTGAATTTTTGTTTTGATTTATTGTTTGTAAACAAATAAGTTATCCCAGTTATTTATCCAAAATTTCTGATGGTAATCATAATGCGTTTTGGATCGATGAGTTACGAATGTTTATAACAATATTAATATAAAACTTTTAATACACTCAAATAGAAGAAAACATAGATGAGGTACGTGTATGCTCAAAAATTCAAGAGTATGTTTCTAATTTAGTACAAAAAGTTCAAAGGGGTTAATCTTGAGTCAAGTTTGACAAAGAGCTGTCACCCAGGCGGGTTTGGGTAGGTATTAAAGCAAGTTAAATTAACGGGAAAAACGACAAAGGTACCTATACAGTAAAAATGGTACAGTGGTACGTTTGTAGTTAAGCTTCCAGCAAATTGTCTCATATACCTAACTTAGCGGGCAGATATAAATGTAGTTTAAGCTTAAAGCGGAGAAGACAAAAAGCGGTACGAAAACTACAAACGCAAATTTAGAATGACAGGTATGGTTAAATTTAAGGTGGGATTATCAACATGTTTGCCAACCTATAACCTATTTCGCGTAGATTTATTTATGTTTTCTAGCTTTTAAACAAAATTTAAAGAAAACCAGTATCGACTTAATATTCTATAGGTAATAATTGACATATTTAATAAATATCAAGGAATGTCATAACTTATTTTAGGAAAATTGTATAGCGAAAAATATCGGGTAAGATTTTTTTTAACATTATTATGTCATTGTCACTCATTGTTCTTTCACTATACAATTCTCCCAAAATTAGCAATAAAATAAATTGATATTTTTGTAATATATCAGATACTACCTAAATAATGTACCGACGATATTGATTTTTTTTAAATGTTAGTTATTAAAATAATAAACTCAAAAAATCAAGGCGAAATCGGTTATAGGTTGGCAATAGATTGAATGACGTTGAGAATTCAACCTTAATATTAGTCAAATAAATATCGAAACATCACAAATCACAGACCCAGACTTGGGTTACGTAAATATTTCTACAAAACGAATTGAAAGTTTTAGTCCAAAAATTATTACTTGAGTTCAGAAAATGAATTTAATGTCGAATTTAAAATAACAGTTTGTCATAGTAATTTTGAATTACGATGTATATAAAAATTGTCAACAAACGTTGTGGCTAGCAGCCGATTTATTTGCTTGTTCTTGTACCTGTAGGTACTGGTTTGTGTTGCGTAAATGCCATAGTCTGCTGGCACCTTGGCAGGCCTGGATTCGCTGCTTCACGTCACATTACTGAAGAACAGCGATTTAGTTTCACAAAAACACTACAGAACTGCTTTTCACGAGCGGAAAAGATTCAATTTTAGTAGAGCATTTTTACGCAACCAATGCGTTGCAAAAATGAGTAAAAATCTCGTCACAACACAGAAAATGAACAACCTGAGACAGGTGTCATATAAAAACTCGACTGCCTTTCTCGATTGGAAAGAAGTCTTAAGAACAAAACCGACTTTTTAAACAAAAAAACGTGACTGCCCACACTAGTCGTGTAGCATAGAGTCGATAAAAACAAAACAACACAACGTGGCTGTTAGAACAAGCGTCTAGCACCAAATCTGGAAACAGAGTGTCTCGTACGGCGAGAAACCCTTGATGGGCACGTCACCGCTTCTCCACCTGTCTGGTGAAGACGACAAATGAATGTCGCAGCAACAAAACGTGGCAGAGATCAAAGGTTTTAATGTAATACGTGGCCTGTATGGGATCAGTTTTCTAGGAAAAGCGTCTAGGAACAAGTTAGCGGGATGAGGTTAGAAGGGGAGGGGGCAGCCACCATGGGCGTACCAAAATTATTATAGGGATTAAAAATATTAGAAAAAGAAATAAATAAGCCGGGTTGGGGCTAGTTCCCCAACAATTACATTTGTCCTAAATAGATCATTTTTACTCAACGAGCCACTCGTCGAGCAAAGAAGCAAACAAAAACGACCCACATTGTTGTATAGTATAGGTACCAGTAGGGTATTAGCCCACAGACTGCAGGTTTAAACTAGGAGGCATGCTAATCTATACCCGATAGTACCTCTAGTATTAGTAACTATATTAAAATTTACAAAACTTTTTTAAAAATTTCATTAATTTTATTGTCTTTCGTGGTATCACATTCCTGCGGACTCTAATTAAAAAACATATTGCTCAAATTATCAAAGTAACAGCGCCTCTTGTTTCATGATAATTGACTGATATTACCTCGCCTCCTCAGGCTCAAGAACCACAGATTCGTAAGGCGGACTATAATAGTTGTAAAGATAATATATTTATGAGCAGTGGCAGCGGCATAAGCAATAAAAACAACAAAGAAATTTTAAAAATTAGTAATCCTTCTTATCATCAAACAAGACACGCAGTTTAGACAAGTAAAAACACCACATGAGTGACCTGCCGCAACTTTAAGATTCCGTGCTATACAGGTAGACTTTAAGAAGATTAACAACTTGAGCGAAATGTTTTCTTATCACAGTCCGCAGAACTGTAATACAATCAAAAAACTAAAAAAATAGTGAAGTCTTAAGTAGGGCCTAATATTAGAGGCCCTCTCGGGTGCCGATTAGCGATATACCACCTAATTTAAACATGCAGTATGTGGGCTACACCACTACCTATACTTTAAAACATGCCAATATTCGTCGACCTGCTCGTCGAGCAAAGCAGCCAACAAAGCCGCAGTCTGTGGGCTACTTTAAAAAAAAAATATTTCCCTCAATAAGGTTAATTTCTTTGATGAATTTTAAATTTATTATTTGAAATTATTTATCTTCAACGTCAAATATTATATTATTATATACCTTCACATACCTTTCATATAAAAATATTATGTCGGAAAGTAATATCCCATGTTGCCGGTATATTCGGTAAACATTTCATATTTGTCTGAATTTGAGGCAAAAACATTGATCATAATAAACTTTTTTCCTCGCATTAAAAGAAAAAATAAGCCCCAAAAAGATGAAAACCCCTTTTCTGCTGTCACAAGCAGTA
Source organism: Polydrusus pterygomalis (assembly GCA_963969555.1). NCBI lineage: Eukaryota > Metazoa > Arthropoda > Insecta > Coleoptera > Curculionidae > Polydrusus > Polydrusus pterygomalis. Next base: position 145,450,269 of record OZ018375.1, read on the forward strand.
AACAGTTTTATCCCTTAATTCAAAAGTTGTTTAATAAATACGTCAAAAGTTAAAAATCAACAGTCAGTTACCTCATTAATATGACAGAATTTTAAAAGTTTTATAATTTAAATTGGGGAGTTGAACTTTTTTCTAATTCTAACTTAATTACTATAATTACCTTATGAAAGACGAGACTATTTTTAAACAACGGTATAATTAATAATAATTCATTTATTATTTTCAATATAAACAATTAAATTACAAAATAAGACATAATACAATGTAGAAAATAAAAGGCCATATTTGCAGCCTCCCACTCAAGCATGGGTGCTATTGACGCCAATGAGGCTTAGGATAAAGTAGGTATAGATAAATAGATTCAATTTAAACTAAAATAATTGTTATTAAATTATTATGTACACTATATACAAAAAAAACGACGAAAAAGACAATGTGGTGAGAGAAGGAAGAACCAGGTGAAGAAAAAAGTAAGAGAATAAGAGAAAAAGAAGAGCTCCGCATGACAAGTTGATCAACCTGATCATGCAGTTGTTTAGATTTAGGCTCCTTTTATACTGGGATTCTGTATCTCGGATACCGGAATCTCGGCTTCACATTTTTAACGTAGCGCTTAAGCGAAGCGTTTAGACGGGCGCTTTCTCGGATACAGAATCGCGATTCTAAATTTCGGAATAACACAAGATAAAGAAAAGTATGCATTCCGAATTTCGGTATGCGAGATACTGTATCTCGCATACAGAATCCCAGTATAAAAGGAGCCTTACTTTTCATCTTAAATGTATTTTTCTATTTCACATTCATAATAAGCTCAGTACGATACGCCTTTGCGTATCGTAATGAAGCTATTTCGATACGCGTTTTTTCTTTATTTGATGTTGGTAACATTTAAATGTTTTATTTCATTAACTTGCGCGGCCTTTATGATTTACGAGAAAACCCATTTTTCGCAGAGGAAAAATAGCTTGATAACCTACTTTTTTATTCTGTGTGAATAACAGTCATGTATGTTGGTTGCATAAATCTATAAATCAATCTTTTGTAGATGCTTCAAGCTATCATTTTCTGCCAAATCCTATCCAAAATTCAATCTACTTAACCTTCCAATGTCGATTTTAACTTCAACTTTATTTGAATTTTCCATCTTCCCTATACTAAATTGCAATGCCGTGACGTAAAATCACGTCTTTTGAAATTCTAAAAAAAGTAGCAAAATCGCCCGAATTTCCGAACGCTCTGTATATGTACAGAATGTAAAAGGATCACATAACGTATTCCGTCCAATTTCAAATCTCATATGGCTAAAATAACTTTAGAATCTTGTGGTGAAAATGGGTCAATAAATCAAAAAATGACAGTTCGCCAAATAATTTTTGTTGCCCAGAGGCTACTATGATAAAAAATAGTATTACCAACATAAAATTTAGACATAAAAATTTACAAAATTTGAAGGATTCATTTTTTTTAAATATGTGTTTTTATTGAAAAAACTACAAATTAGAAAAAATAGTATAACGTACGTGTTATATAAAGCAGTTTTAAGCACTTGTCCCGTTATAAAGCTCGCCGTAAGCGGCTCGTTTTTTAACATGGACGCGTGCTATAAAATGATGCTTTATATAACGTGTACGTTAATATACTATTAGTGATCCAGAGAAGTTTGTTATTTCATATTTGTTAATCACAATCAATATTTATAGTAGTACTAGTAGTAGTTGAGGGGAGGCTTTGCGCCAAGCAAGTAGGCCAGTGCGACCGTTTTTGCCAACCCCATTTATTCGTCTGGGTAATGTCAGCCAGACGGGACCTGCAGCTGATGGGGAATAAGCGACAACTATATAATGAATAGTTGTGTAAATACTATATTGACCTACCAAAAATACAAAATATTGTATACATAGATTCAAAACAAACTTATCAAAGTAGTTGGCTTATTTGTGTGTCAAATAGGTAAGTTAGTAATGGAAAACACGGTTAATAAATAAGTAGTTGTTGAATTTGAAATATATCCAGATTGTATTACATAAAAACAAAAACAAACCCGAACGCCAAAGGAAACGCAAAAAAAAAATTGCGGGACAATTGTATACAGGGTATTATTTAATAAGTGTCCGCTATTGTACAGGACGATTCCCCAGTTATTTATAAGGTGAAAAGTTTATATAAGCATGGGTTCGCAAGGCCATCATTTTTAAGATACAGTGTGTTTAAAATTGTGGGTGTGGATGGCGCCCCATACAAATAAGGGCCAAACTAAGATCAAATTTGAATTTCTCATAGTAAAAAATCCACAAAAATACTAATTTTCTTCCAAATATCGACATTATTTCAAAAATAGTTTACGAATAAATAAAATTAAATAACATTTTTAACACCCTGTATCTAAAAAATGAAGGCCTTGCGAACCCATGCTTATATGAACTTTTCACCTTATAAATAACTGGGGAATCGTCCTGTACCGGGTGGTCAAATAAGCGAGGACGTCGGCTTTATCTCGGAAACCATTAATCGTACAACTTTCGGAAAGATTTTTTTATGAGTAAAGTGGTCAAGAGAAATTGCTGTAAATTACTTTTAAGTTCCTCATTTCGCCGCAAGGGGGCACAATTAAAAATTGTTTTTTTAAATTCTAAATTTCTTCGAAAATTCCCATATTAACTCTGATTACATCATTGGAAAGCTTAGACAATTCTGCATCATTTTGGTTTAAGGCTCATTGGCGTACCGACCTTGATAAGAGTGGGAGAAGCTATTGAAAGTGTAAACATTAAAATCGCTGTAACTTCTAAACGACTTATCCGATTTTACTAAATTTAAGCTTGTTTGAAAGGGAAGAATAAGTATCTTCAATTGCCGTATCCAACAGTACACGATAGTGTTTAATAAAATTGCTAGAGGGCGCAATTTGTAATAATAACAGTTTTTTCGATATTATCCCGAAAATTCAAATCATACGGTATAACTATGACATCATAATCGAAAAGTAGATGAAATTTGCAAGCAAAGATGTGAAGACCGTAGTTCGATATCTTTGTTCGTTTCAGAGTTATTGCCAGAAAAATAATTTTTTATACAAATTGCGCCCTCTAGCAATTTTATTAGAAACTATCTTGTACCATTGGATACGACAATTGAAGGTACTTACCTTTTTCTTCCAAACAAGCTTAAATTTAGTAAAATCGGTTAAGTCGTTTAGAAGTTACAGCGATTTTAATGTTTACACTTTCACTTGAGAGAGAGAGTGGGAGAAGCTATTGAGAGTGTAAACATTAAGATCGCTGTAACTTCTAAACGACTTATCCGATTTTACTAAATTTAAGCTTGTTTGGAAGTACCTTCAATTGTCGTATCTAATGGTACACGATAGTTTCTAATAAAATTGCTAGAGGGCGCAATTTGTATTAAAAATTATTGTTTTGGCAATAACTCTGAAACGAACAAAGATATCGAACTGCGGTCTTCACATCTTTTCTTGCAAATTTCATCTACTTTTTGATTATGATGTCATAGTTATACCGTATGATTTGAATTTTCGGGATAAAATCGGAAAAACTGTTATTATTACAAATTGCGCCCTCTAGCAATTTTATTAAACACTATCGTGTACTGTTGGATACGGCAATTGAAGATACTTATTTTTCCTTTCCAAACAAGCTTAAATTTAGTAAAATCGGATAAGTGGTTTAGAAGTTACAGCGATTTTAATGTTTACACTTTCAATAGCTTCTCCCACTCTTATCAAGGTCGGTACGCCAATGAGCCTTAAACCAAAATGATGCAGAATTGTCTAAGCTTTCCAATGATGTAATCAGAGTTATACCTTAATATGGGAATTTTCGGAGAAATTTAGAATTTAAAAAACCAATTTTTAATTGTGCCCCCTTGCGGCGTAATGAGGAACTTAAAAGTAATTTCCAGCAATTTCTCTTGACCACTTTACTCATAAAAAAATATTTTCGAAAGTTGTACGACTAATGGTTTCCGAGATAAAGCCGACGTCCTCGCTTATTTGACCACCCGGTACAATATCGGACACTTATTAAATAACACCCTGTATATTTTTATCAGTGTAGATTACTGTAGATATTACATTATTGTAAGTAATAGGAAAACCAGATAATTACTCTCTCTAAGTAAAAGCAAAGTGAAACGTTATAGTAAAAAAAGTTGATTTTTGTAAAGTACTAAAGTCTTGATAAAGTATAAGTTATTCTAAAAACGTGATCCAAAAATCACAAGTAAGATAAAATGTTACTGTGTGTATAGCGGCTTATCTTTAATTCATGGCGAAAGTCGCCTATGAACCTATAATTAGTAAGCCTACATGGCAAAAATAGCCTATAATAAGTTTTCAGACCAAAAATTTTGCAAGTTTTTTGAATCAAAGTTGCATATAGCAACTATTATAGTTATGAAAGTCGTTTATCCACTATATAAGTTTACAGCGTTTTCCATTCTCTTAACTTCATTCAATAAATTTTCATTTATCATTACGTATAGGTACTGAATTCCTACTTATCTGTATTTTTCCTTCGTGCCGGTGCAATACTCGCTTTCAAACATCGAGAAATTTATTTATTCCTTTAAACATTATTTTGTAATATAAGGAACTTTGTATAATAAAATAGGCAAGAACAAATTCCCTACTATTTTTTTTTCTGCTATACCTACTTACTTTAAACGATAATTTTATTCCCGCCCCTTCACATAATAATAGTACATGAAGTGGCAAGCAAACACTTACAAACAAACATTTTTTGTTGGTTAGTTTACCCTGTAATTTATCAGCCGTTCTTATAAAACTTTCGGATAATTCGGGACTAAGCTAATAATACCTAAGAGCATTTATTTCCGCATAACAATCCATAATTTATGTGTATCCATAATTTATGATTCATAAAATTAATATATACCTAAAAATGAGGATATGTTTGTTATTCATTAAAGATAAAGCGTTTCGAAGAAATTTACTTAATGGAACTATGCGTGCACACTAGCTCCTCCAGCAGGGGGGATGTTTTTTTTCGGCGATTTTTGTTACCCTCCTTCACAATGAAAAAAAAAGCCTTCTATTCCCTACTCTTTATGCAACTGTACTATACTATAATATGTGATAGCAACGCGCTTTTCTACTGAAGACAAAGAAAATTGCTAGACGGTTGTGTTGTGATAATAATATCACGGTAATTTAACCAATAGGAAATAGGAGTTAATGCTACCATATAATGATTTATAGCTATTATTGATCTGAATACTCACAGTAATGATCGCCTGGTCTGCGCGATATCTTACCTTCCGTTTATTATTGTACCATGACTTTCCCTGATAGACACACCGTATGACGTCACACATGTTCTGGCGTAATGAAGCTCATTTTGAATATTAGGATGTATGAGCGATCTTTAATTATTTATAAAAAGTGATATTTAAGATCAAATATTTTGCAAATGTTACCTTTTGATATCGTTAAACTTATTTATGCAATAAAAAAAATGTGTGCAAGTTCCCTACCGATCTGGAGCTGCATCGACGTTACTTGTTCGCGAACAAGGAACGTTAACTAGACATTGGGAATTGGTGATTTTGCTTGATTTTGTGATTATTTGAAAAAGTCCCCAACCCGTTACGCGACCAAAGCTGATATTCGGTACTTTTGATATTTTATGGTTGATAAAATGACATGTAGAACGATCCGGGATTTTAATATTTAAGTTGACTATTATTACATATCTTTATTACCAGGGGTTTCCGAGGGTGCTTTTTTATTTAAATTTTATAAAAACGCTCGTTAATATTGCTTTGTCACTGACAGGCTATTAAACTATAGATTATATAGCAATTTTATTTGGTTTTAACATGACAATCATATACACGAACATTGTATAGGATCTATATCGTAGATATTAAGTAGGGTTATAGAATAAGTAAGTAATAAAAGGGGAAATATAAAAATAGTACAACATAGATATTGTTATGTCGTCCAATCAAAGTATTTAGTACAACTGAAAAATGTTTAACGGCGTGCAGTCAAACCTTTTTTTTTAATTGAAAATGTTTTAGGCCTCCGCTTGGAATCGAACCCAGAACGTATCGATTACCAGTCGGACGCTCTATCAATTGCGCTACGGAGAGTATGAAATTCTCTCACCAACGTCGGTCATACAGGGTATTTCATTAAGGTCGAAGAGCGGCCATATCTCGGAAACTACTGGGCATAGAAACTCAGGAAAAGAAAAATAATAATAAAAGTGGCCATGAGAAAATTCTGGAAATAATTTTCAAGTTCCGCATTTTGCCGCAAGAGGGCGTAATTGAAAAGAAAATTTTTAAATTTTACATACCTCCGAAAATTCCACATTAAGGTATATGTTTGATAACACCATTTTAAAGCTTGAACAATTATGCATCATTTTGGTCTTATGCTCATTGGCGTACCAACTTTAATAAGAGTGGGGAAGCTGTTGAAAGTGTAATCATTTAAATCGCTGTAACTTATAAACGACTTATCCGATTTTAGCAAACTAAAGACTTTTTGGAAGAGAAATGTATGCACTTTGACCAGTCGTATTTAGTTGTCCATAATAGTTCTAAAAAAAAATGCTAGAGGGCGCAATTTCCAATAACAATACATTTTTTGATTTTACTCCAAAAAAATAAATCATACGGTATAATTATGATACCATAATCGAGAAGGAGATGAAATTTGCTAGAAAAAATATTAAAACCGCAGCTCGATATGTACGTTCGTTTCAGAGTTATTGCCAAAACAATAATTTTTAAGACAAATTGCGCCCTCTAGCAATTTTATTAGAAACTATCTTGTACATTGGATACAACAATTAAAGGTACTTACCTTTCTCTTCCAAACAAGCTTAAATTTATAAAATTGGTTAAGTCGTTTAGAAGTTGCAGCGATTTTAATGTTTACAGTTTCACTTGATAAGAGTGGGAGAAGCTATTGAAAGTTTAAACATTAAAATCGCTGTAACTTCTAAACGACTTATCCGATTTTACTAAATTTAAGCTTGTTTGAAAGAACCTTCAATTGTCGTATCTAATGGTACAAGATAGAGGGCGCAATTTGTGTTAAAAATTATTGTTTTGGCAATAACGGCAGAAACGAACGGAGATATCGAGCTGCGGTTTTAATATTTTTTCTAGCAAATTTCATCTACTTTTCGATTAGGTTATCATAATTATACCGTATGTTTTATTTTTTCGGAGGAAAATCAAAAAATGTATTGTTATTGCAAATTGCGCCCTCTAGCATTTTTTTTAGAACTATTATGGACAACTAAAAACGATTGGTCAAAGTGCATACATTTCTCTTCCAAACAGTCTTTAGTTTGCTAAAATCGGATAAGTCGTTTATAAGTTACAGCGATTTAAATGATTACACTTTCAACAGCTTCCCCCACTCTTATTAATGTCGGTACGCCAATGAGCAAAGGATCAAAATGATGCATAATTGTCCAAGCTTTAAAATGGTGTTATCAAACATATACCTTAAGGTGGGAGTATCAACATGCCTGCCAACCTATAACCTATTTCGCGTAGATTTATTTATGTTTTCTAGCTTTTACACAAAATTTAATGATAATCAGTATCGACTTGATATCCTATAGGTAATAATTGACATATTTAATAAATATCAAGGGATTTCATAACTTATTGTAGGAGAATTGTATAGCGAAAAATATCGGGTAAGATTTTTTTTTACATTATTATGTCATTGTCACTCATTGTTCTTTCACTATACAATTCTCCCAAAATTAGCGATGAAATAAATTGATATTTTTGTAATATATCAGATAATACCTAAATAATGTACCGACGATATTGATTTTCTTTAAATGTTAGTTATTAAAATAATAAACTCAAAAAATCAACGCGAAATAGGTTATAGGTTGGCAATAGATTGAATGACGTTGAGAATTCAACCTTAATGTGGAATTTTCGGAGTTATGCAAAATTTAAAAATTTACTTTTCAATTACGCCCTCTTGCGGCAAAATGCGGAACTTGAAAATTATTTCCAGAATTTTCTCATGGCCACTTCATTATTATTTTTCTTTTCCTGAGTTTCCATGCCCAGTAGTTTCCGAGATATGGCCGCTCGTCGACCTTAATGAAACACCCTGTATAACTTATTCAATTTCTGGATAATAGTCTTATGCAAATTGGAATCTTAATGATCAGTGGTCGTGAGTGACTTCCTTCTTCTTAGTAACCCCTTCCCAGTTGGAAATTGCATAGGAGTTTAAACTGTAACTCATATATAAAATAAAATAAATTATATGGCCGAAGTTGCCGGGAGAATTGCGGAGTCTCCGTAGCGCAACTGGTAGGCGTTCGGCTGGTAAAAACACGCTTTTATGCAAAATTATCGGTAATTTTATTACAATTATGCTATTACCGTGCGAGCAAACATTATTTGCATCAAAGAGGGCTTGGATTAAAAAACGTAGGGCTTAGTTTAGATCACAATGATATGGGGACGATATATCTAACCAAATCTAGGTTAAAATTTTGTCAAATTCATATTATGACAATGACATGATATGCCAAACTAATGAGTAATAAAATAAGTAGACAAATACAAATTTATTTTTGTTGTTTACAAAATTAACAAAATAATATAGGTACCTACAGAAAGAAGAAGAAAAATAATAACATAACTTGCTGAAATTGGCCACCGCAAAGCTCCAAGCATAAATTCACGCATCTCTTCATATTTTCGAAAGTGTTGACCAGCATCTCTGGAGAAATGTTACCACATTCTTGGATAATCCTTTCTTGTAATTGTTCTAAATTTGCAACTGGTGTTTTAAAATAGTGTTCTTTAAATGAGGAAAAACGAAGTAATCCATAACCGTTAAACAAGGTGATCTAGGTGGGAATTCAATGTCTGATCGAAAACTGATCAATCTGTCGTCAAAAAAATTGCGTAAGTAGGTAATAGTTTCGGCGGTTGCACTGTCCTGTTGAAAATATCCAAAACGTAGTTCGTCGTCAAGTAATTGCTCTACAAATGGATTCAAAATATTGTCTCTATACCGCTGTGCTGTAACTGTGTCATGGAAAAAAATAGGACCAACAATTCTTCTTCGGGAAACAGCTAACCAGACACCAATTTTTTGAGGGTTCAATGTGGACTCTACAAAAAAACGGGGATTTTCACTACTCCACATGCATGTATTCTGAGAATTCATATAACCGGAGAAGTGGAACCAGGCTTCATCCGAAAAAAATGTCAGGTCTAATAAATCATTTCTTTCCAATAAATTTTGGGTACACCATTGAGAGTAATTCCTGCGTCTTTTAAAATCTGCGGCTTGTATTTCTTGGAATACTTGCACTTTATAAGGAAATAAATTTAGCTGCTTCTTAAGAATAGTCCTGCGTGTTTCATAAGATCTTCCCACTTCTTAGGACAGGCGTCTTATACAATTTGTTGGCGTATTTTACATTATTTCACAAACGTTTGCAACAAGTTATTCTGTTCTTTCAGATGGTCTTCCTGCTCCTTTTTTGTGTTGTATAGAACCTGTTTTCCTAAACACAGTCACGGTTCTTTTCAGGCAAAGATAAAAATCCCCAGCAATAAAAGCAACATTAGGAAAATGTTCGTGAAATTCGTCCATGCATAAACCCGGATTGTATTGCCATTCACCATTTACTCTAACACCGTTTCAAAAATACGCTTAATCCATGAATGTTTTGTGCTGTTCCGTAAAGCCCATTGTGTAAATTGTTCAAGAAATTGGCAAAATTAGCGATGAATCAAATTACTTGTAACGACTGTCAAAGATGACGGAATAACTGATTAATTGTTAATTCAGGTAGTTACGACACCCAACAGGTATAAAGCTCTACGGCTAAGCATTACGTCCTTAGATGCAAAAGGCCCTCTTTGATGCAAATAATTTTTGCTCGCACTGTACTTCCGATAAATTAAATAATAATGTGTAATATTAATAAAAAATTAAAAATTTATAATTTTTTTCTTGTAACCGACTATAGCGAATTATGATTTATAACAGTAACTACTGTAGCTAGTGTGTTATTTGCTAGCTTACTTGTTTAAAATGCCAAAAATTATAGCTTTATAACCAGCAGGTGTTGGATAAACATAATTTATAGAAAATTAACGGTTGATATTTTATCCTAAAAAATTAAGCATAAATAATGACCTATATTCACGTCTACTATCTCCTGTTGCCGAATTGCCCCTTAGTTATGTATATATATAAATAAATGAACAAAAAAGAGTTAGCAATTTGTTCCAAAACAATCTAAAACCTTAACTCCTGAATAAATTCAACAATTTCTAAAAGATGCACCTGATAAAAAGTATTTGCTGGTAAAGGTATCTTTAAAAAAAATATCTTATAGAAGATTGCATTTTTGGTTTTAATTTTAGGCTGCTTTAGCTATTTAATTGGCCTTACATGGGCATGCCGTTGTGACAAACTTCGAAAATTAAAAAATTCATGACATGGAAGATTTCAATTCGGCCCTTTTAATAAAATTACCCGATACTAAAAACAAAATTCCTAGAAATTTCACAGTCACAGGAGTATTCTAATATAAAAATATGCAAAGCTTCGACCATGCACGGACTAGACCCCCCGCTTTTCTTTAAATTACCAAAATAGCAAATGTACAAAACAGCCCGTGGGAATAAATAAACTTGGAACCATAACGAAAGATATAGCGATATTTTTGCAATTACCGAATCCAGAATTATATACAGGCCACTGTTTCCGAAGGTCATCTGCGACTATTTTAGTTAATGGAGGAGCAGATCTTTTAACTCTAAAACCCCATGGGGGTTGGAAATCCAGCAATGTTGCTGAATCCTATAATATCGATAACTCTATGACTGACAAAATGAAAATATCAAAAAGTATAGTAGAATCGATTCAGCCTCCAGCGCCACTAGAACCTGAATACAACAATGCTGTGGAAGATCAGTATGTTTTCCCATCTACTTCAACTTCGACCTCGGCTAATATTTCAATTACCGAAAATGTGTTGAAGCGAATTAGCGAAACGACCTACCAGGCATTACTTTCCAAAACTGTTCAAATATAACTGTTAATTACAATTTTAAGTAAAACACAAAAATAAGTTAATGTAATATGTATTATGTATTTTAATTCTGAACCTTGTTTTGAACACATAAAAACAACGCATCCGTAGAAAAAGTACAGTGTACGACACGTGAGAAAAATCACATATTTCTCCCTCACTTGATTTGCGGTAACTTCTGCGCTCTGGAGAAATATGTGATTTTTTCATGTATATCAAGTTAGCAAGACAACTCGTTCGAATCGAAAAACTGTCCGGCCAATAATTTGCCGCTAAATAGCCGCTAATTAGTTGTGAAAAAAAAATTGTCGTTTCATATTTAAAAAAAAAAATGGATGTTTTGCTAACTTGATATCAAGTTAGCAAAACACCTGAGGCAATAATTGTTATTAAAAATAATATTTAACAACAATAAACCTGCTAGGAATTTGTCGTTAATTTGCCGTGACAAAATGGTAATGCGCAGAATTAAATAGTGGCTGATTTGGCTATGTACTCGCATTTAGTTAATTAATTTATTACTGGAAATTATAAGAAATCCGTCCTGTATGGGCAAATAACACCCGAAAACGAATAAACGGTTTCCTACGGTCAGAAACGAAGTCCCGGCAACTCTTTAGTAGTACGGCGAATTATCATGGTGTACTCGCAGGCGAGACATCGTATTCACCGTTTACATGGGGGAGTATGTGGCGGAAAATCGCAAATAACAATTAAATCTTGCAGAATAATTAGCTGAAATCAATCCCCAACTAAGGGTAAAACTTCATTTTTCGGGCGCGAAAAACTCGTGGGAATTTGCCGTCTGCTCCGGACGAATTAGTTGTGGACTTGGGGAATTTGTCGCGATGAATTTTCCGGCTGATTCGCGGGAAAAGTGAGTTTTTAAAAATTACTTGCAAAACACCACCCCAAATAAGGGTAAAACTTCATTTTTCGGGCGCGAAAAACTCGTGGGAAATTGCCGTTCGCTCCGGACGAATTAGGTAAGGCCTTGAGGAATTTTCGTGCTGATTCGCTAAAAAAGTGAGTTTTTGGGAATTGCTAACAAAACACTCCCCAAATAAGGGTAAAACTACATTTTTGGGGTGCGATAAACTCGTGGGAATTTGCCGTTCGCTCCGAACGAATTAGTTGTGGACTTGGGGAATTTGTCGGGATGAATTTTCCTGCTGATTCGCTGGAAAGGTGAGTTTTTGCGAATTGCTAACAACACACCCCCCCCCAAGTGGGGGGTAAAACTTCTCTGGACGAATTAGTTGTGGACTAGAGAAATTATTGTGATTGATTTCAGCTAATTATTCTGCAAGATTTAATTAATATTTGCGATTTTCCGCCACATACTCCCCCACGTAAACGGTGAATACGATGTCTCGCCTGCGAGTACACCATGATAATTCGCCGTACTACTGAAGAGTTGCCGGGACTTCGTTTCTGGCCGTGGGAAACCGTTTATTCATTTTCGGGTGTTATTTGCCCATACAGGACGGATTTCTTATAATTTCCAGTAATAAATTAATTAATTAAATGCGAATACATAGCCAAATCAGCCCCTATTTAATTCTGCGCATTACCATTTTGTCACGGCAATTTAACGACAAATTCCTAGCAGGTTTATTGTTGTTAAAAATTATTTTTTATAACCTCAGCCTCAGCCTCAGGTGTTTTGCTAACTTGATATCAAGTTAGCAAAACATCCATTTTTTTTTTAATATGAAACGACAAAAAAAAATTTTTCACAACTAATTAGCGACTATTTGGCCGGACAGTTTTTCGATTCGAGCGAGTTGTCTTGCTAACTTGATATACATGATTTTTTCACTTGTTGTACAATGTACTATTTTATCTTTATGTTTTCATATTTAAACGACGTTTGAAGGAAAAATAGTATGTTTTATTCGAAGTAAAAGCAACTTCCTATGACTCGCCTGTAATTATAATAATAATAATAATAATCTTTATTTAACACTTGGCTAGTTATTGCTAAAAAAAATCACAAAATAGTATTTACATAATATGTTAGCTACAAAAATATAAATCCTAATTTATGTGTCCCTTAAATAATGAAATACTTTTTTGATAAAATCACCCAAACTATTTGCATTTTTAATACTCTCCGGAAAGTCATTAAAAAAAGGCGAACTCTCTCAAAGAAACAGCGAGTTTTGTAAAGATGTAGTCTTAACCGTCTCAATGTTGTAGTGGTGCCTAGAGCGAATGTTATAATCGTAAAAATTTGATCCTTTCTTAAGAAAAGCATCAAAATATCTTGGTAACTGTTCATGTTCTATTTTATATATTAGAAATAAATTCGCTCTTATGATGATCTGTTCGACAGACAGCCAATCCAAGCTATGTAACATGCTTCTTACTGGGGTATACCTATTGCATTTGAGAATAATTCGCATAATCTTATTTTGCTGAATCTGCAGTCTACATATATTTTCCTGAGTACAAGATATTAATAAGGAACAACAGTAATTAAAGTGGGGCAAAATAATTGTGTTATAAACAAGTGTTCTGGTCCACTGGGATAAATAATTTTAAATACGACCAATATTTTTTCCTAATTTTTTACAAAGATAATCCACCTGATTAGCAAAAGTAAGCTGAGGATATAAAAACACTCCCAAATATTTTATTTCCGACACAAAGGTAATTTCAGATTCATTTATGTTAAGGGCTAATCCTGATACAGCATATTTCTTACAATTTACTTTTGAACCTATTACCATACATTTTGTCTTTGATGTGTTCAGTTTTAATTTATTTTGACAAAGCCAGTCATACAATATTTTATGTTCCCTGTTCAAAATATCAGTTATTTCCCTAAAATTATTCCCTGATACATAAATAAGGGTATTATCAGCAAATAAATTAACAAACGAATTTTTTAGGGCTATATGGATATCATTAACATAAATAACAAACAGTAAGGAACCCAGTACACTGCCCTGTGGAACGCCCCATTTATTTTCCCTTTTAATAGATAGTTTATCGTCCACTCTAGTCATTTGATACCTGTCACTTAAATCATCTTTAATCCAATCTAATGCCTTGCCATTTACACCATATCATCGCAACTTTTTATTAGAATTCCACGATCGATTGTTTCAAACGCACGCTGCAAGTCTACAAATACACTAAGCACCACTTTTCCTTCATTTAGTTCTTTTCGCCATGTTGCACATACATGGTGATGACTCGCAAGAATGGCCACTCCTAAATCCAGACTGTCCCACATACAATAACTGATTACTTTTAAAATAATTGATTGTTATTTCCTACTAATAGGTCTTTTAGTGTTCTCCACATTTTCTTTCAATCTCCTTTGCACCTGTCTATGTTGTGATCATAGTACGTTGTTTATTCAGTACGTAATAAAAATAAACTCTATTCCGTTTAGTTTGATAGTCTTTCCAATCTTCCTCGTTTTTAGTCAGTATAAACTTGGTCTCTATTACATTGTTCCTGCTCGTAATCCATGGATATTTTGTTACTACAGTGTTGCCCAAATTGGGCCTACATGTATGGGGATCTTGGAAACTATAGAAGATAGAGAAACGGTTAAATGGGGAAAGTTTTGCGCAATTATATTTCTAACTGAAAACCGTTTAGTACGCGGCCCTATCTTTTTTGGTTTTTAAGATATTTTTAAAAAACCAAAAAGATGCATTTTCGAAAATATACTGTAGCTTTCTTATTATCCACTATTTTGACAATCTGTAAAAACATTTTTAAAGCAACTTTTTAAGTATATTTCAGATCTGCAATTTAATTTTGAACACGGCGTTTCAGTTACTTTATAGCATCATCAGGTTCATTTTTTCTTATGGGCGCCATATTGTATTTTATACTTAAAAGGTAGCTTATGACGTCAGCTTTTCAACGATGTATTATTTGTTGGAAAATAAATTAAATTGACTTGAAAAATAAAGAAAATTAATTTTCGCAACACGTCAAATTTGAGAAAAACACATTAGGCAGGGTTAAATTTGTTTAAAATATCATAATATTATAATACATTATTTTATTTTTTCCTAATGGTTAAAAATCTCATATTAACATTTCAAATAAAGAAAACTAAAAACGCAATGAATAATAATTATTGTTTTGAAAAGTAAATAAGAAAAAATATATAACTTACTATACTTATTCGAAATGTTGGCCGTTTTTATTAATACATTTTTGACACTTTTTTAACACAGTATTGATGACCCTGCGAAGCGTGTTGCCATTTATGCTGGTAAACACATTCCTCTCTCTCTCTCTTCTAATTCTTGTACAGATTCCGGGGGTTCAAACTCATATACTTAATTTTTTTAAAATAACCCCATAAATAAAAATCTAGAGGAGTTATATCAGGGGATCTAGCAGGCCAATTAACTGGTCCGCCGTTTGAAATTAATTTATCATCAAATATCTGTCTTAAGAGAGTTTGAACTTCCCGAACATTATGTGCGGGACAACCGTCTTGTTGAAACCAAATATTATTCAATTGATCTTGAGGAACTCTTGCTCTAATTGCCGGTAATATTTGATCTTCTAACAGCTCCAAGTATCTTTCGCCATTCAACGTATGATTATAAAAGAATGGTCCTATAAGTCGGTTGTCTAAAATGTAAGGAGAAAAGTAAAGCTGGGTTACTTAATACCTGCTATGTATTTAGCAAGATAGGTGACATTACTTACCATACATACCACACCATACACTAAAACCAAATCGGGTTTGCAGTTTTCTGTTGCTCAAAAATGATTGTTATGTCTATTAAATACCCCGCAGTTGGTAAAATGTGATTCTTCGGTCCAAATTACAAGACGACTGAAATCATGATTTTGTTCGCATTGGTTCACATACCAATTTGAAAACTGCATTCTTCTTGGATAATCCGTTTCTCGTAAACCCTGAACTATAGTTTGCTTGTACGGTCGATATTTACTTTCCTTAAGGACTCTTTGCGAGGTTGGTAAGTCACTTGCCGACGCTCTTGTAGATGATGTCGGAGAGGCATTAAAATAAGCTCTGACATTTTCGTCACGCTCGTTATTACCTGCTTTTTCGTAACTCTTGGGCCGCGGTTCTTCAAAACTTCCATGGTTTCTCAGGTTCATAACAATTTTTGGAAAAAGTCTGACACTTGGCTGCGGTCTTTCAGGAAAATTTTCAAAATACCTTTCTAATGCAAGGTTTGCATTTCTGTTGCAATGAATGTAACATTCTAGCAAATCAAATTTTTCTTCGTGAGAAAACGCAATGCCATTTTCTTTTAAATTCAGAATACACAAATAAATCGTTATTGTTAGATAATAATAATAAAAACTATTATACTTTTACTTGTTTTGACAAGTAATATTTTTGTTTCATTTTCAAACGGTAGTGGCTACTGGATTTTATTTTTGATTCATAGGTTATTGTAATATTGTTGATTGAAACAATGCAAGCAGTGTTTTGTGAATACTACAAAATGTAAACCTTTTAATTGGTATTCAATTTTGGGAGTTATAGTGCAGTTGTTAAATTTGACGTGTTGCGAAAATTAATTTTCTTTATTTTTCAAGTCAATTTAATTTATTTTCCAACAAATAATACATCGTTGAAAAACTGACGTCATAAGCTACCTTTTAAGTATAAAATACAATATGGCGCCCATAAGAAAAAATGAACCTGATGATGCTATAAAGTAACTGAAACGTCGTGTTCAAAATTAAATTGCAGATCTGAAATCTACTTAAAAAGTTGTTTTAAAAATGTTTTTACAGATTTTCAAAATAGTGAATAATAAGAAAGCTACAGCATATTTTCGAAAATGCATCTTTTTGGTTTTTTAACAATATCTTAAAAACCAAAAAATATAGGGCCGCGTACTAAACGGTTTTCAGTTAGAAATATAATTGCGCAAAACTTTCCCTATTTAACCGTTTCTCTATCTTCTATATAGTTTCCAAGATCCCCATACCTACATGTAGGCCCAATTTGGGCCACACTGTATATTGCGTTTTTGTCTTAATGCTATTTTATCGATTGCCGTTTGAAGTATATAAATAAAATCCAAGTAAATTATGTTTACATATTCTGTTTAGAGGTGTAATTCCAATCTGCTCCTCTCTATTAATTCTTCAATTGGACGAAATTCATTCGTCCGGCAATTCTGCACACTTGTCATGAAAGTATCGCTGTTAATCCTAATAAAACAATATACTAATATTACTAATGTCTTTATGTCTCTTAGTTTTTCTTAAGCAATTCATAATTTCTCAAACTACACTGAAGAAAATCATTCAATACAAGTTTTTTTTTCAATATATTTATATGGGTTACCACAAAAATAAATCCGTTAATCCCTAAAATATACTTTTTAGGAACTAAATAATTCCATTCTTAAAATATGGTGAAATCGTTTAGGCAACTTTCAGAGCTATATTATAGGCTATACCTTACTACAAAGGAGCAGAGAGAGACAAACGAACTTAAAACAATGATCTGTCGTTGCTCCGCGTGGTTTGTTGAACGGAGTAATTTAAAACATATTATTGGATTACCGTTGTTGGAAGGTGACTGATGTCTGATGGTATGGTGTACTTTTAGTGCAAGTGCGAGGTGCATGACTGCAAACCGAATTTTGTGTTCCGTGATATTAGTGTTGTGTAGATGTGACCTCATAATCAAGGTTTATTTATGTTTATTTTCCCCTTAACAATAAACCTTATCCTCTGTTGTTATTAAGATATTTTATAATAAATAAAAACTAATCTTATTTGATTTTACGTGGTTGTAGGTACAAATAAATGTTTTCAAATAAAAAATATTGTCGCTAATTTTTGTGTTTAATTAAGCCTTATCCCAACTGATATGTTTCTTTAAGTAAGAACTTCTACGCCATTTTATTTTTTATTATAGTATATAGACTGGGGCAAAATGCCTATAGATTAAAAAGTACTATAATTTATATAAAATAGGGTCATAGCTCAAAACGTCACTGTCCTTACAGAAATTTATTTTTGCTAAAGGAAAGTAAATAAATCTAATAAAAAATTCAATAAATTGGCGAATGCGTCACTGAGAGCCAATCCTAAAAAAAGGAGCTCAGAAAAAGGTAATTTAGTAGTAGCTAGGTAGACTACTAATGATAAAAATATTTTTTTTATAGCTAGCAGACCGTTTTTAGGATTAAAAAGCAATACTTTTTTAACTACATGACCTCAATTAATCACAAAAATAAAAAATATTTTTTAACACTGCATCATACTTTTTTTACGGCAATAGAGTTGTATTTTAGCAGCAAAAAAATCACAGATCTTGCATCTTATGCAAGTATCATAGGCGTATTGAAAATACCTACCACATACAGTGGCGAGAAGGAAACCATTATGTCACAGCACAGATTACTCCTATCTGTGAGTATACAACGTGCCGCTATCACGCATTATTATGACGGCATGGATGCTCCAATTTAGTTTGAAATAATAATTTAATTATTATACTTAGAAATGTGTAAATTATACTTAGAAATGTGTAGATTTTACTGTTTTGTTAAAATAAAAAATATAGGATAATCTGTATATTAGTACATATTGAAGAGAGCTCAAAACCACCTTTTCAAAAATAGCGACAAAATTATTTCTTTAGCTATACACAATACACAGCCATTTACCTGCTGGTCCTTGTACTCTTTGTTCATGAAATGTCTAAATCTTAAGTCGGCTATGAAATGTTTTGGATTGGTATATTTATTATCCCCCGACTTTCTGTTTATTTTTTTCCAATTTTATCGAAATTGAAACAATCAAAAATGCGGTTACCATGATATCGACTAATATGGACACCTGAAAATTTTAAAAATTACGAAAACGTTATCTGATATCAATGAAATTTAGACGAATAAAATCTATTTGCACTGTCGTAGATTAAATTTTGAATGATACACGTTCGATATGAACTTTGTTAATGAAACTTGTGCAAAACGTTGCACACGTTTCATTATAGTATTTATCAAACTAATAACTATCTACTAACTGTTCTCTCTCCCGGCCATATTATCTTAATTTCAACAAATATAATAATAAATGCCGAAACCCAGAACAAAACAATATTATTACTCAGCAGATGATGTCATCGATCCTGTGCTGCTCGGATGTTTGTTTAGACTTCACCGCCGTGGTATTTATGTGCATGTCGCATGTCGTGTTCATTTTTCATGAAATAGACCCGTATGTACGCACCCAGTAGTATTTTCAATACTAAAAAGAACATTCAAAAACGACCATATTGTGGTTAAAAAGTATTTTCAAAAAAGTAACCTAGTAGCGACAACAGAGTTGTTTTTTTGACGCCTATTTAATCCAGCTTTTTTGCTAGTCCTAATGTATTGCTAGCTACGGCTAATAGAGTTTTCTCTTAGTGTACTATTTTAAAACGAGTTAAATAGTTTTATTTGGCGCTTAAAGGATTAATTGACATTTTTTATAGATTTTTTTTTGCTTTTCAATAGTGTAGATATATGTGCAAAACTTTATACGTAAGTACACTGTACCTTCTTTTTTATTAGCCTCTGCTCCTAAATGCAGCAACAGCATCAAAGGAATGGACCACCAGCCCATTTTGCAGAACATTCTTTTTTACCACCAGTATATGACTAAATATTTATTATAACCACTTCACATCACTTTAACACCATATAGATTAGAAATCTGGTTTTAAACTAAGTATTATAGCACTAAACAGGATTTAAGTGTTTGGTTTAATACACTATTATTAGGTCAATAGCTACACAAACAAGTAATCCTTTTTGGGGTACCGCAAATCGCGACTAAAATTCAAAACACCGCTATCAATGTTATAACTACGCGAATACCGTTTAATTTTGTTAAATTCACCGAAAAACTCCGTTAAAGACGAAGTTTAAAAAATACAAAGTGACTACAAAGTTTTCACGTTCGCAAGAATTAATTCGTTCTACGATCAAGCTTTAGCCAGAGCTTACTGCGACCGTAACACAAATTGTCCGTCCGCAGTATCCTCTAAATTCGGAATATCCGGAAATTCGTAAAAACCGCACGGAAATCCAGGCGAGATTTTCGCGGCGACCGGGATGGAAAATCGATTGTTTGCCAACACCGGGGGGATGATCACGGCTCCATAGCGCCCTAAAGACTGGCGATGTTTCGCCCTAAAATCGGTGGGGATGGTTTGCGCATGAATTTGTGCCCCTCGCGTATACCTGTAGGACAATGGGATTTACCAAAAACAGCGGGACCCGCGATACGGTTTTTGTTTTGCATTAGAGGATGTTTCCTGCACCGCATGGCAGGAGTTTGCACTTAAAAATTTGCACCCTTTGCAGGTATATTTACTGCTCGTATATCACAAGTGGTAGGATGCATCGGATTTATTGAAGCCATACATAAACGTTTACCAGTCAGATAAGATGTGATAAAACCTAATTTGATAACATTTTATCTTATTAGTCAATAGTTATTTTTGTATTAAGTGCGCAAAATAGGTGTTTTTTTAATGGCACATGAGATTGTAAATTTTTACCGAGACCGTTAGGTCGAGGTTAAAAATTCAATCAAATGTGCCATAAAAACACTTTTGCGCACGAAATAAAAACAACATTTTTTCTACAACTGTTTGTTGTTAACTATTTTTTATCGTGTTTAGAAAAAAAAATCTAAAATCATAATTTATTTAAGGTATACACCTGTTCCCATTACTATGGAAACCTAGAATTGTTTAAATTTTAATGATTGTCAAATCTATCGTTTTTCGTGTCAAAAGTTTATAGTTGTTTGCTCAAGTTTGATACCGTTTAAATGTCTAAAAGTGATAGGGAGACGCCTCACGAAATTACGGATGCGGCAGAAATCGTTATATCAAATCTTTTGCCCGTAAAATCAAGAATCAAATATAAGAAAGTGTACACTCAGTTTCGTGAATGGTGCAATATAAAGAAAGTAAAAACAGTAACAGAAAATGTTTTGCTCTGTTATTTGGAGAAAAAGTGGAAAATTTTAAAGCCACCTACACTATGGAGTACCTATTCGATGCTTAAAAGTACCCTAAACATAAAGAAAAATATTGATCTGCAGCGATTTACTAAATTGGTTCCATTTTAAAAGAGCAAATCCATTGGATATAGAGGAAAGAAGTCTAAAGTATTAACAAAGGAGGATGTAGCAAGGAAGAGAACTTCACCGTTAATTACTATTCTAATAAATATTGTTAATTTAATTCACTTTAATAATAAATTTTTTTATAAAAAATGTTTTGGAAATTAATTTTTGCATTTTTATACGAAAACATCAATCAGCTGAGCTTGCCGTGAAAAAATATCATTTTTTCACGGTGAAAAAATGACATTTTTTTACGGTGAAAGAAAGAGACGTTTTGTGCATCCATAGTAACCAAAAAAAGTCATCTTTTTTTGACAGTTGTAGAAAAAGATTGTTATTGACCTATTAGTTGTTACTTTCACTGAAGAAAATAAGTACAAACCGTCAATAATTAAAAAAAATTTTAGCAATTTTTTGCACTGTGGAAAACAATCTAATACCGTGCGAGCAAAAATTAATTGCATTAAAGAAGGCCTTGCATCTAAGGACGTGATGCTTATCCGTAGAGCTTAATACCTGTAGGGTGTTAGTAACTATATAGATGAATTAACAATCAATCAGTTATTCCGTCATCTTTGACAGTCGTTACAAGTAATTTTGCTTTACGGAGCAGCACAAAACATTCATGGTTGAAGCGTATTTTCGAAACATTTAAATGGTAAGTGGCAATACAATCCGGGTTTGTTCACATTTTCCTAACGTTGCTTTTATTGCTGGGGATTTTTATCATTGCCTGAAAAGATCCGTGGCTGTGTTTAGGGCAACAGGTTCTATACAACACAAAAAAGAAGCAGGAAGACCATCTGCAAGAACAGAAGAACGTGTTGCAAACGTTCGTGAAATAATGCAAAATACGCCAACAAATTGTATAAGACGCCTGTCCCAAGAAGTGGGAAGGTCCTTTGGAACATGCAGGACTATTCTTAAGAAGCAGCTAAATTTATTTCCTTATAAAGTGCAAGTATTCCAAGAAATACAAGCCGCAGATTTTGAAAGATGCAGGAATTACTCTCAATGGTTTACTCAAAATTTATTGGAAATAAATGATTTATTAGACCTCACATATTTTTCGGATGATGCCCGGTTCCAGTCCGGAGTCCACATTGCACCCTCAAAAAATTGGTGTCTGGTTAGCTATTTTCCGAAGAATTGTTGGTCCTATTTTTTTCCATGACACAGTTACAGCACAGCGATATAGAGACAATATTTTGAATCCATTTGTGGAGCAATTACTTGACGACGAACTACGTTTTGGATATTTTCAACAGGACAGTACAACCGCCCATACAGCCGCCGAAACTATTAACTACTTACGCAATTTTTTCGACGACAGATTGATCAGTTTTCGATCAGGCATTGAAACCTAGATCATCTTGTTTAACGGTTATGGATTACTTCGTTTTTCCTCATTTAAAGGACAATATTTTTAAAACACCAGTTGCAAATTTAGAACAATTACAAGAAAGGATTATTCAATATTGTGGTAACATTTCTCCAGTAAGATGCTGGTTAACACTTTCGAAAATATGAAGAGACGTGTGAACTTATGCTTGGAGCATGGAGGTGGCCAATTTCAGCAATTTATGTAATTATTTTTCTTTTTCTTTCTGTATATTCTTACTTTGTTAATTTTGTAAACAACAAAAATAAATTTGTATTTGTCCTTTTTTTTTGTATTACTTATTAGTTTGGCATAATATCATGTCCTAATATGAATTGGACAAAATTTTAACCTAGATTTGGTTATCATACATTGTAATCTAAACCAAGCTCTACGTTTTTAATCCAAGCCCTCTTTTATTCAAATAATTTTTGCTCGCACGGTACAACAGGTTTGCTAAGACATAGTTTGTAGTGATAGCTTATTTTTTATTAACCCATATTAAATAAATTGCTAGTGTATCAAACCCGCTTTAGTGTAATATCAATTCCAGATTTGCTAGAACAGTGTTTTTGTTGGTTGTAATCAGTTCCATTAGCAGCACAGTCTTGTTAAATAATGAAGTACTTTGAATCAGTGTTGCCAGGTCCAAAATTTTTTTTCCCTAGATAATTTCTTAAAAATTCCCCAGATCTTTTAATTTGAAGAAAAATTATTTTAACAATCGACTTCCGAGTCGAGTAAAAAATTCGGCAGGCAAAGGAGTGAAAAACTGAAAAACCGGGGGTTTCTTTTTTATTCACTTCAATATTTTTTACGCTTCTAAAAAAAAAGGTCGCCAGTTCCGTAAAGCAACTAGTTTGTGTTGCCGCAATGAGTGATTGGTCATTTATGAATGCCATGCGGCTCGTTTCAAAAAATGCGTGGTTCCTCTTGTGTGATTCCCCTTAAAATACCAGCGAACGGAGGCCTGGGATTTACCGAATTTCTTGTTGTTTATATCTTCAGAGTAAGGTTCCTAGTAAATTCGACCTGCCTAAGATTCTGAGTTGCTAGTAGTATATCGGACTTAGAAAAGATAGCGTTTTTGCCATGGGTCAATCGATTAATAATTTTTATAAATATCACAAAATCAAAAAAGAATAAAAATTCCCTAAATTATAGAAAATTTCCCTTTTTCCCTACTGATTGCAGATTTTCCCCAGATTTAGGGAAATTTCCCCAGCAATGGCAACAGTGCTTTGAATACAGGAATGTTGTTAAGAAATAAATTGTATCTTTTCAATGCGACGCATTTTGTTTCCAGTAAAGCGCTTTATCTACAATTATGAAAGCAGAATAGCGTCCCTAAAAACGAATTGCATCGTTTAGAACCTATAATCCACTAGACGTAGGTGGGGGTTAGTAGGAATCGACAATCGCCGCACGCCGTATTATCAGTTTTAACGTATTTGTTGCGCATTTGAGAGATATATTTTCCAATCACAGTACGCAGAAGTGTGGTACAAAGATAAAATTTCAGTTAATACTATCTACTAAAGTAGATACTGATATTAGAGGCAGGCAGATAATTCCAAGTTAAATTAAAAGAAAATTCAAAATCACGAAAGGGTTTTTTTTACCTATAAAGTTGCTAAATAAACAAAGGTAATAAGTGTTTATTGTTGTGCTGTACCAAAGTCAAAAGCAGGCTAGGATAACTTAAATGGTGAAGGTCGTCCCCTGTTCGTTTAATTTAGCCCCCGGTCGCTAGTGGCGCTATTGTGAGAATTTTGTTTTATAAGGTTGTTCATCTCCTAACGTTGGTAGGAACAGAATATTCATTTAGAATGAGCATGGCCAACATTCTGTACCTCTCTCTCTCTCTGTATTAAACTGTACCAGCATATGTGCGAGAAAGATAAAAATATGGTTTGTTGTGACAGATCCTGAAGTCTTACCTGGACTGGTAAAAGATTGTCATTGTCATTTTATGATTGATTTGAAAATATATAAAAAATAAAGTTATTATTAAATAATTATTCATATATAATTTATAAACTTAACATGGCGCAGTCGGTAGTTTGAGAATCGTAAATAGGTATATATTTAATATGTCGCGACCAAAAAAATCGGGAAGAAAAACCAAGGCAATTAACAAAAGCGTGGAACCTCCTGAAGACTTCATTAATGTCGCCCAACGATTGGAAAGTACAGAGAAAGCTATTAAAGATGTAGAAAGAAACTTTACTTCACAACTTAAACAAAAAACAAGGTACAATAACTAGTTTATTAAATAAAAACTTTGAAAATAACACGGAATTGTTAGAAAAATCTACAGAAAATAATAATATAAGCTGTTTTTTTATTTAAAAACTATTTATGTAAATATCTAATATTAATAAATCTTGTCGCCATATCAGAAACGTTGTTATAATTTCCTTTCGTTCGTTGAATTCAAAGTAATAATAAAATTAAAATTTTTATGCTTGGCGCCCGTCTATATTTAGTTTCACCCCCGGTCGCATGTGGCGCTATCAGGGAACCAATTTAGTATGTTGTAAGTTGCCTATCTATCCTTGAGAGCGCGCAACTCGCTTGTCTATGGTCAAAAGTGAAATTCATAAAAAAATAATGGATTTTCCGTTGATTCCGGAAAGAATTGCTGTGAATGCTGCCAAAGCTTTGGATAATCTTGTCCCAAAGAAGTCTAAGGACGCCTAGGATAAGGAATATCAAAGGTTTGAGGATTAGATGAAAAATAATGATGTTAAAATGATCAACAAGACGCAGACGGTGCTACCAGGATATTTCCAGGAATTGGTATGTTAAAATTGCTGTTGTAAATTATATTAAAATATTAATTATGTATATCGCCCCTGTTTTGTAAGAAGGGTCTAACTAGCAAATCGATTTACAGGAAGGGCGAAATAAAAAATTGGCGAATTGTTATGTCCTGTAAATTAATATTTATTCTAAATGAGTAACAAAACTTTTTAAAATATAATATGATATTAACAACTTAAATTAAAAACACTGTTTTTTCTTAAAAATGTTTTAAAGTTTAGGAAAAAATTACAGTTGGCCCCTTTGTGAAAATCACATTTTAATTTATAAGAAGGAGACAAATAACAAAAAAAGGGACTTATTCGTCTTTATCCTCAATGCCAGTTTCTGGAAGACAGTCTCTTACATTGGCCGAGTGAGGTATACTTTTATATTAATCATGAAACTCCATAGGAATGACACTTTTGTTGCAAAGAGTTATTAAGTCTTTGTACTTTGCCTCAGTGATGGGTAACCTATGGCGGTAGGCCTTTCCAATTTCGATTTCAGTCAAAGACATTTAGCGACTCTTTAATATTTCCAGAGTTTCTTCTTATGCTGTTACATTGGAATTCCATATTGTCACTTGTTTTGAGTTTTTAATGAATTTAAGACCATACAACTGTATCCATTTTACCTTACTACCACTATTTGTGGAACTGTTTAATGGAAAAAGTTCTTGTAGTAAATTCCAGTTCTGGAAGTCTGAATATTCCAATTTTCTACAAATAAAAGGTTGTGGGTTTCGTCGGGATAAAGCTATAACTGTTGGCCACTGTGATGGTGCTAAAACATTTCTTCGTTTGATAAAAGATGCAATGGTACTATGCACAGTGTCCGCACCCATGTAAGTATGTCCACTTAATAGGAATTTAATTGTTATACTCTCGGTTATACTTCTTACCAAGTGTAAAGTTTGTGCTGCATGGTAAAGCATTTCAAACATACATCGATTTTTATTCTGTCCTGGACAGTTGTCGCAATACAGAATAACATCTACTTCATTTTCAGTTTGGTTTATAATATCTTCTAGCCATGATCTGACACATGTTGCAATCTCCACAGCCCCTTTTTTCCGTCGCATTCCCCCCAAAGATAGCAGGTACCAGTTTGCGTTTGATTTTCATAAATAGTCAAATTATAATAGGCATATTTACGAGCATATAGTACAGAAGTGTACTGTCTGAGTGTGGAGTAGCAAGGACTCTTTCCAAGTCAAAACTAGCCACAATTAAATTATTATTTACTTTTGCTTTTTCTATATCTGTCTTGTATTCTCTGGATGTGACCCTTTTTTCTTTTCTATGCGTTTTCCATTTAAATTTATCCTCATCTGTCAAACCAGTGCAAGTAAAGGGTGCCAACTGTAGCGAATTCGACGATTTTGTGCAGAAAAATATGTAAAAAGGAGCTAACTATAGTAGAAAGCCCCTTTTTAAAATAGGCGTTTTTTGAATAAATAGATGTAAAAAGGGTCCAACTGGTAGAAGGACTCTTTTTGAATATCAATAATGCAAATAGAAATGAAAATATAACACAAATATCAGTTAGACCCTAGTCGTATCTACCTTATAATTTGTATTTACAGTTGGCTCCTTTATACAAAACATAGAACAGAAGTAACACACCACAACAATGTAGTTATCCCAATTTAGCAAAAAATGTTAGTTGGTCCTTTCTTAGAAAACAGGGGCGATATCGATTATAGTCTGCAACATTCACTACTAATTCTCGATGGACAAAATATTCAATGTTAAAGAAGACATTAATAGTTAATAAAAATATAGACATTTCAAAATATTGCAAGTTAAGACAGTATCTAAAGCGAGCATCCAAAGGATATGAAGCGAAGAAATCGAAAATTTTGACTCGAGAATCAGTTGTGCTGAAATTCATCCGTGAAGCTCCCAATGAAACTTTTCTGATTTACAAAGTGGTTCTGTTATTTGGTGTATTTGGTGGGTGCCGCCGCCAAGAGCTATAATAATAATAATAATAATACTAATGTCTTTATTTCTACATTACAAAGGCTTAAATGTTAACATTTTTTATATTGTATTAATTGTAAGTGTAATGTAAAAAAAGGCGAAGTTCAGTAATAGACTGTCCCTTAAGGCTAGCCTATTCTGCTCCTGTAAAATCTTAGTTGAACATATAGAGAATAGAGGATTCGTACTAATAGTTAATATTCCAGATACAAAGACCGATAAAAAGCGTGTGTTCACAATTATTACTGATGAGAAGGAGATGGATTGAGAACTTATTGGTCTTTACGCCCTACGAACTGCAACATTAATAGATTTATTTTTGTGTTACGGTAACAGTCGTTGTTTTTCACAGCCAGTTGAGAAGAACACCAGCATAGGCAAGATTCCTTCCATTATTGCAAAATACCTGGATCTAAGCGATGCGGATAAATAATATACTGGTCATTGTTTGTGCAGAACCTCTGCAACTTTGTTGGCGGACGCGGTGGCAAACACGACCACATTGAAAAGACATGGCGGTTGGAGAAGTTCAGCTGTGGTTGAAGAATATTGGGAAGACAATTGGTATATGTCTTCTAAATACAAAATTTCGAAATTGATAGCTGGAGTACCATCAACGAGACCATCAACATCAAAAAGTTTAATCATCGTCAATTTCTGTTAGTGAAAATCACGAAATAATAGAAAACATTGACTTACGAAAAGCCGGTAAATTCGTTTTTACTGGATCTTTTCATAACTGTTCATTTAATATAAATGATAAATAAGTTTTTTTGTTAATTAAAAGTTGTAAATTTGATTTTTTCTATTTATTCCTTTTAATGCCCGAGGACCATTTAAAGTGTCTGGTAACTGTGGTATTATAAAACAATAATATTCGAGTAGGACATAATAGCTATTTACCTAACAAGTGCGGAAAATTAATTTTTCCGCACGAGCCTGCCGTTCACCGAACGACGCGTAGCGGAGTTCGGTGAAGCAGTCGAGTGCAGGGAAAACATTTTTCGCACGTGTCAGGTACAATAGTTTTTCTACAGACGTGTGGAAATAAGTAACACATATTCCAAAGAAATTTAATAATTTTTAATTAACTATAACAATCACATACATATGTAACAGTAACTAATTCTGAGAAAAAAAGTAATAACTACAAGTTATAATTGATATATTATTGATTTTGACATAATCGTGCCGAAAATTTTTTCCGCACTAGTGTGGAAAAACCAATTTTCCGCACAGATTTTTGACATAAACGTGCCGAAAAATTTTTCCGCGCTAGTGTGGAAAAACTAATTTTCCGCACGGATATCAGTGCGGAAAATTGATTTTTCCACACGTCTGTAGGAAAAATAAATTTACGTTTTTATAATTTCAAAATTGCATAGGTGAGTTTTAAAACATTTAAATAGTTGCTATGAGATGAACAATTGGGCATAAATAAGTCTAAACTTCGCGGGCCACGAGTTTGTTCGGGTTTGTTCGGGTTTGTTGATTTCCCTTCTGACACGTGCTTCTTGCAGTTGAACTTCTTAACTTCTTTTACAAAAATAAGGTTACTTTTCTAAGATGTAACAAAATTTTTTTAAAAACTTTTTAAAACTATTAATTTTGCACACAATGTGTATGTTCTGACTCTTGCCGGGGTAACTGGGCCGTAACAAGCCTGGTACCCCAACAGCATTTTACTTTAAGCTAAATGATGCTTTGACTTTTATGAAAAACAATTTTTTCTTTTTCTTTCCCTTTTATTTCAATACTTTCACATGTCTCTGACAAAGTTTAATGAAACTTAAGATTTTTTACTACTTAATAAATGATTTCACAAAGTCTGTTAAGACTCCCTATTTTTCTTTTGCTCTCTTCACTTTTCTGCCCAAGATAGGGCCTTTGCACCAACCCTTGACTTTCTAGTATGCTGAAGTCTTGTCGGTATTCTGACTATTCAATTTTTACATCTCTGGTTCACCATTGAAAGCTCCATTACGGCTCAATCCCACTTAATATTTTTTGTATTGCTAACAGCATCAGCCCATTTACTTTGTTTTCCTGATGATGAGTGTTTCTATACTCGAAACATGTCGATTTGAATTATTATGAATTGTTCTAGGTTCGCCTAGTTATTTTAATAAAAAAATTGTGGAGAAAGACTTTGTGCTTTTCTTTTTTCTATACATTTAACTCCACTTTGACTATTGACTACTTCTTCAAAAATATTTATGTAAAACACTTTCTTTAAAAGGTTATATGAAAATAAGATTTTTAAGTTCTTTGTCATTAATAAAATAATGAAGAAGAGACGGAAGCTTAAAAAGTAAATAAAAATTAGATTTGTTGCTCTTTTATTTAAAGTCAATTTGCTTGAGAGATAAATACAATATCAACAATCAATTAGTTGAATACATTATTCATTAAACTACAACATCAAGTCAAGTTGCACGATAAAATTCTGTAATTAGGTCTAGAAAACTCTACATTACGATTGGGTTTGACACGCAACTGTTCCTGACGAACATGAAGGTATATCAACGGTAATAAGCTGGGATAGGATTGTCTATCAGACGATGATTAAAACGAAGTACATTACTTATCCGACAAATACAACAAACTTTCAATTATTTTTATAGGCTTCATAAAAAACGGAAATTCGACATTATACCGCTTCTGGATATTTTCTAGAATTTTTTAATTTGTGAATGGTGGCCAAGCTTGTATTTATACAGGGGTATTATTTAATAATAATAATAATAAAGATTTTTATTAACAGAAAATAATTTGTGCATAGCTGAAAGAAAAAATAAATTGACCAAACTCAGTGTGGCGAGGTCTAGTTAACACGGCAACTCCAACTCAACCACTAAACTGGGAATTTAGTCGTCTCGAAATATACTAATATACTAATATACATAAAAACAAAATAGTGTAATGCATAGCAGCGGATGTATTGGTCTGATAAATGTGACATTTATTATAAACTAATGGTATAACTAAATTAACGACCATATGGCTAACGATTCCGTCCCGGTAAGCGCGGTCCCGGGCAGCAAAAGTGGTGAAATAATAAATGTATTATTGCTTATTGAACAGATACGCATGAAGCTTAAACTTAAACTTATTAATATTATACAACTTAAATTCGTTTGGAATTGGGTTATAAAATTTTATAGCGTTATAAGTGAAACTTCTTTGAAATAATGATGTTTTATATTGGGGTATGGTAAAACTGTTCTTGTATCTGATATTTCTATTTCGAATGTTGTCTCTGCAAACGAACTTATTTTTAAGTTTTTTTGATGCATTCTCCATGGTAAGAACTTTATGAATAAAATTACCCAGATGAAAATTACATCTGTTTCTTATATTAAGCCATTTGCACTAATTTATTTTATGGGTTATATGCTCGCGTTTTCTTATTCCGTAAATCAGTATTCAGCAGGAATTTTGCATTTTTTGTATTCTATATTATTTTCAATTTTATGTAAACAAGGCATATATATGAAGTCGCAGTAAGAGAGTAGTGTGACAGAAGACAGAACTAGGCTATCGCAGAGCATTCTTTTTTAAGTTTTTGATCGAGGATATGTATATTATTGTAAATTAATTTTGGAATAAAATGCTTTTTTATTAATATTTTTTACGTGTTCTTTGAAGCGCAGCTCCTCATCCAAAACAATACCAAGATTTTTCGCTGAATGTACATAAGGAAGATGAACGCCATTTAGAGAAATGTTCACATTATTTTTAACAGTGTCACGATAACCACGCCAAAATTGCTTTAATCAAATTGTAATGAGCAATAAAATTTTCATTATTGATTTGCGTTGCTATTTTACCTTTGTTTGCAAAGCACAACATTTTGGATTTTCCCAAATTTAATTTAATATTGTGAGTAATAGATAGGAAAATAATGGTTTCCAAGTCGAAATTAATTTTGAGTTTGTTGTGAAGAAGCTCAGGTGAACTTGAGTATCGTCCGCGTAAGCGTCTGACTGAGAGAACTGCGTAGAAGTTATGACCTCTGCTGTATAAATAATGAACAATAGTGGAGATAAAACGGAGCCTTGCAGAACCCCTGAAAGAATATCACTCGGATTGCGGAGTATATGTTGCCAACAACGACTTTTTGAGCACGATTGGTTAGAAAAGATGATATTAGTTTAACAGAATCCACGTCAAACCCATAATAATGTAATTTAGAGGACAAAAGCCTATGATCGAGTGTATCGAAAGCTTTGGAGCAATCCAACAAGCTGGCTTGGCCTTTATCATAGGCGGTCATGATATCGTCTATAACTGAACTTAATGCTGTGGCCGTCATTAATTTCTTACATTGTTATATTTGTCACAAAAATTGTAAAGTAAAATAGTATACAAACCACGAAAAATGGTTCACTTTGGCGCTACGAGCCTCGGTAAATCATCCTTTTTTCTCGACAAGAATGAAACACTTTCCACCTCGGCAAGGGCATCGCGAGATGAGAGAAACGTTGGAAATTAGGAAACGAGAAACTATGTAAAGTCTGTTCAATGACCGCTGACCGTTACGTCACGACTAGTGCTTATCGAATGTAATACCACAAGATGTTTCGGGTTTACCGAATAATACTTTTACCTGACACGAAACGCGTCACCCGGCAACACTACGACTCCGAAGGAGTAGTTTGTCCGTATCGCATTGTGTGTCAGGTAAAAGTATTAGGTAATTCCGAAACATCGAGTTGTATTATAGTATATTATTTAACGAGCGTATAATGTAGGCCATAATAAAACGAGGATGAAGTTAACGGCACGAGCCAAAGGCGAGTGTTGTAAATCATCCGAGTGTATTATGGTTCATTAAACGCGAGTCAAATACTATACTTTATCTAAAACCATTCATTTATACAGTGCCTGAAAAAAAGTTTAGTTCATATGGGAAATATAATAATTACACTTGTTGTTTTATGATAATTACACTTGTTGTATTATGGATAGCATAATGCTCTTATTATCAGAAGTATTATGCACCTATTATTAAATGGTTGTAGATAATAGTATATTATTAACCAAGGTTTAGACATCCATCATTATTGCCCGAGCGTCAAGTTTAAATCACGAGGAGCGGAGCGACGAGGGATTTAGGGCGCGAGGGCTATAGGCTGTCTAAACCGTGGTTAATATAATTTTTTTTCCACTACTAACACTTTTATTTTGTACAGTATTAATAAATTATAAAAAATCCCATTAGTTAGGTATAAATATATATTTTAATCAAGTTACCTGCTTTGGCATATTGGCAAGATAATTTGTTTTCTTGTCAGTGGGCTTGGCGTCACCTTTCATGTTATTTGTTGGGGAATTAACAAATCAAGTTACCTGGTTTTAAAAAGATCGGTCAATAATGGATTTCAATGCTTTATTATTGACCGTTGTCAATAGCAACTGAGAAGGGAGAGAAAAACGATTTCTGGCGTTAATTAATCGGTCAATAATGGCGATGTTATAGGTTAGTAGTGGAAAAAAAAAGGTTATACAACAGAATAAGGTACATACCTATATCCTTCTTATCTTAAACATTTTTATTATAATAATTATTGTTAATAACAAAAATACAATTATTATAAGGAAAACTTGCACCATTGTATGAATTATTATCATAGGTTGGAGGTGTTTGAATTTGGGCTTCAGCATTAGAAGTAGATGATGGTGTATCTTCGGCTCTCATTTGCGACAAAATCTTCATATATTATGATGCTGCTCGCGGAGCTGGAGATAGGGAGTAACAAAATTTATAGAACTATGGCCCGTTATTTTGATGACTTCCTGGAGATTAGCGCCTGAACTGCTAAGTTACTGTTGAAGCTCTATTAGAGTGATTCGTGATTTTTTATTTTACGTATCTAGGCTGATTTTGATTGCTCCCATTTTTGTCCAGATTCTTATAATGTTAATACCTGCTGGATAATTCTTAAACCATGGGGAATTATCATTCTGTTTCCATTTCTGATTGACCGTCAAAAATAATCGATTAGTTTTAATGTTTTCGCCTCTTTGGGACATTAACTTAAAATATAATCGTATTGGACATAAATCCGGATTCACAAGATTTTTTACAAGCCACTTACTTTCGAATGTTCGACTTGCTCCTCCTTGTGCCGTTTTAGCAAATATTGGGTTGTATTCCAGACGACCGGTACTATAGACCCGTTATTATATTTTTCCTCATTAAAATATTCCAATAGCAAAAAAACGCTTCATTTCCTCTCCATGCTAGTTCGGATGCAGCTATGTGGAAAAATTTATATGGGGTATTTTCATCCAAACTAAAGGCCATTTTTTTATTTTTTTGTCTCGTCAAAGCTGTGGCACTCTCCTTTCGTGCACGAGGTACCGCCTGCAACTCTTTTTGTTTTGCATTTCGGGCAAAACGAGCGCTTTGAAAAACCATGTCATTGAATGGATCTATGCGGCGATTATATTTTTCAAAATATAGTTCCTGGAGCATTTTGGCCGTTTTGTTCCATAAAAGCTTGACCACACCTTTATAATCGCTTCCATCGTATTTTCACATATTTTATGCCCAGTTTCACAAATTATCGTCTGTTGTCGTTTTCTCAAATTTGAAACTTCGTGCAGGGCAAAACTCAGTAAACTGCTTCCATACATATTTTTGTCTAAACGCTCGGTATTTTTTGGCTTCACATTTTTAATAGCATCGTCGACTAGAGGCAACAAAATTTTACCAAATCTTTCTTTTGCCATTTTGTAACAAGAACTGACAGAAATGAGTTCTGAAATAATTTGTCAAAAAATGACAATTACAATATGGCCACCAAGCGATAATCACTTAAACGATTATCACTTATTAATCACATCTTTCTATATAGGAAAAATATACATGGAGTTGTATAATCTTTCTATCATTCCTGAACTAGGTGAGATGGTAAATTTGCGTCAATAATGAATGTCGGATTATCAGTCAAAAAAGTTTTATTGTCATTTCTGACAGTGACATTTTTAATCAACATTATTTTAAAATGTGACGGTCTTGTGAAATAGTAATTTACGTTACAAGACCGGAAAGTAATGTTTTTCAGGTCGAGACAGGCATTTCCAGAGCTTGAAGAAACCTGCACAACACTAATTTTCGGTTGCGTGACGTGCAATCTTTTTTTTAAGACCGACACTTCGATATACTTACATTAAATTATTTTATTTTATATTATTTTTAAATGCGTCATATGACTTCCCGTAACGGGCTTTTGATTTTAATGACTATATATCGTAAGTCGCTTTCCTTGCTGCTTCTAAAATTTCTTCTAAAATCTCATTTTCCGTGTCGGATAATTCAAAATCTGAATTCATATTGTTAAATTTGCGCAATCGCGAAACAAGTTTGACATAAACAACAAATTAAAAATCAACGAACTGTCACTCGACAGTACATCGAAATGTTGTTGTCATAGTAACGAAATCAAGGTAGCTTGTATTATCAAAGAGCGATTGGAAAAATAAAAAACAGGAACCACAAATAGTAATTTACGTTACAAGACCGGAAAACACTAATTTTCGGTTGCGTGACGTACAATATTTTTTTTTAAGACCGACACTTCGATATATTTTATAATCTACGCGACACAAGTTTGACATAAAGAACAAAATTAAAAATTAACCAACTGTCGCTCGACAATATATCGACATGTTGTTGTCATAATAACGAAATCAAGGTATCTTGTATTATCAAAGAGCGATTGGAAAAAGAAAAAACAGGGTGACAGTGACATTAGAGACCGGAAATGTGACATTAGAGACCGGAAAAATTCTTGCGATCGGAAAAACGTTATTTTCTAGACGAAAAATTGTCCAGAAAGTGTATATTTTCTGAAAATTTACAATTTCTGGACAATTTTTCGTCTAGAAAATAACGTTTTTCCGATCGCAAGACCGGAAAAGTGACATTAGAGACCGGAAACAGTAATTTACGTTACAAGACCGGAAAGTAGTGTTTTTTAGGTCGAGACAAGCATTTCCAGGGCGAGCCATAGGCGAGTCCTGGAAGCTTGGAGAGACCTGGAAAACACTAATTTTCGGTTGCGTGACGTACATACAATATTTTTTTTAAGACCGACACTTCGATATATTTTATAATCTACGCGAAACAAGTTTGAAATAAAGAACAAAATTAAAATCAACGAACTGTCACTCGACAATACATCGAAATGTTGTTGTCATAATAACGAAATCAAGGTATCTTGTATTATCAAAGAGCGATTGGAAAAACAAAAAACAGGGTGACAGTGACATTAGAGACCGGAAAAGTGACATTAGAGTCCGGAAACGATTTTTCCGGTCTCTAATGTCACTTTTCCGGTCTTGCGATCGGAAAAACGTTATTTTCTAGACGAAAAATTGTCCAGAAAATGTAAATTTTCTGGTCGGTTTTAAAAAAAGATTTTTCCGGTCCTTGTTTTTTTTTCTCCAATCGCTCTTTGATAATATCAAGCTACCTTGATTTCGTTACTATGACAACAACATTTCGATGTATTGTCGAGTGACAGTTCGTTGATTTTTAATTTGTTGTTTATGTCAAACTTGTTTCGCGAGTGCGCAAATTTACAAAAAAAAAAAAAACAGATTTTGAATTATCGGACACGGAAAATGAGATTCCAGAAGAAATTTTGGAAGCAGCAAGGAAAGCGACTTACGATATATTGCCAGTAGAATCAAAAGCCCGCTACGAGAAGTCATACGACGCATTTAAAAATAATATAAAATAATTTAATGTAAGTATATCGAAGTGTCGGTCTTAAAAAAAATATTGTACGTCACGCAACCGAAAATTAGTGTTTTCCGGTCTTGTAACGGGAAGTACCCACTTTCCGGACGCTTTTCCTTTGAGAAAGTAGCATTTCTCCGGCCTAGTCCGGGAAGTACGTGCCTAGTCCGGGAAGAATCACATCAATATTAGCAATTGCTCGAATTTTAATATAAATAAGAATTAGAATGTTTCTGTTATAGTCGGATCTGGTCTTATCGTGCGGGTCATACGATTCAAGAAAGACATACTCTCAGTTTTTGTTTTCTTTACTTGCGTTTAACTTTACCCTCTAAATAAAATACGTAAAATAAATGAGACAGACTTATTCCATTTTGACATGAAAAAAAAGGATATGTATTTACTTTCCAGCAATTCTAAAAAAGCTTATAATAGCACTAGCTACGTTTTATTTTAAATATGCCAGTTTTGTGACTTTGACAGTTTGTGACAAAATGAAACAATTTTCTGGGTTTTTGCATCCCCAATCAAAAAAAATTAGTATTCCCCTGTACATAATTTTTAAAAGCTAATAATATTAGGGATATGTGGCTATCTTCGCGATAGCTAAAATAATGAAACTATTTGTCCTTCCTTCGGTATATTTTTAAATAATCTCACAACATTTTGATATCCTCTGTGTTGTCTGATTTGACGCATAATGATCAGTGACCTTTGGACCCGCACGTTAAGACCAGATCTGACTATAGTATAGTCGGCTTCCACTTAACTAGGCGCGTTATGAACTTATCATAGAGCAACTTATATAGTGTTGTCTTGCTTAAACCAAAGTTAAAACGGCATTATAAAGATATCCGTAATATAAACGCGATAGACCTATTGGTTATTTATGAATCTGAGAGAGAAGCACATCTAATTTTCAGTAATTATCAAAATGTTTCGAAGAACACTACCGTATTATATAATGTCGTGAATAAGCTCCCTAGTTTTGACAAATGTGTCATTATTAAAAATATTGTGACATAAAATGTCGAGTACAAATCGGTTTGCACGTTTTCTGCATCCCCAGGCAAAAGAAATGGTTCTCAATTTAATAGATTATTTTAAAAATGAAGAAGAAAAGGCTACTGAAACCGGCGAGTTATTAAATCCGAAGTCTATTAAAGATAAAGTATCGGAAGCACTAAAACTAAGTTTAAGATCAATACAGAATTTGGAGTTCATGAAAGTAGTAAAAATATACCAATGAAGAAAACGCAACGACGATCAAGGAAAACGAAGATTGAAACTTTACAGGAAGGTAAAAAAATTGATGTAAGGAATGTTATATAGTACGACTTATATGCATCACAAGTCGACATTACGCTTTCAGCTCTGGAAGATGCTTTGAAGGAACGAGGTGTTTTGGAAATAGGTCTCAGGTCATTGTCAGCGCTCATTAAAAGCTTAGGATTTCGTTATAGAAAGGACTGCAACAGAATATATTTGTGCGAACTACCAAGAATTGCAAGCGAACGAGTAAAGTTTCTGAAAAAATATGTTGAAAATTATGAATCAAAGTTTAGAAAAGCAGTTATATAATATACCTAATTAAAATACATTTTTATTTGTTCCCTGTTTCACTTTCTTGGACTTATGACTTGTCTATAAAAGTCTAAACATAGATATTGTATGTATTGGCACCAATAAGTTATTTGTACCTATTCGCAATAATATATATACATCAGTTTAGTTAAAATAAATGTACACAAAAATATTCAAAATTATATTATTATATATATTGTAAAATGCAGACAAATTCTGATGTTCTAATTTTTATTTATTAAACAATCACCCCTATTTACGGACCAACATTTGATTCCCAAGGGTGGTCGCTAGTCAGAGGTTTTACTGTAAGTATATTGTTTATCTAATTATCCATCAATTTAGTTATTAAATTTTTGAAATATAAAACTATTTTGTCAACGTGTCCAACAACACACAACACGAACGCACCCCTGGGAAATTAATTTTGGAACGAGACCCGTCACTGTTATTATGTCAATTTTTATTATGACTGATAGTTTCTAACCTATTAACATTCAATTTTATGGAAAATCAGCTGTCCATATGCCGCCATATTGGTTTTTATATTTTGAAACATTTTTGAACCTCTGATTTAACTGATTTGATTCAGAAGGTCACGTGCGCCTAGTTAAGTGGAAGCCGACTATACCTATCTTCTGTTCGAATTTCAATATTTAATACAAATAAGATTTTAAATGTTTGAAATTTTGTTCTACAAAGAAATATAATGAAGAAATGGGTCGCATTGATTTGTTATTCTACACGGTTGCCGAAAACATAGTGTACGCAACACGTCCGAAAACAGTTTTTTTGGACTCGCAGACTTCCAGGACTCGCCTACGGCTCGTCCTAGATTTTTGTCGACAAAGAAACAGAATTTTCCAGACTTGTAACGTAAATTACTATTCCGGTCTCTAACGTCAATTTTCCGGTCTTGATCGACAAAACGTTATTTTTTGAACGAAAAATTGTCCAGAAAGTGTATATTTTCTAGTCGGTTTAAAAAAAAAGAATAAGCGTTAATTTTAAAATTATTTGATTATTTTTAAAGAGAAAGTGATGCCATAAAGACTCTTTTACCCTTTAACGCAGTTTACGAGGTAAGTAGATAATTATAATTATGCAGGAATTGTAAAAATATAAATAATAAACATGAAAAATGTATGACAATGTTTTTATAAATATCTTTCTGTTTTAGAGAGTTTGTTATGCTTTGGGAGTTTCGTGTATGTAGCTATTTTGTCACCCCGTGGTCGACAACTTCACGAAATTCATGAACATACCATAAGAGAGCGTATTTATGGGATGTATAGAGCAGGTGAACACGTTACCTACCATCCGCTCAATACAACTAAACCTTAAAATCATTGATGGTGTTGAAATATCCACCGGTTCATTAGCGGCCTATTTAAACAAAGTTAATTTTAAATGATTTAAATGCACTGTATCAAACAGGCGTTTTTTAATTATGCAATTAATTATTTTATTTTATTTTAATAGGTTGCACGAACTAGCAATGCAACACGGACATCGAGTTTTAAGACTTCCTCCATATCATTGTCACTTTAATCCTATTGAAGTGGTTTGGTCGGAATGTAAGCGCTATTATGATGCAAAAATAAGTTTTATGCATTTTGTAACAAATGACGTAGTTTTGGGTCTGTGGAATAAAGCCATAGAAAATGTTACAGTGGAAAAATGAAAAAATTATGTAACACACACTAATAAAATTATAAATGATGTGTGGGAACGGCAAAGATTTATCGGTAGTAGTAGTAGTAGTAGTAGTAGTAGTAAAAAGATTTATTTAGCACGTGGCTACATAATACATTTTAAGAAGTTTATACACATTTTTTATTTATTTTTTGAATTAAATGACCTTTTGAAACTTTATTTGTCCTGTTGGGTTAATAAGAAACTTTTTTTAAAAGGTTTTAAGCTTTTTTGATTTTTAATTGACTTGTTTAATTTATTAAATTCAATAAGACCCTTATGAAAAACTGATTTAAATGCTATATTTTGTAAAAAATTATTAGGAAAAAATTATTGTTATTTCGTGTTAAATAATTATGTTGATCACTATTTAGAGCAGTCAATTGCTTTAAATGTGGCGGTAACAAATCATTTTGAATTTAAAAAATAAATATTAGAACCAAAAATAACACTAAATTTTTTACATTTAACCATTCTAATTTTAATTTTTTAATGTATATCTATCCATATTAAGTAAAATTCGCATTGCTTTATTTTGTAAAATTTGTAATCTATTTATTACACCTTCATCCGCCATAAACAAAATTGTAGAACAATAAAGAAAATGTGGTAAAATTAAAGTATTGTATACAATTTTTTTTGAATAAAATTTTAAAATTAAACTTATTCTTTTAAAATAACTAATTTTTTCCGCAATTTTGATAATTAAATTTTCGAATTGGTTATTAAATTTTAATTTTGAATCAATCAATATACCTAAATATTTAAAAGAATTGATGATTTCTAGTTTATCACCATCAATTAAAATATTTATATTTGTATAATTATTTAAATTTACAACCACAACCATACATTTTGTTTATTTTTTTATTTTAATTTGTTAACTTTTAACCAGTTTGACAATAGATAGGTGCTTCGGATATCTTTCCCCTATTATTAACTGGGACGAATCTGATGATTTTGTTTAATTATTAAAAATCTGTATTTTGTTGTGTTGTCATTTTTTATTATATTTTCTTCTGAACTATTATAAGGTAATAAAAATAATATAAAATATTTGAAACAAAAGTTATAATCTGATGCACGAAAGATGCACTAGACATGAAAATATATGATTCAATTTTAAATTTTATAAATAAGTTTTATTTATTTTCAGCAAATTTAAATTAATTAAAAATTTCATATTGATTTTTAAAAACAAAACGTTTCATCCCATGATACCAGCTCTACCCTAAATAAACAACTTATTTCTGACTTCATTAGCAATATAAATATAAAAATTAAGAATTTGAAAAAAGGCGCTTTTATTTTACTTGTTCACATGCATCCGTCTTTATGTAGATCAAGCCTAAGAAACATCATAACCTTTACCACCGGTAAGTCATACTGACTTTATTTACGACGTACCGCAAATATGAAGAATATGACGTAACGGTCAGCGGTCATTGAAAATACTTTATGTAGTTACAAATACACTGACTAAATTAAACGAAAGATTGTTTAAATCTAGAACATAAAAAAAGTTCTTTGAAAATTTGTCGTCCGCTTTATTAATAAAATTCTTTAAGTTTTCAAAAATATTCTTTTTGTGCGTCATTGCGAGGCCATTGAGGCGACTTTCTGTTACAGTGCTTCTCAGCTAGTAATTATTCTTCAGCTACTGAAGATGTGTAAGATGCAGCAATCAAAACTTTTAAACTCTTTTTTTGACTCAGTGCCCCGAACAAACCTCCATACCTTAAAAGGATCGTTTATTTTCAATTCACGATGCTTTCTTAATACATGTTTTATATACATGGCAAATTTTAAATTTTAACAATGTCATACAGACAATGACATATTCGTAAAAATACTATTTTATCCTCTTCTTTTTAGAAATGATTTTTCCCCGGGTTTATTTGGTCGTTTTGGACCCTTTTAATTAACTTTTCCACATACTCTGTACGTTTTAATCTATTTTTATTTTTTCTTTACACTATGGCAGTTTACACCAATTTTTAATTCCATAAAAGCTTCATTAAGGTTTTATACCACTTATATTTTTTTGTTCTGCTAAAACCATCAGCACTAAATAAATTTTCTGTCTCCTGATGATGAACGTTTCTGCGTTCGAAACATGTAGAGACCTCTGAGCAAAATTTTTTTTGGTTCTATTAAATTTTGTGGAGGAAGACTTTTTGTTTTTTCTTTCCTTTCCATACTTTCAACTCCACTTTAGTTATGGACTATTTCTTTAAATTAAAATTTTTAAAACCTTTCTCGATCCAGGGAAAAATGTTCCAGTTACTTTTAGGATACCTTCAATGCTTAGTTCTTAGGTTTATCCTGCCACAATTTTTGCCAAAGTTCGATTTCATTTTTAATATTCGGTAAATCGTAAAATTGGGCGAAGACTTGCAACCTTCTGTGAGGTATTTAGTAGCATGATTAATATTTGAGTCGGGTGTAATTCTCGTCAGAAAATAGTACTTTAAGAGAACTAATTATGTTGTTCAAATACGGTACTATCGAAGACTTCGGCCACAATTCTGAAGGGCGACCCAGATATTAGTCATTTAGTTGCAAATCTCTAAGAAGGAGGCAACAGCCCTTCCCTTCCCCTCTCCAGCGACGCCATTACACCTCGGTAAGTAATATACTATATAATTTCATCAACTGCTATTCGTTGAATTTTTTTAAGGTAATATTTGAATCGTCAAAAATATACAGGATGTCAGGTTTTTTATGACTTATCCTGTACAGTTACAGAAACGGTTTCGCCTTTCCTAGATGTTCCGGTTGTTAACTATATGAAAGTGCAAATTTAAAAAATATATATATTTAATAATTTTTGAAATATTTGCAATATTTCGGAATTTTTTAACACCCTGTATATTAGCGGGGAAAGTATCGGAAAATGGAAGTAGCCGATTTTTATACTTTTCTCTCCTGTTAATTCAGATATAATTAGATAAATTGAAAATTAAGGTTCATCAGTAACAGTTTTTTTGTGTAAATCAAAACTTGTACACTATTATTTTTGCAACCAAATAAAGCACGGTAATTTTTACCGGCTTTGGCACAGGTTTGTTGCAAAGTACTACACGACCGTAGTTTGTAAAAGCAATAATAAATTATAATACAAATTTGTTTCTCTGGTTGTAAAACGCGT
This sequence comes from Polydrusus pterygomalis, assembly GCA_963969555.1. Lineage (NCBI taxonomy): Eukaryota > Metazoa > Arthropoda > Insecta > Coleoptera > Curculionidae > Polydrusus > Polydrusus pterygomalis. The sequence continues at coordinate 145,492,831 of OZ018375.1, forward strand.
TTCAAACACAAAATATACTCACGTAACCCGTGTTTTCGAACCATTAAATTAGAATATTGAAGCGTTGCTGAAAACATCGATTTCAATCGAGAAATATCGCTATGGATAGTCGGAATCGGTTATTAGGAAGGTATTTATTTCAATTATTCAACTAATGTTTACAATTTATTGTGCTTGTATCATTAGTTAATGTAAATTGATATTAATGGGAGCGTCTTTTCTTTTGATAGAACAGCAAAAGACCTATTTCAAACGAAGGTTTGACTAAGCCAGAATTTGTGTGATAGACTCGCACACCAAATTTTATTATTTTCTAATAAGCCAATAATTAAAAGTTATTTAGAAAAACGCTCCGTAAAATTCTTAAAAATTAAATAGGGCTTTAATACATACATGAATGAAACCATCAGTAATAATTATGGTAATGAGCCTAATAATTAAAAATGTAGCGATTGTTTTTTCTTATCAAATCGAAGTAATTTCTTGAAAGCCAATGAATAAAAACTAAAGTAATTGCTTTTGCGTCCAGCAATCGCTTAAAAGTGCAGGAATTGGTTCTAGTCAATGCTCTTTCTTAAAAAATAGAAGCATTTGCTATCGTTAGCTTAAAATGTGATAAACAAATTAAAGAATTGCTTTTTCTAGTGTAGCGATTGCTTTCAACTTTTTAAGGTAGGTTGACCCCTGCATTATTTGCTTGGTAGCAGTCAACTTTAGTTCTCCGCAGCATACACGGGCGTCGCTCATAATTTGTTTCTTCAATTATGGCTAAATATATGAACTTCCGTAAAAGAAACATCTATAGTGTACGTAAAAATTGCAGATATGATGATTTCAGAAAGTTATATCAATTTGACTGCGAAAATGTTGAGTGGTTGGCAAATTATCTTTTGACTAATATTGGTGAAAGGCAGGGGGTGCACTGTCGTCTTTAAATAAGATAAAAGTCTTTCTGCGGATTGTCGGATCCGGGCTTTCAAAATTTTGTAGGAAAAGATCTCGGTGTTCACCAAACTACTGTCTGTAAGACATACACTTCTGTAATGGATGCAGTTTTGGAGAAGGCCAATATTTTTATTAAATTTCCTACAAGTTCTGAAGCTGTTGTGGAAGCTAAACGGTTGTGGTCAGAGAGATTTATTTATGTTCCTTCAATTTGTGAACGAATATCAATTGCTTGTCTTTAATTTCCTTATCACTACTATCACTTTTCTCATTTTCACTGAAATTTGCCATATCACAAATATAAGTTTCCTATTTTCCACAAAAACTTAACACATTAGTATTGTACTAAATAAATAAATCAACGTTGTTGTATTTACGCCAACTCTTTTGCAAATTAGGCACCAAACTGAACATGAAATCTATAATCTGAACAAGTGGATAAGACACGTCTGAACTTGTGTTTAATAAGCATTTGCTACACAGGTGTAAGAAAAGCAGCAATCGCTTCAAAATATTATTCATAATATACAGATCTAGCAATTGCTTTTACTTATAGCATTTGCTAGTCAAGCAATTGCTTTTTCTAAAAAGTAATTGCTTTAAGTAATTGCTTAATGTTTATTCATTAGGCTCAATGTCAAATGTTACTAGACGTTTCATTTTTTAGTAATTGTACTTTAATTTATAAATGTAACTACAACAAAATAAGATGTACTCGATGATAGTACAAGAAAATAATGCAGATTTAAATTATTACTACATGTAGACGAAGACAATGTCATTAGCAACAAGCTTCTTGGCAAAACTGTAGGAAGGCAATCATTCCACAGTACTGAGCTAATTACATAAATATAAATATCATTCGTATAAATATGAAAAACATCAGGAATTGCGGGAAGGGGATGTCTTGGAGGTTATGGAAATGATAAATAATAAATAACGATAGGGAATTCTCAAGCAAATGTTTGTTTTACAGACAAATGCTCAAAATTGTAGATAATATTGATATATAGAAAATTAATACAGATTTGTACCAACAAGGACTCGATACCCTCAAAATGTAAATATTTGGGCGGCCATATTTGGATATCAGGATTATAGGACCGTTTTTTTTTTTGAATAAAATGTGGGAAATAAAAATTTGTAATCTTAGGAATAAGGATATTTCATTTAATTTCAAATGGATCCTGCGCACAACGCACGGGTAGTAAAGGAATAAGTCCAAAACATTGTCGATGGATGCACAATAGGAATAAATTACACCATAAACTATCCCGCTAGGTCTCTTGATCTTTCACCAAACGGCTTTTTCCTGAGGTTTACATTAAAAGTGTTATTTATAAAAATGTGCATTATCAAAATTTGGAAGAATCAAAGATTGCAACTTCAGTGATATATGTAATCGAATCTCTGCGCGTATTAACCTAATAATGTAAGAACCTAAGAACTGAATTTTATGACCGTTTAGGATATTGCTTGGCAGCAACGGCGTAGCTTCCGCAAGGAGGGGGGGGTTCGACACTGTCAGGCGCGGATAAAAGAAAATAGCGCCAAAATTTTTTTCTGAATCAAGGTGCTTAGTTTTGAAGTGGGAAAAGTAGAAGACACAACACAAAATCCTCAAGAAAATTACAAAAAACAACCCGGTGCGTTTAGGAGAGGGGTTTAATATTTTTACACATCTTTCAGAGAATTTCTACTTTTGAGCAGTTATTGGATTTGGAGCTGAATTGACATGGTGATGGTTTAATCAAAAGCTGAATCTACTGTATTATTTGTTTTATGAGATTGCTGACATTTTCGCTTCATCATCTATTTTCAAACAAAAATCTAGCGACAGAGAAGTCTACCTTTATTCCCCGTGCATTGTTGCCAGATTCTATTGAATAGAAGAAAGGTTGCCATTGCATACAAGTTTATTATTATTATGAAACTTTGAGGGAAATTTAAAGTTACTTAAAAGTTCACTTCAAGAAGAACGCGTCACGTGACTTTAGCGTCAATGTGGGGGGGGTCTGGACCCCCCAAACCCCCCCTTATATACGCCACTGCCTGGCAGTAAACGGAGGACCTTTTGTGAGCATCTATCTAACAAACATTCCATTTATATTAGTTGTTGTTTTAGTTTTTTTTTCCGAGGAGAATCTTCTAAAGACTGGCACTCTGTGAGACAGAGTAGTGTCGGATTCAACCCTGATGGGGCTGCCTACCGAGTGCGGTTTCCGCGCCATAGGCGTACAAACCTTCAGACCACTCGCTTAGTGTTTCCGCTCTGCACGCCTAATGTGTGCTTTGCTTCGTACTTCACCTAGGCCTAGGTACCGGTGTACCTAGGTTTCCGTTTTGTCATATTACTTGTTTATTTGCAGCTTACTGTGATGGTGTTTGTGTAGGTGTTAGGCTTTTGGTGCAGTGTACGTGATTGTGCTTCAGAAGAGATAACACGTGCCCATGCTTTACGGCTATAAGGACCCCATTATTTCAGGGAGTGTACGTGCAGTGCTGATCTGAAGCAGTAGTTGTCTTAATAAGTTTTTTTTAATAATGTTTTTTTACTTGTTTCCCAATGTTGAAATAAATAATTTTTTCATTATTTCACTATAAATACCTACTATAGTCGGCTTCCACTTAACTAGGCGCGTTATGAACTTATCATAGAGAAACTTATATAGTCTTGTCTTGCTCAAACCAAGGTTAAAACGGCATTATAAAGATATCCGTAATATAAACGCGATAAACCTATTGGCTATTTATGAATCTGAGAGAGAAGCACATCTGATTTTCAGTAATTATCAAAATGTTTCGAAGAACACTACCGTATTATATAATGTCGTGAATAAGCTCCCTAGTTTTGACAAATGTGTCATTATTAAAAATATTGTGACATAAAATGTCGAGTACAAATCGGTTTGCAGGTTTTCTGCATCCCCGGCAAAAGAAATGGTTCTCAATTTAATAGATTATTTTAAAAATGAAGAAGAGAAGGCTACTGAAACTGGCGAGTTATTAACTCCCAAGTCTATTAAAGAGAAAGTATCGGAAGCACTAAAACGAAGTTTAAAATCAATACAGAGGATTGTTCATGAAAGTAGTAGAAATATACCAATGAAGAAAACGCAACGATGATCAAGGAAAACGAAGATTGAAACTTAAACATCACAAGTTGATATAACGCTTCCAGCTCTAAAAGATGCTTTAAAGGAACGAAGTGTTTTGGAAATAGGTCTCAGGTCACTGTCAGCGCTCATTAAAAGCTTAGGATTTCGTTATAGAAAGGACTGCAACAGAAGATATTTGTGCGAACTACCAAGAATTGCAAGCGAACGAGTAAAGTTTCTGAAAAAATATGTTGAAAATTATGAATTAAAGTTTAGAAAAGCAGTTATATAATTTTGCCAGGGATTAATTTTTCTGTCAGTGAAAACTCTACTTTAACAGTTTTTGACTTATTACGTATAAGGTACGTAGACCCAAAAGTGGTTTTTATGGAAATTGTTCTTTAAAATGCAATTTATTGATACGGTTATATTTCTAAACTTGTATGTCGGCTAACTTAATGTTAAAAAATTTAGAAATAAAACCAGCATATAATAATAATCATAGGTACCTAGGTAGGTATATATCTTTATTCTCAAGTAACTATAGTTTATTACAGGAATTAACTTACATATCCAAGTAAAGTATTTTTAACAAATAATAAGTTGGTTCAAGAATTAACAACTTATTAAAACAAACATTATCTAGGTATTAGATACCTACATAAATATCTAATTCAAAAAAGTTTTCTTTAAGAGACCTGATTTGAGTACAACTAATAAATTTCACAAAGTCATAGTCTCACACGAATATTTATTTTCCAAACAGGTTAGGTACATATTTCGCTCGTAGGTACCTGAGCATCAGAACAAAATAAGCCTAACATTGGTCTGATGATGCTCAGGTATGAGCGAAACATGTAGGTAACCTGTTTGGAAAATAAATATTCGTGTGATACTCTGACTGTAAATTATTATATTAATGTCCTATTCCATGAAACAAAATCATTCTTTTTCCAAAATACGATATTTGTTGCCACATGCTTTTGAATAATGGGCTAAAAATATAGTGGCCGGCTAAAATTTGGCCGCATATGGAAAACTTACACAAGTATTTTGTCTGGTACCTACAACATATTATGAAATCCCATGCAAAATTGAAGAGTTAAAGGCACGAACCCACGAACGTCATAAATGACGTTTATGGTTAAAGGTGATCAAATAGTGGCTTTCTTGTTTATTTTAGACTAAGAGTGTACTTGAGTTGTTTAAAGAATTCAATAAGCCAAACCATTTGCAAAAGTTATACCTATACAGTCTATCCATAATGTTCCTTAAATAAATAATACGTTTAATAAAATAAAAATGTAAAGTTTTAATTATTTTTACCGACCTACCCATGCCTATGAATAGTTAAACCTAACCTACAAATAACCCAACTTTTTATGTACTCACCTATGAAAAGTAACTGCAAAATTATTATTATTATATTTCGCAGTCTTGCACACTTCAAACCTGTAACCCATCTTAATTAGTCTTGAAAAAAATATCACAAAACACTAACAACACAGCAATTAATACACAAAACCGATAAACCGAAACAAATTTCAAACAACTTTTGAACGAAGAACGACCAAACTAAACCCTTAATTTCTCTGTGGACCACACGTCAAAGAAATTATGAATGAAAAAAGGCAGGCTCTCTTCTGACCAATAGGAACTGCATAATTTTTAAGGGAAATGTCTATGGGTTTTTAGACAAAGATTTAAATTTACCACATAACGTCATATTTTTTTCTCTTCTGGAAGGTAAAACCTGTAGATTTATGGCTTAAGGGATGAATAATATGTAAAATTATTAAATAAGTGTTGTTATTATTACTTTTAAAATATTGTTATAGCCGTAATTTATATATTGGTACTCTAAGAGTGTTAATACCTACTTTTAAGAGGTACGTTTGGCAAACAAAGTGGAGGGGCGCAATTTGCAGCAGGAGTTACTTCAGAATGGGATACGATTTTGGCAATAGGTTCGTTTGTTATTGCTTCATCTATAGCTAGCAGATCATTGGATTATTTCATCATATAATTTGCTTTCAGAAAACGTATTGGTACGATTTTAACTTGAAATAATATTGCCCACTATTATTGACTACTCACGCTGCTACTAAAAAGTGGCAAATTCTACAAACGAAAACAGAGAGTTTGAAAGCATATTGCAAGACAACGTCACAAGTTAATCTGTGACAACGTAAAGAAACAAAGTGAAGCAACCAGTGCATGGCTTCGTTTGGGTATAGCGTCAAAAAGACGCGTAATTTTGAACGCGCGACACAAAGACGCGGAAATTCGGACGCGCGACCAAAGGAAGCGTATGACAAATGGGCGCGGGGTCAATTGGACGCGGGGTCAATTGGACGCGCTACATTTGAACGTATCCCATAAAGACGCGAATGATAGTTTTTTCCCGTTTTCTTGTAAGTATTTCTAGGTTATACTGTGTGGTTCACTTTATAGTAGTAGTACTTTATTAGTCGATGTAAAATTTGTTTTAAGACGAAAAGCTTATATTAATATAGGTTCGTAAAGGGTTACTTTTTCGATTAAAATAATTTTTAAATTTTTTTTTGACATATTTGACAATTATATCCATAGTTTTAGTTGCTTTACTAAACCGGTTTGTAAAAAATTTATCCGTTGTTATGACCACGTCCTAAAGCTTTGCGTCCAATTTATTTCGCGTCTATTTGTCGTATATATGCGTCCTTTTGTTTCGCGTCCAAATGTCCGCGTCCTTTTGTCGCACGTTTATGAGTCCTATTTTCGGTAATCCCTTCGTTTGGTGTGTTTACGTTTCCATTTTATAATTTTGAATTCTTTAAAAGCAATATGAACATTTTATTTTTGGCCAAAAAATATGTTTTTTTTCCCATAGTGCATTTTTTAAACTTAAATACCTTCATACATATAGAAATATTGAAAATAATAATCTATTTGATTTGCACCAGTTCAAGTCCTGCTGCACCAAAAGTTCCTTAATTGTCGTAAATCTTATATTTCAGTATTTCTTCAAGTGATCAACATATAGCAATGATTTTCAATAGAAAAACAGTCACATTATTTATAAAAATAATGAATAACGGTGACGCAGGATATCCACTACATGCTTCTTGAGGCTCTCCCGATATAGCATCAATCATAGATAATGTAACATTGTTAATTAGAGCTTAAGCAATAACAGGTCATGATCAACCTTGTCGAATGCCTTGGGAAAATCTGTGTAAATAGAATCCACCACATATCCATTCTCCAAGGCATCGATAAGATGGGTATGATAAGCTAATAAATTGATCATAACAGACTGAGTTTCCAGAAAGCCATGGTGCTGGACATTTTTAAAATTAAGTTTTAAAAAGTCAGTCAGAGTCAGTCAAAATGTAGAATCAAATACTTTGGCTTCAGTGGCGTAGCGTGCAGGGGGCCAGGGGGGCGACCCCCCCCGCCCCTTGAGCCTTTCCCAAACGTCGCCCCCTTCCCACTCTCCCAGTAGTTCCCAGTTCAATTTCACTTCACATGATAATTGATAATATTGTTGACCTATCGCTACTATCGCAGCAAGAGGAAATTTACTATGTTTATGAATATAAATGATAATTATATTATAACAAAATTCTCATTATTTATTACTATTATTATTATAATTATTTTTTAGTTCTTTGTTTCTGTTTATATTATAAGATGACCATTATCAGAAGAATAGTATTGGCAAATATGGTATTTTGTGAAGCTCTCTTTCTCTTTGTTTTTAAAGTATTTTTATGGGGTTTAATTAGCGTTATTATTAGTTTATAACTTTTAGAGTAAAGAAGGAGATAAATTAAACCTCTTACCCTGTTACCTATTTTGAGATTCTATTTTATTTTCACTATTTGATTTACTTTATAATAAAAATATTTTGGCACGACCAATAATTTGTATTCTTTCAGTTATTTTGCTTTAAAAATTAAAAATTGCTTGAAATCTTTAATTTACTAGAGACTAAATTTTATGCGTGGTATTGTCGCCAATGAGAATGAATATATGCTCATATTATTATGTAATAAGTATGCCTAAAATATTTTATAGAGTTTTAACAAAATGTCCCTTGCCGTGTTCATATTCTGTTTTCATGTGGCCATTTTAGACATGACGAAACAAAAACTTTATTTCTCAGGCCAAAATTTACTAAATAAACGAAATTATACATTAGCAGTGAGGCGCCCTTTGAACAAGGGCCCATAATGAGCCACGAAACGAAGCACTTTTTTTTTACTTGATCAATTTTTTTGTGATTTTCTTGAAGATATTGTGTATTTTATATTTTAAGGGCGTGGCACCCAAAAAAATTTCGCCTGCGGCGCTATTTTTTTTTTACCCCTCCCCGTAAAAAAATATTTACGACCTTACCTTTGAAGCTTTCGCCCCCTCCGCCCCTTCAACCACGCTACGCCACTGTTTGGCTTATAGACCGACGAGAAATAATCAGCAAAATACTTTACTCTCTCATGCTCATTAGAACTAGTTCCATCTATAGGTTTGTCACATTGTAGGGAATAATACCCTGGTCGGCCTTATATTTTACGAAATTTTAAAGTTAAATAACATCACTTTAACTGAAAAAGGAAATGTAGGTACTTATCAGGAAAATTAGTAGATAAATATCAGAAATATTCAAAAATATTCAAACGAATGGTCGTATTTTGTCGACCTCATTAAAAGTTGAAGTCTCGGTTGAAGTCCTAATAATAATTTAAATGCAAATTGCAAGACAACGTCACAAGTTAATCTATGACAATGTGAAAATACTAAGTAAAGCAACCAGTGTGAGTGCATGGCTCAATTTGGTGTGTTTACGTTACCATTTTATAATTTTGAATTCCTTAAAAGCAATATGAACATTGTCTCTTTGGCCAAAAAATATTTTTTTTTCCATTGTGCATTGTTTGAACTCAAAATTTAAAAGACACATAAGTCATTCCTGGCTCGATTTAAATAAAACAATCGAAAACTGCCACGCAGGCAAACCATCGAGTACATGAAAACGAAATTCGGCATAATTTTAATTCGACGCGGGTCGAATTCAATTTTTGTTGGTCATTTTCCTATACAATGTATGGAAAATGGGACAGTATTTCAGTTTTATCGCGCATTGTACTAATTTAATAATGTTGCAAGCATTTTATATGATGACAGGGTAGGACCAAAAATATTCCTTATATTGTCCGGTATTGCCGGCAAAAATGTTTTTGGGCGACTATTTCACTAGAGTGTTTTATACTGGTAAAATATCAGTTTTCTAATGGAAAACTCTTAATTATATACGCACCTGGACAAAATCAACAAGATGGTTTTACAGCGGAAAAATTTTGATAGATATCAGGTCAAAACTATTGTTAGGCTGACAAATGTCATCCTGGTTTCAAAAAGACAAAACGAGCAATTTAATCGAAAACGTAAGATTTGGATCTATCCAAGAAATAAAAAAATCGATAGCTGAAAATATTCCACTTAACACACAGAAATCCAAGAAGCCAATTTAGGCACAGTTCTCAGAGTTTCTAATGGTAAGAAATTATAAACGGGAAAAATGTACTACTGTGATGGAACTGGCGAAAATCCTCGAAGAGTACGCCTTTAATATGAAGAAGGGTAATGGCGAAGACTATAAAGAATTTTCTGTAAGGGCTATATGAAACACTACAGCAAAAATGATTCAAGAAATGTATTTTACAGAATACGAAATAAAGATTGACTCTTTTACGGATATACGCAAAGAGAAAGCATCTCTAAAGTTGTCAGCAAAAGAGAAAAGTAAGTTCAAGAGCATTATCTACCAAAGATTAACTAACAATAATGCAAAGCTACAATGAAGAAAATCCCGATGAAGCACAAAAAAAGGTTTTCCATCTCTGCATATTTGAAGTAGCTTGGAGAGGCAATGAGGCCATAAATTGCAATATTTTAAAAAGGAGTTTGATACCATGGGAGAATTTACCAGACGAATTGAATATAACAGCATATTTTCCAAGACAGCTCAAGATGAGTCAAAAGGATTTGCAAATAGCAAATGGTTGGTAAGAAATTCATCAAACAAAGATTTATGCCTGGTAAGATTATTTTTAAAATTATTGGAAAAAAGAGGACCAGACATTTGCACGGACAGACTATTTCGCTCCGTTCATCCAAGGGATGTTGGTTCAAAAATACTCCACTAGGAATAAATACAGAATCTAAGTGGTCCAGAACTTCAGCGGAAAGAATTGGAATAGATACGAAGAAGCATAAAATAACAAATCATTCTCATCGATCTTCCGCTGTGTCTGCCCTATTTAAACAAGGTGTTGGGAAACAATACATGATTAAGTTAACAGGCCACTCAAACGCAAATTCCCTAAAACCATATCTACAGCTAGATCCTAGTCATCATCTGAAGCTCGTCGAAAATCTCAGAACAACAAATGACGCATGTGGACCTTCGACTTCTCGAATGTAATACCACAAGATGTTTTGGGATTACCGAATTGACCGAATAATACTTTTACCTGACACGAAACGTGTTACCTAGCAACACCACGACTCCGAAGGAGGAGTGGTGTTGCTGATGGTAACTCGTTGAGTGCCAGGTAAAAGTATTAGGTAATCCCAAAATATCGAGTGGTATTCAAAAGATTATGTAACGAACCATAATTTGAATAATTATTCATTTTTATCATTATTGATAACAAAGTTACAATTATTATAATAAATATTATTTACTCCAGTGCGATTTTTCAGAGAACTAGATGTTCAAGCTCCATTCTGTTCTGCTCTCATGTTTGATACGATATCTCGTTTGGTTTGACATTTTTTTAAAATTATGTCACAATTAAATATTTGATTATGTGTTACCATGACAGTAACAATCTTCCACCAAAAGCAATAATCCCAAAGGCTTATCACTTATTAAGCCTCTCGAGTTATATGGGAATTATGTACATTGAGTTGTATAATTAAATGCAAGTCAATCATACCCAAAACCATGCTTTGATAGAAAAGAATGGACAAACTATTACTAACAACTTTTTTTTTTATGATCGAGCACAAGCACTATAGAAAAAATCCTTTAAGGCGCTCTGGGAGCGGTGCGTGTGCGAAGAAAGCGATTCACGTTTTTCTTGAATCGTTGGAGGTTATATTCGGTTGGAAACACGGTCTCAGAAAGGCCGTTCCACAAAGATGACGTCTTCCAAATGAAAGAGTTCTGAAACAATTATGATCGGGGTGTACTAAGTTGAACCACATAGGGATGGGCGGCAGTGGTTCGTCGTGTGTTTCTGCTATGCATTACTCTAGGTGGAATCGAACGGGCAATATCTGCCGAACACTTGCCATGGAAATATCTGTAGAAGAGAGTCAAATCAGCAACCTGTCTTCGATGTTCTAAGCTGTCGAGGTTCTTAGTCAGCTCGTGCTCGCCGATTAGACGAACGGCTCTCCTTTGGATGGAATCCAACAACCGAAGGGTATGCTTCGGTGCAGAACTCCAGATATGAGAGCAGTATTCCAGTGATGGTGGAATCTGGGCTTTATAGAGTGTCAAAAGTTGTTGAGGTGTATACAACTTTTTGGTACGGAAAAGTTTACCGAGCTTCTGAGAAGCTGCCTTGGCGATTGCCACAACGTGATTATGCCAAGACATATTTCCTCCCAGGTTGACACCCAGCAAATTAATAGACGAAGTCAGTGGAATTGCGTGTCCTGCCATAACGATATCGGGTTCTGCAATGTTAACCTTCTTAGAAAAAACTGCTGCCTGGGCTTTTTGAGCGTTAAATTCGACTTGGTTACTGCCACTTCAAGACAAAATGTCTTCCAGGTCTTTATTGAGGCGTGATACCTCATGTTGTCTGCGTAGATGTGCGTCAGCAGCCGATGTTCGAGATTTCAAAGTAAAAGATGAGATAAGTGTCAGCAAAGCTATATATTGGATTTTCTGTTTACGCTAGAAGGTCGTTAATGTACAGTAAGAAGAGAGTGGGGGATAATATGGACCCTTGAGGAACACCAGCATTGATGGTGAAGGTGTCTGAGAGAAACACGTCAATCGCTACTTGCAGAGAACGGCCCTTGAGGAAGCTAGACAACCATGAACAAAATCGACCGAGCATAACATAAGAACGCATTTTACTTAGGAGCCCCTCGTGCCAGACACGGTCAAAGGCTTTAGAGATGTCCAGTGCAATAGCTCGGGACTCCACCTGACGGAATACGATATCAGTCATTTTTGATCGAACTGCTGGAATGTTCGGGGGTGTTTTTCCCTGAAAGTCCACCGTGGAGTTTGAAGCAAATAGTTCTGCGAGTAAGTTCGCTTTATCTTCAGCCGTGGTTGCTATTGTGCCGTCAGAACGTGTTAGCAGTGGAATATTTGATTTGGTAAAATTTTGACTGGCGGCCTTAGCCACTGACCAAAAGGACCTAGATCCGTTAGGACTGGCGAGAAGTTTATTTTTGATCCTCATGTTATGAGCCTCTTTATTTTGATCTATCGTTTGCTTACACTGGTTTCGAGCGGTAACAAAGATGGTGCGATTCACATCGGTAGGATTTTTACGCCATTGTCGGTAAGCTAGATTTTTAGCTCTGACAGCACGCTCGCAGTTCTTGCTAAACCAGGGCTTGCCAGGGCGCTTCTTGGAGAAAGGAATAAAGGCTTCCATGCCAGAGTATTGGGGGGATACCGCCGCCGAGCCCTCCTCCTCCTCCTCTCCATAAGGTTTTCATGCATACCGCTACAGGCGATTACATGCATACCGCTGCCGGAGATTACATGCATACCGCCGCCGAAATAATTTATTCATTTTGCGTTTGGCTAGACTTGAGAGCAGAACTGGTTTTTAGTCTACCTTGAACCATTGAAGGAAGTTATTATGTAAAATATGTTTTGTTGTGGGAAATTAAATAATAGCATGAGTGTGCCGATTCAAATTATCCTAACGGATCATCGATTTTGTAAATTAAATAACTTGTCTACGAGTATATTAGAATTAATTACTAATGAGATCTGCATAACTGATGTACCGACTCCAGTTTATTGGGTTAAGGTATGTGGATCGATTCCAGAAGAACTAGGGCCTGGATTATGTTTCATAAAATAGGGAAATGCAGAATGGGAGACAATGGCTATACCGTATAAAATAAAAAATAAAAAAATTAAAAAACTATTTATAACCCTATAAAAAGAGACTATTCAATAGATAACATAGATAAGATATCAGAATTAAAATATGGTTTCCGAAAGTTTGTAGTTATAAACACCAGGAAAAAATATATACAATTAAGTTTAAAGAATTGAATCAGCCTTGTAAAGTAAGCAATTATTATGAACATGTGGGAAATGACGAAGTAGATAAATAGACATGCGTAGTGGAATTTCTGCACGTATATAAAATGTAGTACCTTCAAGTTAGTTTCATAATATTCCTATAATTAAGATGGATTAGTTTTATTTTCAAGTAAAAATTGGTTTAACAGACAAACAATTGCCCAATAAAATATTACTATCAACACCACTATTGGACTTAATTCCTGGTATAATGAAGTAAAAATCGTAAATGTGCCATACACTATAAATCGTATATATGTTTGTGGATCATTTTCACAGGAGCTAGGTTCGGGAATGTGTTTTATTACGTTTGGACAGGACGAATGGAAATGATAAATTTTCACTCAATTATACATGACAACCTATTAATTAGCTGTATTCGAAAAAACTATTCTTCACATAGTATGGATATTATAATTAAAGTGATATTTCCAAAGCAATGGGAACGTTTAACATGTGAAGAAGAAGATGAAGACCAGGAAGGGGTGCAAACATTAAACTATGAGGAATTATTACCGTTGACAGATGGAATGTCAGTGTTGGAATTTTCAAGGGACATTACAGACTTTTACGAACATGGGTGATTGCATAAGTTATAATGTATATAATATGAATAAATTAAATATTAACTAATTGGTTGTATTATTAAATTATGTTTATTAAAAATTAGGTTTGCATTACATGTTGATCGTATAATAAAAATACATTAAATAATGAACAAGCACAAATTTCATTATTTGAATGATAAAAAAATTTAGGAACGTTCTTTCGAAGGGCCGGTTGCTCAGCTAACTCTATAATAGGTTGTGTCAGGTTTTAAATACAATAATTTCAAATAGAAATTGTGCACGAGTTATGGATTATCAAAATTAAATTTCATTTCTATGCTAGTAAATATAAGATTATTAAGTTTAGAAACGGAAAAATTCTGTATGATACCATAGAAAAAGTATTTTTCAGAAAAATCAGTTTTATTCGTACCGTTTTAGTTTCGCTTAAAAATAGCCCCTTTTGAGTCGTATAATTTTATATTCGCATTAAATATTTCTCATTTAAAACTTTTTCGTTCCTGTGAAATTCCGTTTTCTTTGTTTTTTTTTTGTTTGTACCTATAATGGTGATTAAGTAAATATTGGCATTACCTAATACATTAGCCTGTTTTGTGTAGTATTTTCATGTAGGTATATTAAATATTTTTAAAATGAATAATATATTTCATTTCAACATTTCCGTTTTCGTTTCTAGGGGAAAGTTTCGTTTGAATCATTTTTCGTATGTATAACGATGTCGATGTAAAAATTATCTTTTCCTATTACATTACTCGTTTGTGGCGTATTGTCATATGTATTTTTATATTTTTAACTAATTAATATATTACACATAAATTGAAGCGATAATATTATAAGTTATTGACCTACTGTAGGTAGAGTAACAAGTGCTTGCTTTTTAAAATATGATCAATAACATACGTTTATTCAGTATTTCAGATTAACAATTAAATCTACTTTTAGATACTATCTCTATGAGTACATTTTACATACAAAACACAAGAATGAAATGACGCGCTATTATTAAATAGGTGTTTTAGTTTAAGGCTAGTTTATAATAATCAGGTTAGTATTACATTTCGAATTATTTTGTGTCTAAAATCAAAGAACAGCAAAACATGTATGTGAAATTGGAAATTATTCAAATGCTATCAAAAACAAAAAAGTATCGGCTTTTTAATAAGTTATTTATAAAAACCACACCCTATTATTTAATATAAGTTAGCTTGAAACAATGTAGGTGATTCTACGTTAGTGACTTGTAATGGTTTTCTGTAGAAAAATGAGCTGGTTGTTGGAAAATTATCTAGATTATGCAGTGCGTTTACTATATATTATTATAAATTTCATTCAACATCCCCGATGATTTAATTTTGATTGTGTGGAGTGGTTGTGAGTGATACACCCTATGTTTTTTAAATAAAATATAGAAAAATTATTTATTAGCTAAGAATTATACTAAAAATATAACTACACATACATTATTACCCCATCGAACACAACCTTGAAACAAAAAATTCTCAATTTATAGAAAAGTTAATTCACTTCGCTTTTAACTCGAACAAAAACCAATTAATTTATTTAAAACTGTTTTATGGAAAATCGGATGCTACTATATCTCTTATTTATAACATTTTAAAATAATGTCTTGTAACAATGAAAATGTTATAATATTAGCTAAAATCATGACAGATACATACGGTTGTTAAATATATATACGTAAGGTATTTAAAAGTAGTTGGATAATAAATAGCTTTTGGGGCAAAATTAGGTAAAATGTATATGCAAGATGCACTTTAATCTATCATAAAATAAAAAATTTCATATATAAGATATGGTATTCAACAGCTGAAAGCTTGGTGATAAGAAAAATATAAAGACAATGGAAGTTAGAAAATATCCCTAAAATATATATTTTAATCAAAATTCTATTACATCTGTAACTTAATCGTTAAATACAAAAAAACTAATAATATAGTAGATCATTGCACAAATATTATATTTAAAGCGGTATATCGTTATTGACAATAGAGTTTATACAATTAACAATGTTTTAAAATTTATGCATTTCAGAAGACATCTGTTATTATACTGTATGATTACCTGTGTTTCAAAACTGCCTAATCAAGTAGATTGCAAATTATGATGTTCAAAGGGTTTAGCATAAACTTCACTATGTTCGAATGAAAATAAAACAAATCGAATTGTAGCTATCTGTGTTTGATACAGTGAAATATTTAAAAATTGCCAATGACCGCATTTTGTAAATAATATAGAAGTATAGTTATTTAGGTGTTAGCACATTCATTATTGACAGATATAACGACACAACATAACACTATAACCCAAAAATAGAGGGCAATACATATTCTATGAGTTTTATGGCAGCAACAACAACAACAAAACAATACATTATTGATACGTAGTTGGTAAGATTTTGATTGCAAATTAGATAGGACCGTATACGATTTTCAGAAAATAATGACTTTTTATCACCATAAAAATGTTAACGGAAGTCAGATTAGTAGACGGTGCCTAGTACAACATGACACCATACGTATGAAAACAGGTTATCTAGTGTAAAATGTCACATTAGTAATTGTCTTATTTAAAAGTAGACATCTTATTTGGTTCTTTTTAAAGAAGAACACTAACAACAAGATTTGATATACCAAAAAAATTATTTTACACAACAATTTGTATAAAACATGCTAATTACAATCACTCATGTAATAACCTATGCAGAATATATTGTAGAAGGGGAAAATAAAAACGTTCATTCGATGCGGAACGCATTGCTACTAGCTTACTTCAAAATGTGGACCCCAAATATTGAATTGATAGTCTTGCCTCTGCAGTATGTTTCAAATCCTTAAACTACTAACAAAAAAAGTTTATTACTATGAAAATAACACAAGCTGATTAATGATTGACAGAGTTTCGATTGGGTTTGCCTATCTGACCCCATACGAGATCAAAAACACAATACATTCATAGTTTCCAAAAGTAATGAATATTCAATAATAAAATAAGGTAATCTACATGATTTTAAAAGTAACAGTAATGTTAATTGTAATACGATAGAAGATTTCATAAATAGTTTGAGCAAAGGACTCGTATACATGCATCTGTACTATTAACCTCAGACTTATTGGATCACTTCTATAATATAATATTAATAATTCACATTATACGGAAACAAGCCATGACATGGTTGTCATAGGAATGCTGTTAATATAAAATCGAAAACTGTATTTTCTAGATATTAACGCAAATGATGGGCGCTATGCTCTTAATAAAACTGGTCTCAGAGCTCACAAAATGTGTGTCAGCATGTACCGAAAAGCTGAAAATCACAACATACCACCCTGATTAATTTTTTATTCCAGTCGCCAGTCGAATAACTGGTTGTAGAAGACAAAACGCTGAAAGAAAAATGTAATATTATTTACTAATATTAGATATATTTATATGTCCTATTCATTATACATTTTTAGTGTTTTATGAAATATTTCAATGTAAATATGATCGAAAATCTTGCATGTTTGAGATTGTTTTATTTTTGTTACATTATTAGGTAATCATAGTTTTTACCATTTTCAGTGCAAAATTACGAAATAACCTGTTAAATGCCTTGTCGAACAGTTAATAAATTAAAATAATATTAATATTTTTCGCATGTCTCAAAATTATTAAAATATATTAGTAATATAGGTAAATAAACTAAAAGGTGGTTTTTCTAGACAATGTGTTTATTAACATCAATATAGATAACAAAAACCAAAAACAAATATTAGTACTATATATATTATGATAAATGATCTATAATTTGTATAATACAATATAATAATTATGATATGGATTTAAAAAATAAATATTACTGTTGTATGGAAATTCTTCTTAAGGAACATTCTTTTTACGTAGATTTTTAAACAAAATAGTAAACTTGTTTTTTAATAACAGTATGTTGTGTCAGGTGTTACTAATTATTAAATACAATAATTTCAAATAAAAATTGTGCACGCTTTATGGAACAACAAAGTTAATTTATTTTCTATACTAGCGAATATAAGATTGTTACGAATATTAAGTTTAGAAACGGAAAAAATCTGTATGATGCCATAGAAAAAGTATTTTCCAGAAAAAATCAGTTTGATTCGTACCTTTTTAGTTTCGTTTTGAAAATAAACCATTTCGAGTCATATAATTTTATATTCGTATTAAATATTTCTTATTTAAAAACATTTTTGTTTTCGTTCCTGTGAAATTCCGTTTTCTTTATTTTCGTTTGTATAATGTATTAAAGTAAATATTGTCTTGCCTAATACATTATACTGTTTTGTGTAGTATTTTCATGTATAGTTAATATTTTTAAACGAAATAATATTCATTTCCGTTTTCGTTTCTGCAAAATTCCGTTTTCTTTATTTTCGTTTTTATAATGGTGTTAAAGTAATTATTGGTTTTATCTAATACATTTGCCTGTTTTGTGTGGTATTTTCAGATATATTTAATAATATTAAACTAATTAATATATTTCATTTCAACAATACCGTTTTCGTTCATGTGAAATTCCGTTTGCATTTGTTTTCGTTTATAATAGTGTTAAAAGTAAATGTTGTGTTTATCTATTACATTATACGTTCCAGTTTTTTCGTTTTTTGCGAAATTCAGTTTGCATTTGTTTTTCGTTTTATAATAGTGTTAACGTAAATATTGCCCTTCCCTTATACATTATACGTTTTCCGGTGTTTTAGTATTATTAACTAATTAATATATTACACATAAATTGAAGCGATAATATTATAAGCTATTGTCTTACTGTAGGTAGAATAACATGTGCTTGCTTGCTTTTTTAAAATACGATCAATAACATACGTTTATTCAGTATTTCAGATTAACACGTAAATCTACTTTTAGATACTACTTATCTCTATGAGTACATTTTACATACAAAATACAA
This sequence comes from Polydrusus pterygomalis, assembly GCA_963969555.1. Taxonomy (NCBI): domain Eukaryota; kingdom Metazoa; phylum Arthropoda; class Insecta; order Coleoptera; family Curculionidae; genus Polydrusus; species Polydrusus pterygomalis. Next base: position 145,511,725 of record OZ018375.1, read on the forward strand.
GAATGAAATGAATGAAATTAATAATAGGTGTTTTAGCTTAAGGCTAGTTATAATAATCAGGTTTGTATTACATTTCGAATTATTTTTTGTCTAAAATCAAAGAACAACAAAACATGTATGTAAAATTGAAATTATTCAAATACTATCAAAAACCAAAAGTCTCGACTTTTTAATAAGTTATTTATATAAAAACCACCCCTATTTTTTAATATAAGTTAACTTGAAACAAGGTAGATGATTCTATGTTAGTGACTTGTAAGGGTTTTCTTTAGGAAAAGTAAATGGTCTAGATTATGCATTGCGTTTACTATATATATATTATTATAAATTTCACTCAATACCCCAGCTGAAAAATAAAATATAGAAAAAATTATTTATTAGATAAGAATTATACTAACAATACGTAGCTTGTAACAAAAAAAAATTTCAAATTATAGAAAAGTTCACTTCGATGATCAGTCAATTTAACACCCAACTAATTTATATAAAATTGGTTTATGGAAAATCGGATTCAGATATATCTCTTATTTGGTAATATTTTAAAATATGTCTTATAAAAATTAAAATGTTAAGATGTAAATTAAAATCATGAGAGTACATACAGTTGAAATATATACGGATGGGTATTTTGAAAAGTAGTTGGGGTAAAAAACACCTTCGGGACAAATTATGTAAGCGTATATTATACAAGATGGGTAGATAGACGGGATAGCATAAATACGGTTGTATATTGAAAAACACTTTAATCTATCATAAAATAAAAAATTTTAAATATACTATACGGTGTTTAACAGTTGAAAGCTTAGTGATAAGAAAATATAAAGACAATGGAAGTTCGAAAAATGTCTATTATTCCTAAAATATATATTTTTTTAATCAAAATTATAATATCCCCCATCTATTACATCTCTCACTTAATCGTTAAATACAAAAAGCTAATAAAATAGTGAATCATTGTACAAATATCATATTTAAAGCGGTATATATCGTTATTGACAAAATAGTTTATACATTACCAATGTATTAAAGTTTATGCATTTCAGAAGACATCTGTTATTATACTGTATGATTACCTGTGTTTTAAAACTACCTATTCAAGTAGCTTGCAAATTATGATGTTCAAAGGGTTTAACATAAACTTCACTATATTCGAATGAAAATAAAACCAATCGAGTTGTAGCTATCTGTGTGCCATACTATTGACTTTTTTAAATTGCAAAATACCACATTTTGTAAATAATATAGTAGTATAGTTATTTAGGTATTAGCACGTTAATTATCGACAGATATAACTACACAACATAACGCTATAACCAAAAATAGTGGATAATACATATTCTAAGAGCTTTTTTTTGCAGCAACAACAACAAAACATTATTGATAAGTAGTTGGTAAAATTTTGTTTGCAAATTAGATAGGACCGCGCGATTACGATTTTCAGAAAAGGATGATTTTTATAACCAATAAAATGTTAACAAAAATCATATTAGTAGACGGTACCAGGTACAACATGACACGTATGAAAACAGGTTATCTAGTGTAAAATGTCACATTAGTTATTTGTCTTATTTAAGAGTAGATATCTTATTTGGTTCTTTTTAAAGAAGAACACTTAAAACAGGATTTTAAATATTATTACCTATATTAATTGACCTACACGACTTATTTAAGATAGGGATTTAGATTAAATTAAACGAGTTTTTAAAATAAGTAACATGTATTAATTATAAAGTATGTTTTCACTAACATAAAGTCGATTAACAAATTGTTATACAACATATTATGACGTTTTTAAAAAATTATGATATTCCGGAAAGTATTAGCAATCCTGATTTGTGAATAAAGTTATACGTATCATAACTATGACATATCCAAGTAATAACTTACAACGAATTAAGGCTCCATAATTAAATTATTTAAATAAGTTATAGAAAAACCTTATAGGTTAGATTTTTTGAAATTAATTTCTTTAAAGTCATATAAAAGGTTATCTTTAAGGGGGAAAATAAACACCTTTTGAGATTTTTCATAAACATTATTTATTTATTTAAATAAGTATATAAATAGTATATACTATATAAGTTGTGGGTGAGAAGAGGATAAAACACCATTCCTGCAAAGGAAATCACTTATATTAATCCATATGCTAAAACACATCTGCATGTAAAGTTACGTTATTGTTAATAAATATAATAAAAAATAATTCGGTGGCGGTATGCATGTAATCTCCGGCACCGGTATGTGTGTAATCTTACCTAAACGGAGGAGTGGTCTGCGGCGGTAACCTACTAATTTATAATATTTTTATTATATATTATTATTTCATAGTTTTTAAAAACAGTGATAACCACACACACACACACACCCTCACACACCCTCACACATCACCACACGTGAACGTATTGTTGGGGTTTATCATATCTAAAACACTAAAATGTTACATCAGTCTGATACTGTCTGATATTCATTATTATCCTTATTTTAACATGTCTAATGTTTATGGAATATATTTATTAACAATAACGTAACTTTACATGCAGATGTGTTTTAGCATATGGATTAATATAAGTGATTTCCTTTGCAGGAATGGTGTTTTATCCTCTTCTCACCCACAACTTATATAGTATATACTATTTATATACTTATTTAAATAAATAAATAATGTTTATGAAAAATCTCAAAAGGTGTTTATTTTCCCCCTTAAAGATAACCTTTTATATGACTTTAAAGAAATTAATTTCAAAAAATCTAACCTATAAGGTTTTTCTATAACTTATTTAAATAATTTAATTATGGAGCCTTAATTCGTTGTAAGTTATTACTTGGATATGTCATAGTTATGATACGTATAACTTTATTCACAAATCAGGATTGCTAATACTTTCCGGAATATCATAATTTTTTAAAAACGTCATAATATGTTGTATAACAATTTGTTAATCGACTTTATGTTAGTGAAAACATACTTTATAATTAATACATGTTACTTATTTTAAAAACTCGTTTAATTTAATCTAAATCCCTATCTTAAATAAGTCGTGTAGGTCAATTAATATAGGTAATAATATTTAAAATCCTGTTTTAAGTGTTCTTCTTTAAAAAGAACCAAATAAGATATCTACTCTTAAATAAGACAAATAACTAATGTGACATTTTACACTAGATAACCTGTTTTCATACGTGTCATGTTGTACCTGGTACCGTCTACTAATATGATTTTTGTTAACATTTTATTGGTTATAAAAATCATCCTTTTCTGAAAATCGTAATCGCGCGGTCCTATCTAATTTGCAAACAAAATTTTACCAACTACTTATCAATAATGTTTTGTTGTTGTTGCTGCTGCAAAAAAGCTCTTAGAATATGTATTATCCACTATTTTTCGTTATAGCGTTATGTTGTGTAGTTATATCTGTCGATAATTAACGTGCTAATACCTAAATAACTATACTACTATATTATTTACAAAATGTGGTATTTTTCAATTTAAAAAAGTCAATAGTATGGCACACAGATAGCTACAACTCGATTGGTTTTATTTTCATTCGAATATAGTGAAGTTTATGTTAAACCCTTTGAACATCATAATTTGCAAGCTACTTGAATAGGTAGTTTTAAAACACAGGTAATCATACAGTATAATAACAGATGTCTTCTGAAATGCATAAACTTTAATACATTGGTAATGTATAAACTCTTTTGTCAATAACGATATATACCGCTTTAAATATGATATTTGTACAATGATTCACTATTTTATTAGCTTTTTGTATTTAACGATTAAGTGAGAGATGTAATAGATGGGGGATATTATAATTTTGATTAAAAAAATATATATTTTAGGAATAATAGACATTTTTCGAACTTCCATTGTCTTTATATTTTCTTATCACTAAGCTTTCAACTGTTAAACACCGTATAGTATATTTAAAATTTTTTATTTTATGATAGATTAAAGTGTTTTTCAATATACAACCGTATTTATGCTATCCCGTCTATCTACCCATCTTGTATAATATACGCTTACATAATTTTTCCCGAAGGTGTTTTTTACCCCAACTACTTTTCAAAATACCCATCCGTATATATTTTAACTGTATGTACTCTCATGATTTTAATTTACATCTTAACATTTTAATTTTTATAAGACATATTTTAAAATATTACCAAATAAGAGATATATCTGAATCCGATTTTCCATAAACCAATTTTATATAAATTAGTTGGGTGTTAAATTGACTGATCATCGAAGTGAACTTTTCTATAATTTGAAATTTTTTTTTGTTATAAGCTACGTATTGTTAGTATAATTCTTATCTAATAAATAATTTTTTCTATATTTTATTTTTCAGCTGGGGTATTGAGTGAAATTTATAATAATATATATATAGTAAACGCAATGCATAATCTAGACCATTTACTTTTCCTAAAGAAAACCCTTACAAGTCACTAACATAGAATCATCTACCTTGTTTCAAGTTAACTTATATTAAAAAATAGGGGTGGTTTTTATATAAATAACTTATTAAAAAGTCGAGACTTTTGGTTTTTGATAGTATTTGAATAATTTCAATTTTACATACATGTTTTGTTGTTCTTTGATTTTAGACAAAAAATAATTCGAAATGTAATACAAACCTGATTATTATAACTAGCCTTAAGCTAAAACACCTATTATTAATTTCATTCATTTCATTCTTGTATTTTGTATGTAAAATGTACTCATAGAGATAAGTAGTATCTAAAAGTAGATTTACGTGTTAATCTGAAATACTGAATAAACGTATGTTATTGATCGTATTTTAAAAAAGCAAGCAAGCACATGTTATTCTACCTACAGTAAGACAATAGCTTATAATATTATCGCTTCAATTTATGTGTAATATATTAATTAGTTAATAATACTAAAACACCGGAAAACGTATAATGTATAAGGGAAGGGCAATATTTACGTTAACACTATTATAAAACGAAAAACAAATGCAAACTGAATTTCGCAAAAAACGAAAAAACTGGAACGTATAATGTAATAGATAAACACAACATTTACTTTTAACACTATTATAAACGAAAACAAATGCAAACGGAATTTCACATGAACGAAAACGGTATTGTTGAAATGAAATATATTAATTAGTTTAATATTATTAAATATATCTGAAAATACCACACAAAACAGGCAAATGTATTAGATAAAACCAATAATTACTTTAACACCATTATAAAAACGAAAATAAAGAAAACGGAATTTTGCAGAAACGAAAACGGAAATGAATATTATTTCGTTTAAAAATATTAACTATACATGAAAATACTACACAAAACAGTATAATGTATTAGGCAAGACAATATTTACTTTAATACATTATACAAACGAAAATAAAGAAAACGGAATTTCACAGGAACGAAAACAAAAATGTTTTTAAATAAGAAATATTTAATACGAATATAAAATTATATGACTCGAAATGGTTTATTTTCAAAACGAAACTAAAAAGGTACGAATCAAACTGATTTTTTCTGGAAAATACTTTTTCTATGGCATCATACAGATTTTTTCCGTTTCTAAACTTAATATTCGTAACAATCTTATATTCGCTAGTATAGAAAATAAATTAACTTTGTTGTTCCATAAAGCGTGCACAATTTTTATTTGAAATTATTGTATTTAATAATTAGTAACACCTGACACAACATACTGTTATTAAAAAACAAGTTTACTATTTTGTTTAAAAATCTACGTAAAAAGAATGTTCCTTAAGAAGAATTTCCATACAACAGTAATATTTATTTTTTAAATCCATATCATAATTATTATATTGTATTATACAAATTATAGATCATTTATCATAATATATATAGTACTAATATTTGTTTTTGGTTTTTGTTATCTATATTGATGTTAATAAACACATTGTCTAGAAAAACCACCTTTTAGTTTATTTACCTATATTACTAATATATTTTAATAATTTTGAGACATGCGAAAAATATTAATATTATTTTAATTTATTAACTGTTCGACAAGGCATTTAACAGGTTATTTCGTAATTTTGCACTGAAAATGGTAAAAACTATGATTACCTAATAATGTAACAAAAATAAAACAATCTCAAACATGCAAGATTTTCGATCATATTTACATTGAAATATTTCATAAAACACTAAAAATGTATAATGAATAGGACATATAAATATATCTAATATTAGTAAATAATATTACATTTTTCTTTCAGCGTTTTGTCTTCTACAACCAGTTATTCGACTGGCGACTGGAATAAAAAATTAATCAGGGTGGTATGTTGTGATTTTCAGCTTTTCGGTACATGCTGACACACATTTTGTGAGCTCTGAGACCAGTTTTATTAAGAGCATAGCGCCCATCATTTGCGTTAATATCTAGAAAATACAGTTTTCGATTTTATATTAACAGCATTCCTATGACAACCATGTCATGGCTTGTTTCCGTATAATGTGAATTATTAATATTATATTATAGAAGTGATCCAATAAGTCTGAGGTTAACAGTACAGATGCATGTATACGAGTCCTTTGCTCAAACTATTTATGAAATCTTCTATCGTATTACAATTAACATTACTGTTACTTTTAAAATCATGTAGATTACCTTATTTTATTATTGAATATTCATTACTTTTGGAAACTATGAATGTATTGTGTTTTTGATCTCGTATGGGGTCAGATAGGCAAACCCAATCGAAACTCTGTCAATCATTAATCAGCTTGTGTTATTTTCATAGTAATAAACTTTTTTTGTTAGTAGTTTAAGGATTTGAAACATACTGCAGAGGCAAGACTATCAATTCAATATTTGGGGTCCACATTTTGAAGTAAGCTAGTAGCAATGCGTTCCGCATCGAATGAACGTTTTTATTTTCCCCTTCTACAATATATTCTGCATAGGTTATTACATGAGTGATTGTAATTAGCATGTTTTATACAAATTGTTGTGTAAAATAATTTTTTTGGTATATCAAATCTTGTTGTTAGTGTTCTTCTTTAAAAAGAACCAAATAAGATGTCTACTTTTAAATAAGACAATTACTAATGTGACATTTTACACTAGATAACCTGTTTTCATACGTATGGTGTCATGTTGTACTAGGCACCGTCTACTAATCTGACTTCCGTTAACATTTTTATGGTGATAAAAAGTCATTATTTTCTGAAAATCGTATACGGTCCTATCTAATTTGCAATTAAAATCTTACCAACTACGTATCAATAATGTATTGTTTTGTTGTTGTTGTTGCTGCCATAAAACTCATAGAATATGTATTGCCCTCTATTTTTGGGTTATAGTGTTATGTTGTGTCGTTATATCTGTCAATAATGAATGTGCTAACACCTAAATAACTATACTTCTATATTATTTACAAAATGCGGTCATTGGCAATTTTTAAATATTTCACTGTATCAAACACAGATAGCTACAATTCGATTTGTTTTATTTTCATTCGAACATAGTGAAGTTTATGCTAAACCCTTTGAACATCATAATTTGCAATCTACTTGATTAGGCAGTTTTGAAACACAGGTAATCATACACTATAATAACAGATGTCTTCTGAAATGCATAAATTTTAAAACATTGTTAATTGTATAAACTCTATTGTCAATAACGATATACCGCTTTAAATATAATATTTGTGCAATGATCTACTATATTATTAGTTTTTTTGTATTTAACGATTAAGTTACAGATGTAATAGAATTTTGATTAAAATATATATTTTAGGGATATTTTCTAACTTCCATTGTCTTTATATTTTTCTTATCACCAAGCTTTCAGCTGTTGAATACCATATCTTATATATGAAATTTTTTATTTTATGATAGATTAAAGTGCATCTTGCATATACATTTTACCTAATTTTGCCCCAAAAGCTATTTATTATCCAACTACTTTTAAATACCTTACGTATATATATTTAACAACCGTATGTATCTGTCATGATTTTAGCTAATATTATAACATTTTCATTGTTACAAGACATTATTTTAAAATGTTATAAATAAGAGATATAGTAGCATCCGATTTTCCATAAAACAGTTTTACATAAATTAATTGGTTTTTGTTCGAGTTAAAAGCGAAGTGAATTAACTTTTCTATAAATTGAGAATTTTTTGTTTCAAGGTTGTGTTCGATGGGGTAATAATGTATGTGTAGTTATATTTTTAGTATAATTCTTAGCTAATAAATAATTTTTCTATATTTTATTTAAAAAACATAGGGTGTATCACTCACAACCACTCCACACAATCAAAATTAAATCATCGGGGATGTTGAATGAAATTTATAATAATATATAGTAAACGCACTGCATAATCTAGATAATTTTCCAACAACCAGCTCATTTTTCTACAGAAAACCATTACAAGTCACTAACGTAGAATCACCTACATTGTTTCAAGCTAACTTATATTAAATAATAGGGTGTGGTTTTTATAAATAACTTATTAAAAAGCCGATACTTTTTTGTTTTTGATAGCATTTGAATAATTTCCAATTTCACATACATGTTTTGCTGTTCTTTGATTTTAGACACAAAATAATTCGAAATGTAATACTAACCTGATTATTATAAACTAGCCTTAAACTAAAACACCTATTTAATAATAGCGCGTCATTTCATTCTTGTGTTTTGTATGTAAAATGTACTCATAGAGATAGTATCTAAAAGTAGATTTAATTGTTAATCTGAAATACTGAATAAACGTATGTTATTGATCATATTTTAAAAAGCAAGCACTTGTTACTCTACCTACAGTAGGTCAATAACTTATAATATTATCGCTTCAATTTATGTGTAATATATTAATTAGTTAAAAATATAAAAATACATATGACAATACGCCACAAACGAGTAATGTAATAGGAAAAGATAATTTTTACATCGACATCGTTATACATACGAAAAATGATTCAAACGAAACTTTCCCCTAGAAACGAAAACGGAAATGTTGAAATGAAATATATTATTCATTTTAAAAATATTTAATATACCTACATGAAAATACTACACAAAACAGGCTAATGTATTAGGTAATGCCAATATTTACTTAATCACCATTATAGGTACAAACAAAAAAAAAACAAAGAAAACGGAATTTCACAGGAACGAAAAAGTTTTAAATGAGAAATATTTAATGCGAATATAAAATTATACGACTCAAAAGGGGCTATTTTTAAGCGAAACTAAAACGGTACGAATAAAACTGATTTTTCTGAAAAATACTTTTTCTATGGTATCATACAGAATTTTTCCGTTTCTAAACTTAATAATCTTATATTTACTAGCATAGAAATGAAATTTAATTTTGATAATCCATAACTCGTGCACAATTTCTATTTGAAATTATTGTATTTAAAACCTGACACAACCTATTATAGAGTTAGCTGAGCAACCGGCCCTTCGAAAGAACGTTCCTAAATTTTTTTATCATTCAAATAATGAAATTTGTGCTTGTTCATTATTTAATGTATTTTTATTATACGATCAACATGTAATGCAAACCTAATTTTTAATAAACATAATTTAATAATACAACCAATTAGTTAATATTTAATTTATTCATATTATATACATTATAACTTATGCAATCACCCATGTTCGTAAAAGTCTGTAATGTCCCTTGAAAATTCCAACACTGACATTCCATCTGTCAACGGTAATAATTCCTCATAGTTTAATGTTTGCACCCCTTCCTGGTCTTCATCTTCTTCTTCACATGTTAAACGTTCCCATTGCTTTGGAAATATCACTTTAATTATAATATCCATACTATGTAAAGAATAGTTTTTTCGAATACAGCTAATTAATAGGTTGTCATGTATAATTGAGTGAAAATTTATCATTTCCATTCGTCCTGTCCAAACGTAATAAAACACATTCCCGAACCTAGCTCCTGTGAAAATGATCCACAAACATATATACGATTTATAGTGTATGGCACATTTACGATTTTTACTTCATTATAGCAGGAATTAAGTCCAATAGTGGTGTTGATAGTAATATTTTATTGGGCAATTGTTTGTCTGTTAAACCAATTTTTACTTGAAAATAAAACTAATCCATCTTAATTATAGGAATATTATGAAACTAACTTGAAGGTACTACATTTTATATACGTGCAGAAATTCCACTACGCATGTCTATTTATCTACTTCGTCATTTCCCACATGTTCATAATAATTGCTTACTTTACAAGGCTGATTCAATTCTTTAAACTTAATTGTATATATTTTTTCCTGGTGTTTATAACTACAAACTTTCGGAAACCATATTTTAATTCTGATATCTTATCTATGTTATCTATTGAATAGTCTCTTTTTATAGGGTTATAAATAGTTTTTTAATTTTTTTATTTTTTATTTTATACGGTATAGCCATTGTCTCCCATTCTGCATTTCCCTATTTTATGAAACATAATCCAGGCCCTAGTTCTTCTGGAATCGATCCACATACCTTAACCCAATAAACTGGAGTCGGTACATCAGTTATGCAGATCTCATTAGTAATTAATTCTAATATACTCGTAGACAAGTTATTTAATTTACAAAATCGATGATCCGTTAGGATAATTTGAATCGGCACACTCATGCTATTATTTAATTTCCCACAACAAAACATATTTTACATAATAACTTCCTTCAATGGTTCAAGGTAGACTAAAAACCAGTTCTGCTCTCAAGTCTAGCCAAACGCAAAATGAATAAATTATTTCGGCGGCGGTATGCATGTAATCTCCGGCAGCGGTATGCATGTAATCGCCTGTAGCGGTATGCATGAAAACCTTATGGAGAGGAGGAGGAGGAGGGCTCGGCGGCGGTATCCCCCCAATACTATGCCAGTAAGAATAACATCGGAGACCTCTTGAGCACAAGGCGATGAATCATCTGAAGAGAAGCATACTTCCAGCCAAGGAAAAGTGCGAAAATGGTCCCTTAGGTCTTCCCAACTAGCTGATGTGTAGTGCCAAATTTGACGAGGTTTAGGAGGTTGTTCAGAACAAATTGGCAGCTCGCTTAGAGTTAAAATAAGTTTGTAATCGGAATATCCTAATGGAGGATGAACGGTGACTGTGTATAGGTCAGGGTTGGATGTCAAAAAGAGATCTAAAATACTAGCAAAATCTCCATCTCGGTCTGGAATTCGCTAACAACAACTGTACGTTTAATATTAGTAATAAATAAATAAAGTTTGTAGTTTGCTAAATAAACAGTAAGTTATTATTACTTTCTCGTGAAATAGTCTTGTCGAATATCATTCGAAAGAAAATATTGTATCGGCAAAATTTTCTCTCTTATGATATTATATACGAAAAACTTCAATTTCGTTAATCATTCATCAAAAATAAATTTTGAATTTTTGCGGAAATTATAAAAATTCTACCAGTTGGTACCCAAGTACGTATTTAAAATAGTAAAAAAGTTTTTACTTTTAAAATAATATTTTTACTGTTATCAGGAATAAAATTAAATAAGACACAATAGTGACCATTTAAACATTCTATGAGAGCTAATTTTATTAAAGCCAATTTAGTTAAAATACATTATTTTTAAAATGTTATTTAAATTTGATTTATTCAAAACGTCCAGCTTGTTATTTTAATAAGTTTTTCATTATGCAATTTTATTTAGTTGATGATTACGTACGAATGGGAAAAACACAGTTGTTTTTCTTTTTTTTTTGTTACACTCAGCTTTATACACTGTGAGTTTTTTTTTTTGGAAAAATGCTTGGGCACGGTTATTAACATTTTAAGTTGTGGTATTTTTTATATAAAAATATTTATACGGTGTGTACTAAATTATAGATATGACGATATTAATACAATACATCGAACAAGCCCTAGTATTTTTATTAACTATTTTTAAAGTGTCAAAGTTTAAAATTAAAAATTGATGTTTTTAAATAATTAGAGTTTTTTAATAATTTGATACCTACATTGCTTCAACATAAAGAGTTGCCTCTTTTGAGCAAAACAAACCAAAAAAAAAATATGTCACATATTCAAAAAAGTCCAGTACAAGTTGACCTCCCGTATTTTTTAGTACGTGCACCAGTGACAAATCCCTGCGGGATCACCCTGGCTTGAGAGGACCTGCGTCTATAGCTATCTATATAGACAGTCAAGCAGCAATAAAGGCAATTTGCTCCAGCAGCACTAAGTCAAAATTAGTAAGGCGCTGTCGCAACAATCTCTGCACATTTGGTGCTCAACATCGATTCACCTTGTGTTGGGTTTCTGGCAGTGTTGCCAATAACATTAGGTGAAAAGGTCCGCCCAGTGGCACGAAAAAGTCCGATTTAGTCCGCGTCGAAATGAAAATGCTTCGTCTGGCGCATTTGCCATAAGTGATATTTATTTTTTACTGTTGGAGGTATATTACACAGGGTTAGGAAAAATTACCAGAACGGTCGATTATTTCAAAATATACGGGGGTTATCAAAAAACGTCTTATATAAAAAATGTAGAGCTGTTAAAAATCTACATATCGGTGATAAACTGAAATATACAGGGTCGTCCACAAAGTTGTGGAGAATGATATTTATATTTTTTTAAATAGAACACCCTATATGTTTTTACATTTTTCAGTTCCACATAAAATTATAATTATTTTTTATTAAATGCATTATTAGTCTATACTTCATAGTTTCCGAGATATTGACTCTCGAAAAGTGACATTTTTGAACTTTGACAGCTTATAACTTTCTAACAGTACGTCTTAGAGCAAAAAGGCTTACATGTCCCTATCTTCAATTTTTAATATCTTCCCAAAAAAATCAACTTCCGGTTAAACCGGATGTAACACGAAAGCAGGAAATATAGTTGTTCCGGTTTAACTTGAAGTTGATTCTTTTGGGAAGATAATAAAAATTGAAGATAGGGACATGTAAGCCGTTTTGCTCTAAGACGTACTGTTAGAAAGTTAGAAGCTGTCAAAGTTCAAAAATGTCACTTTTCGAGAGTCAATATCTCGGAAACTATGAAGTATAGACTAATAATGCATTTAATAAAAAATAATTATAATTTTATGTGGAACTGAAAAATGTAAAAATATACAGGGTGTTCCATTTAAAAAAAATATAACTATTATTCTCCACAAAACTTTGTGGGCGACCCTGTATATTTCAATTTATCACCGATATGTAGATTTTTAACAGCCCTACATTTTTTATATAAGACGTTTTTTGATAACCCCTGTATATTTTGAAATAATTGACCGTTCTGGTAATTTTTCCTAACCCTGTATAATGAAAAAGACTGATAGATCTATAAACATTTCCTTTTTAATAACAAAAAAAAACAATAATAAAAAAGTTAATGTAATAAGTAATAATAAGACAACCCAATACTTGGTAAATAAACAATAAGTTACCTGCCAATTTTATTTCCAAATTTGTGCATTTAGCATATTTTCGTCAGGTATCAAAAAGTCCGAAAAGTCCGAAATAGTTTCAAAGTCCGACAAAAGTCCATAGCCTTAAAAAAAGTCCGAAAATCGGACTAAAGTCCGCCGATTGGCAACACTGGTTTCTGGACACAGCAACATATATGGCAACGAGACTGCTGATGCGCTCGCCAGGGAGGGCGCAAGCATGTCTGTCGAACTAGCAGATAATACTGTGGCTAGACCACTGGGATCAGTCAAAGAAGAGATAGATGGAGCAGCTAAACAACTTGCGCAAAGCAGATGGACAGGGCTTACATGTAGCATCTCTAGTCAATTGTAGCCCCTACTTGATAACAGGAAAACCGCAGCGCTATTACAGCACAGTCGGAAGGACCTAAGAAACATCACTGCCGTAATCACCGGACATTGCTTATTCAGTAGACACGCTGAACGTATGCAAATACCAACTAACGACTTCTGCAGAAGTTGCAGAGATGAGGAAGAGCATTTCTTGTGTGAATGCCCCGGCCTCGCGAGAAGAAGGTTCAATGCACTGGGCGAACCATTTTTTAATGATCTGGAGGAAGTGAGCAGCCTGCAACTGGGTCGACTTTCTAAGTTTATTAACAGCAGTGGCTGGTTTGAATGAGCTGTCAAGATTCTTCTACGATCGTGTTTTAACCATCAGGAAGCTGATGCAATAGGTTGCGCGGAACATGTGTGGTACCACAACGGTCCTATAGGACTACGTGTGACTGTTTGGTCAATTCCAGAAGTTTGCCACTCTAACCTAACCTACTCGCGACATGAATTTATACCATTTACTCGAAATCCTCTAAACTTATCGAATTTATTTCAAGGTATATTTGTTTATTTAAAAATAATAAAGTAATTTATGTACATTTGACACCATGTAAAAAAAAATATGGTGTCAGTAAAATATTTTTCCTAAAGGTCATGATTTCCAAATGAATAGTACTGGCTATAAAGAAATTATTTCAGTCATTACTGTAACCTATTTTATAATTTAAGGCCTTCTGGGCTTCAAGTACAAAATGTAAGAGTAATACTCGGAGTAATATCTCACCTTAGAAAATGTTCATATTGTAACCTGACCATGAAGATATATTAAAGACAAAACAAAGTAATTTATTCTTCATTTATGGGCTTAAATTTTTTAGGGCTTTAAGGCCCAATCTACGGTAAAAAATTACCTGCTTTGGCCTTTATTAATTACTGACTTTCCTTAGACCTAACTATCAAGGCGATTTACAAGGAAAATATCTACTATTTTGGATTATTTGATTTTCAAAACTAAAATTATGACACAAATTAGTTGGTTTCGAAGCAGGGCTGAACCCTAGAAGATGAAGCTTCAACTAAAAAAAAATTCAACGGCTGAACCCTAGAAGATTTAAAGTTTCAACTAAAAAAAAAATTCAGCTTCAGCACTGTACCTATATATTTATAATAAAAAAAATAAAATTGACGTGTTCGATCGATTCTTGGTCAAGTAATACTCTGTATAAAAGCCTGTCCATTTTTTAGCACAACCCTGTATATACACTTCTAATAAACAAGATGCGGTTTAAAGCATACTATAACGAGTTTAATTATACGTATACAATTAAAATTTTACCAATAATAGTCCTCGAAAAATATTTTATCCTAAAAGGCGAATAATTATTTAAAGGTAAGCTAGGGTTTATTAAGAACACAATGAATAGAACTGCCTTAAGACGATTTTATAAAATATCATAATAGAAGCTTTAATTAATATTTTTTCAAAAGGCTTGTATTTCTTAAAATATTAATTAGATAAAAGTTGTCGTCACTATTAAATCGATTACTTCATTAAATTAAAAATAAGTAAAATAAATGCCCATAAACCCCAAACGAAGTTCAAAGGTATTATTGAATACTGAACTTCTGTCGATAAAGCGAGGCAATCAGGGGATTTCGTCAAACGTCGTCAGCATAAATGACTCTTTGACCGAGGGATGGTCTCGCCATGCGTTGTTCACGCCCACAACACTGATGTGTTGTCTTTATTGCGGACATCTTAACACAGTATTTATTATCTTATATTCACATAAAATGCCACTGTAACTTGGAATTAGAGTGAAGTTAGCTCCCAGTTTTGAGCTCCCAACGTTTTCGCACTATCAATTTAATCTCCCGCGATGTTTAGTCGCACTTCTGCTCGTAATTCATGTAACCATAAGTCTAAATTAATAACCACAAGCGTGATACAAAGTCCAAAATTTAAAATTTCCGTTAGATACTTACTACTGTAAGCATTTTGGTATTATGCATATTAACGAAGAAAAGTTGGAAATAAGAAACTATTGTTTGTTTAAAGGTGGTAGACAATGAAGTACCTAATATCAAACAAATTACCTTGTCGGACTTTATTCTTCTTATTATTCTTATCTTTGTTTTATTACCATAACTTATTACAACGTTTCGGTTAGTTAGTATCTCTAACCGTTTTCAAGTGTAAACTAAATTATAATTCTAAGGCTTAAATACTATCCATGTACAATGAAGCTTGATGACTTTGCCTACGTGCTTATTGGAGTGTGAAGTTTATTATTTTGTTATGTATTTATTTTTTCTATTTGATCAGCAAGTCACATAATTGAAAAAAGGGCGTGGCACCCAAAAAATGTTTGCCTGCGACGCTATTTTTTTTTCCCCATCATGCCGGCGCCTTTGCCGTCCTAAAGCCCGCCACATTATATAGACCCAGTCCGTCCCTGTTAATGTGTTCGCTTGGTTATTATGGTGTTTATTAATTTTGTTGAACAATTTGTTGTTATTTTTGTGATATATAAACTTTCAAAACAACAGGTCCTAACAATGTCACTATATTTTGTACTTAATAAGTGTTTTAATAGTGAGAAAAGTGCGGCAGAGGATCTTTCATTTAACAGGTAATGAATCTTATTAATTGCATTGTTCTATTAATAGTCATTTAACAAACTAGTGTATTAATCGCTATTTAATATACGCGTTAGTTTTTTTTTTTTTTTTTTTTTTTTTTTTTTTTATGATCGAGCACAAGCACTATAGGAAAATCCTTTAAGGCGCTCTGGGAGCGGTGCGTGTGCGAAGAAAGCGATTCACGTTTTTCTTGAATCGTTGGAGGTTATATTCGGTTGGAAACACGGTCTCAGAAAGGCCGTTCCACAAAGATGACGTCCTCCAAATGAAAGAGTTCTGAAACAATGATGTTCGGGGTGTACTAAGTTGAACCACATAGGGATGGGCGGCAGTGGTTCGTCGTGTGTTTCTGCTATGCATTACTCTAGGTGGAATCGAGCGGGCAATATCTGTCGAACACTTGCCATGAAAATATCTGTAGAAGAGAGTCAAATCACCAACCTGTCTTCGATGTTCTAAGCTGTCGAGGTTCTTAGTCAGCTCGTGGTCGCCGATTAGACGAACGGCTCTCCTTTGGATGGAATCCAACAACCGAAGGGTATGCTTCGGTGCAGAACTCCAGATATGAGAGCAGTATTCCAGTGATGGTCGAATCTGGGCTTTATAAAGTGTCAAAAGTTGTTGAGGTGTATACAACTTTTTGGTACGGAAAAGTATACCGAGCTTCTGAGAAGCTGCCCTGGCGATTGCCACTACGTGATTATGCCAAGACATATTTCCTCCCAGGTTGACACCCAGCAAATTAATAGACGAAGTCAGTGGAATTGCGTGTCCTGCCATAACGATATCGGGTTCTGCAATGTTGACCTTCTTAGAGAAAACTGCAGCCTGGGTTTTTTGAGCGTTAAATTCGACTTGGTTACTGTCACCCCAAGACAAAATTTCTTCCAGGTCTTTATTGAGGCGTGATACCTCATGTTGTCTGCGAAGATGTGCGTCAGTAGCCGATGTTTGAGGTTTCAAAGTAAAAGATGAGATAAGTGTGCTGTCGTCAGCAAAGCAATATAATGGATTTTCTGTTTTCGCTAGAAGGTCGTTAATGTACAGTAAGAAGAGAGTGGGAGATAATATGGACCCTTGAGGAACACCAGCATTGATGGTGAAGGTGTCTGAGAGAAACCCGTCAATCGCCACTTGCAGAGAACGGTCCTTGAGGAAGCTAGACAACCATGAACAAAATCGACCGGGCATACCATAAGAACGCAGTTTGCTTAGGAGCCCCTCGTGCCAGATACGGTCAAAGGCTTTAGAGATGTCCAGTGCAATAGCCCGGGACTCCCCATGATGTTCGATTGCGTTGCTCCAAAGATGAGTGACATAGGCTAGCAGGTCTCCTGTTGATCTGGACTTACGAAAACCATACTGATGGTCGCTGATAATTTTAAGGCCTTCCAGGTATTTTATAAGTTGTTGGTTAATAGCTTTCTCCATCACCTTTAATATAACTGATAGCAATGCGACTGGTCGATAGTTGTTTGGCAGGGTTTTCTTGCCTTTCTTTGGTATAGGCTGGACTCGCGCCTTTTTCCAGCAAGATGGAAATATTCCTTTTTTGTAGGATAAGTTAAAAAGTCTACAAAATACTGGTGTGAGTTCATCGGCGCATTTCTTGAGCACTATAATAGGAATTTCATCTGGACCAGAAGCTTTTTTGGCATCAAGCCCCTTCAGAATTCGTTTGACAGGACGCTGACGGAATACGATATCAGTCATTTCCGATCGAACTGCTGGTATGTTCGGGGGTGTTTTTCCCTGAAAGTCTACCGTGGAGTGTGAAGCAAAGAGTTCTGCGAGTAAGTTCGCTTTATCTTCAGCCGTGGTTGCTATTGTGCCGTCAGAACGTGTTAGCGGTGGAATATTTGATTTGGTAAAATTTTGACTGACGGCCTTAGCGACTGACCAAAAGGACCTAGATCCGTTAGGACTGGCGAGAAGTTTATTTTTGATCCTCATGTTGTGAGCCTCTTTGTTTTGATCTATCGTTTGCTTGCACTGGTTTCGAGCGGTAACAAAGATGGTGCGATTCACATCGGTAGGATTTTTACGCCATTGTCGGTAAGCTAGATTTTTAGCTCTGACAGCACGCTCGCAGTTCTTGCTAAACCAGGGCTTGCCATTTGAAGGGCGCTTCTTGGAGAAAGGAATAAAGGCTTCCATGCCAGTAAGAATGACATCGGAGACCTCTTGAGCACAAGCGGATGGATCATCTGAAGAGAAGCATACTTCCAGCCAAGGAAAAGTGCGAAAATGGTCCCTTAGGTCTTCCCAACTAGCTGGTGTGTAGTGCCAAATTTTACGAGGTTTAGGAGGTTGTTCAGAACAAATTGGCAGCTCGCTTAGAGTTGAAATAAGTTTGTGATCGGGAGATCCTAATGGAGGATGAACGGTGACTGTGTATAGGTCAGGGTTGGATGTCAAAAAGAGATCTAAAAGACTAGCAAAATCTCCATCTCGGTCTGGAATTCGCGTTGGTTCTTCCACGAGTTGAGTTAGACCAGAACTGATCGCAAAAGATTCCGCCTCACGACCCTGTTCATCGTTGGTATTTGAGTATTTGAGCCAGTTGATATTGTGGACGTTAAAGTCACCAAAGATAGCGACTTCGGCATTAGGATGGTTGGTTTGCAAGAAGTCAATTGTGTTTGCTAGTGACGAGAAGAGTGCTCTGTAATGGGTGTCACTTGGAGGACGGTAAAGGCAGCAGATAAACTTGGTGATTTTCTGCGTTGATATTTTAAACCACATTACATCAAACTCTGCTGGTTCAAGTGTGTCCTCTCGTTGGCAGCAAAGATCATCTCGGATAAAGAGACAGACCCCAAAGTTGCGTCTAAATCGGAAGTTACAATATTTTTCCGTCGATTGTCTTGTTAATAGATTTTTTTAGTTTTATTTAGGACCAAACTACATATTATAAGCTTATTGACATCGACAAAAACTATGGCAATGCCATTATGTACGCGGCAGTGCGTGCTTTGTAGTATGCTTGGTTGCCTAAAATCGTTTATTAATAAAAAAAAATCATGCATTAATAGGGGCCATTAATGTATGATTTTTTATATATTAATTAAGGTTGTAAATACACGGTCGACGGAAAAAATATAATATAAATACTTATTATAATCACATTTTGTTTATGATATGGGTAAGCTATTTTTTTTTTGACCAACCCAAATATCGGAGTTGCAGGAAATAAGGCTACAAACTCAAATTAGTGGATGGCAAGCATTAAAAACCAAACCTCCTCATTAGTACAGAGATATTTTAGAGTGCCATTTTGACAGCCTATTAAGCTTTTTTATAGGCCTGTGACTCGAACGCATCAACTTCACCATCGAAAATGATTTTAGCAAAAGTATTGTTTTCTAATATTTGACAGAAACAAATTTTAAAACAATTTAAAACTCATATTCCACAAAACATTTTGCCGCGTTAAGAACTCTATCCCTATACTCCTTTTTCTGCAGTACATACACAGCATCGAGTCCATCAGTTTTTCCAAAATCAGGAGCATCTTCTTTATCGATTAAGGAATAAAATGTTGATATTGGATTCATCATAGCACCAAATGACGAATATTTTTGAAAATGAAGTATTAAATCAGAAAATGGAAATAATCTATCTGGATCACTTCCATATAGCCTCAAATGATTTGCAAAATGGCTATAGTAGTGAGTTAGTAGTTCTTTCAAATGAGTCAGTTCTTTTAATGATGCAACTGCATAAATAAAATAGGATACGTCAAAAACGGGACTGTGGAGGAATGACAACTGAAAATCCAATAAAGCTACATCGGTGCAGCGTAATTTTGGAAGTCCGTCACTCTAAAATAAAATAAAAAAATTTCCAAGTTGGCTTTTATCTCTAATTATAAATATTATTGTTTTTATAAATACCTAACTAGCGGGTACCCGGCATGCGTTGCATGCTACTTTTTCCGACGTTCGTCCCGGTATACGTCCCGGCGGCATCTAGACATTCCGCTATAGGATTCGGCACCCGTCTCTATTCTGATTGGATGATTTCAATTCCGTCTAAAAGGTATAATCATAATCATAATCATAATCATAAATTTTATCTGACTACGTTTTGTACATGTTAAAAATACAATTGTAGCAGGTCAGTGTATCAATAATCAAAGTATATATGCTACTAGATTATAAATATCACAATACAATAAGGTAATAGCAACAATACTTCTCATGAACAAACAATTTTAAAAAACAATTAATTAAAAAAAAAAAAAAACAGCAATGTTTCAACGTACTATGTCAATATTTTCGCATGATGAATTTATATTTTCCAAATATTCCTTGATAGAATAAAAAGCAGATTTACTAAGAATGTTTTTCATGGTATATTTAAACTTTTTTGGCTGAAGGCCTTTGATTGAATCTGGCAGAGCATTAAAGAGATCAATTTTTGGTGAGTTCTTTATTGATTTTTCTAGTCTATATTTGGGTTTTCTAATCAGGACTGCCGATCTAGTGCTGTAGTTATGAAAGTTAGAATTTAGCTTGAAGTAATCGATGTTACTGTGTATTTCAGTCAGCTGATGCAAGATAAATAGAGACGGTAATGTCAATATTCCCAGACGTATAAAATGAGGTTTGCAGTGGTCTCGATGCCCTGCACCCACAATTGCTCGAACAGCCCTCTTTTGCAATTTAAACACAATATGCGAATCCGCAGAGTTACCCCACAGTTGTATTCCATATGTAACGTGGGCATGAAAAAGTGAGTAATAAACAGTCATAACAGAATCCAGTCCAATTAATGGTTTAAGCTTTCTTATTACGAAAATAGAAGAGGATAGCCTGCCCCGCAATGATCGAATGTGGGGCCCCCAATTTAAATCACTATCCAATGTAACACCAAGCATTTTAGCCTCTGAACCATTCACCACACAACGACTTGTCGAGAAAACGACTTCCTGGGTCTTATCTATATTCAGTTTCAGATTATTCTGAGAAAACCATTAATTTGCTTTTTGTTTTAGATCACTACATTTGTTTTTTAGTTCATTAATGTTGTCGCAGCTGCACAGCAGTGATGTGTCGTCCGCAAAACAAATGCACCCGTACGGGGACAGATGTAAGAATAAGTCATTCATATAAATTATAAAGAGGAGCGGACCTAGAACTGATCCTTGGGGTACCCCACTCTCTACCAGTACACGGCGCGACACTCCATCCTGAAGAGAGACATACTGTATTCGGGAAGTCAAGTAAGAGATCAACAAGCTCAGACGCAGACCCCGAATTCCATATCGAGAAAGCTTTTCGATCAGAAGCTCGTGAGAAACGCAGTCAAAGGCCTTGCTAAGGTCACAAAGAGTAAGACCCACATGCTCTCCCCTCTCAAGGCCCTCCACTACGCCACTCACAATCCTCGACACTGCCTGGATGGCCGAGCGACCATCCCTGAAACCAAACTGTGAGTAGTGCAATTTTGATTCAATATATTGACTTATGTTTTTTTTGATGATTATTTCGAAAACCTTTCCAAACAGAGGGATTATGGAAATTGGTCGATAGTTATCCGCGGAGTCGATGTCTCCCTTCTTAAAAATTGGGACCACCCTAGCCACTTTAAAACAGTCAGGAAATTTTCCCTGCTCTATACAAGCATTAAAGAGAAATGTTAGGGGCCCAACCATCCGCTTACTAGTCTGCTTTAAAATTACACTATTCACATCGTATGTATCATAAGAATATGTTGTTTTTAGTTGAGCAATAGCATCCCGTACGTCGCCCTCCGACACTGGCAAAAAAACAAAAGATTTCTTACTTTCTGGAATACGATCTATGAGCCTTTTTTGTATATTCGGATCTATCGGTAATTGTTTAACAATATCGGATGCAATCTGAGCAATGTGATCATTAAACTTATCAGCTGTCAATGCAGAAGTAGTGTTATTTTTAGTTTTAGAACCATTTCTTTCAAAATTTATTAATTTCCATCCAATCGGCAACCGGTTTGTTCGTTGTTACCCAGAGCACTTTTTTTAATTCAATTTTTTCAACTAATATTATTTTATAAAAATAAAATTTAAAAAAAAATGCTCTGGGTAACAACGAACAAATCGGTTGCCAATATACCTTTTAGACGGAATTTGAAATCATCCAATCAGAATAGATACGGGTGCCGAATCCTATAGCGGAATGTCTAGATGCGTCCCGGCGGGGTCGCTTCCTATGAGATGCGATGATAATAATAAGGCAGGTTCACCGTATCTTCAAAAAATATTTACAATATTTGTAATCGGCCACACCTAATACCACCTTTTTAGGCGAATAAAATATATAGGAACACATACGGGACAAAGAAGCAAACACTAATTTTATATAATATACAGGGTCCTGCAATAGTGGGTCAGGCTTCCATAGCTCCTATACAAATTTAGTTAGGAATTTCATTCAAACGCAAACTTATACTGTATCATACGGGGTCCTTCAGGAAAATATTTTTTCATATACAGGGTGACCCAAAAAAGTGTGGTCATAAAAAGTTGTGATTTTTTAAATAGCATACCCCATATTTTTTTGCATATTTAGATGTATGCTATCGTCTTTTATAAATGCCTAATATTTTGTTTGATTTGCTTTGGTAGTTTAAGAGCA
This sequence comes from Polydrusus pterygomalis, assembly GCA_963969555.1. Taxonomy (NCBI): domain Eukaryota; kingdom Metazoa; phylum Arthropoda; class Insecta; order Coleoptera; family Curculionidae; genus Polydrusus; species Polydrusus pterygomalis. Next base: position 145,534,717 of record OZ018375.1, read on the forward strand.
ATCAATTAAAAACTGAAAAAAAATTATTTTGAAGTCGTGGAAAAAATATCAAAAAAAAAACAATCTAAAATAAGTTTTTTAACCACGGTATTAAGTGAGTTTAATGACAAGAGCTTTAAAGATACTATGAATCAAATAGTATTTATTTATTTTATACAGGGTGTTCATAATAAGGTTTTAAAAATGACACATTTCAAACCTATTTTTCTTAAATTTTTCAAATAGAACACCCTGTATATTATTTCGGAATTTTATATAAAATACACAAGCAATTTTTTTTGTAGTTAAAGCATATAAGTTATTTCCAGCCGTTTTCGAAATAAATGCAAATTTCATAAATTATGTCGATTAAACAGAGTTTATTTTTAAAATTAAGCATAGGCGACTAGACTAATAATTAAAAACTACAGTAATTGTTCAAAATCTCTTCCATTTTGTTCTGTGCACAAGGCAACATGTTTTTAAAAAGACCTGTTTATTTTCCTTTTAACATTTCAATTGCAATACCAGCAAAGAGGTTCATTAGTAAGGTTTATCTCTAAAACCCATAGTAGGCTTTGAAATAAAACATGGATTCTTATACTTAGTTTGACAAGTTCTTTAATTCATTTTAAAAAAATGTAATATCGGGTGAATAAATTATAAGAAATTATCTTGATAATACCTCTCCGAACCAATGGATCGGTAGAAACGGTCCTCCCAACCAGCTAGATCGCCGGATCTTACAAAACTAGACCTTTTTTATGGGGACACGTAAAACAAATTGTTTAGAATGATCCACCAGAACTGCTAATAAAATGCAGCAAAGGATAAGAGACGTGTTTGCTAGCATTTCCCCTGGAATGTTTAGGAAAATAAACAGACCTTTTCAAAAACATGTTGGCTTGTGCACAGAACAAAATGGAAGACATTTTGAACAATTACTGTAGTTTTTAATTATTAGTCTAGTCGCCTATGCTTAATTTTAAAAATAAACTCTGTTTAATCGACATAATTTATGAAATTTGCATTTATTTCAAAAACGGCTGGAAATAACTTATATGCTTCAACTACAAAAAAAATTGCTTGTGTATTTTATATAAAATAATGAAATAATTTACAGGGTGCTCCATTCGAAAAAGTTGAGAAAAATAGGTTTAAAGTGTGTCATTTTTGAAACCTTGTTATTAAAACTCTGTATAAAATAAATAAATACTATTCGATTCATAGTATCTTTAAACCTCTTGTCATTAAACGCACTTAATACTGTGGTTAAAAAACTAATTTTAGATTGTTTTTTTTGATATTTTTTCCACGACTTCAAAATATTTTTTTTTCAGTTTTTAATTGATAGCTCTTAAACTACCAAAGCAAATCAAACAAAATTTTGGGCATTTATAAAAGACGATAGCATACATCTAAATATGCAAAAAAATATGGGGTATGCCATTTAAAAAATCACAACTTTTTATGACCACAGTTTTTTGGGTCACCCTGTATATGAAAAAATATTTTCCTGAAGTACCCCGCATGATACAGTATAAGTTAGCGTTTGAATGAAAGTCCTAACTTAATTCGTATAGGAGCTATGGAAGCCTGACGCACTATTGCAGGACCCTGTATAGATAAAAACTTATTATTTATTTATTAAAAAAAATTATTCCTTTGCTAGGAATCGAACTCGAATACCATGTCGAACGCTCTACCAATTGCATTACTAGACTATTGAATATGTCTTTATAGTCCGGTCAATCTAGACATTCGGAGATACATAAATTCGCAACAAGCTGAAAATCAGTAAAATTGTTCAAAACATAATTATAAATAAAATTTAAAAGTTCCCCATCATTCCCGTGTATGCAAAAAATTTTACTCGAGGTCAAAGGTCAAAAAAATCAGTTTTTCGCGATTTTCAGCAAAACGGTAAGTTTTATCATAAAAATACCCCAGACAAAAATTGGAGACCATAATATTGTCTTTAAAATATGTATCAATACTTTTTTTCCTACGAGCCACCGTTTCTGAGATATAACGATTCATAAAGTTGTAAAAGTTGTTATCGTCATAATATGCACACGTTTCCACACCACCTATGAGGTAGTGTCCTTAGCGCGTTTTTTTTTAACGTGGTTTCCCCAGTCCTACTCCACGTGTTAGTTGTGGATCTTGTTTAATTTAAAAGTATTGCAAAATAGCGGAAATTAGCAAAGATTGGAAAAGATAAAAGCGATGTAAACTAAAAAAAAATGGTAAAGTTTATTCGTCATCTTTAAATTCTTCTTCTTCTTGATATTCTTCTTGTTCTTGTTCTTCTTCTTCTTCTTCTTCATCTTCTTCATTATCATCTTCTTCTTCGTCTTCATCTTCTTCTTGTTCATCTTCATCTTCATTCTGGGTGCAAGTAAATTGCGTCCATAGCGATGTATCGCATGTCACCTCGTTGGAATCAAACGGATCCTCCACTGTAAGTGATTCACCATTAGAGCACGACCGGCCTTGGGATTTTGTGCATGCCAGAGAACAAAACAGTCCGACTTTTTTGCAACCACATTTAGCACTGCATCCCTTTTTGCAGTTGCAAAAAATTGTGTTCAGCAGTTTTTCCGGCGCAGGTGGGAGTAAAGTTTGAACTGGTTCTAATGTATTATTGATCAACTTCCAACCCCAGTCTGTAGGGTCTAGCTGATAACCAAGCCACCCTTGAACTTGGTAATATACCCGAAAAAGATGTTGATGAGTAGCAACTGAGATTGGAGGAAGACAAGCTAATTGAACTTGTTTTTTATTTTTAGGATTTTTAACGAAACATGCATATCGATGTTTATCTAAGCAGGTAGTTTTTTTAGGAGCTCCGTACGTAGAAAGAAGAAAGCGGATGCCGTTGGTGATAACTTCTTGTTGAGTTGAATTACTGTTTTTAAAAACTTCAGCACATTGAACTAAAATCTTGTTTTTCAAACATTTTGAAAACTGTTTTTTTACCTTTCCTGTAAAATGCAGATGTCGTATCACAGCCAGTTATTGCGTGTAAAAATAGTACATGATTTTGACACAATATAGGTTAGGATAAACACGTGTTTTCACTACAGAGTTGCGCTCAAGACTAACGGTATTTTATTTATTATAACAGGTATAAGACCCTAGCAACGCACACCATAGAACATAATGTCTTGAAGTTACAGTGGCGTATAAATTAAGGGACTGGGTTTCATTTTATTAAATATTTCAACATATATGTATAAAAACTCTAGAGATGTATATACGTGGCGTACTCATGCATATTATGACGATAACAACTTTTACAACTTTATGAATCATTATATCTCAGAAACGGTGGCTCGTAGAAAAAAAAGTATTGATACATATTTTATAGACAATATTATGATCTACAATTTTTGTTAAGAGTATTTTTATGATAAAACTTACCCTTTTGCTGAAAATTGCGAAAAACTCATTTTTTTGACCTTTGACCTCGAGTTAAATTTTTTGCACGCACGGGAATGATGAGGAACTTTTAAATTTTATTTATAATTATGTTTTGAACAATTTTACTGATTTTCAGCTTGTTGCGAATTTATGTACCTTCACTATCATTTTTTGGTCTAGATTGACCGGACTATTAAGTAAGGAACAATTGCGTTGGAACGTTTTATGGTTTAATAATTTTAGTTGTGTATCGAGAAATAATAAAATCGTAAAGTGCTACTAAATTCATTGGTGCGTTTTTGAGAGCCCACCGAAAATGGCCCCTTTTAAGTTTTTTCAAAATAACTCGAAAAAGCAAAATTCGAGATTTCTACCAAAATTTTTTTTTTGGACTTAACATATTTTTTATAGCCATATTAGTCACTGCAAAGTTATTTTAAGCACCTGACTTTAAAATTTTAATTTTACCGTATTATATAAAAAACAATTTTAAAATATAATATCTTTATGATTACCAACCTCATATTTAAACAAAAAGTTGTTATTCCAACAATCCGCGTGAAGCACAACCGACTGAGGTTCTTCTTTTCTTAACAACTCCAGCATTACGTTTCTCGCAGATTTATTCCCAATTTTTTCCTTATATCGTCCTAATAACTCTATCTCTTCCATATCTTGTAAAACATCGTAAAGGTACTGTTGACATTTGTCAAACATTGTTCCAGATTCGCTTAAAATAACATGTTCTAATGGATTTTCATTCCAAGTTTTAGTCACTTCTAAAATATCTTCACTTTTTTGGTCTTTAACGGCAAATGAAAGGGCATGCCATTCAGCATATGCTTCCAGAACCAACCTCATGTGATCCAAATTCATTGGAGCTCGTCGATCGTGCATTATGTACCCTGCTGGTTTTAAGTTTTCTAAAACGATTACCTCTTCAGTTTCTGTACATTTTGTGAGGTAACACTTTGGAATTGCAGCAAATAGTGGTAATTTTTTTTCTTCTTGAAATTTATGGTAAGATGGTAAAATCTAAAAATATTTCCATTCTTATTATTAATATCTGCAACACAATTTCTGAATTAACGACCATGCAAGTGCTTACTATATACATACACTACAGGATGTTTTTTTTTAAAGTAAGTATTAAGGTAAAGTTGCCTATATTGAACCAGTTTTTTTGCTGTGGGTTCTATAATAGTATATTAAAGTACACGTTTTATAAAGCATCATTTTATAGCACGCGTCCATGTTAAAAAACGAGCCGCTTGCGGCGAGTTTTGTAACGGGACAAGTGCTTAAAACTACTTTATATAACACGTACGTTATACTATTTTTTCTAATTTGTAGATTTTTCAATAAAAAACACATATTTAAAAAGAAAATAAATCCTTCAAATTTTGTAAATTTTTATGTCTAAATTTTATGTTGGTAATACTATTTTCTATCATAGTAGCCTCTGGAAAACAAAAATTATTTTGCGAACTGTCATTTTTTGATTTATTGACCCATATTCACCACGAGATTCTAAAGTTATTTTAGCGATATGAGATTTGAAATTGAACGGAATACGTTCTGTGATCCTTGTACATTCGGTACATATACAGAGCGTTCGGAAATTCGGGCGAATTTGCTACTTTTTTTGGAATTTCAAAAGACGTGATTTTACGTCACGGCATTGCAATTTAGTATAGGGAAGATAGAAAATTCAAAGAAAGTTGAAGTTAAAATCGACATTGGAAGGTTAGTAGATTGAATTTTGTATAGGATTTGGCAGAAACTGATAGCTTGAAGCATCTACAAAAGATTGATTTATAGATTTATGCAACCAACATACATGACTGTTATCCACACAGAATAAAATAGTAGGTTATCAAGCTATTTTTCCTCTGCGAAAAATGGGTTTTCTCGTAAATCACAAAGGCCGCGCAAGTCAATGAAATAAAACATTTAAATGTTACCAACATCAAATGAAAGAAAAAATGCGTATCGAAATAGCTTCATTACGATACGCAAATACGTATCGTAATAGACTTGTTATAATACCAAATTAGAAAAACATATTTTTTTGCGATTTTAGTTGCGATTAATGTCTCCTAAAGGCGCTCATTCACCAAGCGATTATCGCGCCACCAGATTGGCAATCTAGTCGCTTGCGATCGAATTTCCAAAAGATTACCTCATTAGTGGGCGATGTCAATTAAATTAAAAGCGATAACTTAGTTTTCCTACGACCACCTACGAAAATGACACTAACAGCACGGTTAACTTGGCTAGAAAGTGCTAAATATCACACGCGTGTTAAAAAAAAATATTTCAACACGAGTGTGGAAATACAAAACACACTATATTTAATTTAAACAGGTGTCAATTTGACAACAAAACTATTTATTAAAAATAACAAACTTACGGGACACGTGGAGTGAATTGGAGTGCTGGGTGGGGTAAAGTAGGTACACTAGGGCATTACTGCAAAAAAAATCCTTTTTTTCGTTATTTTTGGGAACCTAAGAGTATTTATGATAAAAATAATATTATCAAAAAGGGAAAATAATAATATGTCAGGCAACCCACCAACTGTCATGTTTACATGTCCACTGAGTTGAACCACAGAAAAAAAAGGGGCAGCTATAGAGCAGAAATAGAATACCCTAGGAAATACCGATTTATAATTTTGCCATTATCTCGGATAAAAATATCCATACAATGTTTAAGGATATGGGACAAGTGAATACGCTTTATGTAAGTAAATTTATTTTAGCTATATTTAAAACAAATCAAATAAGATATAACTTTTATAATTAACACGCTATCGATATTTAACTCAATCTCTATCTTTCTATAATGTTGAGCAAATGTGAAGGTTATGTTGTAGTTTTGTGTTATGTTGTTTTCGTAGGTACCTATATTATTGTTTTATTAAAAGAATGCAAGCAGCTAAAAGTTCAGAAACGAAATTTATTTACTGTACATAGATAGAACGTATGATGTGCGTAAGCAAATAGGAGAAAAAGTTATTATTTTTATTTAAATCTAGGTTAGTTAAAATGTGTTAAGTGGGCATTGTTTTTATTTTTTTCAACTCTAGAGTTAAAATTAATTTTTCAACTGTAGTGTTGAAAAAATTTGATTAACACAATGGTGATACCTACAAACTATTAAAAACAAATCAAACTCTCTTTGATTATTTGTATGGTCGTAGGAAAAATTGTGTACATAACTCGTGTGAAAGTGATAAAAGTACCACTTTCAACACTTGTTATGTAATATACTATTACCATACGGAAGAAGAATCGCGTCGCGATTGAAAGCAATTTACACAGATTGGGGAAGGTTGTTGTGTGAATGGATGTCGGCTACCGTCTACCGTGGCGCTTACCTTCCTTAACATTTTTAAGATGTGTGTATGTGATTGCTTGTAGGGTAAGGTGCAAGTCAGTAGGTTCTTCGTCGTGTTTTAATACTTTTGGTGATTTTGATTTTATACGTGTCAAATGTAAAAAGCATACAACGAAGATGAACGCGATTGTACTAAAGAATTCATGATATTTTTAATGAGAAACGATCACGTTTTAAGTAACTTTAAAATAAAAACTGATTTCTTAGAGATGAATAAGTTGACCACCAAATTGTTTGAAAAGTTGCCTAATGAATGAACATTGGACAGTTCCTAAGCAACAGATTGCCAAAAAATGTTAAAGCAATTTTATGGAACGCTCGGTAACTTTGAAAAAGTAGATTTTTTGATTGAAAGTCAATTATATTGTTTAGATTATATAAACAATTATCTTTATTCCCTAAATTGTAGACCCAATGTCACCCGATTTCGCAAAGAGACCCGATTTTATTATCAACAAATTAAGAAACACAAAATTGGGGTCTCATCAAATTGATAAGATTTTTAAGTATTGCTTTACAGTTATACATTTCATGTTATGGGGTGAATACACAAATGGTGATACATATTAATTGCTACGTTATTAAAAATAAGGTACCGATACATTTTAATGTAAAGCCTTGATTTTCAATTTTTATTTTTACCTTTTAATGTAAAGCCTTGATTTTCAATTTTTATTTTTACCTTTTAATGTAAAGCCTTGATTTTCAATTTTTATTTTTACCTTTTAATGTAAAGCCTTGATTTTCAATTTTTATTTTTACCTTTTAATGTAAAGCCTTGATTTGCAATTTTTATTTTTACCTTTTAATGTAAAGCCTTGATTTTCAATTTTTATTTTTACCTTTTAATGTAAAGCCTTGATTTTCAATTTTTATTTTTACCTTTTAATGTAAAGCCTTGATTTTCAATTTTTATTTTTACCTTTTAATGTAAAGCCTTGATTTGCAATTTTTATTTTTACCTTTTAATGTAAAGCCTTGATTTTCAATTTTTATTTTTACCTTTTAATGTAAAGCCTTGATTTTCAATTTTTATTTTTACCTTTTAATGTAAAGCCTTGATTTTCAATTTTTATTTTTACCTTTTAATGTAAAGCCTTGATTTTCAATTTTTATTTTTACCTTTTAATGTAAAGCCTTGATTTTCAATTTTTATTTTTACCTTTTAATGTAAAGCCTTGATTTGCAATTTTTATTTTTACCTTTTAATGTAAAGCCTTGATTTTCAATTTTTATTTTTACCTTTTAATGTAAAGCCTTGATTTTCAATTTTTATTTTTACCTTATTACAATTATTGTTAATAAATATATTTATTAATTTATGCGTTATCCCATAAAAAAAATGTAGAAAACTACCTAGAGCATTAAAATGTTATTATTTTATTTGCACAAAATATGTGACTTTATGCAAAAATATTGTATCATACAATCTGAGTTTTACTGGAAATAAATTTAGTAATTCCAGTACAGGTTTTGTTCTGGAAAAATGCTAGGGAATAAGTGTCTTACGTTGTGGTATTTTTATACAGTATGTCCAAAATTAGAGATTGGACGATATCGATAATTTTTTTAGATGGCAACCCTAGTTTTTCATTGACTATTTTTAAAGTGCAAGTGACCAAAACGTATAAAAGATGGATACAAGGTTTTATATTTTTCAATTAATTTTTTTTTTGTTTAATATCTTATAAATAGCAATGAATAAAAATTTGAAATTTGGTACTTATGTATAACTTAATATGGTCTTTATCAATAGTTAATAAAAAACTAGGGTTGTCATTTAAAAAAATTATCGACATCGTCATATCTCTAATTTGAGACACACTATATGAATATTTTAAAATGTCAATCACGGGTATTGACAAGCATTTTTCAAAAAAAAACTTTTTGCCGTGGTCCGATTTAAATGAATTGTTTTTTAATTGTAGATAAATGTTTTAGTTTTAATTAACTTGTTTCAATTTTTTTAAAAAGCTGTATACCTACTTGTTTAAATATACCTACAGAAAAGAAAAAAATGTTTTTCCCTTAAGTTTGTAAGACCCTTTAGAGTAATTTTGCAATTTTATCTCTATTAAACAAGCTTTTTTGCAAAAATCTATTTTTGACAATTATTTACTTACTTACTTTTTTATTTGTCTCGATATCTTGTTCGGATGATTCGGATGAAGAGGTACGATTATTTAGAAAATACTCATGGTCAAAAGATTTTAGTTTTAGGCCTTTCTGCAAAATACTTTTATTTAAAAAAATACTGTATCGGTAAAGAAGAGAACAATGTTAAAAAGCATCAATAATAGGTATTACCACCCCGAGTACGAACAGCTGCTTCCAGACGATTTAAGGAGATGGATTGACATTCTCGACGCCACGCAACTTGCCCAGGTTTAACTAGAAATCATAGGTCACAACATCTTCGATATGCACGAGAACATCAAAATTGGGGCTCTGAGGAATAGAGGAAATTTTTTTTCTGAAGAGTTAAGATTTTGCCTAAGATCTGTATAGGTGGTCGTCAAAGAATATAATATCGAAGATCAGGTGATCGCTTTTTACTAAACCATTTCTCTACAATACAAAGTTTTGGTGGCAGTTCTGTAATGGAGTGGGGTAGTTTAAATATGGAAGCTGGAACTGTTAGCAATGGAATGGTTAATGGAGGAACCATGACGGCTGATCGATATATTCGGGATATTTTAGCACCACACTTCGTTACTTTTGCATCACTTATAGGAAACAACTTCAAGCTCATACAAGATGATGCTCGTTCTCACACTGCAAGCATTGTTACCTAACACTAATACCCTTAATAGAAATTTATTTAATTATAGTGATTATACAGTGTGTCCCCGGATGGAGTTGACAAGAGGAAAAAGATCTTTATTATTGATATTACGACGAAAAGTTATTCTTTATGAAAAAGTCTGTTTGTCAAGAAAATGAATTTACCATATAAAAATTTTGGGTCAGATGTAGAGGGTAGGGTGTTGATAAATTAAGAAAACATGAAAATGCTTTAAGAGAGAAGTGCCATTATTTATTATTTTAGACAAAACGTTTATGAAACAAAGTTGTTTATAATCCAAAATATAGCCTAAATACAAAATTTGAAATCTGAATTCTAATTTTTGTTTTTTACAATAGAATTTATGAACAGTCAAAATGAAAACCTGATAGTGCTGACCTATTTATTCAATTTATTTTCTATTTGGAGTAATGTGTGCAGGTTGGAGGAGAATAAGTAGAATAATAACTTTTTCCACAATAAAATTGTACATTTGGAATGTTCATAGATTCTATTGTAAAAAATAAAAAACAAAAATTAGAATTCAGGTTTCAAATTTTGTAATTAGGCTTTATTTTGGATTATAAACAACTTTATTGCATAAACATTTTGTCTAAAATAATAAATAATGCTACTGTTCTCTTAACCCTTTGGGGCTTAGTGGTTTCGCCCAAGTACCACCTTTTTAATATCGGTTCTGCAGCGTCTTAGTGGTCCCGCAGAGATGCCACCGTTGTATTTGTGTTTCTCGAAGCGACATCTCATGGTTCCTTACTAAACGAAAGCGCCGATTTCAGTAAAAACCGCCATAAATAGATGGTTTGTTGGTCTGCCCGTAGTGCACGTTACTGCTAGTTGTTTACAAAGCGATTTTTTAATTATTATTAAGAAAAAATTGCTGGAGGGGGCTTTAAATTAGTTATAAGTTAGTAATTAACGATTTAAGAATAATTGTTTTAAATAATTTATCTGTTTTGTGCCCAAAAATGTATAATAAAACTGGTGGTTACAGTCTGAAACCACTAGGCCGCTGTTGTTATACAGCGTGTCTTCGGAAGTTCTTACCAAATGGGAAACTTTTTTATTATTAATTTTACGAACAAAAAATATTCTTTATAAAAAGCTCTGCATGGTCTAAAACCTAAAATGTAACCATCAAATATCGAAATTTTCCAGTCATATACGAGGTTTGTCAAAAAATGTGAATTTTTCCCAAAGAATGTGAATTTTTCCCAAGAGTAAAGTACCTTTATTTTTGATATTATCAAAAATTGTTATAAAAAAAGTTGATCAGAACTAAAAACTGCGGCTAAATGTGCAATTATACGCATTTATGTTGAACAATTATTTTATTGATTTATTATTAATTATTTAATTTTTTAATTATTTAATTAATTTAATGCGTGTTATTGCATATTTAGACGTGGTTTTTAGTTCTGATCAACTTTTTTTAATAACAATTTTTGATAATGTCAAAAATAAAGGTACTTTACTCTTGGGAAAAATTCACATTCTTGGGAAAAATTCACATTTTTTGACAAACCCCGTATATGACTGGAAAATTTCGATATTTGATGGTTGCATTTTAGGTTTTAGACCATGCAGAGCTTTTTATAAAGAATAATTATTTTTCGTAAAATTAATAATAAAAAAGTTTCCCATTTGGTAAGAACTTCCTAATACACGCTGTATACGTAACAGATTTTCGCGCACGATATTTCTAATATAACATTAGATTTTTAACTGCAAGGTCGGGCTATGTTTGAAATACACAAAAAATTGCTTTTGTTGTTTCACCAAAAATAAAAATGTCATAGAGTAGGTAAATAAAATATTATATTCGGTGTTATGTAAATTTTATTTCCAAGCTTACGTTTACGCAGGCCCAGTGGTATTACTAGATAACCATGTCTTCGGGAATCCCCAAATATCCGACCCTAATATATTTCAATATTTTTTAATTTCTTGAAACACATTTAGTCCGTTAAAAAGAAAAAAAAAAGAAATATTTCATTTAAAAAAATTTGGGCCTCAAAGGGTTAAAGCATTTTCATGTTTTCTTAATATATCAATCATCTGATCTAAAAATTTTATATGGTAAATTAATTTCCTCGACAAGCAGAATTTTTTATAAAGAATAACCTTTCGTCGTAAAATTAATAATAAAGATATTTTTCCTCTTGTCAACTCCATCCGGGGACACACTGTATAATGAAAACCATTATTTTAGCCCAATTCCTACCTTATTGTATATATCAATTTCTCTTAGAAATAGATCTCGCATCGGGATCTTCTCCCTAATATCTTTATTTTGAATTCCATATTTTATAACTAATTTGTACTCTCTTCTTTCCCCATTAAAATTTTCCGCTGATATGTCCACAAATGCAATATCACTCCCGTAATGATCTCCCTTGTCATCTGTTCCATAAATTTTTAGGTCATATTTTTCTATATTGTCAATTTTTAGGGCTTCTGCGCTAACCCATTTACGTAGATCGTTTAGGAGATCATCGCTTGTTGATTCACCATTCATTGTCACTTTTTTAAAGGTATCACAACTATTTCTTATTTCATTTATTAACAACTGTAGAGTAAAATAGTAGGTACTGCAATTTAACACACACAAAATAATAATAAAAGTATTATTTATATAAGTTCCATATCTAATCATGGAGGTCATCTATTTTAATTATAGCAAAATTAGTGGATTGCCGGCAAATACAGCGCATTTTAAGAATAGCCTGGCTCGCAGTGGCGTAGCTAGGCTTACTTGACGGCGCCGTTGGCAAGAGTTACTGTGGCGCCTTAGGCGTAGAGAAAAATCTCCATTCTGTTCAAGTAAATTTTTTTTGGTCCACTTTTCCTTTTGTAAACGCCATCCGGGGACATACTGTATAACTAGGTATAATATTTTAATTTGGCTCTGATTTCTGTAATATTTATAGTCGCATAACAATAAAATTCAGAATCAAGTCAAGTCATATTATAATATTTTACAAAAATCAAGACTTAAATTCTAACAAAAAAGTCATAACCTCTCTTAACTTAGCGTACTTAATATTCACTAAAAAATAACATTTCCTATAACTTATTAACTTATAGTATAATATGTAATATTACATAACATTACGCGCAAAAAGTATTTCTAATACATATTAGAAATACTTTTTGCGATTCTTTATGCTAGCAAAAACGTCGATAACTTTATCGAAGTAAATTTTTTTGCGCACTTATTTTCTATGCTTAGAATAGCTAGATTGTTTAAATGCTCCTGACTGACACTGTTTCTTAAATAAATTTTAATTAGCTTAAGTTTAGAAAACGATCCTCTGCAGAAGCGGAAGTTACCGGAAGAGTTAATATTAATAGTGCGGTACACACATCTGGAAAGTTTGATAAACTGGTATGATTTTTATAAAATATAAAATCAACCAGCTCTTCTATTATTGAAAATGGATTTAAATTTTTACGAAAAGTTGAGCGAAAACTGACAATTTCGGTGGCAAAATTGTCAATTAAATCACCGTCGTATTTATTTTTCAGTAGTGGTGGCCTGAAATGAGGGCTCGAGGAATTTAAACCTATCAAAAACATTTTAAAAACAAGAAAGTCGTTTTTTTCACTGAAATGACGCAATATTTAAAATATTATTAGAAATGCTGAAACCCGTACTGTACTGGGACGCAAGATGTCGCACTGGGTTCTATAATTCTTGTCGATAATCGATCCTGACAAGTGATTTGTCTTTGAGTCCTGTTTCCTTCTGCCAAACTGAGCCTCACCGATGAGCCGTAATAACGGAGAAACGCGTCTCGGGATGTGTTTGGCGGAAGGAAACAGACAAAACTTTTTTGAATTATTAAAAATGTAATTTTCTTGAATTTTTCATCTGTTGTAAATTTACTATCGGACGCAAGTTCGTCAAAAATGTTTTAGAAGTTTTTTGTCTCCTTTCAGTTATTTCAGTAAAAGAAGCTTCAGTACCCCAGTCTGCTGCTAAATCCGAAGCCTCGCATCGAATTTTATCATATTTGTGATGACGCAGTTCACAAAGTTCTTAATTTTTAAATAAATTGGAACCCTGACCAATATTACAATTCTTATTTTAAAGAACTTTGGAAATAATGTTTATAGAACCACACAGGAATGTGAGAAAATATGTCATAAAATACTTACCCCACCTATTTAAAACATCGTTTTGGGCACAAAAAATGCCGATCAAACGCGGTCTACCTTTAGCGGCGTTTTTCAAACAAAATAGGCGTTTTTAACGGTACTGTTTGTCGGCAATTTACACAGGTCGCGACGCCGGGTCTTAAAGATGATTATTTTTTTTACTTAAAAATCCGACTTTTTGTTTAGCCCAATATGCATGTACCTAAGTAAATTAAGGGTGAGGGATAAGATTAAAATGTATAATATGTATAGATATATAAAAATCACTTGACGTAATAATCAGATTGGGGCGAGACGGCGGCGACGCGGCGTCTATTGTGACTTGGCGCCGGGTGGCAATGCCACCCCCTCCCCCTGCCACCCCGGTAGCTACGCCACTGCTGTCCCGGGTTTTTAAAACAACTACATGCATCCCAATCACGAAAAAAAGAAAATTATTATTTTAAGAACCTAGATTTCCTTGTCAAAATTTACTTAGTTTAAATGCTACCACCAACGACACAATTTAGTTCAACTAAACTCGCAAAGTTCGACAAATTTTTTTTAACACCTTTATTAAAAGTCTGTAGTTTGGAAATTACATCACGGATTGTGGTTTGAAAGACTGTTTCTTGCAGATTAGTAGTGTGGTACGTTTATGCCGCAATATAAGGCTCTTAAATATAATATACAGGATGGAAAAGAAAGCCGTGCAAAAAATTACAAATTTCAAGTAAATCACATTTTGTTGACAGTGTTTTTTCATATTTTTTATTTTAACATCATTTTATAACCTAAGTTAATATCTCGGGACAATATCGATATTTTTTTATTATATGCCTTAAAGCAAGAATTGTCCTATTTTTTTGTAAAAAAAAAGCTGTTTAGAACATGTTGGATACTTTATTATTTATTTAGAACCTGTTTAGTGTTTATGTTTATATTAGCAACAAAAAACATATGTTGATTTACCGATTGGTTTGTACCTGAGTAGCGGAAGGCAGTATGAAATAGGTACACACATGTCGAAGCTACCTCGGTGTTTTCTTTAAAATAGTAAAGACGTCGGCGTGTCCAAATAAAATAGATAAATTCATAAGAACTGCATTTGTATAGTTTTCTTCCATGACTTTAAAGTGTATTTTCTATCTTGTATCTACACTTAATGAAATATCGAAACGATAACCATATAGTAACATACGTAAACATTAGTTCTTGTCATAGCTAACTTACTAATAACCGAATAAAAATTGAATTGTATAGAACAACAAATCATGCTTAATACGTCAAAAAAATGGTTAAACTAGTTAGGTACAGGTATGATATACAAGAATTAAGTGAAATTTTAGCAGCTTTTCAAATCCGTAATAATATACAGGGTGTTACATTTGAAAAAAAGGACTTATGGTCACTTTTTCAAGTTACCAGAATAAGTGTATTTTTCAACCACCTACAGATATATTGCAACTAAGATTTGGGACTAGGGCAAAGAGCTCTAAGGTATTAGTTAACTATTTACCAAATTTCAGAATTTCGGTATTTTAGAGTTCAAAATTAACAGCAGTTTTAAAAGTGACGTTTTCGGACAAAAAAACGGAAATTAATTTATATCTTAGAAACCGTAAGAGTAAGTATAGAGTAGAGTTGATAAAAATTGTAAGGAAAGTAATGGGGGTTTCGAAAATAAAATAATATATAGTGTTGCGTTTAAAAAATCGAAGTTACTATTATTTTTCTGTGGAAGCGGCAACACTGTATTATTAAAAATATTTTAGGTTGGTAGACCATATCCGTTTATGTACGCGACCAAATTTTCAGAACGATTCCTTTACTGGTTCGTCAGAAACGTCTAACGTTCCATCCACCGTGAATCACCCTGTATAGCTTTGCCTTTTAAATAAACTGCCAAAATTAGCCCAATTGAATAATTGAACTAGCTAGACTCGAATCGGTTTATAAGAAAAGTAGAATGCTTATTCCTCATAAGACGAAGAGATGTGTTAATAAAATAGCATTTCTAGGCAAGGCATTTTTAATGCAAAATTAATTTCGAGGCAATTATTTGAAATTATATTGACGCCAAAACTAAAAACACGAGTTTCGCCAATTAAGCCTATTGTTATTAAGGGGTTTGCATGTTTATCGTGATGTGATTCATTTTGTTGAACCATTTGTTGTTATTTTTATGATAAATAAACTTTCAAAACAACAGGTATTAACAATGTTACCGTATTTTGTGCTTAATAATTGAAGACATAAGTGGATAAAGGCAGGGCCGATCCTAGCGGGTGTGCAGCGCGTGCACCGCACGCGGGCGGCCAAAACAAGGGGCGGCCGTAGGCCGCAGATAGTTCTGTCAATCAAGCAAAACTTTTTACGAATTTCCCGAAATAAAAATACAGTGACATTTATCAAACTATAAAACATAACTTTAAATTAACGTCGAAGAAGAAAACAATATTTTTGTGAATTATTTCAAATGGATTTATTTATTAAAGATTTTCAATCAAAGCAGCCAGCGCCAGTAGTGAAATTTCTAGTTTTTTTGATGTGGTACAAGAGGTATATAATTACTTTTCTGCGTCCCCATATCGATGGGATTTACCCAAAAACACGTGAAAACTCTAACTTTAAAACCGTTAAGTGAAACAAGATGGGAAAGTCGTATCAATGCTATTAGACCTCTAAATTAGAGCTAAAAAACATTATTACCGCATTAAAGGCCTTAATTGAAGATACCACCAGAGACAAGAAAACAAAAATGGGTGCTAAATCAATAATTAAAAGTCTTGAAACATTTAAGTTTTTGTGTTCAATTTTAATTTGGCATGATTTATTATCGAGAATTGATGTATTGAGTAAAATGCTTCAAAATCCTAAATTAAACATCGCGGAATGCATTAAAGGCTTAGATAATCTTAATAGCTATTTATACAATAAGTTGCGAAATGAGTGTCTTTTAGGCACGCGACGTGAAATTGTCCAACGACGCAAAGCCGAGTTGGACAACACGTCAAAGTGACTAAAAGACATTGTTTCGTAACGAATTGTATACAATATTTTTTCTACTGAGGTTTTATAATAAAAAACTTAATTTTACAAACATTTTATTACCTATGTTTCATTGACACTTGCCAAAAAATATTAAATTATATCTAGTCTGTGGTTACGTTTTAATTGTAAATAATTACCTGCGTTACTTTTAAGCACGTTGCTCCTGGTAACGTGCTTAAAAGTTTTTTAAGCACGCTGCGCTTAAAAGGAGGTTATTAAAAAACCATAATGACAATCGAAAAGAGGTTATTATAAAACGTCAGTAGAAAAAAAATTTAGTTTCCCAAAAATCTGACGATAATTTTAAAATATTTGTCGATTCAGCAACAACACTTGCTAGAGATTTAGGTATTGATCCCGAATTTCCCATCTCGAAGCTCAGAAAAAAAGTTAGTTTATTTGATTACGAGGACAGTGATAACCCAGTTTTAAATCCCTTCCTGCAATTCAAGATTGCTTTCTATTTTGCAGTTCTTGATTACGCGATCTCTTCGATAAATGAAAGATTTACCTTATTATCTGAGTGCTATTTAATATTCTGCTTTCTGTATAAGTTTCACACCATTTCTAATGATGACCTCATAAAAGCCTGCATAGACTTAGATATTAAGCTACAGGTACAGGAGGAAGGAACTATTCTGAAAGATATATACGGTATACAACTCTTTAATGAAATAACTTCATTTAAAGATATTTTTCCAGGTAAAAAACAGCCAATTAAGATATTAGAAATTTTAGTCAAAAATGATCTCATTCCCTGTTTTCCAAATTTTGCTCTAGCAATAAGGATTTTTTTAACCTTACCTGTTTTTGTGGCTTCAGGTGAAAGAAGTTTCAGTAAATTAAAAATTATTAAAAATTACTTGAAAAATAATATGACACAAGAAAGACTTTCAGATTTGGCCATCATCTCTATTGAATCCGAAATCTCTGAAAAAATTGATCTCACCGCAATTATTGACAAATTTGCTTCTCAGAAAGCCAGAAAAATTATTTTATAGTTAATTATTAGGTAGTCTTTGAGGAAGGACTGATTTATATACTTTTCGTTTTGCGAGATTTATGCTTTAGTACTTTTTGTTATTTTATATTTTCTGGTAAATACCGTTGTTTTACATTTCTAATTATAAAATGTATATTTTTGTTTTAAAAGTAATATTTTCGTTGGTTTATTATTTTGTTAAAGTAAAAAGAAAAAAAGGTGTCGCTAATATAACCTATTAGCTGGCCCAAAAATAAAGTCTTTCCCGTAAAATTTTATTTGTAGTTTGCATTTTTATTAATGTTTAACTTTTTACTCTTATGTACATGTACATGAGTTTATAACGTCAACGTTAAGTATTACTCTAAATAAAAATTCTATAGAGGGGCGGCATAATAGGTCTTTTCACGCGGGCGGCCGACACTCTAGGATTGGCCCTGGATAAAGGTGTTAGGTCACATTTTTAAACTTCGAAGTTATTCAATAAAACGCGTTATGATTTAAAATTTTTTAAATTATTATTTAATTTTATTTACTAACACGGCATAAATTAGGTAAAATTAACTAATTTTATTTGTTGCACTTTAAAAATAAAAGCAAATTCATAGTTTTTTTCATAGTGTCATAATATGTAACAAAATTATAACATGACACCTTTATTCACTACGACATGCTAGATGTTTGAGTGACTTAACACCTTTATCCTTAAAAAAAACTTTTATTATAAAGAAAGTTGCATTTAAGGTTTACTAATAGTAAGATCTATACCAGGGATGCTCAAAAAGTAGAAAAATTAGTTTTAAAAAAAAAATGCGACATAACACCTTTATCCACTTATGTCTTCAATTGTTTTAATATTGAGAAAAGTGCGGCAGAGGATCTCTCTTTCAACATGTAATGAATCTCATTAGTTGCATTGTCCTATTAAGATATATTATAAATACTTATTATAATGACTTTTTGTTTATAATAAACTGTTGTGCTTTCTGTAGTGTAACCACAGACAATCGTAATCGACAATTTCCCCTTACGTCTTTCCCCGTTTCGCCTTGGCTCAAGGTCAATCTACATAATAGCCACCAGTACCACAGACAATCGCTTTATCAAACTTAACGATGTTATCGAATCGAAACAAGTCGACAGACAAGTGGACGCCGCTAAAGCTTATCGACGAACCACCTAACCTCAAAAATCGTGTTTGTTTAGAGGTTTTATGGTTTTTCGCATTTGGTTTAATAATAATATATCTTTATAATACTAATATTATTATATATCTTTATTCTCAATCAACTTAAAAAGTTTATTACAGAGAATATAACACCAAATATACAATATATAAAATCACAAATAATAAAAATCATGTTTAGTAGGTAACTGTTAATAACTCCATCAAAATTATCAAAAAAATATATATAGGTATAATAACCATTTACAAAAAATAATAGTAATAATACGTTAAAGTTAGTTTAGTTTTAAAAAATATTTTTTTAGTTTTTGTTTAAAAATCCATAATTTCGATATTTCTTTAATTTTTTTCGGCAAACTGTTGTGTTTCATGGTTTTGTCTCGTGATGTAAATAATGTTGGTCGAAGGAAATATTATATTCGATTGTTTTTCTTTAATAATAATAGAGTGTATTAGAATGCATAGTTTTAATTTATAAAGCTTTTCTAAAATTAAATATCCGTTTAGTTCTTAATAATTTATAGGTTTTTCGGAGAAAGCGAAAAACACGGTAAGTAGATGAAGTTTTCTGTTTTTAGACAATGGAGTCTGCAGTAAAAAGAATTAGGTAGAGTAAATTTCAGGCATTGGGATTTACTCCTAGATATCTTAGAGGTGCATCCTGAAATGATTACAGGCAAATTTAACAAACCGAAATAACGAAGTTACAGTCAGTAGAAATAAGGCTGCCAACTAAAATTAGTGGATGGCATGCAAGCATTAAAACCAAAACTCCCCATTATTACAGAGATATTATCGAGTGCAATTTTGACAGCCTATTAAGCATTTTACTTTGTTTTATAGGCCTGTGTATCGAACGCATCAACTTCTTCATTAAATAAGATCTTGGAAAAAGTATTATTTTTTAATATTTGACACAAACAAATTTTAAAACAATTTAAAACTCATAGTCCACAAAACATTTTGCCGCGTTAAGAACTCTATCCCTATACTTCTTTTTCTGCACTACATTTACAGCATTGAGTCCATCATTTTTTCCAAAATCATGAGCATCTTCTTTATCGACTAAGGCAAAATACGTTAATAATGGATTTATCATAGCACCATAAGACGAATATTTTTGAAAATGAAGTATTAAATCAGAAAATGGAAATAATTTATCTGGATCACTTCCATATAGCCTCAA
This sequence comes from Polydrusus pterygomalis, assembly GCA_963969555.1. Classification (NCBI taxonomy): domain Eukaryota; kingdom Metazoa; phylum Arthropoda; class Insecta; order Coleoptera; family Curculionidae; genus Polydrusus; species Polydrusus pterygomalis. Next base: position 145,554,875 of record OZ018375.1, read on the forward strand.
GTGATTTGCAAAATGGCTATAGTAGTGAGTTAGTAGTTCCTTTAAATGATTTAGTTCTTCTAACGATGCAACTGCATAAATAAAACAGGATATGTCAATAACTGGACTGTGGAGGAATGACAACTGAAAATCCAATAAAGCTACATCGGTGCAGCGTAGTTCTGAAAGTCCGTCACTCTAAAATAAAAAAATAAAATAAAAGTTTACTTTTATTTCTAATTATAAAAATTATTGTTTTTATAAATAACTAGCGAGTACCCGGCATGCGTTGCATGCTACTTTTCCCGACATTCGTCCCGGTATACGTTCCGGCATGGTCGCTTCCTATGAGATGCGATGATACAAATAAGGCGGGTTCACTGTCCCGTCGAGAAATATTTACAGAACTATTTAATTTATTTGTAACCAGTCACACATAATACCACTTTTTTGGGCGGATGAAAGATATCGGAACACATACGGGACAAAGAAACAAACAGTAATTTTTATAAAAAATATACCTAGATAAAAACTTATTATTTATTTATTATAAAAAATGTATTCCTTCGCTAGGAATCGAACTCAGAACCTCAGTCGAACGATCTACCAATTGCATTACTAGACTATTGAATATGTCTTTGAGTAAGGAACAATTTCTTTGGAGGGATTAATGATTTCATATATTAGTTGAGTACCGAAAAATAATAAATCGCAAAGTGCTACTAAATTTAGTGGTGCGCTTTTGAGAGCCTACCGAAAATGGCACTTTTTTAGTTTTTTCAAAATAACTTGAAAACAAAGCAAAATTCGAGATTTCTACTAGAATACTTTTTTGTAGAAAATTAATCCCATCGAAATATATTACACACTTAAAATATTTTTCCTGGTCATTAGTCGCTGCAAAGTTATTTTAAGAACCTGACTTTAAAATTTTAATTTTACGCTATTATATAAAAACACTTTTAAGATATAATATCTTTATGATTACTAACCTTATATTTAAATAAGAAGTTGTTATTCCAACAATCTGCGTGAAGCACAACTGACTGAGGTTCTTCTTTTCTTAACAACTCCAGCATTACGTTTCTTGCAGATTTATTCCCAATTTTTTCCTTATATCGTCCTAATAACTCTATCTCTTCCATATCTTGTAATATATCGTAAAGGTACTGTTGACATTTTTCAATCATTTTTCCACTTTCGCTTAAAATCAATTGTTCTAATGGATTTTTATTCCAAGTTTTAGTCACTTTTAAAATATCTTCACTTTTTTGGTCTTTAACGGCAAATGAAATGGCATGCCATTCAGCATATGCTTCCAGAACCAACCTCATGTGATCCAAATTCATTGGAGCTAGTCGGTCGTGCATTATGTACCCTGCTGGTTTTAAGTTTTCTAAAACGATTACTTCTTCAATTTCTGTAAATTTTGCGAGGTAACACTTTGGAATTGCAGCAAATAGTGGTAATTTTTTTTCTTCTTGAAATTTATGGTAAGATGGTAAAATCTAAAAATATTTCTATACTTATTATTAATATATGCAAAACAATTTTTGGATTAACAACCATGCAAGTGCTTAACATATACAGACTACAGGATAGGTTTTTTTTTTAAAAGTAAGTATTAAAGGGAAGTTCCCTATATTGGACTAGTTTTTTTCGCTGTGGGTTTTATAAACAGATTTATGGCGATTTCAGAATGACGTCTAAAGGGGCTCATTCACTAGGCGATTATCGAACCCTTATTTTAGCCCAATTCTTACCTTATTGTATATATCAATTTCTCTTAGAAATAGTTCTCGAATCGGGATCTTTTCTCTAATATCTTTATTTTGAATTCCATATTTTATAACTAATTTGTACTCTCTTCTTTCCCCATTAAATTTTTCCGTAAATATGTCCACAAATGCCATATCACTTCCGTAATGATCGCCCTTGTCATCTGTGCCATAAATTTTAAGGTCATATTTTTCTATATTTTCAATTTTTAGGGCTTCTGGGCTAACCCATTTACGAAGATCGTTTAGGAGATCATCGCTAGTTGATTCACCATTCATTGTCATTTTTCTAAAGGTATTACTATGTAACTATTTCTTATTTTATTTATTAACTACTGGAGACTAACATTTTAGTTACTCCAATTAACAAAATAATAAAAAAATATTATATAAGCTTGATAACATTTAATCATGAAGGTCATATTAAAAAAAATATCTTTTAATAATCATTTTTATCATCTATTTTAATTATATCAAAATTAGTGGAGTGTCGGCAAATAAAGCACATTTTGGCCAGGTTTTTTAAAATTCCATACATACCAATCACGTAAAAAAGAAAATTCTTATTTCAAGAACCCAGATTTCCTTGTCAAAATTTACTTGCTGCCCCCAACGACACAATGGAGTTCAACTAAACTGCTTATCACAAAGTTCGACAAATTGATTTTTTAACACATTTATTAAAAGTCTGTAGTTCGGAAATGACATCACGGATTGTAGTTTGAGAGATTGTTTCTTGCAAATTGGAGGTGTGGTACCTACGTCTATGCCGTAATACACGCACTTTAATATTATACAGGATGGAAAAGAAAGCCTTGCAAAAAAATTAAATTTGCAAGTAAGTTACATACAGTGAGGACCTAAAGTCCGGTCCCCCCTCTAACTTCTAAACCGTTCGGTATATTTTAATGAAATTTTAAACGATAATATTTTAGCAAGTCTTGCACTTTTTGACATACCAATGACAGCTTTAAATGTCAAGATGACAGCTGGGTCCGCTTTTGGAATATTTTTTTAAATGGAACACCCTGTATATTTTTACATTTTTAAATTCCACATAAAATTATAATTATTTTTTATTAAATGCACTTTTAGTCTATACTTCATAGTTTCCGAGATATTGACTCTCGAAAAGTGACATTTTTGACATCATAATCGGAAAGTAGATGAAATTTGCAAGAAAAGATGTGAAGACCGCAGTTCGATATCCTTGGTTGTTTCAGAGTTATCACCAAAATAATAATTATTAATACAAATAGCGCCCTCTAGCAATTTTATTAGAAACTATCGTGTACCACTGAATACGACAATTGAAGGTACTTCCAAACAAGCTTAAATTTAGTAAAATCGGATAAGTCGTTTAGAAGTTACAGCGATTTTAATGTTTACACTTTCCATAGCTTCTCCCACTCTTATCAAGTGAAAGTGTAAACATTAAAATCGCTGTAACTTCTAAACCACTTATCCGATTTTACTAAATTTAAGCTTGTTTTAAACAGAAAGGTAAGTAACTTCAACTGTTGTATCTAATGGTACACGATAGTTTCTAATAAAATTGCTAGAGGGCGCAATTTGTATTAATAATTATTGTTTTGGCAATAACTCTGAAACGAACAAGGATATCGAACTGCGGTCTTTACGTCTTTTCTTGCAAATTTCATCTACTTTCCGATTATGATGTCATAGTTATACCGTATGATTTTAATTTTCGGGATAAAATCGAAAAAATTGTTATTATTACAAATTGCGCCCTCTAGCCATTTTATTAAACACTATCATGTACTGTTGGATACGGCGATTAAAGATACTTACCTTTTCCTTCTAAACAAGCTTAAATTTAGTAAAATCGAATAAGTCGTTTAGAAGTTACAGCGATTTTAATGTTTACACATTCAATAGCTTCCCCCACTCTTATCAAGGTCGGTACGCCAACGAACCTTAAACCAAAATGATGCAGAATTGTCTAAGCTTTTCGATGATGTAATCAGAGTTATACCTTAATATGGGAATTTTCGGAGAAATTTAGAATTAAAAAAAAAAAATTTAATTGTGCCCTCTTGCGGCGAATTAAGGAACTTAAAAATAATTTCCAGCAATTTCTCATGGCCACTATTACTAAAAAATTTTTTTTCCGCAAGCCATACGACTAACCCTTTCTGAGATACGGCCGAGAGCTATTCTTAGGGGGACACCCGGTACTTAAACACTAGTAGGATTTTAAAACATTTTTTTTTAAAGAAACTTATAACAAAACATAATATCTAATAATACTTATCTGAAAAATGCAACAAGTAATAATGAATTTTAATTATTAAATACAATTATTTTTTATTTTAAAAAAATGCATGATAATATTCAAACATGTACCGTTACCTTTTTACATTCATTTACCATTTAAATTCGGCATCATATGGGTGGCTATGAAATTGATTGACGTTTGCAATTATTTAAATAGTTTCTTTAGATCTGTCACTTAGTTACAGAGACCTGTTAGTTTTTAATTTGGTAATTATTATTGTTTTTTTTTAATTTTTAACTGTTGCATTGTGCAGTAAAATAATTGAACATTATTTTAACAAAGAAAAATTTGACATGATTTGCTGTTACATCGAGAGTCATAAGAATTGTGCGCAAGCAGAGATGCAATATTTTCAAAAATATCCCGAACGGCGACAACCAAATCGATTAATTTTTAAGAGGCTAGTTACAAAGTCAAAAGATAATGGCGCGTTTAAAAAACCTGTATTACATCATGTTAAATTTTACTGCAAAATGCAACAGTTAAAAATTTAAAAAACATAATAATTACCAAGTTTAAAACTAACAGGTCTTTGTAACTAAGTGACAGATCTAAAGAAACAATTTAAACAATTGCGAACGTCAATCAATTTCATAGCCACCCATATGATGCCGAATTTAAATGGTACGTTATGTTTCAATATTATCATGCATTTTTTTAAAATAAAAATTAATTGTATTTAATAATTAAAATTAATTATTACTTGTTGCATTTTTCAGATAAGTTTATTAGATATTATGTTTTGTTATAAGTTTCTTTTAACAAATGTTTTAAAATCCTACTAGTGTTTAAGTACAACCATAAAAACAAAAATATTTTCGATAATGTGCCTATTTTCATTGATGATGTGTTTTTCTATATCGAAACGTTTAATAAATGATACGTTTGATACACCGTTAGATTTAGAATAAAACGTAGAATTTATTAAGCATAAAATAAAATTTTCCGACTACCTATTTAAAATAACAAAGTTGATGATGTTTGTGACTAAACGAAACGTCGGATCAAAATGTAAGACATCTTGTAGGGGAGAAAAAGTGGCAATGAGAATGATGAAATTTATTTTGACATGTCTCTTCAAATAGAATCATAAATCAATTAAAACGAAATCGCGCAACTTTTCTTTAATTTAACCATCTCTGTATCTCCTATGGTTTACGAGATCCCTGTAGAGTGCATTATTATCTGGGACACCCTGTATAGCTTTGCATTTTAAATAAATTGCCAACGTCAGCCCAATTGAATAATTGAACTAGACTCAAACCACAGAACTTTAAAAAAAAAGTAGAATGTTTATTCCCCATAAGACATGTGTTAATAAAATAGCATTTCTAGGAAAGGCTGTCTTAACGGGAAATTATATTTTTCCCTAGAAAAAAATTGGCAATTGGAAATTATATTAACGCCAACTAAAAATACTTCTTGTCAATTAAGTTTATTGTTATTAATGTGTTCGCGTGTTTATTAATTTTGTTGAACAATTTATTGTTATTTTTGTGATATATAAACTTTCAAAACAATAGGTCCTAAAAATGTCACTATATTTTGTGCTTAATAATTGTTTTAATAGTGAAAAAAGTGCGGCAGAGGATCTCTCTTTCAATATGTAATGAATCTCATTAGTTGCATTGTTCTATTAGGATATATTATTAATACTTATTATTAAAACATTTTGTTTATAATAAACTGTTGTGCTTCCTGGTGAGGTCCAGATATTTTTTTTTTTTTACCTTTTAACAAACCCTAATAACGAAGTTAAAGTTAGTAGAAATAAGGCTGCCAACTTAAATTAGTGGACAGCAAGCATTAAAAAGTTAACCTCCCCATTAGTACATCTAATTATAGAGTGCAATTTTGACAGTATATTAAGCATTCTACTTTTCTTTATAGACCTGTGACTCAAACGCATCAAATAAGATCTTAACAAAAGTATTATTTTTTAATATTTGACAGAAACAAATTTAAAAACAATTTAAAACTCATATTCCACAAAACATTTTGCCGCATTAAGAACTCTATCCCTATACTCCTTTTTCTGCACTACATTTACATTGAGTCCATCATTTTTTCCAAAATCATGAGCATCTTCTTTATCGACTAAGGCAAAATATGTTAATATTGGATTTATCATAGCACCATGAGACGAATATGTTTGAAAATGAAGTAATAAATCAGAAAATGGAAACAATTTATCTGGATCACTTCCATATAGCCTCAAATGATTTGCAAAATGGCTATAGTAGTGAGTTAGTAGTTCCTTTAAATGATTCAGTTCTTTTAACGATGCAACTGCATAAATAAAATGGGATATGTCAAAAACTGGACTGTGAAGGAATGACAACTGAAAATCCAATAAAGCTACATCGGTGCAGCGTAGTTCTGGAAGTCCGTCACTCTAAAATAAAATAAAAAAATTTCTGTTGGCTTTTATCTCTAATTAATAACTAGCGAGTATCCGGCATGCGTTGCATGCTACTTTTCCCGACATTCATCCCGGTATACGTCCCGGCATGGTCGCTTCCTATGAAATGCGATGATAATAATAAGTCGGCTTCACCATCTCGTCAATATTTTACACAATTATTTCATTTATTTGCAACCAGTCACATATTTTATAATACCACTTTTTTAGGCGGATGAAAGATATAGGAACCCATACGGGACAAAAAAACAAACACTAATTTTTATATAATATATAGATAAGAACGTTCTTTGGAATGAAGAGAAAGTTCTTTAGAATAAAAAAAAAATTATTTCTCCGCTGGGAATCGAACTCAGAACCTCTCGAATACCATGTCGAACGCTCTACCAATTGCGTTACTAGACTATTGAATATGTCTTTGAGTAAAGAACAATTGCGTTGGAGGGTTTTATTGTTTAATATGTTAGTTAAGTACCAAAAAAAGATAAAATCTCAAAGTGCTACTAAATTCAGTTGTGCATTTTTGAGAGCCTACCGAAAATGGCCCTTTTTTAGTTTTTTCAAAATAACTCGAAAACAAAACAAAAGTCAAGTTTTCTACTAGAATGCTTTTTTGTAGAAAATTAAGTTTTCAATCGAAATGCATTCCAAACTTAACATATTTTTCATAGCCATTGGTAACTGCAAAGTTATTTTATGAACCTGACGCTATTTTATAAAAACACTTTAAAACTATATTACCTATCTTTATGATTACGAACCTCATATTTAAACAAGAAGTTGTTATTCCAACAATCTGCGTGAAGCACAACCGACTGAGGTTCTTCTTTTCTTAACAACTCCAGCATTACGTTTCTCGCAGATTTATTTCCAATTTTTTCCTTATATCGTCCCAATAACTCTATCTCTTCCATATCTTGCAAAATATCGTAAAGGTACTGTTGACATGTGTCAATCATTGTTCCAGTTTCGCTTAAAATAAAATGTTCTAATGGATTTTTATTCCAAGTTTTAGTCACTTCTAAAATATCTTCACTTTTTTGGTCTTTAACGGCAAATGAAAGGGCATGCCATCCAGCATATGCTTCCAGAACCAACCTCATGTGATCCAAATTCATTGGAGTTCGTCGATCGTGCATTACGTACCCTGCTGGTTTTAAGTTTTCTAAAACGATTACCTCTTCAGTTTCTGTAAATTTTGTGAGGTAACACTTTGGAATTGCAGCGAATAGTGGTAATTTTTTTTCTTCTTGAAATTTATGGTAAGATGGTAAAATCTAAAAATATTTCTATACTTAGTTATTATTGTTATAAAAAAAAATATGTAAGATTAATAAAATAAACAATTTTCCTGGATTTGACTCCCACTTTGCGACATCCAAGGCATTCTATGAGAAAATAAACATTAAATTTATGATAAATGGAAAACTAGCTATTTTATAGGAAAACCTTAAAATATATGTAGGTATTAAGAATCCCAGTATGATCAAAATTGTATCAAAAATGCCTTTTGCCATAAAAAATAGTAGGTAGGGTTTCTATTTAAAATAACAGAGTATAGAACTTTTTAAATTTTAAAATTGAATTTTATTACCAGGAGGGCATGCAGGTGTTAAAATACCCTTGATAAAAATTAGTTTAATTTTAGTGATTAGTAAACTTTATTTTAGCCCAATTCGTACCTTATTGTATATATCAATTTCTCGTCGAAATGCATCTCGAATCGGCATCTTTTCCCTAATATCTTTATTTTTAATTCCATATTTTATAACTAAGTTGTACTCTCTCCTTTCCCCATTAAAATTTTCCGCTGATATGTCCACAAATGCAATATCACTCGAGTAATGTTCGCCCTTGTCATCTGTGCCATAAATTTTCAGGTCATATTTTTCTATATTGTCAATTTTTAGGGCTTCTGCGCTAACCCATTTACGTAGATCGTTTAGGAGATCATCGGTAGTTGATTCATCATTCATTGTTATTTTTCTAAAGGTATCACAACTATTTCTTATTTTATTTATTAACAAGAGGATACTAACATATTAGTTACTGCAATTTAACACACACACACAAAATATTATATAGGCTTAATAACATTCAATCATGGAGGTCGTATTAATATCAAAATCTTTTATTAATCATTTTTATAATCTATTTTAATTATATCAACATTAGGGGACTGCCGGCAAATAAAGCACACGGGACAATCACGGGAAAAAGAAAATTCTTATTTCAAGAACCTAGATTTTTTTGTCAAAATTTACTTAGTTTAAATGCTACCCCCGACGACACAATAATTTAGTTCAACTAAACTGCTTATCACAAAGTTAGACAAATTGTTTTTTTAACACCTTTATTAAAAATCTGTGGTTCGACAATGACATCACGGATTGGGTATGTTGCAGATTAGTAGTGTGGTAGGTGGTAGGTACCGGGTGAACAACTAAGAATGGTCATCGGGTATATCTCGGAAACTACTAAACGTAGAAACTTGGGATAAAAAAAATTATGATTAAAGCGGTCATGAGAAAATTCTGGAAATAATTTTTAAGTTCCGCATTTTGCCGCAAGAGGGCGTAATTGAAAAGTAAATTTTAAAATTTTACATAACTCCGAAAATTCCACATTAAGGTATAAGTTTGAAAACACCATTTTAAAGCTTGGATAATTATGCATAATTTTTGTCTTATGCTCATTGGCGTACCGACTTTAATAAGAGTGGGGGAAGCTGTTCAAAGTGTAAACATTTAAATCGCTGTAACTTCTAAACGACTTATCCGATTTCAGCAAACTAAAGACTGTTTGGAAGAGAAATATATGCACTTTCACCAGTCGTATTTAGTTGTCCATAATAGTTCTCAATAAAATTGCTAGAGGGCGCAATTTGTAATAATAATAGTTTTTTTGATTTTATCCCGAAAATTCAAATCATACGGTATAATTATGATACCATAATCGAAAAGAAGATGAAATTTTCTAGAAAAAATATTAAAACCGCAGCTCGATATCTTTGTTCGTTTCAGAGTTATTGCCAAAACATTAATTTTTAATACAAATTGCGCCCTCTAGCAATTTTATTTGAAACTATTGTGTACCATTGGATAAGATAATTAAAGGTACTTACCTTAATCTTCCAAACAAGCTTAAATTGAGTGAAATCGGATAAGTCGTTTAGAAGTTACAGCGATTTTAATGTTTTCACTTTCACTTGATAAGAGTGGGAGAAGTTATTGAAAGTGTAAACATTAAAATCGCTGTAACTTCTAAACGACTTATCCGATTCACTCAATTTAAGCTTGTTTGAAAGAGAAAGGTAAGTACCTTTAATTGTCTTATCCAATGGTATACAATAGTTTGAAATAAAATTGCTAGAGGGCGCAATTTGTATTAAAAATTAATGTTTTGGCAATAACTCTAAAACGAACAAAGATATGGAGCTGCGGTTTTAATATTTTTTCTAGAAAATTTCATCTTCTTTTCGATTATGGTATCATAATTATACCGTATGATTTGAATTTTCGGGATAAAATCAAAAAAACTATTTTTATTACAAATTGCGCCCTCTAGCAATTTTATTGAGAACTATTATGGACAACTATATATACGACTGGTGAAAGTGCATACATTTCTCTTCCAAACAGTCTTTAGTTTGCTGAAATCGGATAAGTCGTTTAGAAGTTACAGCGATTTAAATGTTAACACTTTGAACAGCTTCCCCCACTCTTATTAAAGTCGGTACGCCAATGAGCATAAGACAAAAATGATGCATAATTATCCAAGCTTTAAAATGGTATTATCAAACATATACCTTAATGTAGAATTTTCGGAGTTATGTAAAATTTTAAAATTTACTTTTCAATTACGCCCTCTTGCGGCAAAATGCGGAACTTAAAAATTATTTCCAGAATTTTCCCATGTCCGCTTTAATCATTATTTTTTTTATCCCAAGTTTCTACGTTTAGTAGTTTCCGAGATATACCCAACGACCATTCTTAGTTGTTCACCCGGTACGTCTATGCCGTAATAAAGGCACTTTAATATTATACAGGGTCGAAAAGAAAGACATGTTGAGATGACTTGTCACGCAGTTTTTTTCTATTCAATGAACTTATTTGGTTTATTTCTTAAAAAAGAAAAATAATAAATGACCCTCCGGTATGTCGGTACATGGTGTCCCAAATTACAAAGAGTATGATCAAATTAGAATAATTGAGTTATTCAGATTAAATAAGGTTGAATTAAGATATTTAAGCTATAAAAGGTTAATACCTTTTAGTAAAAACATTGTTCTTATGCTTTAGTCGATTTCTCTAGACGTTTTGGTAGTTTTTTATTTTAAGTCCTAGGACAGGCATTATTTAAATTTTTTTAACAACCAGCTGAAACAAAACAGAAATTATAATGTAGACACCTTTGCAAACTAACATGTATTTACTTATAATCTCTCTAGCAGCAGAATTATCGCGAATTAATTCTGCTGCGTGGGAGATTCGGTAAAAAAATTTCATAAATTTTAGAGTTAAAAATTAGAGTTTTCTCTTATTGTAATTTTTTTGCTAAAATGCGTCAAAAACATATTTCCGGCAGCTTTAGTTAATTGCGAGGTTAATTGTAACGAAGTTCATTTTAGCCGCTAGTAACTCATTTTTATTACTACAATGTGAGAAACATTAAATAACAAATTTGTTATCTGAAATCCAATGTATTTATAGTTTTAAATTCAAATAAAACATTAAAAACATTAATTTGCTTTCAAGCATAACATCTAAAATTACATGTCTACATAGTTTCAAAGGAAACTTAAAAAAACATATTTGCGATGAGTTTAGTTAAATTTTTGATGTGTTTTTTTTAGCCCCGGTGTTCAATATGTAAAGCAAATTGGTAAGCATCAATAAAAATTATAAGTTAGCAACAAAATGTATTTTGATTTTATTCTGAGGGACTTTGGCCAATAATAATATAAATATAAAAAGTAATATAAAGCACTTCATTTTTGACAGAAAAATTATCACTTATTAATTTCATTAAGTTAATAGGAACTAACAACAAACTAACAAGATTATCGCGATAATCTCGTGTTGCTAGAAGCAACGTAAACAAAAAGGAGCCTTCTAATTGGTTGAAAATAAATTTATGTAATTTTCATATCAATTTTTTTTTCTGAGCGGGAGATATAATTACTTTTTGGCAAATTATTTTAAATAAACCTTTAATCTTATACCCGGTGTCCCAAATCATGTACCATATTAATATGTAAGAAAAAATCGTTCCAACTCTGCAAACCGCATTAGAATCCGTGATATCGTTTTCGAACTACAGACCTGTAATTATGGTTATAAAAAAGGTCGGCAAGAAGCAATATAAATAAATTTCAAATTGGGATTTCAGAGCCCACTTGAAAAAATACAGAACTGCTAAGAATTTTGATCAGTGTTATGTTTCACAAACAAATTATTTACTCTTAAACCGTTCATCGTATCAAAAAAATACAAGAAAGCGTTTTTATTACAGTTAAAGTAGGGATTCATAAAAAAATATAAAATTTAAAAATATCAGTGGCGTAACATAATTTTCATAAAAACTATGAGGGAATAATTGGGTACCGACGCCACTGGTTGCCTATAAGAATTGATAAAATTATACCTTAAAATTAGTTATACCGTGCGAGCAAAAATTATTAAATTAATTGCATCAAAGAGGGCCTTGCATCTAAGGACGTAATGCTTAGCCGTAGAGCGTAATACCTGTTGGGTGTCAGTATTTACCTGAATTAACAATCAATCAGTTATTCCGTCATCTTTGACAGTCGTTACAAGTAATTTGATTCGTCGCTAATTTTTCCAATTTCTTGAACTATTCACAAAATGGGCTTTACGGAACAGCACAAAACATTCATGGTTGAAGCATATTTTCGAAACGGGTTAGAGTAAATGGTGAGTGGCAATACAATCCGGGTTTGTGTATGGACGATTTTCACGAAAATTTTCCTAACGTTGCTTTTGTTGCTGTGTTTAGGGAAACAGGTTCTATTCAACACAAAAAAGGAGAAGGAAGACCATATGTAAGAACAGAAGAACTTGTTGCAAACGTTCGTGAAATAATGCAAAATACGAAGAGACGTGTTAATTTATGCTTGGAGCATGGCGGTGGCCAATTTTAGCAATTTATTTAATTATTTTTCTGTTTCTTTCTGTATCATCTTACTTTGTTAATTTTTTAAACAACAAAAATAAATTTGTATTTTTCTACTTATTTTATTACTCATTATAATTTGGCATATCATGTCATAATATGAATTTGACAAAAATTTTAACCTAGATTTGGTTAAATAGGTATATGGGTATATTTATTTTAAGTGGCCAAAATGAAAAAAAAAAATAAAAAAGATAAGTCGTTACAACCTCAAACGTATAGTTGTATTTTAATGGGAAAACAATGAAGAACTTGAAAGCAATGTCAGATTTACAGGAATGTTAATCATTAGTTTGCTAATTGTATTTTATAAAGTCAATGTATGATTTTTGTCATTTCCGTTACCTCACAGAAAAAATCAATAAAAAATATGTTCTGTCAATATTTGTCATGCATGTGATAGTTAATATGTTCGCTAATGTTTGACAATTACCAAAAGTAGTTTTGAAGTGAAAAATACCAAAACTTTAGAAGATCGTATTAGATAAACTCAGGATACATTAATTTTTTGTTTTTTTTTAAATATAAAATAGTTTCACAGTAGATTCTAACCTAATAGATCCATGAAAACTATTGGCAAGTATAGGGTAAGTATGCCGGGAATCGTAATAAGATAAATGGGTTTGTTGGAAGTAATTGGTCTTAATATAAAATGATGAAGTCTAGGTAACGGAAATGACAGATTGGTAACGGAATTGACTTAAGTATAAAGTATGACCTAAAGGTAGTGTATAAACTCAAAAACGGTTATTTTATTTTATTATTTCCTAAAAAACTCGCTAAAAAACTAGTAAATAAATTTGACAGAATGGAACCAAAATTTTTAAACAGATTCGACAATACTGATAACTTTTTCTTCATCAGCTAATGCAAACAAATTAAATCTTGAATTCGATACACTCACTGGGGGGGGCTAATTTTACAGATAATGGCTATTAACTTTTTGAATATTTTGTTTGGTAGGCCAAACATAATTCTTTCCTTTTCTGATGAGGAATTTAACTGATAGAAGTCCACCGTCGTTTTCCTGAACCAAACCTAAAATAGTAAACAGAATTTATTTTAACTTGGAAGGTTATGACAAAAAAAATACCTGGATACCAGTCGTTTTCAAATAATACCGCCACCCATTCGCCTACGCTAGGAACAGCGTATTCCAAATTATTTGTTCTATTTTCTGGTCCAACTATGGAATCCGTATAATCTAGGATTTAAGTTAGGGAAAAATAAGTTTAAGTATAGCTGCATGGATGAACTAGACTTGGTAACCTACATTTTTAAATTACTAAAAGGATACCAATATTATTGTCTTCTAATATATTTAAACCTGATAGATTGAAAGCAAAACTACCATGATCTACTGCGAAATGATTACAAATCTCCTCACTACTACAGTTAGCGAACCGAGGTATCTTAGACAGAGGACTTTTTGGTTTTCGTTCATGCAATTTTTCCAACATATCTGGTAGGATTTTGTTATATGTTTTATCGGTGCTAGATGCTTAAGCATTTCTTGTTTTACGGTTTCAATACCTTGTTTATTTATTTCGAACAATTTTATATTTTTACAGTTGTTTTCAATGGATTTAATAATTTGTTTACTGTTTAAAATATCGGCTCCCTATAAAACCATTTTATCAGCTGTTCTTTTAACAACAGCGCCTACTCCGTCCATTGGTCCTTTGTCGAATATTAGTTTCAACTTGTTTTTGAAAGGCAACGCCGAGTAAGAGTTGTCTTTTAACAACCTTAGGTACTTCCCTCCGCTCCAACATTGTGTTTACCTTTGTTTGAGAAAACACCGACATGAGAATTTCACAAGGCAATAAGGCAAACGTTCCGGCGTCGATTCATTTTTCCTTCTCAAATCACAAATTTGTTGTGTATATTGTTTTTTTTTCCTGTACTTTTATGCGCTGCAACCTTTTCTTAAACTTCTCCTTTGACTTTTTAAGTAATTCTATTTGTTTTCTTGCAGACTCCAGTTGACGTCTAAGTTTAGTTACATTTTGCTGTGAGCGGCTTCTTCCTCTTAGTTTTTGATGAATTGCAGGCAGTTTTATATTTCTGAGTTCTAAATTTTGTTCGGGCGTTAAATTTAATGTACCCTTTTTCTAATCCTGATCATCCTGCAAAACATTTCTTCTCAAATTTCGTCTAAACTTGTCTTGCTCTACCGGTTGTTCTGTAACGTCCTCTTGTTCTATCTCTTCTTGTCCTACTTGTTTCAAAAGATTTTCTTCTACTAATACTAAATTTTGTTTAAAATTTCTTACTTTTAATTATTTTTAGTTTATTCGACTTTTTTTTGTTGTTTCTTTCTTCGATCTTTTTTTTCTTACTTTCGGCGTTTCTAATCAGGGCTCTTTCTCTCTTCAACCTTGCCACCAAAACTTTTTTTTGTCTTCATTCATGCCAAAACCACATTTAATTTTACTATAAAATTTAAAATAAAATTGTAGAAAAAAATCTAAGCTTAATCAATTTACTAAGAAAATATTTAAAATCCCTATATGAACAACAAATTTTATATTAAGCCAAGGAAAAGAATCAACTTTGTCACTTCCGTTACTTTTTTGTCAAGTCCGTTCGTCGGTTTATGGTAACAGATTTGACAAAATTGAAGTAACGGAGTTGACAAATACGCACGTATTGTGAATTGGGCCTAATAATAAACACTTTAGAAACATAATTTTTAGGTAAGGTTAAAGACCGTCGATAACTTAACTTTTCGTTTTAAGATTTTTTTGCTAAGGTTATCAAAAACGGTTTTATCTGCATAACAGACATGACAGACAAAAAATCCACTACACTAAAAATATAGAAACAATTGAAAAACATTTACTTACCCGATGTGCTTCTTAGCGCCAACCACCAACTTATACATCTATTTTCTTTCTGTTACACGGCGTTGTCACGTCATAAAGCAAATTTGGGAGAAAATTTGGATAAACGGAACTTGACATCAGTTTCTGGGACGCAAGTAAAATTGATTTAAAAAAAAAAGAGGTGGCACTTTTTACCAAAATAACTTGAAATACACGAATAATAATAAATGTATGTTACAATACCTTTTAGTTTTGTCAAATATTTACTAATAAACCCTTATAATGACCGTTTAATATCATGAAAATAGGTTGGGGACAGTAACGGAAGTTGAAATTTGCACATGTGTTGTGTGGGTAAATTTTTTGTAAGTTAGGTTTATTGATATTTTGCTTCAAGACTAAAGCAAAAGTACTGTTTTTTATACAGCAGAACAATATTTAATATGTATTTTAAATCCAGAAGCTCCAAATAATAACCAGAGACACTAAAATCCTTAAAGTGGTCATTTAAAATAAATATACCCATATCGTCCCCATATCATTGTGATCTAAACCAAGCCCTACGTTTTTTAATCCAAGCCCTCTTTGATGCAAAAAAATTTTTGCTTGCACGGTATGTAAATGCTTATTTAATTAACCAAAGTTAACCCAAAAATTTCCACTCATTTATTAATTATTTAAAAATGACTAGGTACTTTTTTAAAAATTTTGTAAGCCCTGTAGGTATTTCCGAAACGAAGCTGTTAAAGAGCATGGTTTATTAAAACTTTTCCTCTTAAAATAATGTCAGCAACCATAATATGTCGGAGTTTCTTAAAGTACTTTTGAATCACCCGGTATTCAGGAACTGTTATTAAAAAAATAAAACTGTTCCTAACTCACCGACATTTAAAAAACGATAATACCTGACAACCGACCATACAACAGTCATTTATCGGAAACGAGAGGGTATTATTTCTTGGTTAGAAGTATAATTAAGATTCATCTGCCACGGGTTTCTGCACCTCAGACAGGCTGGCGCTGCCGACTATAAAACTGAAAATTCCCGCTCATGATTAATGAGCTATATAGAGGCTAATTGGTACATATAATACGGAAATATGAAATACGAGGCTTTTATTTCAGTGCAAATATTCCGCTTTTGTCGATTCTTCTTTTGTAAAAATAGCCCTAATTTGACAGAAAATTATAACGTTATTATCAGCTTTCAATCACAGTTGAAATACGAGGGGATTGTGGATTTATAAGTTCTACGTTATTCAATAAAATTTACCACAGACTAGGCTTAAGGCATTTTCATGTTTTTTTAATTTATCAACACCCTACCCTGTACATCTGATCTAAAATTTTTATATGGTAAATTCATTTTCTCAACAAGCAGAATTTTTATAAACAACAACTTTTCGTCGTAAAATCAATAATAAAGATCTTTTTACTCTTGTCAACCCCATCCGGGGACACACTGTATAATATATAAAACTGGGTAGGTATTTTATTTTTAAAGGTAAAATTTTATATAAAACACTCAAAAGATAAACATAACCAGCAAAAGCGACTACTTAATGTCTTATTCTGTAAAAAAAACTTTACCGATAACATAATAAGCTACGAAATTTTACAGTTTTACAAACCAATACAAATTTATACGATATCAAATGGTAGAAAAGTTGTAAAAACGTCACTTTTAATTTCCGCGTACGCCGCCCCTCTGCCCTGCTTTGTTTCGGCGAACCGCGAGTGGCGTCGCTTTGTTTTATTTGGTTGCACGTGCACTATCGTATCGTCTGTCGGTGGTCGGTCGCAATGATCTGCAGCAGATCATTGGTCGGTCGGCATAAGGGTATTTTGTTTAGTTTCTTGGCAACCTTATTTTATTAATTACTAGCGTGTATCCGGCATGCGTTGCAACCCGCTGGTATAAATACAAACCCGGTATATTAGTACCCGGCATGCCACTTTCTGAAATTGCGCCCGTGCGAAGCCGGGGCGGGTCGCTAATTATACATAAAAACCTTCCTCTTGAATCACTCTATCTATTAAAAAAAACCGCTTCAAAATCCGTTGCGTAGTTTTAAAGATTTAAGCATATATAGCTGGTAGGGACGGACAGACAGCGACAGCGACTTTGTTTTATACTATGTTAGGATTATTATTAACATTATACTTAAAACTTTAAAAGTCTTTTAATTTAACAGCAGTTATAAAGGTGCCGTACGTTTCAGTGTACCTTATCTTGTTGTTTATTTTATTATGTATTGTGTATAAATTTTTATTTAATGTTGTTTTCGTTTAAGTATTGATGAAGCCAAAACAAATCATAATGTACTATTTTTATTTTTCTGTCAAATACATTTTCTAAGCAGTATCCTTAATTTTCTAAATTTTAATTTAATGCGTTTGACCTTGAAAAATACAACATTTTCATTATTTGGGGCGGCAAATATCAGCTTGCACCAGGGCGCCAACTGCTCTAGGAACGGCCCTGTTAATAGGTATTGTTAATAATAATTGCAAAAAATGTCTATGTCCGGTTGATAGTAGCTCTGCTGTTAGGTACCTACAATAAAATAAAACGTCTTTTTGTACTCTTATGCAAAATTAAATTCAGGGTATTAGGTATTCCTTTACAAAATCTTCTTTAAATTGAGTTTTTTTTTGGCTGAAAATTGAAATGAAGTTTTAAAATTCATTGTCATTTATCGGGTTTTTCGTTAAATTCCTTGAATTATCTCTAGTGTGGTATGAAACATAAAACATATATACTTTTTAGTACAAATAGGTACTTGCCCTATGGATAGTTTTCGAAAATATTTATAACATCCGTACAACAGGTACCTATAAATCTAATTCAAAAAGAAAAATTATACATTTCCCCTTAACATTAACCTTCATGTTCAATTTTTATCATTTGGTATAAGGTTTAGATACGAATACCTTATTTATTTCCTTCTTTTTTCAGATGGAAAAAACGCATCAATTTTGTGGACGATTCATGGCTATTTGGTACCATCCTCAAAATTTTGCGCAAGGAATGGTACCGGCAAAATAACGCATACGAAATACACAATCAAGGACCCGCAAGAATCATTTTTATTTTTTGCAAAAACCCAGCAGGAAATCGAAAAACACATTGGTAAATCTCAAAGCGAGAAAGTCGGCTATTCAGCCTTTTATTTTATGCCTGTAGGCGATGATATTACAAAAATATCTTATATATGGGTTTACTTTGACGACATTCGATATACATTTTTTCACCTAATTAAGGCAGTAGATAAGTACCTATATGCTATAAAATTATATATATACATATTTAATTTAGATTTTTCCCCGGCCAGTAAAATGTTTTGGAATTTCTTAGAGAAGGCTTTCTATGAACAGAAGGTTCTCCTTGATAGCCCGAAAGTTCACATAATTTATGAAGCCATTTGTAATAAAAAAAATAATCACTAAACATATCTTTATTTTAAAGAAACCCTTTTTTAATTATTATTACATTTTATTTTTCTTAAAAAGTTAATTTTTCTTGAAAAGCTTAAATTAGGTTTTGACCATATTGCAGAAAAAAGAAAAATCCAGGGTGGTGGATTTAAATTTGGATGCATACCAGGGACGGACTGGTCCGCCGCGCCTTTTGTTCTGGCGCCCTTGCTGCGCCTTTTGCCCTGGCCTGGCGCCCTTTTGGTTTACGTGAACGTATGAAAATAATAGGAAAAACAAAAACCAAAATCAAAAATATTTGCGCCAACTCGTCAACCTATTCAGAAATAAAAAAAATAGATTAATAGACGCTCGTTGTTCATCGTAGCTAACAAGGCTAAGTTGAAGTGGTCAGTCACTCTTGTCACACATGCTGCTTGTTCAAGTTGGATTGGATCAGAGTGATCAGACACACGCATAAATTTACTGAAGTAAATAACATTATGCTTTGGTAGGTAGGTACGCAATATATTTATTAAAATTAAATGTAGGAATACTTGACTTATGCTAAATAGACAAATTGGTAAATAACTGTTCAGCAAAGGAGTGGCGGTATTGGAATAAGAGGCAATATAGCTGAAATAAATAGAAATATATTTGAAGGAAATAAATTGCTTTAGCAAAATTACTTTAGTTATTACAGCTACGCTATATAATTCGGTTTTCTTGGTGCAAATATATATTTTTTTTGTTATTATAACTCAATTTTTCGATCTTCGAAATGATTTTTCCTTAGTTAAGAGGTTTAATAGACTATTTTTTTTAATTATTATTTTTCCAAGCAAAAAACTTAATCTTAATAATCTTACTTTCTATTTATAATTTTTCCTACTTGAGCACAAAGTACCATCATTGACAAAAAACGCGGCATCCAAAAAATTTTTATCTGCGGCGCTACTATTTATTTTTCTTATTTGAAAAGCAAGTCACATCATTGAAAAAAGGGCGTGGCACCCAAAAAATTTTCATCTGCGGCGCTACCATTTATTTTTCTTATTTAAAAAGCAAGTCACATCATTGAAAAAAGGGCGTGGCACCCAAAAAATTTTCGCGTTATTTTTTTTTTCGTCATGGACGGATACCGGCGCCTTGGCCAACCTATAGCCCGCCACAATATATAGGCCCAGTCCGTCCCTGATGCATACCCATTAACAAACCGTTAAAGGCGTATAATATCACTATGTACTTATATACCCGTTATAAAAGAAAAAACCTGTGACAAGTACAAAAACTATAAAAATCAATAAAGTAAAATAACAAGTTCATTTCTTATTATTACAAAAGAACGTTATACCTATAAACTGTCATAGGTATCTGTCCTTGCATTATTATTGAAACGATAAAATTAAAGTTAAGCATTTTAAATATTGTCCAAGTAAACAAAGGATACAATCAATTTTGACATTTTGAAATAATTTTTAATAGAATTTTTACCAAAATAGATTTAAAAGCTATTGGGTAAAAGAATAAAGTTTTTTACAAGATAATTTATTATTACTTATTTATTATTACTTATTGGGTTTGTAAAATTACAAAATTACTTAGTCTCTATACCTATAAGAAAAAAAATAGTAGAGACATTATTTTTGAAAAAGACTACTAAATTGTATTATCTTTAACGAAGAATGTATCATCAGTAAAGTAATTACCTACCAATAAACTCGGTTCGTAATATCGATAACAAGCGATCATAGATCCATGTTTACTGTTCATTGATTCAATGTACAGCAACCATTTAACCAATGTCCATCGTTCGTAATATTAATAAACGGGGAGGATGGATACATGTTTATTGTTCATTGATTTAACGTACGGCAAACATTAAACCAATGTCCATCGTTCGTAATATTAATAAACGGCGAGAATGGATCCATGTTCATTGTTCATTGATTTAACGTACAGCAAACATTAAACCAATATCCATCGTTCGTAATATTAATAAACGGCGAGCATGGATCCATGTTCACTGTTCATTGATTCAACGTACATCAAACATTAAACCAATATTCATCGTTCGTAATATTAATAAACGGCGAGCATGGATCCATGTTCACTGTTCATTGATTTAACGTACAGCAAACATTAAACCAATATCCATCGTTCGTAATATTAATAAACGGCGAGCATGGATCCATGTTCACTGTTCATTGATTTAATGTACAGCAAACATTAAACCAATATCCATCGTTCGTAATATTAATAAACGGCGAGCATGGATCCATGTTCACTGTTCATTGATTCAACGTACAGCAAACATTAAACCAATATCCATCGTTCGTAATATTAATAAATGGCGAGCATGGATCCATGTTCATTGTTCATTGATTTAACGTACAGCAAACATTAAACCAATATCCATCGTTCGTAATATAAATAAACGGCGAGCATGGATCCATGTTCACTGTTCATTGATTCAACGTACAGCAAACATTAAACCAATATCCATCGTTCGTAATATTAATAAACGGCGAGCATGGATCCATGTTCATTGTTTATTGATTTAACGTACAGCAAACATTAAACCAATATCCATCGTTCGTAATATTAATAAACGGCGAGCATGGATCCATGTTCACTGTTCATTGATTCAACGTACAGCAATCGTAACTTGAGGAATAAGAAAGTTTACGTACGAACGTTCATTGAATCAATGACACCCGTCATCGGCTGAAAATTAATGTTGACGTTCACTGATTTGATGTACTGTTTTATTAATATAGTCAGATCTGGTCTTAAGGTTGAATTCTTAACGTCATTCAATCTATTGCCAACCTATAACCTATTTCGCGTTGATTTTTTGAGTTTATTATTTTAATAACTAACATTTAAAGAAAATCAATATCGTCGGTACATTATTTAGGTAGTATCTGATATATTACAAAAATATCAATTTATTTTATTGCTAATTTTGGGAGAATTGTATAGTGAAAGAACAATGAGTGACAATGACATAATAATGTAAAAAAAAATCTTACTCGATATTTTTCGCTATACAATTCTCCTAAAATAAGTTATGAAATTCCTTGATATTTATTAAATATGTCAATTATTACGTATAGAATATCAAGTCGATACTAAATTTTGTATAAAAGCTAGAAAACATAAATAAATCTACGCGAAATAGATTATAGGTTGGATAGCATGTTGATACTCCCACCTTAACGTGCGGGTCCAAAGGTCACTGATCATATGCGTCAAATCAGACAACACAGAGGCTATCAAGATTATTTACAAATATACCGAAGGAAGAAAAAATAATTTCATTATTTTAGCTATCGCGAAGATAGCCACATATACCTAATATTATTAGTTTTGTAAAAATTATGTACAGGGGAGTTGAAAAAGTTACAAAAAAATGATATAATCGTTAATTATATACCTACTGTACCCTTTAATTAAAAACGACAATAATAAACAGTGCAATTTATTTTAACAATTTTTCCACTAAAACCTAAAAATACAAAGGCATTTAGTCTGATAAACTATTTCGATAATGAAAGAAAAGGTGGAAATTCGCAAACCAATATGCAGAAAACCGTAATGAAAACACTAGGAATTAGTTTAAGGACTATACAGAATAATGTGCATGAAAAAAAAGCATAATATAATACCCAAGAATACTAAAAAATGTAAACGAAAAACACCGTTTATAATTATAGCCTAAAAACTCTCATCGTCACTTATAAAATCTGAAAAGTCCTCGTCGTCTGAGTCGTCTTTGAATGAAGCAATTATCATTGGCGCTATTTCGACATCTAGTACTTGCTCTCGATCCCACCAATGCCACCAATCCCTTATTAATATATCTGTATGTTCCACCGATTTCTTCCACTACTCTTGTGTAATATGATCTAACGAATCTTGCCAAACTATTTGTACTTGGTCGGATTTAAGACCATCACCTACATGTTTTTCATAATAATACTTTGCACCAGCCCATATTAATTCTATTGCATTAAACTGGCAATGATAGTATGGCGGCAGTCGTAGAACCTCATGACCATATTCACGCAGTATTTTATCTACCGCGTGTATTTTGGGTTTTTTAAAAGATTTTGCTATTGATAGGAGTTCCGATTTAAGGATATTTGGTAAAGGATTTTGGTTGTGTTTTTCCAGCCACTCATAAATATCACTTTTCCTCCAAGATGAAGTAGGCTGTTTATTTAAAATTCTTGAATGATATGATGCATTATCTAATACAATTAAAGACGGAGCATAGAAAATTTGGTATCAATTGAACTTTTAACCATTTTTCAAACATTTCGCAATTCATATTATCATGATAGTCAGCACTTTTTGATGTTGAAGAAGAAATTAAACTCGCACCTGCAACATATCCTGTTGCAGAACCGGCATGCAAAATAATAAAACGCTTTCCCGTACCGCAACCCTTTTTTCTTTTAACAATTTTTACAGACTCATCTTGCCAAGATTTTGAACCACTTCGATTCGAAAATATCCACGTTTCGTCTAAAAATACCACTTTTCTAAATTTCGATTTGTAATTCACTTTTTGATGTTGAAGAAAAAATTAAACTCGCACCTGCAACATATCCTGTTGCAGAACCGGCATGCAAAATAATAATACGCTTTCCCGTACCGCACCCCTTTTTTCTTTTAACAATTTTTACAGACTCATCTTGCCAAGATTTTGAACCACTTCCATTCGAAAATATCCACGTTTCGTCTAAAAATACCACTTTTCTAAATTTCGATTTGTAATTGTCCGTATATTTTTTTAAAAACTGAACACGCTGACTCACTATTTGTGGCTGCTCACATAAAAATCTTCGGTTACAGTCTTTTTTATAGCGAAAACCTAAATTTTTTATTAATTTTGATAACGCTTCAAGTCCAATTTCCAAAACACCCCGAATTTTTAATGTTTTTTGTAAAACTGGAAGAGTTACATTGGTTTTTGATTTGTATAAATCGTAAATCACATTTCGAACTCCCATTTTAATATTTTCGCTTAAATCCTCAGACTTTGGCTTTCTTCGTTTACACTTTTTAGTATTCTTGGGTATTATGTTATGTTTTGTTTCATGCACAATTTTCTGCACAGTCCTTAAACTAATTCCCAGTGCTTTGGCTACTGTTTCCTGAATATTGGTTGGCGAATTTCCACTTTTTCTTTCATTTTTGAAATAGTTTATCAGATTAAGTACCATTTTTTTTATTGGGGATGCAAAAACCCAGAAAATTGTTTCATTTTGTCACAAACTGTCAAAGTCACAAAACTGGCATATTTAAAATAAAACGTGGCTGGTGCTATTATAAGCTTTTTTAGAATCGCTGGAAAGTAAATACATATCCTTTTCTTTCATGTCAAAATGGAATAAGTCTGTCTCATTTATCTTACGTATTTTATTTAGAGGGTAAAATTAAACGCAAGTAAAGAAAACAAAAACTGAGAGTATGTCTTTCTTGAATCGTATGACCCGCACGATAAGACCAGATCCGACTATATCACGTACTTTTTTCGTTCAGTTGTGTGCGTTTATGGTAGATTTGAAAAGAATGTGTGGTTGTTCTTTTGGTAATTATTAAATCAAGAAAATTTAAGGACTTATCAGATTCTACTTCCATAGTGAATACAATGTTATTGTGTATTGAGTTTAAATGATTTAAAACCGAATTAAGTTGTCTATCGGTCCCTGTAAAACATGTGATTAATATCATCTACATATCGATACCAGTATAAACAGTTCTTTGCTAACGGATGTTTGTGTATAATATTTTCCAGGTTGTTCATAAATATTTCTGACAATAAGGGGCATAGTGGATTACCCATGATGAGACCTTCGTTACTGTAAAAAATTTAATATTTTTTTACGTCAAAAAACAGACTCAACCTATTCCAATCATATTACCGAAAAAAGCCATACATTTGCAGATAATTTCAAAATTCTTCATACAGAAATTAAAAGCCATAAACTTAATTTGTTGGAAAGTTTGGAAATTGACCGTCATAAAAACACCGGTCTACTTTTGAATGACCAAACAGATTTGAATAAATCGCCCTTATTAAACCTCTTCAATAATTGACCATATTCTAAAAACAGCTCTGTGGGTATTCCCTTAATATAATTAGTTGTTTAAGAAAAAGATAATTAGTATATAAATATTTAGGTTAAAATTATAGTACCTCACTCGATTTAAAAAATCCCTTGGATAAAGCTACTGTGCACAGTGTAGCAAAACCATAGACAATTTACCTTTAGATACGTACAGCTTATCTCCTGCGCAAACAAAACTCACGTTTTATGGGTGAAAAAATACGTCCGAGCGCATGACTCGCCAGTAAGCTGCCTTTCTTCTGGACACCTTTGTACATGCGCACAAACCTCGTGTTATCGGCATGCCTACTTTATCGACAATAATCGACATGCTCAAGATACTCAAGGTTGCAAGATATATACTCTCCAGAACCGGCTCGGCCGCCATTTTTGTTGTTGTGTTTTAAGGTTTCTCTGTAGATTCCTTGTAGTTTTCTTAGCTATCGTGGATTGTGGGTGTTTAATATTTACGGATTTCTAGTTTTTGTGTAGTTGAGTGAATTGTGTTTGTGCTTTTAGTGACTCCAATTGGAATATAAACAATGACAGTAGCAGCCGTTGTATTATTTTGTTATGCAATAATAGGGGTAAAATATCGGGTATTTAATATTTTTAGTAAGTATGGAGTAGTGATGTATCTTGATATATAACCTTATTTTATTATGAGCAATTTAAACACATCTAACTAGGCCTAGGCTACAAAAATAAGGTATGAAAATAATGAGAAACACACACCAAGACAGATTATCCCGATGCATGCAAAGAAAAAGTAAATACCTAAATATTTTTATATAAATCCAAGGGTGAAAGTATTCCATGAGTCAAGTTCTCGAGCAAACACTTTTTCAAATTCTTGAACAAAACAAGTTTTTACCAAATTGTAAAAATCAATACAAGTTATATACAAACTATTTGACTTGAGGTTAGGTACGCGATAACACCGTAGATTGGTTATTTTGCTGGTTTTGTTTGTTTTTATATTCGATTTTATAAGACTAGTTTAATTTACCTGTTCTTGTTCTCTTCCTTTTCGAACTAAAAACACGATGACGAATCAATTTTAAACAAATTGTAAAAACAAAACCGTAAAAACAATTTTCTATCCTTAAAATCTGATAGGTTTGCTACTACTAAAAATGAGAGAAATAACTACCTTTTTTCCCAACTTGATCAAAAATTCAGAAGAAATTCCAATTTTTTGGCAAGAATTTAAATTTTAAAGCCCGGACCTGTCTATTTTCCCATTCGTCAAACGATAATGTTGCAATGCGCATGGCTAATAGTGTCCAGCTTTGTTTACATGCGCGAGGCCATAAAACTGCCACTTTCGTGATTATTGTTTGCTTATCTAACGGTAAATATCTATGAGCGAAACGCGTCGGGTTATAAAATAAATATTATGTGGAAATTAGACTAAAGTCTTTATTGCAATAACTGTAGAGACTTTAATTGTAGCTGTTATTGGCTGTTGCTGTTAATACTTAAATGAATAAATAAATAAAACGCATATTTACCCAAAAATTATTATAATTTTTCCTCTTCCAAAACGTATGAGTCAATTCCCTTTATTCATTTCAAAATTTGCAAATGACTACCTAATAAATTAAAGTACATTTCCTAAAGCAATATTTTAAATTTAATTAGAAATTGGACCATCGAAAGTAGGTATGGTCAGCTAATTTTGTACAACTGTGCAGCATTCACAAAATAATGGGGTCCATTTTTACCCAACAACTTTTCGTTTTAATTGAAACGTTATTTTTTTCCTTGTTTTCGTTTAACTTTAATGATGCTAGATCGCATAGCAGCAAAAATATGTGATCTGATGAACGAATTATTGGGTTTAAATAATCATAGGTGATTTTGTTTATTATTTAAATTACTCTTTGCTGTTCTATTTATCCTAGAATATTTCCATATTAAAGTAGATAATATGGAATCGCGGCAGCTCGTTGTCATTTTGTATTTCGAGTAAACACAAAAAGCGCCGCAGGCGAAAATTTTTGTAATTTCAGCTGATATTAATAATAAAACGTCTAAATAAATTATTTTAAATTTGTCTTTGCTTAGTCAGAATTTAAAGAAATTTTGGGGTTTCGTGCTTATTAAATGGATGGTGGATGGCGTATAATATAAACATTATACGCGAGACAAATACTATACTTTATCTACGACTATTCAGTATTCAAAAAATTAGAAAATGCATTCAGAGCAACAAATTTTATTACAAAAGGATATTTTTACATAACAATGTAATATTATAAATGGTATTTCTTAACTAAAAAATACAATTCAACACTGTTAACAACGAGGTTAACAATAATTAAACAAAATACAATTATTTATTTCTAATTTTTCATGAAATTTATTGTAACATTAGAGCAATTATGAAAATGAATGGGAGCAGGAATATTACTTATATTCATATCATTTTTATTAGTAATGGAAAAAGTTTCGGAGCTAACATTATTTACAGTGGTAGGTTTACTTGTCAATCGCTTCGGTTGCTATGGCATTAATAACATATACGCCTGCTTAAACTAGATCTGGTGTGTTTTTACGGTAATTCCGGTAACTATGTTTTGTTGGGACCGTGGATTATGAAATCTCATAATCCACGGTTGTAGATTATGAGTAACTATAGTAATATGAACCACATTATATATGTACTAACAAACACATTATGCTTCTATTATTAAATAGTCGTAGCTAATAGTATATTATTTAACGAGCGTATAATGTAGGCCATAATAAAACGAGGATAAAGTTTACGGCACGAGCCAAAGGCGAGTGTTGTAAATCATCCGAGTGTGTTATGGTTCATTAGACGCGAGTCAAATACTATACTTTATCTAAAACCATCCATTTATACAGTGCCTGAAAAAAAGTTGAGTTCATATGGGAAATATAATAATTACACTTGTTGTTTTATGATAATTACACTTGTTGTATTATGGATAGCATAATGCTCTTATTATCAGAAGTATTATGCACCTATCATATTAAATGGTTGTAGATAAAACATATTATTTGACACACGTATAATGAACCATAACATACCCAGATGATTATACAGTCGCCGCAAGCGGCTCGTATTCTAATGATACTCCTTTAATATGGCCTAGATTATACGCTCGGGAAATAATACACTATTAAATTTGTCACGAAAATTATTGAAAATCAAGGGATTTATATTATTCCTTTGTTGGTATTAAAATGCTAGCAATCAGTGCTATGTTACCGCATTTGCGTGATTTACCAAACTCGCCCTCGGCTCGTTTTGTTAAACATCACGCACATGCGGTAAAGACGTACCTACAGTACCTACTTGTATTATAATATACTATTATGACATGACAATAACAGGGAGGACAAAAGAAAAGGGTGCAATTCACAATGTCGTTCAGTATATTGCTGTAAATTATCTAAAACAATTACATCTTCGGTTTCTGTAAATCTTGTAAGGTAACGCGTTGGAACGGCAGCAAATAATGGGAAATTCCTTTCTTGTTGAAATTTATGGTAACGGGGCATAATCTGAAATTTACATTCTACAGTCAATGGCAAAAAGTGGACTGTACAGTAAGACAAAAATGGGTTCTAGATGCGTTTTCTTTTATTTTGTCAGATCCATTCACGCATTATTATGGTCTATCAATAATGCTAGGATCCGACATAAGAAATGAAAATCATATACGACTATTTTCTTGTTAGTTTCATAACTCAAAATTGGAATATTCTACAGGACATTTTTTTAAATTTATTTTATTAATTTTAATGCACAGGTTATATAAAAAATCCCATTGGTTTCTACTTTTAAACCTATTTTATAAATTTTTAAATAGGAAGGAATAATTGTGCAAATTTGCACCTCTTAATCTCGTACGGAAATCAGTGATTTAACCGAATATGAAATTATGTATTGCAAATGGGTATCAAACAAATTGCAAACAATCCAAGAACTACGTGCAAATATCGAGATTGAGTGTCAATATCGAATGTGAGATTTGCACGCAAAAATTTTGAACGGAAAATATTTATTTATACATTTTTAATTTGTTGAAAATTTTTAGGGTTTAAACAAATTGCAAACATCGTGCAAATAAGGGATGTAGTTCGAATTAACATTTAAAGCGTTGCTACAAATTTGCACGCGTATTCGGGGTACGGAAAACCAATTTTCATATTATTTTTATTCTACTAAAAATTTATTGAATGCGAACAAATTGCAAACATCGTGCAAATGAGAGATGTAGTTCGAAATATCATTTAAAGCCTTACTACAAATTTGCACGCGTATACGGGGTACGAAAAACCAATTTTCATATTATTTTTATTCTACTAAAAATTTATTGATTGTGAACAAATTGCAAACCGTGCACATACGCGAAGTGATTCGCAATATTTTTTTGAGTCTAACCGCTAGCTACTTTGCACGCGCATGCATGCGTTATACGGAACCGAATGTTGATGACTTTGTATATTAATGATAATTTATAGACATTGAACAATTTGCAAACACCGTGCGATAGCGAGCTCATGGAACCACGTGGCGGCGTCTTGCGTTCGTCCTACCAAAATCCACCAAAAAGGTCACTTTTTAAATAATTATAATTGTTCAGCATTAAAAATAGGGGTAATTTGTATAAGTTGCCGTTTTAAAAAATTGATAGTTCCCGAAATATTGGGAAATTTAAAAATTTTTATGGCAAAAATTTTACCGCTTTTCTATTCAGTTGCCTATTATTAGTTGGCCATGACCGCGTTATAAAACAATCAGTTGATAACTAAATTTAACCAACATTTAAAAAAGTATTAAAAACATGTTCTTGGCATTACATTATCACAATCTCTATAATAATAAACAAATTCAAGTAATATTCGTTCAAATAATTTAAGCGTCCCGGCATGATTTTTAATACTATTTTAAGTGTGAGTTACATTTAGTAAGCACCTGATTGTTTTCTAACGCGGTCATAGCCAATCAATAGTAACTGAATTGAAAAGCAGTGGAATTTTTAAAATAGAAAAATGTTAAATTTGCCAATATTTCGGGAACTATCAATTTTTTAAAAAGGCAACTTATACAGGGTGTCCCACTAAGTTTGGCGAAGTACGATTTTGGGAAAACTATATATCTAAGAGCTTTTAAACAAAAAATCTTGTAATAAAGGTGGACAGAAAAATAGCTGGAAATTAATTTCAAGTTCCTAGATTGCCCGCAAGGGGGCGCAATACGCGTAATCACATAGAAATCATGAATCGTGATCCACAGTTATATTATTTTTAAATTCTACCCAAAATTCTAAGCATTTTTTATATTTATATCTATATTTCTAAATTCAATGGTTTAGGAGATATATATTGACATTTAAAAAAATTTTGAAGTTTGACAACCTGTCGTGTTATAACGGTACGTCATAAAGAAAAACGGCTTACATGTTCCTATTTTACTTTTTCATCTCCTATTCAAATATGCCAACTTCCGGTTTGACCGGAACAAAAATATTTCGATATTTTTTCAAACTTCCGACGACGACGAGGACGTACGCAAGACGCCGCCACGTGGTTCCATGAGCTCGCTATCGCACGGTGTTTGCAAATTATTCAATGTCTATAAATTATCGTTAATATACAAAGTCATCAACATTGGGTTCCGTATAACGCATGCATGCGCGTGCAAAGTAGCTAGCGGTTAGACTCAAAAAAATATTGCGAATCACTTCGCGTATGTGCACGGTATGTTCACAATCAATAAATTTTTAGTAGAATAAAAATAATATGAAAATTGGTTTTTCGTACCCCGTATACGCGTGCAAATTTGTAGTAAGGCTTTAAATGATATTTCGAACTACCTCTCTCATTTGCACGATGTTTGCAATTTGCTCGCAATCAATAAATTTTTAGGATAAAAATAATATGAAAATTGGTTTTCCGTACCCCGTATACGCGTGCAAATTTGTAGCAACGCTTTAAATGTTAATTCGAACTACATCCCTTATTTGCACGATGTTTGCAATTTGTTCGAACCCTAAAAATTTTCAACAAATTAAAAATGTATAAATAAATATTTTCCGTTCAAAATTTTTGCGTGCAAATCTCACATTCGATATTGACACTCAATCTTGATATTTGCACGTAGTTTTTGGATTGTTTGCAATTTGTTCGATACCCATTTGCAATACATAATTTCATATTCGGTTAAATCACTGATTTCCGTACGAGATTAAGAGGTGCTAATTTGCACAATTATTCCTTTGACATTGGTGGTGTTTAATCTCGATTTGCACGTTTTTTGCAATTTTTAGGCAGACGGTTTTTACCTTATTATTTATTTCTGTCGATTAAACAATGTTCCGTACGTCATCGACACGTGCAAATTTGTAAAGTTTATATTTTCATCAAGCAAAACGTTAATTCAAAATTTTGAATTGTTTGCATTACTGTTAATTCAAATGCTCCAATGACTGGCCTACTGGTTATGTATGTGACATCCACCACCCAGTTATTGCCAATAAAAAAAGGATAGAAACGTAAACGATTGGATTTTACATGAAAACAAGTTTAAACAAAATTGTTGCAGTTCTAACGTGTCAAACTATTTCAAATTTTAGTAGCACATTGCCAACATGCAATGGAAAGTTTCCCTTTCTCTATTTTTTGATAATTTGTTCAAATATATGCGTAATTGTTTGTTAAAGTTTTGGGTGACCCTCAATTTCTTTATAGGCTTTCTAATGTTTTTTTTTTTTAATTCTGAATAAAGAACGCTTTAATGTATTACAACATATATTTTATAAATAACATATAATTAGATCAGTCATAATTAATTTTTAATAACCCTACAAATTTAAACCTAGGTATTTTTAAAAGTAAGAATAACAGGGCAATATTTTTTTTCTTTAATTTCAAGTTCAATTTGTAAACTCTTATATAAATATACGGCAGCTACAAAATGCTTGTCTATTATTTTTTGACTATCTGCTTACATACCAAGTTTTATTAAAATCAAAAGGAACACGGTCTGTCGCTCTCCTTGTAAGATTATTTAAGAGTAATAAAACTGAAACTATACCCTAAGGTGCAACAACAACAGAATTCTCTTATTTAATAAACCTTAGTTAGAAAATAGAAGCACAAAATATCCGACAGCACGAAAATATAATCCTACTTACTCTAAATTGCTTTAAGCCTTGAGACAATTTATTTACACGTTGCTGCAAAATCATTTACGTAAGGGAATGATGCGTTATGTTGTTAAATTTCAATTAGAGTAGAAAAACTGGCCTTAACATAAATTTGCGTATTACAAAATTTTTTTTTTCAATTTGTTAAAATTTTCTATTATAGTTTAGGGGTTAGAGGCGTTTTGCCTGTACTATTAAGATATCCTGTTTTTGCCCGACCCAATTAATAAAAAACAGGAACGGTTATACAGACTGTCCGCGGATAGGGTTTACAATAGAACAAAATGGATGAAAAATTTCATTTTTCGGGAAAAAGTCATTCTTGATAAAAAGTTTTGCTTGTAAAAAAATGCAATTCACGAAGAGAAAATTTCAATTTTTTTATACAGGGTTCGCAAAAACTTCAAAAACATGTTTTTTTCTCCAAGAGTAAACTACCTTTATTTTTTATTTTTGACCAAAATGCCAATTAGAAAACTTATTTAGAATAACGGTTTTAATTTAAATCCAAGATTTAAAAGAAATCTTCGATTTTTTTAGTTTTTTTAATTTTTAGAGGTAAAAGATTTTTTTTTTTTGGACAGCAGCATTAGCGGTCGAAATATATACATTATCAATAACAATATAAAAAAGTTTCAAAAACTGATTTTTGGTGTTATCAGAAATATGTATTTTTAATTTCACAAATGAAATGACCCCGGAAATAACACAAAAAAAACTTAAAATAACAACAAATAATAATTTCATAACCCGAACAAACCCAAACTGTACATTGAGACAAAAGAAAGTTGCGACCATTTGCGTATTTTGATTTTCTTAAAAAGTACACCAAAATTAAAACATATTAAAAAAGAGAAAAAAACGCAAAAAAAGAAAAATTTTCTCATTAAAATAAAATAAAATAGGGACCAAGGGTGATCCCAAAAAAACAACAAAACAACAAACAAAAAATGGTAAAAACTTACAGTTATAGTGGGCTCCACGAGTCATAATGTTAAAAAATAAATAAAAAAACATAAAATCAGGACACATAACGGGGACACGTAACAAACGGCACCGTAAACAATTAGTAATTTTTTTTTTAATTTGCAGTACAACCGGTGCAAGGCGAGAAACCAACTGATTTGTTTGTCAGGTATTAGCGGTGATAATATAGAAATAAATTATTGTTGTAAATCTCTTTTGTTTCCTTTCTCGTTTTTTCAATTAAAATAAAATATGAAGTACTGAGGGTTTCTATATCTGTCCTTCGATTGATACTTTCCGGGTCATTTTTTAT
Organism: Polydrusus pterygomalis; assembly: GCA_963969555.1. Lineage (NCBI taxonomy): Eukaryota > Metazoa > Arthropoda > Insecta > Coleoptera > Curculionidae > Polydrusus > Polydrusus pterygomalis. Next base: position 145,588,381 of record OZ018375.1, read on the forward strand.
TTCCAGCATTTCACTTAAAATGCGTTTCTTATATATAATTAGTCTCTGTCCCTAAAATGCTTACATTTTCAAAGTCAAAAGTGTGCCCGTACGTTTTAAAATGGCCAAAAAGTGCTGTTTTTGAGTCTTTGGTAACCTTCCCCCTTAGGGCCCTGAGGAAGGAAATATATTTTCCGAAACGTCGGCAAATTAAAATTTGGGTTTCATTTGCTCCCTAAGATCCTTATAAAACCACCTACGTAAACAGTTTTTGTATAGTCAGACCAAAATTCCCGTTTCCCAATCATATTTATTGATATAATAATATAATAATAGTTTAAGCAAATAACATATAAATCCAGGCCAAAAGACAAGGAAAGCGAGAGCAGTAATAGAACGATTACCTGTCATTGTCTCGTTAAAATATTCAGTTGATTGCAACTAATAATTTCTTTACTGCTTTCCCCTTTCTCTCCTCATTATTAATAGTATATTAAAGTACGAGTTTCATAAGAAGCGGTTTTAGCGCCCGCGTCTATTTTAAAAAACGAGCCACGAAGTGGCGAGTTTTTTTTATTGACACGGGCGCTAAAACGCCTTATGAAACATGTGCTTTATACATTTTTTTCTATTTCACCTTTTATAATCAAGAAAAATACATTTTAAAAAGAAAATAAATCCTTCAAATTTTGTAAATTTTTATGTCTAAATTTTATGTTGGTAATACTATTTTTTATCATAGTAGCCTCTGGACAACAAAAATTATTTTGCAAACTGTCATTTTTTGATTTATTGACCCATTTTCACCACGAGATTCTAGTTATTTTAGCGATATGAGATTTGAAATTGGACGGAATACGTTGTGTGATCCTTGTACATTCGGTACATTCGGAAATTCGGGAGATTTTGCTACTTTTTTTCGAATTTGAAAAGACGTGATTTTACGTCACGGCATTGCAATTTAGTATAGGGAAGATGGAAAATTCAAATAAAGTTGAAGTTAAAATCGACATTAGAAGGTTAGTAGATTGAATTTTGGATAGGATTTGGCAGAAAATGATAGCTTGAAGCATCTACAAAAGATTGATTTATAGATTTATGCAACCAACATACATGACTGTTATCCACACAGAATAAAAAAGTAAGTTATCAAGTTAGTTTTCCTCTGCGAAAAATGGGTTTTCTCGTAAATCACAAAGGCCGCTCAAGTCAATGAAATAAAACATTTAAATGTTACCAACATCAAATAAAGAAAAAACGCGTATCGAAATAGCTTCATTACGATCCGCAAATGAGGGTCGTACTGAACTCATTATGAACGTGAAATAGAAAAAGATTATTGTATAGCGGGACAAAGGGGTCCGCGAGGATAGCTTGAAACATTGGAACCTGGGTCTACTGGGATGTTGCTACGGCACTGGATGTAATTGTAGAATAATATACCGCGCACGAATTGAACGCATGACTGCACCATTTCAGCCATGCTTCAGCACACCTAGATAGGATAAAGAAAACTGTAGTTACTTTGATATTTAGTATTCACCTGAAGATGAATGGTGATATTACCAGTTGAAACGTTGTGATTTAATATAAATTAAGACAATGCAAGGCCACAATTCTTTTGTCATTTAAGAAACATCATTGTCGCCGACCTTTTATTTATTTGCTTCAATTTTTTAAAGAAAATTGGTAAAATAAAACGGTTTATTTATTTTTTCTTTCAATTACTTTCATATAGAAAAAAGCTAAAATATCTATAAGATGTAAAATTCACTGTGGCTAAAGGATCAAAGGCCAAGTGGATAAGAAAACGATAATAATAATCAAATATTTTATTAAAATTCTGCCATTTAATTTAGATTTAAGAGTCCCTAATGCACTGTTTTAAAATGAATTTAATTAATTCGCTGACAATATTGACAATAAGCGTCGGGTTAGAGCTTTGTAAATTTCCTTTTGCAGCGATTTAAAAATTACGTTGAAATAAAGAGACAAAGCTTATGAGGACAGTTTTGTTAAATTAAACTACGGACAATAAAAGAAAGAATTTTATAATAACCAGTTCTTTAAAGGAGTTACATTACCAACATATTTATTTATTTAAATCAATATCTACTTGACTTCAGTAATACTGGCTTGTAGAAACAGTCTGGGGCGCTCGATATACGAAAAATATAGCACAAAGCGACCCACGCTCTTTTCACAATAGTACTAATGTTTATCGTTTATTATTATTTTCTGCCTATATTAAGAATTTCAAGAATAATTTTAAACTATATTTATTTTCTGCTTTTTAGTTTGAATAATTACACTGGACAACAAATTTTAGGTTATTGGTTGTATCGTGTATCAAAATGCATTTTTTTTGTTAACTTTGGGATGCTGAAATGATAATAAAATTAAAAACTTAGTTGCCGTTTTAAAAAAAAAAGTGGTTATATTTTATTTTTGATAAAATAATAAAAACTACATAATTTTACACTTTAGAGTCACTAAATGCGCTGTCGCTTTGCTACTCTTTTGAGAACTGTTTCTGGAGCATCTCTAACAAGAGTCCAACAGTAGTCGGCAAGCATGGAAGCATTCCAGTGTCCCTGGTATCTGTTTTCCATGGTTGATATGTCCTGATGGAAGCGTTCGCCATGCTCATCACTTACAGCTCCGCAGTTGTCAGGAAAAAAGTCCAGGTGAGAGTGTAGGAAATGGATCTTTAGAGACATATTGCAGCCCATTTTTTGATACGACGACAGCATATTTTCAACCAGAGTAACGTAATTGTCAGCTTTTTTATTTCCCAAGAAATTAGTTACCACGAGGCGAAAGTCTTTCCAGGCGTTTTTTTCAATATCTGTTAGAGTGCTCTCAAAGTGTTCGTCTTTCAGAATATTTCGAATTTGTGGCCCAATAAAAATACCTTTTTTAATTTTTGCCTCACTTAGCCTCGGGAATTTCTGACGTAGGTACTGAAATGCTGGCCCATCTCGATTCAGTGCCTTAACAAAGTTTTTCATTAGGCCCAATTTGATATGCAGTGGTGGTAACAAAACCTTTTTGGAGTCTACCAATGGCATGTGTTGTACATTTTTTTGCCCTGGCTCTAATGATTGTCGAACGGGCCAGTGTCGTCTATTGTAATGAAGTGACCTTGCCCGACTGTCCCATTCACACAAAAAACAGCAAAACTTGATGTAGCCTAGCTGCAACCCAAGTAAAAGTGCAATAACCTTTAAGTCACCACAGATCTGCCATCATATTTTATGGTTGTCAATAGGAACTTCATATTGTCGTATGATTCTTTCATGTGAACTGCATATCCGACAGGAATGGACGGAAGAATATTGCCAATATGTAATAGTACTGCCTTTAAACTTAATTTTGAACTGTCTATAAACAATCTCCATTCCACTGGTTTGTAGTTTATATTTAAAGCCTCCAATAAACCGCCAATATTATTGCAGAAAACTAAGTTATTTTCCATGTCAAAAAATGGCGCTAGACCTTTATGGCGTTTACGAAAAACACTTACAGAGACATCTTCTTCTAACAGGTTCCACTGCTGCAATCTTGATCCTAGTAACTCAGCCTTACTTTTTGGAAGTTCTAGATCTCTCACAAGATCGTTTAATTCTGACTGGGTTATTTTGTGCGGTTGGCGGTATGATGTGCTGGGTGCGAAATCGGGATCTCTTGAAGTTGATGGCATATCTTCTTCTTGGCACAACGCTGTATCGCTGTCTGATTCGTAAGTGACTGTTTCTGAGGGTTCTGGAATAGGAAGGTCGTCACTATGTGGTACAGGTCTGATGGCAGATGGTATATTTGGATAGTTAATAACAGACTTTTTCTTCTTGGATATACCGGTGCCTTGCCCAACAGGAGGTATCATGCAGAAATAGCAATCATTAACATGATTTGTAGGCTCTCTCCAGACCATTGGAACAGCAAACCGCATAGATCGGTTTTTACGATTTAACCAGCTTGTCAAACTTGAAGCGCATGCATTACAGCATATATGTGGCGCCCACTGTTTGTCTTGATCTCCTATTCTGCAACCGAAATAAAGATGATATGCTTTTTTCATCAATGGAGTCATAGATCGCTTCTGAGACGCAAAAGTCACTTCACCACAAACATAACAGAAGTGATCTGGATTGTTTACACACTTTCGAGGCATTTTACAATCTTAACTATTCGACTTGAATTACTAACTTCGACTGACTAACCTCTCCGCTTACCTACCTGTTTATATCCCCAAATATGGATTATAGATTTTTAAATACATTTCATTATAATTATACTTATAAGTAGTCTATATACAATTTTAAGAAACCAACATAATGAGTTTTTTATTTGTTATTACCTAAATAGGGATAAAGGACACAATGCGACTGAGCAGGTACTAATGGATTTATTGGCCTACATTATAGTACTGTGCTCAGGTAAACCATAGAAATGAGGATAAACAAGGGTCCTTTTATCCGTTTAGTCGTTTATTTATTTAAAATCGGGTAGTAAAGCATTATTTATTTGCCGCTTAATTAAATATTTCAATATTATCCCTGTTTTAGGGTGGTCCCGGCTAAGTCGCCATTGTGTTAATATCCTTATTTAGGTAAATTTATGTAAAACTCATTTCGTTCGCTCTCTTATTTTTGTAAACAGATTTTTATTATATAGGGACTGTTCAGTACAAGGCAGACATGAAAGTGGATTTACATGGGTTTCAATGGCTATCGCTCTTATTTTAAGCAATAGGGGGTTAGGATTTCGAATATAGGGGATCGTCCCTAAGAATCCACCATTCCTTAACTTGGTGAAAATGTAGATTTGGCAATATAAAATCCATATATTGTTATTACAATACAAATATACTACGTGCGTTCTCGCGGTTACAGTGTTAATATATTAGGGGAACATGACGTCACGTATCTCTTAAACGTGAACTAATATTTAAAAAAAACGTTTATTTTCGATTTAAGCACACCTAAAATAGTAAGATTTAGTTGATTTTATTTCTGCAACATTTTAGCTGTTGTCCAGTGTTATTAAAGCGTGTTTTTTAGTTTTTTTAAACTATATTTATTTTTCATTTTTTAGTTTAAGTTATTGTTAAGAAAAAAAATTTTTTTGAGTAGATTGAGCTAGATTAGTAGATTATTGTATTGTCAGCGGTTCGTGATAATTCTACAAAATTTAAATTAAATCTGACCGTTTAAAGTGGGTCAAAATCGGGTTCAAAGAAGTCGGTTGCAAACAAACATACATACAAACACGAACAAACGACAAAAACTTTCAAAATAAAAAAAAAATTGTTAAAATTTTATTTTAACAGGTAAATTTTTTTTTTTAATTTTTCTCTATTCTTAGCAACAATATCTATACGACCCCACGTTTGTTTCATTACTATCGGTTATTGTAATAATTCTGACATATTGACAGGTGTCAAATTTTGACAAGAGAATTTTTTGCGTATTTTTTTCAACTTTCCACCGTCAATATACATACGACCTTATAGTTTTTTCATTAATATAATTTTTTTAAACGATTTGACATATTGACAGCTGTCAAATTTTGACAGGAGAATTTGTTGCTTATTTTTCCCGAAGTTTCCGCATCGAAAACTATTATACGACCCCAATTTTTTTTTGTCAAAATCGCTTCTTCGTTTTATACCAGCACAGCTGTCAAAATTTGACAGGAGAATTTTCGCGTGTAGATTATTGTATTGTCAGTGGTTCTTGATAAGTCAAAGAAGTCGGTTACGAACAAACAAACAAGCAAACAAACAGGTGAAGCTAATAATAAAAGCGTGTTAAAAATGCAATAATGATAATGACTGTTATTATACAGTGTGTGTATAAAGTCTGGAAACGGCTTAATAACATCACAATTTACTGGCCGATTTAAACCAAATTTGGTACAGTTGTGTAAGAGGACCCCAACGCACCGAATGACGATATTGGCGTTGTTGCCAGCTTTTTAGTTTGTCTGGAATTCGAACGAATTTTATATTTTTAAATATAACACCCAGTATATTTTTACATTTTTAAACTCCACATAAAATTATAATTATTTTTTATTAAATGCATTATTAGTCTATACTTCATAGTTTCCGAGATATTGACTCTCGAAAAGTGACATTTTTGAACTTTGGCTTACATGTCCCTATCTTCAATTTTTATTATCTTTCCAAAAAAATCAACTTCCAGTTAAACCGGAACAACTATATTTCCTTCTTTCGAGTTACATCCGGTTTAACCGGAAGTTGATTTTTTGGGAAGATAATAAAAATTGAAGATAGGGACATGTAAGCCGTTTTGTTCTAAGACGTACTGCTAGAAAGTTATAAGCTGTCAAAGTTCAAAAATGTCACTTTTCGAGAGTCAATATCTCGGAAACTATGAAGTATAGACTAATAATGCATTTAATAAAAAAGAATTACAATTTTATGTGAAATTTAAAAATGTAAAAATATACTGGGTGTTATATTTAAAAATATAAAATTCGTTCGAATTCCAGACAAACTAAAAAGCTGGCAACAACGCCAATATCGTCATTCGGTGCGTTAGATCCTCTTACACAACTGTACCAAATTTGGTTTAAATCGGCCAGTAAATTGTGATGTTATTAAGCCGTTTCCAGACTTTATACACACACTGTATATGAGAAAATGTAATAAAGTAGGATTTGAATTGCACCAAAATAATTAAATTGAGGGTTATTTTTTATATCATCCATAATCCGGTTGTAATTTAAACACATTTAAAAAGCATCGGCTACATTTTTTAGTGTTCAGCAGATTTATACCAGTTTTATTCTTATTATAAATATTTAATATAATAATAAAGGATACTCATTTTGTATTAAAATATGTTTCATAATAGACTACTGATAACTTGTAATTGAAAGCCCTAACAAATTCGAGCTTATAATGTAGGCCATAATAAGCGAGGATAATTATATTCATCTGAGTGTATTTTGGTTGAATATTTGCAAGTGAAATATTATGCTTTATCTACATCCATTCATAATATTACATTTTCACTATTTTTAAAATCCATTAACTATGACTTATTAGACACACAATGCCAAATTTTAACATTTAAATCAATATACCTAGGTATATTGAGTGGTATACCGGGTGTTTCTCAAAAGACGTTCACCCCTATAACTTTTCTGTATTTATAGATATTAGAATGGAATTTTGGGATTATGCATAAGAGATGAGTCTGCATTTATTGGCATAATTTTCAATTTGTTAGCACTTCCGGTTTGACCGGAAGTAACCTTGACTTTGGTATTTTAAAGGGGACATGTTGTATATTTTTACTTATTGGGATTCAGCATAACATTCTGAGTAAAATGACATCTCACTTGTCATTTTTTGACGTGTTATAACATTTTTATGTTTATTTTTTATTTTCAATCTAGAGTGCTACAAATTAATTAAATCTGGTAATTTATAGGCAACTAGTAGATGAAAATTAATATTATGTCATAATAATTGACTTTCTAAGTTTCACAAGCCTTTAAAAAAGGAAATTTTGTTTTCTTGACGTTTACTCCATTTTTCCAAATGGAACGATGGTAGTTCACAAGGATATATTTAAAACGTGCATTTTTTTCCAACAATTTGATACCATACACTCCTATGCTATTTTAAAATTGACACGAAAAAATTTGCCTTAAGTGCCAATCGCAAATTTAAAAGCGTTAGGTATGCATTATTGCCGCCCTGTCTTTTCTAAAGAAATATAAAGGCGGCTTTGAAAAACAATGGAATTGTTTTGAAAACCAATATGGCTTTAAATAAAAATTCTAATATCATTCGTTTATTAAACTTACATTGTAAATCAGATAAAATGGTTAGTTTTACTAGAAATGAACAAATTGATATGCTCCTAATTTTTGGAGTGACCAGAAAAATTCTTCTGAAGCCGCAAGATTGTATGTTGTGTATGTTTTATGAACTAATGACATTACAACTTTATATTAAAGCCATATTGCTTTTCAAAACCATTCCATTGTTTTTCAAAGCCGCCTTTATATTTCTTTAGAAAAGACAGGGCCTGGCAACATAACGCTATTAAATTTGCGATTGGGACTTTTTTCGTGTCAATTTTAAAATAGTATAGGAGTTTATGGTATCAAGTTGTTGAAAAAAAAAATGGTCGTTTTAAATATCCTAGTAAACTACCATCGTTCTATTTGGAAAAATGGAGTAAACGTCAAGAAAACAAAATTTCATTTATTAAAGGCTTGTGAAACTTAGAAAGTCAATTATTATGACATAATATTAATTTTCATCTACTAGTTGCCTATAAATTAACAGATTTAATTAATTTGTAGCACTCTAGATTGAAAATAAAAAATAAACATAAAAATGTTATAACACATCAAAAAATTACAAGTAAGGTGTCATTTCACTCATAATGTTATGCTGAACCCAAATAAGTAAAAATATATAAGATGTCCCATTTAAAATATGAAAGTCAAGGTCACTTCCGGTTAAACCGGAAGTGCTAACAAATTGAAAATTATGCCAGTAAATGCAGACTCATCTCTTATGGATAATCTCAAAATTTTATTTTAATATCGATCAATATAAGAAAGTTATAGGGGTGAACGTCTTTTGAGAAACACCCGGTATACAAGGCATAATAACTTTACATGACATTTCTTTTGGAGTTTCGGAGACGCCTAATATATTTTTTTAGAAAAGGAAATTTTTTTGCAATCCTCTCACGTTTATCTATCAAAAATGTAAGGACTCTATTTAATTTTAACCTTTTTATAAAAATATCTCATTTCCATGATTCCGTGTGACATCATTTCAAAGGGGTTAAATCCTGGTATTATTTTAAATCCGATTTAGATTTGGAGTTTTTTTAATACGGACGGAGCCCCGTGATGAGACTTTTAATTCATATTGGGAAATCGAAAAATTAAAAATCCTAATAAAGCAGGATAAATTGAGGGTAAATGGAACAAATTATTGGATTTATCAAAATGTTATTTTTTAATAGTTCCCTGGCTATAAAGGGCCACTGGAAATTATAAATATTTTCTTATTGTGTAAGTAGAAATCAATATCAAAGCTAGCAGTAAGTAGGTCCAGTAACAAATTTTTTTTAGGATGCTGTTTATTAAAAAATAAATAAAAGCATGCTTATAAACAAGGTATCAGCTGATATTAAACCAACTCAAACCACAATAAACTTCGGTCTGAGAAAAGTTACTATTGTGACAAATATTAGCACTAATTGTAGCAATGGCGGTTAGAAAGGTACTCAGTATCCTTGCCTCTTTTTTGGGGAATATTTTATTATATCATCCATGGACATAAAATATAAAGTGAGACAAAATATATAGCTATAACTATTTAAAGACACAAGATTTTTTTTTAAATACGTAAAAGGTAAATCCGTAAAGCAATTTGTTGGTATCCATAAATTTGGTAAAATACCTCAAGAAATAGCTGTCTATTTAAAGTTGCCGAATGCTAAAGGATATACCACTGCCTCAGCAGAAGTTCTGCCACTTTACTTGTAAATTCAGGAGGTGACATAACAATAATGAAAAGACATGGCGGGTGTAAGTCCTCAACTATAGCAGAAGGGTACATTAGAGATTCAATGGCAAGTAAAACCAGAAAAAAATTGGACAAAATGTAGGAACTACTTATAAGGCGAATCAAATTGGTAATATAGTGAATGTAAAGAGAACGATATCTGAGGAAAGAAAAGGTGACCTATTTATTCAAAATTTTAGTAATTTTACTATCAATGTTAATAACAAATAAATATGTTTTTTAAATTCTTGTTAAAAGTATTATGTAATTGTTAATAAATGTTTTTTTTGTCAAAAAATGAAAAATATTTTATTCCCATTAAGAATAATCATTTTGCTGTCAAGGCAGGAAAAGTAATACTTTGATGATTGATATGTGTCTGCAAAATTAATATTTGCTGTCAATCGAAGCTAAGGCTACTACTTTGCTGCCTAGTAGAACAAATGACTTTTGTTTGTTTAATAACTTGTAAATGGCAAATGATACAAATTAAAAATTTGGTGCTTATGTATAACTTAATAGGCACTTTAAAAACATTTAATTAAAAACTAGGGTTGTCATTTAAAAAAAATATCGATATATTCATATCTCTAATTTGGGACACACTATATCCATATTTTTTTATAAAAAAATACCACAACTTAAAACCCGTGCCCACGCATTTTTCCCAAAAAAAACTATACTGGATTTACTCAATTTATTCCAAATTACAAACTCATACCTACTGTATAATAATAAACATAGGTAGTTACTGAAAGAGAAGGCAATAGCAAATAAAAATGTTTAATTTTTTAAAAGGAATAAAGCAAAATGATTTTTTGCCTGGTAAATATTATTGTGTACTATCTCCCTGTGGCTTTTTACCCCACCTTCCTTCAATATTTTGACCATAGTGATTTGTATATTTTTCTAAACCGCTGCGTATGTGTGGATAACAACAATGATTTGTATTTTATTGTTGTGTTGTTATTATATTAGCATGAGAGTTCGATAATTTTGATATTTTTTTTAGACAAATCCAATAGATAATGTTTCAGATATAATATTATTTATCTAACATGTACAAGTAAGCCATTGTAACTAAGTAATATAATTTATTTTATAAGAATTTTCTAATAATTCTAAATTTACTAATAATTATAATATATCCTAATTTTCTAAATGTTCAAATAGTCAAAATTCTTTTTGGGTATTACATGTATTACCTACTTAAATACCTAACATGAACTTTAGTTTTTAAAGATTTTAAATAAAATAAAGTTTTTAATTAATATTGTGATTCGTTGCCAGGACCGGACTGACCAGAAGTGTAAAAATATGGATTTAAAAAAATAAGCAAGGACAATTCATCATTATGAGAAAGTAATTTCGCCATTACATTTAGAGGGTAGGAGGGTTTAAAAATCAGTTTAAAAAAATCCAGGTCCGTATTTAAAAAAGTAAAGATGGTGATGGCCGCTCGGAGACGAAACGCCGGATCTTTAGTTTAGTAACGTCATTTTGTAGAGGAGAAAAAGTGGCAATGACAAAGTTTCATTTATTTTTAAATAGCTAGTCAAATGAGCTTAAGAAAAAATAAAAACCATTTTGCAAAATTTTGGTTTTTTTCGAATAAAATCGGAGGTATTCGGAATTTGGAAACTTTTAAAGTGGCATTATAATCAGCGCCGAATTGCACAACTTTGCCCCCATTTAACCGTTTCTCCAACTCCTATGATTTCCGAGATTCCAATGCTGGTATGTCGAATTTGTAACACCCTGTATTGTAAAATATTTTTATTTTATTATCTAGTAAAAGAAACCTATAGATAATTTTAAAAATATTTTTCAAACCACACCAAAGTTTAGCCTCAATGTTATCAGGATTTTCTTACCATAGCATAAATTTAACCTTATTCGACATTTAAAAGCAACCTGCCCGCAGCAGCATTTAGATACATACCTTCCTAATTAAACTCGACTCACATTAAAATGTTTAAGCTGTAATTAAAACCGCATTATGAAACTGCAACTAATAAATCTGCAAGATCTTGCATGTTTTCTTAAAAAAAAATACTGAGGAAGATTAAAAACAAATGCATACATTTGTTAGGATTAACATTTGAATCGTAGTCTCGCTGTTTTACAGTGTCACCGCGATCGCCAGTAGGGGAAAGGGAGGTAAGTTGATGGACCTAAGGCTTTTTGGGCTGTAAAATTACTAGTTATAAAAAAGAGGACCTGCATTTTATTAAAGCTTTGATTTATAACATGTTTAAAACGACTAGCAAGGAAATTTTTAATAAAAAACTCGTCATTTTAACACCCATGGCAGATAAGTTGATTAATATTTAAAATTTTTAATAAATCCTATACTTAACCAAAGTTTGAAAATATATTTTATTGTTTGTTTGAAGGTGGTAGACAATGAAGTAATATCAAAAAAATTACCTTGTCGGACTTCAATTGTCTTTATTTTGTTACTTAACACAACGTTTCGGTTAGTTAGTATCTTTAATCGTTTTCAAGTGTAAACTAAATTATGACTCTAACGCTACTGTCTTAAATGCAATCCATGTGCAATGAAGCTTGATGACTCCGTCTAATATACGTGCTTATTGGCGTGTGAAGTTTGAGCTGTTGGTTTTGGACAAGAAGAGGCTTCCAGATAGGGGATATCTATACTTGGTTTACTATCTATATGGGTATTTTGATTCATGAAAGCTGCTTCTTTGAATTTTCGTTTTCTCCAGTGCTGCTCCGTGTCCAAAACATTGGCTTCTGACCACTGTATATTACACTGTTAAAAGAAAAGAATCAAATTTAACTTTTTTTTTATGTCCCAGAAAGTCCACTCCCGTTTTTTTGTTAATTTAACTAAAACCGCTTCAGTCAATCAGTAACTCATAAAATATGTTACTATTTTGACATTTATCTGATTTTATTGTGCAGTAAAAATTACAACTTAATTATTTAATTTAACACATTTTTTATGTTAATATTAACTTATTTTATAAATCGTATTTCTAAAGCAACTGCAAAAAAAAAAATTAAACTAACTAATTGCCAAAAGTTACGTTGAAACAACTCTGCAGTTAACTTTAATTTATCATATGAGTATATTTTACTGTTTCCTTTAATCAAATTAACAGCTCGCCCTGAATAAATATTACTTTCATACGTGATTTATTTCGATTTTAAGGCATAAGTAAAGACAAATACTTAAAAAAAATACTTTAAATAAACAAAAGCAGTAGTAGCTTAATTATTGTTTAGAAAAGTTGTATTTATTAAATCAAATAGTCGTTTTGTCTCAATAAACTTGATTTTTATAGTTAGTTTAGTTCTTGAAAAATTGCTTTATCTACCCTTATTAACTCAACTAGACCAAGCTTTTCCTTTTAAACATCATTGCTGCTGCAAAAGTCAATTCATCAGTTTATGAAATAAAAGGGCCATTAATATGTTTATAACAGTTTAATAAGTATATTAAAAATAAATATATAATGTTAGAAAACTTTGATTTAAAAAATATAGTGCTTTAAACAAATGTTCTGTATTTAACTTATCTTAAAAATTAGCGTCGTTTTTTAACAAACTCTGGGATATAGGTAGTTATCCTATCTATCCTTTAAAAACTTACTTAAAAACTAATAGGTACTGTTTTAAGCAAATATTCTTACAATACAAACTTACAATAATATTAGGTATATGTAAAATAGGGTACCTAAGCCAACTATTATTGCCATGTTCCCAATATTGCCACCCAAGCCAAAATCATGACGTCATTATACTCTTGCGGCCGGTATACGTACTAAACCATTCTAGGAATTAAATCTCATGGCCCATTCCTTTACATTCTTGTACTCCTGTACTCCATTACCACCATGAGGAAATGGGTATTATTGATAATGTCCATTGTAAAGACTAAAAGAAAATAAGAGTAGCAGATGTGAGCAAAAGGTTTTTTTTACATTTGTAACTATATTAAAGGCCGGAAGGCGGTAAACATTCCGTAAATTTAAGGATAATATTAAAAATATCAATAAGAATAAAAATAAAGCAATACTAACCTATAAGCGTCAGTTAAAATCAATGTCAGGTTAACGTATACACTTTTATCTCGTCCGAACGTGTCGAAGACTAAGACTGGAAGAAAATGACTTCCCTTCCTTGACCAGTGAGCAGAGGGTGATTGACTAGATAAATATTTAGATTTACTCCTTTTAAATGTGGATTTTACTACTAAATAGTTCTTAGCAGCATATTCGATTGATACTAAAATGTTGATTTGACATACTGGGTTGTTATTAAAATAAATATTACTATTATTTTATGTTGAAACAACTAAGAAAAATATGTTGTATTAAATATCTTTTAGTGTAAAATTTTAACTAAAAAATATATTGTAATGACTATAAATTTAATCAAAATTACTAGTATTTGATTAATTTGAACCGTAAAAGTATTGCATGTTAATTTTAGTTAGCTGTTATGTTAAAACGACTTCCAGAAAAGTTAGTTCTTAAAATCTGATTTTTACTAAACACAAAAGAGTTAAAATAACTATACATTTTAAGTTAAATTTGATTTATTTTAATTGATTATAAATTTTTTTGATTCTCACGTCCAGGATTTCTAACAGTGTATGTTGGTTGGTCCATACTTGTTCCGCTATACCTGATCTCGAAGTTTTACCTTTTTGAGTATGTTTCAGATGTTCTTTAACTCGTACGGGAAGAAGTTTTTTTGTTGCTCTAATGTACGATTCGCCACACTCGCAAGCGATTTCATAGATATATACAATTTTTTTTGTTTTCATTACGGGGGTGTTTTACTTTTGTATAAGAAAGCTTCTAAGCGTATTTACGGATTTAAAGGCTGTTTTGATATTATAGTTTTTGGTATCCTTCTAATCTTTTCAGATAAGGTATTGTAAAAGCCTGTTTACATTAGGTGCAATCGCTGCATGCAGTTTATAGCGAGGCAATTAATTGCATTGCATGACCGTTTACATTATGAGGCAAATAATTTCAAGCAAGTATCTTGACAACAGATATTACCAACCCAAACTGCTGATTAAATAAGAGGTTATGTGTTATGTTGACTTTCCTGTAAGTGTTTCTGTAACTTTTTGTTTTGATTTTTCTTTATTAAAACATAGCGTGCAGAGTGAAAGAGGCAACAATGTCATCATTGTGGGTCTAAATAGCAATGAAAACTGCAAGGCGGATGTCATAAAGACGTTTAACGCATTGAATGTCAACGCTTCTGAGGACGATTTTGCAATCAAAGTTCTACCAAGCAAAAATCATCTAAAACCAGTACTTGTTTCTTTCACAGATCGCAGCCTAAAAGATGATATATTAAAAAAACGCAAATCGCTTTCTCTCAATACTGAAATTTGTGGTATTCCTTCTCAAACAAAAAGAAATATATATATTAATCCGGACCTGTCCAAAAACACCCGTGAACTCTTATTCAAGGCCAGGGAACTTAAAATGCATGGTTTCAAGTATGTGTGGTGCAAGGACGAGAACGTATTGGCCAGAAAGGATGATGGAGGACCCATAATCCGACTTATCACTGCCGCACAGATTGATGGTATAAAAAATGGACGTTGAACACTTTATCTTTATTCTAAAAACATTTAAAATACATTTCGGAATTTGTTTATATTTCTCTCTAGGTCAATGTCTTATAATGTAAATAAAAATAACAACAATTTAAATATAGGTCATGTTAACATTAGGTCAATCGTACCAAAAATTAATGATATAAAGCACTGCATTTTAACTAATCACTTTGATATTTTGGCAGTTACAGAGACATGGTTAACTCCTCTGATAGATAATAGGGCGGTGAGCATTGATGGTTTCAGGCTGGTAAGGCGTGACCGTAGAACGGGACGTGGCGGAGGAGTTCTCTTCTACGTAATACAATTAAGTTTTCTATTTTAAACAATCTTAAATCTGACTTTGCTGAACAGATGTGGATTGAATTTGCTGTTAATTCTGTAAAATCCATTGTGGGTGTCATCTATAGACCACCTAGCAATAACAACATAAATCAATTTTTGGATGAGTTTGAATGTAATATTTCTGGCTGTCTACTAATGTGTGCAAATTTTGTTTGCCTGGGTGACTTTAACATTAACATTTCTAATCTTGACTCTATATACACCCAACAGTTTGTCTCCCTGCTGCATGCATATAATCTAACTCAGGTTATTAATGAACCTACCAGGCGGGGACGTGTTAGCGCAACCCTTATAGATCTCATCATTTGCTCTAATACTGATCTCTTATTGAACAGTGGTATCGACTCTTCTTTCGATACTTCGGATCACTTTCTTGTCAAATGCCAATTACATATAAAGGTCTTAAAACCGAAACCTACTTTTATTACTTATAGGGACTTTAAACACTTTGACCAGGAGGAATTCCATGGAGATCTTCTTAATGTGCCTTTTTATAATATTCTACATATACGGAATGTCAATCAAAAGCTTAGAGTATTTAATTCGTATATATTGGATTTATTTAACAAACATGCTCCAGTTAGGAATGCTCGTATTACAAAAAAAAGGGCTCCGTGGATTACTGCTAGGATCAAGTCTCTTATGAAACTCCGTGATGGGGCTTTGTCTAAATTTAAGAAAAGAGAAATCCCAGAAAATTGGGAACACTATCGGCAGCTTCGCAATCAGGTTATTAACGCGATTCTGTATGAAAAAAGAGCTTATCTTGAGTATAATCTAACTGACAATACACAAAATAATAAATGGAAGTTACTTAGGGAACTCGGTGTTTACTCAAGAGATGCGAAACCTATCCCTGAACACATTAGCAACGTGGATGACATTAATAATTTTTTTATTAATGCTGCGATATCTTCAACCCCTGATCCTGAAACGTTAAACTATTATTCACAAAATATTAAGGAAAATACTGGTGCTTTTCAATTCACACTTGCAACCCTTGAGGAAGTTCAAACCGCTCTCTTCTCCATAAGATCTCAAGCTTTAGGTACTGATGGAATCGGATTATCTATGCTATGCCGTTGCTGTCCACATATACTACCTTTTATTTTACATACTGTCAATTCTTGCATAGAGACGTCCACATTCCCGGAAATTTGGAAAAGCTCTTTTCTTCTTCCGATTCCTAAAGTTCCTGCCCCCAATGAGATTAAGGACCTCAGACCTATAAGTATTCTTCCCACTCTGTCAAAGGTCTTGGAAAAAGTGCTGGAGAATCAGATTCGTAAGCATATCCAAACATATAAATTATTACCGACTGTCCAGTCTGGCTTTCGTAAGGATCATAGTTGCACCACAGCTCTTTTAAAGGTCACTGATGACATTCTAGTAGCAGCCGATCGTGGTGAACTTACTGCCTTGGTTCTGCTTGACTATTCCAAGGCCTTTGACAAATTAAATCATAAGCTCCTCTTGGCTATTTTAAAGTTTCTTGGTTTTGAAAACAATGCTTGCCAACTAATTGAGAGTTACCTTACCGGAAGGTCACAATCTGTTAAACTTGACTCGAATCTTTCAGGATTTATGGATGTATCATGTGGTGTTCCTCAGGGATCTATTCTTGGCCCCTTACTTTTTACTCTATATACCTCTCAACTAATTGAGAAACTGAGGTTCGCCACTGTGCACCTTTATGCGGATGATACCCAATTATACATCTCCTTTTGCCCTGAAAACATTTTTGAGGCAATTGACAGATTAGCAGCTGACCTTGATCTTCTGTTAAGAATATCTACACAGCATTGTCTCGAACTAAATCCAAAAAAATGCCAGTTACTTCTGTTTGGTCATGCACAGAGTGGGAAGCAATATCGAAATATCCTTCGCGTTGACTTTGGTGGTCAAACCTTGTCATGTTCACCCCATGCGAGAAACCTTGGACTGCTGCTAGATGTTAACCTAAGATTTACTGAGCATATTAATAACTGCATAAAGAAAGCTTTTACCAACTTAAAGCTTATTTTTAACCAAAGGCACATTTTAAATACACACCTCAAAAAATCGTTATGTGATAGTCTGGTCTTATCACAATTTACATTCTGCGATACACTGTATGGTCCATGTCTTTTAGAAAGGGATGCCAAACGAATACAAATGATTCAAAACTGCTGTGTACGTATGATAGGGGGAATTAGAAAGTATGATAGAGGGGTGAGTGCTAAGATGAATGAGATTGGATGGTTGAATATGAGTGAAAGAAGAATGCTTCATTGCCTAGCACTGTATAACAAAATAATCGTTAAAAAATGACCAGAATATCTATATCAAAAAATAAAATTTATATATGACTCTCATGACCTCGACCTCAGACATAAATCCACAATTACTCCTCCGTCACACAAAACCACACTATTTGAAAGATCATTTAGTTATCAGGTGTCTTTAATATACAACAAAGTTCCAGTTAATTTAAAATCTGCGCCAATTCACACATTTAAAAATGCCATTCGTCCTCTTGTCCATCAAATATGTTCTGACACATATTAGATCAGTCCAGTTGTACTGCCTCTCAATGCACTTCACATGCCCACGTTAAAGTTAATAGGATTTAACTGTAAAATCTGTTACTATCATTACTTATTACGTAATTTTTTCAACCTATAAGTATCATAACTACTGTCAAATATTACTACCATATTATTAGTTATAATGTTAGGTTAAGTGAGGAAGCCTAGCTTCAACTTCGCCTTTTGTAATTTTGTCCTTAATTACAATAAAGACATTTATTATTATTATTATTATTATTATTATTATTATATTGTACTTTCAAAAATATATTATATTAAAGAAAATCACAAAAACCTACACCCAACGCTTCACAATACAAACAAATACTATTGTAGAGTTATGTTTACTTTTGTTCTCAGGTTGGTATTAAAAATATTACTAGAAAAGTCACTAAAATTGCATGCTATTTGCAATCAAATTAGAACAATTCCTAATTTCGTGCGATGCAAATAAAATTGCATCAGCTGATCAGAAAGTCACCAAAGCGCATGCCTTGAGGCAATTTTTTATTGCAATTGCATTGACTGCACCTAATGTAAACAGGCTTTAAGAAATGCTTGCTCCTCTTTCCTTTCTGTATTAGATTTTACTTCGCGATCGTCAAGCTTCATTGCACATGGATAGTATTTAGGGCAGTAGCCTTAGAATCATAATTTAGTTTACACTTGAAAACGGTTAAAGATACTATCTAACCGAAACGTTGTGTTAAGTAACAAAATAAAGACAATGGAAGGTCGATAAGGTAATTTTTTTAAATATATATTTGTTAGGAATAATATACTTAAAAGTAAAGAAAGCATGAATGAACATGCAGCACATAAGCTTTACAAAAAATCTAATCAAAAAGAAAACAAAAAAGGCTTCCCCTAAATAATTAAACAACTAAGAACGAAAGTAGCAAATCTATAAAAAAATAAAGCTTTAGTTCCTTGAGTATTCAAAGTGGTACATTGTGCATGTGGAGCCTAGACATTTTGAGCATCGGAATCAATCGCGAGGTCTGTCATCTTGGCTACGTTGTTAATCGTCAACTTACCTCCAAGGGACATTATTATCGAATTTATTTCATTTGGCTGATACACACTGTATAAAGAGACTTGGCCACGGAGACATCCTGCAAATATCTGATATGTCGAGAGTTTTAAGTTTTTATTTAAGTTCTCGGCAACACAACAGACAGTAAAAGTGAATTAGTGTGTTATATCTTTTGAATTTTTTGAATTATCTCTAATGTCATTAATGATATTCCAGTTTTCTCTAGCCTTATTATATGAGCGTTCTCGATTCTGGTTTTATAACAGGCAGTTGAAGTACAACAAATACGTAAGCAAATTTACGCACGTTAGTTGAGGAGTTAACTTGACCAACCGGTGGCAAGAATTTTAGTTGAAGTGATTATCTTCTGTGTCCGTTAACGTAACCTGCAAAAAATGCAATTTCACATTATTTGTCATATTATTATCTTTGTTTTTTACCTTTTTCTGTGATTTTTTAAAAGTTAAGAAAATTGCATGAAGAAGGAAGGAAAGAAAAATTGAAAGTATGGAAGATATTTTGGATATTGCTATTCTTGGAGAGTTCAATGAAGATGATGATATAGATGATGGAATGGTGCTACAAATTTTAAATGATAACCTAGGTAACAGAGCTGAGCTTTACGGACGATTTAACCTGGATGAAATAGCACCTATTAAAGTGTAAATTTTTTTTAGGTTTGAAAAAGACCATATTCCCTTTTGTGGTTAGAAAAAGTTATTAATTTACAACCACAGAAAAAAGTTAGGAACTGTTTGTCAAAAAACGGCATTTCGGAAATAATCGGTTATATTCGGTGGTCCTTCGGGTAACGGAACGTTCATTTTTCACGTCCCGTAAAACAACGCAATGTAACGTACACCCGTTGAACTGCTTGAAACACGTACGTCAAATTGTGATTACTGCGCATGCGTAGCAGTCAATTTGTACGTATACGTTAACGTTCGTGACCGCACTTCAACTGCCTAATAAATTTGTTTGGTAGCCCTTATTATAGTTTTCCTTTTGAATTAACGATGGTACCGATTATTTATAGGTGAATTTTAAAAAATACACATTATTTCCAGAAACTCACACTTTGTTATTTTATATACCATTTAAATTTAATGGTGCAATAAATTAAAACTATGTTGTAAAATATTAATTACTGTTTTATTACTTAAATAGAAAAAGTAAATTATGCAATAAAATTTTATAATCGTTTTTATTTTCATCAGCGAAAACAATTCCTGTTTATCAGGTAGCGCAGTCTATAACATTTTACGTTCCATAAATTCCGTGATTTTAATTTATTACCAACAAATGCCAACACCCACTGAATGGTTGCGAACAAAATAAAATGTGTATCATCTATTAAAATATTTTAAACTGTTGGTACATAAAAATTAAGTTATACATATCTTAACATAGTATAAAACAAAGTCGCTGTCGCTGTCTGTCCGTCCGTCCCCTTATATGCTTAAATCTTTAAAACTACGCAACGGATTTTGAAGCGGTTGTTTTTAATAGATAGAGTGATTCAAGGGAAAGGTTTTTATGTATAACTAGCGACCCGCCCCGGCTTCGCACGGGTGCAATTTCAGAAAGTGTCATGCCGGGTACTAATATATCGGGTTTGTATTTATACCAGCGGGTTGCAACGCATGCCGGATACACACTAGTTTAATATAAAATGTAATAATATACTTTCATCGCTGTGCAGCTGTGAGACCATCGAGTTCTCCCGATATCATTTGAAACGCTTGCATCTACAGTGTGTCTCCGGATCGTTTAATAGAAACTAATTTGTGTCATAATCATAGTTTTGAGAAATCAAGTATTTCTTGGAAATTTACAAAAAAATATTTTTTCCATTCCACTGAGGAAAATGATCTAATACAACAGGTTTGCTAAGACATTGTTTACATTGATAGCTTACACTGAGAAAAATTTCTTTCTGGTGGCAATTAAGCAATTTTTAACATTTCTAGTATTGGTTTTTTAATTGAATAAATAAGATTATAGTTCACTACACTAAATTACTCTTGACATAATTTTGTAAAATATTTTTGATTAATTCGGGCAACTAAAAAATCGAATTGGAATATATATGGTTAAATTAACAAAAGTTTAATGCAATCAATTACAGTTTACTAATATTATTTACTTTCAATTTTCTTAATAAATATTTTATTCAAGCAATTTAGATATTTGTTAGCATAGTATGCTATAAGAAATCTAGAGATTATAATTTAATACTGCAAATAAAACAGATATTCCAAAATAAATTTATTTTGCCAGAGTTCCGCGAACTAAATTTTACTGTAGGCAAGTTAGTTGGTGATTCCCAGAATTACGGCTCGAGTCTCAACGTGAAGACGACCGCGACGCGAAGAATTTAATTCGAAGCGCGCGGGTTGGTGTCGGGTGTCAGTATTTTCTTTTGTTTGTCTTCAAGTGGTCCAATTATAATAATATAGTTATTTTCGGATTTCGGATGAAGCCTGGTTTCACCTCTCCGGTTATGTGAATTCTCAGAATACACGCACGTGGAGTAGTGAAAATCCCCATTTTTTTGTAGAGTCCACATTGCACCCTTAAAAATTGGTGTTTGGTTAGCTGTTTCTCAAAGAAGAAGAATTGTTGGTCCTATTTTTTTCCATGATACAGTAACAGCACAGCGGTATAGAGACAATATTTTGAATCCATTTGTGGAGCAATTACTTGACGACGAACTACGTTCTGGATATTTTCAACAGGACGGTACAAACGCCCATACAGCCGCCGAAACTATTAACTTACGCAATTTTTTCGACGACAGATTGATCAGTTGTCGATCAGACATTGAATTCCCACCTAGATCACCTTGCTTAACGGTTATGGATTACTTTGTTTTTCCTCACTTAAAGAACACTATTTTTAAAACACCAGTTGCAAATTTATAACAATTACAAGAAAGGATTATCCAAGAATGTGGTAACATTTCTCCATAGATGCTGGTCAACATTTTCGAAAATATGATGAAACGTGTATATTTATGCTTGGAGCATGGCGGTGGCCAATTTCAGCAATTTATGCATGTAATTATTTTTCTTTTTCTTTTTGTATATTCTTACTTTGTAATTTTGTAAACAACAAAAATAAATTTGTATTTTTCTACTTATTTTATTACTCATTAGTTTGGCATATCATGTCATAATATGAATTTGACAAAATTTTAACCTAGATTTGGTTAGATATCGTCCCCATATCATTGTGATCTAAACCAAGCCCATACCATACGTTTTTTAATCCAAGCCCTCTTTGATGCAAATAATTTTTGATCGCACGGTAGTACGCATGCCTATGTGTACTGGGCTTTGTTACGCAAGACCATAAATTTGCCACTTTCGTGATTATTGATCTAAAGGTATATAGTATACAGGGTGTCCCAGATAAGAATGCACTCTACAGGGATCTCGTAAACCATAGGAGATACAGAGATGGTTAAATTAAAGAAAAGTTGCGCATTACTGAATCCTGTAACGTCATGTTTTCAAATTTAAAAAATTCCGAATGCTTCCGAAGATATTTGGATAAAACCGAATTTTCGCGATTTCGTTTTAATTGATTTATGATTTTATTTGAGGAGACATGTCAAAATTAATTTAACATTCTCATTGACATATTTTCTCCCCTACAAGATGATTTAATTACATTTTTGATCCAACGTTTCGTTTAGTCACAACCATCATCAACTTTGTTATTTTAAATAGTAGGAAAATTTTATTTTATGCTTAATAAATTCTACGCTTTACTCTTAATCTAACGGTGTATCACACTTATTATTTATTAGACGTTTCGATATTTAAAAACACATCATCAATGAAAATAGGCACATTATCGAAAATATTTTTGTTTTTATTGTTGTATTTAAACACTAGTTGGATTTTAAAACATTTTTTTTAAAAAAGAATTTATTTTGACATGTCTCCTCAAATAAAATCATAAATCAATTAAAACGAAATCGCGAAAATTCGGTTTTATCCAAATATCTTCGGAAGCATTCGGAATTTTTTAAATTTGAAAACATGACGTTACAGGATTCAGTTATGCGCAACTTTTCCCTAATTTAACCATCTCTGTATCTCCTATGGTTTACGAGATCCCTGTAGAGTGCATTCTTATCTGGGACACCCTGTATATTATGTTTATGTTTTATTATATTATGGTAAAACACTAAACAACCCCACTTGTACAATATCTGGAAAACAGAAATACCCTTGCTCCCGTATAAAATAACACAATTTAGTAAACATAATATTAAAATTAGTGCAAAGCTGCGACCATAGTTTCCCTTTATTTGACATATTAATTCATAACCAAATAACCCAGAATACGCATCGTTGCGTTGTTAACAACGTACAACATTTGTTCTAACAACAGCATTTATACATAATTTTGCATAAAATGATATCAGTACAGCACATCCAGGCCCTGTAGTCCTGTAGCCTTCAGCTATGCGATTTCTACTTCTAACGGATTACACATTTGAGATATGCGATATTTATGTTTATTATTTATAAATGCCATTAGAATATAGTATTTGGTTATAATTGCCAGTGGCGCAGACTAGGGATGGGCACATCGAAAAAAACATCGATGGTAGCAAGCATGACAGAGCAAGATAGGCATCAGGGCCGATCCTAGCAGGTGTGCAGCGCGTGCACCGCACGCGGGCGGCCAAAACAAGGGGAGGCCGTAGGCCGCAGATAGTTCTGTCAATCAAGCAAAACTTTTTACGAATTTCTCGAAATAAAAATAAAGTGACATTTATCAAACTATAAAAGATGACTTTAAATTGACGTCGAAGAAGAAAACAATATTTTTGGTGGTACGAGAGGTATATAATTACTTTTCTGCGTCCCCATATCGATGGAATTTACTCAAAAAACACGTGAAAACTCTTACTTTAAAACCGTTAAGTGAAACAAGATGGGAAAGTCGTATCAATGCTATTAGACCTATAAAATTAGAGCTAAAAAACATTATTACCGCATTAAAGGCCTTAATTGAAGATACCACTAGAGACACGAAAACAAAAAGGGGTGCTAAATCAATAATTAAAAGTCTTGAAACATTTAAGTTTTTCTGTTCAATTTTAATTTGGCATGATTTATTATCAAGAATTGATGTATTGGGTAAAATGCTTCAAAATCCTAAATTAAACATCGCGGAATGCATTAAAGGCTTAGATAATCTAAAAAAAATATTTAGTTTCCCAAAGATCTGACGATAATTTTAAAATGGTTGTCGGTTCAGCAACAACACTTGCTAGAGATGGTATTGATCCCGAACTTCCTATCTCGAAGCTCAGAAAAAAAGTTCGTTTATTTGATTACGAGGGCAGTGATGAACCAGTTTTAAATCCTTTCCTGCAATTCAAGATTGCTTTCTATTTTGCAGTTCTTGATTACGCGATCTCTTCAATAAATGAAACATTTACCTTATTATCTGAGTGCTATTCAATATTCTGCTTTCTGTATGAGTTTCACACCATTTCTAATGATGACCTCATGAAAGCCCGCATGTACTTAGATAATATTAAGTTACAGGTACAGGAGGAAGGAACTATTGTGAAAGATATAGACCGTATACAACTCTTTAATGAAATAACTTCATTTAAAGATATTTTTCCAGGTAAAAAATAGCCAATTAAGATATTAGAAATTTTAGTCAAAAATGATCTCCATTCCCTGTTTTCCAAATTTTGCTCTAGCAAAATAAGGATTTTTTTAACCTTACCTGTTTCTGTGGCTTCAGGTGAAAGAAGTTTCAGTAAATTAAAAATTATTAAAAATTACTTGAGAAATAATATGACACATACAAGAACGACTTTCAGATTTGGCCATCATCTCTATTGAATCGGAAATCTCTGAAAAAATTGATCTCACCGCAATTATTGACAAATTTGCTTCTCAGAAAGCCAGAAAAAATATTTTATAGTTAATTATTAGGTAGTCTTCGAGGAAGGACTGATTTATATACTTTTTGTTTCGCGAGATTTATGCTTTAGTACTTTTTGTTATTTTATATTTTCTGGTAAATACTGTTGTTTTACATTTCTAATTATAAAATGTATATTTTTGTTTCAAAATAAATATTTTTGTTGGTTTATTATTTTCTTAAAGTAAAAAGAAAAAAGGTGTCGCTAATAATATAACATATTAGCTGGCCCAGAAATAAAGTCTTTCCCGTAACATTTTATTTGTAGTTTGCATTTTTATTAATGTTTAACTTTTTACTCTTATGTACATGTAGATGAGTTTATAACGTCAACGTAAAGTATTACTCAAAATAGGAAAAATTCTTTAGAGGGGCGGCATAATAGGTCTTTACACGCGGGCGGCCGACACCCTAGGATCGGCCCTGATAGGCATCATTCTAACATCATAATAAGCAGATAAGACGTCAAATGCACAGGGCCATCCATAGATATTTACCTTCAGATAAGCAAGCAATAATCACGAAAGTGGCAAATTTATGGCCTCGCGCATGTAAACAAAGCTGTACACGATTATACCGTGCGAGCAAAAATTATTTGCATCAAAGAGGGCCTTGCATCTAAGGACGTAATGCTTAGCCGTAGGTACACTGTTAGAAATCCTGGACGTGAGAATCAAAAAAATGTATAATCAATTAAAATAAATCAAATTTAACTTAAAATGTATAGTTATTTTAACTCTTTTGTGTTTAGTAAAAATCAGATTTTAGGAACTAACCTTTCTAGAAGTCGTTTTAACATAACAGCTAACTAAAATTAACATGCAATACTTTTACGGTTCAAATGGATCGAATACTAGTAACTTTGATTACGTTTATAGTCATTATCAATATCTTTTTTAGTTAAAATTTTACACTAAAAGAGATTTAATACAACATATTTTTCTCAGTTGTTTCAACATAAAATAATAGTAATATTTATTTTAATAACAACCCAGTATGTCAAATCAACATTTTAGTAATAATCGAATATGCTGCTAAGAACTATTTGTAGTAAAATCTACAATTAAAAGGAGTAAATCTAAATATGTATCTTGTCAATTAAAGAAAACGCGCGAATTGTCTGTCCCACCGGTCAAGGAAGGGGAGTAATTTTTCTTCGAGTCTTTAGTCTTCGACACGCGTTCGGATGAGATAAAAGTGTTTGTGTATACGTTAATCTGACATTGATTTTAACTGACGCTTATTGGTTAGTATTGCATGCTTTAACCGGCCGTTAATACACTGAGAAAAATGTCTTTCTGGTGGCAATTAAGCGATTTTTAACATTTCTAGTATTGGTTTTTTAATTAGATAAATAAGATTATAGTTCACTACACTAAATTACTCTTGACATAATTTTGTAAAATATTTTTGAATAATTCGGGCAACTAAAAAATCGAATTGGAATATATATGGTTAAATTAACAAAAGTTTAATGCAATCGATTACAGTTTACTAATATTATTTACTTTCAATTTTCTTAATAAATATTTTATTCAAGGAATTTAAATATTTGTTAGCATAGTATGCTATAAGAAATTTAGAGATTATAATTTAATACTGCAAATAAAACAGATATTCCAAAATATTTTTTTTTTGTCAGAGTTCCGCGAACTAAATTTTACTGTAGGGAAGTTAGTTGGTGATTCCCAGAATTACGGCTCGAGTCTCAGCGTGAAGACGACCGCGACGCGAAGCATTTAATTCGAAGCGCGCGGGTTGGTGTCGGGTGTCGGTATTTTCTTTTGTTTGTCTTTAAGTGGTCCAATTATAATAATATAGTTATTGTTGAAATGGAGGAAATATTAAAAACCTGGGGGTTACCAATGTTAGTACCTGTGTTTGTCGGTAAGTCATCAATTATTATACCTATTTTATTATCTAATATTTTAGTTGTTATCTACTAGGTAGGTATATGGTTCTAGAATTGCCGCGCCGCGCCGGAAAGATGGCGTACATTATTATATGTATGTGTTGCGAATTGTGCTACGAAAATCCAACAATTTGACTAAATTTTCCAATGCGCACGCTGTATAACCGTACCAATTTTTCTACAAATAACATTTATTAATGCATTTATAAATATTCAATGGAATTTAAACCAAATTATTTTCAATAAGTACTTAAGTAGTTTGAGAAATCCTGTCTTAAATAATTGTATATAAAATATGGCTGCCAAAATAAATATGATAATAATTGTTTTAAACTGGACGATTATTTAAAATTTAATTTTTTAACCAATTAATCAGAAAATGGTAAAAATAAAATAAATATGCACATAGTAATTTAAGTAAGTGCATTATACAGGGTGTTTCATGGTAAATGGAACGTTAGAAGATTATCGAAAACGGGTCAATATCTCGGAAACTATTAAGTAAATATACTATATTAATATGCATTTTTATTAAAAAATAAATATAATTTTCCGTATAGAATATACAGGGTGGCTCATTAATAAGGGACGCCGGCTATAGGTATCTCAGGATCCGTTAATCGGACGACCCTGAGAAAAAAAAAATTATGGTAAATCAGCAAATCCAACCTCGGAGCAGAAAATATTGTTTTAATCATAATTGTTTCAAGTGAACCTATATTGAAATTTTTCTTTTGTAACCTACTGAAAATATCACAACTTTTTTGTATTTGAGTTTTTTCCCTACCTTGTCAAATAAAGGGTGGGGAAGGGGTAAACGTTGGTTTGAAAAAAAGTCAATAACTTTTTTTTGGAATAACCGATTTCAAATAACTTTTTTTAATTTTAAAGCACTTTTATGGGCGCTCTACTAGAATAATAACATTTTGAGTTCAGCTATTTTTCGTGTCAGTAGGTGGCGCTTTATGACAAGGTCGCAGATTTTTATGATTTTCTCCAAAATTTGAAATGGTATTTTTATTTTTCTCTAGGAAGAAGAGCATCAAAATATTACAGTTACTGGTGAAAACCGCTGTCCGAAATGTTTATTCCTTATACAGTGTCCGGCAAAAAGTTAGACCAATATGGAAAACTTTTTTATTATTAATTTTACGAAAAACAGTAACTTATTCTTCATAAAAAGTTCCGCTTGGTCTAAAACCTAAAATGCAACTATCAAATAATAATAAATTTTTCCAGGCGTATACGAGGTTTGTCAAAAATAAATATTATTTCTAAAACATATTGTTTTATTTCTTACAATCTGATATAATTGCGCCAATAAAATAATATTATTCTCAAATGCATGCAATAGTTGACTAAATAAAATCAACATATTGTTACAACTATAAATTAGTTTTAAAAAATATCTTGAGGGTTTAAAATGAATCTCTAAATAATTGTTACAATTAAATTAACTTATTTTAGCACAATAATACATTATTTCTAAAACAGATTGTTCTATTTCTTACAATCTGATATAATTGCGCCAATAAAATGATATTATTTTTGGAATACCGCATTACTTTTGAGCAAAATTGATTTCGTATTTGCAAACTATAGTATAGTTGTCACAAGAATATTAAAATCTGTTCAAAATAAAATATAATTACCACAAAGAATTATTATTCATTACATGAATTAAATCGTCATTGTGACAACAAAATTTTAATTTTGCTGAATATGCACTATCCAAAAATCAAATAAATTATAATTTACGCAATTTAATTTCTATTTAACATTTTTGGTATAGTTGTGGACCAATTAAACCTTTATTGAAATTCCAATTAAATTATGTAATTCTTTGAATTCGGTTATTTAGTTGCTCGTTACCAACTCGATTATTTAGTTGGATGAAATACAGGGTATTCCCTACTCGATGGTACATTAGAAGTATCTGGAGAACGAAAAGAAAAATAATTTTGAAATTTTCACTACGGCCATAGGAGACTGCGCTCTAGCTGTTAAAAATAATTTCGCGGTTGCAGTGTTGCCAGATCTATTGATTACTGACATCAACTTTGGAATTTTAAATGAGATACCCTGTATATTTTTACATTTTTAAATTCCACATAAAATTATAATTATTTTTTATTAAATGCATTATTAGTCTATACTTCATATTTTCCGAGATATTGACTCTCGAAAAGTGACATTTTTGAACTTTGACAGCTTCTAACTTTCTAACAGTACGTCCTAGAGCAAAACGGCTTACATGTCCCTATCTTCAATTTTTATTATCTTCCCAAAAAAATCAACTTCCGGTTAAACCGGATGTAACTCGAAAGCAGGAAATATAGTTGTTCCGGTTTAACCGGAAGTTGGTTTTTTTGGGAAGATAATAAAAATTGAAGATACAGGCATGTAAGCCGTTTTGCTCTAGGACGTAAAGTTAGAAAGTTAGAAGCTGTCAAAGTTCAAAAATGTCACTTTTCGAGAGTCAATATCTCGGAAACTATGAAGTATAGACTAATAATGCATTTAATAAAAAATAATTATAATTTTATGTGGAATTTAAAAATGTAAAAATATACAGGGTGTCTCATTTAAAATTCCAAAGTTGATGTCAGTAATCAATAGATCTGGCAACACTGCAACCGCGAAATTATTTTTAAAAGCTAGAGCGCAGTCTCCTATGGCCGTAGTGAAAATTTCAAAATTATTTTTCTTTTTGTTCTCCAGATACTCCTAATGTACCATCGAGTAGGGAATACCCTGTATATCTGGGTATTGGGAATTAATCCTTTTTCTCAGTGTATAGTTACCAATGTAAAAAAACTTTTGCTGACATCTGCTACTCTTATTTTCTTTTAGTCTTTCCAATTGACATCATTATCAATAATAATACCGTTAATCCACCCGCCCCTTCCGTCATGGTGGTAATGGAGTACAAGAATGTAAAGAATGGGCCATGGGATTTCATTCCTAAGAATGCAGCACGTATACCGGCCACAAGCGTAATGACGTCATGATTTTGACTTGGGTGGCAATATTAGGAACATGGCAATAATTGGCTTAGGCACCTTATTTTACATACAATATTGTGTATTGTGAGAATATTTGCTTAAAACAGTACCTATTAGTTTTTAAGTAAGTTTTTAAAGGATAGAGGGGATAACTACCTATATAGCCAATAGTTAATAGCGTTCTAAGAGTTTGTTAAAAAACGATGCTACTTTTTAAGATAAGTTAAATACAGAATATTTGTTTGAAGCACTATATTTTTTTAAATCTAAGTTTTCTAACATTATATTATTATTATGTCTCATTTATTTTTAATATACTTATTAAACTGTTATAAACATTTTAATGGCCTTTTTATTTCATAAACTGATGAATTGACTTTTACAGCAGCAATGATGTTTAAAAGGAAAAGCTTGGTTTAGTTGAGTTAAGAAGGGTAAAGCAATTTTTCAAGAACTAAACTAACTATAAAAATCAAGTTTATTTAGGCAAAATGACTATTGGATTTAATAAATACAACTTTTCTAAACAATGATTAAGCTACTACTGCTTTGGTTTATTTAAAGTGATTTTTTTAAGTATCTGTCTTTATTTATGCCTTAAAATCGAAATAAATCACGTATGAAAGATGAAAGTTATATTTATTCAGGGCGAGTTGTTAATTTGATTAAAAGAAACAGTAAAATATTCTGATATGATAAATTAAAGTTAACTGCAGATTTGTTTCAGCGTAACTTTTCGCAGTTACTTAATGTAATTTTTTTTTGTAGTTGCTTTAGGAATACGATTTATAAAATAAGTTAATATTAATATAAAAAAGGTGTTAAATTAACTGATTAAGTTGTAATTCTTACTGCACAATAAAATCAGATTAATGTCAAAATAGTAACATATTTTATGAGTTACTAATTGACTGTAGCGGTTTTAGTTAAATTAACAAAAAAACGGGAGTGGACTTTCTGGGACATAAAAAAAAAAGTTAAATTTGATTCTTTTCTTTTACCAGTGTAGAGCTTAATACCTGTTGGGTGTCAGTCAGTCAGTACTACCTGAGCATTAACAATCAATCAGTTATTCCGTCATCTTTGACAGTCGTTACAAGTAATTTGATTCATCGCCAATTTTTCGAATTTCTTGAACAATTCACACAATGGGCTATACACTATTTTTCAATCACCAGTTGCAAATTACAACAATTACAAGAAAGGATTATCCAAGAATGTAGTAACATTTCTCTAGAGATGCTAGTCAACACTTTCGAAAATATGAAGAGACGTGTGAATATATGCTTGGAGCATGGCGGTGGCCAATTTCAGCAATTTATGTAATTATTTTTCTTTTTCTTTCTGTATATTCTTATTTTGCATGTTAATTTTGTAAACAACAAAAATAAATTTGTATTTGTCTACTTATTTTATTACTCATTAGTTTGGCATATCATGTCATAATATGAATTTGACAAAATTTTCACCTAGATTTGGTTAGATATATCGTCCCCATATCATTGTGATCTAAACCAAGCCCTACGTTTTTAATCCAAGCCCTCTTTGATGCAAATATTTTTTGCTCGCACGGACGCACGGAACATACGCACTGTAACATTATCATTTGACGAATGGAAAAATAGACAGGTCCAGGCTTAAGAATTTAAGTTCTTGCTCAAGAAATTAAAAAAGTTGACCTTTAATTTATTTTTACGTGTAAACAACTAAAATTTGCCCCAAATTCTTGACAAAAAATTGAAAGTTCTTAATTTTTAATCAAGTTGGGAAATATAGTAGTGATTTCTGGCATTTTTAGCAGTTGCTAACCTATCAGATTTTGAGGAAAGAAAATTGTTTTTAAGGGTTTCTTTCTAAAATGTGTTTAAAAATTATTCGTCGTCGTTTTTCTAGTTTGAAAAGGAAGAGAACAAGTCAGTTAAATTCGTTTTATAAAATCGAATATAAAAAACAAACAAAACCAGCAAAATAACCAATCTTCGATGTTATCGCGTACCTAATATCAAGTCAAATATTAGTTGGTATAAAACTTGTATTGATTTTTACAATTTGACAAAAACTTGGATACGTGTAAAACTTTTTCAAGCACAATTTCTTGTTCAAGAATTTGAAAAAGTTTTTGCCCGAGGAATACTTTCACGCTTGGATTAATATTAACATACCTAGGTCTTTACTTTTTTTTTATATAATATAAGTACAGAAAAAGGTGTCTTTTAAACTTTTTGAAGCAATATATAGCCCAAAAAAATTGGCGTACCTAATTAGATTGCAGGGCTGTAAATAAAATATACCAAAACATGCATCGGGATAATCTGTCTTGGTGTGTGTTTCTCTTTATTTTTATACCTTATTTGTATAGCCTATTGGCCTAGTTTGATGTGTTTAAATTGCTCATAATGAAATAAAGTTATATATTAAGATAAATCACACTACATACTTACTAAACATACGAAATATCAGGTATTTTACCCCTATTTGGGCATAGTAAAATCATACAACTGCTGTTTCTAGTCATTGTATATATTTCAATCCGAGTCCGAGGCACTAAAAGCACAAACACAACTATTATAATAAAATAAGGTAAAGAAACACATTGGGTTCTAAAAAATATGTTTTTTTTTTTAAATGCAAATAAAAAAAAGGAAAAATAAAAGTAAACAATTTTTTTAACCTAAAGCTGTATAAAATGCATTTATTACTAAATATTTTTCTTAATTTTTAACTAAAAGGGATTGTCCTTTATTAGTAAAAATATATTTATACAAAGAGAAGCTTCTTTCAACATCTACTGATATAATCGGACAATACAGCAACTTAAAGGTAGCAAAATATAAGGCCAAGATACAACGTCGTTGGATGCATAAATGCTTTTTACTGCAGTTTAGTATTTAAATTCTTCATTCTTTTTTACAGTTACATCAAATAATTGCAATTCCAAGTAAAGAACAAATTATTTGTTCCTTACTTGGCCTTCTACTTTACAGGGAATGTTGTTACATTTAGCGGAAAAAAAATCTTTCGACAAACTAAAATAGAAGTACTTATGTATTACAAATCGATATAAATACAGTTTGTTAATAACCAAAATGTAAATACAATTATTATAATCTTCAGATTGGAAAATCCCTGAAATTAGTACCGAACTGGACACTAAACCTTTAACGTTTTAAATTTTTTGTAAAGCCGAAAATATAAAAATAAGATAACTTAATACGCAATTTATTATAAAATTGACAAAATATGCAACAAATGCATATATTTGCATTTTCCATATATTCCGCCCTTTATTAATAATTAACTAATTAATTAAAACAATAAATAAAAAAGTATATTAATATCGGTATATTACTGTTGAAAAATAAAATGTGTTGCTGCACCCAAAAGAAAACTACTCGTTTTAATTGTCACAACACACATTTGGGACGCAAAATCGAAACTATTGAAAACTTTTACAGAAAAAACCGTAACGTAAAAAACAAAAATTAAATTTTCTGTTCCGTCATTTTTCAGGCCGATGCCAACTTTTTTGTTATGCAACAGACATACTATGTTACAAACCTTCTACTTATCAGAATGGGATTTAATCAATTTAGAGTACCTACATCTTAATGTCTCTAACACAACGCACCGAAAGTAAGATTTTTTTACGGACATGTGCACATTTTAATTATACCCCGTATCTATAGTAGCTAAAAAGTAGACTCTAATTTATAAATCAATGTGCAATATCTTTTTTGCTTCTCCTCTTATCCTTAGCAATTGTTTACCCCCGTCCTTCTTCGCAAATCTAGCCTATATTTGGACGCTTTTAATAAATCGATGTCCAATATGACTTGGTTATATCTTGGCCTTAACTTTGATGGATTATTATTTATATTCGGCCATTTGTCTAAGCGGACATATTATATTTGACTGAAAGCAGAGTAAACAAGAAGAAAAAGTAATAAGTCAATATTGACTGACATTGAAAGCATTAGTTTTGCTTAAGGAAGCTTCTCCGAGCCAAAGAAAAATATTAGTGACAAATGTTTAAAGATTTAGCCGATGCAACCAAAATCCCACGTTCTTTGGACTTTGTTGACAGTATCATGGAAATTTTATTATTTGGCAGGTTTTTATTCTTCCTATCAAAATATTCTTGACAGTTCTGGGGATATCTTCAGATTAGATTGGTATATTATTATAAATATTGTTTCTATATTGTTTTAACTTTTTTCAAATATTGCAAAAGTTCATTGTAG
This sequence comes from Polydrusus pterygomalis, assembly GCA_963969555.1. Lineage (NCBI taxonomy): Eukaryota > Metazoa > Arthropoda > Insecta > Coleoptera > Curculionidae > Polydrusus > Polydrusus pterygomalis. The sequence goes on from OZ018375.1 coordinate 145,622,615, forward strand.
GGACTTCATACCATTTCCTTGGAAGAATCTACCATAAAACCTAAATTATATTGTAATAATATCTTGATACCCATCAGAGATACACTAAATACAGCCTTATGGCATTCTAAGGTTGTTCAAAAATATATTTTCTTGCAAAGGTACGTCCCATGGACATACTTTGTACCAAAGTCTCTGGGCGTATGTACGTCCGTAGGACGTAGGTAAAACCCATTTTAGGAACGAATGAAGTAAAAAGGATGTCCTAATTCCGACCAGGTAGAGTCCTATGTACATACGTCCATTTTATATCTAAAAGTATGTGTACAATGGACGTACATTATATACGTAAAATACCCGTAAATACCTGTTAGCCTGTTGTAAACAATAAATTTTGGCTAGAAATGTGCATTTTGTTAATTGATGTCAAAAAAACAAGACAATATAGTTTGAGACATACCGTGCGAGCAAAAATTATTTGCATCAAAGAAGGCCTTGCATCTAAGGACGTAATGCTTAGCCGTAGAGCTTAATACCTGTTGGGTGTCAGTAACTACCTGAATTAACAATCAATCAGTTATTCCGTCATCTTTGACAGTCGTTACAAGTAATTTGATTCATCGCTAATTTTTCCAATTTCTTGAACAATTCACACAATGGGCTTTACGGAACAGCACAAAACATTTATGGTTGAAGCGTATTTTCGAAACGGGGTTAGAGTAAATGGTGAGTGGCAATACAATCTGGGTTTGTGCATGGACGATTTTCACGAACATTTTCCTATTGCTGGGGATTTTTATCATTGCCTGAAAAGAACCGTAGCTGTGTTTAGGAAAGCATGTTCTATATAACACAAAGGAAGGCCATCTGTAAGAACAGAAGAACTTGTTGCAAACGTTCGTGAAATAATGCAAAATGCTGTCAAAATACTGGTCAACACTTTCGAAAATAGGAAGAGACGTGTGAATTTCGGTGGCCAATTTCAGCAAATTATGTAATTATTTTTCTTTCTGTATATTCTCACTTTGTTAATTTTGTAAGCAACAAAAATAAATTTGTATTTGTCTACTTATTTTATTACTCATTAGTTTGGTATATCATGTCATAATATGAATTTGACAAAATTTTAACCTAGATTTGGTTAGATAATATATCGTCCCCATATCATTGTGATCTAAACCAAGCTCTACGTTTTTTAATCCAAGCCCTCTTTGATGCAAATATATTTTGCTCGCACGGTACTTCCCTATGTATGTACTGTATAGGACAAAACGTAAGCATATTGTGAACGTAGAGTATGTACAATGGACGTAGATCGTATACGTACTAGGTACGTTGTTGGTATTAAATAAATGGGCATAAAAAAAAATTTCGGTAATTTCATCAGATCCATTCTTAGACGTATTTCGCCATATATTATGGCTCATCGGTAAACAAAGATTAGGATGCTACTAACCGACGGTGAAATTTTCGGGTTCCTGGGAAATCAATGATTAAAGTTGGCGATATATTTTTTTTATTAAAATACATATTCTTATATATCACGTTGGACCTTTTGGAGGGCCGGGTCAAGCGTTTTGCACCTCCTGAAGGAAAAGTTCTTTCGATATATCGAAAACTACTAACGAAGAAGATCTGATTTCAGTTTCGTTTTTATTAGTAAAATAGTAAGTTATTACATTGAGGAAAATGATCTAATAGAACAGGTTTGCAAAGAGGTATTGATAAATCTTATTTTTTATTAACCCATATTAAATAAATTCCTAGTATACCAAACCCGCTTTAGTATTATATCAATTCCATATTTGCTATAGAACAGTGTCTTTATTGATAGTAATTAGTCCCATTAGCAGCACAGTCTTGTTGAATAATAAACTACTTTTAATACAGCAATTTTGTTAAGAAATAAATTGCATCTTCTTAATGCGACACATTTTGTTCTCAGTAAAACGAATTGTATCTGCTAGAACCTATAATCCACAAGACGTTGGTCTGGGTTCGTAGCGATCAGCAATCGCTGCGCGCCGTATTATTAGTTTTAACGTATTTGTTGCACAGGACACGTCGTTGTTTGTAGTCTTCTAACTGTCCTGTCTGAATTTTAATTTTATTGATCGTACCAATACCTGTTTCAATTCATTTATTTTTACTTTGTATTTAAGTTTTTTTTACTTTGCATGTCAGATAAAGCAATAGAAGATTCTTATTTCGCCCCCATCATTAGTATTGGACTTTATAATCTATGGACGAATTTTTCCATCTCAGTAAACCATGTTGCCTAATAGATGATCATATTATGCAATGTTAAACGACAAGAACAATATCACAGTAGAAGCTATTTAAATTTTTGAGAAATAAAGTACCTATTTTTAGTGGTAAGTATATGCTGTATTACCCGTGGCAAGCAGATATTATTATGATTAATGTCAAGTTTAATTACAACTGCCAGTCGGAAATAATATAATATATAAAAACAGTTCTCACTCCTAAATGAAGTTGATAATTACTGTAAGTATTCAAAGCAATAATGGCTATAAACCATTCTATGGTAGCGATAACTCCTATTTCCTATTGGCTAAATTACCGTGATATTATCACTAACAACGGTTTGCCAATTTTCGTTGTCTTACTGTAGGAAAACGCGTTGCTGTTGTATTGGTGCAGTGTTATGTGTAGTAAGTTCTTGTGTGGTAGGTACATTTTTTTTGTAGGTATTTGTAGGCTTTTTTGTTTATTAACTACTATTGAACAGTGCGCGCGCTGAACTAAATAATTTATAATATAAGTTTAGTTATCATAGGATTAGTCAAGACCAGACGAGACTTGACGAGAGTTATTTAAAAGTCTGGAATTTATCGTCTCGTGAATGACTAGGTTATTTTGATACACAGATCATATATTACATTTTTTATACCAAATTTACCATTTCTCTAGAATCTCTGAAAATGAAAAGGGTTTATTCTAAAGGAACAATGTTAAACTTGCGACTAATCTAGCCTTGAGGGAGCAACTAAACTAATGTAACTAAAGGTAGAGATTTATCCCTTTTAATAAACCGAAATTTAATAGCAGCAAGAAGGTAAGTTACAACGATAACTTGACTATCAGAATACTTGATGCCTAGCGAAGTAGGCAGTGCCGGATTTGCCGAGGCGTAGGGGGGCAGTTGGTAAATTTTTGGAGGAGGCTGATTGGCGTTGAAAGAAAAAAATTATAATACGTAATTAACAATAAAAAACTTTAAACTATAATAATAATAAACAGCGTTTATTCAGGTAAACACTCGAACAAGAAAGAAAATAATAAACCTTCTATTCCATGTCATCTAAAAGGGCGAAATTCATCCCTTGCTGGTAACAAGGGTTGATCTTCCACTTAACCTTAGTTTGGTCGGACTATGTATTAAATGCCTAACTTAATCAGAAGAGAAAAATTTAAATAATGTATATACACTCTCAAAATTCATCCCAAATTAAATAACAAAATATAGTGTTAATAATATGATATAAATTTTGAAATATTGCAAAAATATTTATAAGTGAAGATAGTGCAGTAGACGGATAAAGGAAAGAAATAAAAGCACGACCCGAAAGCAGAAAACTTTAAACACCCATTAATATATTTTTTTAAAAGTTAAAATAGATTTAGTTTTAAGGTCTAGACCAATAGAATTATATAGACAGCGGATACGTTATAAGAAAGGCTACGTTCAAACAGAGCAGTTTTATGTATAGGTAGAGTAATGGTGCCCAATGATCTGCTACCTATAGATGCCGCACGCCATTCATAAACGCTATTTAAATCTGCTGCCAAAATCGTTTGTAGGAGAGAGGAGGTGAAGTACTTCCCCCGGCCGGGAGTGGGGATTACGTTGCCGCCATTAGAATTTTACCTCGTTACTATGCGCTATCATATGGTCACAGCGGCGTCTCGTGTCAGGGTTCACAATAAAATATAATTATCCAATCTGAAATCAAATATTTTTTAACGTTTGTGAAAAAAAGGGTTTGTAGAACAGTAAAGTTTAATGTATGAGAGAAAAAATGGTCCGCGGAGCAGTAAAATTTAATGTAAGTTAATAACTATTTATTGTAATAATTATTATAAGAGAAACTTTGGATAGCTATAATTATAACATTTGGTGAACTGAGCTGACCTAAAAATAATTACACTATGTATACTTAAAGCACGGTTTTTACGGTTTTATTGAAATTTAAAAGAAAAGCAAAGTTCCTTTTACGTTAGGTACTTTTTAATAGCGAAAAAGCACAACAATAATTTTTTCTTCCCCCTAGCCGCGCTCAAGCAGGATGCCTCTTTTTATTTCCCATCATGCCTACGAACTATACGAAGTTGTTCGCAAAGTTCCTTTAACATAGCTAAGCAAAGATATTTACTTTGCTTAGCTGTTTAAAAGCAGCAAATGGAAAGTAAAGTCAAAATTTTGAATACTCTCGCAAGATGGAGGTAAAGTCAAGTGACACTCTTTCAATTTTGCTCTATTAAACTTTTATAAGTTGGCATGAATTCCAGGACTGGACTTGAAAATTTAACATGTGATACCTTCTAAAACAATTGATGCAATAGTCTCATCGGTTTTACCGCTTTAATATTGCCAAATAATAATAATAATAATTTATTTTGAAAGTTTTGTTCTATAAATATTATAATTTAAGGTAGGTAAAGTCGATTCAGCCAGTAAACCTGCAAGATGGCCGACCTGTCATATGACAAAAGTAATTGAAAATGCAAAAATCCATTTTATTTAGCTGGAATATGACTTTTGTCATATGACATGCCGGCCATCTTGCAGGTTTACTGGCTGAATCGACTTTACCTAATAATAAACATGAGTTTTTATATGGTTTAAAGATAAAGTGTCAAAATAGATTTAAAAACTATATTATATTATAATTACCTATTCAAACCTTGAAAATACTAAATTAACTGAAACGCAACTTTAAATAGGATTCTGTCACTCATATTTACAACAGAATTTTTTTTGTTTTATTTCTTCATATTATACCCAGAGAACTCAGAGCCAACTAATATTCTACTAACTAATTGAATTCAGTCAGATATTACATTTTTACTGTCGAGGAAATCCCCATATATGACTTACATAAGGTACGTAGACCCAAAAGTGGTTTTTATGAAATTTGATGGTTATGATACAGTTACATTTTTAAATTTGTATGTGGGCTAACGTAAAGTTAAAAGCTTCAATTTAGCCAGGGATTAATTTTTCTGTCAGTGAAAACTCTACTTTAACAGTTTTTGACTTATTACGTATAAGGTACGTATACCCAAAAGTGGTTTTTATGGAAATTGTTCTTTAAAATGCAATTTATTGATACGGTTATATTTCTAAACTTGTATGTCGGCTAACTTAATGTTAAAAAATTTAGAAATAAAACCAGCATATAATAATAATCATAGGTACCTATGTAGGTATATATCTTTATTCTCAAGTAACTATAGTTTATTACAGGAATTAACTTACATATCCAAGTAAAGTATTTTTAACAAATAATAAGTAGGTTCAAGAATTAACAACTTATTAAAACAAACATTATCTAGGTACTAGATACCTACATAAATATCTAATTCAAAAAAGTTTTCTTTAAGAGACCTGATTTGAGTACAACTAATAAATTTCACAAAGTCATAGTCTCACACGAATATTTATTTTCCAAACAGGTTAGGTACATGTTTCGCTCGTAGGTACCTGAGCATCAGAACAAAATAAGCCTAACATTGGTCTGATGCTGCTCAGGTATGAGCGAAACATGTAGGTAACCTGTTTGGAAAATAAATATTCGTGAGACTCTGACTGTAAATTATTATATTAATGTCCTATTCCATGAAACAAAATCATTCTTTTTCCAAAATACGATATTTGTTGCCACATGCTTTTGAATAATGGGCTAAAAATAATAATATAGTGGCCGGCTAAAATTTGGCCGCATATGGAAAACTTACACAAGTATTTTGTCTGGTACCTACAACATATTATGAAATCCCATGCAAAATTGAAGAGTTAAAGGCACGAACCCACGAACGTCATAAATGACGTTTATGGTTAAAGGTGATCAAATAGTGGCTTCCTTTTTTATTTTAGACTAAGAGTGTATCTGAGTTGTTTAAAGAATTCAATAAGCCAAACCATTTGCAAAAGTTATACCTATACAATCTATCCATAATGTTCCTTAAATAAATAATACGTTTAATAAAATAAAAATGTAAAGTTTTAATTAATTTTCCCCACCTACCCACGCCTATGAATAGTTAAACCTAACCTACAAATAACCCAACTTTTTATGTACTCACCTATGAATAGTAACTGCAGAATTATTATTATTATATTTCGCAGTCTTGCACACTTTAAACCTGTGACCCATATTAATTAGTCTTGAAAAAAATATCACAAAACACTAACAACACAGCAATTAATACACAAAACCGATAAACCGAAACAAATTTCAAACAACTTTCGAACGAAGAACGACCAAACTAAACCCTTAATTTCTCTGTGGACCACACGTCAAAGAAATTATGAATGAAAAAAGGCAGGCTCTCTTCTGACCAATAGGAACGCAACGTCTTCTGTGTTTGCCAAACTGCATAATTTTTAAGGGAAATGTCTATGGGTTTTTAGACAAAGATTTAAATTTACCACATAACGTCATATTTTTTTCTCTTCTGGAAGGTGAAACCTGTAGATTTATGGCTTTAGGGATGAATAATATGTAAAATTATTAAATAAGTGTTGTTATTATTACTTTTAAAATATTGTTATAGCTGTAATTTATATATTGGTACTCTAAGAGTGTTAATACCTACTTTTAAGAGGTACGTTTGGCAAACAAGTGGAGGGGCGCAATTTGCGACAAAAGTTACTTCAGAATGGTATACGATTTTGGCAATAGGTTCGTTTGTTATTGCTTCATCTATAGCTAGCAGATCATTGAATGGTGCCCCTAAATCTAACGTTAGGATTGTGTATATTTGTACGAAAAATTATTTTTTTGTGTAAATATGTGTGAAAAATTCACAAATTTCGCAATGCTTGCAACCATCGGAGACATTGGAAATGATTGAATCATATATAAAACATAATTTTATTATTATTCTAAACAAAACTAACTAATAAGGTTATATGTAAATAACATAAAAATATTAATTTTTCAGCTTTTTATTTGTAAACTAATAAATAGCTAAAACAAGTATTTTTTTAAAAATACCTTAATTTTTTTATTTTCCAACATTTTTTTAAGAAACTAAATTAAATGAATACTACATCTTATGCCACCACATATTACCAATGAAATGCATTTGACGCGATGTTGCCGGCTTGCCCGAAGCGGATGATTTCTTTAAAAAAATATTTACCTTGAATTGAAATTAACTATTAAATAAAATTTTAAAAAAATTATCTTATCTTCTATCTTGTAGGAACTTTTTTTAAATCGCGATGCACCTCTTCTTAGAAAATATGTACCTTTTTCCATCGCAATCAGCAACATCCAAAAATAAAAATTCCAACAAAACCAACACACGGCAACAAGGCGCGCGACATAATTGTCTTTTGACCTTGAACAAAAACTTCGTAACTTAGCCCCCATATACGAACATAAACATTTCCAATGTTAAAAATACAGCCGAATGAAACCGTATTCGAATGACGCTTCCTCATACTATAATCAAATCTTAAAAAATAATTTTAAATCTTTTAAATTTGAGAGGTCACAGCAGTCAAGCATGGGTCGTATATAGTGTCCGACCGAAACAAGATTTTCAGCCGAAACTGAAACCGAACCGAATCTTCGGCCTTGGTCTCCGTTTCGGCCGAAACTTATTTATAGATGTTGATGACAAATTTTATTGTATACTGAAAGAGATCGATCTTGGAAACGGATTGAACTCTTCCCAACTAAAAAAAAAAAAAGGTCCACAACAGAGAAAAATTATAGAATGAGATCCCCAAAGTTAGCCGAACGGTGCGCGACAATTTACGAACACTGAGTTTCGGCACAGCCGAAGGTTCGGCCGCTTTTTGGCCGAAACCGAAACTGTCACCGGAACTAGGTTTTTCGGCCGAAACAAAAATCGAACCTTCGGTCGGTCTCTAGTCGTATACAACATTACAATGATTAAATGTGGATAAGACCAGCGACTCGCATAACATAAGTTTAACGTTTGAATCTAAAACAGTTCGAGAATTGTATAACTGCTTAAGATTTAGGTAATATACGTTTTCTGATGCACTTAGAAATGTGTTTTTCAAATCAGTATCCAATCCAGCCAAAGTCCTAGGCTTTTTGTCACTACAGAGAAGGAAATTGGCACATCGTTAATGTTTATCTGTGGAGTATTTTGGACCGATGTTCGATCTTTGTTTTTGTCAAATAGAAGAAAAATAGTTTTAGTAGGATTGAGAGATAACGAGTGTTCATTAGAAGCAGTATCAATGGCATTTCAATCTCATTTTAAATAAATTATTTATATATTTATTATTATACCAGCGTGTACCCGGCATGCGCTGCAACCCGCTGGTATAAATACAAACCCGAACAAACCCGATATATTAGTACCCGGCATGCCACTTTCTGAAATTGCACCCGTGCGAAGCCGGGGCGGGTCGCTAGTTATACATAAAAACCTTCCTCTTGAATCACTCTATCTATTAAAAAAAACGCTTCAAAATCCGTTGCGTAGTTTTAAAGATTTAAGCACGAATTATAGGGATATAGGGACAGAGGGGCGATAGCAACTTTGTTTTATACTATGTTAAGAAGTAAATAAATATTTCTTTTAACCTATACCTAATCTTGAAAATCTCAGGCAGTATAGGCAGCTTTTTCGTTTCGCACCAACAAAGCCAAAGGTTTCGGTCCGACTTTTCATCTCTTCCACAAAAACTTAGATGGAACTATTTGGATACCTAGTCAATTTTCTTTTTGTTTTATTGGCATTTATTTTAGTTACTGTTTAACGAGAGGTTGTAGGTTTATGTAGTTTAATCTTAATAGTCATTAATGAATTAGCTGCGAAAAGACAAAAAACGTATATTTATAATTTATTTAATTTTTTTATTTTTTGAAATTTAACAGTAATATAAAATTTTATAATAATATTTTTATGTTATGATAATACATATAAAATTAAAAAAATAAAAGGAATTAAAGTCATTAAGAGATGTAGTATCTATAAATTCAGGACTGTCCACAATGAGGCCCGCTACGAAATTCTTTGCGGGCTGCGAACAAACTCCAACCTGTGAAACTCAAGGCCTCATATGCTGGGTAGCATGTATGTATCTTTGCGAGAGCAGCTTAACATGAAATTTATAAAGTAAAAATATAGGTGTTCGCTTTCTGATAAGTCACTTACTTCGCTTGTCAACAACAAATATAAATGTTAATAAGATAATATCCTTCTAAACATTTGATATGTTTTCTGGTCTGCAAAAAGGCAGATGTTTTCGGTGAAAACGCAAACAGCGTTTCCTATAATGGATTGTGATGCACTTCGTGTTTATTAGTTGTCTACCTTTCGATTATACCAGTGTGACTGCTTTTATATTGGAGTTAATTCCGCTCGGATGGAACTACGGTGTATTGATGGCCGCATTGGCCGCTTTGATTTTGAAAGTGGCTTTTAGTACATTTTACCGTCGTTCTTGGAATTGCTTGGGTTATGGCTGCCGTAGAGTCCTAACGAGCACGAAACGGCCGTCGTGGTCCACCCGCAACCAGGGTATCTATTAAACTTGGATCCCTGTGTATTCCAATATAAAAAATAGTTACACACTTGCCGATATGCCACAATATAGTATCTTTTATTAAATGTTAATTTTGATTCTCTGTTTAGTAAAAACCAATATCTCCAAACTTCCCATTCATTTTTTTTATATTCTGTTATTTTTTGGAAAAAATACCCTTACCTTAACGCAACGGGTTGGTTGGTTAGTATAGCTAACTATTTTCAAGTGTAAACTAAATTCTAATTCTAAGGCTACTGTCTTAAATATTATCCATGTGCAATAAAGTTCGATGACACCGCCTACGTGCTTATTGGAGTGTAAAGTTTGAGCTGTTTGTTTTGAACAAGAAGAGGCTTCCAGATATTGGAGATATCTATACTTGCTTTACTAAATATAGGGGTAATTTGATTCATTAATGCTGCTTTTTTGAATGTGCGTTTTTTCCAGTGCTCTTCCGTATCCAAAACTTTGGTTTCTAACCAGCTGTATATTATGTTGGTTGATCCATACATGTTTCGCTATACCTGATCTCGAAGTTTCACCTCTTTGGGTTGTTTTATAACTCGTACGGAAAGGGGTATTTTTATTTCGCCAATGTACGATCCGCTATACATTCGCAAGGGATTCGATAGATGCAATTCGTTGTGTTTTTATTACTGCAAGGTTTTCCTTTTGTAAGAAAACCTCTAAGCCTATTTCCAGATTTGAAGGCTGCTTTGATGTTAAAGTTTTCGGTTATCCATCTAATCTTTTCAGAAACCCCTTATTACTGTAAGAAATGCCTGCTCCTCGTTCGTTTCTGTGCTATTTTCAGGGTAAACATCCTGTTTTAAATATTCTTTGATATTTGAAATTTAGGGTTTTTCGAATTACCACTTACCATCAACACCTTCAAACAAACACTGATAAAGCTGTACGATAAATAATATGAACATATGAAGTATTTTATGATGCGGTCATCACAACCGCAATTTTCTTTATAAAGGTCCTTGGGCCACTTGAAATTGGATAGCGCTGATCTATATAATGCTTTAGGCTAGTTACGCGAAGTAATTTCTGACTATATTTTCGGGAGACCAATGGATAGAGCAAATGAATCAGCTCGCCGAGACTACTTTCCCAGGCCATGAACCAGCAATACGAATTTAAAATCAACAGGTGGAGTCTCTGGGGACGTTTGAGGCTCTGTGGAAACTGAGATATCAGATATTTAGATCGAAGGGTCTTCAAAGAGGGGAAGTTACCGTCCTCATATGGAAGGACATCCTGGCTTTCATAATGTGCTCGAGAAGGTTAGGTGAGGGCACAGAAGGTCAGGGTAGTTGTGGGAAGATTCAGGGGTAGGGAAAAAGGTTCGCCTACTTATCAGGTTGCTAAACTTTTCTTCAGCTACTACTATCTACTACTACTTCTGCCAATAATATTATTATATGAACCAAGTATTTAAATACATCACAAAACTATGATCCATTTTTTAATAACGTGCGAACAAAAATTATTTGCATCAAAGAGGGCATTGCATCTAAGGACGTAATGCTTAGCCGTAGAGCTTAATACCTGTTGGGTGTCAGTAACTACCTGAATTATTAACAATCAATCAGGTATTCCGTCATCTTTGACAGTAGTTACAAGTAATTTGATACATCGCTAATTTTTCCAATTTCTTGAACAATTCACACAATGAGCTTTACGGAACAGCACAAAACATTCATGGTTGAAGCGTATTTTCGAAACGGGGTTTGTTAATAGCGAGTGGTAATACAATCCGGGTTTAAGCATGGACGATTTTTAGTGACATTTTCCTAACGTTGCTTTTATTGCTGGGGATTTTTATCATTGCCTGAAAAGAACCGTGGCTGTGTTTAGGGAAACAGGTTGTATACAACACAAAAAAGGAGCAGGAAGACCATCTGTAAGAACAGAAGAACTTGTTGCAAACGTTCGTGAAATAATGCAAAATGCGCCAACAAATTGTATAAGACACCTGTCCCAAGAAGTGGGAAGATCTTATGGAACATCCAGGACTGTTCTTAAGAAGCAGCTAAATTTATTTCCTTATAAAGTGCAAGTATTCCAAGAAATACAAGCCGCAGATTTTAAAAGAGGCAGGAATTACTCTCAATGGTTTACCCAAAATTTATTGGAAAGAAATGATTTATTAGACCTGAATTTGAATTTTTTTTCGGATGAAGCCTGGTTTTACCTCTCCGGTTATGTGAATTCTTAGAATACACGCATGTGGAGTAGTGAAAATCCCCATTTTTTTGTAGAGCCCACATTGCACCCTCAAAAAATAGGTGTCGGGTTAGCTGTTTCCCGAAGAAGAATTGTTGGTCCTATTTTTTTCCATGACACAGTTACAGCACAGCGGTATAGAGACAATATTTTGAATCCATTTGTGGAGCAATTACTTGACGACGAACTACGTTTTGGATATTTTTAACCGGACGGTGCAACCGCCCACACAGCCGCCGAACCTATTAACTACTTAATTTTTTCGACGACAGATTGATCAGTTTTCGATATAAGATATTGAATTCCCACCTAGATCACCTTGTTTAACGGTTAGGGATAACTTCGTTCATTTAAAGGACACTATTTTTAAAACACCAGTTGCAAATTTAGAACAATAATTACAAGAAAGGATTATCCAAGAATGTTGGTCAACACTTTCGAAAATATGAAGAGACGTGTGAATGTATGCTTGGAGCATGGCGATGGCCAATTTCAGCAATTTATGTAATTATTTTTCTTTTTCTTTCTGTATATTCTTACTTTGTTCATTTTTGTAAACAACAAAAATAAATTTGTATTTGTCTACTTATTTTATTACTCATTAGTTTGGCATAGCATGTCATAATATGAATTTGACAAAATTTTAACCTAAATTTGGTTAGATATATCGTCCTCATATCATTGTGATGTAAACCAAACCCTACGTTTTTTAATCCAAGCCCTCTTTGATGCAAATAATTTTTGCTCGCAGGGTACATCTATTTTTGATTTAACCCTTTGGGGCTTAGTGGTTTCGCACAAATACCACCTTTTTAATATCGGTTCTGCAGCGTCTTAGTGGTCCCGCAGAGATGCCACCGCTGTATTTGTGTTTCTCGAAGCGACATCTCATGGTTTCTTACTAAACGAAAGCGCCGATTTCAGTAAAAACCGCCATAAATAGATGGTTTGTTGGTCTGCCCGTAGTGCACGTTACTGCTAGTTGTTTACAAAGCGATTTTTTAAAGTGACAACTTCTTTAGGCGCGTCTAGCACTTTTTATGGGCACTGAATTAAACTGAGCCGTCAGGCGTCAGGTTCGGCTGTGTTACGCTCGAATTCGACTCCGCTGCCGCATCAGTCGACGTGGAAACAGTGTGCGACACTTGTTGCGTCTCAGGTATGTTCTAGCATTTTTTAAATTATATATTTACGTAGGGTGAAGTAAGGTAAAGTGAAAACTTCTTTAGGCGCGTTTAGCACTTTTTGTGGGCACTGAATTAACCTTGTTGAAGTTTTCACTTCTGTCGTGTGGTCTTAAGCACACACAATTTTTTTTTATTATTATTAAGAAAAAATTGCTGGAAAGGGCTTTAAATTAGTTATAAGTTAGTAATTAACGATTTAAGAATTTTTTAGTTCTGATCAACTTTTTTTAATAACAATTTTTGATAATGTCAAAAATAAAGGTACTTTACTCTTGGGAAAAATTCACATTCTTGGGAAAAATTCACATTTTTTGACAAACCTCGTATATGACTGGAAAATTTCGATATTTGATGGTTGCATTTTAGGTTTTAGACCATACAGAGCTTTTTATAAAGAATAATTCTTTTTCGTAAAATTAATAATAAAAAAGTTTCCCATTTGGTAAGAACTTCCGAATACACGCTGTATACGTAACAGATTTTCGTGCACGATATTTCTAATATAACATTAGATTTTTAGCTGCAAGGTCGGGCTATGTTTGAAATCCACAAAAAATTGCTTTTTGTTATTTCACCAAAAATAAAAATGTCATAGAGTAGGTAAATAAAATATTATATTCGGTATTGTGTAAATTTTATTTCCTAGCTTACGTTTACGCAGGCCCAGTGGTATTACTAGATAACCACGTCTTCGGGAATCCCCGAATATCCGACCCTAATATATTTCAATATTTTTTAATTTCTTGAAACACATTTAGTCCGTTAAAAAGAAAAAAAAAAGAAATATTTCACTTAAAAAAATTTGGGCCTCAAAGGGTTAACCATAAATAATAGGCTATTTTACTAAGTTTTATTACGTGATGGTATCATTAATAATTAGCCCCCGGCGGCAATGGACCTAAATCCGGCCCTGGAAGTAGGACCGTGAAAACACTAAATTAAGGGCTGGAATTTCACACCGCGGCACAAGTAACTTTGTTCGGCGGTTTGTAAGGACTTGAATTTTCCGGGTGATAGTCCCATTGTCTCCCGAACGTATAGAGCTCTCATGGGAGTATTTATGGTTTCATAACAAATTCGTATTCGAAAGGGTGCAAGGAAAGATGTTATTTGTGAAGACTCATCTTATCGAATGAACTGTGAGCTGTAGTTTTAGATCATTTTAAACCGACATAAAACAAGAACCTATATTACCGGAGTTTTTGCGTTAAATATTACCAATTTTTGCCAATAAATAAATCTCATTTAAGTTAAAAGCTTTTTCGAATTTGAATATATTAAATGAAATATTTTTGTCGAAATCATTGTATCGTTTCATATTATTGAAACCAAAGACATATTTATCAATACAGTGTGAGTTTGTAACTTGGTAAAAATTCAGTAAATCCAGTACAGTTAGACATGGGTATTAACATTTTAAATTGTGGTCTTTTCTATAAAAAAAAACATTAATACAGTGTGTCCTAAATTAGAAATATGACGATAACGATAATTTTTTTAAATATCAACCCTATAGTTTTTTATTGACTATTTTTAAAGTGCATATTAAGTTATGCATACTCGTAAGTACTAAATTTTAAATTTTTATTCTCTGTTATTTATAAGATAGAAAACAAACAAAAATTAATTTATTTGAAAAATTTATAAAAAAACCGTTATATATTGCGCTTTGATTAATAATTTAATTAACGAAAGCCGCGAGAAATAAAAAGGCACTAATCTAAGTGACTAACTATTTATTACTGAAAGTAAAAAGGTAGTACAGACAAGGTGCGAATGTTTAGGTACCCACAAAAAATATAATTTATTTGTTGTGATTTGGGAACCTATTGCCGAAATTGGTAAATGAAATAATATGTTTATGGGCATATATTACATCCATCCATCTTTAATATTTTTTTGTCAAAGTTGCTCAAAGTGTTGTCTATTGATTACTTGACAAGAATATATAAACGTAAGTAGAACACATTTTAACTTATCTAGTTCAGGTACTAGACTTTTTATTACGTCTATGCCTAGTTTTAAATAAAGAAAATAACTTTTTCTCCTATTTGCTTACGCTCATTCTACTATCTATGTATTGTACAGTGAATAAATTTCGTTTCAGATTTTTTAGCTAATAGCATCATTTTCGTAAAATAATTTCCAAGTATAAGTATGTACCGTTCGTGCAAAAACTATTTGCATCAAACGGAGTTTGGATTAAAAAACGTAGGGCTTGGTTTAGATCACAATGATATGGAGATGATATATCTAACCAAATCTAGGTTAAAATTTTGTCAAATTCATGTGAAATTCATATTATGACATGATATGCCAAACTAATGAGTAATAAAATAAGTAGACAAAACAAATACAAATTTATTTTTGT
This sequence comes from Polydrusus pterygomalis, assembly GCA_963969555.1. NCBI lineage: Eukaryota > Metazoa > Arthropoda > Insecta > Coleoptera > Curculionidae > Polydrusus > Polydrusus pterygomalis. Next base: position 145,638,153 of record OZ018375.1, read on the forward strand.
TGTTTACAAAATTAAGAAAGTAAGAATATACAGAAAGAAAGAAAAAATAATTACATAAATTGCTGAAATTGGCCACCGCCATGCTCCAAGCATAAATTCTTCCATAAGATCTTCCCACTTCTTGGGACAGGCGTCTTATACAATTTGTTGGCGTATTTTGCATTATTTCACGAACGTTTGCAACAAGTGATGGTCTGCTCCTTTTTTGTGTCGTATAGAACCTGTTTCCCTAAACACAGCCACGGTTCTTTTCAGGCAATGATAAAAATCCCCAGCAATAAAAGCAACGTTAGAAAAATGTTCGTTAAAATCGTCCATGCACAAACCCGGATTGTATTGCCACTCACCATTTACTGTAACCCCGTTTCGAAATTACGCTTCAATCATGAATGTTTTGTGCTGTTCCGTAAAGCCCATTTTGTGAATTGTTCAAGAAATTGGAAAAATTAGCGATGTCAAAGATGACGGAATAACTGATTGATTGTTAATGCAGGTAGGTACTGACACCCAACATGTATTAAGCTCTACGGGCGATAAGCATTACGTCCTTAGATGCAAGGCCCTCTTTGATGCAATTAATTTTTGCTCGCACGGTAGGTGGATGTAGGAAAAAGTTATTTTTATGATTGGTTGCGTTTCAAGTTCGATTCTGTTGCTTTTTCATTGCATTTAAATACCGATACGATTCTAAATAATACCGAATCGATCTTGAAATTCAAATTAAACTTTAACTACTAGTAAGCCATTCTTAGAATTGATTCAGTACGATTTGAATGCTTCATTAAAACGAAGTTATAATTGTCACGGTGTTTTTTACACTTTATTGTTGTTGCCGCAACAAACTAGTTCCCCAGAACAGTATTCAAAAGTGAAACGCAAATTGCAGCCAACTTTTTCAAACACAAAAGTGAACAGCTTTTCACCCAAAAGATCAACAAGCGTGGAAAATTGCACAATAACGTGTAATAGATTTTTATTTCAACGCGGCTCTATTTAAAAAAGATCCATTGCAATATAACAATGCTTTTTTGTTTTAAATTTAAACGATTTTTAAGGTTAAACAAACTGCACATATAAAAACATTGCCAGTCCAAATTGTCATTTGGGAATCCCGACGCACAATATTTTTATTAAAAGAGGCGGTTTGTCACTCACTCTTATCGTATTAACGCGCTTACTGTTCGTTTTGTGTAATAATCTCTCGTAAAAAAAATACATTTGATGGACAGCATTTTATAAACGAGGGTGTATTCTGTTTTTAACAAATAATAAAAAGCTAAAATGGAAAACGTGTGAAATAAAATAATAATAAATATTTGACAAACATAAAAAAGGCACTATAGTATTCCCAAACTTAATTGAAATTCATAAAACTTAATATAATTAAATTTCTCTAAGAACTCGCCGCTTGATAGTAGTAGTAGTAGGGAACATGTTTTGTTTAGCAAAAAACTACAATTAAATATTTTTTAATACATTTTTTTAACACATTTTTATAGATTTATTTTTAAATTTTAAAACGCAACCTCCTTTTAACATAAACAGACAAAAAAGATTTATAAGCTAATGTTTTAGATAGCAAATAATAAAAAGCTAAAATGGAAAACGTGTGAAATAAAATAATAATAAATATTTGACAAACATAAAAAAGGCACTATAGTATTCCCAGACTTAATTGAAATTCATAAAACTTAATATAATTAAAATTCTCTAGGAACTCGCCGCTTGATAGTAGAAGTAGTAGTAGGGAACATGTTTTATTTAGCAAAAAACTACAATTAAATATTTTTTAATACATTTTTTTAACACATTTTTATAGATTTATTTTTAAATTTTAAAACGCAACCTCCTTTTAACATAAACAGACAAAAAAGATTTGTAAGCTAATGTTTTAGATACTATATCCACAAAAAAAATGTGATTAGTTTTTGTTTCATAATTATGATGGTCATAATTAAAAGAACAATTTTTTTTTAACAATCATTCAATAAATCATTTTTAATTTTATGTACTAAAAAAAAATTAACTTTCTGAGATTCAACCAATCTAAATTTTTTAACATAAAATTTATTTTTGTATATTTGTCACAATTTAAAATAATCCGCATTACCTAATTTTGTAAAATTTAAAATTTGTACAATATTTCCTCACTAGCAAAATATAAAATGGAAGAACAATAAAGAAAATGTGGTAATATAATAGTAGTTTTTGGATCAATAATTATTCCTAAATATTTAAAACTGTTTACTAATTCCAATTTTTCACCATCAATTAAAACATTTAAATTTTGACAATTTAAATTATTAACCATAACCATTCATTTAGGTTTTGAAATATTTAATTTTAATTTATTTACTTTTAGCCAATTTTATAATATATTTATCTCAGAATTTAGAGTATTTAGATCATGAAAAATATTTAAAACATTAATGTAAATTAAGGTGTCATAAGCAAACTTACACATTTTTATAACTAAAGGCATATCGGTGATGTATAAAATAAATGATATTGGACCTAGTATACTTCCTCGAGGAACTATTATATTATTTTTTTTTATTTGAATATGTTTTCGACTAAGTCACTAAGTCAGTATCAGATTTGCGATTACTATACATACAGGGTTCACAAACAACATTTTCAGTTTTTTTGGAATTCAATTCCTTGATTTATTAAATGAATTTTGCTAGTGTTAAAACTACAGTTTCAACTATTAGATTTGCGAATACTATATTACAGGGTTCGTCAGAAACAACAGTTTTTGGATTTTTTTTTAATTCGATTTTGCAATTCCTTTTGACGATTGGCTAAATCATCACTTTGGGAACAAAAATGGATTGGAAGCTACCTTTGATCCAAATCAGTTTGCACGTAGGAGTCCCGATCTTACAATTATCGACAATCATTTATGGGGATATCTAAAGCCACATGAGTAGGTATAAAACCAATTTCAATAATAACTTAGATCTCTTGAAAGAAATAAATAATAGTTATTGCAATTATCCCAATACAACAAGTTAGGAACTGTTATTGGAAATTCAGATCTCGAGTTGAACTAAGAGCTTAATCGGTGGTACCACCAGCTTTATAATATTTATGATGAAAAAATATGACATGTAATAATATAAATACTTCAAAAGTGGGCAAATAAAAAATGGTTTTCTTACAACAAAATCGTTACTCGGCCAGATATATATAATTATATTCGATGTAAGAAAGTAACAATAGTCAACTTTCATTTTTTTCAATAATATGATTTAGTTAGCCCTAAAAAATATATTCCCCAATTATTACTCCTTAAAAATCAGTAATAACTTGATAAAAATTCTTTAAAGTTTCGCGCGTGTCAAAAGCATTTCAAACGACCTCTTAAGGTTGCATTCTCAACGTCATTCAATCTATTGCCAACCTATAACCTATTTCGCGTTGATTTTTTGAGTTTATTATTTTAATAACTAACATTTAAAGAAAATCAATATCGTCGGTACATTATTTAGGTTTTTATCTGATATATTACAAAAATATCAATTTATTTCATTGCTAATTTTGGGAGAATTGTATAGTGAAAGAACAATGAGTGACAATGACATAATAATGTAAAAAAAAATCTTACCCGATATTTTTCGCGATACAATTCTCCTAAAATAAGTTATGAAATTCCTTGATATTTATTAAATATGTCAATTATTACCTATAGAATATCAAGTCGATACGGATTTTCTTTAAATTTTGTATAAAAGCTAGTAAACATAAATAAATCTACGCGAAATAGGTTATAGGTTGGCAAGCATGTTGATACTCCCACCTTAAGCTCGCCAAGCCCGATGACGTCAGGAAGTATGACTTTCCGTCATTCGATGACATCCAACGAAATAAGAATACAAAGGAAGTAGGATTTTGCATAAACCGCCTAACAAACCGACCGACGGAAGTCGGCCATTTTGAGACACCACAATATGACTCCATGTTTGTTTTGGTGTTTGACCGTGGTTGACAGGTCGAGCTGTGATTTCTGTTTTCTTGGCCGTTTTTGAGTTATTTTGCATTTTAATTAGTTAACAACCATATTTAACGAATACTAGTAAACTTATAATTACTTTAGTGTGACAGTGGAGTATACTTTTAGCGCTGGACAGCGATTAAAACATTTTAATTAGTCGTTATTCTGGGTTAATTAATAAGCTTTAAATATGGTTCGTTGTGCTGCTTGTGGGTGCTCCCAAACGCTATGAAGTAAAAAACTGGGCATTACATTTCTTCGGTAAGTTTATGTTTAGATATATAAACTTTTTTAATCTGTATAGAAAAAAAAAATATTTTAATTTAATATCAAAATACACATAACCTCCGAACCTCGCATGTCATTCATGGGCGTTCGTCTCATAAAACCAGAAAAATATTATTTATTTGTTAATCGACTGGCCGGGTTACCCCATTTCTACAGAAAAGCAAATTAAAAATACCTATTGGTTTTTAGTTTTCCACATAATTACCTAAGAAAAAAGGCGTGGTTGAAAATTGTAAACCGAAGTGATTGGGATCCTACACGAAATACAGTTCTTTGCTAGAAGCATTTTCCTGAAGATTGCTTTGACAGAACCTCAAGATTGAAAGTTAGATTGGTCCCAACTGCAGTAGTGCCTACTTTTGAAGTAGCCAGGTTAAAAAATGTAAGTTTTGAAACTATTGTATCGGGTCATTACATAATATATTGGAAAATATGTAGGTAGGTACTTAAGAATATGAATACAAATAATTCTGCCTTATTTATGCTTCTGAGGAAGCTGCTTTGTCACTTTTTCATAAATTATGTATCGATAAAAGTTTTTAGATGTTTTATTGGTTTAATCTACTTTTAAAATTTTAAACCCATGGATAAAGAATGTAATAAAATATGGAAGTGTAGGTACGATAAACAAAGAAATTCATATTTAAAGACTGAATACAATGATGTTTCTAGAATGATAGAAACGTTTTCTCAATATTCACCTGAGGACGACTGGAGATACCATTGATTAAAAAAATAAATTCAAAGCAAGTCCCAAACCTTCTATCATTTAAAGAAATTCATATCAAAATATAAAAAAAAAATTTACAAAGAGAGTTAGTATCACGTTATAGTTACTTTTGTGTCATTTCGTAAAGGTGCCAAACAAATAATTAAAAAACTTATATTTTTTTGGCAGGTACGTTCCTATGCAATATCTTATAAGACACCCTGTCAAAACCTGCCTGAAGATAATTATCCTACTGTGAATCTAACTGGAACACCTTCTGGTTACAACATATATTGGACATGGCTCTTCCAGGATATGCCTCTTCCAGGACATGGTTCTTCCAGGACATTTTACTATCCAACAACACACCTAAGATTTTAGTATATTCCTTTAATCTTATATGACAATCATTAATGGTTACTGTTTCCGGATTCTCCAAAGTGTATGGGTTAGTCTTAAACAAGGTGATAACGGTCTTTGATTTATTTAATATCAGTTTATCTTTAGAAAACCAATAATTATTTACTTCAATCATAAATTGTTAAATATGTTGCTCGAGAAGCTCATGGTCTTTATTTGCTAGGATTTATAATAAGAACTTGTAAATACTTTAAAAATGTTAACGCCATAATAACTTTATATAAATCCCTGGTAGCTACAAAACTTTAGTATGCATGCACTATTTGGGATCCTCAGTATGCCAATAAGATTGCTCTTTCAAAATCTATTCAGCGTAAATTTTAAAAAATTTTATACTACAAGTCATTTTCAGTTTATCCGCCAAGAGGTACAGATCAAGGGCTTTTGTGTAATTTGTTTAATATCCCTTCTTTAAGACTATTGTGTATAGAAGCAAGAATTATTTTTTTATATAAAATATTTAGAGACAAAATAGATAATAAAGAGTTCTTAGGACTGCTTCCGTTTAGAATAGGCTTAGTCAATACTAGATCCGCACATGTATTTTATATTCCTACACCGAGGACAAATCTATACAAAAACTCACCACTGTGACTGTGCTCTATTTTAATAAATATTGTGGAGACATTGAAATATATAATTTAAACTATCAAAAATTAAAATTAAGGAATGAACTGCTTGGGCAAATGCTAATTGAATATTTATTATAGCTTAGGATAGCTTTTAGAAATGGGGTTTATGTATCTATAATTAACTTGTTAAGTTGTTGATACTACAAATAAATAAAATGTTTGTATTATCTGCATAGTTTGTCATTTGACAATTTTCTTGTATACTAGAAATCTCATTAATATTATTTAGGTACATATTATAATAAACAGGACTATATTATATTATATTTTATTATTTTCTTGTGATTTGGTTCATGAAGAAAGAGTAAGGTTTTTTTAAAATTTTATTTTTTAACGTAGACGTTTTGGCAATAATTTTGCCGATTATCTAAAACAATTTGTCTTCTGCAATTTTTTTTTAATGTATAATAACAGGTGTTTTTTAGTTATTTAACCAGATATTTACATTACCCTTTCACCTCCGTTACCTTATTTAAATAAATAATTAAAAGAAATAGTTGTATTGTTTTATTACACCAACCTTACCGTATCTTATAGCTATATATGAATCTAAATATATTTTTTATTTTTTTCGTCCAAATAAAATTTCATTAATCATTTTGTTATTACCATTTTAATGATACGCCACAGGTAAACCGGAAACGCGCGTGCGTTAAATGTTGCCGCCATCAGACCCCATCCCGGACAACTGTCAATCTACCATACCCTACTTCCTTTGTATTCTTATTTCGTTGATGACATCCGTGCATTTCGATTGCCGTGTGTTCTTGTTATTGTATTGTTGTTTTAAGGTGGAATTCTCAACGTCGTTCAATTTATTGCCAACCTATAACCTTTTATTTCGTGGATATCGCACACGAATTATACTTCTTGACGTCACGACCTGTTTTTACCCGCTTGGGATAATTTGAATTTTGGGGCATTTTTAAATCTTGCTAGCGGTCTTTTGGAACGAAATGTCAAGTTCCCTATTGATGGGGATGTTTTACATAAATTTATTTTAGACGAAATCCAAAAAACTAAAAATGTTATTTCTTCTGACTAACTCTGTATAGTAATAGCAAATGTGATATTTGAAATTCAGCACAAGCAAACTTGATTTAATAAATCAAGAAATTGAAAATTAGAATTGAATAAAAAAATCCTAAAAAGTAGAAGTGTTGTTTTTGACGAACCCTGTATATAGTAATCGCAAATCTGATATTTTTTAAATTGCAGTTTGAGCACAAGCAGACGTTTTTATAATGAATTACTTTTTCTTCAATAGGTACCTACTAATAAAAAAAGTTTTTCTCTTCCAAACTCTATCCGTGGACACACTGTATATTAAATCAACTGGTCTCAAATTTCATAATTTCATACCAAAATACCTGTTTCATTAAATATTGGATAGGGGGAGAGCGGACTTTCGAGTCTGACTGTATAATAAATTTCCTCCAGGTTGTTGCAAGCAAATGTCTTATCGTTGTTGTCACTTTTCCCTGCTAAAGCATCTGGCTTCAATTTGCAACATAAATTCTAATTAACCATGAACAAACCTTATAAGACATTTAACGTAATTTTGATGTAATCATTATGTTAAATTAGACTCCCTTTATATTATATAATATAACATACTTTGATTTTGATTCGGCCTCCCGTCTACAGTTTAAATTAGTTTTGACAAATACGTTTATAAGTTTCCCCTTTGTTATAACTTTAGGCTCTTTGCAAGGAGCATTATTAAAACGAATGCTCTGGAACACTAACATTATCTAACTTTTGCTACACGTTTGGTACGAAACTTGCAATAATAATTATTTTTGCCAAAAGACCTTTCTATCTACATTTTAATTTAATTTTAAATTATAAATTATGTTTTGTAATTTATACAGGGTTCCCCATTTAAAACGAAACAGACTAAATATTTGGTTCCACGTTAATTTAAAAAAAAACGCTCGGACCCGCCGATTTTTATTTCGAGGGGGACATCTTTTGCGCATATTGTCAATCTTGTTACTTTAAGCCCCTAGGAGGGAGGGGGGTAAGATCTAAAATATTATTATTTATTTTAATTATTATTATATATTATTAAATGGATACCCCCATTTTATATAATTTTTTTGGATTCTGCATAAAATTCTGAACATTTTTTAATAAAAGCATTATTAGTCTGTACTAAACAGTTTCCGAGATATTGACTCTTGAAAAATGAGATTTTTGAACTTTGCCAGCGTCTAGCTTTCTAACTGTACGTCTTAGAGTAAAACGGCTTTAATGTCCCTATCTTCGATTTTTATTATCTTTCCAATAGTGTCAACTTCCGGTTAAACCGGAAGTACTATATTTCTTACAACCGGTTTAACCGGAACCGGGTTGACACTATTGGTAAGATAATAAAAATCGAAGATAGGGACATGTAAGCCGTTTTACTCTAAGACGTACAGTTAGAAAGCTAGACTAATAATAATGCTTTTATTAAAAAATGTTCAGAATTTTATGCAGAATCCAAAAAAATTATATAAAATAGGGGTATCCATTTAAGATTTAGATCTTACCCCCCCCCCCTTCCCTCCTAGGGGCTTGAAGTAACAAGATTGACAATATAAGCAAAAGATGTCCCCCTCGAAATAAAAATCGACGGGTCCGAGCGTTTTTTCTTTTAAATTAACGTGGAACCAGATATTTAGCCTGTTTCGTTTTAAATGGGGAACCCTGTATATACTTACGAAACTAGAAGTGCAATAATAAAATGGCATTTTTAGTTTCATTGTTTAAAGCTTTTACAAACTCTTTTACCGATTTTCTACAGTACCGCCTGGCTGGGCTTTTTCACTAAATGTTGATGTTGATCCTATCGCAAAGAGAAAGAAAAAATAAAACTTTTCTACGATTTCAGTTTTTAAAATTTTGAAATATTGACTGAAAAAATAAATAAACAAGATGCGGTATTTAATAAAAACACGGGCATAAACCATAGACAATTTACCTTTAGATACCTACAGCTTATCTCCTGCGCAAACAAAAGTTACGTTTTATGGGTGAAAAAATACGTCCGAGCGCATGACTCGCCGGTCAGCTGCCTTCCTTCTGGACACCTTAGTGCATGCGCACAAACCTCGTGTTATCGGCCTGCCCTACTTTATCGACAGAAATCGACATGCTCAAGATACTCTACAGAACCGGCTCGGCCGTCATTTTTGTTGTTGTATTTTAAGGTTTCTCTGTGGATTTCTTGTAGTTTTCTTAGCTATCGTGAATTATTATTTATGGATTTCTAGTTTTTGTGTAGTTTAGTGAATTGTGTTTGTGCTTCTATAGTGACTCGGATTGGAATATAAACAATGACTAGTACTAGTAGCAGCCGTTGTATAATTTTATTATGCCCAAATAGGGGTAAAATACCTGGTATTTCGTATTTTCGGTAAGTATGGAGTAGTGATGTATTGAGGTTAGGTACGCGGTAACACCGTAGATTGGTTATTTTGCTGGTTTTGTTTATTTTTGTATTCGATTTTATAAGACTAGTTTAATTTACCGATTCTTGTTCTATTCCTTTTCGAACTAAAAACACGACGAATCATTTTTAAACAAATTTTAAAAACAAGACCGTAAAAACAATTTTCTATCCTTAAAATCTGATAGGTTTGCTACTACTAAAAATGCCAGAAATCACTACCTTTTTTCCCAACTTGATCAAAAATTGAGAAGAAATTCCAATTTTTTGGCAAGAATTTAAATTTTAAAGGCCGGACCTGTCTATTTTCCCATTCGTCAAACGATAATGCAGTGCGCATGGCTAATAGTGTCTAGCTTTGTTTACATGCGCGAGGCCATAAAACTGCCACTTTCGCTTATCTAAAGGTATATTGTCTATGGCATAAACTCACTGACGTCATTGCCTCGAGCCCTGGGACCGAGTTATTCACCTGTAGGTTGAACGCAGCGCGGCTGCCTGAATATCGAGCGGGTTGTTTTTTATTTTAAAGCTGTTCTTTTCTATTTAGTTTATCAAAACAAAGATAGCAATATAATCCGTCGAGGCTGACAAATAAAAGAATTGCGCGGATAATGGGAGGATGTAATAAGGTTTTGATCTCATGTTTTTAAATTTTCTGCTTTCGCGGCGTCTTTTTAATTGTCTCTAGGAAAGGTTTGTGATCCTCTAGGAAGATTTTTATTATTGGGATTTATTATTAGTAGGTTCTAATTGAGGATGTTAATGCTGAATATGATGAATTCGGTTATAGTGAAAAGACCCATCCCCATGGCAACGCATAATGCAGGTTTCAAGAAAAACTGTTCGCTGGCAGTCAATCAAAAATTTAACTTTACAGTATTATTCGAAATGCGTCAGTAAAACGTAGCAACGTCTGCGTCTGCCCCCTAGCCATAGCAAGTGAAATTAAGAAAATAAAATATGACATTAGAAATATTTTACGTAGGTATTTTTCATTTTATGTAGTTAACTAATTAATAATTGACTGTTTGAAGGTTGGAGACAATGATGTTTCTTGAATGATTTGAGTTTTGTACTTCCATTGTCTTTATTCGTTTTAAATTATAACGTTTCAACTGGTAAGTATCTCGAGTCGTCTTCAGGTGAACACTAAATAAGTAAAGTAACTAGAGGATTATTTATACTAGCTATGCGCTGAAGCATGACTGAGGTGGGTGCAGGCATGCGTTCAGTTGGCACGCGATCTTATCCTAAGATTACATCTATCTAACAAAGGTTTCCAGATATTTCTTATGTCTAATGATGGTTTACTAAAGCAGCCTGGGTTCTGGTGAATAGCAGCAGCTTCCTTGAACGAACTGAGATATGTGGATGACACCTTCATTATTTTGAATGAAAAACCTACGCATACAGGTCAGTATCTCAATTTTACATCAAATCACTCAAACAATACGAAACATGGCATAGTTAAAACCCTCGTGGATAGAGCAATTACAATCTGTAACTAGGAAAAAGAACTTAAAAAGGAGGCTCACCATATCAAGACCGACCTCAACAAGAACGGCTACTCCACAAGATTAGTTGACACAATATTGGAAAATCGTAAGAATCGACCCAACGCGCAAGAAGCAAACAGAGAGGCACAACCAACACTCAATATTCCGTAGTTCAAAGGAGTACCTGAGAAAATAAGAAGACTAGGAAAACGATATAACATCAACACCGTATTCAACTCGAGGGACGCCCTAAGAAGCCACCTGACGAAGACAAAGCCTACAAGTCAAAAAGATAGGAAAAACTACGTCTACCAGATCCCCTGCGAATTGCGGCCAATCTTATATAGGTGAGACATTAAGACCACTAGAAACAAGGATTAAAGAACACAAAAACACTACGTTAAAAGGAGAGACCGAAAGTCAGGTGCAGCTGAGCATGCCTGGAAACATGGTCACCATATCATGTGGTCAGAAGCTGAAATCCTACATAAGGAACCACACTGGAGAAAAAGAAAGTTCAAGAAAGCTGCTACTATTCACCAGAACCCAGGCTGCTTTAGTAAATCATCAGTAGACATAAGAAATATCTGGAAACCTTTGTTAGATAGATGTAATCTTAGGATAAGATCGCGTGCCAACTGAACGCATGACTGCACCCACCTCAGCTATGCTTCAGTGCACCTAGCTAGTATAAATAGTCCTGTCGTTACTTTACTTATTTAGTATTCACCTGAAGACGGCTGGAGATACTTACCAGTTAAAATGTTGTGATTTAAAACAAATAAAGACAATGGAAGTCCAAAACTCTTTCATCATTCAAAACTTATTAATTATTGCCTTTAAAAATGCCATAATCATTTGAAATGGTTTGTTTTTATTAGGTTATCAAGAATGAAAGGAGATTTAATCCAGCAAGCGAATCATTCCTGAACGGACCTACGCCATCGATTGTTGTATATCAGTTGAGCGACTGGAAGTGACCGATCAGGAACGAATCTCCTTCTGGGTTAGAACAACGCTGATTTCGGCTATATCGTAGTAGTTTCAAAATAAATATCCTGACTTTGTGGATTTTCCAATGCTAGCGAGCAGTGAACTGCTTTGGACATATTATTGGCATACATGAAACAATAAAACTTTTTTTGTAACATCCTCGGTAGCGTCACAAACAGCTTAATCTATCATCTGGATGGTGTGAAAGGTGAGCTAGGCTTCACAGCACCTAGGCCACAGTTCACCCATTGTAAATCATTTAAAGGCTTAATATAAGTAAAGGTAGTAAAATAAAAATAAGAGGGGATGCTTTAGCTCCTGAGATTTGAAGTAGTTTACGCTGTCGCCTAACGATATCTCCTTTATTCCAGCCAGGGTGAGCCAGTACTCGTCGAGCATGGATTTTCTTTTGGATGAGACAGCAGGGCAGTCACAGAGGTATGACAGTCTTATCTTTTTGTTCACACACTTTACATAAAGGTGTGTCGCTTAACTTTATATTGAAAAGGTGTTTATTTACAACCATACATGTAATGTTGACATTACTGACTTTATTGAAGGCTGGGAAGTGTCACATTACCTACCTCTACTTCCCGCCCTGACTTCCCACCCTGATTCCCCGCCCTCATTTTCAGTCCACTAAAATGTGATATTTTAACTAAAATTTTATCATTTCATTCAGCGGCTCCCCTTATTTCCGGCGGGGTACACTCCATTGATTCATCTTCCATTAATTTTTAAACTTTATTGTATTGATCGCAAAAGATCAGACTTGAACTGACGTTTATTGTTTTAATTTCAAACAAACGTTTTCTTGACAACCATCGCCTAATTTGAAAATATGCCTAATTGTAATTTTATTTTTTTTTTAATATACAGGGTGCTACTTAATGATGTGGCGTAATTTCAAGGGAGTATTCCTGAACCAAATTCAAATAGAAAAGTTCATATAAACATGTGTCCTAAAGAGTCTGGTTTTCAAGATACAGGGTGTCAAAGTTTTAAAAAAAATTGTTTTTTTATTAATATCTAAATGATTATTTTACCGCTAAGTTGGCACTAACTAAAAGAAAATTATAAGTTCCAGTGGCGTCGCAAGGGGCAGTGTCACGAATAATATTGACAAAAAAAATGTACGCTACTAAGTTTTTTGAAAAATTTAAATTTTTTTCAGATTGAGCATCTACAAATACAACTTTTTTGTCTCTTAATATCTTTTCGTATATTACTTCCTTTTCGAGGAAAAAAATAAAAACGACTTCATTGCATGTCAAAAAATTGTTAAAATAAAATCAAGTTAACTTTGATCGTTCAGTATATTTATTTCTAAGATATTTTTTTAAATCTAACAAACGAAAAGTAATGACTATTTACAGAAAATGCTGGAAATTACTACCTCCCGCTTCTATGCAGGCTTCTGCTCTCCTTCTCATCGAGCGACGAACTCTTTCGAAAATCCCATTAGCGTTACGAATGGTTTCACACCCGTCAATAATTCTATTCCTTAGTTGTTCTTCTGTCTCGATTGGTGTAACATAACCTAATGCTTTTAGGTGCCCCCATAAATAAAAATCTAGGCTGTTTAAGTCAGGCGATCTAGGTGGCCAGAATTGTGGTCCTCCACGACCTATCCAACGATTTTGGTAAGCTCCATTCAAATACTCACGAGCCAATATGCTAAAGTGGGCAGGAGCACCGTCATGCATGAACCAATGTTGTTGACGTAAATATAAAGGATCATTTTTAAGAAGCAGAGGCAAATCATTTTGTAGAAAATGACTGTAAGATTGTCCGTTAAGACGTCGTGGTAAAAAAAATGGTCCAATCAAATAGTCATCTAAGATACCGATCCAAACGTTGACAGAAAATTGTTCCTGAACATTTGACTTTGTAATAGCATGAGGATTTTCTTGGGCAGTTATGATTATTATGGAAATTAATTATTGCATTTCTGGAAAAATGGGCTTCGTCCGTAAACATAATGATGGAATCAAAGTGAGGATTTTCTGCAAGTCTTTGATGATACCATCTACAAAATTGCGTACGCGGTTCAAAATCTCTTGGCCTGAACTCTTTGTACGTAATAAGGATACAACAGGGAATCTCTTAAAATTTCCCATGCCATTTTATAACAAATATTTAATTCGCTACCTATTTTTCGGGTACTAGTTGCAGGATTCTCTTTGGCCGCATGTAGGACAGCCACCTTAACTGCGGGAGTTCGAATTGCACGAGGTCTTCCCTCTGAGGTATTACGTTTAAAACTGCCAGATTCAGTCAGACGACGATAAATGTTTATGAATATTTGTCTACATGGAAGGACACGGTCAGGATACCTTTCTTGATAGAGCCGCCGGGCCTCCGCCGAATTACCATTGGCAAGACCATAAAGGAAATGCATTTGTGTCATCTCCAAATTAGAATAATTATTTGCCATTTTTTGAATAGCACAATTATTAACCTTTTGACCAGAGGAAAAATAATAACAAACTGTTAACGAAAGTCTATACCATTATGTTCATAATAACAAAACAACATTTCCTAGCAACGATCAAAGTTAACTTAATTTTATTTTAACAATTTTTCGACATGCAATGAAGTCGTTTTTATTTTTTTCCTCGAAAAGGAAGTAATATACGAAAAGATATTAAGAGACAAAAAAGTTGTATTTGTAGATGCTCAATCTGAAAAAAATTTAAATTTTTCAAAAAATTCAGTAGCGTAAATTTTTTTGTCAATATTATTCGTGACACTGCCCCCCGAGACGCCACTGGAACTTATAATTTTCTTTTAGTTAGTGCCAACTAAGCGTCTTATTACAATGAATAACCCTGCCAGATTTTAACAAAATCGGTAAAATAATCATTTAGATATCAATAAAAAAACATTTTTTTTTTTAATTTTGAGACCCTGTATCTTGAAAACCACTCTTCAGGACACATGTTTATATGAACTTTTCTATTTGAATTTGGTTCAGGAATACTCTCTTGAAATTACGTCACATCATTAAGTAACACACTGTATATTTTCTATAATACTACGTCAAAATGACATTTTTCTTTTATTAATATTTTTAGTTAAAAATTATAAGAAGTGGATGTAGGATAGTAGGATGTGGTTGTATATAAAATATTATCACACCTCGGTTCATTACTGTCTCCGAGATATAGTTTACCTCTCGACAGTGCCTCGGTACGTAATATACTATTACGTAACTGACAATGCCTATTGGATACCTGTGATTAATCGTAAATTTGCCCTGGACATCGTTAGGTATTTCTTGGTTTCGTGGTCCATCGTTTTTAAAACTATTGTGGGAGTGTTCTTGTATTAAATCCTTAATAGCTGATGTCGTTTGGCCCAATGTCGGCTATAGCCCAATTAACGTGAGTCTGGCAGTTTTTTTTTGCCATCCATCTCAATGTGACCATGTTCTTTTAAGTGGCTAAGACTAGAGCTGACTGACATTCAAGTACTAGTCCTGAGGAGATACGTGGTATTTCTTATGGTCATATTTAATAATTTTACTGCAGCTAATAAAAAAAACAGCTTATTGAAAAAACTTTAATCACTTTTTAATATAAGTTTGTTTAGTTGGTGCAAAACAAAGTTGATCTTATAGTATTGTGAACAAACCCGTAAAAATAACATAAAGCCTTTATAATCCGAAAGTTTTAATAAATTCAAAACCAAACTAAACAGTTCTGAACAAAAGTTGCTTTGTTTAAATTTATAAAAGAGTAGAACTTTTTTACTTCAGATAATTTAAAGGAAATGGGAAAATACACAAGCAAAAATGGAAACTCCAAATGTTGCAACGTTTTGGGGGTAATCCATGAAAAAATTTTATTATAAGGAAAAATTACAGATTTCTTTTGTTTGCATTAATAGTTAAATAAATTGGCAGGCTTTTGTTTACATCAATAAATTGTGGCTGATAAATAGTGGAATTTAAAGGTGCTCCTATCGTGTTACCTTATTTGCACTTTATTGTTAAAATGTAGGTTTTTTTTCTTAACGAGGAGAATCTTCTGAATGGCCACCGAGATCCCCGGATATTACACCCTTAGATTTTTATTTATGGGGCGATTTAAAAAGCAGGGTCTATGTCACCAGATCTAGAAATCTGGAAGAGTTGAAAGTAAGGATTCGAGCAGAAATAAGTTTAAACACTCCAGAAGTTTTGGAAAGAGTAAGGGAAGAGTTCTACCATCGGTTGTGTCTGTGCCAATAGGTTTATGGGGCACATTTTCAACAATTGTAACGCTAAAAAAGTGGCATTACAGTTTTCAAGTTATTTTATGTAATTATTCGTTAAAACTTAGTTTTTATTCAATTTCTGACACATGGTTTGACAGATGTAAAAAAAATAATATGGACAAATTTCTTTTTCCCCATTTTTTTTACATTAAAAAAGCTTGGCCCATAAAAAATCTTTGAGGACGTATTTTTGGATTTTAGAGAAATCTTATTCTTAGAGCCGCTATAAGTAGCGTTCCATTTAAAATTAGAAATAATAACACATCTTGTGAGATATTACCGAGACGAGATTTGCAAAAAATATCGTTGCAAGGCGAGACGACAGTTTTTCGTCCAAATATGTGTATCTCCACAGTACCAGGATTTCCCACTATAAAAATGACCATAAAAACCATTTGATATTCATAAATAAGTTAATTATTTTGTAGTAGTAGAGTAAACACCATAGTGATATAAATTAGTAAAAGAAGAAAAAGAAATATGCTTAAATTTGAAAAAAATTCCTTTTTTGCTTTTATTTTCTCCTAAATTATTAATACTATAACATAAAACCCATTATATTAGAAATCAAATAATAAGATCCATAATGTCCCTGGGCTTGGCTTAAATGGGCAATGACCGAAAATGGATAATTTATGGACAGTAGTTTTAGACAAAGACAATAATGGATATTTACGGCCAAGGAATCGTTTAGGCTCTAACCATTGGGTTAATAATACCTTGTTTATGATAAGTTGTTTGGTTAAGCCATTGAAACTTTATTAGTATAGCATTTTCTAACCACAATCAAGAAAGGTATAAAAATCATTTCGTTCATTATTTGAATATAAAAGTACTTACATCTACAAACAGTTTATTGCAGAGGTACAGGAAGTAGTCCATTTTCTCAGTTGTTTTAAATGGTACACTGAGAAAAATGTCTTTCTGGTGGCAATTAAGCGGTTTTTAACATTTCTAGTATTGGTTTTTTAATTGGATAAATAAGATTATAGTTCACTACACTAAATTACTCTTGACATAATTTTGTAAAATATTTGTGATTAATTAAATAATAATAAAAAATAAAAATAAACTTATTATTATTATTAATTCGGGCAACTAAAAAATCGAATTGGAATATATTTGGTTAAATTAACAAAAGTTTAATGCAATCAATTACAGTTTACTAATATTATTTACTTTCAATTTTCTTAATAAATATGTTATTCAAGGAATTTAGATATTTGTTAGCATAGTATGCTATAAGAAATCTAGAGATTATAATTTAATACTGCAAATAAAACAGATATTCCAAAATAAATTTATTTTGCCAGAGTTCCGCGAAATAAATTTTACTGTAGGCAAGTAAGTTGGTGATTCCCAGAATTACGGCTCGAGTCTCAACTGAAGACGACCGCGAAGCAAAGAATTTAATTCGAAGCGCGCGGGTTGGTGTCGGGTGTCAGTATTTTCTTTTGTTTGTCTTCAAGTGATCCAATTATAATAATATAGTTATGGATGAAATGGAGGAAATAATAAAAACCTGGGGGTTACCCATGTTAGTACCTGAGTTTGTCGGTAAGTCATCAATTATTATACCTATTTTATTATCTAATATTTTAGTTGTTATCTACTAGGTAGGTATATGGTTCTAGAATTGCCGCGCCGCGCCGGGAAGATGGCGTACATTATTATATGTATGTGTTGCGAATTGCGCTACGAAAATTCATGACTAAATTTTCCAATGCGCACGCTGTATAACCGTACCAATTTTTCTACAAATAACATTTATTAATGCATTTATAAATATTCAATGGAATTTAAACCAAATTATTTTCAATAAGTACCTACCTAAGTAGTTTGAGAAATCCTATCTTAAATAATTGTATATAAAATATGGCTGCCAAAATAAATATGATAATAATTGTTTTAAACTTGACGATTATTTAAAATTTAATTTTATAACCAATTAATCAGAAAATGGTAAAAATAAAATAAATATGCACATAGTAATTTGAGTAAGTGCAATATACAGGGTGTTTCACGGTAAATGGAACGTTAGAAGATTATAGAAAACGGGTCAATATCTCGGAAACTATTAAGTAAATATACTATAATAATATGCATTTTTATTAAAAAATAAATATAATTTTCCGTATAGAATATACAGGGTGGCTCATTAATAAGGGATGCCGGCTATAGGTATCTCAGGATCCGTTAATCGGACGACCCTGAGAAAAAAAAAATATTGGTAAATCAGCAAAGTCCACCGCTAGAGGGCGTAAATCCAACCTCGGAGCAGAAAATATTGTTTTAATCAAAATTGTTTCGAGTGAACCCATATTGAAATTTTTCATTTGTAACCTGGTGAAAACATCACAACTTTTTTGTATTTACGTTTTTTTCCTACCTTGTCAAATAAAGAGTGGGGAAGGGGTAAACGTTGGTTTGAAAAAAAGTCAAAAACTTTTTTTTTGGAATAACCGATTTCAAATAACTTTTTTAAATTTTAAAGCACTTTTATGGGCGCTCTACTAGAATAATAACATTTTGAGTTCAGTTATTTTTCGTGTCAGTATAGGTAGCGCTTTATGACAAGGTCGCAGATTTTTATGATTTTCTCGAAAATTTGAAATGGTATTTTTATTTTTCTCTAGGAAGAAGAGCATCAAAATATTACAGTTACTGGTGAAAACCGCTGTCCGAAATGTTTATTCCTTATACAGTGTCCGGCAAAAAGTTGGACCCATATGGGAAACTTTTTTATT
Organism: Polydrusus pterygomalis; assembly: GCA_963969555.1. Taxonomy (NCBI): domain Eukaryota; kingdom Metazoa; phylum Arthropoda; class Insecta; order Coleoptera; family Curculionidae; genus Polydrusus; species Polydrusus pterygomalis. The sequence continues at coordinate 145,657,134 of OZ018375.1, forward strand.
ATTAATTTTACGTATATATTGTAACAAAACTTTTTTATTATTAATTTTACGTATATATTGTTATAAATTAATTTTAAAAAATACCTTGAATGTTTTAAATGGATCTATAAATAACTGTTACAATTAATTTAACTTATTTTAGCACAATAATACATTATTTCTAAAACATATTGTTTTATTTCTTACAATCTGATATAATTGCGCCAATAAAATGATATTATTTTTGGAATAACGCATTACTTTTGAGCAAAATTGATTTCGTTTTTGCAAACTATAGTATAGTTGTCACAAGAATATTAAAATCTGTTCAAAATAAAATATAATTACCACAAAGAATTATTATTCATTACATGAATTAAATCGTCATTGTGACAACAAAATTTTAATTTTGCTAAATATGCACTATCCAAAAATCAAATAAATTATAATTTACGCAATTTAATTTCTATTAAACATTTTTGGTATAGTTGTGGATCAATTAAACCTTTATTGAAATTCCAATTAAATTATGTAATTCTTTGAATTCGGTGATTTAGTTGCTCGTTACCAACTCGATTATTTAGTTGGATGAAATATATCTGGGTATTGGGAATTAATCCTTTTTCTCAGTGTAGAAATCAGGGACGCGCATATGGGAAAGGCCGAGAGACGCATGCCAAGACTTTAAAGGAGCCTAAGGCTAAAAAACCAAAAATAAAATGACACTCCCTAAATTTTGACAGAAAATTATCGCATGAACCGAATATTCCCGATGAAGTTTCCGATCGCCAAACGTAATCATTTCATGTTACAATGTCTAGCTAGCTAGCCACATCCCTTTAATTCCATCGCTTTTTAGTATGAATGGAATGCATGTTATTCCTGGACCAAAAAACTGGTAATTCGTCGTTAAATAATAATATTTTTTCTTGAAATTGGTACGGGATTATTGGAGAAACTCCGTTTAGCGTAAAATAAAAACCGTAAACGATGCATCTGAAGAGTTTTGGCCCAAAATATTTAGTAAAACAAAAATAAACCTAGACTGAAAAAACTACCATGCAAGTCCCATGCCTCGATTTAAAAAAAAATCACTTTATAGTCATTAAAACCGCTATTAACGGGAATTCTATGGCTGCTTCAAAAAAACTGATTCTGCCTCAAAAATTAGATAATTACCTACCAATTTTTTGATACTTTTAAATCATAGATAATATCTAGAAATACACTTAAATTCCTAGATTTACATTTCTTTTTTTTTTATTAGGGTAATATTATTTATTTATTTTATTTTATTTAGGTATTTATTCCAAATAAAATCCCAAAAACATTTGTTCATGAGTGATTCTCTACTAATAACAACATATAAAAATGTAATTGTTAAATATACCTAATTAAAATACAAGGTAAGTCAAAATAATACTTAAAATGTTAAAATTCAATAAAAAAAATAAAAATATTTAAATATGTATAAAATTAATCAATTATTATTGCTTTTAATAAAATAATATAACTAATAATATCGTTTAGATATCATTTATAAATAATTTTGAAAAGAGTAATTAATCATAAAATAAGTGCACGTTTAAATATTTTTTAATTTAAAATTTAGCTTCCCCTTTTTTAAGCATTTTCTTAGTTATCATTATAAAACGTTTTATATTTAAAAATTTTAATTCTTGGGGTATTTCATTGTAAAATTTTATACCTTGATAGTAAATGGAGTTCTGACCTGCCCTAGTGTGTGTTAAATGTAAATCAATATTGAAAACAGTTCTAGTTAAATGATCATGTACGTCACGTCTGTAATTGAACTTTATATTTGAATGATTATTTTTTGATATAATTTGTTGAACGAAAACAATATTTTGCATTAAGTAAATATCCTTAATTGACATAATATTAAAATTTTTATATAGTTGGATATTGCCTATCCAAGCAATATATTTTTATTGCTCTATTTTTTTTAAACTTGTAAAGGGTTAAGCAAATTTTGAAAAGTTGATCCCCATATTAAAGTTAAATATTGTAAATGAGAGTGAATAATAGCAAAATAAATAGGACGTAACATATAATTTGAAGTCAAAAAACTTGAGTTTTTTTAAATTCCCACTGGTGCAACTATTTTCTGTTAAATATATTCAATGTGTTCACTCCAATTAATAGCTTCATCTATTATCAACCCCAAAAATTTAATTTTATTTGATTGTTTTAAATGCCTGACTTTTAATTTTAAATCACTTATGCAAATTGGGTTTCTTTCCTATACATAAAAAAGAGGATTTTTCTAAATTTAATGTTAATTTATGGCTACACATCCATAATTCAATGATTTTCATAATATGATTTATAAAATTTTGTTTAAGCTCATATGAATCAGCGATGTATAAAATAGTTGTATCATCTTCAAACAATCTAATTTTTCCTTTCAGTTTTAATTTAAATATAAAATTAAATAAGGAAAAATAAAGGGGTCAAAATCGAACCTGCACACCACAATTAATATTAAGAAATTTGCTATATATACCGGGTGTCAACGAGATTATTGTACATAGCACCACAGTGTTATGTTAAGAGATATTTTAATCAAATTAGGGTTACTGTAATGTTTGAAAGGGATCTTTATTTTTACCTAGAAACCAACTGAATTCACTTCCGGTTTAACATGAACTACGCCATTTATGTTTTTTTTAAACGACAACCTGTATATTATATTGCACAGTCAAATTCTCCTCAAAATTCTCTTTTCAACGACATACAACAAGTTGACATTTACTTTCAAAATGGCGGCGTAGGACGCATTCTGATTTCGAAAATATCCCTAGGTGCTTAAGGATACTTTAGACTTTCATACTAAATAATAAAAAGTATATGATAACATTTAAAAAAACTCTGTAAAATAGGGTTAAAGTTAAGATTTTTTTAAACAATAAAAAAATACCTTCCTTTAAAAACAAAAGAAGAAAATCTAAATGTCAGTGCTTAAAGAATTACAAAAGGGACCAATTTAAAAGATTTTATCACTATTTTTCCCGTATCAATTGCATACGTTGTTTTATAGACCATTTTGTTTTTGGTAAAATGAGTTCTACGCTGCCATTTTGAAAGTAAATGTCAACATGTTGTATGTGGTTGAAAAGAGAATTTTGAGGAGAATTTAACCGTGCAATATAATATACAGGTTGTCATTTTAAAAAAACATAAATGGCGTAGTTCCGGTTAAACCGGAAGTGAAATTCAGTTATTTTCTAGGTAAAAATAAAGATCCCTTTCAAACATTACAGTAACCTAAATTTGATTAAAATATCTCTTAACATAACACTGTGGTGCTATGTACAATAATCTCGTTGACACCCGGTATATATTTTTGATACGAACTTTTTGTTTCCGCTGATTCAAATAGTTTCTAAACAAGTCAAAAACACTACCCGAAATACCCATCATATCAAGTTTTCTTAAAAGAATAAAAAAATTTACTGTATCAAAAGCTTTGCAAATAGTTGCAAATGTATAGAGAAACAAGTGTACATTTTTGGCATCTATCATAAGCCATTTAAATTTCTGAAATCATCTGTATCACTAGATTCTCGAAAGCCATATATAGCCATTTAGATAAAAAATGTATTGAATTTAAATGTAAATTAAGACTATTCTTTCAAAAATCTTTGACATTATGGGCAACACTGATTTCGGCCGGTAATTATTTATTTGTTGTTTATCGCCTGACTGAAAATTTGGTCTAACGTCTAGGTACTTCATTTTCATCAACAATTTTTAGCCACTTACACCCTCGATCTTTCCGGTGTTTAACATCCTTTTATAGTTATTTAATATTATCTTGAAACGAACAACCATTAATCACGCTTCTAGTGGTCACACTCGCAAAAAATCCGAATGGATAGAGTGTAAAATCGGTAGCCACGGTGCCGGTGCGGCTTTAATGGTGAAAAGAAACTAACCACTGGACTGACCGGACTATATCCCGTTTCATATATGGAGAGCAGTATTGATTAAAAACCATTTAAAAGATAATAAGAATATATCTTAAAAGGTTTTAATCAAAAAATATAAGATAATAATTTCAAAATCTTCCAGAACATCAAAAACAGGTGTAATAGCTTATATTATTATAAATAATAACACAAACAATACAAGCTATACAGTTTGACCAGTAAAGTCCGCATCATAAGGGATTTTTTTTTATTAATAACTTCATTCGAAATTTGACTTTGGCATCAAGTTCTGCTTCGATCGAGATAAAAATTAAGCAAAAAATAGTAGTCACTTGATTCGCATTATCTGTCAAATTTTAACTTTTTCTGAAAATGTAAATGTCAGTGCTTAAAGAATTACAAAAGGGACTAATTTAAAAGATTTTATCACTATTTTTCCCGTATCAATTGCATACGTTGTTTTATAGACACCATTTTGTTTTTGGTAAAATGAGTCCTACGCCGCCATTTTGAAAGTAAATATCAACTTGTTGTATGTCGTTGAAAAGAGAATTTTGAGGAGAATTTGACTGTGCAATATAATATACAGGTTGTCATAAAAAAAAAACATAAATGGCGTAGTTCCGGTTAAACCGAAAGTGAAATTCAGTTGGTTTCTAGGTAAAAATAAAGATCCCTTTCAAACATTACAGTAACCCAAATTTGACATTTGACAAAATTATTTCTGAAAATATCAAAAAAGTTATTAGAAAAAGTTTTTTTATGCAGTTTCTAGCCCACGTGCAAAATTTCAGCTGTATCAGATAACTTTGATTTTTTAACCATATTTTTTTGCAAAATAAGACTTAACGCAACCTATACAAAAAACTTCTTAGTTTTGACAATGCTTTATTTCAGATACATTTTCTTTAAAGTAGGGCCATATTAAATGTGTGTTTTTCTACAAAATTAAAATTGGGCTATTAAAATTTGGTCGCATGTGATGCAAATTTTATTTGTTTTTGACCCTGAAAGTACTACACCTTAATATTAAGACAAAAAATAACACAGTGTCATCAGTAAAGTGTTCTTTAAGTGGAAAATAAATTTAATTTTAACTTCTCTAACTATCTATTTTCAACGATTTAATTTAAAACCCCTTTATAAAAATTTGTTATTAAGCTATGTCATAAAAAAAGTAATAATAGTCTTTTATTATTTAAGTGCAGTTTTCAAAAAATTAATTACAATGATGCACCAAATACACGTTTACAACGACAAATGGGTAAAAAATCAAAATTCTCTTACGCAGCTAAAATTTTGCATGTGGGCTAAAAACTGAATTTAAAAAAACTTTTTCTAATAACTTTTTTGATATTTTCAGAAATACTTTTGAATTATTTTTTGGAAAAAATTAAAATTTGACAGATAATGCGAATAAAGTGAAATAATTACCAGGTCAATATGTTTCTACACGGTGAGTTTTTTAAAGTGTTACATGGCGATATCTCGAAAACGGTTTAAAATATTTTCTTAAAATTTTAGTGAGAGAATAGGGAGATGGGGGGACATATTTAAACATATTTTTGACGTCTACACCCCTTCCCCATTTTGAGGGGTGGGGGGTAACTTTGGAATTTTAAATGAGACAATGTACTTTTTTTTGGTAAATACGAACCTACGAACGTATACAAAAATGTTTTGATTTGCTCCCCTGGTTATGAAATTCTTTTAAAAACCAATTACCCCAATTATTAAACCAAAACATAAGTTCTGATATGTGGTTTCAATAGGTTCAAAACAGGTGGATAAGTCGAGCTGGTTCGGTAAACGGCCTGCTAGGTCCCCTGATTTGACCCCCCTCGACTTTTTCCTTTATTTATTTTTTATTTTATAAAATATAAAGTGATGGCGGCTACACCTACAACTTGAGATGATATGAAATACCGAATCCGCGTTGAATGCTTATTAGTGAGACAACGGGTACGATATTTATTCTGAAAATAATTACAAAGTGCTTGGAAGTTAAAGGGAGACATCTTCGAAAGCGTGACAGATGATAAATAAGTTTAAATTAAATAGTAAAGTATTTTTTGTGTTTTATAACCTATAATAAATCATAATTTCGTAACCAGGGGAGCAAATCAAAAGATTTTTTGTATACTTAGTTTTTTACGTAGGTTCGTATTTACCAAAAAAGAGTACATTGTCTCATTTAAAATTCCAAAGTTACCCCCCACCCCTCAAAATGGGGAAAGGGGGTAGATATCAAAAATATGTTTAAATATGCCCCCCCCCCCCCATCTCCCCATTCTCTCACTAAAATTTCAAGAAAATATTTTGAACCGTTTTCGAGATATCGCCTTGTAACACTTTAAAAAACTCACCCTGTATAATTGATATGTGTATGGCAACATTTTTATAAAGTGTGTATCAGCCAAATGGAATAAATTCGATAATAAATACATGGGGGCGTGTCCGAAAAAACGCTCCGACACGTCGATTAATATTTCTGGTTGCGCATCTTTTTCAATAAAAACTTTTTACACAGGGTGTGTCATGTAACAGTGCCCAATACCAACTTTCTTATTTTAAACGCAACACCCTATATATGTTATGCAATTTTTGGATTTTTCAGAAAATTTTAGACATATTTCATGTAGAGGGTTATCCAACCAAGACTAGACAAGGCGATTTTTTGACTTTTCCTGTACTTTTATAAAAAAACTGAAATAGCCATCTTAAATCATTTTCTCCCGCAAATTCGAATATCTTCAGCAAAAAACAATTGAACATCAAACAAAAGTACTAGGGGTCACTTTGATATTTTTTTTAATTGGATGCCGTATTTTTAATGAGCTTATCCGATTTCTCATATAAATTTTGATCTAAAATGTTGGATTTTTAATTCAAAAACGCCTTTTTTCTTCAGTTTTAAATTCGGAAAATGTTCGTCTACCGTGCGATTAATACCTGATAGATGGATACCCGTTTCACCTGTTCACCCTTTAACCTGCTTTAAAGCGTCCGTCAGTTAGACAAAATAATCAAGTGTCAAATTTCTATATATTTTTCACGAATTAATTACAAATTTATTTTGTTTGATTAAAGTTATTCACTTTAGTTTATAGTTTTTTCTAATATGTCATACTTTTTTTATACGTAAGCAATAATAGATTTGCAAAAACTACTAAATTTGTAATTAATTCGTGAAAAATATATAGAAATTTGACACTTGATTATTTTGTCTAACTGACGGACACTTTAAAGCAGGTTAAAGGGTGAACAGGTGAAACGAGTATCCATCTATCAGGTATTAATCGTACGGTAGACGAACATTTTCCGAATTTAAAACTGAAGAAAAAAGGCGTTTTTGAATTAAAAATCCAACATTTTAGATCAAAATTTATATGAGAAATCGGATAAGCTCATTAAAAATACGGCATCCCATTTAAAAAAATATCAAAGTGACCCCTAGTACTTTTGTTTGATGTTCAATTGTTTTTTGCTGAAAATATTCGAATTCGCGGGAGAAAATGACTTAAGATGGCTATTTCAGTTTTTTTTATAAAAGTACAGGAAAAGTAAAAAAATCGCCTTGTCTAGTCTTGGTTGGATAACCCTGTACAATATCCTATACCTATCTTCAACTGTTTCGGAAATATTAAGTGTTTTCAGATATATTGCATTTTAGCGTTTTGTTGTCTGTCTGCATGGCAATTAGTCGTGTTATAGTCGTTTGAATTTCGTTAACTGCATACCTATCAGAAAAATGGTTTATTTAAAAGAACTGCACAAAATGACAATTCTACAGATGATAGGTTATGGAGATAAAACACGGACACAAATGAAAGTTGCTCGCTTATATCATGAAAAATTTCCAAATCTGCCGCCTATAGCTCAAGGGAAAATTAGTAAAATAGAAAAGCAGTTTCGCCAGCTTGGACATGTAAAGCAGTTAAACAAAAGTAGCTGCCGATGCAATAAGTGATGATTCCAAATTAGATATTATGCTTGAGTTTGAGAAAAATCCACATACTTCTAATCGAAATACAGCCCCAATGTTCGATGTTAGCCATTCATCGATTATTCGAACATTATAAGAAAATAAAATGTATCCCTATAAAATGATACCTACTCATGAGCTCATGGAAGACGATTTTGATAGGAGAACGTATTTTTGTGAACAAATGATGGCAATATTAGATAACAATGTGATCCAATTAGAACATGTTTTTTTTCTGATCAGTGTACCTTTACACTTCACGGTCATGCTAATCGTCAGAATTATATTGGTCTAAAAAAATCCTTACTAGATTAAAAAAGAACATACGCAATATCCTGAAAAGGTTAATGTTTGGGCAGGAATAGTTAAAGATCATCATAGGTCCATTTTTCATTATTAGCGATAATTATTTAACATGTTTTATAGTATCCAAGAAAAAATAGCATTAATGAATTGGTACCACATAGAAAATAGTTCTGGGAGAGTGTCAGAAATGTTCTTTGCTATTTTTTCTGACATACCCACCCCAAGCATAAAACAGGCCTAAATATTGGACGTAATAATTTTGAGAGTAAAGGTATTGTAGTTAATAAATGCAACTGCTTAGAGTAAGATAATGTACTCGATGGTATATAGAGCATAAGAAAACAATACTTATTTCGAACTTTTACTTTATATACTATACTTTACTTTATATATTATATTATATTATTATTGTTGTCACAGCAGTAGGCGGCTTGCACCGATGAAACTGCTGTTGCATAGCCAAATTTAATCTCTGGAGTATTTTTGTTTACTTTTCCTAAACTGGAATATCTGTGTCTCGGTCTTGTAGTTTAGATGTTTTCTACGCTCAACGTCAGTTAGAGGTAGTGCACTAAGGTTGTATTGATCCGCTGCAGATCCTTATCCAAGTGGTTCTTAAATGAGTTAATGGAGGTGGCTGTCACTGTATTCTCGCTTAGGGCATTCCACTGGTATACAACCCGATTAGCAATGAAGTTTTTTCTCGGGAGTTTCGCACATCTTTCCTTGGATAGTTTCAAACTATGACCTCGAAGGATTTCATATTTGATTTGTTTATCAATATTTCCGTGTAGTTTTTGTTTTCTCGAAAAAGCCGCCGGATTTTAATATCTGTGTTGGGTAGCAATTACCTATAGTTTTAACTTAAGAAATGTATTGATAAAGTATTAGAAGTGTAATAAAAATTTTGTCATATTTGAGCCTATTTCTTTTTCTGCTTTTATTAATTTATAAATCCAAACTTTTTTTACGTAAAACAGTAGGTAATTGTACTTCAAAGAAGCCGATTTTTGACTAAAACAAAGAAGCAACAAAATATTGATCCAAAATCTTAATGGACGTCACTAGTGTTTGCTTCTAAAGATTGAACCGAATGTTCAAAATTGTAGAGATTGGAAATGCCCGTTTCTGGTATAATTTCCCTCATATTGAAAAAGTACCGAGAAACACCCTAATTGCTCAGAACCCGAAGTGTCCTCTCCGGTCCATCAACAAGCGATAGCCTATTATTCCTCTGTAGTATAGTGCAAGGAACGAAGATCATTAAGTTGGTGTAAAAACGAACTAGAGTAAGCACACTCAAAAGTGCATCCGACATTTCCGAAACCTAGGAATAGCTATATATACAATAAGTTGCGAAATGAGTGTCTTTTAGGCACGCGACGTGAAAATTGTTCAACGAGGCAAAGCCGAGTTGGACAACACTTCTAGTGGCTAAAAGACATCGTTTCGTAACGAATTATATACAAGATTTTTTGTGAAAGCGAAGAATTTGATAATTTAAGCTATTATTAGTATTTTTAAACATTTTGAAAAGTAGGCGGGCAATCTGTTTCTAAGGCATTGTTTATGCATTATTTAATGTCAAGTGTGTTGTCAAGTTCGAACGTCGCGTTTTACCTTTTTTCTCGCAAAGTTTTTCGAAAAAAATACTTCAAATCAGCGATATTGACGAGTCTTTGGATATTGAACAAGCTGATGAAGCTGCGCTATCCACGTTAGTACCCGAAAAATCAAAACATTTATACGAAAAAACCTACGACAACTTTGAAACCTGGGCCAAAGAAAAACATATTGAGAACTTTACAGAAAAGGTATTACTAGCCTATTTCCTCAAGCTATCCACCACCTTAAGGCCGTCAACTTTGTGGAGCAAATATTCGATGCTCCGCACCATGATTTATCTGAACAAAAACATAGATATTTGCAAATTTACAAACCTTATTGCATTTTTAAAAAGGAAAGCTACCGGATATCAGCCAAAGAAATAAAAAATATTTACAAAGCTGGAAATAGAACGCTTTATAAAACAAGCTGATGATAAAGAATTCCTGTTAGCCAAAGTTGTTTTAATCGTTGGAGTATTTGGAGCATGTAGGAGGGAAGAAATCACATTTTTGAAATTAGATGCTATCAAAGATTGTCAGTCGTTTATCAGTGTCAAAATTCCGAACACAAAAACTCATGTTCCAAGAATGTTTACGATTACTGAGGGATCAATAATAGATGGCATCAATTTTTTAGATCCATTTCGTAAGTACGCAAAACTTCGTCCACTGGAATACGACACATCAGCGATTTTTCTTGACATATCGAAGTGGTAAATGCGGTACCCTGCCAGTTGGAATTAATACAATTGGAGGTATGCCAAAAAAAAATGGCAGAATCCCTTGGACTCCCCAACACCAATGAATACACTGGCCATTGCTTCCGGCGCAGCTCTGCAACAAAGTTGGCAGATTCTGGAGCGGACATGACACTTTTAAAGTGTCATGGAGGTTGGCGAGTTATATGTCGGGCCGAGGGTTTTGGGTTTTTAAAAAACACTGCTTTTCACAAAAACACAACTTTTAACCCTCACACATAAAACAAATTTATTTGAGAGATTTGGAGAAGCACAAGTTTTACAAACGACAGTAACAATAGAAGTGGTGAACAAAAGAATCTTATCTCTATTTATAACATTTCTTATCTGAATTACTAGGAGTGGTCTTATCTGCTTAGATAAGCATTATAACTATAATATAGAGAATGTAACTCCTCCACCCTTAGAGGGAAATATAAACTTTTTAAAGTTTCTATGACCTAAATAATAATTGAATCATCTTTAACATTTTTAGTTTTTACATAAATGGGCCATAGATACTTCCAAATAAAAAATAGTATCAAAGTACAAAGAACAATATATAGTAAAACTGTCCAAATACTTGTTTTATCATAATATATAGGTGTATGCAATAATTTTGAATTCTCATATTTTTGTAAGTTAATCTTTTCTTGTAATTTATTTAATTTATTAAAATTGATATTATTTAAATTGAGCAGTTTTACCTTTTTGTATAATATTTTATGCGTTAAATTAGTATTAATATTTGGTAAGGGTATATTTTGAAAAGTATGTTTAATATTTTTATACGCTTGAATAACAATGTCTCCTAATTTTAGGTTACAAGGAAAACTTAATTCTAATAAATATGTTCCATTAAATAATACATTCTTTTGCGAATTTTCGCATGTCTCAATACCTACAATATCTTTATGGGTTACTAAAATCCATTTATTTGTGTCAATGTTTTGCAGTTGCATATTATCGATATCAATATACAGGGTGTTACAGTTTGAAATATTATATTCATATCGTAATAACTGTACCTCACAAGGGGTGTTTTTATAAAAGTTTTCAGAATGTATATGAGTACATAAATGCTCATTAATAGAAATGCGTTTGCATGGTTGATTAGAATATCCAAAATTCTTATCATTAATTAACAAATATTCGAAGTTAGGTACAATTATTTTAAAATGGTTTTCATACACAGTGGGTAAGGGAAATAATTGAAACAAATCATAATTTTCTTTTTCTACCAACGGAATCTCAATTACAAAGTTCACCTTTTCATTTTTAATATAACTCTTAAGTTCTAACGTATTTTCTTATTTTAACACATTTTCTGTTGTTGGTTCAAACCTCAGACCAAGCACTATAGACAAAGCTATTTACATTTGGCCATAAAAACAGTTTTATGTTCACAGTATAAGAATTTACGCACTGTAGTAGCAATACGGCTGTGATCGCCGTTCGACGTTCGACACTCCTTGTCGAAGCGCTTTACAAGACGTATCCCCTCCATTTCGTCCAGTTCTCCGCGCGCCCCGATTGATCCCTCTTATAGTGGTGGGGGACTTACTTGTATGGCTGTTGCATCGCAATGTGACTTGAAATTTGTTAACACAACAACCCCTCTTTCATGAATGGCAATGAGTGGCATGCTTTGTCTATAGTGCTTGGTCTGAGGTTCAAACGGCAATTTTTCAAAATTTAATTTTGTATTTAGTAATTTTAATTCATTTAAAAACTCCTTTATGTTAATAATAGTATTATGAAAAGTATTTAATTTTGCAAATGTTATTGCAGTTTCAATATTTTCTAATATATCGTAAATGTTTTGATAAAAGGTTGTTATTTGCGAAAATACCATATGAATACGAAAAAACTCAAAAATATTTGTTTCGTCGATTTCGACTTTATTAATTATTTCAATTATTTGGTTAACTCGTAATTTTAGTGTTTCTTGATTATGAGAAACATTTTTAATCGTCTCTTGGAAATTATTTATCGAATTATCGAAAAGAGTCATTTGTTTGTCTAGAGCAATTTTTACATTGTTTTGGTTTTGTCTTAGTATGTTTATGTTATTGTCAATACGTTCCGCATCGTCTTGATCTAAGTTTCCTGTGATGCTTTTATTATACTACCTAGAGCATTTATTAGAGCTCGTCTTTTGCGATTTTTACTTGGAAGGATTTGATTCAACTGATTATTAATTTTTTGTTTAAGGTTATCAATAATAACATACGAGTTGTGAAATTCCTTTTTATAGTTAGGAAAGTTATTAATATTTTCTTTAAGTATATCGTATTTGTTGTTAATTTCGGAAAATTCGGTAATTAAGTTTTTCATATCAAAAATTTGTATAAAGGTCCAATGATTAGTTGCCTTTTGGGCATTACCTATTTTATAGGGTAATATTCCTGGGTTGTCATTTAAGTTGTGGTACTTTGGTTCGGTTCCTTGGACGAGGGGCCATCTGTAACAAGTGGCTTTTTTAATTCTTTAATATGAATTATTTCCTGTTTATCCGGGTATTTAACGTTTTTTATTTTAACGCGATTGTGTTCTAGTATTTCAGTTATTAAGTAAGGTCCGCCAAATTTGGGTTTATTTTTATTTCTCTGTGAGAGTTTTTTATATACCGTTTGGTTTAACTTAAAATCTGAAGCTTCGTTTCCTTTAACGTTTTTCTTTGCTAAAACTCTTTCTTTACTATTATCAGTTTTAGTTGTAACATTTTCATACACTGCGTCGATTTTTTCTTTATGCGATGATACATAATCGGAATAAAATGTTGTAGGGATAAGATCTAGGGGATCTCTAGAATTTGTATGACCTAGGACAAGTTCATGGGGTGTGTATTTCGTAACACTATGAACAGTACTATTATACGCAATTATTGCATATGGCATTAGTTCGATAACAGATTTATTTTTATCTCTTTCTTTTAATATTCTTAAGTGTTCAATAATCGTTGAATGAAAACGTTCGACTGGCGAATTTGATTCGTGGTGTTTTGGGGTTGTAAAATGAACAGTAATTTTTTGGGCTTTAAGCAATTCTTTTAAAAGGTCGTTGCTAAATTCTCCGCCATTATCGCATGTAATAGATTCGGGGCATCCGTAAAATGAGAAAAAGTTTATTAATTTATCGCACACAGATTTCGCATTCTTATCATAGGGATAAGCTTGTCCGAATTTTGAAAATTTATCAAAAATTGTTAGAAAGTTCTGTGTTTCAAAAGTAAACGTATCTACATGTAAAATTTGAAAAGGTTTACAGGGTGTATCCGTTTTCACCATCGGTACATAGGATTTTAATCTGCTATACTTTGCTGTTTGACAAATATTACAATCATTTATGAATTGATTTATATCGTTTTTCATTTTAGGCCAAAAATAAAGTTCTTTAAGGCGTTCGTATGTTTCTAGAATACCTCTATGATTAGTTTTTCCTTGATGCTGATGAGTTATAAGCATAATTTTTTCTTCCATATCAGTAATATTAGTGACTAATTTTGTACAGCGAATAATTTTTGGATTTCGAAAATTTTTAATATAGACATCGTTAAAAATTGGAATTAAATCTTTATCATGAAAATATACGTAACACGTTTTTTCAGGGTTCATATATTCTTTAATAAATGTTTTAATGACGTCAGGGTTTTTTTGTAATTCCACGTGGTTAATTTTATATTTATCAAAATTTTCAGTTCGTATTTTTATTTCAGGATGTGGAGCCTTCTTAATTAAAAATTGTAACATTTTATTGTTTATTGTTTCGTCCAAGATAGTCAGGTTATTATTATCGTTATCAGCTCGATTGCTGTGCACGGTTGAGTCAAGGTTTTCAGGTCTAGGTTGCACGAGTTGTACATTAGAGATAACATTTATTTTTTGCTTGCTAGTGCCAGGTTTATTTAACAAAGGATTTTCTGTTTCAGCATTTTCATTGTCTTGAATGGGATTCTCAGCAAGGTTTCTTAGAAAATCAACAATATTTTCGTTGGAATCACCAGGGTTGTTATTTATGGATTCATTTTCATAAATATTTAATTGAATGCGTGAAAGTGCGTCCGCATTAGTATTTAGGGAACCTTTTTTATAGATTATTTCATAATCATATTCTTCTAAGCGTAATCTCCATCTGACTAATTTTGAATTGGGTTCTTTTAAATTGAAAAGCCATACGAGGGGTCTATGATCAGTATAGATTTGAAATTTACGTCCGTATAAGTAGGGTCGAAAATATTTACATGCCCATACTATGGCCAATAGTTCTTTTTCAATGGTTGAATATTTTGTTTCAGTTTCGTTAAGGGTACGAGAGGCGTATGCTACAGGTCTGTCATTAGGAATAGTTCCTTGGGATAAAATTGCGCCTAAAGCAAAGTTACTTGCATCTGTGGTTAATATAAATTGTTTTGAAAAGTCTGGGTATTGCAAAATTGGGGCGTTAATTAAAAGTTGTTTACAATGTTCAAAAGCGTTTACAAAATCGGGGGTGTGAATTATTTTTACGTCTTTCTTTAAACATCGAGTCATAGGCTTTGTGATTTTTGCAAAATCTTTTATAAAGCGTCTATAGTAGCCTACTAAGCCTATAAATGATTTGATATCTTTAGTTGTTTTTGGAATTGGAAAATTTTTTACTGAGCTTATTTTTTCAGGGTTTGGTTTTATACCATCTGCAGTTATTATGTGTCCTAAATATTGTACTTCTTTTCTTAAAAATTCTGATTTATCGAGTTGTATTTTAAATTTTGATTGGCGTAATCTGTCAAATACCTTTCTTAATTTTACAATATGTTCTTGGAGACTTGTACTGAAAATAATTATGTCGTCAAGATAAGCGAGACATGTTTCATCTTGTAATCCGCGTAAAATGTTTGAAACTACACGAGTAAATGTTGCGGGTGCCGTCTTAAGTCCGAAGGGCATTCTTAAATATTCGAAATGTCCTGTATCCGTACTAAAAGCTGTTTTTGGTATATCTTTTTCTTGCATTTGAATTTGATAAAATCCGTTTGCCAAATCTAAGGTCGTAAAATATTGTGCATTACCTAACTTGTCTAAAATGTCAGTTATATTCGGTAATGGTATTTTGTCATCGATCGTTTTTCTATTAATATTTCTAAAATCTACGCACATGCGCCATTTTTGTTTACCTGATTGGTCTAATTTTTTTGGTACTATCCATATTGGAGATGACCACGGTGAATTTGATTCTCTTATTATATTTTGAGCTAATAATTTTGAAATTTGACTTTTTACTTCCTCACGGTGTATTTCAGGGTATCTGTAACTTTTTGTATAGATAGGGGTTTCGTCTGTTAATCTTATCTCGTGTTTTATAGCGTTAGTAAAGCTTAATGGTATGTCTTCACAATGAAAAATATCACGATATTCAAAACAAAGTTTACGTATTTCTTGTTTTTCTTCGTAATTACAGTGATCGAGTCTTATATTTTTTAAATTAGCCTTCAGCTTATTGTCAATTTCTTTTTCTGGGTTTTCATGATGTACAGGGTGATCAATAAAATTCATTTCATTTAAGTTTACAGGTTCTACTTCAAAAGTTTCGAAAAATTTTATTTCTACTGGATTTTCTTTAGGGTTTAAAATTTTAGTAAAGGCGAAATTGTTTTCGATTTTTATAAGACATTCTGGTATTTCAAGGGTTCCTAATTGTTGGTAAGGCAATATACCGTATCCATTTCTCAAATTAACTGGAATTTGTATTTTTTGGATTGTTCTAGGGTCAATAATATAGGTTAAATTCGTTTTGATATTTTTTTGATTCGATTCGAAATTATTATTTTCTTGCCGAATAGGTATTTTCGTATTTGTTAAATTTAATGTGAAAGTATTAAAGTCTAAATTGGCATTTAATTGTTTTATAAGGTCTAAGCCTATTAATCCATCAAATTTATCTGAAAAATTAAAAAGATAAAATTTATGTATACCGGGTGTATTAAAAGTAGGAAAAATTGGTAATGTAGCGACTTCATTATGGAAAGATGTAGCGTGTGCAGTTTGCACTTGAAAAATTTCTTCTTGAATATAATCTGGGAAATTTTCGTAAGCAATTTTTGGACTTATAAAACTTCTTGTACTACCTGTATCTAATAAAAATTTTGCGTTAAGTTCGGGTATTAAAATAAATGGTAATTGGATATTATAATTATTAAGATAGACTACGTCATATCGGTTTCCTGGCTCGTTGGGGTAAAATTTTGATTTTCTAGTTCGTTATTTTGCGAAATTTCAGGATTAGCTGAATAATCCAAATTAATATCGTATTCGTTTTGTTCTTGTAATTGATTAGTGTCATATTCGGTATAGTCAAAATACTCATTATTGTAATCATAACTTTCGTAGTTTCCAGGTTCGTTATTTTTTGATTGACTCGGTTGATCAGGTGATCTCTGCAAGACTTCCTGATTGTAAAGTTCTTGAACAGTAAATTTTTTATTTTGATTATTATTATTATTAACAATAGTATTTCCAGAACTAACTTCCATCGGTTCGACTCTCGTTCTTCGCGACATTGGGTTAAATGGTTGATTATTAAATGATGGTCTTTGTTGTGAAAATCTCGGAAAATTATTATGTTGTGGAAAACTGTTGAATGGTCTTGAAAAATTAGTATTTTGTGGAAAACTGTTAAATGGTCTTGAAAAATTATTGTTTTGTGGAAAACTCGAAAATGGTCTTGTAAAATTATTATTTTGTGGAAAACTTGAAAAATTATTATTTTGAGAAAAATTTGACATAGGGAAAGTTGGTCTATATGGTGTATAATTTTGAACTGGGTTATACGTTTGTGGTTTATAAGTTGTATTATGCAACATAGGAGAATTATTCGGTTTTTGATTTTTATTAAATAGTTGGGGTTGTTTAAAATTAGACATTTGCGAATTTTTGTAATAAATAAAATTTTCTTCTTCTCTAACGCAAGCCATTGCGCCTTCTAAAGAAGTTGGTTTCTTTAGTCTAGTCACAAGTTGTAAATTATAAGGTAATCCGTTTAAAAATGTTTTTAAAGCAAATTCGTCATAATGTTGAATTTTAATTAATTTTGTTGCTGCGTCATCAGCTCCAGCATTTAATTTTGAAAATAGTAAGCTACGAGAATCTTGTATTCTCATACCGAAAATTAGTGGATTTTCGTTTTTATATGGTTTTAAATTTAATAAGTCTTGTATTAAACAATCGATCGATCTTTGATCGGAAAAACTTGTTGTCAATACATCTTTAATTAAATCCCACGAATTTAATTCGATTCGAGAAACAACTAATTCTGCTGCTCTACCAGTAAGTTTACTTAATATAGTATCGAAAAGACAAATATTTATTGTTGCGTTACGGTCATTTTTATTTTGGAAAGCTTTTAAAAGATTTTCAACTGCGCTGATAAATCTGCTGAGTAATTTTGGATTTCCATCGAAATGTGGAACATTATCAGATTGATATTTTAAAAGTTGGTAATTTATTTCAGGCATTGTATTTTCGTCAGTTGAGTTTAATATCAAAGAATTTAAAATACCTGTAATGTGATCTATTTCGGAATCAATTTTGAAAAATCGTTTTGAGACACTCTATACACACAAAAGTAATAACACTTATAAAACTAAAAATGCTTAACACTACAAAATGAAATGCAATCTTTGCAAGGACAATAATGTTTATAATATGAATGCAAAATAGAATACAAAAGTATTGTCTGTGCAAAAATTAAAAATAAAAATATACGTTTCAAAAGTTCAAAAAAAAATGGTTCAAAAATTCAATTTTCACTTACAAAAGTAAAATGATGAAAATCGTCATTGGTCCTTATTCTAACTGGATTGGCGATGTTTGTCCTTTCCAGGTCCTTAAGCTAAGCTGGTTTGGCGATTTTTGTCCTCCCCAGGTTGGTCACGTCCAGCGATGTTTGTCCGTCGGTGAACCACAGGAAAATCCGTTGATATGCCTTCAATTGATTTTTCCCGGACTTCTAAAGTTCTGCGATGTTCTTGCTTTGTCCAAGTGATGTCCAGTTGCCACCTTAGATCGGTACTATCTGCTTCCGGAACACTTTTGGATTTTTCTCCGTTTCTCTGTAGGTTTTTTCGAGTAAATTCTTGAAAGAAACCGTTGCCAAAATATGCCTTTTTGGAACGTCTCAAAATCCGTACGACTGCGCCAGTTATATGTCGGGCCGAGGGTTTTGGGTTTTTAAAAAACACTGCTTTTCACAAAAACACAACTTTTAACCCTCACACATAAAACAAATTTATTTGAGAGATTTGGAGAAGCACAAGTTTTACAAACGACAGTAACAATAGAAGTGGTGAACAAAAGAATCTTATCTCTATTTATAACATTTCTTATCTGAATTACTAGGAGTGGTCTTATCTGCTGAGATAAGCATTATAACTATAATATAGAGAATGTAACTGGCGATCAAGCTCAGTTGCCGAGAGTTATATAGAAAATTCCATTGAACAGAAAAACGAAATAGCAAAAAAAATCATAGGGCAGAAAGATACGCAAAATACAAAAATAAAATAAGTTTACTCAGAAGCAGAAGTTAGCATTGTCAGTACTAGCAGTTTATCCATTCCGACTACTAATAATTACATCGCTCTTAAAGAAGAGAAGCTAGATGCCTCTAGAATCCAGTTCAACAGTTTACAGAATTGTAGATTTAACATATATAATAAATAGATATTTTCATTGATTTTAATGTTTCATTTTTACTTTTAGGCACTAGTGCCTAAAACTGTCACATTTAGACACTAGTGCCTAAAAAAGTGTCATTTTGAAATTCTAATCAATATCGAAATATGTCTATTTCGAAACGCTTTCACAAAAAAATATTTGATTTAATTTTAGTTTCGTTACAATTTATATGTGTAACCAGGTCTATATTTTACGCTAAGGGCGATGGCGTGTATCGAAAATAGCAGACCTCGCCGTCCAGGGCGTCCAGATTTATGTGCTCCTAAGAGCAGGCACAGCCGAGCCGTCGGGATCTCGGGCTTGTTCCACTCTTGTTGCTCATTCTTGATTCCGCCATGAATTATTAATCATAGTAATTAGACACTTTATGCTTATCATGATTCGAAAGGATTCAGTGATATAAACGGATTTTGCTTGCAGTTGGTATAAATGGATTTTGATGCAGTCGTACCTTTCAGGACAATCGATTCTCATTGGTTAACAAAAATTAACTATATAAAATATGGTGTCAAATTGGAACTAAAAGCAAAACATTATTTCGATTCATCATATACAGGGACTCCCAAAAGTAATGGGACATAGAGCAACAGCAGACTCCTTAAGGCGAAATAATGCAATTTATTTAAACTTGCCTTATCCCAAAATTTATAACAACCAAGATACAGGGTGTCAACGTTTTAATATTGTTTTCTTTTTTTGCGATTATTTCTTAACGAAACGATATGGCAGCACAAAATTAAGGTTTTGGGGTTTTTTGAAATGAGGAATTCAAAATTATCCATAGATTTTGTGTAACCAGTAGAGGGCGCTGCCTGCGGTATGGCCCACTCCTTTTATCTGGCATAACTTTGTTTAGGATTCTTATATCGATCCGACTATTAAAAAAATAAGTTTCTTTACTTCTTCTACATCAAAAACGTTTAACTTATTAAAGTCGCTAGGAGCAACCATTTTCGAGATAATCGCATTCGATATTTTTAATGCAAGAATCCTAAAATATTTAAAATAATAATTGTGTATTCGTATTAGTATTATTTATCACAGCTGGCCTTGATTAAAAACAACGACGTTTTTAAGGCAACAACATGTTACGTAAAGTATGTCATCTGTCAAAATTATTAATTTTCTTCGTACAATACCTACGTAGATATTATAATTTTTTTAGGAATGCCTCGACATAATTTTTTTTTCAATGCAGAAATGCGTGATATTATGCTTTGTATTTATGCACAAGAAAATTTTAACGGTCGGAGTGCAGGGCGCAGGTAAATGTATTTAGGTGAATGGTGGCCATTTTGAACAATTGTTATCACGGTGTTACCATTTTTTTTTCTATTTTGTTACTTTTGAATGTTATTAAACTAAGTATTAAATAAAATTTTTGATTGGAGTAAAATTTGTAATTCCGTAGGTATACGAAAAAGCGTTTTTAACCTTAAATGTAACTTAAATGACAATACATATCTGAATTTTTTGCAAGTAGAACTTATTCCAACTTTAACTGCTTTATTTCCTCACCATGCAGAAGCAGGTCTTCATGATGATCGAATATGGTAACAGCAGGATAGTGTTCCACTTAATTACGCCATAAATGTTCGACAATATTTAAGATTTTGTAAACCGCTGGATAGGAAGAAAGGGTACCATTGTACCATTGAATGGCCGCCACGATCGCCGGACTTTAATCCTTTAGATAATCTCCTTTGGAGTCACCTAAAACCCAAAATTTACGTAACTAAGCCAGAGAGTTTAGAGAAACTTAGGCAACGACCTATACACGAAATTCGCCAAGTAACCCCGGAACATAGTGTCAGGAATGAAATGTACTTTAGATTAGAGGGGTTTTCAAGAAAAAAATGGGCCATACTTTCCAACAACTTTCACAACAAGGCAAATTGCGTGTACATTACCGAAATACAAAAGTGAATAGTGGGTCGTTTTACTATTTTATGCCATTTCCAACGAGCTATCACAATACATAACTTTACATTTAAAAAAAAAAATTATTCTTTGTAGACCAGGGCTGAAGCCTTTGAAAATGGTAAAAAGTGAAAAAAAAGAATAGTAGGATGAACCCCATTGGAAAAGGAAGAGAATATAACAAAAATAAAAGGAAAAATAAATTACGGGCGATCCGAGGTCGGGAAGGGGCGGGGGGAGTTTTTAAGGGTAGAAAACGATTTATCTTGATTTCCGGCAAAACTACAAGTCCTATGGAAAAACGTTAAATGGCAAAGTTGTAGGTAATAAAAAGATTTACAACTTTTGTATTTCCACTTTTTTCACATAACCTCAAAATTTATGTGAAAAATTCAAATAATCAAGTTTTTGGTTTTTTATTTTTATCTTTTACAAAAAAATTTTTATACACGAAATTTGGTGAAAACTTTTCTTTTTATGTCTCAAACACACTGTAATTTTTTTGATTTAAAATATTTATTTTTTAACCTTATTTTGACTTAATATCGAAAAAGCAATCTAATTTTCAATCGAAAATTCTCACGTCAAATGATCTGCTTTTTTAAAAAAGTCGGTGGGCTTTTTGTTCGTTGAAATCTCTACTTTCTGATGGTGTAAAACAATATATACATTACTATGGTCAATGTTCTCAATTCAATTCAATTCCCCTTTAAATCCTACCTTTAATTATATTTAGATCAACTATTTACGAATGTGTTTTGCGATCTTTATGTTTTATGGATTTGTAATTTTTTTGCTTATCAATGTAACATGGAATCCGTTTTTCGAGTAATTAAAGTATAAATTTTAATAAATAGCTCAAAATTGTACATAATGATTAAAAAAAAAATTTCGGATTCGAGTTTTTTTGCATTTGTTGGGAACATTTACCATAGTAATGTACATTTTTTTTACACCATCTGAAAGTAGAGATTTCAACGAACAAAAAGCCCACCGACTTTTTTAAAAAAGCAGATATTTTGACGTGAGAATTTTCGATTGAAAATTAGGTTGCTTTTTCGATATTAAGTCAAAATAAGGTTAAAAAATAAATCTTTTAAAGCAAAAAAATTACAGAGTATTTGGGACATAAAAAGGAAAGTTTTCACCAAATTTCGTGTATAAAAACAATTTTTTGTAAAAGATAAAAATAAAAAACCAAAAACTTGGTATTTGAATTTTTCACAAAAATTTTGAGGTTATATCAAAAAGTGCAAATACAAAGGTTGTAAATCTTTTTATTACCTACAACTTTGCCATTTAACGTTTTTCCATAGGACTTGTAGTTTTGCCGGAAATCGAGATAAATCGTTTTCTACCCTTAAAAACTCCTTGAAATAATAATTAAATTATTATACTTAGAAATGTGTAAATTACACTTAGAAATGTGTAAATTTGACTGTTTTGTTAACATAAAAAATATAGGATAATCTGTATGTTAGTACATATTGAAGAGAGCTCAAAACCACCTTTTCAAAAATAGCGACAAAATTATTTCTTTAGCTATACACAGCCATTTACCTGCTGCTGGTCCTTGTACTCTTTGTTCATGAAATGTCTAAATCTTAAGTCGGCTATGAAATGTTTTGGATTGGTATATCCATTCTCCCCCGACTTTCTGTGTAATACGCCAAGGCCGCCGCGCTATTTCGCTTTGTTTCAGCGACATTCACTGTTTATTTTTTTCCAATTTTATCGAAATTGAAACAATCAAAAATGCGGTTACCATAATATCGACTAATATGGACACCTGAAAATTTTAAAAATTACGAAAACGTTATCTGATATCAATGAAATTTAGACGAATAAAATCTATTTGCACTGTCGTAGATTAAATTTTAAATGATACACGTTCGATATGAACTTTGTTAATAAAACTTGTGCAATTAGACCACTCAGCTGACGCCTTGTGGTTTAACGTTGCACACGTTTCATTATAGTGTTCATCGAACTAGTATCATTAATAACTATAATGTAAGAATATAGAACAATAATAAAGATAATCTACTTTCTATTATGTCCAAATAAAGGTATATTCAAAATTCAAACACACAGTATTATTTAAATAGTAATAATATTTGGTTTAAATAAACATCCTGATAAAGCCGACGCCGCTTGTGTGCAGCTGTGGCTTTTGGGAGATCCCGTAACATGAAAGTAGGTACTGGCCGATTTAATACTAACTACTATAACTGTTCTCTCTCCCGGCCATATCTTAATATCAACAAATATAATAATAAATGCCGAAACCCAAAACAAAGCAATATTAACACTTAGCAGATGATGTTATCGATCCTGTGCTGCTCGGATGTTTGTTTAGACTTCACCGCCGTGTTATTTATGTGCATGTCGCATGTCGCGTTCATTTTTCATTAAATAGACCCGTATATACACACCCAGTAGTATTTTCAATACTAAAACTGTACTGGATTTACTGAATTTATTAACATTAAGTTACAAACTCACACTGTATAAAAATATGTTACGCCTTATCTAAGTGGCTGTAAGCATCTCTTAAATAATAATCTATATTCTATCGAAACATTACATTCGCCAGATAAATTCGGGGATTAAGCACGCTCAAGTCAATTAATATGAATTTTAAAGGGTTATAGGTTTAAAACACACCACACTAGTATCATTTATTTATGTAGATTAAACAGGAATAAGAAATGCGTGAGTCTTCACAATGTAATTAATAAAATACTTATATTGGAATAAACCAGATTTACGTATCTAATTCCGCCAAATGTAAATCAATAATTTAGTTCCGTAACTTGTTTGCTTTATCTTAATTATTATTAAACTACTATTTGCGGGTTACGTACCAACTGTCTTAAACACCCTTTTCTATCAACAACATTAAGAACTTAATTTAGGCCTCACGGCAAGCACCCACCATAGACTTTTTATAGAATAAACTACATTGTTTACGTTTTAAAGAAATCAAAGATTCCAACGTTCACAATTTGTCTGGTTAGTTGTATGGTCAACTATACCTAACACGTGCATTAAGGGAAGTGCTGTTATCAAACTTACTGTTAAGTCACATATTAGATTCATAAAAATAATAAAATACATAAGTATAATTTGTTAAAGTATTAATTTTGTTTTCGTTTTTTTCCGATTATTTCTTAACGAAACAATATAGCAGCACAAAATTAAGGATTTTGGGGTTTTTTGAGATGAGGAATTTAAAATTATCCAGAGTTTTTGTGTAACCAGTAGAGGGCGCTGCCTACGGTATGGCCCACTCCTTTTAGCTGGCATAACTTTGTTTAGGCTTCTTATATCGATCCGACTATTAAAGAAATAAGTTACTTTACTTCTTTTACATCAAAAACATATAACTTATTGAAGTCGCTAGCAGCAACCATTTTCGAGCTTATAGCATGTTATATGCAATGCAACTAAGTACTTGGTCCAATAGCAACGGAAAATCGAGCAACGGTGAATTTCTGACTTAAAATTATTGTAAATCAGCTACATTTGCTAAGTGTAAAAGTTAATGTGGATAATTAAGGTTGACTATTTTTTTCTAATAAAAACGTTTTTTCGTACTATACGGAACCACTAATTTTATTCTAATCAAAAATTTTAATTATTACTTGGTACTTAGTTTAATAATATTTAAAAGTAACAAAATAGTTAGAAATAAAAATGGTAACGTCGTGATAGCAATTGTTCAAAATGGCCACCATTGACCTCAATACATTTCGCTATTCATTTTACAAAAGACTGTCGGACTTTAAACAAGAGATCTTCATAATTTCTGAGCAGATTAAGAGAATTTATAATTTTTTGATTTAACTCATTATAACTCGTTATAAACATTGGTTTTCAAATAACCCTAAATGTAGAAGTTCATTGGATTAAAATCCGTACTTCGCGCCGGCCAAGGCAAGGGGCCACCACGGCCTATCCAACGTTCAGGGAACTGTTCATTTAGGTAATTTCGCACATTTCCGCATTGGAAAATAAATTATGTCGAGGCATTACTAAAAAAATTATAATATCTATGTAATGTACGTAGAAAATTAATAACTTTGAAAGATCATACTTTGTGTAACATGTTGTTGCCTTAGAAACGTCGTTGTTTTTAATCAAGGCCAGCTGTGACAAATAATACTAATACGAATACACAATTATTTCAAATATTTTAGCATTCTTGCATTAAAAATATCGAATGCCCAAACCATTTTCGAGATCATCATCTCGAAAATGGTTGCTCCTAGCTACTTCAATAAGTTATACGTTTTTGCTGTAAAAGAAGTAAAGTAACTTGTTTTTTAATAGTCGGATCGATAAAAGAAGCCTAAACAAAGTTAGGCCAGCTAAAAGGAGTGGGCCATGCCGTAGGCAGCGCCCTCTACTGGATACACAATAATTTTAAATTTCTTACCTCAAAAAACCCCAAAATCCTTAATTTTGTACTGCTATATCGTTTCGTTAAGAAATAATCGCAAAAAAACGAAAACAAAATTAAAACTTTGACACCCGTGTATCTTGGTTGTTATCAATTTTGTGATAAGGCAAGTTTAAATAAATCGCATTATTGCGTCTTAAGGAGTCTGCTGTTGCTCTGTGTCCCATTATTTTTGGGACACCTTGTATATCTAGGGATCCATCATAAAAGCAGGAAGCAAATAAATGATACTTCTATTTCTATTCTGGCCTATCGATAAAAAATATTTCTCTTTCAACAATTAGAAAACTTTTACTTATTACTGCAAAACAACAGACCAGAGAATGTACACAACATATCCTTTACGTGGTTATACATGATTAAATATAAAAAAATAAAATATTTCTTATTGTCTCTCGCCTAAAACTTCATTAATTTCATTCATTAATAATAATACATTTACAGCCTAGGCTTTTTCAATCTTCATCAGGGCCGATCCTAGCAGGTGTGCAGCGCGTGCACCGCACGCGGGCGGCCAAAACAAGGGGCCGCAGATAGTTCTGTCAATCAAGCAAAACTTTTTACGAATTTCTCGAAATAAAAATAAAGTCACATTTATCAAACTATAAAAGATAACTTTAAATTAACGTCGAAGAAGAAAACAATATTTTTGTGAATTATTTCATATGGATTTATTTATTAAAGATTTTCAATCAAACGGCCGCGGTTGGCCGACGGCACGCGGCTCGCAGATCAATAGGACAAAAGAAACTTTATTTTACCTGTTTCTGTGGCTTCGGGTGAAAGAAGTTTCAGTAAATTAAAAATTATTAAAAATTACTTGAGAAATAATATGACATAAGAAAGACTTTCAGATTTGGCCATCATCTCTATTGAATCCGAAATCTCTGAAAAAATTGATCTCACCGTAATTATTGACAAATTTGCTTCTCAGAAAGCCAGAAAAATTATTTTATAGCTAATTATTAGGTAGTCTTCGAGGAAGGACTGATTTATATACTTTTCGTTTCGCGAGATTTATGCTTTGGTACTTTTTGTTATTTTATATTTTCTGGTAAATATTGTTGTTTTACATTTCTTATTATAAAATGTCTATTTTTGTTTTAAAAGTAATATTTTTGTTTGTTTATTATTTTGTTAAAGTAAAAAGAAAAAAGGTGTCGCTAATATAACATATTAGCTGGCCCAAAAATAAAGTCTTTCCCGTATAATTTTATTTGTAGTTTGCATTTTTATTAATGTTTAACTTTTTACTCTTATGTACATGTAGATGAGTTTATAACGTCAACCAGTGGCGCAACCAGGGGGGGGGTTGCCGGGCTGCAGCCCCCCCCCCCTCCCCCCCGAGCTTAGAAACTTATCCTATTCCTTTAATTGCAAACCAATTTTTCATGTCACGCCTTTTACTAATATTTTATATTCAGCCACATAATTTACATCAATCATGTTATCAATAGTGAAATTATACTACGTCTGACAACAATGTATCCCGAACGTCATATTGGCACCTGACACTCAAGACGCTCGAGCTGTCCGTTAATTTGAAAGCGATGTTTCTACCCGCTACCCTTTTGTACACCGAATTATTGTGAATTTTATTTATTGAGGTTTGCAGGGCCGGATTAACCACTAGGCCAAATAGGCCATAGCCTAAGGCGCCACAAATAAAATAGGCGCCGTGGCTTTTAAACGAATTTTAGTGTACCTACCTATAATAATAATTATTTTATACATTTAAATCACTATTTAAACTATGGCATAATTGCTAATTATCATACCTATAAAGTATAAAGAACATTCCACATTTCCATCCAAACATAAATATTCTAAATTAAAGTATTAAGACTACATATTTAGTTATCAGATCTCGTGAAATCAACTTCCTTCGACGACATTATTTAAAATTTCTAGTATCTTAATTCTCTTAAAAATATGTCTTTATTTTTAAAATTACATTTAATAAAAGTTTTTGGGTATTGGGCCACGAAAACTGTTCCTTTATTACCTTTATATTTTTTGCTCAAAACATTTACATATATTATCTTATTTGTTGATGTCATTGATCTCGTTAATAACGAGTCGTTATTGATATAATGTTTTAGAAGTAATCCCTATACTTTCGGTTTTATCATTTTGTGTATTTGTAGGGAACCAACGGACCAATATCATTTGACTCTTGGCGCTGATTTGTGTTTTCATGTTTTATTTTTTTTTTGTATCTTAATTATCTGGATTAGTCGATTAGTTTTTTTTGAACTTTGGAAACTACCAACCTCTTATTAAGTTATGATATTTTAAGTTTATTGTTTTATTCATTTTACATTTTGTAAACATTAATCATTAATGTTAAGTTGTTTGTTTATATTTCTATTTTTTGTTTTATAATTTTCCCCGAGTACTTACATGTATTATACGTTTATTATAATTAAATTAATCTATGATTTTTTTTCAACAAAACGTGCAAATTTTCGCTTGCAAAACATATTTTTACGAGATAACGTTTAGGCACAAATTTGATCATCCGTATCATCACTCGCTCAATTTTTTTAAATCCATTTCGAAATTGAAAAAAGATAGGCGCCAAAATTTGTCTGATCTAAGGCGTCACACGACCTTAATTCGGCTTTGGAGGTTTGTGAGGTTTAGTGCTTTTGTATTTACCTAATTATCGTTGATACGTTGGTTGTTAAGTAGTTTGCGAGTCCGACAGATTAAATGGTTTGGCAGTTCTTTCTGCGAACCACGATCTTGATATTACCGTGGAAGAAATTCTGGACGAAATGGCAAAAACAAAACGAAGAATTTTACTTTAATATTAGTATTATTAGTGATTACTTACAACTTATTGTATAAGGTTTTTGTTTTGTTTTAGTATAAGTATGATTAATATATGTTACTTATTTTAAATACATTTTTACTAATTAAAATGAAATCTCTGATTTTTTTTTCATAAATATTTAGTTAGGGCCAGCGGCGTATTACTGCAGAAATTTTAGGGAGCTGTCGCTCTTGTCAATCATACGTATTTTACCCAAAAAAGGGCGTGGCACCCAACAATTTTTCGCCTGCGGCGCAAGCAGTTAAGGTCCCCCCCGAACAAAATTTCTGGCTACGCCACTGACGTCAGCGTTAAGTATTACTCAAAATAGAAAAAATTCTTTAGAGGGGCGGCATAATAGGTCTTTGCACGCGGGCGGCCGGCACCCTAGGATCGGCCCTGATCTTCATTTAAGTAAAAATGTATTAATATTTTAATTTTAAGAAATAGTCCATACATAAAGTGGAGTTGAAAGTATTAAAAGGAAAGAAAAACACAAAGTCATCCTCCACAAAGTTCAATAGAAAAATTAATAAATCATAGGTTTCTACATGTTTCGAACGTAGAAACGTTCATCCTCAGGAGACAGAATTTTTTTATTTTGTGCTGTTGTTGTTAGCAAAAGAGAAACTTAAAAATAGAACCTTAATTGAGCTTTCATGGACTCAAAAATTTAAGTTTAGAAGAAACACGATATGAAGAAAATTGGTGATGGTAAAACCATACTGAGTATTTAAAACATTATTAAAGTGGGCGTAAACAAACCAAGTTACATGGGGAAAAAAAGGAAAAACCTTGCCAGAAAGGTGTCGAAGATTATTTAAAAACTGTCTTCAAAAATCAGACTTATCGAACATAACTAGCCTTTAAGACATTGTGAAGGTGAAAATTTGATAACAAAATCTGTAAAAAATAGAAATCAAAATTAAAATCAAAGAGTATAGAAGTTTTTAAACTATTTTAAGAAAAATTCTTTTTGTGTAATTTTTTGAATAAAAGTTAAAAGGTAGTACTTACGATATATTCCGTAGGAAAGAGTATTTGGGTACTGGGGATCAAACCAAATTTTTCTATTAAACTTTGTGGAGGATGAGTTTATGTTTTTCTTTCCTTTTAATATTAATATTTTAATTAAAACTGTTTTAAATTATTGTATTAAAAATCCTAGCCACACCCTACTACCCTACGCCGCTGATGCTGACTAATCGCTCCAAATCCTTGAGCTATTACAATTCCGCACGGGGTCGGAAAATTACCGCTTTCTCACTCTTCTGTCTTTGTTTCACACGTTTGAATGTTTGATGCAAATAAACAAGCTACATAAATGAATGGCTTAGTCTATTCTATAAGAAGTCTATGGCAAGCACCAATGAATCCATATTCCAAATCTGTTCCCCCTTTATCTAAGTGCCTGTGTGCCAGCTATAGTATATCTTAAATAATAACTCTGTCGAAACATTACGTTCGCTAGATAAACTGGGGGATAAAGCACGCCCGAGTCAATTAATATGAATTATAAAGGGTTAGTTTCGCGATACACCGCACTAAGCAGCATTAATTTAGATTGAACAGCAACGAGAGTGCGTGAGTCTTGCGAATCTCGTAAATGAATCACATTGGGGGGCAGATTTAAAAATTTATTTTTAAAATAAATCAAATGAAGTTGAAGAAGAAAAGTTGTTGCAAATTTAAGAGTACCTACCTAATTGTAATATTAAGTCGCGAATTACTGATGGAATGTACCGTAAAATTGGGTGAATAGGATCAGCGGGGTAAATAGGATTGAAAGTTACCTTCAAATTTCAAAAATCTGTAATAATTGTAATTTTAAAGTGTAGGTCATTTCAATGTACAGATTTTAAGTAACGGTTGTTAAAATAATTTTTATGACATTAAACTTAAAATAACTTGGCCACATCGCAGGCTGAATACCATAACCTAAAACGTCAAATTTAGCGGTTAAACTGTTGTCATATTATCTTTGCTTTTGTCTTACAAACTTCATATCTCTACAACTCTGCAGCACTTATAAAATTTAGGTAATATTATTTTTAGTACTTTTTTATATTACTTAAGATAAATTTGTGTGCAAAATCCTATACACCCCGCGGTTGTTTAAATGCGATACAGTCAATAAATAGTTTTTCATTCTTGGGATGTGTTATTAATATTATCATTATAAATAGGTTCTAATTCAGGATGTGATGAAATCGGTTATAGTGAAAAAGTCAATTGTTTCGAAATGATTCCTTCGTAGTAACCACGCTTAACTTTCTGGTAGAAAAATATACAATAATTTTGCCAATAATGGATGTTCATTAGAGACCGACCGAAGATTCGGTTTCGGTTTCGGCTAGTTTCGGCCAAAAAATCTAGTTTAAAAGATCTAGTTTCGGTCTCGTCCAAAAATCGGCAGAAAATTCGGGTGCGCCCAATCTTAGTGTTCGTGAATTGTCCCGCATCGGCGGCTAACTTTGGGTGAGTTCGTAGGCAGTGTTGTCTATGTAAATAGAAATCTTTGTTACATATTTCAATTATTGTTTTTTATTTCATTTAACACGAGTTCACTCCGTATGTAAAAAATACATTGGATTTCAGTATACAATAGAATTTTTAACATGTATAAATAAGTTTCGGTTTCGGTCGAAACTGCGACCAAGGCCCAAGATTCGGTTTCGGCTGAAAATCTTGTTTCGGTCGGACACTAGTGTTCATATTGAGTAAACATCATCTAAATAGCACTACAATGCTAAATCTGGCATGTCTGTAACCAAAAAGTATGACACAACATTTTATCCCCAATTTATTAACCGAATGACAATTTTGAGGAATTATAATTTTTTGACGACTTCATATTTCGAGAACAAGAAGTGACGAGAGACTCGCGGGACGAGAAAGTATCTTGCAAAATGTTAGTAAGACAAAAGTTTGCATAATATCTAATTAGAAGATGACATAGTGTCCGCGAAAATAATTAAAAGAAAATATTGTGGCATATCGAACAAGTGTGTAGGGGAAAATGGCCTAAAACGACATACTTTCTGTAAAATAATTCATATTTTTGAAAATATTCAGCGATTTGGATTTTTAAATACATTAGGTTATTTCATGAACATTCTCGGTTTTTAGGTAAGTTCCTATATTGTGCCATTTTAATTTAAAAAAAAAGTTTGATTTATTCTTAACAAATACATGCAACCTGTGTCATTTTAGGCATGTACTAGGATAAAATTACATATCGATTTAGGATAAAATGACACAGCATAAGCAGAATAACACAAAAATTATTTATTTAAATATTATTAACAACATAGTTCACAATTTAAATTTTTGTTTTTGGTGCAATACCAGCATATTCTGCATGTGACCATTTGGCGCAGTCCTGACATTTAAACCAAAAATCACCTGGTTTTGTGTTTGAGTAAAGCCCATTGCAATAGATGCATGCAGCGTCATCGTCATGTTCCACATTGGAATATGGATCTTCTATATCGCTTACATTTTGGGTTTCTTCTTATGTGTCTGTTTTCCATTAAATTTTTGGTTACTTTTAGTCGTTTAACGCGAGGATCCAAAATAGACCGTTTTTCCTCGGCTTTAATTTTTAATAATTCTACAATGTTTGGAGTGGAAGTTAAAACTGATGTGCTCTGCCGCTTTCTATTTTGCCTCCTTTGAGACATTGATGCCTTTGGTATTGGAACAATATTTTCTATAGACTTTCGATAAGTCTTCAAATCTTCGTTTATTTCTTTTCCGGATAGATTTAAAGAAATGACATAGTATGCCATTTTAGGCAACGTGCGGTATGTCATTTTACCCTTATTGTTATATTTAAACAAAACGCATAATAGCATTTCTACAATCGGAAAACAGTACTTATAACTATGGTTAAATATAGCCAAGAGAGTATTTATCAACATTCAGTAACATAATTATTAATTTAAAAAGTCCTACCTCAGAAATTTTAAGAATTCTTCATCACCAAAAATTGTTTTGTTGTCTCCAAAACACATTAAATTGCACTAGACAAATATGCGCGAATCTGGCTTTACAATCATTACAAGACTGACTCGCTGGAACAAAAGTTACATTTGAAAAAGCAGTCGGGGTGACGCTAATTTGGCGGGAAATTTAAAATTATTCGGTATGTCGTTTTAACTGAGTATGTCATTTTAGGCCATTTTCCCCTAACTATTTTTTATATTGAAATACACAGGGATCCAAGTTTAATAGATACCCTGGGGCGGATAGACCATGACGGCCGTTTCGTCCTTGTTAGGACTCTACGAGCAACCATAACCCAATCAATTTTAAGAACGACGGAAAAATGTACTAAAAGCCTTCTTGCAAAATCAAGGCGGCCATCAATACACCGTAGCGCCATCCCAGCGGAATTAACTCCAATATAAAAGGCAGTTACACTGGTAATAATCGAAAGGTAGACAACTAAATAAACCACGAAGTGCATCACACTCTAGTATAGGGAACGCTATTCGCGTTTTCACTGCAAACATCTGCCATTTTGCAGACCAGAAAACAGATCAACGCTGGCACCCACCAGAATGCGCGCAATCCGTTTTAGTTTTGAGCCATAAAAATGTTTAGATGATGATATAGTGTCCGCGAAAATAATTAAAAGAAAATATTGTGGCATATCGGACAAGTGTGTAACTATTTTTTATATTATAATACACAGGGATCCAAGTTTAATGGATACCCTGGGGCAGGTAGACCGCGACGGCCGTTTCGTCCTTGTTAGGACTCTACTAACAGGCAGCCATACCCGCGCCATCCGCTGGGATGGCGCTACGGTGTATTGATGGCCGCGTTGATTTTACATACATACTTTTTTCCGTCGTTCTTGGAATTGCTTGGGTTATGGCTGCCCGTAGAGTCCTAACCAGTGGCGCATCCAGAGTTTGAGCCTGGGGGGGGGGGGGGTAGTGCCGGTATTTAGGCAGGCGCGGATACAGAAAAAAAATTTGGACGGGATAAAGAAAATTTTTAGGAACCACGCCCGTGACAAAAAAACTTGGAATTATAAATACATACCCTAATTTTCTTTGAAAAAATGTCAGAATTTCTGCCAAAATATAATTGAATTTTCTTATTCTTTATAAAAACATATAAAACAAGTGAAATTTAAAAAAACATATTTTTTACATAATTATATGGTATATTAACAAATACATATTTTAAAACCATTCAAGAAATAACAAATAACAAATAACAAATAATAAATAATAAATAAATAATAAATAACAAATAACACAGTTTTAAAATAATAAAAAAT
Source organism: Polydrusus pterygomalis (assembly GCA_963969555.1). NCBI lineage: Eukaryota > Metazoa > Arthropoda > Insecta > Coleoptera > Curculionidae > Polydrusus > Polydrusus pterygomalis. The sequence continues at coordinate 145,690,914 of OZ018375.1, forward strand.
GCAACTTTTATAAAAAGTTATAAATTTAATAAAAACATGTTAAAGCAAAAAATTAAAAATATTTTCTTGAACGAAACATAGGTTTTCGCAAGGTCAGAAAACATGAAATTAATAACATAAAAAAATTATAAAGTAAAATCAAGTCGTCTCTTTTTATTACTAGCAAATCTTTTTATTACATGGTCTACATTTTTGTGTATGTCCCTGTGTACAAACAGAAGTGATAGCCCAACCAATCTATCCTGACCCATTGTTGAACGAAGCCAGGTTTTAAGACGCCGCAGACAGGAGAAACTTCGTTCAGCTGAGGCTACACTATAGAGTGACCAAAACTTATAAGCATTTTTTTATTAAAGGAAAAATATTTTCATCGCAGGACGAATATAAACCCATAGCATCGGTATCGCTTTTTTTATGTTTCTCCAAATAGTAAATTCAGATTTTAATTTTAAAAGAATTAAGTCTTTTTTTTGGCTATTAACAAGTTTGCTTATAATATACTCCGAAACTACTTCAATCGACTGCGTAATTTCAGTCTCCGATTTTGAAATGAAAATGGATAGAAAAAATATATTAAACTCATACGTATTTAAAGATTTCTCGTTAAAACGAAATTGAAGATCTTGTAATATATTATCTAACAGACGAATATATATGTTAATTCTAAAATAAGATTCGTCACTTTCTAGTATTAAGTCCTTATTTTGGGTATTTTGAAAAATCCTGGGGGGGCGGTAATTACTTCCATTACCCCCCCCCCCCCCCGTGTATGCGCCACTGGTCCTAACAAGGACAAAACGGCCGTCGTGGTCTACCCGCTTCAGGGTATCCATTAAACTTGGATTCTTGTGTATTCCAATATGAAAAATAGTTACACACTTGTCCGATTTGCCACAATATTTTCTTTTAATACAATCTAATCTTTTCACATCAGTTAAAACATAATACCTACAGTTTGTTGGTTAAAGGTCCGAAAAACTTTCCCTGCGAATTTGCTAGCGTTTATCGTCGTGTACGTTGTTTATCGAAAGGTTGGCCGACAATTCCGTATTCGGATTATTTGAATTCCTGCAACGTTTTCTAGGTGAATATGCTGCGGAAAGTTGTTTGAAGTTTCTGCGAGGAAATTCCTCAATCGTTATTCAAGTAGAATGTGGTTAGTGTCAGCTAAAAGCATGGTGTTTAGATGTTAAAAACTTGAAACTTTTGTACTAAATTCCTAATTCTATGCTTGTGTGATGTATCTATATCAAGCCCGTATCGAGATAGGAATTTTAAGTAGCAGTTAATATCGAAATATTATGACAAAAATAAGGTAGCGCGTGAACAGAGCAGTTTCAAATCATTTTAAAAATAGTATTATGAGATACAGTAAAACAAAGTTGAACTTGTAAATTTCCACTATATTTTAAAAATGATCAAAGATCAAAGTTATTTTCCACAAATCATTTAAATCAAAGATCATTTTCTATAAAGAAAGATTTAACTGACAATCCTTTTTTTACAAACTGCTCTTCCAAAAATTTGATAAATTGTCTTTTAACACTTTTATTAGAGGTTTGTAGTTTGCAAACGACATCTCAGATTTTAATGCGGGTTGTTGAGTTTAAAAGGTTGTTTCTTGTAGATCAATAGTGTGGTATGCCTATGACATATCCAACGCGCCTATCCTAAATATTGTACAGGGTAGGAAACAAAACCGTGCAAAAAAATTAAAAATTTTAAGTAAGTTACATCTTGTTAGTAGTGTTTTTCGTGTTATATTTTAACGTCGTTTTATAACCCAAGTTAATATTTCGGAGCAATTTCGGGATTTTTTGCTATATGCACTATGATAAGAAACAGCTGTTTTGGACATAAATGATGACGGTTTTCGCAGTTTTTTTTTTAATTTAATTTCCTTTATTTCTTAAAAAAGATAAATAATAAATAATTGACTCTAAGATATGTACCAGATATCCCAAATTACAAAGAGTAAGATAAAATTAGTATATAATTGTGTTATTCAAATTTAAAAAGTTTGAATTAAGATATTTAAGCTATAAAATGTTAAATAGTTTTTTCGTAAAATCGTTTCTTATGCTTTAGTCTAGTCGATCTCTTGAGACGGTTTTGGCAGTTTTCTATTTCAAGTCCTAGGATTGGAATTTGTAATGTCCTACCCTTTATTTGTCTCAATTTATGTTATTCTCTCTATAACTACAAGGGCAGTAACATTGAATACTTAGAAGTGGAGCTGGGTTGGTCCTAAAATATGATCTATCAGTAAAACACCGTGTTGTTATTGTGGTTTAAAGTATATTGCAATTTTAGAAAAATGGTGATGTTTAACAATGTTGTTTCCAATGTTTAAAAACAATCAAGTGGATATATTCAGTGGCGGATCTACGGGGGGGCCTGGGGGGGCCCAGGCCCCCTCAACTTTTTTTCGATCGATCAATAATTTAATCTGCCTTGTTCAACACACGCCAAACCATCGCCACATATTTTTTTACATATTATTATATTATAGGTAACATAAACTAAAAGTTCTAATAAACTAAATAACTGATAGTAATAAAAGAAAGTATACAATTTTATTATACAATTATAGAAACAAAAACACTAATTAGCAGAACAGAACGTTTTTATTTGGTTTTAAAGCGCCTTAATTGAAACGCCGCTCCGCCAAAAACCGACCGATACGAAACGCATGTGCAGATTATTCGCTTTTCTCTTTGTATGTTTATTTATAATATAAGTACCGAATTCCATTCCATTGTCATAATACCGCCGCGCCGTCGCGCGGCCGGCACCTTTGTGGCGTGTCGCGAGGCACCGCACAAAGGAGCCGCGGGACGGCGGCTTTGGTTTTACAAGCGATGTCTTTATTTTTATCCTTTTTTGTATGAAACAAAGAGAAGCCGAATTCGATCAGCGACCAATAAGCCGACTTTTTTACATTACGGCTCTCGCTTATTCGCTTGTGGTACTGTTGCCAGTGATGTTTATTTTATATTTATAGGTTAAGGTAAGCAAGGACAAAAAATATTCTTTTGTTGTAATTTCTGGTATGAATATTATACAGGGTGCATGGTGTTATTTAATAAGTGTCCGATATTTTATAGGACGATTCCTCAAGGTGAAAAGTTCGTATAAGCTGTGCTAACAAGCTCTTCATTTTTGAGATACAGGGTAGTAAAAAATTATTATTATTTTTGTTTTTTGTAAATAACTTCGAAAAACTATAATAATTTGTTTGTACAAAAATTGGTATTTGGGGAATTTTCAATATGAGAAATTCAAATTTGATCTTAGTTTGGCCTCTAATTATAGGTGGCGCCACCTACAGTTTTTTTTCTCTTTTGGAGAGTCATAAGCCATAACTTTTTCGTGCATGTAGGTATGTATCGCATTTTCATTTTCTAGAAGAAAAACCGATTCCTCTATTACTTTCACGTGAAAATGGTAAGTTTATCAAAAGTCGCTACAAGCAGCAGTTTTCGAAATATTGTGATTTAAATTAATCAATAATCAATGCATGCATTTCTTATATGAACTTTTTACCTTATAAATAACTGAAACTGAGTAATCGTTCTGTAAAATATCGGACACTTATTGAATAACACACAAATATTATGTAATATGTAACTGGTAATTTGATCGCCCCTTAAAACGGGCGCTCGCTTGCCCTGCGCACCTTGCATGCTCGCTTATTGTTGCCCTAGACTGTGTTTTGAAACAAACTAAGTACGATATCTATGGTTTTTTTTATAGAAAAAATAATGTCGAAAAAACAGTCAAGTCTGCTAAATTTTTTCCGGAAAAATAATCAAGATCCTGATCCTAGTAATGGCTATTGAACATGAATCTGTATCGGATATTTTACAAGAAAATGACTATATGGAACAAATCCTAAATTGTTTCATAAATAGTAGTAACAGAAAAATGATGTTCCATTAAAGTTTATTTCTCATTTATGTTTTTTTTTGTTAAATTATAAGTGTTTTCTTTCTTTTTGTAAATTACCTATTTTGTAGTAGTCTATAATATCTGGTCTTGTGCTAATATAAATAAATTACTTGGGATTATTGTTTTAAAACATTAAGGACCTATAGGTTCTTTATTGTTACATTCTTAACGACTTTCAAAAAGTTAATTTTATTTGTACCTTATACACCATAAACCTATGGATAGATTAGTTTTTAATACATTAAAAAACTTCTAATTTAGTTTTATTTTTTGGGCCCCCCCAATTTTTAGGATGTAGATCCGCCACTGGATATATTATATAGGTATGGTAAATTTATCAGGACACAACTATATGAATCCCCTGTTAAACTTCTTTAAAATTCAGCTTTTAATAGTACGGAAAATCGTATGAAATCTGGCTATCAAAAATAATCACCAAGAGAGCACTAACAGTTTAAAATTATTTAACCACAATCGTTTGTGTATTATAATTAAAATATCATAAACTGTTAACATTCATGAACTTTTTAGGGAGCATAATTAAACTGTTTCTAATTTATTGTCTTAAAGAGAGCACTGTCTGTTTTAAAATAATATGATAAAAATTTCAGGCAGAGTTAATATAAAGTTTTACCTTTTCTACAATGCAGTTTTCTTATATTACATGCATAACTAAGGTTAAACACTCAATTGCAATTTTCATAAAATTAATTAATCTCGCGGCGCACGAACTATGAAGTACCGTAAAATGGGGTGAATAGGATCAATTTTCCACTTTGAAAGCTTGTAACTTGAAAACTATCTGCCTGAATAAATTTCTCAATAGCTTAAAACATGAGTTAAGGTTGGTACTTTTAAATGGTGGTATAAGTTTTTATACAGGGTGTACCCTGTTGTATATATATATTTTTTTGTGCACAAATCCTATTCACCCCACAGGCGGTGTCAATAGGATCATTGATTGATTTATTGACTGTATCGCATTTAAACAACCGCGGGGTGTATAGAATTTTGCACACACATTTATCTTAAGTAATATAAAAGAGTACTAAAAATAATATTACCTAAATTTTATAAGTGCTGCAGAGTTGTAGAGATATGAAGTTTGTAAGACAAAAGCAAAGATAATATGACAACAGTTTAACCGCTAAATTTGACGTTTTAGGTCATGGTAATCCGCCTGCGATGTGGCCAAGTTATTTAAGTTTAATGTCATAAAAATTATTTTTAACAACCGTTACTTAAAATCTGTACATTGAAATGACCTACACTTTAAAATTACAATTATTACAGATTTTTGAAATTTGAAGGTAACTTTCAATCCTATTTACCCCGCTGATCTATTCACCCCATTTTACGGTACTACGGTCTGCAACCACCGCCTCACAAATTCACCGTGACTGACCTATAAACTCACCGACAGTGATTATAACTTTGACTACATACTAAGACGGGATTAAGACTGGAACAATAACTGAGACGACCGGTTACTGGCTCACCGCAAATTTAAATAGTAACTGGTACTGTAGTGCTTAGCGCAAAATTGCTCACGGTCCGTGGAAAATCATGTAGTGTCGTGTGCATGTTTTTCAACCGACACTCAAATACATAAAAAAATGAACGATTCTACATGCTAAAAAATGTTAATAATTTCTGCTTATAAGTATTAAATCGATCCAACTTAGGTTTTTAGGCTTAATTTGATGAATATTTGTTTCACTTTATCACATAGGTCAAATATGGTATAAGAGGCAGATGCGCGCACTGTCCCATTAATTTGAATAAAAGGGTGTTAAAATTAAGAATTTCTTGAGTGTCAGTTACCACGAAATCTGCTTTAACAAAACAGTAGAGACATGTGAAAACTGTGAAAAGTTTCGCAGGTACCACAGTATCGTCCGCCTGCAAAACTTTAGTGCCGCGTGCATTTCTGTCGGGTCGTGTGACCTAGTTGTCGCTAGGTAGTCGAAATATATTTAAGAAAAGATGTGAAAATCTTTAGTAAAGTTTTGTTTCCGTCAGTAAACATTTTTGGATTATTTTGGATAACAGATAAAAGTGAGTTAATTTTAAAGTTTATTTTTGCTTTCACACTTTTAATAAAGCATGACATTCGACATCGGTAATTTTAATTCTTGTAAATTTTCGGTTCTTGACATTTGATGAAGATTAATTAAAATTTTGATTCCTTTAATTTTATTACCTATACTTTGTTTCTTTTGAACTTTATTTAAATGATAAAATTATTTGTACTAAAACCTTAATTACTTAAATCACTTTGAGAAATAGCAAAAAGAATTGAAGTTGAGTTTATGGATAACGAATCAATGGTGGACAATTTGTTGTCGAAGACTTGATCTTGATCATTTATTTAGACGACAATAAGAGCGTTCAGGTGAAAGCTCTGATAATTATATAAGTGAGGGTTCTCTATCAGGAAGAGGAAGTACCTATATATATATATATACAGTGATGGGCTAAAATATGGAACAAATTCATTTAAAAATTAGTTATTCATTTTTTGAGAAAACGCTCGGACACGTCGATTATAATTCTTTCTTCCGGATTTTTTGCCTCAAAAAGAAATTATACCGGGTGTGTCAAAAAGTAGATGTAGCAAAATTTTTTGTTTTTTAAATAGAACCCCCCTATTTTTACTTATTACCCTAATTCTACGTCAAATTCTGCGCATAATTCATGTAGCATACTCTATCCTTATCTCTAATGGTTTTAGAGAAAAATTACATCATAAAAAAAAATTCTTTAAAAAAAGTTACATGTAAAGGTAAACAGGTAAATTTAAATGAATTGTTACTACGATAAAGTCGATTCGCTCAGTAAACCTGCAAGATGGCCGACATGTCATATGACAAAAGTCATTGAAAATGCAAAAATTTATTTTATTTAGCTGGAATATGACTTTTGTCATATGACATGTCGGCCATCTTGCAGGTTTACTGAGTGAATCGACTCTAGCAAGTCATGTGTCAATCAAAAATTAGTTTAGGTATAATTTTGAAAAACTGTGATCATGGTGCATTTAAATGAAACACAAAGAATCGAAATTTTAATTTTAATTGGATGTGGAGACAAAACAAGAAGTCAAGAAGAAGTTTGTAACTTGTTTAACGCTAAGTATCCAGAACGGTCGATTACAAGATCTACAGTAAGTAAAATTGAGAAGAAATTCAGGGAAACAGGGAATGTAAAGGATCGTCTACGGCCAGGTCGTCCAAAAATTAGTGAAAACTCACAATTGAACATTTTGTTAGAGGTTGAAGATAATCCTCATAGTGCATCCACTGAAGTAGCCCTTAATAATGCTGTTAGCCGACGATCTGTGTTGCGGGTATTGAAACAAGAAAAGTACCATCCGTACAAAATTAGGTTGCTGCACGAGCTAAACGAAGATGATCCCGACCGCCGACTACAGTTTTGTGAAACTATGATGGAAATTTGCAACTTAAATCTATTTTTCCATCGCAACATACTTTTTAGCGATGAAGCCACGTTTTGTTTGAATGGTTCGGTAAACAGACAAAACTTTTGGTATTGGAGTACAAATAATCCCCGTTGGATGAGAGAACAGCACACGCAATACCCACAAAAAGTAAATGTTTGGGCAGGGATATTAAATGATAGAATTATTGGACCTTTTTCTTCGATGGAAATCTTACAGGAGACCGGTATTTACAATTTCTTCAAAATGAATTAATTCCCACACTAGCAGCGGATTTTCCAAATCCGAATCAGCCTCATCTACCAGAAGCGTCTATTTGGTTTCAGCAGGATGGTGCTCCGCCTCATTTTGCTCGACAAGTACGAGAGTATTTGAATACTGTATTTCCCGAACGATGAATAGGTAGAAGAGGACCCATAGAATGGCCTGCAAGATCTCCCGATCTTACACCCATGGATTTCTTTCTTTGGGGTTATTTGAAATTAAAAGTGTATAAGGATAAACCACAAAATTTGGAAGACTTAAAATTTAAAATTAGATATGAAATTAGGCAAATTAATGAAAATACTGTAAATAATGTTTTAGAAGGGTTTTTAAGTAGATTAGCATATTGTCAAGAAGTTAATGGTTTGCATTTTCAACACTTAATAAACTAATTTTTTAACCTTTTTTTAAAGAATTTTTTTTATAATGTAATTTTTCTCTAAAACCGTTAGAGATAAGGATAGAGTATGCTACATGAATTATGCGCAGAATTTGACGTAGAATTAGGGTAATAAGTAAAAATAGGGGGGTTCTATTTAAAAAACAAAAAAATGTTGCTACATCTACTTTTTGACACACCCGGTATAATTTCTTTTTGAGGCAAAAAATCCGGAAGAAAGAATTATAATCGACGTGTCCGAGCGTTTTTTCAAAAAATGAATACCTGATTTTTCAATGAATTTGTTCCATATTTTAGCCCATCACTGTATAAAGCTGAAACTATGTCGGTCTAATAATCCATAATAAAATTACTTTAAAAATGCTCAATAAATGTGCAATACCCTTACCGGAGATCAACAACAATTTAAATATATTATATGTAGGTATAGTATTTAAATAGGTATATTGGTCCGATAAAGGCCGGCATAATAACCACATAATCACGGTATAATAAAGAAAATATGTACTCTGACACAATTAGCAAACAGGTAAACAGGATTAGTAGCCACAGCGGCTTTATCAATCAAATCCGGCTATTATTTTCTATGCGCACAGTGGCGGCTCGTGACTAGTGAGTCAGGGGGGGGGGGGGGCGCAGGCTTTAAATTAAAAAAAATTAAAATGTCTAGTGTTTTCAAAAGTACGTGTCTGTTTTTTCTAACTTTCTCGTTGTGAATTTTAATTTCATCAGCATAAGTACTACTACAAGTTAAAATATTAGTTTCTCCTAACATCTCAAAACTTACCACATTATAACGATGTTTTGCTCTATTATCATGTTTTTTATTTTCTCTGAAAAATGTTTTAAGTCCTGCACCCCATTTATAGTCCAATTATCATCCTCCTCAAAAAGAAGACACACGAAACAAAAAAAAAGAATTTTTGTCCTCACAACCGCATATCCAGGATTTTTTATTATACAGGGTCCTGCACCTCACCTTCCGTCTTCTATAGCTCACTTAGTAATTAAGTTAGAATTTTCATATTTTGCAGACCTTATCTGTATCTTGGGGCGCATTTCAGGAAAATATTTTTTTTTCATACAAAAAAGTGTGACGTCATAAGGGTGTATTTTTTTAAATTACATGCCATATATTTTCTTACATTTTTGGGTGCCTTCTAGAGTTACCTAAATACCCCTAAACTTTTTTTTAAAATTGATTCAGTATTATAGACGAATAAAAATAAAAACTAAAAAATATCAGTTTTGCGCCACTGGTATTAAAAATAAATAAAAAATAAAAATAATGCCTCGTTAATAAATTTATACAAAGGTACCTATTAAATAAGGTATAACAGTTTCGTTAACCAAGTTTGGTTAACACGAATTGTACAGGGTGTCCAAAGTTTAGTGTCAAACTTTGCAAACTTTAAAGCAATTTATTTTTCTTATTTCAAATGGGAACCCCTGTATATTTTTACGTCATTCGATGCAGAATTAAAAATTTAACTTTCTTTCTAATTGCAACCCTATCGAAATTTCTAACGCATCAAGAGTTATTTGCAGAAAACTAATTTTATCAACTATTCCAACAGTCATTATTATGAATAAATATCGAAGGTGGCTTTGAAAAACAATTTATTGGTATTAAAGTTTATTAAAGTGACCAGAGATCATTTTGACTTTAGTAATCTAAAAGTTTTAAATACTGTTAAATTGTTAGTAATTATTTAAGCTGTTATAATTACTTTATATTGTTTTTGAGATGGACTACAACCAAGAAGAGCTCGTAGATATGATTTTTATATTAGGAGCATGCGAAAAGAACTCTTTTCTGGCAAGCCGAGTTTACGCACAGTGTTATCCGGAACGACGACATCCAGACAAAAGGAGCCTGCCAAACATATTAGAGAGGTTTGTACAAACGGGAAATGTAAACTACCCAAAACCAGTGAGAAATAAACCGGTCCGAACTGAACAAAATCGATTGGCTGTGCTATTATCTGTTATAGAAAATCCTTCAGTTACTCAACAAGCAGTCGCTGATGCCGTAGATGTAATCGAAAGAACAGTTCAACGAATTTTCAAGGATAACCATATTCACGATTATCATTTCCAGTTAATAATTACTAACAATTTAACAATATTTGAAACATTTAGATTACTAAAGTCAAAATTGTCTATGGTGACTTTAATAAACTTTATTACCAATAAATTGTTTTTTAAAGCCACCTTCGATATTTATTCATAATAATGACTGTTGGAATAGTTGATAAAATTAGTTTTCTGCAAATAACTCTTGATGCGTTAGAAATTTCGATAGGGTTGCAATTAGGAAAAATATGTTGATTTTTAATTCTGCATCGAATGACGTAAAAATATACAGGGGTTCCCATTTGAAATAAGAAAAATAAATTGCTTTAAAGTTTGCAAAGTTTGACACTAAACTTTGGACACCCTGTACAATTCGTGTAAACCAAACTTGGTTAACAAAATTGTTATACCTTATTTAATAAGTTCCTTTGTATAAATTTATTAACGAGGCATTATATTTATTTATTTTTAATACCAGTGGCGCAAAACTGATATTTTTTAGTTTTTATTTTTTTTCGTCTATAATACTAAATCAATTATAATAAAATTTTAGGGGTATGTAGGTAACTATAGGAGGCACCCAAAAATGTAATAAAATATATGGCATGTAATTTAAAAAAATACACCCTTATGACGTCACACTTTTTTGGAACACCCTGTATGAAAAAAAATATTTTCCTGAAATGCGCCCTAAGTTACAGATAAGGTCTACAAAATATGAAAATTCTAACTTAATTACTAAGTGAGCTATAGAAGACGGGAGGTGAGGTGCAGGACCCTGTATATATATACATATATTATACCCTAACAAGCTCAGCTTCGGGGGATTGAAGAATAAGTTTATCGAAGACAACATAAACATATTTATTATATTATTAAATTTTTAAATAAACTTATTATTATTATTTATTTGTTAAACTTACGCGTAAATTGTGCCTTACTTTTACATTTTGATTGCACTGTAGGTACTATATTAAATATTGGTAGTGGCACTGGCCGGCGGCCGCCCTAAATTTTTTAAATAAAGTTTTTCACTTAAGCTCAGAGAACTACTAAACACAAGGTTCTTTCTGTAAATCAATGACCTTCATATTAGACGAAATTTTCCAACTTTATAATGTAAATAATAAATAAATCAAAACAAATAAACAAAACGTGAGCGGCATCGACAGGTCGAATCGCGAGTCGCGAGTCGCGAACAGCTGTTGGGCGGAAAATTGTGAGCTCCTCGTTGTGAGATAATGTAGGTGACGTCACGTCTCCGTAGTCAAAACGAGAAGTCGCGTTGAATCGGGACGAATAATCGGTCGCCCGCGCTTAGTATAATCTTGAGAGCGCGCAAAAAAAAGTAAAGTTCGTGTAACTTGTGGTGCTCAAGTCTGGTGCTAGAGTTTTCAGGTCGCCCAAGCGCCTCTAGCGTGACTTAACGACCAGAAATGGCCGGGACCGACAGCTTTACGTCTCCTCCGAAAGACGATCTTACACCAACCAACTAAAATTCGGTCATACTTTTTTTATTATGCGTATGCCCACTCCGGGAATCGAACCCGGATCGCCACGGCCGTAAGCGGTATCTCTACCACTGAGCTACGACCGGGCTGAGAGCGCGCAACTCGCTTGTCTATGAGTATAGCCTGCCCGCTGGAATAGGCCTATGTTTGGTTTGAATTATGCCCGCGCTTAGTATAACCTACCCGCTGGAATAGGGCTATGTTTGGTTTGAATTATTTTAATGGATTGCTTACATGGCTTTATTGGTTTTTTAAGTAAAGTATTTTTGAATTCTGTTTGAAATAATTGCAGGGAGGGCGGCGCCCCAGAGACCTTCATTAACGAGCCGCCACTGTATGCGCATTGTACTATACTAAAATTCGGTATTAATCTTTGTCGTAGACATCTATGCATCTCAGAGCACAAGCTAGAATGCACGAGCTGTTATTTTATTAAGTAAATATCACGGATGTTTCTCTGTACAAGTTGTTTATTTTTAGGGATCAGATACGTACACAATATTTATGTTAAAATCTTAAAATGATAAAACTGTCGCTTATGATCTATTTTCTGGACCCGTAATTTCTTAAGAAGTTTAAATCAATTACATATAGGTATCTGTAACCAGTTTTTTTTTTAAATATGACTTTACCCGTTTCTTAGATCTTTTAATAGGCCATTCAATGCGAATAACCTCGTATTTTACTGTCCCAGTTGTCCTTGGTCTCGTAGTAATTTTAATTGTATTCCGTTTGTGCTCATTTCGTCCCAGAGACTTTACCTGCAAAACTTGCATTGCTCCTAGGTTCGTACGCTGTTTATTTAAAGGTTGAATGCCGGCCCGGTATTAGGATTATTCAAATTCCTGCAGAGTTTTCTAAGTGAATATTTTGCACAAAGTTTTAGCCTGAGCTTCTCAGAGGATAATTTTTCCCTCGTTGTTTAAGTAGATATGTAGAATTTCAGGTAAAAGCATTTGGTTTTGCTTTTGGAAACTTAAAGGTTTCGTTAAAAATTTCTGATGTAAAGAAATTCCTGTTTCTCAAAAGAAAATTTTATATTTTGGGTCCACAAAAGGATATATTGCAGATGAGCTTTTTAATATGAAAGCTCTGCTCTGCTCAAAAATTTAATATTTTTTAATAGGTAGATATACTGGGTGTTTCTCAGAAGACGTTCACCCCTATAACTTTTTTATATTTATAGATATTAAAATGAAATTTGAAGATTATGTATAAGAGATGAGTCTGCATTTATTGGCATAATTTTCAATTTGTTCGCACTTCCGGTTTGACCGGAAGTGACCTTGACTTTGGTATTTTAAGTGGGACATCTTGTATATTTTTACTTATTTGGGTTCAGCATAACATTATGAGTGGTGAAATGACACCTTACTTGTCATTTTTTGACGTGTTATAACATTTTTATGTTTATGTTTTATTTTCAATCTAGAGTGCTACAAATTAATTAAATCTGTTAAAAATTAAAATTAAAATTATATCATAATAATTGACTTTCTAAGTTTCACAAGCGTTTAAAAATGAAAATGGGTCATAACAGTGACGATATACGATATACTGTTATGTGAAAAATATTAGCAATACTTAGTTACTACTTAGTAGGGCAATAAAATAACTTCATCTAATTGGTCACAGTGGCGGCTCGTGACTAGTGAGTCAGGGGGGCGCTGGCTTTAAATTAAAAAAAAAAATTAAAATGTCTATTATTTTCGAAAGTACGTGTCTGTTTTTTCTAACTTTCTCGTTGTGAATTTTAATTTCATCAGCATAAGTACTACTACAAGTTAAAATATTAGTTTCTCCTAACATCTCAAAACTTACCACATTATAACGATGTTTTGCACTATTTTCATGTTTTTTATTTCCTCTGAATGATGTTTTAAGTCCTGCACCCCATTTTTAGTCCAATTATCATCCCCGCCAAAAAGAAGACACACGAAACAAAAAAAAAATAATTTTTGTCCTCACAACCGCATATCCAGAATATTTTATTATATATTTCTTTGTCAAACTTACGCGCAAACTGTGCCTTACTTTTACATTTTGATTGCACTTGTACAATGTTCAATATTGGTAGTGGCCGCCCTGCATTTTTTAAATCAAGTTTTTCACTTAAGCTCAGAGAACTAAACACAACCTTCTGTAAATCACTGACCTTCATATTAGACAAAATTTTCCAATTTTATAACAACTAAAAAATAACTCAAAACAAATAAACAAAACGTCAGCGAGTCAGCGACATCGACAGACGACAGGTCGCATCTCGATTCGCGAACAGTGGGCGCGGAAAATTGGAGCTCTCCGTGGCCGCTCGTTGTGCGATGTGTAGGTGACGTCAGGCCCCCGTCGTCATGACAACCCATCGAAAAGGCGCGTTGAATCGGGACGGATAATAGGTCGCCCGCCGCCGCCCGCGCTTAGTACAACCCTGAGAGCGCGCAACTCGCTTGTCTATGAGTATAGCCTGCCCGTTAGAATAGGGCTACGTTTGGTTTGAATTATTTTAAAAGATTGCTTACATACATTGCGTTATTGGTTTTTTAAGTAAAGTATTTTTGGATTCTGTTTGAAATAATTGCAGGGAGGGCGGCGCCCCAGAGCCCTTCATTAACCAGCCGCCACTGGTACTACAGGTTTCTATCTGTACGCCACTGCCCTTACATTATTTTTGGCTAGTACTTTGCTTTCGGTATTGTTACCTTTTGCAATGTTTCACTTAATCTCTCAATCACTCAAACTATTAATGTCTTGTATCCATGGTAATGCCACAACTGCTGACTTGTTTTAGCATTTAAAAACTATAGGCTGCGTTAGCATCAGTTAGGGATCTATACTTTCCAAATTATCTTCAAAACGCATCATTTTCTCAAAATTTTACAAGAGACCAAAAATAATCAAAAATAAATGATTAGCTGACAAAATATAGTTCGGAAGTCACTGGCGCATGTACTAAAAAATAGGGGGGGGGGGGGGGGTAAGCCGGAACTGGAACAACCTATTTTGATAATTTGGCAATTGTTGTTTGTTTTGTTTGTTTCAAAAGGGGTAACTGTTTATGCTGAAGCAATCTACCAAATTTAAAATTAATAGCTAATGAGATACTCGAATTATTCAAAAAATCAGTTTTTAATTTCAAACTTTGACGCCCTGGTATATCGAACTTGAGGGTCTAAAATAAAAAATGGCATTATATAAGTCATATTATTTTTGCTCCATCAGGAATATATGGTTAACGGATTAACCTCCTTTTTCCGGACACCCTGTATATGAGTGGAATTGTCTCTAAAGTGGCCCACACACCATGAGACCTGCCTCGAGGCCACCGTCTCTGATACCAAATCTCACGGCCTGTGTTGTTGTATCGACTAGTTTTTGTATCGTGTGAGACCGTCTCAACGAGTCCGCCACGGGCGGGAGACTTGCCGCGAGACGAAACACGACCGGTGTGCTAGTCGCTAGGTCTTGTGAGATTCGTAGTCGGTTTTCGGTGTTATAAATAGTATATTAATTGTGTATCTAGCAGGAAAAATAGCATATTCTCGGCCGAGGGTAAAAATTGGTGGACGAATATTTTTCTTTTGAATATATGGTTTGATAAAATTTAAAATTAAACGAAAATTTTCTTCGTCCATACGCAAATAGTTCAAATAATCGTTGGATTCATTTTGCTGCAATTCTTTTAAGAGTGGTATGTGAGAGAACTTTTTTCTTTCAAGAAACCAATTCGTCGACCATTTTCTTTTTTTCAGTTTATCTTCAAAAACTACTAAACTTACGGCGATACCAACTGCAATTTTTTTTTCCTTCGAAAGATTGTGGAATTACATTTTATTATACAACCTCCACAAACGCGCGTATGCCTGATACTGATACTGTTTCAAGGTGTAGGGTCTCTTGAGACGTGATACGGTTTCGTGCGAGTCTTCGCCTCGCAACGTGCCTCGAGTCAGGTCTCATAGTGTGTGGGGCGCTTTAGAAATGAATATTTTAATAAATAGCCGTAGAAACAGCAGCTGCAAACTTACAATTCTTTTCGGTCCGTACAGTGGCTGGGTCTTATATTTGGTTTATATTCAAATTCCTGCTGCGTTTTCTATGTAAAGATGCAACAGAAAGTTGTTTGAAGTTTGTCAGAGGAAAATTTCCCTGCCGCTGTTTAAGTATAGCCATATACAGGGTGTCTCACGGTCGATGGTATCTTAGACGTTTCTGACAAACCAGTAAAGGAATCGTTCTGAAAATTTGGTCGCGTACATAAACGGACATGCTCTACCAACCTAAAATATTTTTAACAATACAGTGTTGCCGCTTCCACACAAAAATAATAGTACCTTCAATTTTCTAAATACAACACCATATATTTTATTTTATTTTTCGAAACCCCCATTACTTTCCTTACAATTTTAATTAATTCTACTCTATACTTATCTCTTACCGTTTCTTAGATATAAATTAATTTCCGTTTTTTTTGTCCGAAAACGTAACTTTTAAAAATGCTGACAATTTTGAACTCTAAAACACTGAAACCCTGAAATTTGGTAAATAGCTAACTAATACCATAGGGCTCTTTGTCCTGGTCCTAAATCTTAGTTGCAATATACAGGGTGGTTGAAAAATACACTTATTCTGGTAACTTGAAAAAGTGACCATAAGTCCATTTTTTCAACTATAACACCCTGTATATTATTACGGATTTGAAAAGCTGCTAAAATTTCACTTCATTCCTGTATATCATACCTGTACCTAACTAACTGGTTTAACCATTTTTTTTGACGTATTAAGCATAATTTGTAAAATTTTCTATACAATTCAATTTTTATTCGGTTATTAGTTAGTTAGCCATGACAAAAACTAATGTTTACGTATGTTACTATGGTTACCGTTTTGACATTTCATTAAGTTTAGATACAAGATAGAAATACACCTTAAAGTCATGGAAGAAAACTATACAAATGCAGTTCTAATGAATTTATTTATTTTATTTGGACAATGTGTGTTTGCATTAACATGCAAAAAACATTAAAACTAAATTTTTCTTGAAATCCATGCAGTCAACACCCGCATATTAATGTGTTTGGATGTAAACGGCCAGCGTTTTGAACATCTGTTAAAATAGCATTTTATTAGTTATTATTTTAGTAGACTTTTATTATTTGGCTACCTAGTTAACATTTAATAAAATTGTCCTGGATCCTTATGAATTTTCTAAGATTCATTGGCGGTAAATTAGAGTACACTTCGTTAAACTTTATACATGTCCTGGCGATAATTGTCAAACATTGTCCAAATAAAATAAATTAATTCATAAGAACTGAATTTGTATAGTTTTCTTCCATGACTTTAAAGTGTCTGTCTATCTTGTATCTAAACTTAATGAAATGTCAAAACGATAACCATAGTAACATAGGTAAACATCAGTTTTTGTAGTGGCTAACTAACTAATAATCGAATAAAAATTGAATTGTATAGAAAATTTAAGAAATTATGCTTAATACGTCAAAAAAATGGTTAAATCAGTTAGTTAGGTACAGGTATGATATACAAGAACTAAGTGAAATATTAGCAGCTTTTCAAATCCGTAATAATATACAGGGTGTTATATTTGAAAAAAAGGACTTATGGTCACTTTTTCAAGTTACCAGAATAAGTGTGTGTATTTTTCAACCACCCTGTATATTACAACTAAAATTTGGGACTAGGGCAAAGAGCCCTATGGTATTAGTTAGCTATTTACCAAATTTCAGAGTTTCAGTGTTTTAGAGTTCAAAATTATCAGCATTTTTAAAAGTTACGTTTTCGGACAAAAAAACGGAAATTAATTTATATCTTAGAAACGGTAAGAGATAAGTATAGAGTAGACTTAATAAAAATTGTTAAAAAAGCAATGGGGATTTCGAAAATAAAATAAAATATATGGTGTTGCATTTAAAAAATCGAAGTTACTATTATTTTTGTGTGGAAGCGGCAACACTGTATTGTTAAAAATATTTTATGTTGGTAGAGCATGCCCTTTTATGTATGCGACCAAATTTTCAGAACGATTCCTTTACTGGTTCGTTAGAAACGTCTAAGGTACCATCAACCGTGAGACACCCTGTATAATATGTCGAATTTTATGTAGAAAAGTTTTATTTTGTTTTTAATAATTTCATTTATTGTTAATGCAACGGAACTTTTTCTGCATTTTTTTAATTACTTTGTAAGTGCTTTCGTTTAGAATTAAGAGCTTTTTTTAAAGCAGAATCAGTGTTGATAGTAACATTATACTGTTCAAAATACATATTTTGGAGCATTTGTGCAGTGATATTCTGTATGGTTTTAAACACCTAAATAAATTCATAACTAAGAGAAATTTGTGAGCTATATGTAAAAAAATTTTAAAATATGTCCTCGGCTGACACTGTAGGTCCCCAAAATATATAAACAAGCAGATCTTGGCAGGATGGACTATTGAGTAAAAACAAATTTTATAATGGGTAGATACACCTTTTAAATTTTCTTATTTGGTTTTTGTTAAGTGGTCATAACAACAAAATTAAAAACATTTTTTTCCCAAATTTTTCCGACTTGATGTCATTATTGTTTGCGACAGACCGCTGCTGCCGGATTTATTGGCCATACTATTTATAGTCATAATCTCGGAGAAAAAACTTCTAAGAATCGAATGGGAAAATTCCACAAAAAGTAGTAGCAGACGCTGGATATACAGCACTTAATCTAAAGCAAACTGGATTGCCCAACATGATCCGCGCGGCTTCAAGTCTAAAGCTTGTAATGTTTGCTGTAATATTCTGTGCTTGTAATTTCGCAAGAGAAAGCTGTACACGAAAAATACCCTACTGCATACACATACATAGAGAAATGTCACTAAATTGGTTATTGTTTTAATAAAGGGTGATTCAAATTGAGTTTCCAGTGTTTCCACATTACAGCCTAAAATAATTTTGAAACGCGACTGTATTTATCAACGGCAATGTAAGATTTATAACCTAGAAACGTGAACAAAATTAGTCATGGAGCAATACACCACGGAAAAACGCGTTAAAACTGTCAAAGCGTATTATAGAAATGGGCGATCGAGGAAAAATACGTTTCGTGCCCTATGTGAATTTTTTGCGCAAAATGGCCTTCTGAGAGGACAATTTGGTCCAAAAATTTCAGCAAACTGGATCCGTAGGTAACAGTAAATCCCTTAGCATGCTCGTAGAGGTCATTCCGTAGAATATATTGCCGTTGTTCGCGAATGTGTGGCCGAAAATCCAAGTACATCGATTCGTCATCCATCGCAGCAAGTAGGCCTTCCACTACACAGCGAATTTTAAACAAAGATTTGAAGCTACACCCATACAAACTCCAAATAATGCAGAAATTGAAGCCTAGAGACCATCAACAGCAACCAAGCACTATTGCAGGGCTCAAACAGGATATCAGACGCAAAATAGCCGGCATAGAACCTGCTTTGTGCCGCAGAGTAGTCAAAAATTTTGACAAACTGATTACGACATTCCATTTGAACCGCGGCGGCCATTTAGCAGATATCATCTTTCATATAGTCGGCTTCCTCTTAACTAGGCGCGTTATGAGCTTATCATAGAGAAACTTATATAGTGTTGTCTTTCTCAAACCAAGGTTAAAACGACATTATAAAGATATCCGTAATATAAACGCGATAAACCTATTGGTTATTTATGAATTCGAGAGAGAAGCACATCTAATTTTCAATAATGATCAAAATGTTTCGAAGAACACTACCGTATTATATAATGTCGTGAATAAGCTCCCTAGTTTTGACAAATGTGTCATTATTAAAAATATTGTGACATAAAATGTCGAGTACAAATCGGTTTGCAGGTTGTCTGCATCCCCAGGCAAAATAAATGGTTCTCAAGTTAATAGATTATTTTAAACATGAAGAAGAAAAGGCTACTGAAACCGGCGAGTTATTAAATCCCAAGTCTATTAAAGAGAAAGTATCGGAAGCACTAAAACTAAGTTTAAGATCAATACAGAGCATTGAATAGAATAGAAATAACAAAATAGCACGAATTGTACTAAATTATATTACTTAGTTCTATGTTAATTTAAATATATACTAAAAAAGATGCACCTAAGTGAGTTAACACTTGTCTGTGCGTGGAAATGTTGCTAACCATAATGTGTTATTTAGTCAATTAAGTATACCATTTGCTTATATAAGAAAGGAATGAAATGTAATGAATTATTAATCAATTACCAGCCGAAGAAATAGGTTATAATTTCCATTAATAAACTCCCTACTCATGCGTGAGAACTTTTTGAGACTTTTGATATTTTTAATATCTTCTGTAAATAAATTATAACACTTTGGTCCAAGGAAAGTAACAAATCTCTTACTGCAATTAAAATTAATCTGGGGACATTTCAACATTCCATTTGCCACACTTCGAGTTGTGATATTGTGACAAACATAATTTCTCAAAGCAATATGTTTATGCATATAAAGTGCAAGAGTATGAAAATACAGAGATCTGACACTACAAATTTTGTTTTGGTATAGTAGTCTGGTAGGGTATCTTTTATTTTTCTTTAAAATTATTTTTAAAATATAGTTTTGAATTATGTTTAAACTGTTTAGGCTGTTTGAATATAATCCCCCCCAAACCAATATACCATACTTCAGCACCGATTCAACCAACGATCGATAAATCAATATTAACAAGTTTTCATTAAATATGCCTCTAATTTGATAGAACTTATAAATAAGCTTTCTAACTCTCTTAGTCAGATAAGTAACATGGCTGTCCCATCGCAGGTTTTGGTCTATCATTATTCCCAAGTATTTTACACAATTCGTTTCATGAATTAGAACATCGAAACCATCAATCCTTAAGGAGTTATAAAGTGGACGATTTACATTAATTTTTGAAAAAGCGATGTATTGGGTTTTCGTAACATTCAAAGATAATTGAAATTTATCCAACCACTTTTTAATCAAGGACATATCATTTTTAATATTTATTTCATTGCATTGTTCATGAAAGTAGTAGAAATATACCAATGAAGAAAACGCAACGACGATCAAGGAAAACGAAGATTGAAACTTTATAGGAAGGTAAAAAAATGGATGTAAGGAATGTTATATACGACTTATATGCATCACAAGTCGATATAACGCTTTCAGCTCTGAAAGATGCTTTGAAGGAACGAGGTGTTTTGGAAATAGGTCTCAGGTCATTGTCAGCGCTCATTAAAAGCTTAGGATTTCGTTATAGAAAGGACTTCAACAGAAGATATTTGTGCGAACTACCAAGAACTGCAAGCGAACGAGTAAAGTTTCTGAAAAAATATGTTGAAAATTATAAATTAAAGTTTAGAAAAGCAGTTTTTTTAGAAGAAACTTGGGTATTTTCGAATGGAAGTGGGTCTAAATCATGGCAAGACGACTCAGTGAAATCAGTAAAACGAAAAAAATATTATATATATATTATATATTGTCACGAAGTTTCTCTTCGTAGGGGTCGTAGTGGTAGAGAAAGGAAAGTCTGGAGTCTATAAAATGGTCGTCTATTGTCTCTTCTTGATTATTACCCTAGTAGGGAAACCAGCATGTCTGTAACTTGTTCGGGTAATGGGCTAACGTGTTATTAGGCGCGTCACTTGACGATGGTCAAGGCTAGTCACCTATTGTAGAACTGAAGACTAAGTGCGGCACTTGACGATAGTCAAGGATAGTCACTTATTGATGGTTTGATCGAGCGGCAGGCTTCGATGCTGTTGCTTGAGTTGGCCCAGTATTTATACACAAATAAGTGTCGAGATTGCAATGCACTTGACCCAGAATAGCGCACAGTGGGTTGCAATCTCAACAATGCACAGTGGTCGAGTATCCTAAATATACCGGACCACTGTGAGTTTTAGTTGACATGCCCCCCCTCTGAAAAGCATTGGCCCCCAATGCTTCGACATGCTAGTTTCCTTGTTTCTACAATTTAATATTACAATGGTGATAGGATTTATCTTAAGTATTTCACACTAAAAAAAATATTTAATTGTTTCCCTGTATATGGGCCGCTGGGCATCTTGTGCAGGCTGGCTGGAGTCCGGGCCTGTGGTATTTCCTGCGAGTCCCATGAAATAGTTTTGTTGCACACGCTGGTCCCTGGAGTGTGTCTGTTCTTTGTCTAGTTGCGTTGACTGTGATCCTATCGTCTGTGATGGTGCTGATGGTCTGCTCCACTCCTTGTGTGATGGTGCTGATACGTCTGTCCAATGTGTTGAAGGAAGCCTCTCTTAGTCCGTTGAAGGAAGCCTCTCTTAGTCCGTTGAAGGAAGCCTCTCTTAGTCCGTTGCAGGAAGCCTCTCTTAGTCCGTTGAAGGAAGCCTCTCTTAGTCCGTTGAAGGAAGCCTCTCTTAGTCCGTTGAAGGAAGCCTCTCTTAGTCCGTTGAAGGAAGCCTCTCTTAGTCCGTTGCAGGAAGCCTCTCTTAGTCCGTTGAAGGAAGCCTCTCTTAGTCCGTTGAAGGAAGCCTCTCTTAGTCCGTTGAAGGAAGCCTGCCTTAGTCCGTTGAAGGAAGCCTCTCTTAGTCCGTTGAAGGAAGCCTCTCTTAGTCCGTTGAAGGAAGCCTCTCTTAGTCCGTTGAAGGAAGCCTTTCTTGGTCCGTTGAAGGAAGCCTCTCTTAGTCCGTTGAAGAAAGCCTCTCTTAGTCCGTTGAAGGAAGCCTCTCTTAGTCCGTTGAAGGAAGCCTGCCGCTCGATTTTTTCTTCGTGGATTACGTAAGTATTGTGGATCCCAATTATTTATTAAAGTTTGCAATTCTTCGTCTAATATATATATATGGCTTTGCAGACTAGTGTTGAAGTATTTTCTTTTTCTATGCGGTTTATTTTTCTCGTAGGTGGCAACTTTGTGGTGGTCCACCCTGTAGGCGAGTGTGGCGGGTAGCGGTTTCCCTGATGCCTGCTATCCTCCTTGGTTGCATCTACGTAGTGGTCCACCCTGTAGGTTATGGTGTGAATCCTTGCTTGGCTTATTCTTGCTTGTACCGGTTTTCTTGACAATGGCGAAGGCGAATGAGGCATCTGGCTGACGGATTCACTCCTGTTTCTCAGTTGGCTTGCCTCTGCTGCTTGGCTTTGTCTTCTGTCCGGTAGGTACGGCCTGGCTGACGGATTCACTCCTCTTTCTGCTGCTTGGCTTATCTCGCTCGTACCGGTTTTCTTGACAATGGCGAAGGCGAATGAGGCACCTGGCTGACGGATTCACTCCTGTTTCTCAGTTGGCTTGCCTCTGCTGCTTGGCTTTGTCTTCTGTCCGGTAGATACGGCCTGGCTGACGGATTCACTCCTGTTTCTGCTGCTTGGCTTATTCTTGCTTGTTGTTGGCGAAGTCTCTGGGCTGGTCTCCAATTTGGTACTGCTGGCGATAGGTATGGCTTGGCTGATGGATTCGCTTCTACTTCGTAGTTGGCACTGGTCTGACATGAATCGATGAACAACATCTGACTTAGTAGTGGCGTCTAATATGGAGATTAGACGGCCTGGGATTCGAACGCCGGCGCCTCCACCATGTCACGAAGTTTCTCTTCGTAGGGGGTCGTAGCGGTAGAGAAAGGAAAGTCTGGAGTCTATAAAATGGTCGTCTATTGTCTCTTCTTGATTATTACCCTAGTAGGGAAACCAGCATGTCTGTAACTTGTTCGGGTAATGGGCTAACGTGTTATTAGGCGCGTCACTTGACGATGGTCAAGGCTAGTCACCTATTGTAGAACTGAAGACTAAGTGCGGCACTTGACGATAGTCAAGGATAGTCACTTATTGATGGTTTGATCGAGCGGCAGGCTTCGATGCTGTTGCTTGAGTTGGCCCAGTATTTATACACAAATAAGTGTCGAGATTGCAATGCACTTGACCCAGAATAGCGCACAGTGGGTTGCAATCTCAACAATGCACAGTGGTCGAGTATCCTAAATATACCGGACCACTGTGAGTTTTAGTTGACAATATAAAAATATTCAAAATTATATACAATGTAAAATGCAGACAAATTCTGATGTTCTAATTTTTATTTATTAAACAATCACCCCTATTTACGGACCAACATTTGACTCCCAAGGGTGGTCGCTAGTCAGAGGTTTTACTGTAGGTATATTGTTTATCTAATTTTCCATCAATTTAGTTATTAAATTTTTGAAATATAAAACTATTTTGTCAACCGTGTGCAACAACACGAACGCACCCCTGGGAAATTAATTTTGGAACGAGACCCGTCACTGTTATTATGTCATTTTTATTATGACTGATAGTTTCAAATTAATTGTTAACCTATTAACATTTAATTTTATGGAAAATCAGCTGTCCATATGCCGCCATATTGGTTTTTATATTTTGAAACATTTTTGAACCTCTGATTTAACTGATTTGATTCAGGAGGTCACGTGCGCCTAGTTAAGTGGAAGCCGACTATACCTAATTGTAATGAAGTAAACTTAAAGGGCAAATACAATTTTTTTCTTTGCTTTAAATTTTCCGTGTTGTATTTAATACTTTCATGTGGAAACTCAAATTGAACCACCATTTAGTAAGTACTTAACACATAATGTGGGTTTAACCGTAATTAAATTATTACAAGATTAACGATTTCAAAAATTCATAAACCTGAACCTAATAGTAATGAAAATAAGAATTATCATTTTCCATTCGTTAAAGAGAGGTGGCCCCTGAAAACGTTTGCGGGGGGCCCCCTCAAGTTTTGTTACGCCACTGGTTGTTTGACATAAATCCACAAATAATCAAATCATTTTACAAATAAAAACAAATACACTGGTATAGTGTTTCTTAGGTCAATTTAATGACATTAAACTGTGGGAATTTCCTAACCATAGGCGTTCCACACAAATAATTAATATGCGTATACACACTTATAAGTTTGTTTTAAATTAGGTGTTTGTACATACTACACTTTATAAACCCACTGTTTATATAATAATATTATATTAAAATAATAAATATAAGGTAACTTAAAAATTCTATATACAAAACTAAAATCAATAAAATAAACCTGACACGGCATGACACTGCTCAGAAAATGCTTTAATTTTTTTACCAGAACTTCATTCTCGTCAACCAGACTCCGGCCCGTTCATCAAGGCATAACCACGTATATTTTATCTCCGTCTCTTTCACGCCATCGGCGGTCACTGGCCTATCTCTGTCTGGCAGAATCGATCGTCAGACGGGCCCGGGTACCGGTTCAGCTTATATCCTGGCGCTTGCAATCGCAACAAATTACATGCTGTTGCCAATTCTTCAAAATTTTCGGATTTGTAAGCACAATGTAAGTATAGACGAGAAGCAAGGGTTTATTAATTAGTTGTTTTTAAACACTGAAAACACTTTTTGTCTTGATTTCAGCTATATTGTTTCTTAAGGACTAAAGAATATATTATTATAACAATGAATGGCTTGTTATTTTTTCCTGTCACACTCAAAACTCCTCGGTTTAAAGTATATTTGCAAACTAGCTTTCAAAGAAAGTTACTGACTAACAATTGAATACTGATATAAATGAAATATATTTAATAAAAAAACTTAAAGAATTGAAGAAGACAGATCTGACAACCCTGGTTGTGCGGTCGGTCTCTTTGAGACTGTTTACCGCCGTGTGGAATGATTGGAATGTCCTCAAAATGAGATTGGATAAATAATATATCTTAACATAGTATAAAACAAAGTCGCTGTCGCCCGTCTGTCCCTATATGTGCTTAAATCTTTAAAACTACGCAACGGATTTTGAAGCGGTTTTTTTTAATAGATAGTGTAGTAGAGTGATTCAAGAGGAAGGTTCTTATGTATAATACATGCATAATATTGCAGAGAAACACTGATAAATTTAGAGGTTTGTTCGGGTTTGAATTTATAAATCTGGACGTGATGGTGAACTCGCCTCATTATCTCAGAGAAAGCGACGTCGTATAATGCCGGGCTGCAACGCAGGCCGGGTACACGCTAGTTTTAATTAAATAAAACTGAGTTATTGGAAATCATATTTATTTTGTCACCAATACTTCTTCGGCAAATAAATCAGTTTATTTGTTTAAAGAAAAACAGTTTTATCAGTGCAAGTACCCGCTAATTTTATTTAAAATGTGTCCAACCCTGTAATATCTTATTGATGTAGGTATACATTCGATTGTCAATAAGTGTTCATTTTTTATTCTTTTTCCTGCAATTATCTTAATTGTATTCGGTCTGCTCGCTGTATGTGTCGAGAAGTTTACTTCTTGCTTTCAACATTGTTTATTCAAAACTGCAGGTGCCCTATTAGGATTATTTAAATTCCTGCAGCGTTTTCAAAGCGAATATGCTGCAACCGAATATTATATAAATCGTAATATAAATAACTAAGTACCCTACGTAAAATTTCAAGCAAGCATAACGTACAGGAATATATATTAATTTAACTTTAAAGTAATTCATTACAGTATGAGCATATAGATGTTAGTCGCAAAAGATAAGTGAGAACCTTCTACAGTCTAGGATACAGTAACACAAGTTAAATCGGGCATATATTCAACTATGACTTTGATATGTAGGTCTTGTAGGTACTACATGTGGGAAAGGGAGGGGAAAACACATGTCTTCCCAACCACGACAGAAGAGCAAGATAAAAATCCTATTATCTTTTTTATACAAGCCGATAGGTAAGATGTAAAATGCAAAGGTCACGCAGGTGCAAGAATAACACTATGTGGACGACCTTATGGGTTTTATTTGAGTTTAAATCGACTCAGCTTGTAACTATTGTGAATTTACCAGTGCTATAGCGAAGCATAATGCCGATTTCAAGGAAACCCTTTTAGCTGGCAGCCAATCAAAAATTTAACTTTACAGCCAGAACAGTGGGTATACAGGGTGTTTCTTAATGACGTGCTAATATTTTAGGGTGTGTTTCCTTAAGTCATTTTATGAGGAAAAGTTCATATAAACATATGTCCTAAACGGCCTAAATTTTTTGCTACAGTGTGGAATTTTTCTTTTTTCAATGCGTTTTTTGTAATATCTCCGAAAGTACTTTAGATAATATTTTTAATTTTGACATGTGCTAATAGGACATAAAACCACATGTTTTAATCATAAAAGTTATTTTTTTGTCCCATCAGTGGCGTCCCTGCAAGCATGTCCTCTGATATTTTTTAGAAAAAAAAATGGTACACCACTGACATTTTTCCATGTGGATATTATTTTTGATTAGCCTCGTCAATTCTACATAAAAAAGAGTTTTTCTCCTCAGGCACACCGTTCCTAATTAAAATGATTAAATTAAATTAGCTCTACTATTTATTAGATATTATTAACATTGATAATGTAAAATTTTGTTTTATAAAAATTGTTGGAAATTACCACCTTCACTTAATAGGCATGCTAAGCACACCCAAAATCTAAATTAGCACCCCCAAAAAAAATTTACAATATAGAGGCTAATTTTAGAACTAACCTATTTTTATAATATACATTATATGTAATGAATTTTTCATATTAATATTTCAAGCATTCGAATTCTGGTACAAATTCAAGTATATTTAGGTAGTTGCGGATTCTGTTTTCTCTCCGTGTACCCTGTAGTTCACTCCCAGTTTACTTGTCAGAGCGGGTCTATGATCATAAAAATCTCGTAAAATACGAGAGCAGCATAATACCTTGTGTATGTCATGTTGTGCAATTCTGCATTAATTTGATAATTTAAATTTAACCAGTCGTAGTCGTTCAAATTCGCGGAAATTTTTAGCCGGTATTTTGACAATTTTTTTGTTTATTAAGGTTTAATATGGTTTTATTGAATTCAGTTAAAGTTTAAAGTTAAATAAACACGAAAAAACAATGAGTGCGTCATCGGATATAAAATACACCGTGGAATTTTTGAAAAAATATTTTAACAAGTTACCGTTGGAGGAGAAAGTGATTGTCAAGAACATTAAAAGACCTAAACCTGCTATTAACATCACATTAAAATATTTACTAAAAATTATTGACCAAATTTGGGCGTGGTCTTAAAAAAATTTTCGCCTGCGGCGCATTTCGCCTGCAGCGGGCTTTTTGTGCACCTCCACGTTAACATGTCACGAGCCGCCACTGGACTTCAGCACCCCCAGTGTTGACCGTCTAACTACGCCTATGATTAGGGATCATAATTATTATTGTGTGTCTTGCACGTCAGTTGATTTCATCGATAAGTAATAAGTCTCATTTCATCAGTCAACGCCGTTTTTGTCAAAAAGTTGGTTTGTGAAATTTTTGTTCGTAAAGGTTAGGTTTCTAATTTTTGCATTTTGCATTATCTAGGTATCCTTTTCTGTTTCAAGAAAAATGAGTAGAAATTATTTCTCTGACTTAGGTAGGTAGGGGAGAGTTGGACAAAACCGGGTACCGCCTAGTTACACATACAAGTTTAGAAATGTAACCGTATCATAGCCAACAATTTCTATAAAGACCATATTAGCTTATATTGAACTGTAGGTAGGAGTATTTTATTTACCTATAGGTATAATCGGAACAAATAAAACAAAAAAATATCTGTTGTTAATATGAGTGATAGAGTCCTATTAAAGTTGCGTTTCAGTTAATTTAGTATTTTCAAAGTTTGGATAATTATAATATTATATAGTTTTATCTATTTTGACAGTTTATCTTTAAACCATATAAAAGCTCATGCTTGTCATGTTTATTATTACCTACTTTAAATTATAATATTTATAAAACAAAACTTTTAAAAGAAATTAATATTTGGCAATATTAAAGCGATAGAACCGATGAAACTATTGCATCAATTGTTTTAGAAGGTATCACATGTATAATTTTCAAGTCCGGTCCTGGAATTCATACCAACCTATCAAAATTAAATTTACCAAAATTGACAAAGTGTCACGTGACTTTACCTCCATCTTGCGAGAGTTTTCAAAATTTTTACTATAACGTAAAAGCATTGCCGAACAAACCCGAAAATCCCGGTCGGCCCGAAAAAAAATGGATTCGACGGCCCGAACCTTTATTGAGTAAGTGGCCCGACCCGACCCAACCCCGTGAGTCGGGCCGGGTCGCGTAGAGGCCCGAGATGAAAACCCGGCCCGTGCAGGGCTCTACGATACAGGGTGTCCGGAAATGACGATGAAAAATTTTAAGATATGATTCTAAATAAAAAGATATGAAAAAAAGTTCATATTAACATAGGTCCGGAAATGCTTCCAGAGGGAGCTACAGGCCCTTGAAGATGGTGTCATAAAAGTGGTTTTTATTTAATTTATTAGGATCTACTTACAATACAGGAATTAACTTCTACATATAAGTTACAGTGATTGGAGGTCACTCTTTAAAAATATCAGGTGACCCATAATTGCAACCAGTGGCGTGGGAACAAAGGGGTGGTTAGTTATTTAGGGTTATATTTTTTCGCCAAGTGTATTTTCGCTATCTTTTAAATAAATTATGATTCCTTGAACATTTTTACGTAAAAAAGGTTCCCTTGGTATAAAGTCGTATAGTCGACCGTTTTCGAGATAAACGGACTTTAATGCTCAGATTTTTTTTGAATAATAATTTTATTAATAAAAATACCAACAAATCAATAACAAAATAATAAACAACGCTGTCCCTAAATTTTTAAATTCTTTTCAATGTTATTATAGATTTTATAATAAGTGTTGAAAATGATTTCCGTTCATTTCAATGCATCCTCGAATGCAATGCGAAGCGCTTGGTATCCTATGCGTTACATTTTTAAATGAAGTTTATGGTGGAATCCACAGGTTAATTTAAAAATTTACCCAATGTAGTAAGTACCAGTAAATTCGTTTTACTTTTTGGCAATGGGTGTAAAAGAATAACTACATTTTAAAATAGTATTTAAGCATCTTCTTATTTTTATTACATAGCCTGTTTACTGTATTTACGCACTGCAGCCCTCTTGAAAACGGTCGACTATACGACTTTATACCAAGGGAACCTTTTTTACGTAAAAATGTTCAAGGAATCATAATTTATTTAAAAGATAGCGAAAATACACTCGGCGAAAAAATATAACCCTACATTTGTTATCCACCCCTTTGTTCCCACGCCACTGGTTGCAATTATGGGTCACCTGATATTTTCAAAGAGTGACCTCCAATCACTTAAACTTATACGTGGAAGTTAATTCCTGTATTGTAAGTAGATCCTAATAAATTAAATAAAACCACTTTTATGACACCATCTACAAGGGCCTGTAGCTCCCTCTGGAAGCATTTCCGGACCTATGTTAATATAAACTTTTTTTCATATCTTTTTATGTAGAATCATACCTTAAAATTTTTCATCGTCATTTCCGGACACCCTATATACTACTTGATTATAAAAGGATACCATTATGAGTAAATATAAAAAAATAAAATATTTCCTATTATCGCTAGCATAAAATGTCAATAATTTCATTTGATAATAATAACACTATATATTTTCCGCCTAGGCTTTTTTTAAATGCTTCTTTTAATCTTCACTCAACTAAAAATGTATTAACACTTAACTGATAATTTTTCAATTATTACTTTTTCATTGTAAGTAAGTATTAAAAATCCTTTCCACACCCTACCACGAGTGACGCCTGATCGCTTAAAATGATTGCGCAGAGTCGGAATTTAAACGCTCTCTCTCTTCTGTCTTTGTTTTATACATATGCAAACAAGTAGGCTATTCATGAGCAAATGGTTTGGTCTACTCTATTAGAGGTCTTTGGATCTAGATTTAATTTCCAACGCCGCGGCCGCCTTCTCGACCAAAACCGCCATGTGTGTTTTGCCACTGTTGCTGTTGTCAAGTGGGCATAAAAAGCTATGTCACCGCCCTATAACAAAATAAAACAGGCGAGGCGCTAAAATAATATTATCATAACATAAAGTTCCCGTATAAGAGAACTATAAAGGTCTAAATTTGTTATTCTTTCTCTTTAATTTTTTAACAAAGAGTTAACTACATTTTTGTATTTGTCCTATTAACATTCCGGTTTTGCATTTTTCGCCAAGTGCAGCGGCACGAAATCGGCCATTTTGCATTAATAAAGATAAAGAGAAGCACAATGAATATACAATTTAATCTGAGTGGGAGAAAAACTCAATTAGAACCGGGCTACAAAGAGTTTAATCTTGTGTTAATATTGTGTCTGAATATTTATAGCCCTTTAAGAAAGCTCCAGTAATTATTTGCGACTTTGTAAGGCCTCACTGCTTCTAAAATATTAATCTGCTGATTGTTTTTAATTTTAAGACGAATCGTCGGGGGAGTAAAAGAAAAATCCTGAAATTTATTTTTTTACGAAATAAATTATATTTCTTACAGCGCCAGCGGCGGGTTCAATTTGAATTAAATACGAAACTTAGTTACTTAGTTAGTAGAAGTACGCCCTAGTGAGTCGGCTCAGTTGCGTTCCGTGGCGGTAGGAGTGGGGGGGGGCACTTCTGCCGGACAGATCATCCGATTCTACCCCGCTTGGATGAAGATAAGCAGAAGCGTTTTTTTCTTTTACCATCACCATCCACCTCTCCCTATTTCAGAAAATTGTTTTTAAGGTTTTATTTCTAAAATTTATTTTAAAATGATTCATTGTCGTGTTTTTAGTTCGAAAAGGAAGAGAACAAGTCAATTAAACTAGTCTTATAAGATCGAATATAAAAAACAAACAAAAACCGCAAAAAATCACCCATCTTCGATGTTATCGCGTACCTAACCTCAATTTAAATATTAGTTGATATATAACTTTCATTGATTTTTACAATTTGGCAGAAGTATTTTGAAGCACAATTTCTTGTTTAATAATTTGAAATCCTTGGATTAATATAGATAAACATAGCTAGGTATGTACTTTTTTCTTTTATATAATAAAAGTGTGGAGAAAAGTGTCTTTTAAACTTTTTGGAGCAATATATTGCTCGAAAAATAGGCGTAGGTACCTATTTAAATGGCAGGGCTGCAAATAAGATATACCAAAACATGCATCGGGATAATCTATCTTGGTGTGTATTTATCTTTATTTTTATACCTTGTTTGTGTAGCCTAGGCCTAGTTAGATGTGTTTAAATTGATCATAATAAAGTTAAGTTATATATTAAGATACATCGCTATTCCATACTTACTGAAAATACGAAATACCCGGTATTTTACCCCTATTTGGGCATAATAAAATCATACAATAGGTGTTATAATCTTTCCAAACTCAGTGTGATGACATGAAAGAGAACCAGGGTTGTCATATCTTGCTTCTTCAATTTTTTAAGTTTTTTTATTAAAAATGTTTCTTTTATATTAGTATTCAATTGTTAGTCTGCAACAGATCTCTTATATCTAATGATGGTTTACTAAAGCAGCCTGGTTTTGGTGAATAGCAGCAGCTTCCTTAAACTTTCTTTTTCTCCAGTGTGGTTCCTTATGTAGGATTTCAGCTTCTGACCACATGATATGATGATCATGTTTCCAGGCATGGTCAGCTGCACCTGACTTTTCGGTCTCTCCTTTTAACGTATTGTTTTTGTGTTCTTTAATCCTGGTTTCGAGTGGTCTTAATGTCTCACCTATATAAGATAGGCCGCACTCGCAGGAGATCTAGTAGACGCAGTTTTTTTTTATCTTTTTGTCTTGTAGGCTTTGTCTTCGTCAGGTGGCTTCTTAGGGTGTCCCTCGAGTTGAATACGGTGTTGATGTTATATCGTTGTCCTAGTCTTCTTATTTTCTTAGAAACTCCTTTGACATACGGAATATTGAGTGTTGGTTGTGCCTCTCTGTTTGCTTCTTGCGCGTTGGGTCGATTCTTACGATTTTCCAATATTGTATCAACTAATCTTGTGGGGTAGCCATTTTTGTTGAGGTCGGTCTTGATGTAATAAGTTTCTTTTTTAAGTGCTTCTTCCGAGTTACAGATTGAAATTACTCTATCCACGAGGGTTTTAACTATGCCATGTTTCGTATTGTTTGAGTGATTTGATGTAAAATTGAGATACTGACCTGTATGCGTAGGTTTTCTGTATACTGAAGTTTGGATGCTGTTGCCATTTTTCTTCACGTTGACATCTAGGAACGGTAATTAGTTGGTTTCTTCTTTCTCCATGGTGAATTTGATTGTTGTTATTAAGCTATTGAGGTGATTTAGAAAATTTCTTAGTTCGTCATTGGTTCCATTCCAAATAATGAAGGTGTCATCCACATATCTCAGCCACATTTTTGGTGTCTTCTTTGCCTGGTCCATTGCTTTGGATTCAAACCATTCCATGTAAATGTTGGCGATTATTGGCGAGAGAGATTAGCCCATCGGTAGTCCGTCTACTTGGTTGAAGAATCTATAATTTTCTTGGAATTAGGAATTGTTGAGGCAGCATTCTAATAGTTCCAAGATGGCATTAATAGGGAGCGTTGTTCTTTCCTGTAGAGTATGGTATTTCTTAAGTTTTTTTTGATAACCTTTAGGGCGTCTTTTACGGGAACGTTGGTGTAAAGCCTTTTGACGTCAAAGCTCACCTGCTGATCTCCTGGCTGTACTTCCTTTCCTCTTATTATTTGTACAAAGTG
The DNA here is from genome assembly GCA_963969555.1 of Polydrusus pterygomalis. Lineage (NCBI taxonomy): Eukaryota > Metazoa > Arthropoda > Insecta > Coleoptera > Curculionidae > Polydrusus > Polydrusus pterygomalis. The sequence continues at coordinate 145,724,132 of OZ018375.1, forward strand.
TTGTGAATTCTTAACAAATGATGTGCTATTCCCTTGGAGAGGTTTGAGTAGAGGGAGTAGAAATCTAGCTAGCTTGTATGTTGGAGAATTACGGGAGCTCGTAAGGCTGGATCCACATACATCCGTAATACGCATCCGTTGTGTACCACATGATTAATATGAACCAATGAAATTTTAGGGAATAAAATTTCATTGGTTCATATTAATCATGTGGTGCAAAACGGATGCGTATCACGGATGTATGTGGATCCAGACAAATGGGCCTTAAAAGCATGTTGTGTTTGCGTATCTTTGGCAGGCCATAGAGATGTGGATGCTTACTGTGGAGTGGTGTCAGGCGTGTCTGTGTCTTTTCTCGTATATACCGTTCATATTTCTTAAGTGTTGTTAGATTCTTCTCTCGATGGTAGAGGTCGGATCCTTGGCAGTAAGAGAGTAGTTTCCTTTCTACAGGACTTCTTCGATTTTCTGATCGTAGGTCTGAACATCCATAATGACGGTCGATTTTCCCTTGTCGGCTGGTAGAATCTTGATAGTGGAGTCTTTGCAACGGAGATTTTTTCTTCCTTACCGATATTTTGTTTTGGAGGCTTCGATTTTTCGAGAACTTCCCTAACTTTCCATCTAAATTTCTCCCCTTCCTCCTATGGTTGTTGAGTCGACTATGCTAATAATGTCCAGTATTGGTATCTCTTTTGGAGCGTTAGTAAAGTTTAAACCCTTGGCCAATAAGTTTTCTTCATTGCTTGTTAATTCTTTAGATGAAATGTTAACAATGGTCCTTTGATTCTGCGTTATTGGTGTTTCTTGACTAACATGTTTTCCCAATTTCTTCATATGGTTATTTTGTTGAGTTGTTCTTACTTTGTCACAGGTGGCGTCAATTTTCCGAAAAATAGGTCCATGATCCTTTTCTAATGTGTATTCTTTGATTTCCTCGAATCTCTGTTGGATATCCGTGAGTAGAGCAGCTTTCTTAACAGTCACATGTGAAGTATGGTTGGGTAGACAGTTCAAAAATTTTTACTTTAAATACATCGTGTTTAAGGGAAAAACGTGTTATTATTCTTCATGCCGGAAGTAAAGATGGCTTGGTGTCTAATGCGTTACTCTTGTCGGCAAAAAATATTACTCAATCTTCCGCTGATTATCATGATCCCCCCATAGGGGAAATTAAATCCGACACTCCTCTGTTAGTATCACCACAGGGGGTCAGTCTTTTGAAGATCCTCATAGAAAAAAAAAGCAATTAAATTGTCACTGCATTTTGAATCAATAATGTTAGTTTAAAACGTATAACGTATTAAAGTTGCTTTATTTATAATATTATTATCATATTAACAAATTAAAACAATACCCTACGCATTTTAATTATTTGTTTGGGACGCCTATGGTTAGGGGTTTCATACTTATTTGTGTCATTAAATTGACCTGAGAAACACTATACTAGTCATTGTTTATATTCCAATCCGCGTATCCGAGTCACTAAAAGCACAAACACAATTCACTATAAACAACACAAAAATTACACAAAACTAGAAATCCGTAACTATTGAACACTCACAATAAACAACAAGGAATCCACAGAGAAAACTTAAACCACAACAACAAAAATGACGGAAGATATTCCAATCCGAGTAGTAAAGGCACAAACACAATTCATTAAACTACACAAAAACTAGAAATCCGTAAATATTAAACACCTACAATAAACAATAAGGAATTCACAGAGAAAACTTAAAACACAACAAAAATGGCGCCGAGCCGGCTCTGGAGTGTATTTTGAGCATGTCACTAAAGAAGGACAGGTCGATAACAATAGGTTTGTGCGCATGCCCAATGCTGCTTGGAAGGAGTGATCGGTGAGCCCTGTACTAGGACGTATTTTTTCACCCATAAATCTTAATATCTTAATTTTTGTTTGCGCACGATATAAGCTGTACGCATTTAAAGGTAAATGTCTATGGTTCCTACAGGTTGCACGTCTCAAATATCCCTACTTTTAAGAATAACTTGTATACGTAGAGTTAAATTATTCACTTGTTTACAAATTAAAGGATGTTCAAAAATGATCTAACAAGTTATTGTTAAGGCCTGTATTACAAATATTTCTTCAGTCTTTCTGTAAATTCAGAATGAAAAAGTTTTTAACGTGTATTGTTTCTTTTAATAGAACTAAAACTATTTTGGCAACAACATCCCGGTAAAATTATTTATCGGTAAAACGATTTAATTGCAAAAAAAAAACAAATCAACGCAAACCAATTATATGGCTTATTAAAATAATGGCACGGTGACAACACAACTGGCATACTATAAGATCTAAATATTTTAATGGATTTAATTTAAAACTCTTTAGATACAGGTAGGTATATAATTTAATTGGTTAAATAGTAGCACATTTTAATTTGCTTTTATAGTTTACATAATTTAAGTTTTAAAAAGATGTAAAAAAAAAGACTTAAAGTATTTTCACATCTTTTTAACATTTATGTTGGGTCTCTTTGAGAATCACAGACGATTTTATTAATTTATATAATTTAAAACTGAAAACATAAAAGTGAAATATTAGTACACACGCCCATGCTTCCACTGCTAAAACCTTCCTTTCTATGCATTTTACCGCCCTGCCCCTTCCGACATCGTGGCCAAAGAACGGTGTGTAGCACTATACATAAGCAGGCCTTACAAAAACCGAAAATGTTAACGTACAGGTTTCCTGTGGATTATATTTTTTTTAAATTTAATGCTAAACTACTTATTTGTTATCATCATAGCATTCTACATACATTTCTCCAGATTAAAAACCTTTGGACAAGTTACAAGAATAGTGGGATCGTCAGCATATAATGTACCGGGTGGTCAAATAAGCGAGGACGTAGGCTTTATCTCGGAAACCATTAATCGTACAACTTGCGGAAAGATTTTTTTATGAGTAAAGTGGTCAAGAGAAATTGCTGGAAATTACTTTTAAGTTCCTTATTTCGCCGCAAGGGGCACAATTAAAAATTGTTTTTTTAAATTCTAAATTTCTCCGAAAATTCCCATATTAAGGTATAAATCTGATTACATCATTTCAGCTTAGACAATTCTGCAATCATTTTGGTTTAATGCTCATTGGCGTACCGACCTTGATAAGAGTGGGAGAAGCTATTGAAAGTGTTAACATTGAAATCGCTATAACTTCTAAACGACTTATCCCATTTTACTAAATTTAAGTTTGTTTGGAATGGGAAAATAAGTATTCAACAGTACACGATAGTGTTTAATAAAATTGCTAGAGGGCGCAATTTGTAATAATAACATCATTGGAAAGCGTAGACAATTCTGCATCATTTTGGTTTAAGGCTCATTGGCGTACCGACCTTGATAAGAGTGGAAGAAGCTATTGAAAATGTAAACATTAAAATCGCTGTAACTTCTAAACGACTTATCCGATTTTACTAAATTTAAGCTTGTTTGGAAGGGAAAGGTAAGTATATTTTATTGTCGTATCCAACAGTACACGATAGTATTTGATAAAATTGCTAGAGGGCGCAATTTGTAATAATAACAATTTTTTCGATTTTATCCCGAAAATTCAAATCATACGGTATAACTATTACATTATAATCGAAAAGTAGATTAAATTTGCAAGAAAAGATGTGAAAACCGCAGTTCGATATCTTTGTTCGTTTCAGAGTTATTGCCAAAACAATCATTTTTAATACAAATTGCGCCCTCTAGCAATTTTATTAGAAACTTTATTGTATCATTGAATACGACAATTGAAGGTACTTACCTTTTTCTTCCAAACAAGCTAAAATTTAGTAAAATCGGTTAAGTCGTTTAAAAGTTACAGCGATTTTAATGTTTGCACTTTCACTTGATAAGAGTGGGAGAAGCTATTGAAAGTGTAAACATTAAAATCGCTGTAACTTCTAAACGACTTATCCGATTTTACTAAATTTAAGCTTGTTTGGAAGTACCTTCAATTGGCGTATCTAATAGTATACGATAGTTTCTAATAAAATCGCTAGAGGGCGCAATTTGTATTAAAAATTATTGTTTTGGCAATAACTCTGAAACGAACAAACATATCGAACTGCGGTCTTGAATTTTCGGGATAAAATCGAAAAAACTGTTATTATTACAAATTGCGCCCCCTAGCAATTTTATTAAACACTATCGTGTACTGTTGGATACTTATTTTCCCATTCCAAACAAGCTTAAATTTAGTAAAATGGGATAAGTCGTTTAGAAGTTATAGCGATTTTAATGTTTACACTTTCAATAGCTTCTCCCACTCTTATCAAGGTCGGTACGCCAATGAGCCTTAAACCAAAATGATGCAGAGTTGTCCAAGCTGAAATGATGTAATCAGAGTTATACCTTAATATGGGAATTTTCGGAGAAATTTAGAATTAAAAAAAAACAATTTTTAATTGTGCCCCCTTGCGGCGAAATGAGGAACTTAAAAGTAATTTCCAGCAATTTGTCTTGACCACTTTACTCATAAAAAAATCTTTCCGAAAGTTGTACGATTAATGGTTTCCGAGATAAAGCCGACGTCCTCGCCTATTTGACCACCCCGTACATCTAAAGCGATGCATATGATAAAAAAAATTATTCACCGTGGTAGCTCAGCGGTACAGCTACCTGCATTCGACCGTGGCGGCCCGAGTTCGATGCTCGGCCAGAGGATAAGCTTAATAAAGTAAGATCAGTGGATAAAAGAATGCAGTATGCACCCCGGTGAAGCTTAAATGGACGATTTCGCAACACAGTAGAAAGAGAAAGAAGAGAGAGAGAGGGGTGTTAGTGTGCCCGCCCGCCATCAGTGCAAATTAGCGCTGTTGTCGCCAGCTGGCCGTGTAACCGGGTTCTGTCGCATATTTTTGACGTATAGAAGAGAAGGATAGTTATATTCTAACCTACTATAACGCTTCCCAAACTGCGCCAGGTGCTAATTGGAACAAACCAGCCAGCCGCCAGCCCGCCATCCATCGTCACAACTGTCAATTTTTCTTGTCCACGTTTTTTTCTGACGAAATTAATTAATTTTGTATTATCATTTTAATATATAATTCTATTAGTTTCTATTCTAGAAAACTTCGCCGATGTGTGTAATCTTTCAGTTATTACTCCAGCCTACTATGCAGGTAATTATTTTTTATTGTTTATCAAATTGATTTTACACTTCCTTACCTATTTTTTATATAGGAATATATGAAATGTAAGTTTACAAGAGATAAATTAACATGAAATGTTTCACATACATAATAGGTGTTGGTTAACAAGCCAATCTTAACAAAATATCACTGGGCAACCTGCAGATAACTGCAACACATTGTGCCCGAGGTAATACCTAACAATCTAACAGTTACGAACAGATAAATATAGTCTCTTGTTGAAATGATAATTTTAACATTTTTGTTTTACTGAGTGGATTAAAAATTATAACATAATGGCACAAAGATAATGGTTTGAGCTAACTCGATAAGTAGATACTTGGCCATCGGCCATATTTTACAGAGAAATTTAATGTCTACCCAATACTGTTTCTTTTGTTTCAGAGAACGCTGTAAGAATCACCTGATAGTTTATGGATCTTTTAGTACGTGTGTCTCAATGCATCCTAGTGCTTGTGTTTATACAGTATTTGTGATAATATTATATGAATTGAGACAATTCCAGATGAGTGCGACCGACGTAACCTAAGGACATTAGTTTATTCTAAACAGTTATTTTTTGTTATGGTTGTCAATGCAGTTTTTATTTATAAATAAACGTAGAAAACATTATTTACGATAAAGTGCTTCCATCTTTATTTTCTAAATCTTGGTTAATATAAAAATGTGCACTATTTATTCCATAAAAAAAAACTGCGTCTTTTTATTGATTTAATTTGGGATTTAATAATATTTATATTGAATCACAAATTAAATCAATGAAAACTCGTTCAAAAGTTAATAATTAAATTGAAAAGTCCTGAAACCGCTGTTCAAATTTCCCGCCATTGCGCCTCTGATGGCCGGCGGGCACACTAAGACACCCCTCTCTCTCTCTTCTTTCTCCCTCTACTGTGTTGTGATTTTTTAACAAGGAGTTAACATTTCTAACCCTATAAATATTCTTTGGCAGCATGCATCGAGACCGAGAAGGGCTAATAAGCGGACTCTAGGGACGTAAAAAGCATAGACCACTTAAAGTCTATTCAATGACCGCTGATCGTTACGTCACGTCTAGTGCTTATCTTTCTAACATTTCTGAACTAGGTAAGATTGTAAATTTGCGTCCATAATGAATATCGTATAATTTTACCAGTCAAAAACGTTTATTGTCATTTTTGACAGTGATATTTTCAATCAACATTATTTCAAAATGTCACGGTATTGTAAAAAAGGACAAGCATTAATTTTAAATTTATTTGATTATTTTCAAAGAGAAAGTGATGCCGGAAAGACTTTTTTACCCTTTAACGCAGTTTACGAGGAAAATATAAATAATAAACATGAAAAATATATGGCAATGTTTTTATAAATACCTATCTGTTTTAGAGAGTTTCTGATGCTTCGGGAGTTTCGTGTTCGACAGTCCAACGAATTAAGGCAAAGGGGATAGAGAAGGACGTAAATTTTAAGAATCTCAATAATGTAGCTATTTCGTCATCCTTCAACTTCACGAAATTTATGAACATACCATAAGAGAGCGTCTTTTTTGGATAGATAGAGCAGGTGAACATGTTACAATTCGCTCAATACAACTAAACCTTAAAATCATTGATTGTGTTGAAATATCCACTGGTTCATTGGCGGACTATTTAAAAAAAATTAAATTTAAATGGCGTAAATATACTGTATCAGTTTTTTAATAGAGCAAACTCATATAGCCCAAAACCGGTAAAAATTTTAACAGAATTTAAAAAGAACGGAAACCCTCAATTTACTTTAAAACCTGTTTTTCTGGCTTTTAGGCGAAGTTGGCAAGATGATACTCTTCATACAGTTAAAAAAAATCGTCAGAGGGTGTATGATATATTATTCTACATGCTGATTCAGAAAATGGATTTGTGAATAATGCAAGTTTTGATATTCAAGTCTGACCTGAAATCTGGCAATTATCATGATTCGATGAATAGTGAAAACTTGCCAAACAAAATGTTTCATCTCATGACACCTTCGACCCTAAATAAACTATTTTTTCTTTCACGGTATAAAAATAATAATTAAAAATTTAAAAAAACGCGCTTGTATTTTACTTGTTCACATGCCTCCGTCTTTATGTAGATCAAGCCTAAGAAAAATCATAACCTTTACCACCGGTAAGTCAAACTGACTGAATTAATTTACAACGTACCGCAAATATGGAGAATATGACGTAATGGTCAGCGGTCAATGAACAGAGAGACCGAGAGGGGCTAATAAGCGGACTCTAAAGGCCAATGCACACTACCGGTTACGATCAAGGGCGTCCATAGAGCGTTTTTCAGGGGGGGGGGGGGGCAAAAACTTAAACAATACTTTTTTATATACAGTGTCACCAGTAAAGTCCGCATCATATGGGATTTTTTTTTATTAATAGCTTTATTCAAAATTTGACTTTCGCATCAAGTTCTGCTTCGATCGAGATGAAAATTAAGCAAAAAAATAGTAGTCACGTGATTCGCATTATCTGTCAAATTTTAATTTTTTTCTAAAAATAATTCAAAAGTGGGGTTATTTCTGAAAATATAAAAAAAAGTTATAGGAAAAAGTTTTTTTAAATGCAGTTTCTAGCCCACATGCAAAATTTCAGCTGGATAAGATAATTTTCATTTTTTACCCATATTTTGTAAATTGCACCACTTTTGCAAAATAACACTCAACGCAACCTACATAAAACTTCTTAGTTTTGACAATGCTTTATTTCAGATACATTTTTTTTAAAGTAGCGTTATATTAAATGTGTGTTTTTCTACGAAATCAAAATAGGGCTATTAAAATTTGGTCGCATGTGATGCAAAGTTCATTTGTTATTGACCCTGTATAAGGTAACTTCATAAAATAAGTATTTTTGAAAACATAGTTTGTGTCTGAAAGTAATACACCTTAATATTAAGACAAAAAAAGAACACAGTGTCATCAGTAAAGTGTTCATTAAGTGGAAAATAAATTTTTGCTTAACCCAACGGAAAGTTTATCTGTTTTCAACGATTTAATTTAAAATCTCTTTATTTTATTTTTTATTTTTTTACTTTCAGTCACAAACTATGTTTTCAAAAATACATATTTTATGAAGTTATCTTATACAGGGTCAAAAACAAATGAACTTTGCATCACATGCGACCAAATTTTAATAGCCCAATTTTGATTTTGTAGAAAAACACATATTTAATATGACGCTAGTTTAAAGAAAATGGATCTGAAATAAAGCCTTGTCAAAACTAAGAAATTTTATGTATAGGTTGGGTTGAGTCTTATTTTGCAAAAGTGGCGCAATTTACAAAATATAGGTAAAAAAGCTAAATTATCTTATCCAGCTGAAATTTTGCATGTGGGCTAGAAACTGCATTTAAAAAAAAATTATAAGTTTTTTCGATATTTTCAGAAATAACCCAACTTTTGAATTATTTTTTGAAAAAAAAATTTAATTTGACAGATAATGCGAATCACGTGACTACTATTTATCTGCCTAATTTTCATGTCGATCGATGCAGAACTTGATGCCAAAGTCAAATTTTGAATAAAGATATTAATTTAAAAAATCCCATATGATGCGGACTTTACTGGTGACACTGTATAAGACTATTTATTTAACTTATGCCTAAGTATTAATTTATTGATATGTTTTTATTATGTTGTATGTTCAGTTTAGTGATTTGTTGGTCTACTAACTAACCACTGTACTATTCAATATTTATACTGAATTATGAAATAAAATAGTAATGTGGGCGCCTAGGAGGGGAGGGCAAGTGCCCGTTTTGCCCCCCTATGGACGCCCTTGGTTACGATCCGATCTCGATTCACGGTTACGATTACGATTGCACGTTCGTGAACTCACACTACAGTGACAATCGTCACGGTTCGGGTTTGTTCGGGTTTGTTCGGGTTTGTTCGGTTGTTTCACGATTGCACTAAATATAACCTATAAAATTACAGAGGCCTGCCTCGTACCTCGTGTATAAATGCTAATTCCGCATCAATAGTCCAGTTTTTGGACTTGAGTGGCATTTATGGTGCTGCTTTATTATTATTATACACACAACTGCACACGACTTTTTGACTGAAAACTAAAATGTTATGATTCGAACCACAGCAAAATAAAGGGTTTAATTCGAACATGAAGATGAGGAGCAGCAACAGATGATCGCGTGATCACGTGATTGCACGCGGCATTGCTATTGGCTACGGTTGTCTACGATCCGATTGAAAATAGAACTCAATCTAAACGTCCCAACCGAATCGTAATCGTGGACTGGTTCGCTCTGGTTGGTCGATGGGTCCAACAGAATCGCAATCGTGAACCGTAATCGGATCGTAACCGGTAGTGTGCACTGGCCATAAGGACGTATGAAGGATAGATCACCTATAGGTTTCGTCTGGCTGTCATTACCCAGGCGATAGGGGATACAATGGGCCTCTTAGGCCCAAGTATATTGGCTCTTCCGCCAACCCCTGCTTTGATGAACACAAGAGGCCCCAAGTTCGTGTTCTTATTTCTTCATTCCGAAACGTGTCTTATTATTTGGTTGGTGTTTTCCCAGGAATTTATTTACTATTATTATTTAATAAAAATTCGCCATAAAAAATAAAAACATGATACTACACATACACCACTTCGACTCTCACTTGACCATTTATTTTTCGGATTAAGTTCCCCGAAGCTTCATATCAAATAAATTTACGACAGCGCAACCTATATTTTCCCTGCTTATTTACGTTGTATTTTTGGGTCCATAATTACTATTCATCCCTTGCAAACAAATCCTCCAAAAAAGCCGTGCGAAGCAAAATTAAAAACAATTCATTATGAAAATAATAAAAAAAAGTCCAATTTTGACGAAAAGCAGCTTCACGGCTCGTTGAAGCTCATTCCGTGCAATTTAATAGGAGCGGAGGGACAAGACAAAGACGATTATGAGGAGCATTAAGCGACGTAATTACATCGTATTGAATCGTGAACTAAACATCACAAACCAGTCTTTGTTCTAAAGTGAAAGACTATAGAGTATCTTCTACATACAGTATACGTAATACATGTAATGAATATTACTGTCGCTGGTGTCAGCAAAACGCTGCTTGCAACGATATCAGGGATTAGTTGAGAGAAAAATATAAAGGGTTAACAATGCTGCTTAATCCTAAACGAAAAATTGTTACTTACTTTAAGGAGCATACGAAAGAAATTGTTATTTTATATTTTCGGTCCAGTAGAATTTTGTTGTTGTTTTAAATTTATTGAGTATGTTACATTTATGAAAAAACTGGTGAATTAATAGTATATTTCTTACCGAGGTGGAAGATGTTTCATTCTTGTGGAAAGGAAAGGTGCGTAGCGCCGAGGTGAACCATTTCTCAAGACAGGAATGAAATGTTTCACCAAGGTTTGTAGGTATACTTTTTTTTTGTAACCATACCTTTTAAATGCAAATGATGTTTTTTGCGACAAATATAACAAGGTAATGCATATAACCAAAAATATGCAGGGTAATCCATTAAAAAATTTAAAGTTGAGGTCATTTCCGATTTAACCGGACGCATCCGTCATGTCATAAATTCAAAATAATATCACATAATAAACGCACCAATTTATGATTCTGTAATTTAAACAAAAAAAAAGTTATAGGGGTTAGCGTTCCTCCTGAAACACTCGGTATAAGGATAATATTATTACTTATGTAATTTGCGCAATACTCTGCCAAGATGCCTGGTGCAATGGACTAAGCCATTCCTTTATGAATAGCCTGTTGGTTGTCATCAAACATTCGTACGTGTGAAACAAAGGCAGAAGAGAAGGATAGGCGAGGGGATAGGTAAATTTCCGACTCTATGCGGAATTTTAATGGCTCAAGGATTTGGAGCTATTACTCAACACCAACTACGTAGGGTAGGTATGGCAAGGATTTTTAATACAATAAATAAGTAATAATTATTGTTTTCATTAAAGTAATATATTTTTACTTTACTAAAAAACCCTTTACACAAACTTCACAAGACATGTACAAATACGAGTATTCCAACGACTAACCACGACATGGCAAAAACAAATACTACGATTACCTACTCACAAAAAAAGGAAGGTGTGTTCGATTACTGCACTTGTTTTTGTTGCTACCCGTGAATGGCCGGCGCATTAAAAAGGAAAGCGAGGTTGCCACTATCATTCTAGATTTTGTCACCATGGAACTAAAATAAGTAGGTACTAAATACAAACACCTGAAATAATCATATTTATTTCATTTAAATCAACAAAACAAAAACTTGTTCTACCTATAGTAGCCGCGTTCGGCAATTACCTCAGACCGCTTGGATTGATCTAAATCGTTCGTTTATGACATCTAAATGGAGGGGAAATAAATCTCAACAGTTCGGCAATTAAAATCGGAGCGCTCCGAGGATAATCTTTTTGCTCGGAGTATTTTGACCGAGGAAAGCGATTAATCTCAGCTGAATTTGTGAGGTTAAGTTTGATGTTTATATTTAGGTTTAAAATTTTGGTAGTTTGATTGAACAAAGCCTTTATTTTTCTGTGATTTGACTGAAAATTATATGCAGGAAGTGGAACTATATGATGCGGAAGAACAAAAACGCTTTACCATGTTTATTTGACCATAAATACACAGAAATATTCTACATGTTCTATATAAGACGTCCCAGCAGGTTGACTTGGTTATTCCAAATCGATCAGTGACTGATCTAAATTGAAAATACACATTAGGCAAGGCTAAGGAAGGCATAAACTCTGGTGGGTTTTACGTAAAACTTTCCATATTTAATAAACTTATTCCAAATCGATCAGTGACTGATCTAAATTGAAAATACACATTAGGCAAGGCTAAGGAAAGCATAAACTCTGGTGGGTTTTACGTAAAACTTTCCATATTTAATAAACACCAGATTGCTATCATGGTCTGTTTATCCAATAATATTTCCGGATGGCCAGCACCTACAGCTATCAATCTTCCCTCTGAAACTGCATTTTATTTAGTAAAGCAAGTCTTCAAAGGTAGTTGGGGACAATCTAAAGTGCTGTCTGAACTGGTGATGTGCAAGTCGGGGTACGTACCGTTTCTTCGGCAAAACCGTCTAATACCTTTTCCAAAATCTTGAAGTATTCCTCATTATCGTCTTCAAACATTAGTTGATATAGCCTCCTTCAATTAAGGCCAATACAACGCTAGGAATACTCATTTTTAGTAATTTTACAAAAAGGAAAAAAAGGTTAGGTTTCTTAGATCAAAACAAAAATATTACATTTTTGACTTTGACAGAGGTCAGCTGTTAGGTACCATTCGTTTATCACAAAATTCTCGGACCGATCCGCGGTCACGTGACAAAATATCCATCGCATCTCAGATGTAATTGCCGAACGCGGCTACTATCTTATTAACGTTCGTAATTTATTCGAATTATACAAAAACTTGTATTTTATTAATTTTATGAATCCCGTATGTGACTTAACAGTAAGTTTGATAACAGCGCTTCTCTTGATGTGCGAGTTAAGTGTAGTGTATCATACGTTAACCGTACAGCAAACCAGACAAAATCTTGGATTTGTTTAAAATGTAAAAAATGTAGTATATTCCATGAGAAGTCTATGGTTTTTATACATCAAGGACTTTTTTGCTCCGGTTACAAATGTTACAATACATTTTTACGATTTATGAATATCTATAAGTACATATTCTATAAAACATCGCATAAGGTAAAATGTATTGTAACATAGACACCAATAACAATAAATGAACACTATTTTTTGTAGCACTGGTAATAAGAAAAAACGCTATAAACAAAAAGACGGTTTATCATAACGAATATTATTTTTTGAGGTTATAACCACGTGTAATTCGCCATCATAAGTATATTATGTGAACATTGGCGAATATAAGTTAAATTGGTTGTCGAAAATGGGTCAATGTGGTACATAGTGCGTTATTGTTTTACTGCTACAGTCCAATGTGGCTTATATGCCATATTAATTTAAAAATACGTTTATAGAAAAAACTAAAGCCTACTAAACAATGACCTATGATGAATATTGGACTTTTTTCATAGCAATACTTTCAGTTAGGCCCTTAATATATTTTTATTTCGGTAACGGTTTAAAATAACGAGGACCTTATTCAAAAGATTGGGTTTAGATTAGTGAGATATATAGGATGAGTCGGGAGGAATGGGCCAAACTCTAAGGGTGTAATCTATGCATTAAAATAATAAGAAAAAACTCAAATGTTCTTATCCCCCAACTAACCAAAATATTTTATAATCTCCAACTGTCGGTGCTATTTTATTTTATAATTGCTTTATTACTGCTCGTCGAACGCAATTATGTTTTATTAACATTACCAGTAAGGTAATTTAGCTTTAAGGAAGTATTTTGTTTTATAAGGTAGTCGTAAGAACCTTCTTGGAGCAAAAATACAAATCAGTTTTACTAGAAATTTTAATACTGTTTTATAAACGTTTACACAACAATTTTATACAACATTTTAGCTTACCGGACAAATTTGTTTTATAGTAGATTTATTCTAGTGTTATTTGATACTAGTTCATTCGTTTGCGAACACCTATAAAATTGTTTTATTAGCGCTATGTCAAACATTTATAAAATTAATTTATTAACATTTTCTTTCAGATAATATTGCTGTCTAAAGCATATTGCACTCAGATGGTACCTTAAAAAAATTATTTTATAATTATCATAAACACATTTATAATAAAAGCCATATATATTAGTTATAAAACAAAAAAATGTTTGTTAGGATACAAAAGCATTTACTAATTCATTTATAATACGAATAGACATTCTTGCTCACCCATCGTCCTTATTAGGTATATTTGATCTTACCGTGACAAATATTACCACGCGTGAATTTATTATGAATTCGCAAATTGAAAAAAAGTTTTAAAAAGTGGTGCCAAAGCCCAGCACTTCATTCTTAAAAAATAATAACAATTTAAAATGAGGTTAGGTTATTAAAACATAAGCACATGTTGCGCCAGACACAAATTAGCCCTGTTGTTGCTGTATCTGTGACATATTTGAGAAAAAATTATTTTATATCTGATGCAGCGCATTTAAACAATATTGATACTAACTGTTTTGCTAATGTTTTTTAAATGTACTATTCCGAAGAATTAATTCGGGTAAGCGTCGCGTGCGCGACCATTTACTCCTGGTCCTATGCGCCAACTGGAGAAAGAAGGTATAACTATAAAAACAATAGCAAACAAGAATTCGTTGAGCTAACACGTATTAAGGGTTCAGAGGCGGACTTCGGTCGATTAAATTTCTTAAATACCAGGTGACTCATCATATTATATAATGTACCATAATATCCTTAACTTTTTATCTTGGATAGATAGAAAAGAAAACTAAATGGAGTTAAGTTTAAAAAACAGAGAAAACTATTTTTAAAAACAATTTTATTTTACTTCGGAAAATACAGCGTCTGACTTTAACGAGCTCAAGTCAAAGAATACTTTATTTAAAAAATTACATTAACATTATTGTAAAAAGTAGCATCATCAAGAGATAAGGCTTCTCGGAAAGGTTGGCCTGGGAATCGTCTAGTTCATCGTTTTCTTAGTATGTAACTCCTCCCTCCTTAAGCTGAGAAGATACTGGAGGTATTCTGCGAAGTATTGGTATTTTCGGTTCTGGCATCGATTTCTTGCAATTTGGTATTGATTTTGGTTTTGGAACAAATTTTGGAAAATAGTCTAAGTTGCTTTCTATATTTCCATAGTAGGTACACTGTCAACAGGACGGCTAGGCTTCCTATTAAGTAGGACATAATGTTTGATAATTGTTCTTTTTCTTCGATTGGGGTGATTGGCGATAATTGGTTGGCCATATCCTTCAATCGATAGATATCTTCGAAGTTCAGTTTTGTTAAATTGGGTGTCTTAAATGTGGTTGATAGGGTGGAATTTCCTATTTCGACATCGGGTAAGATAAGCGGTTTTCCTTGTTTAATTCTTACGTCGTTGACAAATTTCTTCGCTCCGATTTGAATTTGGCAATTTTTCGGAATTTTTACTAGCGTCGGCATATTAATTTGGAGATATTGGTCGGTAGTGCATTTAGAAAAAAGTCTTTCTGTTTTACTGGGAAGGATGAGTATTTCTTCCTGTGTAACTTGTTCGGTTATTATTTCTTGTATTTTGACTTCAAGAACAGGGCAGTTTTCTAGCGGAGAGCCTTTCAGTAGTTGAAGGGTGCAATGGTCTTGGGGGTGGAGATTTTCAGTGCAGTAGTATTCTTCTTCCAGTTGGGGGCAACTAGTTTCTTCAAATTGGACCTTTTCTTCTGCTTGTGCCAAATAAGGGTATTTTGGAACGAATATTTTATGGTGTTGGGTAATAGGATAAAGGTGGTAGAAGGTAAACCTTTCTGGTCTAACCACAGGGACATGAATCGCAAATATCACTTTAGCTTTTGAAAAAGTAACTTGAGTCCCTAAATATTGGTAATACGACAATATGTTCTTAAAATTTGGTATTGCTTCATTATTATAGATTGTTCTTAAATAATCTAGCATTTGTAATAATTCTGAACTTGGCACTATGGCGTTATGCAGTGCGTTTAATTTGGCAAACATAATAGCGTCCTCTAGGTTGTCAATAAAGGTGATTAAATTTTGACAATCTAAATTTATTTGATAAATTAGTCCTTGAAAGCTTATATAATCATTTAGATCGTTAATTGTTCGTTCGATGACATCTTTAAATACTCTTAGACCATTTTGTAATTGTTTTTGATTTGCATCGAGAATTGATATTGTTTTGTTATAAACTGCTGGACAATTGCTTTCGAGCAAGAAAAATTTCGCCTAAATTTAAATGTTAATATTTTCTGAACCAGATATGATATCGACCTACGGTTTTGAATGGTCGATAGATTCATCCCTTGGGAAACAATTGTCAATTTTGGATTTTCTTAAACTGTCAGAAAATTTTATATACAGGGTGTTAAAGAAGACGATGATTTTTGCTCCAATTTTAATGGCGTGTAACTTTCACAATAATATTTTTTATATTTTTATATTACGTCAATTGAATCACTGGTTCATAGCAAAGAAAGTAATTTGTCAAATTTTTACTATCTGCTATATTTTAAGAAATACCGATATTTTTGGAAAACCTTGCTTTATTTCAACTTATTGGTTGCTAGATCTCACTGTGCGTTGTATCGTGCAAACTTTGCGAGTGATTATTATACCTTATGAAAAGCTTGATAATGTTTAGTAATAATAGTTGCACCTAAATGTTATGATGTACAGTGGCGTACTTATAAACACCTATTTGTCTATGGTTTATGAGTATCTCACAATTTTTCACGATTGTTTTGTATTGGAAAGCACTTGCCCCTAGATTAGATAAATTTTTTAGTTTTTCATATCGCACTATAGGTATGTTATACAGTGTGTTTACAAAATTTTAACAAAGATAATTTTTTTAATTTAATTTTTGGAAAAAAATTGTTTATTAATTTCTAACTTTCTAACACTATTCCTAAAATTAAACTTACATTGAAAGATACTTTGATATTAAATATCACTAGCTGCCGTCAAACCAAACCCCGTCCATCCGAGTGTATTAATTTGAATCGAGATTATCACAAAATAAACAATATTAAGTAAGCCATGCTAATGGCGTTTAGCCGCAAATGCTAACCATGTATCAAGTAAGCCATGGTTACAACAATGGTTTAATGTACAAATAAACTTTTAATGACAGCTTCTTATCCCAATGCCACGTTTAACGGAGCACGAAAGAAATAATTGTGTCAGACTTCTTAATGAAGGGTTACCGGAACGAGATGTAGCCCGAATTTATAATGTGAGTAACGGTACCATTAATTACCTACGCCAGCATTTTCGT
This sequence comes from Polydrusus pterygomalis, assembly GCA_963969555.1. Taxonomy (NCBI): domain Eukaryota; kingdom Metazoa; phylum Arthropoda; class Insecta; order Coleoptera; family Curculionidae; genus Polydrusus; species Polydrusus pterygomalis. The sequence goes on from OZ018375.1 coordinate 145,741,198, forward strand.
GCGACAGGAAATGTGGCATATTTGCATAGAGGTGGTAAGCCGAGGGGAATTGAGGGGCGAGTCGCAAGGACCTTATTAAGGGAAGTTCGTCGCAGACGAACATCAAGCTCCAGGATACTAAACGAAGACCTTAGGAGACAAACCGGAGTGTTGGTGTAAAATCGGACAGTGAGGAGAAAATTAAATGAAAGTAATCTAAGGTAAATTGATGGCTAAGTTAAATTTTTTCTTGGTATTAAAATGCAACTATTGATTATTTCAGGGCAAGGAGACGAGCAAAATGTGTGCGGCTTTTGCCGAATCATAAACGCCAGCGTCGGGAATGGACCAGACAGAGATTGGGGTGGAATAACGAGTGGCAAAACTGCTTTTTTTGCGACGAAACTCGATTTAACTTGATACACTCGGATGGAAGGGTTTTGGTTTGGAGGCAACCTGGTGAGCGCTACGAGGAGGAGAATATGGCTCCCCAAGAAGCTTTTGGTGGTGGAGGGATAAATGTGTGGGGAGGCGTAATACACAATGGAAAGTCGGAACTGTATATTTCACGGCGCCCGTTAATGCACAAATTTATAGAGACGATATTTTAAATACTATTGTTATACCATTTGCTGATCATTTCGGGGAGAAATTTATATTAATTGACGATAACGCAACACCACACAGAGCAAACATCGTTCAGGAGTTTTTGAGGGAAAGGAACGTTCAACAGTTAAATCTGCCGCCAAAATCTCCTGATTTAAACATAATAGAGCATGTCTGGTCTCGGCTAAAATTATTTGTGCGATCCAGAGAGAATCCGCCTCAAACTTTAGAGGAACTGGCAGTGGCCATTGAAGAAGAGTGGCAAAATATACCTAGGGCATTTATCAACCTGCTAGTCGCCAGTATGCCACGGCGATGTCAAGAGGTCGTTAATGTACGAGGAGGGCCTGCAAGGTATTAATCTCATCAAAATCAAACTAGCGTTATTTAATTTTAAGGATCTCTTTCAATGTAAGTTTAATTTTAGGAATAGTGTTAGAAAGTTAGAAATTAATAAATAATTTTTTTCCAAAAATTAAATTAAAAAAATTATCTTTGTTAAAATTTTGTAAACACACTGTATAACATACCTATAGTGCGATATGAAAAACTACAAAATTTATCTAATCTAGGGGCAAGTGCTTTCCAATACAAAACAATCGTGAAAAATTGTGAGATACTCATAAACCATAGACAAATAGGTGTTTATAAGTACGCCACTGTACATCATAACATTTAGGTGCAACTATTGTTACTAAACATTATCAAGCTTTTCATAAGGTATAATAATCACTCGCAAAGTTTGCACGATACAACGCACAGTGAGATCTAGCAACCAATAAGTTGAAATAAAGCAAGGTTTTCCAAAAATATCGGTATTTCTTAAAATATAGCAGATAGCAAAAATTTGACAAATTACTTTCTTTGCTATGAACCAGTGATTCAATTGACGTAGAGTGATAAAATTAAAAAATATTATTGTGAAAGTTACACGCCATTAAAATTGGAGCAAAAATCATCGTCTTCTTTAACACCCTGTATATAAAATTTTCTGACAGTTTAAGAAAATCCAAAATTGACAATAGTTTCCCAAGGGATGAATCTATCGACCATTCAAAACCGTAGGTCGATATCATATCTGGTTCAGAAAATATTAACATTTAAATTTAGGCGAAATTTTTCTTGCTCGAAAGCAATTGTCCAGCAGTTTAGTTATTAATTAAGTTTTTTGATAAGGAAACTTGTAAATTTAGTTTGTTTATGATGTTTTTCTGATTCGTTTCGAGAATTTTAATGGTTTTATCGTATCTTTTTCCGTCGTCCGCGTCTAATGTGCCGAATAACCATTTATTTGCTTTACCTACGATATTAACTAGACCTCTCTTGTTCCTTACGTGTGGGTGGAGATTCTCGAGTTTACGTTGTGTTGTTTGAATGAGGTATTCTGTTCTAAGTATTGCACTTTCTGATAACCCGTGATAAGAAATTGGATTTGTCGCGTTTTCGTGCTTTAAGTGGTTTTTAATTGTAAAGAAATATTTTTCTATATTTACAAGTTGTATTAAAATAGGTTCTAAGTCTACGTAATGCAAAAATGTATGTTTGTTATATATAAGTTTTGAGTTTCCTAATTCTATTGGGAGAATAGGATTTTTAAGGGTTGTCAGGTGTATGTCATTAGGGTTGCAGTATATTTGAAGTACTTGGAGTGTCGTGGTTAAAATCAGGATTGTCCTTTTCATTGTTTACCTGAAAATTCGATAGTCGTTTAATTCGGGGTTTTCTAGCGCTGTTTTTATGGTACGAGCCTTTTTGTGTAATTACTTTTTTATCGGTTTGACTTTTAATCGCAAATTTTTTAAATTTCGGCCGGTCTTTGCCTCTGGCTTTTGTTTTGATATAGGCTTCGGTTGTATTCGCGAAGTCTGGTGGGTCGGATCGGGTTTCATTTCTTTTTGCAATTATATTTTCTTTAGTTTGTGCGTTATTTTGTTGAATCATGCGATAAAGTTGTGTCGCGTTTTCTTTGTGTTGTTGGACGTAATTTGATACAATTACGTGGTCATTGATATCGAATGGGTTTGGACTGTTAATGTGGCCTTTTAATATTTCAAATGGGGTATATTTGGTTACACTATGGATTGAGTTATTGTATGCAATTATTACGCGTTTCATAAGTTGCGTGGGTGTAAAATTGTTGTTTTCCTCTTTTAGACATCGGTAGTGTTCGATTAATGTCGAATGAAACCGTTCAACTGGGGAGTTCGAATTACTGTTTTTTGGGGTTGTGAAGTGGAGCTCAATTTTGTAAAGTTTACAAAAATCTTCTACTTCTTTATTTTTAAATTCTGTACCACAATCGGTTGTAATTTTAAGAGGTAAACCGTGGTGCGTAATAAAATTTAGTAGATTTTCTAGAATTTCTGGTCCTGTTAAACTATTTATGTGGTAGGCTTGTCCGTATCGAGAAAATGTATCGATTACCGTTAAAAAGGTTTCGTTTGATATTTTAAATGTGTCCATGTGAACTAACTCGAGGGGTTTTGAGCTTGTCGGGGTTAAGTTAAATTTAATTACTGGGGGATTTCTATCGTACTTGTTGGTTAGACATATTTCGCAGTTGTTTATGTAATTTTCAATGTCCTCTGACATTTTTGGCCAATAATATTTTTGCGAAAGGGCTAATTTGGTTTCGTTAATGCCTCTATGACACGTTTTAGTTGTGTGATACATCTCGAGTTTTTCTTTTTGGTCGTTAAGTGTTTCGACGTCTTCCAAAAATTTTGAACATTGAATTAGTTTGTACGAAGAATTTCGAAAAAAGTTTTGAACTGTAGTAATGAATATTTTGGCTATTTCTGGGTCCCTAAAATATAGAGCAAACGTTTGTTTGGGGTCAACAAATTCTTTTAAAATCTTTATTATATGTTCGCGTGGGTCTCGTTTTGTTATTGTGACGTATAGGCGTGTGTTTTCAAAGATTTTATTAAATTTACATTGTATTTTGTCTATATCACCAGCAGTTATAACGATTTGATTTTTATAAACATTTAAACTTCGTTCGGATATAGGTATATTTATTATCGGGTGTTCTAGTGACGTATGTACCGTTTCATTATCGTCTTCCTTGTTTTTTTCAGGGGGTCGAATTTGCATGTCGGATATTATATTGATTTTTGGTATGTTCGTATCTGTTTGTCTTTCTTCGCATGTCTCGAAAATTTCATTTATAATCGATTCGTCTAGTTGTGGGATATCCTCTTGGTTTTGTAGGTATTCGTTTATCATGTTGTCTATGTCACCGGGGTTATTGTCCGTCGACATTGTCTCTAAGGCGTTAAGGTTATTGTCTATTGGGTATCTAGACAGGGCGTCTGCTGCCTGGTTTAGTTTACCTTTTTTGTATTGAATTATGTAATCGAATTCTTCTAATTTGAGGCGCCACCGCACGAGTCTTGAATGGGGTTCTTTTAGGGAAAATAACCACTGTAAGGGTTTGTGGTCAGTCAGTATGGTAAATTTATGTCCGAATAGGTACGGGCGAAAATATTTACAACTCCAGACTATCGCTAGAAGTTCCTTTTCTATCGTGGAGTAGTTTATCTCGGCGGGATTTAAAGTTCGCGACGCGTAGCAGATAGGGTGTCCATTTTGGGATAAAATTGATCCTATAGCGTAAGCTGAGGCATCTGTGGTTACTTCAAAAGGTTTAGAAAAGTCCGGGTAGGATAACACTGGTTCGGATATAAGCAAATTTTTGCATGTATTAAAACATTCGACAAATTCTTTTGTATGTTCTATTTTTTCGTTCTTTTTTAGACATTTTGTCATTGGTTTAGTAATTTTGGCGAAATTTTTAATGAACTTTCGGTAGTACCCTAATAAACCTAAAAATGATTTAATGTCACGTGGTGTTTTTGGTATGGGGAATTTTTGGATTGCGGCGATTTTCTTTTTGTTTGGTTTTATTCCTTCCGATGTCACTACATGACCAAGGAATTCGACCTCCTTTCTCAAAAATTCGCATTTGTCACTTTGAATCTTAAGATTAGCTTCTCTGAGTTTATTAAATACTTGTTTTAGGTTTTGAATGTGTTCTTGCAGGGACGTACTAAAAATAATTATATCGTCCATATATACCATACAAATTTTATTTAGTAAATCTTTCAGGATTTCGTCGATGACCCGTTGGAAAGTAGAGGGGGAATTTTTCAACCCGAAGGGCATTCTTAGGTACTCAAAATGTCCGTTGTTTACTGTGAAAGCTGTTTTTTCGATAGAATTTTTGTCCATCTCTATTTGATGAAACCCGCTGGCTAGATCAAGGGTTGAAAAATATTGCGCTCTGCCGAGTTTATCTAATATATCGTTAATATTGGGGATGGGGTACCTATCATCGATTGTTTTTTCGTTAATTTTACGAAAATCGCATACTACCCTCCATTTTTGTTTAAGGGAAGCATCTATTTTCTTGGGTACCACCCAAATAGGCGAGGACCAGGGACTAGAAGATGGGCGTATGATTCCCTTTTCTAGCATTTCATTTATTTGTCGTTGCACCTCGTCTTTGTGTACAAAAGGGTAGCGATAAGATTTTGTGTGGATGGGGATGTCATCCGTGGTTCGAATTACATGTTTAATTTTTGAAGTGAATGATAATTTATCGCCGGGTTTATGAAAAATATCAGAGTATTCTTTACATAGTTTTATTATGGCTTTTTCCTCTTCGACGTTTAAGTGGTTCGTGCGAATTAAATCTCGAATATTTGGTTCTATATTTGTATTTTGGTTATTTTGAATGTTTTGGGTCAAATTTTCAAAGGAAAATATTTCATATGAATTCTGCTCGAATAAATCAACAGGTATTGGTTTAGTTAATGTCACGGAAATCGTTTTGTCGGATTTATTTTGTATTTCTACAGGGGCGTAACCGTTTTTTGCACGGGTTAGTATTTGTGGTAGAAAGAGTGTGTCGATTTTACCGGGTCTTGTCAAAATGTCTCCTTCTAGTACGTTGACAGGAACGTTTTTTACTATTTTTTCGTTTGGATTTACTGAAAATGAAAAACTTGATTCGTGATTTTGGCGATAAAGAAATGGTATAACAAGTTTGGGTCCAATCAGTCTCTTATTACATAGGTCGATATTGAGTTGCATATTAATTAGGTCAGTTAGGCCTAATATTCCATCGAAGTAGTCATGGAAGTCGAAAAGAATGAAATTTATTTTATAATTTGTACAGAATTCTGCGAAAGCCGGTATTGATGCCTGAAATTGTGTTACTTGACTTCCTAAGGCTGTTTTTATCATATTGTTAGAGTGGTATATACAATTAGCATAAAACTGTTCCGCAACCGATGGCTTTAAAATAGACCGTAAGCTACCGGTGTCGATTAAAAGCTTTAAGTTTGGGTTTTTAATTTTGACGTACGGAAGTGCGTTGGTAGATGATATATTGATTTCGATCATATCTGTTCTTTTGTTGGGCCCGTTTCGTGAAAATTTTGGTTATGCATTTCGTTACTTTTCTCTGAAATTTCATTTTGGATAGATGGTCGTTCGTGTGTACTAGTTTGTTCATTTTCGTGAATGGGGTATTGGTTGCACCCTGTATATGGGGTGTCGTCGTAACTTTGGTCAGGTAATGTTTGTTCAGGGGTGGTTTGATAGTCTTGGTAGTTAGCAGCATAACTACCATACATGTCGAGATTGTTATCGTATGTATTTTCACCCTGTATATAGTCATTTCCTTCTTCACTAAAATAAAGTTCTTGAAAGGTAAAGGTTGGTTTTTGATTTGGGTATTGATTTCTAAAATAATTCTGTTGATTATTGTATGAATTTTGGCGATTTGTATTTACCGTGGGATTTCTAGAGGTTGTTGACATTGGTTCTGGGCGAGGCAAATTTTTGGGTGAAATTTGGTTAGGTCGAAAAACATTTTGTGGTTTCCCAAAAACTTGGCTATTCGTGGGGTAATTTCGCGGGGGTAAATACCGGGGTTGTATATTTATGGGTTGACTCGGGAAATAAGGTCTCTGAAAATGGTTTTGCGCATTCATATTCGGTGTGTTAATCGGTAATGCGGGGAAATTATTATACATTTGATTTTGATTCTGAAAATTTTGAAACTGTCTTGGTTTTTGTATGGGCCAATTGTTAGTTTTTTGCATTTTTTGCATTTCGCCGAAACTATCATATAGTTTTTCAAAATTTTCAAATTCACTTACATAAGCCATAGCATCTTCAAGGGTTGCTGGTTTTTTTATGTGCATGTTATTTTTTAATATGCCGGTGCACCCTGCAATAAATGTATTTAAAGCTGTGCTTTCATGATATTTAATATGACACAATTTTTCGGGTTCACCTAACTGGTTATTATTGCTTATTCTTTGAATAACGTTACTACGTAGTAGTTGTAGTCTATTGCCAAAATTTAGAATATGTTCTCCCTTAAGGGGTTTAGTACGGGTTAATTCCTGAACTAAGCAATCTAAATCTCTCCTATCAGAAAAAGCCTGGGTTAACGCTGCGCGTAACTTTTCCCAGTCGTCTAATTCCATTCGATTTGCAATCATGTTTTCCGCTCTACCTGTCAGTTTTTCATTTATGCACTCAAGTATATGAGCATTTAAATCATCATCGTTAAACGGTTTATATTTGGCGACTAGGTCGTCGCATCTTTTTAAAAACTTATTTAAATGATTACTATTGCCATCAAAGGGTTTTATATTTTCGATTTTTGATTTAAAAAGGTCCCAATTTACAGCTACAGGGCCTTGTGCCGTTTGTACCGCGGGTGTCACTTGTGACTTACTCATTTTGTTTAGAATAATGAGTTTCAAAAGCTAAATTGAATAAACAATCTATAATTCTATTTTGCCAGTAATAGGCCTACAAAAAAAAATGTATTTGCTGCTTAAAATTACTTTTTGTCTTCAATAGACTGCCTAAATCTACTCTTGTCTCCAATAGACTGCTTAAAATTATTTTTGTCTTCAATAGACTGCCTAAAATTATTTTGTCTCCAATAGACTGCCTAAAATTATTTTTGTCTCCAATAGACTGCCTAAAAGCTAAGTGATATGCGCGATGCACAGAACTATGATTATCCCTAAAATACCTTAAACAGAGGATAAAAGGGGCGAAAAGGAAATTGGCACTTACATAGTGTTTTCCTCTCCCGATTCTTGATTGGCCGTGGGTGCTTGGTTGTCTGCTTGGTGGCTGACTGTCTGACGTGGCTTCTCCGGGGTGGTTCTTTTGGATAGCACTTAAGGGTTGAAACCGCAATCGACGCGTACGATCGATATCCGTTCGATTAAACGCGTTGACGCACTATCCTACCGACTGCGCCAGTTAAGTTTAAAAAACAGAGAAAACTATTTTTAAAAACAATTTTATTTTACTTCGGAAAATACAGCGTCTGACTTTAACGAGCTCAAGTCAAAGAATACTTTATTTAAAAAATTACATTAACATTATTGTAAAAAGTAGCATCATCAAGAGATAAGGCTTCTCGGAAAGGTTGGCCTGGGAATCGTCTAGTTCATCGTTTTCTTAGTATGTAACTATGGCAAAGTTTTAGTAAATTATGTGTAGATTGTGGTGCCGTAGATTTTAACTGATATACAGGGCGCGAAATACGCAAAAACTAAATATTTTACGTTAATTAACAGTTCGATGGGAAATTTTCTTCTGATTCCAAATAAGTTTTATATAGTTTAGTGGGTTTATTTTTAGTAGTAACTTCTTGTCGAATTTTTTTTGACTGGTTGCCAAACCTATATGAGCCACAATTTTTATTGCCTATGCTAAAAAAATAATTTTACAGTAAAAGCTCTAAAAGTAACTTTTAATGCCTGAAATGTTTAGTTTTATGTACTACATGTATATAAAGTAAGACTATAGGGCTGTGTTTTCGATTAATTAAATTAGGTTTTAGTCTCTGCTTTAGTGCTGTTTAAAGAAAAACGACATTTTTTGAATCTTTGATATGCTATACAATCCGAGACAGTTTAATATCGAGAAAAACACTTTGGACTTTTCAATCCAAACTTTTTTAGAGCTGTTCTTTGATAAAAATTTTATGTTAATTTTTTTTCATGGAAATTAAATTTATAAGAACTTCCATATTTCATACATGCACAAAATGCACAAGCATACTAACATTTAGAGTGATTGATCTAATATGTAGGTTTTTATTATACATGCATGGTTTTTTTTTACACTATCCCTTTTTCTGCAGTACGTCTCTGTTTAACTAAAATATACCCGTAATTTAATTATTTTATAAAAATCTCTCAAAGAGCAAAAACATTTTATAAGAACTCCCAAGGTGGTTAAAGTATTTTATAACATGGAAGCCATATTTTGTGTTGTTCGAACTTCACTTTACGACGGCCATTTTTAAGTATATTCCAAAAAATCATTTTTGCAATGATAAAATGCCTTACTTAACTACTTTAGTATTTATATAATGGTATAAGATCGATCCTTCGAATTATTTTATTACAATACAGGATAAAATGAGAGAAACATACAGACTGAAACGTTTGACCTTTTCTCCTAAAACTCAGAAATAACTAATATATTTGAGGCGCTTGAAAATTTTGCTATTATACATCCTATATATTATACAAAAAAATTTCTTTCGCAGTAAAATATCAACCATCAGATTGCAAATCGAATTTCTGTTGGGTATACATATTAGAAGTAAATGTAAAAATATGGCTGATGCATTTACTTAAACATATTTTATATCTTATAAAAGATGCAATGCTTGCCTTTTTGTTATCTGAAGGACCATTAAAGAGTAAATTATTCTCAGTTGGTACAATTAAACAACTAAAGCTTACTTTCATAGTGTTAGTGAAAACAAAAAAGCTACATCTAAGATAATAAAACAACTTTTATAAAACTGTTTTATTCTAGCTCGATAAATGTTGTATAATTATAATAATTGTAGGGTCTACTGTTTTATAATTGCTGCAAACTATGTTTTATAATAGTTTTGTAAATGTTTAAAAAATAATCCGGTAAAAGCTATGGAAGCCATAAAAAATAAAACAAATAAAAGAACAACATTGCTGCACAAAAGTGCGCCCCTTTTGGCTTTATAAGCGTTGTATAAACGTTGTTAGAACGTTTATAGCGACATTGTTATTTTATAAAAATAGTTCTGTAAACGTTCTTAGGTCATTTATAAAACATTAATTGTTGGGGCAATATTCATTTGTTTTTAAATTATAACGTAAAAACAAAATATTGTATTAATTTAGCTTTCCTGTAATAAATGATATTATTTGTTTATATATATTTTGATTGTTGTGCTGTCACTATCCTGTTAGTGTCAGTATAAAATTTTACATTGATTCACAGCGCCCGTTAACTTTCGGATTTGTATCATTTAAATTCTATAAAATGCCATACATTTATTTACATCTCGAATACGCCAATATGGTTTTTATTTATGGTTTGTATAATGGGAATGCTACAGCGGCTGCTGAAGAATATCGTCAACGATTTCCACATTAAAGAACACCGAACAGAAAGACCTTTATTAGAGTTTTCAACAAACTGTGCGAGACCGGAACGCATCCAAGTGCTAATGTAATGTAATTCGACAGGATTTAGAAGAAATAGAAAATGTTCTAGCATTAATAGAAGAAGATGTAACGACCAGTTCACGAAGAATTGGAACTCAGTTGGGGATTCTCCAAAAAGAGTGATCAATACGCTTCACGAGCAAGGCTTATATACCCATACCATGTACAGCGTGTAAAGAATCTTCAACCTAGAGACTAAGCCAAGCGTATGCAATTTTGTGAGTGGATAATTAATAATCGTCATCTTGTACCACACATACCTTTTACTGACGAAACTACATTCACCTGTGGCGGCATCAACAATAATCGAAACTCCCATGTATGGTCGGACGAAAATCCTCACGCAAAAATCGAAAATAATTTTCAACACAGGTTTTCAGTAAACGTGTGGTGGGGCATGATCGACAATAATTTAATTGGCTCTTTTCTTTTGGAAAATCGCCTTACAGGGGATCACTACTTAAGTTTTGTACAAAATGAATTGCAAGGACTACTGGAGGAGATTCCTTTAAACATCAGAATTTAAATGTATTATTAACACGACGAAGCGCCTGCCCATTTCGATCGTCGGGTCAAGCAATATTTGGACCAAAAGTTTCCAGAGGTTTGGATTGGTTGCGGTGGTCCTATTAGTTGGCCTCCAAGATCGCCAGACCTCACACCGTTGGACTATAATTTATGAGGTTGGTTAAAAAATGAGGTATGCAAAGTAAAAGTAGATACTAGGGATGCAATAATTAGACGCATTAGAAATGCTGCACTCAATATTAAAGAAAGGCACGAATCAATTAGAAGAGCCACGCGCGCCCTTCGTAAAGAAGCAAGAAATGTTTGGAAGTCAAAGGCGGTATTTTTGAAAATTTACTAAACCAATGATTTATTTAAAACAATGTTAATGTTGCATATTTTGGTTTAACAATATTATTATTTTATTTAACGCTGTAATTTGAAAACAAATGAATATTTGAATTTGTTCTTATTATTTTGATGCACAAATTACACCCTTAGAGTTTGGCCCATTCCTCCCGACTCCCCTGTATATCTCACGATGTAACTTAATTTTGGTAAAAATGCACTTAGGCCCTTTTTCGACCAAGCCAAGGATATTTGAAAAATATTATTTTATTATACAGAGTGAACCACTAAAAATGTATTTATATTAGAAAGAAAAATGTCGGGCAAAGGCTATGGCCGATTTCTTTTTCTATAATCTAACACAATAGCAATTTGCGCATACGATATAAGGGTCAATTAAAATTTGCAATTCATGGCTTCGCGAGAACGAATGCCCAAATAAATTTGCGTTCGAAACTTACCAGCATCAATTAATTCGGTCTTGTTTCAGACGCCCGAGAATATGCTGACGAAGTCAATAAATTTCCTACTTAATAGCTCATTGGCTGATCGTTATTTTGCAAAATGTCTAGTGTGAAATTATGTGGTCACGCCGGTTTAATGTTTTTGTATTGGCTGCCTCTCGGCTCTGCAGATTTTACCTCCATAAAATACTTTATATCAATTATAACTTTGTAGATGAAGTCCTGCGGCTCGGTGGGTTTTTGTTTGAAAATGTTACGGGTTGGTTTAGCCCACCATTTAAAAGTGGTGGGGTTTATATGAATAAATACGGGGTATTATTAAATATTTAAACCCGTAAATTTTGATATAAAAGTACGTCGTAGGAAAATATTTTTAAATGTCGCGAGATAATTTATCATTATTTAATTTGAAGAAGAAGTCCATACTGAAAGTGAAGTTGAAAATGTAGGAAAGAAAGAAAAACTAAAAGTCTTCCTTCACAAAATTTAATAGAAATAGATTCTTTATTTCAACATGTTTCGAACGTAGAAATGTTCATTTTCAGGAGACAGAAAAAATTTTATATTGTGCCGATGGTATTAGCAGAAGAAAAAATGGTATAAAACCTTAATGGAGCTTTTATGGCATTGAAAAATTGAAATTTAGAAGTGACGCATATCAAAAAAGTTAAGGAAAGTTAAAACACGCTGAGCATGTGAAGAAAGTTGGTAAAGGAAGTATAAACAACCAAACTTAAAGAGGAAGAAGAAAAAGGCCTTCTAAAGAGAAGTGTCAAAGATTTTTAAATCATTTATATAAAAAATGTTGTAAAATCATTGATAATATGTCTGTAGTAGGACGTACAGTATAAAGATAAGAATCCAAGGTAGAATTCATAACCTGTAAAAGTAAAAATCAGAATAGTTGAGATCAGACTTTTAGTTTTTCTTTCTTTCCTTACCATTATATGCTTTCTTGGTATGCGGTGCCGTTACTGACTTAATATTTTAAATTTTAAATTAACATGTGTCATGTTCCTAGTCAATGTTATTACAAAATTAAACTACCCCCTACCTATCTCTTAAATCCAAGGCCGCTACCAAATGTACAACCATAATAAAAATAAATCAATCATTCCAATATGTGAGGCAAACTTTTTCCGCATTCAGAATACACAACAAATTTCCACATCACTTTCTAACAATACCAAGCCATTAACATTACCCAATCCGACATTAAAGATTATTTGTTAAATCGTTTATCGCCATGGATGTTCTGGCTTAACTAATATACTTTATTCCCTTATTTTTTATTCTTTTTTTGCAATGAAAAATTAACAAAACCTGGCTTTTTACTACCAATACAAAACTACCTAGCCCGGAACCGATCGGCATTACTTCCGCGGCGCTCTAACTGAAGAATGTAATGCTTTTCAATGAGGATCCAATCGTCGTTGATTCTTTTCCCATGGGCGCGCGGCAAATTCGTTCTGATTTTAGGGGTGCTTACCCAACATTTTAGACAGTCGAATAAAAAAAATGGTAGCAGTAGCCTAGTAACCTTTAGACTGCCGATATAAACTAGGTGGCATACCGGTAATCAGCACCTCTATATGTTTTCGAGATATTAGACCGAATTCCCCATAAGACTTTTGTTATTGAAATAGGATCTCTAGGAAAGATTGTATTTTTTTCAATCTTATTCCCGAGAAAAAAGTTGGCAATTTTATTGTTATTTTGTAATAAACTTTCAAAACAAAAGGTACCGTGCGAGCAAAAATTATTTGCATCAAAGAGGGCCTTGCATTTAAGGACGTAATGCTTAGCCGTAGAGCTTAATACCTGTTGGGTGTCAGTAAATACCTGAATTAACAATCAATCAGTTATTCCGTCATCTTTGACAGTCGTTACAAGTAATTTGATTCATCGCTAATTTTTCCAATTTCTTGAAAAATTCATACAATGTGCTTTACGGAACAGCACGAAACATTAATGGTTGAAGCGTATTTTCGAAACGGGGTTAGACTAAATAGTGAGTGGCAATACAACCCGGGTTTGTGCATGGACGATTTTGACGAACATTTTCCTAACGTTGCTTTTATTGCTGGGGATTTTTATCATTGCCTGAAAAGAACAGTGGCTGTGTTTCGGGAAACAGGTTCTATACAACATAAAAAAGGAGCAGGAAGACCATCTGTAAGAACAGAAGAACTTGTTGCAAACGTTCGTGAAATAATGCAAAATACGCCAACAAGTTGTATAAGACGCCATTCGCCATTCCTTATAAAGTGCAAGTATTCCAAAAATACAAGCCGCAGATTTTGAAAGACGCAGGAATTACTCTCAATGGTTTACCCAAAATTTATTGGAAAGAAATGATTTATTAGACCTGACATTTTTTTCGGATGAAGCCTGGTTCCACCTCTCCGGTTATGTGAATTCTCAGAATACACGCATGTGGAGTAGTGAAAATCCCCATTTTTTTGTAGAGTCCACATTGCACCCTCAAAAAATTGGTGTCTGGTTAGCTGTTTCCCGAAGAAGAATTGTTGGTGCTATTTTTTCCATGACACAGTTACAGCACAGCGGTATAGAGACAATATTTTGATTCAATTTGTGGAGCAATTACTTGACGACGAACTACGTTTTGGATATTTTCAACAAGACGGTGCAACCGCTCATACAGGCGCCGAAACTATTTATTTTACTACTTACGCAATTTTTTCGACGACAGATTGATTAGTAATGATCAGACATTGAATTCCCACCTAGATCACCTTGTTTAACGGTTATGGATTACTTCGTTTTTCCTCATTTAAAGAACACTATTTTTAAAACACCAGTTGCAAATTTAGAACAATTACAAGAAAGGATTATCCAAGAATGTGGTCAACACTTTCGAAAATATGAAGAGACGTGTAAATTTATGCTTGGAGCATGGCGGTGGACAATTTCAGCAATTTATGTAATTATTTTTCTTTTTCTTTCTGTATATTCTTACTTTGTTAATTGTGTAAACAACAAAAATAAATTTGTACTTATTAGTCTACTTATTTTATTACTCATTAGTTTGGCATATCATGTCATAATATGAATTTGACAAAATTTTAACCTAGATTTGGTTAGATATATCGTCCCCGTATCATTGTGATCTAAACCAAGCTCTACGTTTTTTAATCCAAGACCTCTTTGATGCAAATAATGTTTGCTTGCACGGTATTAACAATGCCACTGCGTTTATTGTATAATTGTTTTAATAGTGAGAAAAGTGCAACAGAGATCTCTCAACAGGTAATGAATCTTAATAGGTGCATTGCTTTGTTAAAATATATTATAAGTATCATAAACAAATTTTTAAAATTGTTTATAATATATTATATTGTCTGTTGGTGATGTCCAAATACTATTAGCTATTTTATTTTTTTGACCTTTCAACAAACCCAAATAACATGACCTTGTATTTTCAAAGTTGTCGCGCGTCGATCGCTACGAAATTAGTCAGTTGGAATGATGCTGCCAACTCAAATTAGTGGATGATAACCTAAAAAAACTAAAACATTCGTGCAGAGATATTATAGTGAGCGATTTATACAGCCTATTAAGCATTCTACTTTTTTTTCATAGTTTTGTGAACCGAATCCATAATTGTAACAAATAACCATAGTTTATCGTTATAAACAACGACAACATAAATATAGGTACCTATATATTTATTTAAAAACTGAAAGCCAGTAGTAGATTTAAACGTTTATAAGGTAAAATAAAATTATTATTCATGAATACAAAACTAATTTTACTAGTTGCAATATCTCCCAAGTTTATGTACACACCAGCATCTATTTTTCTTGACAAAATACCCAGCTTTAGCGGAAATCCCTTCCGCAATATGAGCATAGCCAACATTTTAGCATGCTTACCTTCTCATATAATCCACGGACCGGCAGTTAACAGCCTAATAACGTACATAACTTAAAATTCTTTCTAGTTTACAGGAAAATATTAATATGTTTGCTTGGAAACATCGATTTTTGTACGAAGAGAAGTTTTAGTACCTACCTATACAGGGTTTCTGACGATAACCGAATATTTTGGAACGTAACACAATTTAAATTCTGCAAATTTGGATAATGGGGTTTCCGTAGACGATATCTTCAAATAAAATCATATCGATGATATTCAACTTCAGGTTATACCGGAAGTTATCTCAAACTTACTTGTTTTAAATAGAGTACACCGTATAATATGTTTTTTTTGTAACCCTATCTTCATTTCCAATAAATTTTTATTCAAAGTTTTTGTATCCTACTCTACCTGTTTCTGAGAAAAAAACTGGTTTTTCTCATATTTTTACCTTTAACATGGTGTCGCCAAAATTTCGGTTGTAGAATTAGATAATACTGTGTCGATACCTATATACGTAACTAGAATAGTTTTAAATCCTATTACGGTTTTTCGAAAAATCCTCCAATTTATCAAGCACTCTATTGATTGTTTGCTGCGCAAGACGGCCCTGGTAAAAAAAGTAATAATATGTATTTACTTACAGACGCGTGTCAGTTTCAGTAGAAATTAATTATTTATTATTGAGTTTACTGAATATACAGTAAGTGATCATTTTCTATATTATGTCGAATTTGTTGAGACTAATAATTGACGTTTGGCTGTTTGACGAGTATTTTCTGTCTTTAATAGTTAACTTTTGTTAGAGGTCCTCCATCATGAATCGCTAAGTGAACTCTGAGATGAATAACATACATTTTATTTACGAACTTGCTGATGGCAATTCATTAAAAGCTAGGCGGTTGTACATTGAACGAGTTCCTGACCTTAACGCTCCTTCCTAATATTCCAAAGTATTCATCCACGTCTTCATGAAACAGGCACACAGAAAGGAAGTAGAGAACAAAGAAGACCAATAACAATAATGGTAAAAGTGGAAGAGGATAATATGCTGGATAAAATAAAGGAGGATCCATGCACGTCCTTCCACTCGGAAAATTGCAAATACTTTGAAAGTAAGTATCGGGACTGTTTGGAAAACTCTTAGGGACTATTTGTTGTACCCCTAAAACATACAAAGCGTTCAGGCACCTCTTTCTACTGATTTTCCTAAATAGATTGTATTCTGTCAATGGCTTTCACACACATTGGTTGAAATCCCTCAACTACTGACGCTGATACCGATGAATCGAATTCTCAAGAAATGCAATAAGGAATTTTCACAATAATCATATGTAGGCTAACGAACATCCACATGAGAAACTTAAAGATTATTTTCAACATTAGTTGTTATTAAACGCTATTTTGTGGAACAAACGTCCAGTTTCTGAAGCATGTACCAATGGCAATAAGAAATGCAATGTAATTTATGCATGATGGTGCACCACCGCATTTTAGTGTAGTTGTTTGTGCGTTCTTAACAGTAACATACAGAGATCATTGGATTAGTCGACGTGGGCCTCAATTATGACCTGCTCAATACCCGGACTTAAACCTCCTGTATTATTTCCTATGGGTTCATTTAAAGTAATTAGTTTATACTACTCCAGCGGAAAATGTGGAAGATTTAAGAAATCGGACAATTGGTGGGTGTAAGTCAACAAGAAATGACCCAGGTGTTTTAGAAAGAATTCGGCAGTAAATAAATAAATAAGTAAAGTCTTTATTAAATATAAACCGATTTATAAAATAATTATGTTCAAATTACGGCGAGATCTAGCAATGCTATTCATCTAATCGTTGTGGTAGGAATAAATAATTAGGTAAAATAAAACAGAGAAAGTTGTTAAAATAAAGATATACCTATAAAATATATAAATAAATAAATAAATAAATAAAGTCTTTATTAAATATATATAGTGGTGGGAGCAAAGAGAACTTTTAAATATTATAAAAATCTTTTGACAGCTTTCTTAAAGCTCACAACTAAAGTAAGAGACTTAACTTCTGGTTGTAGTAAATTATTAATTTTAACAGCATTATATGTAAAGGAACGCTGTCCTGTGCTTTGGAACATTAAACCTTTGGCAGTGCTGTGTGGGTCTGTCATGACTGGCACTTCCACTAATAAGTTTTTTAAATAGATATTCTGGGTTATTCGATAAAACAATTTTGTGTACCAATGTGGCTAAGTGTAAAGAAAATCGGCTTTCTAAATTCAGCCATTCTAAAGCAACAAAACAGTGGTGTGACGTGATCAAACTTTCGAAAGTTGTAACAAAATTTTAAGCAAGCATTTTGCAATTTTTGTAAGGTATTTTTTTCCCTAATAGTCAATGCAGGCCAGTAAACAACATCACAATATGATAGCGGTGACAAAATAAGTGAATCACAAAGTATTAACTTATTGATTTCAGTGGTTAGAGCATCTCTGTGCATATTCAGAACTTTTAATTTGTAATAAGATTTTTTTATTAACTCAGAAACGTGGTTTTCAAATTTCAACTTTGCATCAAAAACGAGACCCACATTTTTGCAACTTTTAGAGGGAAAAAGTGCTATATTATCAATACTTACCAAAAAGCAAGAGCTTGGGCTTTGAACTATTTAACAATAGGGAGTGTGCTCTTGATATAAAAGAGATTATTTCAAGATCATCATTTATATTATCAAATGCTGGAATCAAATCAGCAATGTAGAAGGAACGATATATCTGGCGTACTGGTGAGAGAAACATGATTTTAAAAAATTATTAAAGTCAGATGTACCTATATAACGAAAAGAGAAGCGGACCCAATATGCTCCCCTGAGGCACCCCTCTGTCCACTGGCAGATACTCCGAAAAGTTGGATCCAACGTAAACACGCTGCCGCCTACCTGACAAATAACCAGGGGCGGCTCGTGGTATTTGAAGTTGAAATTTTTTTTAGCAATGTTAGATTTTAAAGTTTAGACAAGTTTTTTAAATCGCTATAACCACATTTTGACCAAACTTTGTCGCTATTACTTGTCGCAAACAGAATACACGGCCAGCAAAATAATTTGTTTAACGTTACACTACCAGTAAGCCAGTCGTACTTTTCGTACCAAGTGTTTTGAAAGCTCCGATTTGATTTCCCCACCCCACCGATAGTAACAAGACGTTTAATCTGGAACAGGTCGCTTTACTTCTTTTACTATGTACAATTTATCTTCATAGGAATTACTTGAAAAATTCTGCTCATTTACTAAAAAATTAACAAGATCACAAGTAGGATTGCGAATGTTTACATTTACCTGAGGAAGTTGTGACGCTGTGCTAGGTCCCGCTGAATCCATTTTTCGCTAATAAGCACAAAACAAATCAACTAATAAGTAATAAAAGTAATGTTATATTAATATTTTAGAAAAATCACTGCCCAAGTACTCTCTCTTAACTCTAAACTTTCAACGGACAAGGGACAAACAACCTGTTAATCTAATAATAGCATTTCTCCAAATTCATCTAATAGATTAGATTAGTCCCCTCGCATTCGCATTAAATTTACGTAGAGAGTTGAGGCTGGCCTCAATAGAATGTTTTTATGCGCTATTTAAAGCTAGATTCGACTGGACTATTACGGTATCATACAAAATATTAGATATTTTTACTAATACGCTAGACAAGGAAGCGAGAGGCCGGGCCTCTAACCATATACGACCGCATGCAGAAATGAGATGGATGATATAAAACAAAACACGCAATGGATCAGGAAAGACAAGGAAGCGCAAGACCGGCTTCTACCATATATGATCGCATGCAGAAATGAGATGGATGATAGATGATATTTCTAGCGAAGCGCGTTAAGATTGACGCTGACGGCATTAATTCGAATGGATATATATTTATGCAAATAGTAATAAATAATATAAATTTGTAATTTATTTAATTTGAAAAATTATTGGTGAGGCACTGCCTCACCTGCCTCATAGGAGAAGCCGCCACTGCAAATAACTATAGAAAAACTGAACAGTTGCATCACTAAAGCCAAAGTAAGTAAGAAGAAGATCGTATTCTTGCATCTGGAGGTTTTTGAATTTTCAACAGTTTTTGTAGATTAGGAAACTTCTTGGTAATAAATTGTTGTTAACGCCGAGAATCTTTCTCACCCTGTATTTTTAGAACAAAGCGGCATTTTAAAAATTATCAAGAGACAAAATATTCTTATGATATTCCAAAGAATAACTCCTTTAATTTTTTTTGTATGTTTAATAAACACCCTCTTTAATAAACAATTTAAAAAGCCTGTAATAATAATACCAACTGGCTATTATAACGCTCGATCACAAAAACAAGCAAGCAAAATTTTCATTAACTTTCAAAATTGATTACCTGTTTGGTAGGTTTAGTGTGGCAAAAAGGCATTGCTAAAATTAAAAAACTAATAAATCCACATATTTTTCTAGTTTCAAATTCGGTCAAAACAGCACTCGCCATTTTCAATCTGTTTCAGCCAACGGTTGAACGATTCGCATCGAATTATCAATTGCAATGCCATTGCATTTGGCTGCTCTGTTTTAATTAAGACAGCCAATTTATTGTAAATTGAAAAGGTCTACTTATTATTCTCACAATAAATTAGTTATTAACCTGATTGGTTTGACCGCTTGTAAATTTGATGACAATTTAGGATCGAGTTGGCTGTTTACCAAATGATTTAAGAAAGGTTTTACACGTATGCGTAGTCAATCAAAAGCTCTTATCAAGAACAGTCCCACATGGAACGGGAAGGGGAGTAGTTCGGACAATTACCCATTCCTTATAGTTCCCAAAATAAAAAAAAGCTATTTAAAAAAACAATGGCGAACATTTCAATGGTGAAACTGTTACTAATTTTTCGATAAAATAAATTTTACAATTTTAATAATTATATTAGTTGGATAAAAAAAATTGTTCCAAGCCCTGTTGGCAAAAGTACGTACTTTGAACCAAAGTCTCCGGACGTATGTTAAATAAGATCCAAGTTCCGACCTCGTGGACGTCCTATGTAGTAGTAGTAGTAGTAGTAGTAGTTTTTTTTTTATAGAGAATTAGGAATCTTCAAAAGACCTGCAGGCGGTGTTATCGTATGTCGTATCCTGTGTCGGATTCTTACCGACTAAACCCTTCCCTCTATGTATGTATCCTTCTTGGAACTGCGGTTGGCATTACTTCAAGAAGGTGATCTGTTCTGTTGATATTGGTGGTCTATGTTAGTTTGTAATCTATGTATGTCTTAGTTATTGTTAATATAATTTTAAGGATTCAGGTTATCTCTTTATCTGTCATTCCGTTCATTTTCCTTTCTTGTCATAATAGATTTCAGAAAGCATTGAATTGTATGCCACTTTCATTCATTTTGCAGCATATTCGCTACGATATTGTCTGGATTCAGCTCCAGACCCAAAGCCAAGTAAGTTTCCTGTCTTTGCGTAATCCATCTTGGATATGAAAATATTGTATGTGCTGGTCCGATTCTGTTCACGTAGCTTTGGCAGTAGTAGTAGTAATAGTAGTAGAAGTAGTTTTTTTTTTTTTTGGAGGATTAGGAATCTTCGTAAGACTTGCAGACGAGAGTGATCTTATGTGTCGAATGTATTTGATTTTGGAGATGTGGTATGTTATACAAAAAGTGTTCAGAATGTATCGTAGAATTTAAAAATAATATAATATACAGGGTGTTCTATTTCAAAAAATCAATGGTGACGGTATATGTTCTTCTTGAGACAACCTGTATATACATTTCTTATGTCAAAAAATTCGCAATTAAAAATAGGGGGTTCAATGCTGTTTGAAACTAAAAATTCTAGTAAGTGATACTGGGTTGTCGTGGTTACATTTCAAAATAAGTATTTATAGTTTGCATTACTGTCATTTTTAATATAACATGCTAACATATCAAAGTTCTCTTCGGGGGTAAGTGTACAAGTGCATCAAAATTACCGATAATTTTTGAATGAAATGTGTTTTTTTATAATTGCAAGAGTTTGTTTTCATATTTTCGCGAAAAAGCCCGACTCCGCAGGAGCAGGGCATTTTCGTAAAATATGAAAACAAACGATTGCAATTTGTAAAAAAAAACATTGAATAAAAAAATTATCTGGTTATTTTTATGCACGAGTGTAATTTATTTGAATATTTCCCAAATTAATTAAGAACTCGAATCAAGTTAATTTAAATATTTTATTTCACAGAAAATACTAACAATAAAATTAAAATGCTTACAAATTACAAGAATTGCAATGAAAAGTACAATTATTGTAATTAACAATATTTTGCTTTGAATTCGTAGACATGGTGGTTGATGCAGTCAACGAGCGAGAGCTTATTTCGGCGGGGGACTCTCTTGAGCTTGACGGTTGGTCATTGTCCCGCATTTTTTCAATCAAAAGCATATGGTGGTTCTCATCCATCTGAATGTAAGGCGTCAGTGACTTGGTATTTGAGTGTCCACTTAGTTTAATTAACTGTTGTTCTCCAACACCTTTTTTGGCAAGTTTTGATACGGCGGTTGCTCGTAAGCTATGATTCGTCAGTTTGATATTTTTATTGGTGAGGCCTGACTTTTCCGCTTGTGTAGAGGTCCATTTATTCATCAAATTTCGTCCAACCGGTATGCTTTTGTACCATTTTCCTGATTGCCAGAAAGGATTCACGGTGAGAAAAAGTCGTTTGCATTTTATTGCTTGCCTTTTCTGCATGAATTTCTTATATTGTCGTATAGGGCAGATGTTCGGGTTTACTTTATTCCTGACCAACCATTTCGAGGATGATTGCGCAGGGCTTATCTCCTCCTTGAGTAGTCTTGGTAAAAAGCCGATTGTACTCTATTCGTCTCGTCTTCTGACCCGCGTGATCCAGTTCTTCTTTAAGATAGTTTGTTAAACACCTTGGGCCTTCTCCTCCACGCCAGACCAGCTCGTAGTAGATAGTTATTAACAATTCTTGACAAAATGAAAGGAAAACATTCGTTGACATTGACTTCTTTGTCTGCTGTCACTCAATAAGATGACGTTAATTGTCAGAATATTACATTTTTTGACGTTTGTTAACAATAAAATCCCGCTTTGACGTTTCGTCAACAATATAAACTTGCGATGCAATTTTCGATTTCTGGCAGTGCTGTTTTCGCTGTAATTTTGCGAAAATTGCATTTCTCTTATGGGAACTTTAACATATGAGGGAAATGTTCGGGGGTAAGTGCACAAGTGCATCAAAACTACCGATAATGTTTGAATGAAATGTGTTTTCTTATAATTGCAAGAGTTTGTTTTCATATTTTCGCGAAAAAGCCCGACTCCGCAGGAGGAGGGCATTTTCGTAAAATATGGAAACAAACGATTGCAATTTGTAAAAAAAACACATTGAATAAAAAAATTATCTGGTTATTTTTATGCACGAGTGTAATTTATTTGAATATTTCCCAAATTAGTTTAGAACTCGAATCAAGTAAATTTAAATATTTTATTTAACAGAATGCAAAGAGATAGTTATTAACAATTCTTGACAAAATGAAAGGAAAACATTCGTTGACATTGACTTTTTTGTCTGCAGTCACTCAATAAGATGACGTTAATTGTCAGAATATTACATTTTTTGACGTTTGTTAACAATAAAATCCCGCTTTGACGTTTCGTCAACAATATAAACTTGCGATGCAATTTTCGATTTCTGGCAGTGCTGTTTTCGCTGTAATTTTGCGAAAATTGCATTTCTCTTATGGGAACTTTAACATATGAGGGAAATATTCGCTGTAATTTTGCGAAAATTGCGTTTCTCTTATGGGAACTTTAACATATGAGGGAAATATTCGTTAGAATAATTTAATGTAATTGTTAAGCTTACAAAAAATATTGGACAGATTAAAAATTTCAATTGTTTAATTTTCAAAGCGTTGTAAAAAAAACTCAACAATATCATTATCGAAATAGGTATTAAATATTTAATATTGAAGATTCTTAGGATTTGCAAAAAGTTTCAGAACATCTTTACCTTATTTAAGAATAGTATGATAAATAGATATTGTTATTAAGTTAAGTTTATTCGTAAGTAAAAGGATCATCCAATAGGTCGATAATAAATACATTTTTAATTTTTAATAGTGTAAGAGCGTAGTGTGATAATATCATATTATAGGAAAAATAATTAAATACTTTTCGATTAATAAAAAATTCAATATGGCAGTTATAAGAAAAAAAATACGATGATTTTAGAAAACCCAAACGTTGTAAGTCACTAAAATATTACCAAGTAGGTATATTTTATGTAAAAAGTTGCTATGCGTGCATGTTGTTAAGCGTGTTTACAGATTTAAAAAATATTGGGAAATAACAAAGTTACACGCAACAAATGCAACATTTTAGTTTATGCAAAATAATATGTCAAAAATAAAAACAACCATAATCGATCCGCAAGCACCAATAAACTGCTAATATATTTGCCTAAAACTTTTCCTCGTTAAACGACTTTCTATCTCTAATAGTTTCCGAGATCGCAATACTGTCAGGCTGCTGTCAGCACCAATTTCAAACACCCTGTATAATGACCTATAGTCAGATCTGGTCTTAACGTGCGGGTCCAAAGGTCACTGATCATATGCGTCAAATCAGACAACACAGAGGCTATCAAAATGTTGTGAGATTATTTACAAATATACCGAAGGAAGGAAAAATAGTTTCATTATTTTAGCTATCGCGAAGATAGCCACATATACCTAATATTATTAGTTTTGTAAAAATTATGTACAGGGGAGTTCAAAAAGTTACAAAAAAATTATATAATCGTTAATTATATACCTACTGTACCCTTTAATTAAAAACGACAATAATAAACGGTGCAATTTATTTTAACAATTTTACTACTAAAACCTAAACATACAATGGCATTAAGTCTGATAAACTATTTCGATAATGAAAGAAAAAGTGGAAATTCGCAAACCAATATGCAGGAAGCCGTAATGAAAACACTCGGAATTAGTTTAAGGACTATGCAAAATAATGTGCATGAAAAAAAGCATAATATAATACCCAAGAATACTAAAAAATGTAAACGAAAAACACCGTTTATAATTATAACCTAAAAACTCTCATCGTCACTTATAAAGTCTGAAAAGTCCTCGTCGTCTGAGTCGTCTTCGAATGGAGCAATTATCATTGGCGCTACTTCGACATCTAGTACTTGTTCTCGATCCCACCAATCCCTTATTAATATTTCTGTATGTTCCACCGATTTCTTTCAGTACTCTTGTGTAATATGATCTAATGAATCTTGCCAAACTATTTGTACTTGGTCGGATTTAAGACCATCACCTACATGTTTTTCATAATAAGACTTTGCACCAGCCCATATTAATTCTATTGCGTTAAACTGGCAATTAATGATATGGCGGCAGTCGTAGACCTCATGACCATATTCACGCAGTATTTCATCTACCGCGTATATTTTTGGTTTTTTAAGAGACTTTGCTATTGATAGGAGTTCCGATTTAAGCATATTTGGTAAAGAATTTTGGTTGTGTTTTTCCAGCCACTCATAAATATCACTTTTCCTCCAAGATGAAGTAGGCTGTTTATTTAAAATTATTGAATGATATGATGCATTATCTAATACAATTAAAGACGGAACATCCAAATTTGGTATCAATTGAACTTTTAACCATTTTTCAAACATTTCGCAATTCATATTATCATGATAGTCAGCACTTTTTGATGTTGAAGAAAAAATTAAACTCGCACCTGCAACATATCCTGTTGCAGAACCGGCATGCAAAATAATAAAACGCTTTCCCGTACCGCACCCCTTTTTCCTTTTAACACTTTTTACAGACTTATCTTGCCAAGATTTTGAACCACTTCCATTCGAAAATATCCACGTTTCGTCTAAAAATACCACTTTTCTAAATTTCGATTTGTAATTGTCCGTATATTTTTTTAAAAACTGAACACGCTGACTCACTATCTGTGGCTGCTCACATAAAAATCTTCGGTTACAGTCTTTTTTATAGCGAAAACCTAAATTTTTTATTAGTTTTGATAACGCTTTAAGTCCAATTTCCAAAACACCCCGAATTTTTAATGTTTTTTGTAGAACTGGAAGAGTTACGTTGGTTTTTGATTTGTATAAATCGTAAATCACATTTCGAACTCCCATTTTAATATTTTCGCTTAAATCCTCAGTCTTTGGCTTTCTTCGTTTACACTTTTTAGTATTCTTGGGTATTATGTTATGTTTTGTTTCATGCACAATTTTCTGCACCGTCCTTAAACTAATCCCAGTGCTTTGGCTACTGTTTTCTAAATATTGGTTGGCGAATTTCCACTTTTTCTTTCATTTTCGAAATAGTTTATCAGATTAAGTACCATTTTTTTTTATTGGGGATGCAAAAACCCAGAAAATTGTTTCATTTTGTCACAAACTGTCAAAGTCACAAAACTGGCATATTTAAAATAAAACGTAGCTGGTGCCATTATAAGCTTTTTTAGAATCGCTGGAAAGTAAATACATATCCTTTTTTTTCATGTCAAAATGGAATAAGTCTGTCTCATTTATCTTACGTATTTTATTTAGAGGGTAAAATTAAACGCAAGTAAAGAAAACAAAAACTGAGAGTATGTCTTTCTTGAATCGTATGACCCGCACGATAAGACCAGATCCGACTATATTGATCCATTCAATAGATTATTAAAAAATAAAAATCATACATGTGGAAGTGGAAAAGAATATAAGATACTTTATAATATCCGATCCAGATTAAGATCCTCAAACATTTTTACATCGAAATTCCGAAATGATCCCCCCCATTAGTCAATATTGACCAAACACCAAACAAATGGCTGGTCCCAATTTTCCAAGCGCTGGTAATCCTTTCCGAAACAAAGCAATCACTTGAGTTATGATCGAAGAAAGGGAAAGGGTTAAAAGTCACGGGAACGGCTCTCAATCTATCTTTCGGAACGTACGCTTCGTATACGGACCCGCTCGCCCTTGTCTGCTATACGGGAAACAACTTTGAGTAGAGCCAAGGGTTGATTTAAGGACTGGAAATAGAGCACGTCTATGATATTTTAAAGCTGTAAGGAGAATATAACGTTGTAATTTTTTTAATTTTCTTTATGCTGTTTGGAACTAATGTTTTACACTCGTCTTACATTGTTTATTTATTTATTGACGGGCAAAACCCTACAATTTTTACTTAACAAACTAATAATTATTATTACCGTGCGAGCAAAAACTATTTGCATCAAAGAGGGCTTGGATTAAAAAACGTAGGGCTTGGTTTAGATCACAATGATATGGGGACGATATACAGTGACCGGCAGAAAGTGCGCAGCATATGGGAAAGTTTTTTATCTTTAAGTTTAGATAATTAATTTTATTTTAGATAGGTTCTGCATGTTCTCAAACCAAAATAACACCCATTAAATCCGGTAAAAGTCTTATGGTATACGAGGTAGGATCAAAAATTTTAAATTTCGCTAAGAGTAAAGTACCTCCATCTTTCATTTGAGAATATTTCTTTAATAAGAATTATTGTTTTAATTTCAAAGTTATACCCAAATTCCAAATTTCGCTTATTTTGGACAAAAAATGGATTTAATCGTGTTTTCTGAATAACCCTGTATAAAAAATAAATGGCAACCGAACAGCACGAAAATAAGATTTTCTTCAGAGTTTGTTAGAGATTACCGTCGATCATAAGTCCGATTAGTTTGTTTTCATAATGTTATGGCTTTTTAAAATAAAAACATAAAAATATTAAATATTTTTGCTGCACACCGTATTTTATTTTCTGAGGGAACAAGTTAATTTCATCTAACTGATATTTTTTGATTTACATTGACTTAAAGCAACTCATAAATAGTTTTTATACATTGAAGTATGCATAGAAAGTTTCCTTTTGATTTATAATAAAAAAAAATTAAATTAAAAATATATTTCGAACTCATTTTATTCGTCACGCAAAATAAGGAGCAATATAGGTTATTTTCATTTATCAAATACACTATTAGGATAATCCAACTAATAGGTTATCCATTTTTTAACTCAAGAATAGAAAACAAAAAATGCTAATTAAGACTAATTTACATTAACAATAATTATTATAACTTTATATTTCTACATGTTCTCCTCTATTTTCTATACATTTTATAGTTTTTTTGTTAAATTCTTTGGCTATGTTCCTTAAAAAAGCCGGATTGATTCTAGCGACACACTGTCTTATAACATTTTCCAGATGGTACAAAAAAAAGGCCGATACTTATACACCTGGTTTGATGATCCTTATTTTGCGTGACGAATAAAATCCGTTCAAAATATATTTTTAATTTAAATTTTTTTCTTTATAAATCAAAAGGAAACTTTCTATGCTTACTTCAATGTATAAAAAACTATTTATAAGATGCTTTAAGTCAATGTAAATCAAAAAATATCAGTTAGATGAAATTAACTTGTTCCCTGAGAAAATAAAATACGGTGTGCAGCAAAAATATTTAATATTTAATATTTTTATGTTTTTATTTTAAAAAGCCATAATATTATGAAAACAAACTATCCGGACTTATGATCGACGGTTATCTCTAACAAAGTCTGCAGAAAATCTTATTTTCGTACTGTTCGGTTGCCATTCATTTTTTATACAGGGTTATTCAGAAAACACGATTAAATCCATTTTTTTTGTCCAAAATAAGCGAAATTTGGAATTTGGGTATAACTTTGAAATTAAAACAATAATTCTTAGTAAAAAAACATTCTCAAATGAAAGATGGAGGTACTTTACTCTTAGCGGAATTTAAAATTTTTGATCCTACCTCGTATACCATAAGACTTTTACCGGATTTAATGGGTGTTATTTTGGTTTGAGAACATGCAGAACCTATCTAAAATAAAATTAATTTTCTAAACTTAGAGATAAAAAACTTTCCCATATGCTGCCCACTTTCTGCCGGTCACTGTATCTCACCAAATCTAAGTTAAAATTTTGTCAAATTCATATTATGATATGATGTGCCAAACTAATGAGTAATAAAATAAGTAGACAAATACAAATTAATTTTTGTTGTTTACAAAATTTATTATGGAATACTTGCACTTTATAAGGAAATAAATTTAGCTGCTTCTTAAGAATAGTCCTGCATGTTCCATAAGATCTTCCCACTTCTTGGGACGGGCGTCTTATACAATTTGTTGGCGTATTTTGCATTATTTTACGAACGTTTGCAACAAGTTATTCTGCTCTTACAGATGGTCTTCCTGCTCCTTTTTTGTGTTGTATGGAGCCTGTTTCCCTAAACACAGCCACGGTTCTTTTCAGGCAATGATAAAAATCCCCAGCAATAAAAGCAACGTTAGGAAAATCTTCGTAAAAATCGTACATGCACAAACCCGGATTGTATTGCCACTCACAATTTACTCTAATTCCGTTTCGAAAATACGCTTCCACCATGAATGTTTTGTGCTGTTCCGTAAAGCCCATTGTGTGAATTGTTCAAGAAATTGGAAAAACTAGCAATGAATCAAATTACTTGTAACGACTGTCAAAAATGACGGAATAAGGTAACAGGTATTAAGCTCTACGGCTAAGCATTATGTCCTTAGATGCAAGGCCCTCTTTGATGCAAATAATTTTTGCTCGGGTGGTACAACAGTTAAAAGAAAACAAGATAACTGGAACTCGAAATTTAAACCGATGTAAAAGATCTGATGGGCATTAAATTATTCCATTCACCAATTTAAATATATCAAATTTGATTCTACGTTCAGAAAGTAAGTACAAACTCAATCTTCACCTCAGACCATTATAGGAGTCAACAGGCAATCTAAATTTGTATGCAATAAATCTAATAATTTTTGTTTGTACCTTTTCGATATTTTGAATAGGTATGTATTAAACATGACAGAGACCACACACAAGAAAGGTATTCCAAACATGACCTAACAAGCAATTAAAATCAAAGAATAAAAAAAGTTTTTGAAATATTTTTTGAATAAAAAGTAAGTACTTACAAAATTACATTCGAAAAAGTGTTTTTGTGGGGTACTGAGGATCAAATATACATTATTGTTGCGAGAAACACAAGGCGCAATATTAATAATTTACCTTATCGGATGTGAAATAGAAAATCAATCCTAAAGAAAAACGTAGATTTTAATCACTTATGCTAAAATAGTTATTTTTGTATTAAGTGCGCAAAATAGGTGTTTTTTTAATGGCACATGAGATTGTAAATTTTTACCGAGACCGTTAGGTCGGGGTTAAAAATTCAATCAAATGTGCCATAAAAACACTTTTGCGCGCGAAATAAAAACAACATTTTTTCTACAACTGTTTGTTGTTAACTATTTTTTATCGTGTTTAGAAAAAAATCTAAAATCATAATTCATTTAAGGTATTATTTCTTACACCTGTTCCCATTACTATGGAAACCTAAAATTGTTTAAATTTTATTGATTGTCAAATCTATCGTTTTTCGTGTCAAAAGTTTATAGTTGTTTGCTCAAGTTTGACACCATTTAAATGTCTGAAAGTGATAGTGAGACGCCTCACGAAATTACGGATGCGGCAGAAATCGTTATATTAAATCTTTTGCCCGTGAAATCAAGAATAAAATGTGAGAAAGTGTACACTCAGCTTCGCGAATGGTGCAATATAAAGAAAGTAAAAACAGTAACAGAAAATGTTTTGCTCTGTTATTTGGAGGAAAAGTCGAAAATTTTAAAGCCACCTACACTATGGAGTACCTATTCGACGCTTAAAAGTACCCTAAACATAAAGGAAAATAATGATCTGCAGCGGTTTACTAAATTGGTTCCATTTTTAAAGAGCAAATCCATTGGATATAGAGGAAAGAAGTCTAAAGTATTAACAAAGGAGGATGTAGCAAGATTTACAAAGGAATTCGATGATGAAATACATTTACTTATGAAGGTATACAACATTTACAAGCAAATATTTAAGTAATTTAAAGACTCATTTTACTATTTTATTGTAGGTTGTTTTAATCTTCGGGATAAGTGGCGCTTGCCGTCGCGAAGAATTAACCAAGATGACCATTGATAACTTTGAAGATGTTGGAACTATATTAGTTGTAAAAATACCAGATACAAAAACCGAACCTTTACTATATCCAATTTGGAATATTATATCGATATCTACAGAAGGTATACATCTCTGCGACCGTCCCACGCTTCAAGTAACCGATTATTTCTAAAATATGCTAAAGGAAAATGTGTAAATCAACATGTTGGAGTCAATAAAATAGGAGAAATGTCAAGTCTTATTGCAGGTTGGAAATCTAGTTCAGTGGCGGAGGGTTACATAGAGGATAGTTTGGTGAACAAAGTTGAGATTTCCAATAAAATTTTAAAAAGTTCTTCCAATAAAATCTTAGAAAGTTCATCTGCAGTAAATGTATCGCACAAAATATCTAATAGTTCTTGCGTTTCCGACCAACAATGTGTAACATCGCCTATTGGAATTAATATAGGGAACAATTGCTCTAACTTCACCGTTAATTACTATTCTAATAAAGATTGTTAATTTAATTCACTTTCATAATAATTTTTTTTATAAAAAGTGTTTTGGAAATTAATTTTTGCATTTTTATACGAAAACATCAATCAGCTGAGCTTGCCGTGAAAAAATATCATTTTTTCACGGTGAAAAAATTACATTTTTTTACGGTGAAAGAAAGCGACGTTTTGTGCATCCATAGTAACCAAAAAAAGTCATATTTTTTTGACAGTTGTAGAAAAAAGTGTTTTTAAAAAGTTTTCAACTTAAATATCCTATTTTTAGTAGTTAATGTAAAAATCAAAAATGAAAAAAAATATAGGGTGTTTCATTTAAAATAAGAAAGTTGGTTAGGAGAAATTAAATACTATGTAGACGTAAAAATACCATATTTTAAAAATACCTTTTGAAAAACTTTTGTTTTTAACTTCTCGTCATAGATCGTATAGTGGGTTATCTTACGTGGAGCACCCTGTACAGATGTACCCTATATCCAATTTTTGAAAATATATATTATGATAATATCAGTACTTACCTACAACATAAATCATATTGATATTGTGAAAACGTGAAACCATTAAATACATTTTCTAATGGAAATTAGCGATGATCTAATTAAAATTGAACAAGAAACTTTAAATACAGATGTTAGGAAAAGTTCCCTGACACCAAATTTTTGCTAAGTGTAGATGGGTTAAATTAACTTAGGAGAAGTATGGTAAGCTGTTAGATAAATTCTGGATCCCCAGTGACTTTCTATTAAAAAGTTTTAGTTTCATTTGCATAGTAACTTTAATTGTGTTGTATTTTACTTTTAGAGACAAAGTTATTGTATAGTTTTCTTTCTGGTATAAATCATAGTTATGGAAACGGCGCTACTTTTACTCCTATTTTAGATATTATGTCACTACCTGTATATTATATTGTTTTAAAGTTTTTTAATATGTCTTTAGATTGTACTTTCCTGATAATGTTTTCATTATCTTTTTAAAAAGTTTTAAACATGTTCCCTAGAATGTCATATATAAATAATAAATAATAAATAAATATGGCTTTATTGTAATTTACAAAAGTGTAATAATTACAATATTATTTTAAGTTTTTTTAAACAGTTTTATGTGCTTTAATTTTTTAACAATAAAAATGTGCAAACTGTAACAAAAATATTCCTTTTACATGTATGCGTCCTTCAGATTTTTGCATTTTACTGGAATCATCATAGGCAACCGCATTGGTGATTTTTTCTTTTGTATTTTTTTTACCAAAAAAATAGTTTTTGTATATTTTTAAAGTTTTATAATGAATATTTAAGTAGTAACAAATATTTTAACATGGTTAAATGGGTTAAAACCTTTGAACTAAAAAAAGGTGCTATCATAGGCGAACTTCCCCTATTGGTTTAAACAGCATAAAATAAATCAATAGATAAATATTATTCACTTCTTCTAAAATAAAGTGACCATTTGAATGCGGCATCAAGTAAATAAACAGCCTTAAAAATAACATGTTTTTTTTTTAAACATTTGGCAAAACCCAAAATGGAGTATCAATTATTGCCACAATGGCCAATTTTTTTTCTGGCTTTCTAGATTACCGAAATGCCAAAGTAAATAGTGGGTCGTATTTCCTTTTTTATGCACTTTCCAATATATGCATTTAAATTTTAAAAAAATAAGTTGGGGCGGTTTTTACCCCAAAAAGAGGGGTAAATTTCATGAAGATACGAAAAAAGTATGCCAAACTAGAAATAAATCCGGCCGTAGTTCTGTATTATTTTTTCAGCAAATAAAGATAGATAGATAGAAAGATAGAAACGTCTTTATTTTTAATTCGGCGAAGGGCAGCATTGCTGTTTACTTAACCAAGTATATAAAATACAATATAATAAATTTACAATAATAATAATAATAATAATAATAATAATAATAATAATAATAATAATAATAATAATAATAATAATAATAATAATAATAATAATAATAATAATAATAATAATAATAATAATAATAATAATAATAATAATAATAATAATACTAATAATAATTATAATAATAATAATTATTTTTTATTATTTTTATTATTACAAATTATAATTACTATTACTGATAGGTACATCTTTTTAAGAGTATTGGCAGCAGTACTATGCTAGGTTATATCAAGTTGCGAATTAACCCAAGATTTCTTAAATGTATTATAATTAAACGATAATTGTAGGAATTTTTACTGAATTTAAAATGTGATACGAATTTATTAGTTTTATAGTTGTTCGAGCGTTAGGTTTTCATAATGTTTATTAAATAAGTAGGCTTTAAACTTTCTTTTAAAAGATATATAGCTAATGTTAGAGACCTGTTCAAAGTTCGAGTCCCGGTCTCAAGCAATTTGTGCAAAAAACAAGCCAGATGCAGTTTTAGTCTATCTGCTATATTTAGCCATTTAGCCACGCAATATGTGAGTTATATGGTCTCTTAGTTTAAGGTTATAAATAAAACCAATACATGAGTTTTGAACTCTTTGCAATCTGCGTTCGGACTGAAAACCAAGACATGGGCCATAAACAATATCTGCATAGTTGCAATGCGAGAGAACTTGCACAATTGCCGCTTAAGAGCGGACTCAAAATTTCCTTATTTTTGTATAAATTCTGAAGAGAAATAATTTACTTTTGAACTATCTTGGAGACCTGACCTTTAAATCTAAGATTGCTGTCCAGAAGGACTCCCAAGTTTTTGTATTCTTTTACTGTGGCGATAGTGACATCTAACATTTTAGGGTTTAAGTTTTCGTTTGCCCATTCCCTATTTGGTCCAAAGAACATAACAGCTGTTTAGACGGGTTAATTTTTAGACCATTTTTAGTAGATTATTCGCTGACACTATCAAGACATCGGGTCATTCTTTCAGCAACTGTGGCTGCTTCAGTGGGGACAAAGCTTAGTAGTTAAGGAGCTAGCGTGCAAATAACGCCATAGTTGGCTGCCCGTCAGTCGAGTTTGAAAAAACGTTGCCATTACTTCACTGAACACCCTGGTGCTTGAAGTTTTGCTTTTACCCATCAACTTTAAGATTTATTGGCAATAATGACATAGGGCGATTGGCCATAGTGAGAAGCCCGTCAGTCAGGTTGAAAATTAGGTTCTGTAGGTTGCCAAGATCATGTATCTAAAATTTCGTTGCGATCTAACCACTAGATCGTGAATTAGGCCAAATGGAAGATTATAATTTGTTTTTTGACCGCCATTTTATTGGCCATAGTAAGGAGCCCCTCCAAAACTTGTTTCTACCTCTTCGTTTAGATAAAATGACAGGAAAAATGCACTTGACTGACAAATCGAATCACGACGTTCTTCCCTGGGTGACCTACAAAATCTCGAGAAATCCAATTTTTCAGTCTTTAGCATGACTTTTTCAGAAATTCAACCAAAATCATCAGTCAATCATTTTTCCTGATTTTTAGACATCCAATTAAGTAGAAATCACAAACGACTGACATTTTCCTCAAATATTTTCAATTTGGCCATACTTTCAAAATTTTCTGATTTTGGACTTTTTTATAATGGGTTAATAATGCTGTTCCAAATGGACTTAAAAGTAAAACAATGTATGACGATGATGTTTGATGACCTAAAAAACGTTGATTATATTATAACTATAACTATATATATAATATATATATATAATATATAATGATTATATTGAGTAAAAGTAATAGTTACAATATAATCAACAATTAAATATCTGTTTTTTTCTATATTGAAATTGAAATGTTACTAACAACCCAGCTTGCTCAACCCAAATATGCCAACAATTTCATTCAATAAATAATAACCATTTAATTTTCGATTTTCTTCAGTAATTATTCATTTCTTACTGCTGAAATTGGTTATCGTATCTTTTTGTGGCAAAAATTCTATATTTTTTGATTACTGAATCCAATATAATATAACATAAATTCAACGAATGAATAGGGGTGGAGGGTAGCAGAGGGGTGGAGGAAGGGGTAAATAGGTGATAGTTATGTATTGAAACGTTTTTTAGGTCATCAAACATCATCGTCATACATTGTTTTACTTTTAAGTCCATTTGGAACAGCATTATTGAGCCATTATAAAAAAGTCCAAAATCAGAAAATTTTCAAAGCATGGCCAAATTGAAAATATTCGAGGAAAATGTCAGTCGTTTGTGATTTCTACGTAATTGGATGTCTAAAAATCAGGAAAAATGATTGACTGATGATTTTGGTTGAATTTCTGAAAAAGCCATGCTAAAGACTGAAAAATTGGATTTTTCGAGATTTTGTAGGTCACCCAGGGAAGAACGTCGTGATTCGATTTGTCAGTCAAGTGCATTTTTCCTGTTATTTTATCCAAACGAAGAGGTAGAAACAAGTTTTGGAGGGGCTCCTTACTATGGCCCACAAAATGGCGGTCAAAAAACAAATTATAATCTTCCATTTGGCCTAATTCACGATCTAGTGGTTAGATCGCAACGAAATTTTAGATACATGATCTTGGCAACCTACAGAACCTAATTTTCAACCTGACTGACGGGCTCCTCACTATGGCCAATCGCCCTATGTCATTATTGCCAATAAATCTTAAAGTTGATGGGTAAAAGTAAAACTTCAAGCGGAGTAATGGCAACGTTTTTTTAAACTCGACTGACGGGCAGCCAACTATGGCGTTTTTTGCACGCTAGCTCTTTAACTATAGTCACAGCTGTGTATCATCAGCGTATCTCTGCATGATGTAGTCTGTTGCAACATTCTCCATGTTAAAGGTATAAATTAGAAATAACAAAGGCCCTAAAATCGACCCTTGGGGTACGCCCTTGCTGAGTACTAAGGGTTCGGATAATTTACTGTCAATAAGCACACGCTGTGATTGACCAGAGAGATAATTTTTAAAGAAAGTTATAGTATTATTCGTAAATCCGTAGTAATGGAATTTAGCACTTAGCAATATCGTCTAATACTTTAAGCAATACGGATGATGTGCTGTAGTGTCTGCGAAGCCCAGACTGAGAATCAGGCATTAGATTGTTAACAAGTAGATAGTTAATGGTTTCGGTGTATATTATTTTTCAAACAGCTTAGACACCACGGATAATAAACTATCTGGTCTTAAATCAGACACTCATGCCAACCTTATGAAGGGGCAAAACTACGGCAGTTTTCTACTGCTGAGGAAACACAGAATTTTCTATACAAAAATTAAAGATGCGTGCGTTAGAAAAGGAACGATTACGGGACGGCACAATTTGACCGACTGCATTAAAAACGTCTATGTTCTCTACTAGTTGCAGGGAGAAATTATTAAAGAGGCTTCCTAATACTGAATTTATTCTAGTTAAAGATTCCACCCTGTATAATGTATATTATGGTCTTACTTTAATTTTTTTAGTATGCTTTTTACGGACATTAAATAAAAATAAAACTAACTAGCGTTAACTAAAATTTACTGAATTACCCTATCTTTCACATGCCGCTGTATTTCCATCGGATAATCAATCATCTACGATTTCGATTTTGCGACAATAAAAGGAACTAACTGCATTATTGCTTCGAAAATTCAAAGAGGTCGGTAGGTAACGATCCCATTGTTGGCGAAAATTGATAGAGGCGGAAAATACACTCATATCGTTTCTAACTTATAATTTATCGCTGGCAAAATTCCTTTGTGATCTCTTAAGATACAGCACGTAATATTTTTACTGCGAGTTGGACAAATATTTGAACATTTTTTCTGTTTCCGAGAGAATAATATTTTTTGCGGTAAGGAACTTTTTTTAAGGACGCGATATGATATTTTTATCAAATATTAACTTAATTGGCAATTATCTTCATCTTGTGTATTTGCGTTTTTGTCAACCTCACTGGCTGTTATTAAAGTAAGATTTTATAAATTATTCTTAATATTACCTACACACCAACCATTTGTGTGACCAAGTAATATATCGGCTCCAGTATTAGAGTAATCTAAAAAAAGTTGTGAGGTTTAATGATGTATATTCTCTTAAATTAGTTTTAAATGTACAGGATGGTACAGAAAAGCAGGTTTTAAATTGAACTATATAGGTACATAGTTTTCGGAAAAAGAAGGTGAATCCATTAACCATAAGGAATATATTATATTCCTTGAGCAAAAATAATGTGACTTTTTTTTAATAATTTATTATATTTAGTATACAGTGAGGACATAAAGTCTGGAAAACTACCTTTTGCGAGTAAACGAAGCACCTGAATAAAAAACGCTCGGACACGCCGATTTTTATTTTAAGGGGGACATCTTTTGCGTATATTGTCAATCTTGTTACTTCAAGCCCCTAGGAGGGAGGGGGGTAAGATCTAAATCTTAAATGGAGACCCCTATTTTATATAATTTTTTTGGATTCTGCATAAAATTCTGAACCATTTTTTAATAAAAGCATTATTAGTCTATACTTAAAACAGTTTCCGAGATATTTACTATTGAAAAATTACATTTTTGAACTTTGACAGCGTCTAGCTTTCTAACTGTACGTCTTAGCGCAAAACGGCTTACATGTCCGTATCTTCGATTTTTATTATCTTTCCAATACATTTTTATTATCTTTCCAACTTTCGGTTAAACCGGATGTAAGAAATATAGTACTTCCGGTTTGACCGGAAGTTGACACTATTGGAAAGATAATAAAAATCGAAGATAGGGACATGTAAGCCGTTTGGCTCTAAGACGTACAGTTAGAAAGCTAGACGCTGTCAAAGTTCAAAAATGTCATTTTTCAAGAGTAAATATCTCGGAAACTGTTAAGTATAGACTAATAATGCTTTTATTAAAAAAATTTCAGAATTTTATGCAGAATACAAAAAAATTATAATAAATAGGGGTATCCATTTAAGATTTAGATCTTACCCCCCCCCCTCCCTCCTAGGAGCTTGAAGTAACAAGATTGACAATATACGCAAAATATGTCCCCCTCGAAATAAAAATCGACGTGTACGAGCGTTTTTCATTCAGATGCTTCGTTTACTTGCAAAAGGTAGTTTTCCAGACTTTGTCCTCACTGTATATTTTATTAATAAATAATTTTTTGATCCTCATGTTCGATATACGTCAAAGTTTGAAATTAAAAACTGATTTTTTTTAGAATAATTCGAGTATTTAACACATTCGCTGCCATGGCGGACACCGGTGTCTGATCAGCTATGATTTTACCACGCCACATCAGACACCCGTGTCCGTTACATTTATTCAACGACACTGCCCACTGCCCAGCGGACACACTTTTCTATAAAAGTTTCCATATGAGGTGACTGACTATTGGCGCTGCGTAACCGTCCACTTATTTTGGTTTTTTGATTAGACAATGTACAAAATGTACATAGATATTATACCCTGTGACTGCTATTGTGTCCGCTATGGCGTGCATACTTAATTTTTTTAATTAATTTCCATACACGCCAAGGCAGACACCCAATGTATAATACTTATTTCAATAAAAATTTAAAGCGCGTTTTGTTTTTATTTATTTTCTTTTAAGAAATGTAATCAAAATGTTAACACGTTATATTAGGTGTTGTAATGTAATAAACAGATATAAAGAAATCACTCCCTGGTTCTTCATTGGTCACAAAATACATAATTCTTCGGGTTCTGTTATTCATTTTTGTACAAAAATAGAATGTAGGTACCTAATAAAATAAATCACGTAAATCGGCCTAAATTTGCAACGGAGAACTAGCAGTAGACACAACGTTATCTTACTTCCAACTGAAGTCTCCGTACACTCCTTACAGTGGGGCTATAGCTCTATACGATGGGCGGATTTGACGTGTGCTATTTAAGTCGTGTCCGCTAAGGTGTCCGCTCTGGCGTACCCATATAAGAAAAATGTCTTCTCAAAGTGTCTTTTGTAGCGCGTTATGGGAAAAATGTTTAATACCTTATCACCACGCCAAGTCAGATACCGGTGTCTGTTTATGTTTTATTTAAAAAAAAAAACAGGCAAACAATACATCAAAAAAAACTGCTATACCCAATAGTCTTAGAATTGCCGTATCTTATAGAATTCAGCCTTGGCCTGGCAGACCATCTTTACAAATTTGGCTTGGCAGCGAATGTGTTTAAGATATTATTTCAAATTTGGTACATTGCTTTAACATGAAGAGTTACATCATTAGAAAAAAACAAAATAAAAACAGTTGTCAAATATTCAAAATAGGGGGGTCCAGTACGTGCTGACCTGTTTTAATTTTTAGTACGTGTGCCAGTAACTTCCAAACTGTATTTTTTCAGGTAACCATTTGTTTTTGATTATTTTTTGTTTCTTATAAAATTTCGATGAAATGATGTGTTTTGGTGATAATTTGAAAAGTATGGAATCTTAACAGATGCCAACACAGATTACGCAAGTCTCCTAATTTCCTTTCTTATACCATGCGAGCAAAAATTATGTGCATCAAACTTGGATTAAAAAGCGTAGGGCTTGGTGTACGTCACAATAATATGGGGACGATATATCTAACCAAATCTAGGTTAATATTTTGTCAAATTCATATTATGAAATGATATGCCAAACTAATGAGTAATAAAATAAGTAGACAAATACCAATTTATTTTTGTTGTTTACAAAATTAACAAAGTAAGAATATACAGAAAGAAAAATAATTATATAAAATTGCTGAAATTGGCCATAACCGGAGAGGTGGAACCAGCCTTCTTCCGAAAAAAATGTCAGGTCTAATAAATCATTTCTTTCTGCGTGTTTCAAAATCTGCGGCTTGTATTTCTTGGAATACCTACTTGCACTTTATAAGGAAATAAATTTAGCTGCTTCTTAAGAATAGTCCTGCATGTTCCATAAGATCTTGTAACGTTAAAAGTTATGGTAATATTTTTTATTTATTTTTTTTGTGACTTCACGTTACTTTGGTGCTCCAGGAACTCAGTTTCGATTCGATTGAGAGCTAAAGGTCGTGAGGTTCTTATCTTTTAATTTATTTTCCAGATATTTATCTTGGGCGCCAATCGAGCGAAGACCTCGATAAAGAAAAAGTAAATAGAAAGAGAAAGAATACAGAATTAGGAGAGACCAATGTTCACTGTAGCCGTAGTACCTAAATAAAACACAATAAAATTCGTGTGATAAATAAATTCTATTAACCAATAGGCAATGTTTTTTTTTGATTTTTTTTTTGTAAAACAGTAAATATAAATTTATAAATATGGGCACTTTAAAAGCATCACTAAAACAAGGGGCAACTACCCTACATAGGTTAAATACAAATAAGCAAATAAAATAACTTAAAGCTTAAAGCTATTAGGTACTCTACAAGAAGTAAATGCTAAATTAATCTCTAAAGCTCAGTCAAAAAATGCATATATGGGTCTAAACCCTACACAAATTAGATAGTACAATGCCTACCATAAATTAAAATATATCAAGACCAAAAGCTATCAAGTAAGATTTGTGCTCAAAAGCTTCCTGAGAGGTGGGGAAATTTATATAAGAATTGAATGAATTGGCGTGTACCATGAATCGGAATACTCAAGAGCTCAAAGCTCTTAGGCACGGTTTCAAGTAAACCGTATTTCCTAATTCATGATCACAAAGTTAATAGGAGGGAGAGAAACCACCCTATAAAATTTTAAATATGATTAAGTGTACTAAAAAATTAAAATCTATCTAAACTCAATTCTCTAAGGTGAAATTTGTTGTAAAAATTCAATGTTAATGTTAATACTGTGAAGTATATTAAAAATCATATCACCTTTGAAAGCAAAGTCTTTAATGCCTAAATGGCACAGTAAGTTAGAAAGAAAAGTATTACAAGGGAAATACTATTGAGTATATTAGAAATTGAATTACATTAAAGCTTAGAGCCTTTGTGCACAAATAATACAGAGTTTTAGAAAGCAGGAATAGAGATAGGTGTAGCAAATTAAATACCAAAAAGTATATTATCAAATTAAGGACACTAAAGCGTAGAGCCCTTCATGCACGAGTGATACAGTACCTTAATCTAAAAAATAAGGAAGAAAGAGGGATATTGCAATTTCCACAAGTGACACTTATTACAGTAGGACAAACTGAAGTTAATATTTACGCCACAAACTAGGCACAACACATTAAAACTGCCAGCACGATCGAGTGATCACAGTGAAAGTATTAAATTAAAGTTACCTACTCTCGAGTCTTGGTTAACTTTGTAACATTATCTATAATGGAAAATAAAAACATGAGATTTTACTCAGGGTTAATTACCTCTGGGCAATACTCTAGCTAAATGGCATTTAAAACGGGGTTAGTATTATAAAGAAAAATAAGCAAAATTTAGCCAAGGTAAGGTAAAAATTAAAATAGTTAGTCAAAAAAAAACATTCCGAAAAATCACCAAAAAAGCAACAAGCTAATATTGAGGGAAAATACTCATCTTTTATAAAGTCCAGCGTCAGGGTGCTTGACCTTCCAAGGTAGGGGGCCCTCTGTGGCAGTTCCACGGTCACACCACACGGCAAGCAACTGGAATTCCACAAAAACGTCAGGCAGGAGCAGGACAGTGGCTATACCACTAATGGCCTCTGGACTAGACTTCGATCAGCAGCTCAAGAAGACCATATAACGCTAACTCCTCTCGGACAACATTGGGCTCCCAGGTAACAAATGTAGAAAGCAAGCCAAAGCCCTGATGCTGAAGTGGAGACTAATCTTTGAAGTAAAGTTTTAAGCGGAGATGTAATTTTGAAGTTTGAGGATGAAATTTAAATTTTAATATTTTTGGAAATCTGTATACATGATGAAAAGTTACTGTTGCATCGGCATATCGGGTAATATAATTTCACGTTGGGATTTGAGACATTGATTTTGAGGTTATAGAGGCCACATGGCACTCAAATTTACATATGAACCTCAGTTCGATAGTGAAATTCTAAAACCATGCTTCAGACTGAAGGTTAAATGTAAAAAATTATATTGGCATCAGCAATTAAACTGGAGATTGATAATTAAAGGTGAAATTCATAGAGACATGGGTAAAATTGGAAACTTGAACTCAAAGCATTACGATTGTGGATTTAACTCCTAAGTAAAGTTGATTTTGAACTTGATTTGAACTTGACTTGAAACGTGATTTGAAACCTGTTGGTCGGTTTCTTTTCAGCCCTCGAAGGTGAAGTTAAACGCCATGGAAGACTAGAATGGGATTTACTTGACAAAATCTATTGATCCAGGAACTCCTGCGGCATGAAATGCCTCTTAGTTTGCCATTAATTCATTCTTTCACTTTCGCCTTCACTGCTGGGCTGGCAACAGAAATGAACAAGGGCCGATTTGACCTTCCGCACTCACTTTTATTGACCCGAACCCAGGGGGGTGTCACTGATATAGGAGGCCACGACAAGACCTGGCCAGGACGAATCAGTGGGGCAGGGGGGCATACGTATCAACTAGGGACTTGTGTTTTTACACTTAAAGTTTAGTTTTATTAATAATCCTCGTTGTTTATGCAACTTTTTGTAAAATTATTATTATTGACGTTATTAGAAATTATAATTAATTCTTTTTAGCGAATTTACAAGATTTCTGTTGTAAATTTTATTAAAATCCCAACTTCTTAGTGACAAAGGTGTTGGTTGGTCACACTGTTTTTAGCATCGCCTTTATCGATCGCCTTGCCAATGCCTTCAATGCCATTCAAATTCAAAATTCCATTCAGCCATTTTCTTAGTTTGTTTATGGTGTGTTCATGTCCGCTGATCGCTTTTTTGTTGGAATAAGTAGACTGTTTTAAATGGAAGGAAGTGTTATGTTTACACGTAAGTTAAGGTGACAATTTTTTTAAAATTGCTTTTTGGTAATTGAAGTTTATCTGTTGTAGGTCAATGTGTGGGTCAATGTTAAATGGAATTTTTATGGGAGACGCTACGCCACGCCATCCTGGGTCTAGTTTTTGGTAGTTTGGATAATTTCTTGGACATGCAATGTAAGTATACCTTGTATTTATTAATATTTTTAAGGGTTTTCTTCACTACCCTTCCACAAAATTGCTTATACCTTCAAGGTCAGTGGGTCAAAGTTTCAAAATACATAACAGGTATACTTCGGCCTTCTTTTACTACATAATATCATCCATATCATCACAATCTAATTAACAGTTTCTCAACAAAGTTTCCTTCACAATTTATAAATTATTCATACAATTTTGACCGAAGGGACACTTGGGTAGCATTATTCTCATAAGAATAGTAACTTCAGTATAGACATGGACAAACTGAGGTCTGATTTATGGCTGGTATACTCGGTACATCATAGTAGTAGTTATTATTATTGCAATTTATACTCATATAAGTCATATACATCAATTCATTTGCACAATAACAAGTAATTTGAAATTATTGTAATAAGTGTTTTTTATAATTCATTTGGGGTACCAGTCAGGCAAGGCTATTAAAATGAAGACCGTATAGTATCAAAACTGCTGGGTTTACCAGTATAAATAAAATATATACTAAGGTACTTTATGGTTATAACAATCTGGGCCGTAAATTCTTATTTCATTAATCTTTTATAATCAATGTATCGTCTGGGGCACCCCATTGTTGCCGTTGCATTAAATTGGATCTGTTTGAAAATAAATCAAGTCTGGGATGTTCACTGACCAGTCAGTCTGATTGAGCTTGATATAAAATT
Organism: Polydrusus pterygomalis; assembly: GCA_963969555.1. Classification (NCBI taxonomy): domain Eukaryota; kingdom Metazoa; phylum Arthropoda; class Insecta; order Coleoptera; family Curculionidae; genus Polydrusus; species Polydrusus pterygomalis. The sequence continues at coordinate 145,784,742 of OZ018375.1, forward strand.
ATTTTGGCCATAGTTAGTTCTATGAGGAAATATCGAAATGGTATTCCTGAGATGTATTTCTCTTGAAGGCAACCCTATTTCATCGAGCAAAAGAGGGCAGTTATATTTATTATGTTATATGTTATAATTTCAAGATCTTTTATATCTATCCCGTCGTTGACAAAGTGTTCTGATCTGAATGTTAGATTCCTGCTGAGAACAGGTCAGTTGTGGTGCATTAAGTATGAAAGTTATGTAGGTATTTTATGAATTTATGTTGTACCATTTCTAAATTCTGAATGTGTTTACCCCGTTGTAATAAAACTTACAAATTCTTTAATTTTTATGTTACATTGTACATTTTTTAGCATGGCACCTGTGATCTCATTAAACTATTAACTGTTACATTTATAATAATCATTTTGTCACTGACTTTATAGATATGGTTGGGGATCTTGCATGGGTTGAAGCGGGATAGGTTGTATAGTAATAAGAATAAGATATTTGTGTACCTTTTAAGCAGAATCTTAAATAATCTGAATTAGCATTGATTTTGGTTTCATTAAACTTTTGCATTTACTTTGGGGCTATGTTAACTTACATTTTGCATAAGAGGCACACAAATCTAAAATCAAAAGTTTTAAAATTATGGGGAAGGTAGGTAGAGCCAGGTATTCGTGCAAATTCCCAAATTGTCTGAGTAATTATTTAAGTTATTGCCCAATGTTTATTGAAAACTACGTTCATATAAATTTGTTTTCTTTTCCTGAAAAAAATAAACAGCTGTGTACCTAAAGCCTGGAAAGATATCTGTAAAATTAATTATGATGTAAACTGTGTAAAGTTTTATGTTTGCGAATACCACTTTTTGCCATCTGATTTTTACAGCTCGATACGAATAGATACTGCTTTTGTTTTCCCTTTTTTTCAGGATACTTTCACTGCCCTGAGTGCCGCTGCTGCTGGCCCCTGGGACCATTTGGTGTCTGGTGGCTGTTGCAGTCAACAGAACTGCATGATTTTGCATACTTAATTTTCGATCTCAGATTAGACTTTAGGAATGGAATTTCTAATATACATAGTAGTAGTTTTTAAAATTTTAATAAATGTTTTTCTATAATAATCCTTGTTTCGTTTAGGATGTTTGTAAATATATTTAAGTAATTTATAGTCATAATAATAAGTAAAATAGGTTTTGTTTGTAATATCATAATTATTGAATTTTGAAAAATATTTCTTTAAGTAATTGTTTCAAAATAAGAAATGAGCACGCCTATACATATTTAAAAAAAGAAAAAAATTAAATTAACATTTAATTTTTTTGTTTTATAACGCATAATATGTAGTCTTGTCCATAATTATTTGGAAACAATTACCTACTTAAAGAAATATTTTTCAAAATTCAATAATTATGATATTACAAACTAATCTTTTTAAATATTCCCGCCAGTATCGTTCGATAAAAACGCTATCTTTTTTACCGATACTGTCACCTGCTAAGTCGGTAAAGTCATTTGCCATTGTACCGATGAAACCGACAAAATTAGTAATGCCAGGTGGCTCATAGATGGCTCATGATTCGACGCAATAGCATTAACGCGACATTTCTTAAACCCTTTATTTTTCTGTGCCCGAACCCACAAAAAAATGACGGATTGTATCCAATACCAAACCGAAACACAAATCACATGATCCCCGATAGACTATGACGTAGGGGGAGCAGAATGAAGAAAATTCATACCTTAACCGGAAAATCACAAAGTTAACCCCATTTTCACGATTATTCTGAAAACATAAACTTTCGAAACCAAACCTATTAACCCACTAAATCAAACAAGGTGAATATCGATCGAAAGATTCCAGCTGTTCACGGCGAGGACGGCTACCAGTCATGCATGCATGTATATCCAGTTGCCAAGGGCCTAAATAATGTTCAAGGTTTTACAACCAAAGTGATTTGACAGGGGTGTAGTAGGAAATTTAACCATGATACCTAATATAAATTCTTGAAATTTTTAAAGTAATTAAATTTTTAGGAAATTACCAAAATCCGTTGTAAGAATCACGACGTGATTGTTACAATCTTCCCACTTCTTGGGACAGGCGTCTTATACAATTTCTTGGCGTATTTTGCATTATTTCACGAACGTTTGCGACAAGTTCTTCTGTTCTTACAGATGGTCTTCCTCTGCTCCTTTTTTGTGTTGTATAGAACCTGTTTCCCTAAACACAGCCACGGTTCTTTTCAGGCATTGATCAAAATCCCCAGCAATAAAAGCAACGTTACGAAAATGTTCGTGAAAATCGTCTATGCACAAACCCGGATTGTATTGCTACTCGCCATTTACTCTAACCCCGTTTCGAAAATACGCTTCAACCATGAATGTTTTGTGCTGTTCCGTAAAGCCTATTGTGTGAATTGTTCGAGAAAATGGAAAAATTAGCGATGAATCAAATTACTTGTAACGACTGTCAAAGATGACGAAAGAAAATTGATTGATTGTTAATTCAGGTACTGACACCCAACAGGTATTAAGCTCTACGGCTAAGCATAACGTCCTTAGATGCAAGGCCCTCTTTGATGCAAATAATTTTTGCTCGCACGGTATATTATATTCTTCTTTAAAGTTGATCAGAATTGAAAACTACAATTAAATATAAGTTCATACTTATTTTTATACTACCAGGAAAAGGTTTTGTTATTTTTTACAAATTTCTACATATTTGAAACCATTATAAAATAAAAAAAAACTCGTTGTTAACGCAAATAAATATGATTTTATATTTAAAAGCTTAAAAACTCTGTACAGTTTGCTAAAACTTTTTATTGTTACTACTTGCCAGTTCAATACCGGATGCAAACAATTTACAAAAATAGCCTACCAAATTCAAATCATTCATATTATTTGTTGTCTGCAAGTGAATAAAACTTCAAAAACTAACTTCGCAGTTTGACCATTTTCCACTAAGACTTGGCAAAGTCACAAAAGAAACATTTAAATTTGAAATGCGTTTACTCCATTTTCTTGGGAGCATTATTTTATATCTTGAAAATATTTTACGTTACATTTCTGGCCGGAGAAAATAAATTTATTCATTTTTATTGGATGGTTTTGAAGTACTTGCCAAAGGGATCATGACAATATGTTGTATGTTACAAAAGAATAAAGAATACAATAATTTGTAAACAAGGGCGCGAGGCAGGGAAGGAGGCAAAGGACACGGGCCCCACAAATCGACCCTGCGAAGCAAAAATTTGGGTAAAATTAAAAATCAGTTGCAGGAAAAACCATAGTAAAATTTTTTTCATTATTTCCACCAACAAACATTTAATTTATCATCATTTGCTATTATAAATTTACTATTATCAGCTTATTTAATTTAATTACGGTACAACAAGTTGTCAAACCTTGCGCTCACTGAGAACTAATCCAGCTGTTTGTATTTAAAAACACATGGCTTTTTGGCGGCTTTACACTACGCCGCGAACGTAAATTATAATATGGCAACGCAGCATCGAACGCGAAACATGCGCAGGCGCACCGCTTGATTGGCTCGTAGCTACAATATTTGGGCGACGAAACTCTTTTATGTTGTCAGGATTGTTTATAGCGTTTTTCTTTAGTAAGTTTAGTGCATGTGAAATGTATTTCTATGTTTTACCAATGAATAACGGCCTATATTTTTAATCTATCGCACGTTGAGTTCGATGTTTCAGTTGTTAATAAAATTGACGCTGTATTTTTGCAAGCCCTTATGCTAAAAAAGCAATAACCCGTACAAGTTTAAAATATGGTGAATGCGAAGGAAAAAGAAGTTAGCCCAGTATTCTCTCTCGCCAACATCTTAACGTAAAATAGACCAAACTTAAACAGGGTGCCATAAATGACGGGTGACTTACTGTACAGCGGTATGCAAGGTTGTAGGATCAACTTTAATCTAGATAAATTCATTTTTACCGTGGTACAACATACCCAAAAATCATTTAAAACGGGATTAAAGAATAATCTGGATTAAGAACGGGTGCTGCATACTGCTGTTTTAGCCACAATGCGGCGTGTTCTTAGAAAAATTAGACTTTATAAACATATTTCTTTAAAGATATCATCAAGAGGTTCCCATTTTGTAGTATTCCTATCCGTTAGGTGTTAAGTACCTATTAGGTTTTTCTCTAGAATAGGGAGAAGCAAGGGAGTGGAGCGTTATTAATGTCACAAATACAGTGTGTGTATAAAGACTGGAAACGGCTTAATAACATCACAATTTACTGGCCGATTTAAACCAAATTTGGTACAGTTGTGTAAGAGGATCTAACGCACCAAATGACGATATTGGCGTTGTTGCCAGCTTTTTAGTTTGTCTGGAATTCGAACGAATTTTATATTTTTAAATATAACACCCAGTATATTTTTTCATTTGGTTTTTACATTAAATTTGTTACACTTTTGGTATAACATACTTTGTTCATAATATCAGTAGTTTTCGAAATAACGACGTGTTTTGAAAATATCAACAAATTGTGTTTTATTTATTAATAAATAAAACACCAGTTCAGTTTTGATGCTAAGTCATAAAAGCTGTCATTTTTACATGCAAAAATGTCTTTAACTCAAAGTGAAAGAATTAAAATTCGTATGATGAGAGGATATGGCGATAGGGTCAGATCTTACGAAGAGGTTAAAAATCTATTTAATGACGCATTTCCAAACCGAAATCCAATTTCAAAAGCAACTGTTCTAAAAACTGTCCGACGGTTCGAAGAAACTGGAAATTGTAGAGATAGACGACGATCAGGACGACCAGTAGTAGTAGATAAAGAGAAAAGTTTAGAAATTTTACAACATGTTGTTGAAACCCCTGTTTCTTCATTAAGAAAAATTTCTCAAGTAAGTGACGTCTGCTTCAAATCCGTCCATAATGTTTTAATAAAACATAAATATCACCCTTTCAAAATACATGTAGTTCAAGAGTTATCAGAAGATGATTATGAGCGAAGAATTGAATTTTGTGATATTATGATGTCAAGGTTTGACCAAAATAACCCAGTTTTTCAAATTTATAGTATTTTCGGATGAAGCAACATGGTAAAGTCAATAGACACAACTGTAGGTTTTGGGCAAATGAAAATCACCACTGGATGATAGAAGGTCATACACAACGCCCTGGAAAATTGAATGTGTGGGCTGGGCTTCTGGGTAACCACAAGATCGGGTTTGTTCCATTTTTTATTGATGGAAATTTGACATCACAACTTTACCTTGAGCTCTTGGAAACGCAAATAGTGCCTACTATACGAAATGTGATGGGTCCAAATTATGCAAGTACATTCTTCCAACAGGACGGAGCTCCTCCCCATTTTGGTCGAAACGTGCGCGAATTTTCGAACAACACTTTTCCGAATAGGTGGATCGGTAGAGGGGGTACAATCGAGTGGCCACCTAGGTCCCCTGATTTGTCGCCTAACGACTATTTTTTATGGGGACACTTGAAGAACAGAGTTTATACCACAAAACCTCAAGATTTGGCCGATTTGCAGCGTCGAATTTTGGACGAATTTGAATTAATAACGCCAGAAATGATTTACAACACAATTAATTGAAAAATTTTATTTTCAATTAGAAAACTGTAAAGCTGTACAGGGAAAACAGTTTGAACATTTAATATAAAAAATATATTTTTTCTAAATTGTACTAGTTATTTCGAAAACTACTGATATTATGAACAAAGTATGCTATACCAAACGTGTAACAAATTTAATGTAAAAGCTACAAATGAAAAAATATACTGGGTGTTATATTTAAAAATATAAAATTCGTTCGAATTCCAGACAAACTAAAAAGCTGGCAACAACGCCAATATCGTCATTCGGTGCGTTAGATCCTCTTACACAACTGTACCAAATTTGGTTTATATCGGCCAGTAAATTGTGATGTTATTAAGCCGTTTCCAGACTTTATACACACACTGTATGTTTTATTATATTCTAAACAAAAATCTTACGTCAGTATTGAAATTATAAAATTAATAAAATATAAAAATAAATGTTTCAATAAATTTAGATTCACAAATCTGGCGGATGACTGGCCTACGTATAAAGAATCCAGAAATTTAGTAACATCAAAAATTAGAAATGAAAAGAAAAAGTTTTTTTAATTTAAAAATAGATAAATGTAAGTATGATTCAAAAAAAAATGTGGAAGACTTTAAAAGAAGAATATAAAGAAATAAATTTTAATGGAGTTAATTTAAACAATAATATTGAAATTGCAGAAAATTTTAACAAGTTTTTTATAGAAAGCATAAACCATATAGTTAATTCAATACCAAATTACAATGAAAACTTTATTTTTAAAGAAAATTATACTAGGTTTGATAAATTTAAATTGTTAAACTTGAATGAGCTAAACAAAATCGTTTTTAGTTTTTCAAATCAATCCAGTACAGATTATATATCAATAAATTTTTTAAAAACATATTTTAATGAAATATCTATTCAACTATTGGATATTATAAATTCTAGTTTGAAATTTGGTATTGTCCCTGAAATTTTACAAATAACTACAATGACGCCAATAAGAAAGGTTAAAAATACATCAAAACCAGAAGAATTTAGACCAATAAATAATAAATACACTTGTAGCTGTCGAAAAAATTTTAGAACGAATAGTCTATTATCAGTTATTAGATTTTGTAGAGGAAAATAAAATATTATCAAAATTTCAATCAGGATTTAGGAAGAAATATAGTTGTGAAACTGCTGTACAATATGTTTTAAATAATTGGAAACTTAAGATTGATAAGGGTGATATGGTGGCCGTTATTTTTTTTTTAGATTTGAAACGTGCATTTGAAACAATTGATAGAAGAAAATTATTAGAAAAATTACGACATTACGGAATTGGTGGACAGGCACATAAATGGTTACATGACTATTTATTGCATAGATGGCAGGTAGTTAAATGTAACAAGTATGTGTCAAATAAAAAAGGTATAAATGTTGGTGTACCTCAAGGCAGTATACTTGGTCCTTTATTATTCCTAATTTATATTAATGATTTGGCCTATAATCTAGACATTTGTAAATATAATTTTTTCGCTGATGATACAGTAATTTATATTTCAGATTGTAATTTAATATCTCTAATAAATAATATGAACGATATACTAGAACATATATATAAATGGATGTGTGAAAATAAATTAAAAATAAATATTGATAAAACAAAATGTTTGTTACTAAGCTCTAATAAACAGTATAATGAGTTTCAAAATCAAAATATTTCTTTTAAAATAAATAACGAAGCTATTGAAATTGTTGCTAAAGTTAAATATTTAGAAGTTATTATCGACAAAAATTTAAAATTTCATGATCATATGGATTATATTTGTAAAAAAATTTCAAAAAAATAGGAGTACTAAATAGATTTAGCGGATACTTAAGCATTTATAGTAAAAAAATGATTTTCAATTGTATTATTTTACCTCATTTTGTTTTTTGTAGTTCAATTTTATATATTATATGTTCACAACAAGATAAAAACAGATTACAGATTTTACAAAATAGAGCAATGAAAATAATATTGGGATGTAATAAATACACTAAAATAACGGAAATGCTAAATTGTTTACAATGGATGAATATAGAAAATTTTTTATTATTTCGTATTTTGATTTTTATTCATAAAATAAATTTAAATATAACAGCACCATATTATGAAAATGTCTTGACAAAATTTAATTAAGTTCATATTTATGAAACAAGAGGAAAAAATAACTTTATTTTGGATCATACAAATTTGAAATCGACTCAAAAATTAATATTTTTTAGTGGTGCTATAGAATATAACAAGTAAGGAAATGAAATTAAAAGGTGTAATTTAAAACTATATGTAAAAAAATTAAAGAATCAAATTTTATGTAAAAAAGTTTAATAAAATAGTATTTCTAGATTGTATTTGGTCCTTTATTATTCCTAATTTATATTAATGATTTGGCCTATAATCTAGACATTTGTAAATATAATTTTTTCGCTGATGATACAGTAATTTATATTTCAGATTGTAATTTAATATCTCTAATAAATAATATGAACGATATACTAGAACATATATATAAATGGATGTGTGAAAATAAATTAAAAATAAATATTGATAAAACAAAATGTTTGTTACTAAGCTCTAATAAACAGTATAATGAGTTTCAAAATCAAAATATTTCTTTTAAAATAAATAACGAAGCTATTGAAATTGTTGCTAAAGTTAAATATTTAGGAGTTATTATCGACAAAAATTTAAAATTTCATGATCATATGGATTATATTTGTAAAAAAATTTCAAAAAAGTAGGAGTACTAAATAGATTTAGCGGATACTTAAGCATTTATAGTAAAAAAATGATTTTCAATTGTATTATTTTACCTCATTTTGTTTTTTGTAGTTCAATTTTATATATTATATGTTCACAACAAGATAAAAACAGATTACAGATTTTACAAAATAGAGCAATGAAAATAATATTGGGATGTAATAAATACACTAAAATAACGGAAATGCTAAATTGTTTACAATGGATGAATATAGAAAATTTTTTATTATTTCGTATTTTGATTTTTATTCATAAAATAAATTTAAATATAACAGCACCATATTATGAAAATGTCTTGACAAAATTTAATTAAGTTCATAATTATGAAACAAGAGGAAAAAATAACTTTATTTTGGATCATACAAATTTGAAATCGACTCAAAAATTAATATTTTTTAGTGGTGCTATAGAATATAACAAGTAAGGAAATGAAATTAAAAGGTGTAATTTAAAACTATATGTAAAAAAATTAAAGAATCAAATTTTATGTAAAAAAGTTTAATAAAATAGTATTTCTAGATTGTATAATTATCTATCAGGAGAGAAGAAAAAATTTACAATTTGAAATGTACTTAAATAGTTCAATGAACTAATAAAAATTTGTTATTATTATTATTATTAAATAAAATCAGAATGTGTCGATATCAAAAGGATAAGCATAAGTTATTTACATATTTATTAAATATCTATAACTATACTGATTAAATATTAAACAATAATTATGTTTCAGTAAAATTTAAAAATATTTTCGAAGTATTAACTGCTTTCCAGAACCGCGGTGAAAATAAAACAAGTTGTTAATTAACACATATTTTTGCCATAGTTCCGCACGCGGTTTTTTCTACGTTACTTTATTTTCAGAATAAACTTTCCAATAACGTACACGCTCGGTAGTTTATAAAAGAATTTCTAAGCCGAAATTGAATTTTAGGAGAAACAAATTTTCGCAGCTACGAGCCGACGAATATCCGAACGGTCTCTAAGCAGGAGAAAATAAAAACTGCACGACCACGCAATTTTAAACTGGAAGTTGCAGCATAATAGTGAATAAGGAATTGACTATTATTACCGGACTCTATTACTTTTTTCTAAAACATTTTAAAACTTTCGTCTGTTTAGGTTTTTTTTTAACGTTTCTTTCAATCATTTTTGTTAAGTTTTAAAGCAGCTAACAAAAACGACGCACAGTATTTTGTAGTATCCCAACAAACATTTAAAGCCTTAGAGACCCCTAATTTGGAGAAAATAACCTATTGTAAAAAATTAGTCAATTTTTTACTTCCGATTCGGCTTTTTGGACAAAACGGCCAAAAAGACTAACTGTTAGGTCTAAAAGAAAGTGATTCGAACTTATTATTACGTCTTCAAAGTCTGAAAATATAATATGCCCAAGAGATGGCCCAAAATAGTAGATACCTTGTAAATCGACTTGATAGTTAGGTCTAAAGAAAGTCAATAATAAACGCCAAAGCAGGTTATTTTTTACCTTAGCTTGGGTCTGAAAGTCCAAAAATCTTTTAGGCCCACCCAAAAATAAAGAATAAATTATTTTATTTTGTCTTTAACATATCTTTATGGTCAGGTTACACTGAACATTTTCTGAGGTGGTGTATATTGTATACTCTATATTACTCTTACATTTTGTACTTAAAGCCCAGAAGGCTTTAAAGTATAAAATAAGTTATAGTAATAACCAATGATCTGCTAGCTATAGATGCCGCACGCCATTCATAAACGCTATTTAAATCTGCTGCCAAAATCGTTTGTAGGAGAGAGGAGGTGAAGTACTTCCCCCCGGCCGGGAGTGGGGATTACGTTGGGGCCATTAGAATTTTACCTCGTTACTATGCGCTATCATATGGTCACAGCGGCGTCTCGTGTCAGGGTTCACAATAAAATATAATTATCCAATCTGAAATCAAATATTTTTTAACGTTTGTGAAAAAAAGGGTTTGTAGAACAGTAAAGTTTAATGTATGATAGAAAAAATGGTCCGCGGAGCAGTAAAATTTAATGTAAGTTAATAACTATTTATTGTAATAATTATTATAAGAGAAACTTTGGATAGCTATAATTATAACATTTGGTGAACTGAGCTGACCTAAAAATAATTACACTATGTATACTTAAAACACGGTTTTTACGGTTTTATTGAAATTTAAAAGAAAAGCAAAGTTCCTTTTACGTTAGGTACTTTTTAATAGCGAAAAAGCACAACAATAATTTTTTCTTCCCCCTAGCCGCGCTCAAGCAGGATGCCTCTTTTTATTTCCCATCATGCCTACGAACTATACGAAGTTGTTCGCAAACTTCCTTTAACATAGCTAAGCAAAGATATTTACTTTGCTTAGCTGTTTAAAAGCAGCAAATGGAAAGTAAAGTCAAAATTTTGAATACTCTCGCAAGATGGAGGTAAAGTCAAGTGACACTCTTTCAATTTTGCTCCATTAAACTTTTATAAGTTGGCATGAATTCCAGGACTGGACTTGAAAATTTAACATGTGATACCTTCTAAAACAATTGAAGCAATAGTCTCATCGGTTTTACCGCTTTAATATTGCCAAATAATAATAATAATAATTTATTTTGAAAGTTTTGTTCTATAAATATTATAATTTAAGGTAGGTAAAGTCGATTCAGCCAGTAAACCTGCAAGATGGCCGACCTGTCATATGACAAAAGTAATTGAAAATGCAAAAATCCATTTTATTTAGCTGGAATATGACTTTTGTCATATGACATGCCGGCCATCTTGCAGGTTTACTGGCTGAATCGACTTTACCTAATAATAAACATGAGTTTTTATATGGTTTAAAGATAAAGTGTCAAAATAGATTTAAAAACTATATTATATTACAATTACCTATTCAAACCTTAAAAATACTAAATTAACTGAAACGCAACTTTAAATAGGATTCTGTCACTCATATTTACAACAGAATTTTTTTTGTTTTATTTCTTCATATTATACCCAGAGAACTCAGAGCCAACTAATATTCTGTGATTATACCTATCTATAGGTAAAATACAATACCTACAGTTCAACATAAACTAATTGAATTCAGTCAGATATTACATTTTTACTGTCGAGGAAATCCCCATATATGACTTACATAAGGTACGTAGACCCAAAAGTGGTTTTTATGAAATTTGATGGTTATGATACAGTTACATTTTTAAATTTGTATGTGGGCTAACGTAAAGTTAAAAGCTTCAATTTAGCCAGGGATTTAATTTTTCTCTCAATGGAAACCCCAATTTAACAGTTTTTGACTTACGTAAGGTACGAAGACCCAAATACGGTTTTTATAGAATTTGTTGGTTATGATACAGTTACATTCCTAAACTTTTATGTGGGCTAGCATAAAGTTAAAAGCTTCAATTTAGCCAGGGATTAATTTTTCTGTCAGTGAAAACTCTACTTTAACAGTTTTTGACTTATTACGTATAAGGTACGTATACCCAAAAGTGGTTTTTATGGAAATTGTTCTTTAAAATGCAATTTATTGATACGGTTATATTTCTAAACTTGTATGTCGGCTAACTTAATGTTAAAAAATTTAGAAATAAAACCAGCATATAATAATAATCATAGGTACCTAGGTAAGGTATATATCTTTATTCTCAAGTAACTATAGTTTATTACAGGAATTAACTTACATATCCAAGTAAAGTATTTTTAACAAATAATAAGTAGGTTCAAGAATTAACAACTTATTAAAACAAACATTATCTAGGTACTAGATACCTACATAAATATCTAATTCAAAAAAGTTTTCTTTAAGAGACCTGATTTGAGTACAACTAATAAATTTCACAAAGTCGCATAGTCTCACACGAATATTTATTTTCCAAACAGGTTAGGTACATGTTTCGCTCGTAGGTACCTGAGCATCAGAACAAAATAAGCCTAACATTGGTCTGATGATGCTCAGGTATGAGCGAAACATGTAGGTAACCTGTTTGGAAAATAAATATCCGTGAGACTCTGACTGTAAATTATTATATTAATGTCCTATTCCATGAAACAAAATCATTATTTTTCCCAAATACGATATTTGTTGCCACATGCTTTTGAATAATGGGATTAAAATAATAATATAGTGGCCGGCTAAAATTTGGCCGCATATGGAAAACTTACACAAGTATTTTGTCTGGTACCTACAACATATTATGAAATCCCATGCAAAATTGAAGAGTTAAAGGCACGAACCCACGAACGTCATAAATGACGTTTATGGTTGAAGGTGATCAAATAGTTGCTTCCTTGTTTATTTTAGACTAAGAGTGTATCTGAGTTGTTTAAAGAATTCAATAAGCCAAACCATTTGCAAAAGTTATACCTATACAGTCTATCCATAATGTTCCTTAAATAAATAATACGTTTAATAAAATAAAAATGTAAAGTTTTAATTATTTTTCCCCACCTACCCACGCCTATGAATAGTTAAACCTAACCTACAAATAACCCAACTTTTTATGTACTCACCTATGAATAGTAACTGCAGAATTATTATTATTATATTTCGCAGTCTTGCACACTTCAAACCTGTGACCCATATTAATTAGTCTTGAAAAAAATATCACAAAACACTAACAACACAGCAATTAATACACAAAACCGATAAACCGAAACAAATTTCAAAAAACTTTCGAACGAAGAACGACCAAACTAAACCCTTAATTTCTCTGTGGACCACACGTCAAAGAAATTATGAATGAAAAAAGGCAGGCTCTCTTCTGACCAATGGGAACGCAACGTCTTCTGTGTTTGCCAAACTGCATAATTTTTAAGGGAAATGTCTATGGGTTTTTAGACAAAGATTTAAATTTACCACATAACGTCATATTTTTTTCTCTTCTGGAAGGTAAAACCTGTAGATTTATGGCTTTAGGGATGAATAATATGTAAAATTATTAAATAAGTGTTGTTATTATTACTTTTAAAATATTGTTATAGCCGTAATTTATATATTGGTACTCTAAGAGTGTTAATACCTACTTTTAAGAGGTACGTTTGGCAAACAAAGTAGAGGGGCGCAATTTGCGACAAAAGTTACTTCAGAATGGTATACGATTTTGGCAATAGGTTCGTTTGTTATTGCTTCATCTATAGCTAGCAGATCATTGGTAATAACTGAAATGGTTTCTTTATAGCGAAACAGTTTTTTTCTTTTGAAAATCATGACCTTTAGGAAAAATATTTTACTGACGCCATAGTTTTTTAATATGGTGTATTATCTTGAATTAAGTTTATTAAATTACTTGTAACCCTAAAACAAACACAAATATATTACAAAAACCGAGCACATAAACGAGCTAACTTATTCGTCCAAGCCACTAAGATGCCTGTGAGTAATTGTAGTATTTGTTTTTGCGATGTTGAGGTTAGTCGTCGGAATATTCGTATCTGGACGTGTTTTGTGAAGTTTTGTGTTTTTTTGAGTTTTTGTAAAGGCTCCCTCATAAAAGCAGGAAGCAAAAAAATTATACTCCTATTTATATCCTGGTATGTCAACAAAAAATATTTCTCTTTCAATAAATTAAAGTATTACATCTATGCAACATATCAGAGTAGGTATATCCAAATATCTTCTACGTGTTTATACATAAATAAATATTTAAAAAAATTTATCTTATTGTCTTTCGCCGAAAATTTCAATAATTTCATACATTAATAATAACATTATATATTCACAGCCTAGATTTTTATCAAAGGTTCCTTTTAATCTTCACTTAAGTAAAAATTGATTAATAAACTTTACTTTAATGAAAACTTTTTTAATTAGTACTTATTTATTGTATTACTTGCTACACCCTACGCCGCTGGTGTTGACTAATCGCTCCTCCTTTAGCTGTTAGAATTCTACGCGATGTCGGATATTTAACGCGCTCTCTTTCTTCTGTCTTTGTTTCACACTACGTATGTTTGATACAAACAAACAGGCTATTGATGAATGAATGGATTAGTCTATTTTATGAGAAGTCTATGGTAAATAACTTTGTCTTTCTTTTGCTTGTTAGTCGGTGGGTACTTCTAATTTTCCGTGGTAATGGTATAAAATTTTATATTGTCTTGAATGCCAAAATTGGCAACACCAACATTTTGGAAAATTTGATATTATCATTGTAACTGGTGGTTTCATTGAGGTATGTAACAGAGCCGTATTTAATTTATTTATTATAAAAAGTCTTATACAATTTTGACGTAAAATTAATAGAGGAGCAAATATGTAAGGTTAGCACAATTTAATAATAATAATAATTATTATTATAATAATAACAATAATAAAAATGGAAAAAAAGAGACACTTAACAAAGAAATGGTACCACAGAAGGAACAACACGAAGTATATAAATACCTGGGATTCTACCAAAGCAATAAACTAGATCATACCAAAATAAAACAAGACTTAAAATTAAATTTTAAACTTAATTCAAAAAATATATTTGAAGTCATAAATATATTTGCCGTAGGTACCAATACTAACCAATTCCTTTGGGATAATAAAGTGGTCTACTACAGATTTACAAAACATACACATACTAACAAGATCACAACTAACGAAAAATAGAAAACAACACCCAAACTCATGCAAAGAAAGAGTAACAAGAGAAGGAGGAAGGGGAATGATAGACCTTGAAGAACTACACGCCAAACAAATAAGAAGCCTACTTTACTTTACTTCTACAAAAAACACCACGCAATACACCGAGCCATAGTAGAAATAGATAAAAATTACACCCCATTAAACCTATCAAAGCACGAAGAGCCCCCAATAATACAGGACCAAACTAAAGAAAAGAAGATAATTTGGTCATCAAAGCCACTACATGGGCGACATTACAATATAGTTCACCAAGAGGAGATAAATCAAAAACTTGTATTGCAATATGTTCCTACAAAATGGCCAACTATATCCAGAGACGGAAGGTTTTGGTCTGGCAATACAGGATCAGGCCATAGCAACAAATAACTACAAAAAATATATTCGAAAAGATAACACAATCACGAATGACAATTGCAGAAAATGTCACCTTGTTCCTAAAACATTAGACCATATAATATCAGGATGTAAGCTAATGGCCGGTATTGAATACACAAATAGGCATAACACGATGGCAGAAGTTATTCTTTAAGCGACATCACACTACCAACTGCACCAGGACACATTGAGAATGAATATGCCAAGCTATATTGGGACCTTACTATACAAACAGATAAAAGAGTAATCCACAATAGACCCGATATCCTTCAAGATAAAACTAAAAATATAACTTACCTTACAGATATCGCAATACCATCCGATCAAAATGTAATTAAAAAATACACGGAAAAGAAAATATCAGGAACTAGCTATAGAATGTCTGGAAACAAAAACAAGTATACATTATTCCATTCATTATTTCAACAACAGGAATCACCCTGCACTTATTCAGTAAAAATCTAGCCTAGGCCTAGGAGAAAATGTACATAACCAAGCACACAAAGCTGTCATACTACAGACAAGTAATATGGTGAGATAGTTCCTAAACCAGAAATAGCCTTGATTGACTTGGTATCTGACCCGCCTATCAAAGAAAGAGGACCAGCCTAAGCTGCTGTGAATACAAGGATGAATGGTGATAATAATAAGAAGAATCTACATTTCCAAAAACAGAAATAATATTTCATGATAAGAGCGAAGTTTAGCGGTTAGGCACCAAATCAGTAACTTTACAGACCTGGTATTTATAATAAATAATGTTCACACATAGAAACGTTTAAATTTTGTTACTATTTCCACAATAACCTAACATTTCTAATGTCAAAATTCCAATATTGTCACATACAAAATTAAGTCATTTTTAAAAAAATTAACAGTGACCTATCAATGATTTTGTTTTTAGCGGGGAATGTCAGTTTGAGGGGGACTCGAGGAACACTTTTTGTTGGTCTCTTTGAAAGTAATTTTAATGTATGTATATCATAAATTTTTATAATTTTTTGACAGTGTTTTTTTTTAATAATTTCTTTACATTTTAATTTTAGTTATTTGTTATTTCAATATATCTGAAAATTTCATAAATTTATTTTCAATCAAATAGAAGGCTCCTTTTTGTTTACGTTGCTTATAGCAACGGGAGACTATCGCGATAGTCTATGGCCTATACACTACACTACTTAATTTTAATTCAAATGTCAAGTAATTTCGAAGTGACAGGTGAGACATACCTGCAAGTAACAATTAGTTTTTTAGTCGTACCCGTGATATTTATTGTTACAATAATATTGTGTAAAAAATGTATCGTTTTGGTAATGAATCAGCAAGTTCGATTGCTAAAGAAATTACTAAAATACTAGAATGTGAGAAACATTAAATAACAAATTTTTTATCTGAAATCCAATGTCTTTATAGTTTTAAATTCAAATATAACTTTAAAAAACATATTTCCGATGAGTTTAGTTTAATATAATGCACTGCATTTTTACAATAGAAGTTGATTTTACTTGTTAGGAATTAAGGTTTATTGCTAAAATTTCAGGAACATTAAAAGAAACTCCAATTTATGAAATTTTCTTACCGAATCTCCCATGCAGCAGAATTGATTCCCCATAATTTTTTTCTCGGTTTCTATCAACAAAACCATTCGTGACCTTAAAAAAAATTATCGGTAATAATTCTGCTGCTAGGGAGATTATAAGTGAATATACTGAAAATTAATTAAAATGCTCCAGGTAATACAAATGTTAATTTGTTACTTCTAATAATATGTCGTCACCATGGTGAATAAGGACCGCCATTATATTTCCTTTATTTGCACAATTATATACCTTTGTCAAGTACTGTCAACTTGATTAATATGCTGATGGCATAAAAACTTTTTAAATAATTTCGAGATTGTGCCAGAAAGGTAAAGAGGGTTGAAATTTTAATAAACATTAAATTATTGTATTTTTAAGAAAAACTCGTTTGTTTGTTTAGATGTATTTAGTAAGTGTTTTATCAGGGTATATTGTGTAATATTTTAATATTTATTTAATGACATATTTATTTGTTTATTGAATATTAACTAAATTTTGTACATTTGATTAATGTAACTATTGTACCATTAACAAACGCAAAGTTTAATATGTTATTATTAAAAATAGATGCATTCATTCGGCGATTTGAAAGTCCATAATATAACCAATAATAATAAATTAAACAATTATCAATTTGCTATTACTAGAAAGCTAAAGGTTTAAATCTCAGCTTTAAATGCATCTATTTAATTTGTAATAAAAATTTTTTAGAAAATAATGAAATGGATGATAAAATCTGCTGCTTTAACTCTCTTTTTTATTAATTTTCAGCTTCTGCCTCATTTTTGAGGTTGAGCTGTCAAATGCTAATTTCTAAAAACTTATTTTCACCTCATTCCTAGCCTATATTCTTATTTTTTCCTGTTTTGCTATTCATTTTATTTTATTCGGTATTTTCATTTATGTCTTAGTCAAATCGCAATGAATATATTATTTTTTTCGTGATAATTTTCCAGTTACTGGTCTCAAAATCTTTAAAGATTCATTCATTTCATAATACAGTCAACGGGTTTTTCTCCATGGGATATTAAACTTCACTTTTACTTGTAAGAATAATATTTTTAAAAATTCCAAATACTCAGTTTCAGGGGATGCCGAAGATGGTTCATAGTCTTTGAAATCTCCGGAATCATCTAGTTCACTATTCTGATCATGGCTACAAACTAAAAAGAGGAACATTTGATGATAATTTATTGGAACTTCAAAACAATGTAGGTACCTGTTTCACTTTGAACTTCGGTTCGAACGTTTTCCGAAATCAAATTCGTTGATAAAGATGAGGATGGTGTAGGATTAATTGTAAATTTTAGTTTAACCCACCCTCCTTTTTAAGATTTAATATCTATATGGACCATAACGACTTATATAAATACAGGGTGTTCCTAAATATGATGTAAATACGAAAAGGGGTAATTCTTTGGCTTATTTAATGACTAAAAATTCATATAAACATAGGTCCGCAAACGCTTCGTTGCCGATCTACAGGGTGTTGAAATTTCAAGATTTTTTTAGTTTTTTCTTTATAGCTCTTGTAGTTTTTGAGATATTTAGCTCTAATTTGGAATATAAGTTACGCTGTAGGACTTACATCATTGGGCATACCAAATGGTTTCAAGAATCTACAGGGAGATATTCTTTCAGGGGTCATGCCCCCTTTTCTCCCTATGAACTTTTTTTCGGTGCGCCGCTGGTGAATTCTAAAATACAAAATGCATTGTTTGTTTTGTTCTAAAGCATTTTAATCTCTTGTAGTTTTTTTGTATTTACCACCGTTATCGAGAAAAAAAATTAAATTAAAATTTTTTAAATAATTCTAGTATGCCTTGGCTTTATTTGGGTAATCCCTTATTTTTATTAATTTTGACAGTTCGCATTTGAAATATTAATTTTTGTCCACAAGTGTTTGTAAATTAAAGGTTTAAATTTTAAACTGTAGGGTGTAAAAGTGTTTGTTTAAATATTCGATATATTCACTTAAGAATGCCAAATTATACCAATTCTGAAATGACTGAGATGCATTTCATCTATGGCCTTGCTAATGGAAATGCAACAGAAGCCAGACGTCTTTATATGGAACGCTATCCCGATAGCTATACTTTTAATAAAAATACCAATGATGCAGGTAGACCACGTACTGTCAGAACACCACAGATGGAAGAAGCTATTCTAAATGAAATAGAAGAAAATACAGGTACTAGCACCAGGAAAATCGGTGAACATTTAAATATTAGTTATCAAGTTGTTTGGCGTGTCCTGCGTGATTCTCTGCTATACCCTTATCACATTCTAAGGGTGCAGGCGCTCCTTCCTCGAGATTTTCCTTTAAGGATTAATTTCTGCCAGTGGTACCTTAATATGCTAGCAGTTAACCCAAATTTCGATTGTAAAATACTGTTTACCGACAAAGCCAATTTTTCAAGGAATTCAATTTTAAATTTTCACAAGAACCACCTATGGGCTGAAGAAAATCCACATGGAATCGTAGAAACACATTTCCAAGAGAAGTTTTCGTTAAATGTATGGGGTGGTATAATTGGGGACCATTTGATAGGTCCTTTCTTCTTGCCTGGTCGACTTAATGGTCACTTATACAGGCATTTTTTGCAACAAGAATTGCCTATACTACTGGAACACTTACCTCTTTTGCTGAGAAATGAAATGGGGTATATGCACGATGGCGCCCCAGCACATTTTTCAATTTTGGCTCGGGAGTATTTAAATGAAGTGTATGAGAACAAGTGGATAGGTCGGGGTGGGCCTCAGGCATGGCCCCCTAGGTCCCCTGGCTTAAATAGTCTAGATTTTTTTCTATGGGGGCACCTCAAAACTCTAGTGTATACAACATCAGTGAATACCGTTGATGTAGTTTTTGGCAATCGAATATAAGATGGATTTGAAACCATAAGAAATACTCCGGGGGTATTTGAAGAAGAGTGAGAGCATGCATAACAGTAGACGGAGGTCACTTTCAACAATTTTTATAACGTACTTTCCTTGTTATTGTTATTATAAAATGTCCAAATAAATACAAACAAAAGCTTATCTAAATCAAGCCAGAGCTTATTAGGGTATTTAAAAAAATTTAATTTCATCTAGCGACACAGAAAACCTTTTAATTTTTTGCTCAATAACGGTGGTAAATACGAAAAAACTACAAGAGATTAAAATGCTTTAGAACAAAACAAAAAATGCATTTTGTATTTTAGAACCCACCAGCGGCTCACCAAAAAAAAGTTCATGGGGAGAAAAGGGGCATGTTCCCTGAAAAAATATCTCCCTGTAAATTCTTAAAACCATTTGGTATGCCCAATGATGTAAGTCCTACAGCGTAATCTATATTCCAAATTAGAGCTAAATATCTCAAAAACTACAAGAGCTATAAAGAAAAAACTAAAAAAATCTTGAAATTTCAACACCCTGTAGATCGGCAACGAAGCGTTTGCGGACCTATGTTTATATGAATTTTTAGTCATTAAATAAGCCAAAGAATTACTCCTTTTCGTATTTACATCATATTTAGGAACACCCTGTATATAATGTCTAAATAAATAATGTCTTCTATTCATCACACACTAATACTTGCCAGCGTATTAGTTAATTTGCACGTAAGTAGATTGAATTTAAAACTTTTTTTTTGTAAAAATGCAGTAACGTCATACTAATTTTATTTTTATTTTGATTTTACATTTTTACATTTAAGACAGTTTTTTCAATTATACGAAAATAGTTTGAACACAAATTACAAAATAGGTTTCTCTCGATATTCTGAATTATTTTAATATGCAAAACTAAAAAATAGAAAATTTTCAACGACGATATCAAATTCTTAATTGAATATACATACATACTTCTAAACGTCGTAATAAATTGATCCTTGGCATTTGCATCATGAGCTATGCCAATTCGGTCATTATTAAAGACGCACAACAATTAATAGTTTTATTTACACATCTATTATTATTTTTTGATATAAACATACAGGCACAAACGGCAGAAAACCTAAAAATTCAATTACGTATTATTAAATTCCCTACAGAAATAAATCAATTAGAATTGAGTCTAATTACTCCAAACAAATTCAATATTTCTCCTTGTCAATTATTCTTTGCTAACAATATTATTTTGTCAATCACGTGTGAAAAATAAGACGTAAGAACTTCCTGAAGATATATTGGCAACCGAATGTTTTTTTGCCTTCTATTTTTATTCTTCGAAGTTTGGATAACAAAAATAGAGCGTGTTCTAAGTCCGTTATTTTTCATGACATTACTATGACCCAGGGGTGGATCTAGGATAAAGTCAAAGGCTACATCAAGACCGTAGCCAGCGATAAACTTTGAGAGAGAGAGGGTTAATAGGTATGTTTTAGATATGCTGACAAAATGCAGTGGGAAAGTGCCACGCCTGATCTTATCAATAATTCAGCCAACAATGACAGAGCAAAGATAGGTTACGCATCTCATTCATACACGTATTTTTTCACAGAGCCTACTATTTATAAGAGGGCAATAGAATGGTCAGTATACTACGAATGTCTATTGACAGTGGTGTATCACTTTAAAGTTGTTTTAAATTTTGTGTTAAAATTATCAATAATAATTATCATTTTAATAATTATTATATAAAAATGAGTATTTAACCATGATACAGGCCAAATAGTTTTGTAAAACCTGACAAGGACATTTAGGATTAAAATTTAAAAGTAATATCTTGATAGTGTGTTGTGTGGTTGTTTAATGTTAGTTCACCTTTTTATTATTGTTGATCTGGATCACAGAATATTTAGTTCTCTGATCTGGATACTAGATTCTGGCAGGTCTGGACACTTTTCAGTAAACGTGTGGGCATGGGTAGGTATTAACACCCTTGGAGTATGTTGGGTTATTAATTGTAGTGAACGGTTTAATGCAGTGAACTATAGAAATATATTTATATATTTTTTTTTTGCCAGGAAGGAAACCACCGGTTAATTGTTCCTCCGTTCACCGATAGTGTGCGAGTCCAGGATCCATCCATCCATCCTCCTCGCAAAGACTGCCCCGGAATCACCATAAGGTATGCCGTCATGGGAGCCTTGGTCAATGTTTTTGCTTCTACTGCCTTCCTTCTTCTGATTTGTTTTTCAGTATGTCCTTTATAAAGTTGTGTATTATTGTCCACTTGTCGCTTGCCTGTAACATTTGTTCTAGAAAGGTATTTAGGTATAGGTTATTTACCCCTAGTAGTAGGCATGTGTTCCGTATCTGTATATCCCATCTTTGACAGTCAAGGAGCGTGTGCTGCACTGTATCAGGAGCTCCGCAGTATAGGCACTCTTCCGTCTCTGCTCTTTTGAACCTTTTCAGGTATACTTGAAAACCACCGTGTCCAGTGAGCACCTGAGTGAGAAATATATTAATAATATAATATAATATAAATATAGAAATATATTAGAAAAAGTAATGTTACCTAGCGTATCTCAACATTTTCCTGACAATAACTTTATTTTTCCACAAGACAATTGTCCAGTGTATATAATAATAATATAGAGACAATGATGTGGCCTGCGAAGAGCCCCGACCTTAATGCTATTGAAAACGTTTGGGGTCTAATGACATATAAAATGTATAAAGTAAATTTTAAACCTGAAAACAGAGAAAGCCTCTAAATGCTAAAGAAATGATTTGAGATGAACTGAGCGATGATCCAGAATTAACCAGAAGTCTCTATTTATCAACACCTCGTCGACTTAATAATGTGTTAGAGGGAGATGGGGCAATAAGTAAATATTAGAAGATTTTTATATAAATAGATATTGCAACTTTAAGTTTGTTTTCAATGCAAAAACAAGTATGTATATAATTTTATTAATAAATATATTATACTGATTTAGCAGTTCCTTGTGAAAAATTTTTTTAATATTAAAAGTAACATTTTTAACAATTTTTAAAAAAATATCAAATAAAAATTAAAAAGCTACAAGTATTTTACTAAACATGTTTATATTTCAAACATTTTATTTATGTTTTTTTGTCAGCTTTATATTATTTCACTAACTACTATTAATCAAGAACCAAAAGGTATAAGTATTAGAGTGAAACTGTTGTTTGGGATCTACCTAAACATTCATACCAGCAACCATTATTTACTACCATTTTGTACAACACTTTATTAAACTTTAAAATATTATAGGCAGGTTTACAAAGCACAACTGCTGTACAATACTTCATTGAACACAACTGTACTGTCCCAGAGAGTGCGCAGGCATTAGCTTTGCATGGTATCGGGACCCGAGTTCGTAAACTGAATTATCGATGCTAATGTAATTGCTTTGATTTGAAATATTCTTTATTGTTCACAATATACAGGGTGTTCCTAAATATGATGTAAATACGAAAAGAGGTAATTCTTTGGCTTATTTAATGACTAAAAATGCATATAAACATAGGTCCGCAAATGCTTCGTTGCCGATCTACAGGGTGTTGAAATTACAAGATTTTTTTAGTTTTTTCTTTATAGCTCTTGTAGTTTTTGAGATATTTAGCTCTAATTTGGAATATAGGTTACGCTGTAGGACTTACATCATTGGGCATACCAAATGGTTTTAAGAATCTACAGGGAGATATTTTTTCAGGGGTCATGCCTCCTTTTCTCCCCATGAACTTTTTTTCGGTGCGCCGCTGGTGGATTCTAAAATACAAAATGCATTTTTTGTTTTGTTCAAAAGCATTTTAATCTCTTGTAGTTTTTTTGTATTTACCACCATTATCGAGAAAAAAAATAAAAGGTTTTCTGTGTTTCGCTAGATGAAATTAAATTTTTTTTAAAATAAGCTCTGGCTTGATTTAGATAACCTTTTGTTTGTATTTATTTTAAAAATATCAAATAATAACAATAACAAGGAAAATACGTTATAAAAATTGTTGAAAGTGACCTCCACCTACTCTTATGCATGCGCCCGCTCTTCTTCTCATTGATGCCCGTACTTCTTCAAAGAGTATTTCTTATGGTTTCAAATCCATCTAATATTCAATTTCGTAAATCATCAACGGTATTCACTGGTGTTGTATACACTAGAGTTTTAAGGTGCCCCCATAGGAAAAAATCTAGACTATTTAAGTCAGTGGATAGGGGGCCATGTCTGAGGCCCACCCCGACCTATCCACTTGTTCTCATACAATTCATAAATACTCCCGAGCCAAAATAGAAAAATGTGCTGGGGCGCAATTGTTTTAATTTAATTTACAAAATTAATAATAATAAGAGATTACCCAAATAAAGCCAAGGCATACTAGACCAATTATTTTAAAAAATTTAATTTCATCTAGCGAAACAGATAAATCCTTTTATTTTTTTTTTCTCAATAACGGTGGTAAATACGAAAAAACTACAAGAGATTAAAATGCTTTAAAACAAAACAAAAAATGCATTTTCTATTTTAGAATCCACCAGCGGCGCACCGAAAAAAAGTTCATGGGGAGAAAAGGAGGCATGACGCCTGAAAAAATATCTCCCTGTAGATTCTTAAAACCATTTGGTATGCCCAATGATGTAAGTCCTACAGCGTAACCTATATTCCAAATTAGAGCTAAACATCTCAAAAACTACAAGAGCTATAAAGAAAAAACTAAAAAAATCTTGAAATTTCAACACCCTGTAGATCGGCAACGAAGCGTCTGCAGACCTATGTTTATATGAATTTTTAGTCATTAAATAAGCCAAAGAATTACCCCTTTTCGTATTTACATGATATTTAGGAACACCCTGTGGGTGTTAATTAAGTACGTAGACAAACTTTAATGGATAATTCCTTGTATAATTTTAAGATAAAAAGTTCATATAAACGTATATCCTAAAATGCTTGGTTTTCGATATACAAGGGTGCTGACGTTTTAATTTTTTTTTTGGTTTTTTTAATATTCCTTTGAAATCTTTAGGAATAATTAATTCAAATTTTGCACAAATAATAGATTTACCAGTATCTACGAACTAACATTATTAATATTTAAATTAATCTACAGGGTCCTCGTTTTTTTGTGGACCCTGTAGATTAATTTAAATATTAATAATGTTAGTTCGTATATACTGGCAAATCTATTATTTGTGCAAAATTTGAATTAATTATTCCTAAAGATTCCAAAGGAATATTAAGAAAACCAAAAAAAAAATGAAAACTTTGGCACCCTGTATATCGAAAACCAAGCATTTTAGGATATACGTTTATATGAACTTTTTATCTTAAAATTATACAAGGAATTACCCCTTAAAGTTTGTCTACGTACTTAATTAACACCCTGTATGTCACTAAATTTTACAAAGTTATTTTGTTCTTCTGGGTAGTCTGCCTAAGATACGCGCCGGTCAGGCCAGCGGGGCTGCTGTAGACCCTTGAGTAAAACTTAATTGACTTCTAATTAATCCTGATACGGACAGTTCACGGTAATCCCTGCTTTACTGGTATAAATCCTTCAATTTTTAGCCCAATGGCTTTAAGTGTTTAATTAATTTATTGCTGCATCCACGTGGGTTTCCTTGCTGGAAGAGCCTTTAAAAATGGCCAGCTTCATCTTTGATGCAAGTACAGAGATGAAAATTTAAAACCGCGACCAATGCATTGCAATCGGCCTCCTTCAGTAAACTTTTTTTCTTAAAACAAAGCGTTTTGACAGTTGCCGAGCATAAATAACAATCAGCCCTATGCAGTAAGTATATTAACTTTAAAGTCAATGTTGAAATTATTTCAATAAACGTTGACTTTGATTTCAATATTGGAATAAATTGGTATGCAATATCGACACTTGATTAAAGATTATTGACATGAAAATGTATTGAAATGAATGTCAAGTTTAGATGTGGCAACATTGTTTTTTAAATGCTAATTAATTAAAACAGAAGAATATTTGTCTACATAACCTCAGAATTTTGATATTTGATTTATTTTTGGGTGATCTTTTATTTGTGAATTATTTAAAGTTTAAAGTTAAAACCAAAAAAAAAAACAAGGAAGGTAAGTTTTACATGGGTTTTATAAATATTAATAAAAAATATAAACCAATTAGGATCTTTGAGGCCCCCTAATTAAATAATAATAAAGCTGATTTCCTGTAGTGACCCATCAGCCCAGTTTTACCAAGCTGATTTGGTAATAAATAAAATGTTTTCGTGCTGCACAAAAACATATTCATAATTTTTGCTTGTTATAATTGGTAATGATACAGGATCACTACTATCACTTAGCTGTCGTCGTTGTAAATTTAAATCATTCATATAAAAAGTAAGGTAGAGTAGGGTTTTCTTTTATTACTAAGAAAAAATCTTTATATAGATCAAAAAAAATTTTTAATATGGAACCCCCCTGTATGAAAACATTTTTTATTAATTTAGTTTAAACCAAAAAAGAGTTGTTTTTTTGCGCCGGCAGATCTATTTACAGCATAATAATTGCCAAAAAAAGATTAGTTTTTTTTATCTTTAAAAAGTATAAAAAACCTACCTGGAGAAATATCTAATTCGATTTGGGCATTTAATTTTATTTATCTTACCATCGAATTTTATTTTGAAGTAATTTCACAAATAATACTATATCCATTTTCACGGAGATTTAAAATAAACTAGACAAAAAACACTAACTTTTTAAAACAACAAAATGTTTTAGGTTATGTTCCTTAAATTGACATCATTTCAAGTTCGCTACTGGGCAAGTTTTCGTTTACGTTAGAATTCCTGACTTTTTTAATCTTGACTTGAATTTATTTAAATTTTTTCCCTTAGTGCATACCTACCGATTATTGAAATTTAGAAGGTCACTTCACTTAATTTCAATTTCTTGAAAATTTATTTTAATTATTGAATAAAGTGCATACCAAACTGCCATGTTTATTGAAATTTCTGTCAAATGTCGTTTTTATGTCATAATTTCAACCTTAACATCAAGTCAAGGTACATACTGCATAGAGCTGATTAACAGCTGATACAGGAAATGTTTATTATTTATATTAGAAGAGTTAATCTAAATTAGTATGTGTTTTAAGTATTTGACTTTTAGGCTTTCAGAGACCAAATTTATTGGCGTTTTGCTATTATAAATTTAATATTATTAGTTGCCAAACCTTGCGTTTACTGAGAACAAATCACTTATTTGTATTTAAAAATACATGATACCCATTAGCCTTATAGAGTTTTCCAGTGGTAAGTTTAGTGCATGTCAAATGTATTTATTATACCAATGAAAAACGCCAATATTTACCGTGCGAGCAAAAATTATTTGCATCAAAGAGGGCCTTGCGTCTAAGGATGTAATGCTTAGCCGTAGAGCTTAATACCTGTTGGGTGTCAGTAAGTACCTGAATTACCTAATAATCAATCAGTTATTTCGTCATCTTTGACAGTCGTTACAAGTAATTTCATTCATCGCTAATTTTTCGAATTTCTTGAACAATTCACACAATGGGCTTTACGGAACAGCACATAACATTCATGGTTGAAGCGTATTTTCAAAACAAGGTTATAGTAAATGGTGAGTGACAATACAATCCGGAATCCGGGTTTGTGCATGGACGATTTTCACGAACATTTTCCTAACGTTGCTTTTATTGCTGGGGATTTTTTTCATTGCCTGAGAAGAACCGTGGCTGTGTTTAGGGAGACAGGTGCTATACAATACAAAAAAGGAGCAGGAAGACCATCTGTAAGAAGAGAAGAACTTGTTGCAAACGTTCGTGAAATAGTGCAAAATACGCCAACAAATTGTATAAGATGCCTGTCCCAAGAAGTGGGAAGATCTTATGGAACATGCAGGACTATTCTTAAGAAGCAGCTAAATTTATTTTCTTATAAAGGGCAAGTATCATAACTTTGTAAACAACAAAAATAAATTTGTATTTGTTTTTATTTTATTACTCATTAGTTTGGCATATCATGTCATAATATAAATTTGACAAAATTTTAGCCTAGATTTGGTTAAATATATCGTCCCCATCATTGTGATCTAAATCAAGCCCTACGTTTTTTAATCCAAGGCCTCTTTGATGCAAATAATTTTTGCTCGTACGGTATAACGCGTTCCAGTTGTTGCATCGATATTTAATACATCGATGTATCGTTGCCATCCGTAAACTTGATCAAATGAAATAAACCCTGTGTGAATGAAAATATAGAAGAAATAATGCACTAAAACAGTTATTTATGGCTATATAAACTTTCTGTGTCCATATTTTACTCAAACTGCACGACCCTGTTGTCCATTATTTATATCTATCATAGCTTTGCAACCCATACTTAATGCTAATAAAATATTAAGACCCCCTTACAAAGTTTAAAAGATGATGAAGGCGATTTTAAATTAACTTAGTCCGGTTCTGCTTCTTAAGTTAAGTAGACCAGACTTCAGCAGGGTGCCCTAAATGACAAGTTCTTAGAGAAACTTGACTGAATAATTTGAACCCACGACCTTTCCAGGTAGAGCAAAATTCTCTATAATTACACTATCCCAGATAACATGTCAAATTTTCATAATATATTGGGCAATCTCTAGTTACGGTGAGTTTTTATGTTTTTAATACAAGTTCCTTAAAATGGAAATATTTATTGGATATAATATTACCATAAATAATTTAACACTATACAATAAAATGCTTACAGCCGAAAGTGAGAAAAATATACTTAGAAGGCTTATTAAAATATTTATTGGCCAATTGGAAAGTTTTCTAATTAACAAACTTTTTACTTTTTTTTTAATCTTACAACATCAATTATTTTTCCAAATCGAAAACAAATCGAAGAAATAATTAAGAAGTTTTGGTGTCATTCAAGGGCGTCCATAGGGGGGGGGGGGGGCAAAACGGGCACTTGCCCCCCCTAGGCGCCCACATTACTATTTTATTTCATAATTCAGTATACATATTGAATAGTACAGTGGTTAGTTAGTGGACCAACAAATCACTAAACTGAACAATTACATAATAAAAACATATCAATAAATTAATACATTAGGCATAAGTTAAATAAATAGTCTTATACAGTGTCACCAGTAAAGTCCGCATCATAATGAGATTTTTTTTTTATTAATATCTTTATTCAAAATTTAACTTTGGCATCAAGTTCTGCATCGATCGAGATGAAAATTAGGCAAATAAATAGTAGTCACGTGATTCGCATTATCTGTCAAATTTTAATTTTTTTTCAAAAAATAATTCAAAATATCGAAAAAAGTTATAATTTTTTTTAAATGCAGTTTCTAATCCACATGCAAAATTTCAGCTGAATAAGATAATTTTGATTTTTTACCTATATTTTGTAAATTGCACCACTTTTGCAAAATAAGACTCAACGCAACCTATACATAAAATTTCTTAGTTTTGACAATGCTTTATTTCAGATACATTTTCTTTAAACTAGCGTCATATTAAATGTGTGTTTTTCTACAAAATCATTTTTCTACAAAATCAAAATTGGGCTATTAAAATTTGGTCGCATGTGATGCAAAGTTCATTTGTTTTTGACCCTGTATAAGGTAACTTCATCAAATACGTATTTTTGAAAACGTAGTTTGTGACTGAAAGTAAAAAATAAAAAATAAAATAAAGAGATTTTAAATTAAATCGTTGAAAATAGATAAACTTTCCGTTGGGTTAAGCAAAAATTTATTTTCCACTTAATGAACACTGAACACACTGATGGCACTGTGTTCTTTTTTGTCTTAATATTAAGGTGTATTACTTTCAGACACAAACAATGTTTTCAAAAATACTTATTTTATAAAGTTACCTTATACAGGGTCAATAACAAAAAATGAACGTTGCATCACATGCGACCAAATTTTAATAGCCCAATTTTGATTTCGTAGAAAAACACACATTTAATATAACGCTACTTTAAAAAAAATGTATCTGAAATAAAGCATTGTCAAAACTAAGAAGTTTTATGTAGGTTACGTTGAGTGTTATTTTGCAAAAGTGGTGCAATTTACAAAATATGGGTAAAAAATAAAAATTATCTTATCCAGCTGAAATTTTGCATGTGGGCTAGAAACTGCAATTAAAAAAAACTTTTTCCTATAACTTTTTTTGATATTTTCAGAAATAACCCCACTTTTGAATTATTTTTTGAAAAAAATTAAAATTTGACAGATAATGCGAATCACGTGACTACTATTTTTTTGCTTAATTTTCATCTCGATCGAAGCAGAACTTGATGCCAAAGTCAAATTTTGAATAAAGCTATTAATAAAAAAAAATCCCATATGATGCGGACTTTACTGGTGACACTGTATATAAAAAAGTTTTGTTTAAGTTTTTGCCCCCCCCCCCCCCCTGAAAAACGCTCTATGGACGCCCTTGGTGTCATTATGAGACAGAAAACAGGGAAATTTAACATATTATTATTATTGTGTTTGGGTTTGTTCATCATAACTTTTTGTGGTTTACTCAATTTTGATCACTAATTTTGGATATGGAGAGAAGGTTATAAGGTTCTCGAGGTGTCCCCATTGCACTGTAATGCAAGGAATTACAATGAAAAATAAATATAGTTTAAAAAAACTAAAAAACAAGCTTTGATAAATTAATCAAACGAAAAAGCGGAAAATAAATAATATAGTTTAAAATAATTCTTAAAATTCTTAATATAGGCAGAAAATAATAATGAACGATAAGCATTAGTATTATTATGAAAAAAGCGTGGGGTGCTCGATATACGAAAAATATAGCACAAAGCGATCCACGCTTTTTTCACAATAATACTAATGTTTATCGTTCATTATTATTTTCTGCCTATACTAAGAATTTCAAGAATTATTTTAAACTATATTTATTTTCCACTTTTTAGTTCGATTAATTATTAAAGCGTGTTTTTTAGTTTTTTTAAACTATATTTATTTTTCATTTTTTAGTTTGAGTTATTGTTAAGAAAAATTTTTTTTTGAGTAGATTGAGCTAGATTAGTAGATTATTTTATTGTCAGCGCTTCTTGATAAGTCTACAAAATTTAAATTAAATCTGACCGTTGAAAGTGGGTTAAAATCGGGTTCAAAGAAGTCGGTTAGAAACAAACATACATACAAACCCGAACAAACCCAAACGAACGACAAAAATTTTCAAAATTTAAAAAAAAAAATTTGTCAAAATTCCATTTTGACGGGTACAATTTTTTTTTTCTCTATTCTTAGCGACAACATCTATACGACCCCATGTTTGTTTCATTACTATCGGTTATTAGGGAATCCAAACCACGTGACTTTAAATGACAGTGGAGGGCAACTAGGGATGCGCCATACGATACGATATTTTTGAGTATCGATATTTTACCTTCCGATATTTTGTATCGATATTTTTTATTCGATATATAATGAGTATCGAGATATTTTACTCAGTATCGTTCAGATAGTATCGATAGATCCCAAAATTCCAAAACTCACGCGTCGTTCGTGCTGCATTTGCTGCTCTTCTCCCTCAATCCGCGTGCACACAAAGCTTTGGCTATCCTTTCTTGGTATACAGAATGCCAGTATTGCCTATATTCTATATACCTATATATATTTGTATCGATCTGGATCGATACAAAAGATCGATACTTTCAGCGTATCCGAACATCCCTAAGTCAAAAAGCATTAAGCCACTTGCACCAATTATAAAGCAGTATTTGCCAACCACTGTCATTTTTGACACATCGTTGGATTGCCTAATTGTAATAATTCTGACATATTGACAGGTGTCAAATTTTGACAAGAGAATTTTTTGCATATTTTTTTCAACTTTCCACCGTCAATATACATACGACCTTATAGTTTTTTCATTAATATCATTTTTTTTAAACGATTTGACATATTGACAGCTGTCAAATTTTGACAGGAAAATTTTTTGCTTATTTTTCCCGAAGTCTCTGCATCGAATACTATACGACCCCATAATTTGTTTTGTCAAAATTGGTTCTTCGTTTTATACCTGATAGCTTTCAAAATTTGAGAGGAGAATTTTTTGCGTGTAGATTATTTGTATTGTCAGCGGTTCTTGATAAGTCTACAAAATTTAAAATTAAATCTGACGGTTTAAAGTGGGTCAAAATCGGGTTCAAAGAAGTCGGTTACAAACAAACATACATACAGGTGAAGGTAATAAAAGCGTGTTAACAATAAAGGGAATCTAGAGCAGGAATCGGGTCGAATTGAATTTTTAAACCTATCGACGTCAAAAATTCCAATTTTGAGCTTTAAATGTCGAAAATACATTTTTGTTAAAATTGTTAAGTAAAATATCGTCTTTAGAATTATTACGGTCAAGAAAACCAATTTCGATCAATCTAAGTATCAAGTATGTCCGGCGAGGTGGTAGACAAGAGGGCAAATGGACAAAACGTTTTATTTTTCAAGGAAAAGTGATTCTTTATAGAAACTTTTGCTTGCTGGAAAAATACGATTGTCCAGGAAAAAAAATGATACAGAGTGTCCATAAAGTTAAAAATTTTAATTTTTACAAGAGTAAAGTACCCTTATTCTTAAGTTTTTGGCAAAATAATTAAAGTGGCTGTGAGAAAAGTGTGGAAATTAATTGTAAGTTGAACATTTCGCCGCAAGGGGGCACAATTGAAAATTAATTTTTAAAATTCTAAGTTTCTCCGAAAATTTCACACCTGTACTTTTTAACCAATAAGATACCTTCATTATTACTAGTTACCATGGCAACTAAAAGAATTTCCGGAAATTTTTTCGAGGCGCCACGATATTTAAGTGGAAATTTTTTGACAGTTGAAAAGGTAAATATAAAATCCGGCTGTCACAAATGGGGAAAAATGGGTATTTTGAGTTTGACTTGCTAGACTAAGAAGAACATTTCCAGATTTTAAATTGGATGGAATATCTACCTTAAACCTTCTTCTAATTTTATTGACCAAAATATTTGCCCAAAATGTTTCAGAAATAGTTGTAATCTCGATTTTAAAGATGGCGTTCCGACATTGAAAATGCGTTGCCACGTGGTGGGAGGCTGTTCCACATTTCGATATTCCTGAATTTTTTTCTCGGAAACGGTTAGAGAAAAACGATTTAAATTTTTTGGATGTAGAGGGGAATAGTAGGGGCACGTCTTAAAAAAATTTCCAATATACAGGGTGAACCGGAAAAAAGTTATTAAAGTCAAAGTTGAAAAATATGTTTTTTTTTCGTTGTAGCGCGATACAGGTGGAAAAACTCATTTTAATCGATTTAAACTTTTTCGGCATGTAGACGACATTGGGCTACAAAATACTGTTATTTGCGAACGCAATCAAAAGTTGGGATGTCAACTTTTTGATTTTTTTAAAATCAATGTAGGGTCATGCTGGATCGTTAATAAATCAAATTTAAATGTTGCTTGAATTCTAACCCATCCTCTCTTCTTAATGGTGAATAGGAAGGTGACGAATTAATGTCTATATAACCAATAATAATTAAATTTATTTCATTATTATTTTGCTTATGAGTGGATATCATTAGAGATTTGCCAATGAAGATATTAGTTCAACATGAAATAAATTCTAAAATATATAAGTGTACATAATAGGTATATCTATCATATTTCGTTAAATAAAAAAAAATTACCAACTTTAGTTACACCAAATGCTAAAACCCAGATGGGTATTAGTTAAGTATATCGCCCTTTTATAATTTTAGGTTACTAAAGGTGGTAGAAATGTATTTTTTGCTAAAGTATATTAGGTCACCATGAAATAAATAAAAAAATTATATAGGTATATCCACTATATTTCGTTAAATAAAAAAAATTACCAACTTTAGTTACACCAAATGCTAAAACTCAGATGAGCATTAGTTCAGTCTATCGCCCTTTCATAATTTTAGGTTAGTTAAGGTGGTAGAAATGTATTTTTTATTATTAAACTCAACACTCAACGTACAGACGTTTTAAACTATATACCTAGTAATTATTAAGCTTTGTGACAAAACCGGTTAAACAAAAATGACAATTCAACATATTATGTCAAAATACCCTGGCCAACTTGACAAGCAGTGAAATTAGTTTAAAATGTCAAGTTTGATTTTTTTCCAAATTATGGTGTGAAGTGGTGTGAAATTTTCTTACCGAATCCCACGCGAGCTTAAATTATTCCTGGAAATAATTTAAGCTCTTGTGATATTATAAGTGAAAATTCCCATATTAAGGTATATTTCTGGTTACATTATTAGAAGGCTTAGACGATTTTGCATCATTTTAGTTTAAGGCTCATTGTCGTATCGACCTTTATATGGGACAATTGAAAGTTATCATTTAAATCGCTGTAACTTCTAAACGACGTATCCGTTTTTACTAAATTTAAGCTTGTTCGGAAGAGAAAGGTAAGTACTTTTAATTGTCGTATACAACGGTAAGCGATAGTTTCTAATAAAATTACTAAAGGGCCAATTTGTAATAATAACAGTTTTTTTGATTTTATCCCGAAAATTCAAATCATACGGTATAACTATGACATCATAATCGAAAAGTAGATTGAATTTGCAAGAAAAAACGTGAAGACCGCAATTCGATACCTTTGTTCGTTTCAGAGTTATTGCATTGGTAAAGTGGTGTCCACACTACCGGGTGGTCAAATAAGCGAGGACGTCGGCTTTATCTCGGAAACCATTAATCGTACAACTTTCGGAAAGATTTTTTTATGAGTAAAGTGGTCAAGAGAAATTGCTGGAAATTACTTTTAAGTTCCTCATTTCGCCGCAAGGGGGCACAATTAAAAATTGTTTTTTTAAATTCTAAATTTCTCCGAAAATTCCCATATTAAGGTATAACTCTGATTATATCATTGGAAAGCTTAGATTCTGCATCATTTTGGTTTAAGGCTCATTGGCGTACCGACCGTAATAAGAGTGGGAGAAGCTATTGAAAGTGTAAACATTAAAATCGCTGTAACTTCTAAACGACTTATCCGATTTTACTAAATTTAAGCTTGTTTGGAAGGGAAAAATAAGTATCTTCAATTGTCGTATCCAACAGTACACGATAGTGTTTAATAAAATTGCTAGAGGGCGCAATTTGTAATAATAACAGTTTTTTCGATTTTATCCTGAAAATTCAAATCATACGGTATAACTATGACATCATAATCGAAACGTAGATAAAATTTGCAAGAAAAGATGTAAAGACCGCAGTTCGATCTCTTTGTTCGTTATAGAGTTATTGCCAAAACAATAATTTTTAATACAAATTGCGCCCTCTAGCAATTTTATTAGAAACTATCGTATACCATTAGATAGGACAATTGAAGGTACTTCCAAACAAGCTTAAATTTAGTAAAATCGGATAAGTCGTTTAGAAGTTACAGCGATTTTAATGTTTACACTTTCAATAGCTTCTCCCACTCTTATCAAGTGAAAGTGTAAACATTAAAATCGCTGTAACTTCTAAACGACTTAACCGATTTTACTAAATTTAAGCTTGTTTGGAAGAAAAAGGTAAGTACCTTCAATTGTCGTATCCAATGGTACAAGATAGTTTCTAATAAAATTGCTAGAGGGCGCAATTTGTATTAAAAATTATTGTTTTGGCAATAACTCTGAAACGAACAAAGATATCGAACTGCGGTATTCAGATCTTTTCTTGCAAATGTCATTTACTTTTCGATTATGATGTCATAGTTATACCGTATGATTTGAATTTTCGGGATAAAATCGAAAAAACTGTTATTATTACAAATTGCGCCCTCTAGCAATTTTATTAAACACTATCGTGTACTGTTGGATACGGCGATTGAAGATAGTCGTTTAGAAGTTACAGCGACTTTAATGTTTACACATTCAATAGCTTCTCCCACTCTTATCAAGGTCGGTACGCCAATGAGCCTTAAACCAAAATGATGCAGAATTGTCTAAGATTTCCAATGATGTAATCAGAGTTATACCTTAATATGGGAATTTTCGGAGAAATTTAAAATTTAAAAAAACAATTTTTAATTGTGCCCCCTTGTGGCGAAATGAGGAACTTAAAAGTAATTTCCAGCAATTGCTCTTGACCACTTTACTCATAAAAAAATATTTCCGAAAGTTGTACGATAAATGGTTTCCGAGATAAAGCCGACGTCCTCGCCTATTTGACCACCCGGTACATAACTGGATTTCAAAACACTTACGAACTAAACAAATGTACAAACATAGAATAACTTTGGTATCACAAACGTTTTGACAATTACGACGAACAAAACCTAGTATTCAATATGCTTAGAGCCGTTAGTGCTTAGAGCCGTAATGGAGCTTTCAATGGTGTACACGAGGTGTCAAATATGAATAGTCAGAAGACCGAAAAGAATTCAGCATTCTAGAAAGTCAATGGGTAGTGAAAAGGCCCTGTCTTGGGCTGAACAATGAAGAGAGCAAAAGAAAATTAGAGAGTTTTAACAGACTTTGTCAAAATCATTAAGGTATAAGGTCCGGTATTTTCAAGCTCTGTTAAATCAAGAAATATGTAACAGTCGATTATTATTTAACAACGCGATAACAGCAGAATAAGGAAAATGGGTATTTTGACTGCTTTTAACAGATGGTTAGGTAACATTAGATTTAATCGGAAGTACATATGACAACGTTGAACAACACGACCTACGCCTACTCCGTGTCGAAGAGTAGTCACAGGATCGGACCAGTATTTCCTCTGTGTAGGTGTCCACTAACCAACCTTAACCTCATTTTTATTTGTTTTTAAATTGGTTGGTTCTTGTTTTGGTAAAAGTAGATAAAACCAACTGTGGGTCGTGTGTTTTTGATTGATGTAAGTACAGAAAAATCAATTTGTTATGCTAATAACAAATATTTATACTCAATTTAATATGACTGCTGTTTTAATAGTGTTTTAGGTAGGTACCTAGTTTTATTTTTTAGAAACATGAGTAGCCCACAGCGAAAAAAACGCCGTAATTTTATGTTTATTGCTTTAAAATTTACATGATGTACTACCTACCAAAACACAAGAACTTTAAACTATGGGTGTCTCGAAAATTTTTCAAAGCATCACATTCAACAATTTTAATAATACATAAATATTTTAACTTTTTTTAAGGTTAGAAAACATACTTATATCTCATGTTAACTTTATATCCGCCCGATTTATTACCGGTTAGTTAACAAAGAATTAACAAACATTTGCCCGACGGTTAAATTGAATCAGGAGTAAAAATACCATAAATTTCGTTTAACAAAGGAATAAAGTTTAACCGCCTTTTAACCAATGATGAAGATACCGGCCCTAAGTAGTGAATTGAGGGAAGGTTAGGTTAGGTTAGAGTGGCAGACCTCTGGCATTGTCCAAACAGTCACACGTAGTCCTATGAGGACCGTTGTGGTATCACACATGTTCCGCGGAACCTATTTGCATCAGCTTCCTGATGGTAAACGTGATGTAGAAGAATTTTGACAGCTCATTCAAACCAGCCACTGCATGCTGTTAATAAACTTAGTAAGTCGACCGAGGAAATTGAGAGAAAGAAAAATCTTAAGTTTCAATAAACTTTGTCGGAGAAATGTAAAAGTAGTGAAATGAGTGGGAAAGAAAAAAAAATCGGTTTTCGTAAAAGTCAAAGCATCATTTAGCTTGAACTAGGGTTACCATCCGTCCTCTTTTCCCCGGACACTGTCCTCTTTTTTTTTAACGTCCGGGGAAAGTCCGGGAAAATTTTTACAAACGTCCGGGATTAATATAATTTGCAAAATTTCCACACAATTCATGTTAACCAAAATATAATAACCCTAAAGTGTTAAAACTATTCTTTGAAAACGAATTCAGTGACGCATTATTGTTTACTATACATTCAACCATGAATATATATAAAGTTGAACTCATTGAAAGAGCTGATAATTCTATTACTGAAATAAGAAAAGTTTTAAAGGACATAATCCACAATTTGGACGAAAGAATCAATCACAATTTTATGCCACTAAAGATAAGAGAAATCTTAAGAAAAATTGACAATCAGGGTAAATCTACAGCATAGTTCAAAAAAGAAGTTTATAACTTTTACACAACGATGAAACAGTATTTGGAATCTTGAATGAAGCCTCTGCAAGACTTAGACATTTTTGAGTGGATGGACGTTAATAGGCTCAAAGATTTGCAGGGGTCAGATATTCAAGCTACAGTTGGATTTCTTCATTCTCGTGACATAAAGATCGATGAAGAGAAATTATTTAATGAGTATATTTGCCTACAAAATTTTGTGAAAGATTTGCCGGAAGACGATGGAATAGAGAAAAACTGCAATACATTTTGGAGTGAATTTTTTACAAAATGCGACAATGATAATAAGTGTAGTGAAATGCGGAAAGTGGCTCAATATTTTTTTTGCTTGCCAGCACATAATGCAAACGTCGAAAGAGTATTTTCTCTGATGAATTCTCAGTGGAATTTAGAAAGAAATAAATTAAATCCAGACACGATTTCACATATCTTAAAAACGAAATATAATTTTGGGATGACTTGTTCAGAATTCTATCAATATCTTTTGAACGGTGACAAAAAAGTACTAAATGATATTGCCAGTGTGGAAAAATATAACAAAAACTAAAGAGATTAAATTTAGATTAGACTTAGCGTTAGGCTCATTAATATAAATATGTAATAAATAATTAATATTTTTTTTTTAATATATTTAAGTTAGTATGTATACCTATTGTATAATATGTATTTTACTTTTTTTACATAATTAAGTACATAATATACAAAATACAAGCATTTTGTTTTTTTTAATTATATATTTTGTGACTGCAGTTGTTTGTTAATTTTATTTATAATTTAATATATGTTTTTGAGTTAATGTGTTTTTATGCATATTTTTCACAAAAACTTTTAAAATTTACTAAAAAAATATGTTTGAAAAATATTTTGTATTTATATTTTATTTTATATTACGTACGTCCGGGGCTTCAGGCGAAATGTCCGGGGATTTAGCGATTCAGGTTATAGTTTCGTAAATTCTAAGATGGCAACCCTAGCTTGAACTAAAATGCTGTTTGGGTACCAGGCTTGTTACGGCCCAGTTACCCCGGCACTGGGCTACTGGACTACTTCTTCAAAAATAAAAATGTAGGTTTTGTGATTATTAACGTTTTACATTAAAAATTATTTATATTTATCTCTCTTATCTGTTAAAAAAATGATAACCTTTCCATGTGTTCGTGTTTTTGAACATTCTTGCAATTTAAATACGTAATGAAAAAATTCACTGAGTTGATTTTCTAAGAATAAGTAATCTGCGGCTTTCCATGAATGTCGAGAAAAAAAGGCCCAATTAATTTATTTTTGTACATATCACACCATACGTTCGTATTAAACGAATATTGGTTACGACTTTTTATTACAAAGTTTGGATTACTGTCAGACCACCAGCGACCATTTTGTGATGAGACGGTTCCGTTGGAAGAAAATGTTGCCTCATCGGAAAGATTATACTTTTTGTAAAAAACGGGTCTTCTAACTTTCCTTGGATCAGAGCGCAGAATTCAAATCGTCAACTGTTGTCCCACTGTTGATATGTGGATGTCTATTATTAAAATTATCTGCTGCGTCTCTATGTGTTTTGTAATTGTCTACAACAATTAAAACAATTTCAATTTTTTCTTTACTTAGTAAAGCTGCCATTTATAACGCGCTATGACATTCCGTGTCAAATATTTCATGTCAGTGCATCCTAGATTACGTTAAATTTTATCAATAATTATTACGGAATAATTAGTTAATAATCAAAAAACCTAAATTTTCATGCTAAATAACTGTAATTACATATTTGAATATAACTTTTAATTCAAAATAACTTTTTTTCATAAAACCAATAATAAAAAAGTTTTCCATATGGTTCCAACTTAAGTAGACACACTGAATATATAATACATAACAAGCATATACATATAATACATAAGACAATAAAAAAAAAACTAATATACCTACGGATGCTCGGCATAAGCACCTAAAGCAGGCACTCGTCTCGGTTGTGCCTCGGTCTAATATAATTCAAATTATCTTCTCTTTAATATTCTTCTTACGACTCTTATAAAAGGTGAACCTATTTATTTTTTGCTTCTTTTCTTATTCAGTTCCTTTTTATATTTCCCATTACCAAGTCAACCAAATTAATTTTAAGATTTTTCGGTCAGAGCCGGCTCTACTAACTTGTTGATGTGGGAAAGGAAATTTATAAATTAGTCATACAGCCCATCTAGTCAAAAAAAAGTCGCAATATATCGGCTGTTACGGATGGACAACGTCCATCTGAAGAAGCATGTTGTGGAAATACTTCGGAAATTAATAGTAAGGGAAAAACGATCAAGAGAAGTTCACTGACTATTTCACTAGAGTGTATTATACCGACAATAAATCGGTATTCACCTAACAATACAAGTACCTTACTGATGATCGACAAAATCTTCTTCTTTAGCGACAATGTTTTGGCATTTAAAAAAAGTCACCGGCCTTTTGCACACTAAAGGTAAGCGCGCATTTGTACGCATCGGACGGACGCATCGGACAGACGGAACGAAGGAAAATTATTATTTACTTAGTTTTAAATTTGATAAAGCACATTTGTAAGCATCGCACGCATCGTAGGGACGGAATTCCGTCCCGAATTATTTTAAAAGAATTAAATCCGTGGATACGATACGTACGGATGACGTAATTCGCAAATCCGACTAAATGCGCGATATGTCACGACAGGAATCTGGTCGGATTAATCGTATTTAGTATTTACCAAACAGTCTTGTGCGCGCAGTATATTGTTTATGCTTATGTGTGTTTGTACCAGAACCCATAACAAATTACAATAGAGGATGGTTTATTAATTTTCCGCAGCGTTTTCTCTTTAAATTTATATTATGGACCCACAGTCGTTTTTTTCATTTCCTTTTTCTTTGCTCTTCATCTTCAAATGCTACTGCAATTGAAAATATTTCTTCTTCAGAACTGCTCATTTTACAACACAAAAACAAACAGGAGGAGAAAAAATTCCTACTTCGTGAATTTGGATTGCACTGAAAATACGCAAAGCAAATCCGAAGATAATGTGCGATGGTGACAAAAATATTACGAATCGTCCGATGCGTCCGTTGCGTCCGCTGCGTACATATGCGCGCTTACCTTTAAGGTCAAATATATCGATATATCGATACTTTTTTTTTTAATATCGATATTTTATTTTTTAAATATCATTATTCGATATATCGATA
The DNA here is from genome assembly GCA_963969555.1 of Polydrusus pterygomalis. Lineage (NCBI taxonomy): Eukaryota > Metazoa > Arthropoda > Insecta > Coleoptera > Curculionidae > Polydrusus > Polydrusus pterygomalis. Next base: position 145,825,813 of record OZ018375.1, read on the forward strand.
ATATTATATTAATATTATTGATAAAACATAAAAAATATTATATTATAAAAATACAGTGTCACCAGTAAAGTCCGCATCATGTGGAATTTTTTTATTAATAGCTTTATTCAAAATTTGACTTTGACATCAAGTTCTGCTTCGATCGAGATGAAATCAAATTTTAATTTTTTCCAAAAAATAATTCAAAATTGGGGTTATTTCTGAAAAAAATCGAAAAAACTTATTAGAAAAAGTTTTTCTAAATGCAGTTTCTAGCCTACATGCAAAATTTCAGCTGCATAAGATAATTTTGATTTTTTACCTATATTTTGTAAATTGCACCACTTTTGCAAAATAAGACTCAACGGAACCTACATAAAACTTCTCAGTTTTGACAACGCTTTATTTCAGATACATTTTCTTTAAAGTAGCGCCATATTAAATGTGTGTTTTTCTACAAAAACGTTATTATGGCATAACTTAATAATAAATTATAATATAGGGGTTTTAAATTAAATCGTTGAAAATAGATAAACTTTACGTTGTTAAACTAAAATTTATTTTCCACTTAAAAAACACTTTACTGAAGACACTGTGTTCTTTTTTGTCTTAATATTAAGGTGTATTACTTTCAGACACAAACTACGTTTTTAAAAATACTTATTTTATGAAGTTACCTTATACAGGGTCAAAAACAAATAAACTTTGCAGCACATGCGACCAAATTTCAATAGCCCAATTTTGATTTTGTAGAAAAACACAGATTTAATATGGCGCTACTTTAAAGAAAATGTATGGAAAGATGGAAATTTAATAATAAACAAAGAAGTTAAAAATGTAAATTTGATTAGCAATTCGCAAATAAAAGTAGAGATATCAAAGTTATACTAAGTATTATTTTATATTCATAGTAGTTCCTTACATGGTGATATCAGTAATATCAATAATATCGATAATATCGATAAATCGATATTTTATTTTTTAAATATCGTTTATCGATATATCGATATATGGTTAAAAATATCGATATATCGAATTTTTGCCCAGCCCTAGTCAAGAGCGCTAATAAATAGTAAATGGCCAATAAAAACAAAACCAACGAACGTGTGTATCTAGTCCGTCTATATTTGAAGCTATAATGGAAAAAAGAACGACCAATCTCTACCTTACAACATTGAAGCTATTTTTGACTGTCAATCCCAACTGGAAAAAAGGAGTATGGTATAAAAAGATGGCTTTGGGAATTAATACCGTGCGAGCAAAAATTATTTTCATCGAAGAGGGCCTTGCATCTGGACGTAATGTTTAGCCGTAGAGCTTAATACCTGTTGGGTGTCAGTAACTACCTGAATTAACAATCAATCAGTTATTCCGTCATCTTTCTCCTATTAGGCAGGTGAGGCAGTGCCTCATCAATAATTTTGCAAATTAAATAAATTATAAATTTATATTACTTTACTACTTGCATAAATATATATCCATTAGAATTAATGCCGTCAATCTTAACGCGCTTCGCTAGAAATATCATTTATCATCCATCTCATTTCTGCATGCGGTCGTATATGGTAGAAGCCGGTCTCGCGCTTCCTTGTCTTTAACGATCCCTTGCGAGTTTTGTTCTTATATCATCCATCTCATTTCTGCATGCGGTCGTATATGGTTAGAGGCCCGGCCTCCCGCTTCCTTGTCTAGCGTATTAGTGGTATAAGGTGATGTATGATACCCGTAATAGTCCAGTCGAATGGAGCTTTAAATAGCTCATAAAAACATTCTTCTGAGGCCAGCCTCAACTCTCTACGTAAATTTAATGCGAACGCGAGGGGACTAATCTAATCTATAAAGATTAACGCCGCGACACGGTATTTGGAGAAATGCTATTATTAGATTAACATTAACAGGTTGTCCGTTGAAAGTTGAAAGTTTAGAGAGTATAGAGATATATAGCTATATAGTGCATTGTATTTTATTATAGTTTTCGGTAAATACCTTTGTGGCTTTCCGTACTGATTTTTGTTTTGCTTTTTTCCCACAGTGGGCAGTGATTTTTCTAAAATGTTAATATTACATTACTTTTATTTTACTTATTAGTTTATTTGTTTTGTGCTTACTAGCGAAAAATGGATTTAGCAGGACCTAGCACAGCGTCACAACTTCCCCAGGTAAATGTAAACATTCGCAATCCTACTTGTTATCTTGTTAATTTTTTAGTAAATGAGCAGAATTTTTCAAGTATTAATTCCTATGAAGATAAATTGTACATAGTAAAAGAAGTAAAGCGACCTGTTCCAGATTTAAGTAAACGTCTTGTTACTATCGGTGGGGTGGGGAAATCAAATCGGAGCTTTCAAAACACTTGGTACGAAAAGTACGACTGGCTTACTGGTAGTGTAACGTTAAACAAATTATTTTGCTGGCCGTGTATTCTGTTTGCAACAAATAATAGCGACAAAGTTTGGTCGAAATGTGGTTATAGCGATTTAAAAAACTTGTCTAAACTTTGAAATCTAACCATGCTAAAAAAAAATTTTCAACTGTGCCTCACCACTCTCAAATACCACGAGCCGCCCCTGGTCGTTACAAGTAATTTCATTTATCGCTAATTTTTCCAATTTCTTAAACAATTTACACAATGGGCTTTACGGAACAGCACAAAACATTCATGGTTGAAGCGTATTTTCGAAACGGGGTTAGAGTAAATGGCAAGTGGCAATACAATCCGGATTTGTGCATGGACGATTTTCACGAACGTTTTCCTAACGTTGCTTTTATTGCTGGGGATTTTTATCATTGCCTGAAAAAAACCGTGGCTGTGTTTAGGGAAACAGGTTCTATACAACACAAAAAAGGAGCATGAAGACCATCTGTAAGAACAGAAGAACTTCTTGCAAACGTTCATGAAATAATGCAAAATACGCCAACAAGTTGTATAAGACGCCGTTAACAAAAATGATTTCAAAATTATTTTACAATTAACCATTTTGTATATTTCTTTACTGGTTTAACAAGCGGGCGTTCCTCTTCCTTAATGCACCCCTGGCGTCGGCAAAGTCTTAATTTTTTTGATAGAATTTTTGTTTACGTATATACGTATACCCTTAAAATAATTTAAGAAATTGCTATAGTAAGGCGAAACCAAGTACGGAATTCATTTTAGCCGGGCGTTAACCAGATACAGTTTCGGTGAAAAATTCATAAAACGGCTTATTTTTAGCTTAGTAAGCGTATTATGCCGAATTAAGGCTCCCTTAAATATGATATAGTAATTCTCTTGGGGATAATAAGGCCATTCCGTTATCGCATCTTTCCGCTTTTATTTTATTTTATACCGTCCATTTTGACCCCTCAAGGTTGAATTTTTACTGCATAAATGAATACGTAAATAAATAAATACGTTTTAATCTACATAACGCAGGGATGGTTTCCTATCGCTGTATCAGAATATCGCGTATATGGTTTTTAATATGACTTTCCCGGATATATTAAAACTGAAATTGGAAAAGTATGGGAAATAGGTTTTATTTACAACCCTATACAGTGTTTACATTTCTTACTTTTTAAAAGTTGGCAAATGTCACTTTTTTAACTTTTACTTTTCACCCACGCTACGAAAGAAAAGTTTACTTTCTTCCGTGGGCGGGAAATAAATAAAAATTTAAATAAAAATAAGAAACCGTTTACACATTGGTTAATGATAAAATTAATGTTAGATTTTATTCTAATAAAATATTGTTTTTTACATTTTTAATAGAATTTTTTTTAAATAAAAAAAACTACATAATGTACGAAGGCGTAGAAGGGCCACATACATTTTATTTTAATTTCACTAAATTCCGACTTTAAACTCGGAATTTAACAACATTGTATTTTTTGTGAATTTCGGCATCGGAAATAGGAGTGTATTGTGAAAGATTTCAGTGCTATAATATATGTATAGTGTACACGGTGATCATTAATAATGTCCCCCCCTCTTAACTTTTTTGTTCTTTGCATTAGATAAAAGTTTTAATTATAAAAGTTGTCCAGAATCATGTAAGCTATTCGCAGAATAATATAAATATATACAGGGTATTGCAGAAATGAGTCAAAAGTTAAAAAAAAAAAAATTTTAAATGGTACACCCTATATATTTTTAGCTTTTTAGAATCTCCTAAAACTTCTGAATATTTTTCTTATAACATGTCCTATACCTAAATATAATAGTTTTCGAAATAATCGCATTTTACCTAAGCGGCTACATTCAAATATAAATATTCTAGATTTCAGTAAAGTTCTTAGGTGGCCGTGAATTAGGCGGTCGCGGAGAAACAAAACTATGTTTATTAGTGACAGTTACTGACATATTAAGTAAATATAACATTTTTTTTTTAAAAGATGCTTTATTCAGAAAGGGAAAAACAAGTAATTTTGCACACATTTATTAAAGCAAACAACAGCGGTAAATTGGCTAAACGGGAACTGCATAGAATTATTCGCCGGGTCCACGTTTCAGCCAAAAAAACATTCCATCGAATCTATGAAAAGTTTTAACAAACATATAGCCTACCGAGAAAAAAGAGAACAATGAAAAGAGATGAAAATAGTGATTTAAATATATAATTATATATATAAAAGTATATGAAATATGAAATACAAAATTAAAAATAATTTTTAAATTTAATGTCTTAACAATAAAGAAGAACTTTTGGTAATTACAAATCAAATTGCTCAACTGGGCCACCGTTTTCTTGAATACATTTGATATACATTTTTCGTAACCTTCGTAATGCGGCGGTGATAGATTGAGAATAATCTTCATTCAGAATTCGAATTTCTGCTCTAATAAGTTCTTTTAAATGTTCAGTACTTTCGATGTTATTTGCATTCACTCGGTCCTTTAGTGTACCCCATAAAAATGCATCCATCGGCCGGCGTCAAGTCAGGGCTGTTAGGTGGCCATTGTATTGGTGCATTCCGTCCAATCCATTCATTGAACCTTTGATTAAGGTAATTTGTAGCAGCTACTACACTGTGAGGTGGAGCGCCATCTTGTTGGAAGACGATGTTTCGCTCTTGCTCCAACGGAAGCACATCAAAATAGTCCTCTAGCTCGTGTTGGAGAAAATTCAAATAACCTTCTCCATTTAAAGTACCGTTAAAAAAATGGGGACCTATTATTTTGTTGTTTAAAATAGCACACCACACATTAATAGTTTGACGTCCTTGAAATTTAAATTCCCTGTAGCAGTGGGGATTTACTGTGGCCCATTGTCTGCTATTTTTTCTATTATCATGCCACTAGTTGAAAATGATGACTCGTCGGTCCAAAATACATTTTCGAAATAACTGGGATTTACATTAATTTTTTCCATCATAGTTTGGCAAAAGTCAACCCTTTTTTCTCGCTGTCTCTGCGTTAATTTTGTTACAGGCCTAATTTTGAAAGCTTTATAACTTTTAGTAGTATATTTAAATCACTATTTTCGTCTGTTTTCATTGTTCTCTTTTTTCTCGCTAGGCTAGATGTTTGTTGAAACTTTTCATAGATTCGATGGAATGTTTTTTTTTTCTGGAACGTGCATCCGGCGATTAATTCTACGCAGTTCCCGTTGAGCCAATTTAACGCTATTGTTTGCTTTAATAAATGTTTGCAAAATTATTTGTTTTTCCCTTTCTGAATAAGGCATCTTCATCAAAAAAAAAAATGATATATTTACTTAATAATAAACATAGTTTTGGTTTCTCCGCGACCGCCTAATTCACTGCCACCTAAGAACTTTACTGAAATCTAGAATATTTATATCTAATTCACGGCCACCTAAGAACTTTCCTGAAATCTAGAATATTTATATCTAATTCACGGCCACCTAAGAACTTTCCTGAAATCTAGAATATTTATATTTGAATGTAGCCGCTTAGGTAAAATGCGATTATTGCGAAAACTATTATATTTAGGTATAGGACATGTTATAAGAAAAATATTTAGAAGTTTTAGGAGATTCTAAAAAGCTAAAAATATATAAGGTGTACCATTTAAAAAAAAAATTACCTTTTGACTCATTTCTGCAATACCCTGTATATATTTATATTATTCTGCAAATAGCTTACATGAGTCTGTACAACTTTTATATTTAACATTTTTATCTAATGCAAAAAACAAAAAAGTTAAGAGGGGGACACATTATAAGTGATCACCGTGTACCTATACAGGGTGTAGGAAGTATTCCTGGACCAAATTCAAATAGAAAAGTTCATATAAACATGTGTCCTGCAGAGTCTGGTTTTCAAGATACAGGGTGTCAAATTTAAAAAAAAAAATTTGTTTTTTTATTAATATCTAAATGATCCTTTTACCGATTTTGTTGAAATCTGGCAGGGTTATTTATTGTAATAAGACGCTAAGTTGGCACTAACTAAAACAAAATTATAAGTTCCAGTGGCGTCTCGGGGGGCAGTGTCACGAATAATATTGACAAAAAAAATTTACGCTACTGAGTTTTTTGAAAAATTTAAATTTTTTTCAGATTGAGCATCTACAAATACAACTTTTTTGTCTCTTAATATCTTTTCGTATATTGCTTACTTTTCGAGGAAAAAAATAAAAACGACTTCATTGCATGTCGAAAAATTGTTAAAATAAAATCACAAGTTGATTAGAATATATGCTTCAAAAGTTTAGATGTTATAGGGGTTTGCCTTGAGGCTGCTTCTTCAAAACCGAAGTCTTGTATATAATATACGAGTTTACGATAGAGGCATCCATAAAATAGTAAAAGAGTTTAAGCCACCATCTTTTTGACTTCCAAGCAACACTATACCATGAATGAAGTTGATCAAAGAGATCAACTCCACCTATATTTTTGTTATAATCGGTAATACTTTTTGGACAAACCATTACTTTTACCCCTTCTTTTGTCATCCCCTGAACAGTAGATGCTTCTGATAATTTGTGTATGGTATACTGGCAACAAGTACATATTTTTCCCCTCTGTCTTTCCATTTATCGACAACTATCTTACTGGTAGCTACACAGGTTAGGTAAAATAAAGTCAGATATTATCTACGCGAAAAATCGTACATAAAATATAACTACACTATGAAAAAATTCAAGGTTTTGTTGTACTTATCCATATATTTTATTTAAAATTTTTATGGTTTTTCACAGAAAAAAAAAACTTTAGTTGGAAGAAGTCAAAAACACGTGTGCTTACTATTGAGAACGCTGAGTGACACTGGTCGAAATTTCGACCAGTTCTGGTTTATCTCTGGCCGAAGCAACAAGTGGAATTTTATTTGACCACTAACCGACTAAGAACAACCGCATTACACATCTGGCAAAATACCGCACCGGTATCTGCCCAGGAAATATTTTATTTTTAGGTGGTCGAAATATGAACCAGTATCCTATAAAGGGTTAATTCCTGCAAAGTTATCTAATTATCAGAAAAAATAAACTACAAATAGACCCTCTAAAATATACTTTTAGGAACTAAATAGTTCCTTTTTTAAAATATGGAGAAATCGTTTAGGTACATTTTAAAGAGCGCTGTATACTCTATCCCAAAACTACAACGGAACAGAGAGGGACGAACTAACTTAAAACAATGGTCTATCGTTGCTCCTCGTGGTTTATGTTGAAAAGAGTGATTCATTTGATTGCCGTTGTTGGTGGGTGATTGATGTCTGATGGTATGGTGTACTTTTAGTGCAAGTGCGAGATGCATGACTGCAAACCTAATTTTGTGTTTCGTGATAGAAATGTTGTGTAGATGTGTCCTTATATTCAACGTTTATTTGTGTTTATTTTCCTGTTAACCATAAACTTAATTCTCTGTTGTTATTAACATACTTTATAGTAAATAAAAACTAATCTTATTTGGTTTTACGTGAATGTAAAAAGAAATATAATTGTCGTTAATTTTTTTGTTTTATTAAGCCTTATCCCAACTGATATGTTTCTTTAGGTAAGAACTTCTATGCCGTTTTATTTTTTTCTATGATTTTCTTACTTTATTTTCTCAAAATAAACATCACTGGTGATAGTCTGGGCTCAAGAATAAGAAGTTCAGAAAAAGGTAATTCAGTAGTAGCTAGGTAGACTACCAATGATAAAAATAGTTTTTTTTATAGCCGGCCGACAATTTTTGGAATTAAAAGCAATACTGTTTTAACTACATGACCACAATAACAAATAGTCATTTCAAAAGAAATGAACCTAGTAGCTACAACAAAGTTATTTTTTCGGCGCCTAGTTAATGCATTTTTTTTGCTACTACTAATGGATTACTAGCTACTGCTAATAGAATTTTCTCTCAGTGTGTTTATAGAAATAAAGGTGGGACTGAGACATGTATAGGACGTTGATGGATTGGAGAACATTTTGGCTGTTTTGAATTGGTTGTCCATATCCTTCAGCGACTGTGCTTGACTTCCACCTGCCTAAGACCTGTTTTATTTAAATGATTAAAGAAAACCCATTCAATATAAATTCCAAAATATCACATAATAAAATGTAATAAAAATAGCTTCATTACCAATTTTTTTTTATTTCCCTGTGCTCTAGTAAAAGATAGTTCAAATAATTAAATAAAGTAGATAATATTCTATCCACACCACACCGTTTTATAGTACTAGATGAACGGGACAAAATTATATGCCTACTTCTATCGGACGCTAATGAATTTATATCGGCGACACCTTTATTCTCTAATCGCAGGTTTGATGCCAAATGCCAAATATTTTAATATTAATATGCTCTGGTAGAATAAAATATAGATTTGAAGAAGTAGTCCATTCTTAAAGTGGAGTTGAAAGTATAGTAAAGAAAGAAAAAACTAAAAGTCTTCCTCTACAAAATTTAAAAGAATACAGAAATTCTTTAAGGGTTTTACATGTTTCGAACGTGGAAACGTTCATCTTCAGGAGACAGAATATTTTAAAATAATATCCACATGGAAAATTGTCAGTGGCGTACCGTAAAACGAGGCTACTTTGAATAGTTTTGATCTTTAACTGACAATAAGTCCATTGTTTTTACATGATTTTAAAAACTGCTTTCGTCATACTTGGGGCGATATTTTTTTTTTTGAAATTAGTGGGTTCCAAGTTGTACTGAAAGTGGGGCTACTTTGAATATAGTACTTCAAAGCATAATAATCAATGAAAATCACTAAAATGGGTTACTTTGAATACCAATTAAGTAAGAAAATATATATATTTTTTTTTTAATAAATGATCAGGCAAAAATATAAAGCAATAATAAAAAATAAGCTTTATTTAACACCTATTTAAAAAACGTTTATAAAAGTATAATATGTTTTTTCTATAAACTGGAGTGTACTTACAGATAAACACAAAAAGCAAAATAAAATTTAAACGGTTTCACTTACCTAAAATTTTTGAACTATAGTTCAAAGTAACCCCGCAATTTAGCAAAAACTGACCATTTTTAGGTTAAATTTTTCAAAAGATAGAAAATGGAACAAATTTGCTTTTTTTTTCTGATGTAATAGTATGACAATCAACCATACAGCAACTACAAATAAAAACTAAATTTATTGTGGAAAAACTCACCTCTCTGTAGACAAAAGTTGCACGACCACAAGAAAAACGAATTTTTACAATTTTGAAACTATCCCCTTGACAGGTGGAATTTTATAAACGTTGATATTTGTCCAATTTTGCCAGGTGTTGTGTGATATTTAGAAAATAATTTTACGAAGAAAAAATCCTAGTAAGTTAAAATGCAGTTCGTCTATGCAAAAATAAAAAAATTACACTTTTCGTTCAAAGTTGACCTTAAATTCAAAGTAGCCTCGTTTTACGGTACCACAAATATTAGAGGACATGTTTGCAGGGACGCCACCGGTGGGACAAAAAAATAACTTTTATAACTAAAACATGTGTTTTTATGTCCAATTAGCACATGCCCAAATTTAAAATATTATCTAAAGTACTTTCGGAGATATTACAAAAAACGCATTAAAAGTGAAAAATGCAACACCCTGTAGCAAAAAATTTAAGCCGTTTAGCACATATGTTTATATGAACTTTTCTTCATAAAATGACTTGAGAAATCACACCCTAAAATATTACTACGTTATTAAGGAATATGTAAAAACTCTTTCGTCTTCTTCCAAGATGAAGTCCATTTGGTCTCATTAAACATATTTTTCTTGGCCTTCTCCAGACGAATTATTTTCTGCGCCACTGTTTATTTTAAGGGGGTTCAGGGGACTTCCTATTACTCAACTGAGCTGCCAAGTTGGTAAAATGTAATAAAATATCCCCAACTTACATAATATTTTTGCTAAAGTTCCTAAAATTTAATTCTTAGAATTAAAGAACACTCGAGCTTGAAATAAATGTGTTGTTCAGAGAGCCAGGTAATTTTAAAATAAGTTTACCTACCCTATTTACATTTTATTTACGTCGGGGTAAACATCCCCGATTGCCGCGACAAATTTTAAATATAATACCGCTTAAGGCCGATTTATAAATAAGTCAAGTCACGGTCTAATCATGGTCCGGTCACAGTCAAATATAAATATTGTTGGAAAGATATACCAAGGTAATTATTAAGCCAACTTTCGTCTCATCTCGCAAATCGAGACGAGATTTTTTCCAAATCTCGCAAGATGTTTTCTCGTCTCGTTTCGCGAGAGTCTCACAACGTCTCGTTCTCGCAATATAACGTCATAGAAAAAATTCTGCAAAAGCTCCAAGTACATACGGGTTTTTATATATATTTTATCCTCAGACCATGCTTGGTCTGAGATTTTATCATTACCATGTGAGTATACGCATCCTTCTGACGATTTCCAAGAGTGTTTCCAACGTTAACATCGGGCACAGTGTTGCTAACACTCAACTCACACATGACTAAAATAATAGCTCTTATATTACCTAATAAATACGCATGCGTCACTGGAACCGAATGGATGTTAAGATGACGACTTTGTGTTTTTTTTTAATTTTACTTTTATTTTTGTTAAAATAGTGATTTAATAAATATTTCCTTACCAGTCGTTTTAAATCAAATCTTTTCTTTTTTAACACGCTTCTATTAGCTTCACCTGTATGTTTGTTTGTCCGTAACCGACTTCTTTGAACCCGATTTTGACCCTTTTTCAACGGTCAGATTTAATTTAAATTTTGTAGACTTATCAAGAACCACTTACAATACAATAATCTACACGCGAAAAATTCTCCTGTCAAATTTTGACAGCTGTTAGGTATAAAACGAGGAAGCGGATTTGACGAAACAAATTATGGGGTCGTATAGTATTCGATGCGGAGACTTCGGGAAAAATTAGCAAAAAATTCTCCTGTCAAAATTTGACACCTGTCAATATGTCAAATCGTTTAAAAAAAATGGAATTAATGAAAAAACTATAAGGTCGTATGTCGTTGAAAAAAAAACGTAAAAAATTCTCTTGTCAAATTTTGACAGCTGTCAGGTATAAAACGAATAAGCGATTTTGACGAAACAAATTATGGGGTCGTATAGTATTCGAAGCGGAGACTTCGGGAAAAATAAGCAAAAAATTCTTCTGTCAAAATTTGACAGCTGTCAGGTATAAAACGAAGAAGCGATTTATGGGGTCGTATAGTATTCGAAGCGGAGACTTCGGGAAAAATATACAAAAAATTCTCCTGTCAAAATTCGACAGCTGTCAATATGTCAAGTCGTTTAAAAACGATCGGGTTTGTTCGGGTTTGTATGTATGTTTGTTTGTAACCAACTTCTTTGAACCCGATCTTGACCCACTTAACGGTCAGATTTAATTTAAATTTTGTAGACTTATCAAGAACCGCTGACAATACAATAATCTACTAATCTTGCTTAATCTACTCAAAAAAAAAATTTCTTAACAATAATTCAAACTAAAAAATGAAAAATAAATATACAGTGTGTCCAGAGAAGTTCTAGACATAATATGGGAATTTTTTTTATTGTTCATTTTACGAAAAAAAGTTAATCTTTATAAAAAGTTCTGCTTGATGCGCAAATAATATTGACATATCAAAACTTAAGATATCATGTACAGGGCGGCAAAAAAATATAGAAACATAGAATTACGTTAAGAGGGAAGTACCCTCGATTTTTAAAAAAATATTATAAGAAAACTTTACTAAGGACAACAAAACACGGTCAGATACAATTTTTCGTTGAAATATTTTAATTTACAGGGTACCATCAAAAAATCTCTTGTTAATAAGTCGATAAATATTAATGATTTTTGACTAACATGTCAATATTCGTTTCTATAGTATTGCACATAGTTGTTGCGAAATTGTTGCAGGTAAAAATTAAAGAAATAAAATAAAAAAATATTTTGCAAAGGCTTTTTGATAGTACCCTGTAAATTAAAATATTTCAACGAAAAATTATATCTGACCGTGTTGTGTAGTCCTTAGTAAAATTTTCTTATAACAATTTCCTCTAAAATAAAAATTGAGGGTACTTCCCTCTTAACGTAATTCTGTGTATCTATATTATTTTGCCGCCCTGTACATGATATATTAAGATTTGATATGTCAATAATATATGCGCATCAAGCAGAAATTTTTATAAAGAATAACTTTTTTTCGTAAAATCAGCAATAAAGAAAATTCCCATATGTCTAGAACTTCTCTGGACACGATGTAGTTTAAAAAAACTAAAAAACACGCTTTAATAATTAATCAGACTAAAAAGCGGAAAATAAATATATTTGAAAATAATTCTTGAACTTCTTAATATAGGCAAAAAATAATAATGAACGATAAACATTAGTATTATTGTGAAAAAAGCGAGGGGTGCTCGATATACAAAAAATATAGCACAAAGCGCCCCACGCTTTTTTCACAATAATACTACTGTTTATCGTTCATTATTATTTTCTGCCTATATTAAGAATTTCAAGAATTATTTTAGACTATATTTATTTTCCGCTTGTTAGTTTGATTAATTATTAAAGCGTGTTTTTTAGTTTTTTTAAACTATATTTATTATAAATAGCAACTTTACAAAAAGTCTTAGGTTCGTCAACGTACCTCAACAACTGGTTAACCTATTATTTACTATAAAATATTGATCAAAGTTTGTGAGAGAGAGTTTATAATTTAAAATATATATGTTTACATTACTTAGCAATATATTTATAGCTACTTACATTACCTCGTGCAATTTACCACCCAGCGTGTGTTCTTTTATGGAAGATACATCTACTTTAATAAAGAATATAATCCACGAAAGGTTTTAATAAATTTAAAAGCGGTTTTAAAAGTTAGCGTACAAGGTAAAAGCTTTCATGCGACCTAGGAAAATATTACATCAACGCTTAACCTAAGCTAAAGTGTTCTACTATAAACAGCAAAGAAAATATCGGGGAGACAAATTGAAAATTGTAATTTATTATCTACACAAAAATAGATTTGTCACTTAAAATCTCACTAGTTCTTAAGAGTTATCACTAGTGACTCATTCGCCATTTTATTATCATTATTTTGTTTATTTTTCATTTTCTCCAAAAAGCAAGAAAATACCCGTCCTTGGGTACCTACAATTAGCTACTAATAAAAATTAATTAATAAAAGCAAAAAACGAATTTTTGTCAAATGTGATCATTAACGGGCGGATTATATGCACTTAAATTCAGCCAAAATATGAGCATATATGCTTTGTTTGCCTTTAAAATATGCAGTTATTTCCATTTTTTTTTACCAAATATGCATACTGGTATGCAATATTTCTTAATTTATTATAGTAAAATAAGGTAAAGAAACACATTGGGTTCTAAATAATGTTTATTTTTAAAAAAATGATAAAAAAAAAACGAAAAATAGAAGTAAACAATTTTTTAACCTAGAATTGTATAAAAGGCAGTTATTACTACTAATTTTCAAAATTTTCAACTAAAAAGATTGTTTTCTATTAGTAAAAATATGTTAATACAAAGAAAAGCTTCTTTCAACATCTACTGATGTAATCGGACAATACTGCAAAATTTAGGTAGCAAAATATAATGCAACTATACTACAACTTCATTGGATGAGGAATGAGGTAAATAAACACATTGAGTTATAAAAAAATATGTTTATTTTTTTTAAAAAATGCAAAAAAAAAACAAAGAAAGATAAAAATAAACAATTCTTTAACCTAAAACTAAAAAGGATTGTCTTCTATTAGTAAAAATATGTTTATACAAAGAGAAGCTTCTTTCATCATCTACTAATGTATTTGGACAATACTGCAACTTAGGTAGCAAAATATAGGGCCACGATACAACTTCGTTGGATGGTTTACCCTTATAAATGCTTTTTACTGCAGTTAAGTATTTAAATCCTTTATTTTTTTTACAGTTACATCCAATTTGTTCCTAACTTGACCGCCTGCTTTACCGGGAATGTTGTTACATTTAGCGGAAAAAGTTTCAACAATACTAATTAAGTCTCTTACACTTAAATTTCTACAGAAGGATGTATTACAAATCGATATAAATACAGTTTGTTAAGCAGGTAATAATAACACATTACAACAACCATAAAAATATGCTTTTTTTTTTTACGTCGGCCTTTTTCCGCAACGAGGCCAATCACCGACGCCAGGGAATTTGTCACACACTATCTGGTAATTTTGCCGAATCCCTCTTTGTCGAGGGTAGGGTTCTTTAACGTGCCAACATCCATGACACGGGACCCACAGTTTAACGTCTCTTCCGAAAGACGGCGCACCTCTTAAACCAAATTCCAAATTTAACATCGACGTTGCCGGCACCGGGAATGGAACCCGGGCCTTCGATCTGTGAGGCCGCTGCGCTAACCACTGGACCACAACGCCGATAAAAATATGCTCTTAAAATAATAATTTATCAAAAGTACGAATTTTATTTTAAAATTGACAAAATATACGAAAAATACATAATATACAGTGTGTCCCCGGATGGAGTTGACAAGAGGAAAAATATCTTTATTCTTGGTTTTACGACGAAAAGTTATTCTTTATAAAAAATTCTGCTTGTCAAGAAAATGAATTTACCATATAAAAATTTTAGATCAGATGTTGATAAATTACATGAAAATGCTTTAAGAGAGAAAGGAGAGAAGTACTATTATTTATTATTTTAGTCAAAATGTTTATAAAACAAAGTTGTTTATAATCCAACATAAAGCCTAAATACAAAATTTGAGACATTTCCAATTCCATAACATTTAATCAAATAAATTCGTTATTCGTAATTTTTTGGTAAACATTTTGAAAAATGTAAGGTAATACTTGGGATATGACAATAAAATGACACAATGATGTTTGTCAATTCAATATTATCGACCGGTTAGCACTCTCAGGTTTTCATTTTGAATGTTCATAAATTCTATTGTAAAAAATAAAAACAAAAATTAGAATTCAGATTTCAAATTTTGTATGTACGCTTTATTTTGGATTATTAACAACTTTGTTCCATAAACACTTTGTCTAAAATAAAATGGCATTTATATGTTACCGGTCACACTTTTTTTCTTTAGCAGCAACTGCAAAGCGCTACTGGTTACGTATTTAAGCATTGACGAACTTTTCGAAAATTTTTGAATACAGGCTATATCCTAAATAGTCATTGCTAAGAACTATTCTAGAAAAAGTAATTTTGTTGTGCCTCGTATAAATAAATAGCCAGTTATAAATTAATTTTTCTATTTCACGTTCATAATAAGCTCAGTACGATACGCATTTGCGTATCGTAATGAAGCTATTTCGATACGCGTTTTTTCTTTATTTGATGTTGGTAACATTTAAATGTTTTATTTCATTGACTTGCGCGGCCTTTGTGATTTACGAGAAAACCCATTTTTCGCAGAGGAAAAATAGCTTGATAACTTACTTTTTTTCTGTGTGGATAACAGTCATGTATGTTGGTTGCATAAATCTATAAATCAATCTTTTGTAGATGCTTCAAGCTATCATTTTCTGCCAAATCCTATCCAAAATTCAATCTGCTAACCTTCCAATGTCGATTTTAACTTCAACTTCCATCTTCCCTATACTAAACTGCAATGCCGTGACGTAAAATCACGTCTTTTGAAATTCGAAAAAAAGTAGCAAAATCTTCCAAATTTCCGAACGCTCTGTATATGTACCGAATGTACAAGGATCATACAACGTATTCCGTCCCATTTCAAATCTCATATCGCTAAAATGACTTTAGAATCTCGTGGTGAAAATGGGTCAATAAATCAAAAAATTACAGTTTGCAAAATAATTTTTCTTGTCCAGAGGCTACTATGATAAAAAATAGTATTACCAACATAAAATTTAGACATAAAAATTTACAAAATTTGAAGGATTTTTTTCTTTTAAAAATGTATTTTTCTTGATTATAAAAGGTGAAAAAGAAAAAAATGTATAAAGCACATGTTTTATAAGGCGTTTTAGCGCACGTGTCAATAAAAAAAACTCGCCACTTTGTGGCTCGTTTTTTAAAATAGACGCGTGCGCTAAACCGCTTCTTATGAAACGTGTACTTTAATATACTATTTTCTAATTTTGTATCATAACAAATCTATTACGATACGCATTTGCGTATCGTAATGAAGCTATTTCGATACGCGTTTTTTCTTTATTTGATGTTGGTAACATTTAAATGTTTTATTTCATTGACTTGCGCGGCCTTTGTGATTTACGAGAAAACCCATTTTTCGCAGAGGAAATATAGCTTGATAACTTACTTTTTTATTCTGTGTGGATAACAGTCATGTATGTTGGTTGCATAAATATATAAATCAATCTTTTGTAGATGCTTCAAGTTATCATTTTCTGCCAAATCCTATCCAAAATTCAATCTACTAACCTTCCAATGTCGATTTTAACTTCAACTTTATTTGAATTTTCCATCTTCCCTATACTAAATTGCAATGCCGTGACGTAAAATCACGTCTTTTGAAATTCGAAAAAAGTAGCAAAATCTCCCGAATTTCCGAACGCTCTGTATATGTACCGAATGTACGAGGATCACACAACGTATTCCGTCCAATTTCAAATCTCATATCGCTAAAATAACTTTAGAATCTCGTGGTGAAAATGGGTCAATAAATCAAAAAATGACAGTTCGCAAAATAATTTTTGTTGTCCAGAGGCTACTATGATTAAAAATAGTATTACCAACATAAAATTTAGACATAAAAATTTACAAAATTTGAAGGATTTATTTTCTTTTTAAATATGTGTTTTTTATTGAAAAAACTACAAATTAGAAAAATAGTATAACTTACGTGTTATATAAAGCAGTTTTAAGCACTAGTCCCGTTATAATACTCGCCGCAAGCGGCTCGTTTTTTACATGGACGCGTGCTATAAAATGATGCTTTATAAAAACGTGTACGTTAATATACTATTAAACAATGCATGAATCATGTCGGGATTAAGAAGTTTAAGAATATGTATTGTATACTATTTTGTTCAGATATAGGTTGAGATTACAGAAAATGCATACCTGCAACTTTGCAGATCTGCAAATATGGAGGACTTGCTGACGCAAAAGACTGCAAAAATTTGACATTCCAAAAACTATCTGCAAATCCGCCATTTTTACTATAGTTAAACTGTTTTAATATAACACTTCTGGTTTATTGATATCGACTATATAATCGACTGCCAAATACGTGAAATATGCCCAAATCCATAGCAATAATAAATTAATTAACTTAACTCTTGTTCCTTTAATTTTGATGAAGTAGTCCATACTCAAAGTGGAGTTAAATGTATAGAAAAAAGAAAAGCACAAAGTCTTGCTCCACAAGTTTATTAGAATAACTAGACCTAGAATAATTCATAATAATTCGACATGTTTCGAGTGTAGTTAGGTTATTTGCATCTGCATCTGCAAACTGTTACTTGCAGCTGCAGACGTCAGATGCAGAGCTTCTGTAATCTTACCCAAATTAAGTATGGTTAATGATATGAAAATAACCTAAAATTATTAAAAATTAAAACAGAAAAAAGCCGTAAGTCTTTGAAAGTTGTATTTTATGAGACTTATTAACACGTAACAACAATAAAATCAATAACAATAAAAAATCAAAATACTGACCCAAGTAACATTTTCTGGTAATTCTTCGACTTACGACTTATTTTTGACAAAATTTAACGTTTTCCTGCCGACATGATTAGTTGCCCAAAAGGGCGTATACTACCCGTCGTTGTATCAACGTCGTATTTACGTAAATACGTTTTAGTTTATCACCAGTAACGTTAAATATCGGCAATTTAGGTTCTCGCTTAAAACGTCACCCAAAAAAGACCATTCTCGACGTTAAAATTCCTTAGATTAGGAAACGTAGTACACTTCAACGTTATCAAACGTCACCTGTTGCTACGGAGAAATATCCAACGTACAATAACATTGTTAAACGTTATAAATGCCAACCACAAGCCAACTAAAAGGACTCTTCTTTTTTCTGTCTGTCAGTGGTTGATTGGTTGTCATTAAAGTCAACTGACAAAAGTGAGGTTTGAAAGGATCTGGCACAGCATCACACTGTTTTGTCCTCTTCTCACTTTTCGTTGGAGGCCAATATAGTACGCTATCCTGTTCCCAAGAATGGGGAACAGGCTCAATTTCATTTAGCTGCGTTATATATACTACTTTAAAGTTTGGCATATTAAATTCTAACGTAAATTGTTAAACTGCCGCACTTTCGAATTTGTAGGGTTATGTTGTTTTCTTTCTTGGATTCTTCTTTTCTTTACAGAAATAAACTTCTAATAAGTTGTGAATTTTGACCTTTTTTGGTAGTTTAAGGTTAAGTTTGCACCTCAAGTTAATAAAGGTATCAAATAGGTGCAATTTTCCAAACTTTTGAGTCTTAAAGTGTAGACTTTTTAACTTAATGCGTGTTCTTGTTAAAATTGGTGATATTTTAGAATAAACTGCGGACCACTCTATTTTTAATTTATTAAAGGACGAGATCATAATTTCACCATGTTTGACTACTTTGAAATTTATCAAATTTTAGTGTTGTAACATTATTTTTAACGCTTTAACTTAATTTAAGTCGACAATAATAAACGTAGATTTATTTTAACTCAATGTAAACCAAAACGTTTAAGTTTTTTTTTAACTTTTTGCCATTTTTATTAAAAAATCATTATTTTTAGGGCGATCCCTAAATTTTGGAAGTATTATATTAATATTTAACAGTAAAGTGGCCATTGTTGTCATTTTTAATACATATCTTTGGCAATTTACTTCATTTTAGCAAAAACTGTAAGTGCAGTAAATAATTATATATAATAATACTTTTTAGAACAAACACTCATTTACTACACTAATTCCGATGTATAGTTTAATTAAATAAACCTAAAGTTAATAAACAGTTGACGTTAGAAAATTTTAACCTAGGATAGGTAAATCTTAACTGAAAAACTTGTTTTAAATTAACGTTAAAAATGGTTTACAAAATAAACCTAAATAAACTTTAGGACGTGGGGCAACGTCGTAAAAACCCGAATTTTATTCCCCAAACTGGTATAAATAAGGGTCGCAAGGACGTCGTGTTAACGTTGTGCGTTAACGTTAAGACAACGGCACCGACGTTTGCCCAGCGTTAAAATGCTACTTGGGGAGGCACTTATTTCCCCCAATATACTTCCAACTCCGACCATGAGTCAATATTTAAGTCAGCACAATCTACAAAATAACAATAATAAATTAAAAAGACCCTTACTACATAACGGGTCTTAAATAAATGCTTTCCTACGCAAAAAAGGTACATTTTTATTAGAACTGAAAGCTAAAACAAACCTTATAACAACCTTTTTTTAATAAATATTTACAACATAATTAAAAAAATATTTGAGAAGGACCTGAAAACGCTATAAAAATACGATTAGGTAGTGCTATTACACCCCCATTTCCTTCAGAACTAATAGCCCTAAATATAACAGTAACGACCTTCATATTACTTTCCTTTAAATATAAGGGGCCGTGTTAGCCGTTTACTTAAGCTCTTTTCCACGTAAAGTCAACAAATATCTAGTAAACCCTATAAACGGTTAATGTCAATGCGTGGGTTAACTTATCAGGCAGCCTATATATACAAATATGGCTAGGGGCGTTTGTTTGTTCTTTGCTCCTTAAAGATATATCTTTTTTGGTTAGTTTAACATACAAGGATATAATTTTAGACTAGACTTCTAAAATAGGTTAATATTAATATACTAAATATCACGAATAGTCTTTTAAAACAGATGACAGCGGTTATTTGTCATCGATCAGCTGATATTGGGACATAATAATATCCCTAGATTTGTAGCGGACCGTAATGAGCCCAAACACCGAGTTATGAATTGCGTTTTTGTTACATTTAATTACATTTTAAAAATTTTAATTTAATTACTTTTGTGTAAGTACCAACAATTATTATTCATTTGACCAAAAATTTAGATACAGGTTAAAATTTTTTTATTCTTTTTCATTAGTGATCATAATTATTAATGTGTGCCTTGCTCGATAAGTTGATTTCATCGATAAGTAATAAGTGTTATTTCATCTGAACGCCGTTTTTGTCGAAAAGTTAGTTTGTAAAATTTTTGTTCTTAAAATGTTTGTTCGTTAAGGTTAGGTTTCTAATGTATAATTTTCGCATTTTACATTATCTAGGTATCCTTTTCTGTTTCAAGAAAAATAAGAAGAAATTAAGTATTTCCCTGACTTAGGTAGGTAGGAGAGAGTTGGACAAAACCGGGTAGGTTGATAAAACCGGGTATCGCCTAGTTCTACCATATGCCAAAACAGCTTTCCATATTATTAACCTTTAAAAAGCAGCTATTTGATTTTGAAGGAATTATTTTTATTATTGTTATTAGTAAGTAAATATTATTATTGTTCGGCAATAGTAAGGTAATAGTAAGTAACATTATGTTACTATAGTAGTTAAAATAGCCAACCATATTAGTATGTAATAGGATAGCGAACAAATATATAATTCTATTTTCTGTGTCTACGTACCTTACATAAGTGAAATTATTGTTTGATATTACTATTATTATTGTTTGTATGACAATAAAATAAAGTTTTTAACATAAAGTTAGCCTACATACAAGTTTAGAAATGTAACGGTATCAATAAATTGCATTTTAACAAACAAATTCCATAAAAACCACTTTTGGGTCTACGTACCTTACGTAAGTCAAAAACTGTTAAAGTAGGGTTTCCACTGACAGAAAAATTTAATCCCTGGCTAAACTAAAGCTTTTAACTTTATGTTAGCCTACATACAACTTTAGGAATGTAACTGTATTATGACCAACAAATTCTATAAAAACCGTATTTGGGTCTTCGTACCTTACGTTAAGTCAAAAACTGTTAAATTAGGGTTTCCATTGACAGAAAAATTAAATCCCTAGCTATATTGAAGCTTTTAACTTTATGTTAGCCCACATACAAGTTTAGAAATGTACCCGTACTATAGCCAACAAATTCTATAAAAACCATATTTGGGTCTACGTACCTTACGTAAGTCATATATGGGGATTTTCTTGACAGTGAATGTAATAACTTGAATTCAATTAGTTTATGTTGAACTGTAGGTATTTTACCTATATGTATAATCTGAACAAATAAAACAAAAAAAAAATCTATTCTAAATATGAGTGACAGAATCCTATTTTAAGTTGTGTTTCAGTTAGTTTAGTATTTTTAGGGTTTGGATATTTATAATATTATAAACTTTTTAAATCTATTTTGACACTTTATCTTTAAACCATATAGAAATTCATGATTATTATTTATTACCTACCTTAAATTATAATATTTATAAAACAGAACTTTCAAAAGAAATTATAACCTACCTATTACTTATTATTTGGCAATATTAAAGCGGTAGAACCGATGAGGCTATTGCATAAATTGTTTTAGAAGGTATCACATGTATAATTTTCAAGTCCGGTCCTGTAATTCATGCCAACTTATAAAAATTTAATAGACCAAAATTGACAGAGTATCACGTGACTTTGCCCCCATCTTGCGAGAGTATTCAAGATTTTTACTATAGTTAGTTAGGTACAGGTATGCTATACAAGAATTAAGAGAAATTTCAGCAGCTTTTCGAATCCGTAATAATATACAGAGTGTTATATTTGAAAAAAAGGACTTATGGTCACTTTTTCAAATTACCAGACTAAGTGTATTTTTCAACCACCCTGTATATTGCAACTAAGATAAGGGACTAGGGCAAAGAGCCCTATGATATTAGTTAACTATTTACCAAATTTCAGGGTTTTAGTGGTTTAGAGTTCAAAATTATCAGCATTTTTAAAAGTGACGTTTTCGGACAAAAAAAAAACGGGAATTAATTTATATCTTAGAAACGGTAAGAGGTAAGTATAGAGTAGAGTTAATAAAAATTGTAACGTTCCGTCCACCGTGAATCACCCTGTATATACAGCACTTAACATTACAGCAAAATGATTTACCGAACATGATCCGCGCACCGCCAAGTCAACAGCTTGTAGAGTTAACTTTTTCTAAAAACAATACATTTCGACAGTTGACACCCCCCACATGTGACATTAACAGCTGCTACTGGTTTCTTCCTCGAAGTTCTCAGTTTGGTAGTGGGCCGTAGCAAGCTCACGCGTCAGGTTTCAGAGACTAACTTTTATTGGCGTTTTTTATTTAAGTTGAAATATGAGTAGAATAAACCAGTTTAGGTTAATTAACTCTCCTATTTTCAATAACAACCATTTCATTTATCTTTGCTATTATAAATTTAATATTATTAGTTAATCAATTTTAATTACCGTACAATCGGTTGCCAAACCTTGCGCTCACTGAGAACTTATCCAGCTGTTTGTATTTAAAAACACATGGCTTTTTGGCGACTTTGCACTACGCCGCGAACGTAAATTATAATAAGGCAACGCAGCATCGAACGCAAAACATGCGCAGGCGCACCGCTTGATTGGCTCGTAGCTACAATATTTGGGCGGCGAAACTCTTGTATGTTGTCAGGGTTGTTCATAGCGTTTTCCATTGGTAAATTTAGTGTATAGCAAATATATTTCTATATTTTTCCAATGAACATGATATTCTTTTAATTGAAAAGAATAACAAAAAAGCTTTCATAGTCGATATAGGTAAAAAACCGAAAGATAATAGGAACCACTATACTATGTAGTAACAACATGCAGTTCTATTTTTCATTTACCCTTATCTTTTACCCAGGTAACCTTTTAAAATAACAATTGAATGACCTGCGGGATCGATTCCGCTGCATACTGTGAAGACTTTTTTTTAAATTACGTTATTATGTGTACTAATAACTACCCCATATTAATCTTTTTAAAAACGTAGGAAATGACCTTAAAAAATAATTAGGAAATTAATTATTAATTTTAAAATTTGTTTTATTTCTAGAATAACAACATTATAAGAAATAATTTATTTTAAAACACGATGTTTTTACAGACACGCACAACAGGACATAAAGAAGTTTTTTCATTAAAATTGTATGTAAGTTACAAGTAATTCGTTTTAAACAAAAGTTAAAGGGACACTTTTAAAAAGGAAGTTTCGAACTACATTAAATTAAGTTAATTCATTTAATTTATAACTAAAAAAAATTTACTTCTTTAGTTGACAAATAAGAATACTGTAATAATTTTTAAACAATATGAGAAAAATGTCATTTAAAATTTCGGGTGACAAAGAAATAATTTTACATACCTTATTGATGGATAAAACAACACCTTTTCTGTCATAAAAAATAATTGCTTGAGGCTCCCGGTTTTACCGGAAGTGAAACTTTTTTTTTAATTTTAAATGGGAACCTACCACAATTAAATAGCTTTCTAAATTTTCCTGCCAGCGATGTATCACAAGTTGTCAGCATTCCGCCATTTTGCAGTAAGTAAAATTTTTAGAAAATAATTTAACAAAAATATGTAAAAACTATTGCTTCCTTATACCTTCTACTAAAATTATCAATTTTTGAAACAAATTTTACGAATACTTCAAAAGAAAAGTACTATAAATTAAATAGACATAAGGAGGTAAATCACTTTAACTATCTTAATACACATAAAAAAGAATTAAATTCTAAATCGCTAGTAATAAAGCAAATATAAATAATAATATGTTAAAAATGCGCTTATAAAATCCACTAAACAATGAGCAGGGTAGGCTTTGTAAAAACAATTAAATGAAAACTAAAGGCAGGTTGGATTATCACCGTTGAAACGTCAAACTTTGCTAATATTGTCATTTTTGACACAGGCGCGGATCTAGGATTTTGCCCAGGGAGGAGCAAAAAAAAAATAGCGAATTTTTTTTTGGGTGCCACGCCCTTCTTTGAATCATGGTGCTTAGTTTTCAAATGGGAAAAATAAAAAATTACAAAACAAAATTACAAAAACAACCCGGTGCATTTAAGAGGGGGGTTAATTTTTGTGATTTTACCTTCCAGAGAATTCGTTCTAAATAAAAATTTCATAAAATTTAAATTTGTTGTCCAAAAAAAATATGAAATACAAAACACATATCTAGGTATAAAGAGACTAAAGGAACAAAAACAATTTAAGTTGAAGCAAGTATAAGTATGTCCTTAAATATTAAAATCCAATCTTTCCAATTTTTTTATTATTCCTTAAAGTAGTACCAACCTACTACTACTAGTCTTTTATTTTTAGAAATCATATGGATATAAGAACATTGTTTGAGAAAAAAACTGACAGTAGTGAAAAATCTCAATACATAGTCGATTTTAAAAATTTTGCTCTAAATTATTGACCAAATTTGTTAAAATTTGGACGTATAGTTACAAAAAATGTTCGGGCTTTTCGCCTACCCACCCTGACAAGGGTGCCCCGAAAAGTTTTTGCTTGCAATTGTCCCCATTGCCCCCCCCCCCTGTATCCGCGCCTGTTTTGACAACGTTACTTTAAGATGCAATTCTCAGCGTCATTTAATCTATTGCCAACCTATAACCAATTTCGCCTTGTTTTTTCAAGTTTATTATTCAAAATCAAAATCTATATTTCGTACTAGCCTAAGCAGCCATCAAAGATAGATTGTACCCGTCATGTATAAACTCTAGAGTATAATAGTATCATTTAAAAATTCTGAGACTAAGTAGTAACCTTTACCAATCAGAAATTGCTTTATTTTTCGTTTAAATATATTTACATTTAGTAGTCTTATTTTGTTTGGTAATTTATTGTATAAAATTGTACCTGGATAATCAGATGACCGTTCGAATTTTGTAAGGTTAGGTTTGACTATTGACAATTTACTGGCATTTCAGGTTGAATAATCATGGAAATAAGAGTTTGATACAATTTTTTTTTCGTTTTTACATACATCAACAGTCTAAAAATATAAATACAGGGGAATGTCATGATCCCATTCTTAATGAAAACTGGTCTACAACTATCAGCGACCCTAAGACCATAGATTAGGCGAATTATTCGTTTTTGGGCTAACATTATTCTGTTGGACTCAACTGAGTTGCCCCAAAGAGTGATGACAATAGACTAGCGAATAGTACACATTTATCAGTGCGTTTCTATCTGGTAATTGTTTAAGCTGAAATATGGCAAAATAAGCAGTACCGCACTTTTCGCGACATGGTCTACATGAGATTCCCATGTACGAAATTGGTCTATATGCAGACCCAGGAATTTACAACATTCCGCAGCACGCATGGTATTCACTACAGTGATTGATGATTTTATTAACTAACATTTAAATAAAATCAGTATTGTCGACACATTACTTAGGTAATATCTGTCATATTATAAAAATATCAATTTATTTCTTTGCTAATTTTGGGAGAGTTGTTAGTGAAAGAACAATAACATAATAATGTTAAAAAAATCTTCCCGATATTGTTCGCTATACAATCAATTCTCCTGAAATAGTTTATGAAATTCCTTGATATTTATTTAATATGTCAATTATTACCTATAATAGAATATGCAGTCGATATTGATTTTATTTCAATTTTGTGTACAAGCTAGGAAAAATAAATAAATCTATCCGAAATAGATTATAGTTTGCAAGCATATTGATACTCCCACGTTCTTTGAATAAGTATTGTAAGATTTTGGTGCAAGGTCTTTTTTGAACAACTGTCAAAAAAGACTGACTTTTTTGTTGCTATAATAGATGCACAAAACGAATCTTTTTTTTCACCGTAAAAAAAGTTATTGGCACTTGGAAAGGATATTATTTTTTTACGGCTAGAAAAATGTATTGATGTTTTCGTATAATTTCAAAAATTCATTTCCAAAACATCGACCTAACGGTCTCGGTAAAAGTTGACAATCACTCGTGCAATAATAAAAACACACCTATTTTGCGCACTTAATACAAAAATAACTATTTATTCCAGTGGAGAACCAAAAATTGATGTGGCGAATGCCAAACTAACTGCAGAGCTGCAACTCAACATATTGATGAAAATGGACGTTTTGAAAAATGTGTAATTAAAAAACCACAGATTGTATTAATAATGATATGTCAATTTAGATTTGCTATCTCCGTCTATTACACTGGAGTTGTATTTCGTTCCCAATAGTTTCGTTCCTTTAATGGAACAGTTCTTTGATATTACTTAAAAGTGATGACGCACAATAATTTTTTTTCCGGTTCAACTGTATGCATCTTTATCCGAAAACAAAAACCTACATCGATATCGAGATGTAGCAGGAAGTTTAAATTTTCCACATATTATCTAGATATTTAGAAGATCGTACGATAAAGTTAATGACCGTGAAAATAATGGAAACTAAAAATGCAATGGCAAACTGGACAAGTCAACTGTATTTTGTTTTGGAATATACAGGGATCTAAGCATAATGTATACCCTAGGGCGGGGGGAGTGACCATTTTGTCCTTATTAGAACTCTACATAAAGCCACAACTCAATGCATAACATTTCTCCTCTAGTTCTAAAGGCTAACACCCTGTGAGGCAGAACAGTGTCCGATTTAACCCTGAGGGGGTTGCCTACCAACTAAACTCCCCGTGTTTCTCGGTTTCTGCGCCTATGGCCTATAAACCTCATTATTGGTATTTCTGCTCCACACGCCTAGTGCGTGTTTTGCTTTTTACTTCGCCTATACTTTAGTACCACAGTTTAAGCTTTGGCCGCTTACTTTAAGTCTTCGTTTTTTTTGGAGTGTGTAAGTGAGACACTTGATGTTTATGTAGGTGTATATGGGAGTGCAATATAGTATGCTTGTGCTTACCTGAGTCCTGAGTTACGTTATGCTTCACGCTTGGCGTACAGGGACCCCGCTGTTTCAGGGAGAGAACTACGCAGTGCTAAGCTAGAGCGAGAGTAGGTAAATATATTTTTTTTTGTTATTATTACTTAGATTAGAGTTCTTGCTTTTGCAAAGACTTTCGCTGGTTGTCTCTTCACGAATCTTATTAACGGCTCCGATTGGATATCTTTGTGGACTTCCATATTCCTCACATACCATGATGCTGCTACTGCTTTCTTTACGTAGTTGTTTTTTGTTGACTCGAGTCGTTTTAAGTAGTAATCTGCTGAATAGCCTCATACTGCTGATCCGTAGGTCAGCTGCGGTCTAGCTACTGTTTTTATAATAATTAGCAGCTTGGTTTTGCTTTGACCCATCGTGCTCTTTGGTTCTATGAGAGGGTACAGTCTGCCCATTTCTACCTGTATATTTTTAATGCCTTTATCCACATGTTTTTCCAGGTTAGGAAACAACGTTATTTCTAGGTAGGTTGCTTCCTTGGTCCATTTAACCTCCTATACATCTACAGTTTTATTCCTGGGGGCAACTTATTCTCTTAAACAACTCCACAGAAAACTTAACTAAGTATTTTAAACCGCTTCATAAAAGTAAACCGGCAATGAACTGTATCGCCCTCTGGTAGAACCAGCTCCTATACAAAAGGCAGTTTTACTGGTAATAAAAAATCGAAAAATAGACAACGAAATTTTTTTATTTAGATAATGTTACCATTATGCAATATACAGTGTCACCAGTAAAGTCCGCATGATATGGAATTTTTAATAGCTTTATTCAAAATTTGACTTTGGCATCAATTTCTGCTTCCATCGAGATGAAAATTAAGCAAAAAATAGTAGTCATGTGATTCGAATTATCTGTCAAATTTTAAATTTTTCCAATACAAAAGTGGGGTTATTTCTGAAAATATCGAAAAAAGTTATTAGAAAAAGTTTTTTTTAATGCAGTTTCTAGCCCACATGCAAAATTTCAGCTGCATAAGATAATTTTTGATTTTTTACCTATATTTTGTAAATTGCACCACTTTTTCAAAATAAGACTCAACGCAACCTACATACAACTTCTCAGTTTTGACAATGCTTTATTTCAGATACATTTTCTTTAAAGTAGCGCCATATTAAATGTGTGTTTTTCTACAAAATCAAAATTGGGCTATTAAAATTTGGTCGCATGTGATGCAAAGTTTATTTGTTTTGGACCCTGTATAAGGTAACTTCATAAAATAAGTATTTTTGAAAACGTAGTTTGTGTCTGAAAGTAATACCCCTTAATATTAAGACAAAAAATAACACAGTGTCATCAGTAAAGTGTTCATTAAGTGGAAAATTAATTTTAGTTTAACTTAACGTAAAGTTTATCTATTTTCAACTATTTAATTTAAAACCCCTTTACTTCATTTTTTATTTTTTTACTTTCAGACACAAACTACGTTTTCAATTTTATGAAGTTACCTTATACAGGATCCAAAACAAATAAACTTTGCATCACATGCCACCAAATTTTAATAGACCAATTTTGATTTTGTAGAAAAACACACATTTAGTATGGCGCTACTTTAAAGAAAGTGTATCTGAAATAAAGCATTGTCAAAACTAAGAAGTTTTATGTAGGTTGCGTTAAGTCTTATTTTGCAATAGTGGTGCAATTTACAAAATATAGGTAAAAAGTCAAAGTTATCTTGTGCAGCTGAAATTTTGCATGTAGGCTAGAAACTGCATTTAAAAAAACTTTTTTTAATAACTTTTTCGATATTTTCAGAAATAACCCCACTTTTGAATTAATTTTTGGAAAAAATTAAAATTTGACACATAATGCGAATCACGTGCATAGTATTTTTTTGCTTAATTTTCATCTCGATCGAAGGAGAACTTCATGCCAAAGTCAAATTTTGAATAAAGCTATTAATCCCATATGATGCGGACTTTACTGGTGACACTGTATTACTTGATTTGAAAAGGTAAACTTTGATGTCGCATCGACCTGAGCTAAGCGACTAGATAAGCGTGTAGAGCCTGCTAGTCGTCAATATGTTTAATTATGATCCTAAAAATTAAACATTTTTTATCGACACCATTCACCAACTCACAACGGCTTACTTCTATTTACCGATATACACTTTACCAAAACAAAAAGTTTTTTGATTAAATTTTAAATTAATTAACATATTAAACATCCGACAAGTTAAAAGTAATTCGCTTCAAGCAAAAGTTAAACGAAAATTTACAGAGAGTGAAAGTTAAAATTTTCGGAGTTTTCGTCAAAGACGTTAAGTATGTTAATTTAATACTGAAAATTTTCAGTTCTCTCCTAAAACTTTTCTAATTGCCGCGTGTCCTATTAAGCTAACCAAATCGAATTATGTCAGGCAGAAAAAAGCTTTTTACGGAGTATTTTTACGGCATTTTCCAAAAATTCTTTGGAGGAAACAACTGGAACGGATTGCTTAAGTAGAAGGATCTTTAATAATGAACCTTTTTATTTATCTTTATTTTATTTTTTCCTATTTATAACTAAATCAGAATTGCTTATCGTTAACCTAATTTCCGGTAAAAAGTATGGTTGGACTCCGGAGAGAGGAGGGTCTGTTCATGGCGACAGATTGTATAAGAGTCCCAATTTGACCTAAAGTTTAAAAATCTGGTTTGTACATATACCTGGTGTATCCAGGATTGTCAGATTTATTTAATAGTATTATTATTAAGTATACAGTGTGACCAGTAATGTCCGCATCATGTGGGATTTTTTTTATTAATAACTTTATTCGAAATTTGACTTTGGCATCAAGTTCCGCTTTGATCAAGATTAAATTAAGCAAAAAAATAGTAGTCACGTGATTTGCATTATTTGTCAAATTTTAATTTTTTCCAAAAAATAATTCGAAAGTGGGGTTATTTCTGAAAATATTGAAAAAAGTTATTAGAAAAAGTTTTTTAAATGCAGTTTTTAGCACACATGCAAAATTTTTACTGCACCACTTTGGCAAAATTAGACTCAACGCAACCTACATAAAACTTCTTAGTTTTGACAATGCTTTATTTAAGATACATTTTCTTTAATGTAGCGCCATATTAAATGTGTGTTTTTTTACAAAATCAAAATTGGGCTATTAAAATTTGGTCGCATGTGATGCAAAGTTTATTTGTTTTTGACCTTGTATAAGGTAACTTTATAAAATAATATTAATATTAACAAATTAATATTAAGACAAAAAAGAACACAGTGTCATCAGTAAAGTGTTCATTAAGTGGAAAATAAATTTTAGTGGTGGATAAAAAATCAAAATTATCTTATGCAGCTGAAATTTTGCGTGTGGGCTAGAAACTGCATTTAAAAAAACTTTTTCCAATAACTTTTTTTAATACTCTCATAAATAACCCCACTTTTGAATTATTTTTTGGAAAAAATTAAAATTTGACAGATAATGCAAATCACGTGACTACTCTTTTTTTGCTTAATTTTGATCTCGATCGAAGCAGAACTTGATCCAAAGTCAAATTTCGAATAAAGTTGTTAATAAAAAAAAATCCCATATGATGCGGACTTTACTGATCTCACTGTATATTCTTCATTTAAATAGAGTTTTTGAACACAAATGTCAACAATTCTATTTCATCGTGGCACTCTCTTAAGAAAACGTAGTGTTATAAGCGCTGTGCCACAGAGCTACCTCCTTGGCCCCCTCCTGTTTGTTATTTATCTCAGCTATTTCCCACAACATGTCCAGAGCATATAAGTAGACAGTACAAAAATATTCCGTGATCCCACAATACAACATGCAGATATGGTTGTAGGTAGGTTGTATGGCTTAGTCAGAAAGACGAACTGAGAAGTGGTTGCTTCGACTGAATGTTGCCAAGTGCGCAGTGCTATACATCGGATACAACAACCCTACCAATCCTTGAATATCACATACAACGTAGTGAGCTAAAGAAGGTTACTAACCTGATAGATCTGGGTATTGGTAATACACACGATCTTAAATGAAAGCAACACATAAACGAAAATGTGAAGAGGACCAACACTATCATAATCTATCTAATAAGAGGATGCATCAGAATTATTATTGCGAGCCTATATACAAAATATATTTAAGACCACAATGCTGGAGCATGCTGTTGTACCGTAGTATCCATATTTAAAAAGGTTCAACGAAGGGCCACGAAAATTCCTTTTTTATAATATGAGAACGGATTAAAAGTTTACCACGTTGGAAGATCGCACAAGCAGCAACTGTCTAACCAAGGTTTGTAAGATACTCCTGCACGGGCACTACATGTGTGATATCGATTTATTTCATCGGGATGCCATCCATGACCTTAGTTTTAAAATTAACGACTGAACTTAGTCATAGACTAACTAGAAACAACTTTATTACAAATCAAGCAGTGCAAAAATGGAATTTGGACGCTTCCCAAACTTAGAAATATATTGTGGTGTGTATGCCCTAAGGGCCAATAGTCACTATAACCTTATACGTATGTTTTACAATATTGATAACAGTCCAGCGGCGCCGACTTTTAAAAATCTCAATGGGTGCAGGAGAATAGGATGCCTCCTCGGGGTGGGTCGTAAAAAACCGCGCCGCAGGCTAAAATTTTTTGGGTGCCACGCCCTTTTTTAAATCATGTAATATAAATGTCACATTACCTTACTGATATTAGTAAGCTTATAACAACAAAAAGTTTTTAATTCCTTTATTTTTATTAAACAATTATATATTATGTACTAAAATTATCAGTACAGAAACGTGTGTGAATGGGTGCGCAGCACCCATTGGAGGTTCTCAATGGGTGCACTTGCCCCGATGCCCCCATGGAGTCGGCGCCGTTGGATAACACAACACCACAACAAATAAGAGAAATCAATTTAAATAACGGGAAAATACTTTTGGAGAAAATGACCAATTAAAAGATTTACGAATAATTTTTGCCACAAATTGTTTTATTTGGACAGGTTAAGATAGATTATGATGGAACGAGGGTCCAAACAAAAATAAAACCCCTTTAAACATACATACCACTTTCTCCTAAAATAATTTTGTAACCACGACTTTTTCCGAGGTGATAAGGTCAGTGTTATATTTTATTTATTACTTAGTTTCGTACAGAAATAAATATTTAAAAAAATATAATTCAACTTTGGAAAATAATAGCAACTAATATGTGTATACAGAGTGTCCGGGAAAATGTGGGAAATCTCCCGGATATGAAAAAAAACACGTGAAAAGAATACTACAAGTTCATATAAACTTCTTTCGTATCTGCCTCGTCTTCGGAGATATGAGCTCCCAAAGAGCTCCCATGGAATTAAGTTTTTGACACATAATTATTAAACCAACAGGTATATTTCAATTTTTTTTCATATGATGTATACCAGGTAAGACCCTTCAAATAACTATCCCAGAAACTGTTGCGAATTACTCACAGTTGCAGGAACAGACTAGCTGTGACACTAATGTGCCCATTTTTTTTACGCCCTGTATGATAAATACTTTGGACAACGTTTTTTACATACCTTTAACTATTGACTAAACATTAAGTACTCTTCATTCATGTCGCTAATCCTAACTGTTTTCGGAAAAACGTCATTTTATTGCGACCATGTATTAATATTAAGCAGTTAAAAGTGAACCTTTATAATTTATAGGAACAAAGATGTATCTTATTGAAATACGCTAAATATACATGATGTAAATATGTTAAAAATTACGTTTTTCCAAAAACGGTTAGGATTAGCGACATGAATAAACAGTACTTAATTTTTAGTCAATAGTTAAAGGTATGTAAAAAACGTTGTCCAAAGTTTTTTATCAAACAGGGCGTAAAAAATGGACACATTAGTGTCACAGCTAGTCCGTCCCTGCAGCTGTGAGTAATTCGCAACACTTTCTGGGACAGTAATATGAATGGTCTTACCTGGTATAGATCATATGCAAAAAAAAAATTGAAATATACCTGTTGGTTTAATAATTCTGTGTCAAAAACTTAATTCCAGGGGAGCTCTTTCGGAGCCCATATCTCCGAAGAGAGGCCGATACGAAAGAAGTATATGAACTTATAGTATTCTTTTCACGTATTTTTTTCATATCCGGGAGATTTTCCACGTTTTCCCGGACACCCTGTATATACAGTGTAATACACTTGCCCCAACCCGAAAGCACCAATGGCTTTTGGATTCTTCACACAAATGATATGATTCGATACTTGAAAATAAAACATCATTTTGTGTTGCTTGGAGGTTTCACTTGTTTCTTAAAACCTAGCAATTTTTTTTTCTTTATTGATGGAAAATTAGGTCATAAGTTTTCTTTCGCTTATAAAGAAATAAAATATAAACAGGATGTTGAACGATTTATAGGCTGATCAAATTATTAATAATATTTAAAAATTATGAAAATCCCAAAAATCAATTAATGACAAAATATTATAGTTAAATTATCACAGATTTTTTTGGTAAAATTTTTATCTGGGTTCTTGTACAAGACGAAATCATACCAATTTTTTTTATATATATAAATTAAATACCAGTCAATATACTCTACATCAACCTATACCCACTTTTTTCCTCTATATCTTGGTACTACAAGATATTAAAATATGAACAACATCTAGCCGTTTGTTGTTAAAATACAAAAAATTAGTAATTTTTTTTATATTTTCATAATTTTTAAATATAATTAATTATTTGATCCGCATATAAATTATTCAACATACTGTACATATTTTCTTTCTTTATAAGTAAAAGAAAACTTATAATCTAATTTTCCACCAACAAAGAAGAAAAAAGTCAGTAGTTATTAAAAAAACAAGTGAGTTTTCACTTGACAATGCAGGAAATTTTAAAGTAAGAAATTGCCAACTTCAAAACTCAAAAACTAGTCATAGGATTGGATAATGACAATGAACATTTTACACCAGGAGAGAAATTAGCGAAATAGTAATTTACGTTACAATTCCGGAAAATACTGTTTTTTTGGACGAATCGACAAAATTCTAGGACGAGCCGTAGGCGAGTCCTGGAAGTCTGCGAGTCCAAAAAAACTGTTTTCGGACGTGTTGCGTACACTATTTTTTCGGCAACCGTGTAGAATAACAAATCAATGAGACACATTTCTTTATTATATTCCTTAGTAGAACAAAATTTCGAACATTTTAATTCTTATTTGTATTAAATATTGAAATTCGAACAGAAGATAGGTAGGTACTAAGAGAAACATTCTAATTCTTATTTATATTAATAATTATATTAAAATTCGAGCAATTGCTAATATTGACGTGATTCTTCCCGGCCCAGTCCGGGTGGGTACTTCCCGGACAGTTGCCGAAAAAGTCATTTCCCATAAGCGGTGGAAGGATAATTTTTCCCTTGATAATAAAATTGACGTGTTTTTTGTCAAATCATGGTGCCTCGTTTTGAAATGAAAGCCATGTAAATAGTTTGTGTTTAATTTAATAGGCGCCCGGACTGTAAACAAAAATCGAAAAAATGTTGTCCATTGCGAGACATAAACATTTAATTAGACAGTAAACCAGTTGTTTTCATAATTTTTACAAACCTTATTTTCCATATTACGAAACAACACTGGAACTTTTAATACCGGGGATAAATCCTTAGGATTTTTATATAAAACAAAAAGTTTGGATTATATTATGGAACAAAAAAAACTCCACCAGGGGTCTGGGTAGAATGTTTCACCCCTAAAAGAAAAACATAAATAAATATTTTATGAATTTGTTTGTTATTTAAAAAGCAAGTCCTCCACCCGAGTTTTTTTTAAATATTTTGTAGCAAACTTTACTTGGATAAAATTGTATTAAGAATATTAAACTTTTGCATTATTTTTTTATTATATTATGATAGTTTCCTTCGTGCTGCTTTATTTTATACCGGGTGGTGCACCGACAGACCCTCAAATATTGACTCCTTTATTCATTTTACGTCAAAGTTGTATTAGACTTTTTTGAAGGTCCTTGTATGGTGGAGTCGCACACTAAATTTTGTTATTTTCTAATAAGCCATTTAAAAGTTATCTAGTATTCCTAAAAATTAAAAACTGCTCCGATACATACCATAATGAAACCACCAGTAATAATCATGATAATGTCTAATGTTACTAGACCATTAACTTTTAAATAGTTTCAACATGATTTACAGTATTTAAGAAAAATAATGATTGTACCGTGCGGGCAAAAATTATTTGCTTCAAAGAGGGCTTGGATTAAAAAACGTAAGGCTTGGTTTAGATCAAAATGATATGAGGACGATATATCTAAACAAATATAGGTTAAAATTTTGTCAAATTCACATTATGACCTTCTTCTTCTTCGACTGTTTATCCACTATTGTTGGATGTTGGCGACCATATTTCCATAACAAAAAACATTATGACCATGATATGCCAAACTAATAAGTAATAAAATAAGTAGACAAATACAAATTTATTTTTGTTGTTTACATAATTAACAAAGTAAGAATATACAGAAAGAAAAAGAAAAATAACTATATAAATTGCTGATATTGGCCACCGCCATGCTCCAAGCATAAATTCATACGTCTCTTCATATTTTCGAAAGTGTTGACCAGCATCTCTGGAGAAATGTTACCACATTCTTGGATAAGCCTTCCTTGTAATTGTTCTAAATTTGCAACTGGTATTTTAAAAATAGTGTTCTTTAAATGAGGAAAAACGAAGTAATCCATAACCGTTAAACTAGGTGATCTAAGTGGGAATGCAATGTCTGATCGAAAACTGATCAATCTGTCGTCGAAAAAATTGCGTAAGTAGTTAATAGTTTCGGCGGCTGTATGGGCGGTTGCACCGTCCTGTTAAAAATATCCAAAAAGTAGTTCGTCGTCAAGTAATTGCTCCACAAATGGATTCAAAATATTGTCTCTATACCGCTGTGCTGTGTGTGTAACTGTGTCATGGAAAAAAATAGGACCAACAATTCTTCTTCAGGAAACAGCTAACCACTTTTTTGAGGGTGCAATGTAGACTCTACAAAAAAATGGGGATTTTCACTACTCTACATGCGGGTATTCTAAGAATTCACATAACCGGAGAGGTGGAACTAGGCTCCGAAAAAAATGTCGGGTCTAATAAATCATTTATTTCCAAATTTTTGGTAAACCATTAAGAGTAATTCCTGCGTCTTTTAAAATCTGCGGCTTATATTTCTTGGAATACTTGCACTTTATAAGGAAATAAATTTAGCTGCTTCTTAAGAATAGTCCTGCATGTTCCATAAGATCTTCCCACTTCTTGGGACAGGCGTCTTATACAATTTGTTGGCGCATTTTGCATTATTTCACGAGCGTTTGCAACAAGTTCTTCTGTTCTTACAGATGGTCTTCCTGCTCCTTTTTTGAGTTGTACAGAACCTGTTTTCCTTAACACAACCACGGTTCTTTTCAGGCAATGATAAAAATCCCCTGCAATAAAAGCAACGTTAGGAAAATGTTCGTGAAAATCGTCCATGCAGAAACCCGGATTGTATTGTCACTCACCATTTACTCTAACCCCGTTTCGAAAATACGCTTCAACCATGAATGTTTTGTGCGGTTCCGTAAAGCCCATTGTGTGAATTGGTCAAGAAATTGGAAAAATTAGCGATGAATCAAATTACTTGTAACGAC
The DNA here is from genome assembly GCA_963969555.1 of Polydrusus pterygomalis. NCBI lineage: Eukaryota > Metazoa > Arthropoda > Insecta > Coleoptera > Curculionidae > Polydrusus > Polydrusus pterygomalis. The sequence continues at coordinate 145,862,666 of OZ018375.1, forward strand.
TGTGAAAGATGACGAAATAACTGATTGATTGTTAATTCAGGTAGTTACTGACACCCAACAGGTATTAAGCTCTACGGCTAAGCATTACGTCCTTAGATGCACGGCCCTCTTTGATGCAAATACTTTTAGCTCGCATGGTATTAATTTAAAGCCAAAATTTGAGGGTAGCAAAATTTATATACATAGTTTTCCTATGGCCAGTCTGGCCAATGACACATGTAGTGTTTTACTCACGTCTTGTTCCTGCAAAACTAGACGAGACGAGATTTAGAGGTTCTGATCTTCTGCGAGACGAGAGATTTCTCTGCAAGAGTCTCGCGAGGCGAGATAAAAAATTATGCGAGAACGAAGATCTAACAAAATATTCCGCATCGGCATGACTACAATTTTATTATATTTTTTACATATTATGTAACAGCACATCACTTTTTCATCAATAATTTTTGTATATAACTCTTCTTTTATTGGACTACAGACAATTTCAATTCCATACTTAAATATTAGATAAAATAATAGCGCTCCCTTAAAGACTCCGACCTCAAAATAATTGATTTTAATATTATTCATAGGAATGCTTTCCGGAGCAAAGTGGAGATATTTATTTGACGGGTCGGAACTGGGAACAATAAAAATAATGACTTCACAAGAGGTACTCGTTTTAGTAGCAATCAAGATCTAATATGGCAAGAAAAGGAACTTTATTGTTTTGCTGTCCTTTGTTTTCACAAGAGAACAATTATTGGGTTTCTCAATTAAAAATGTACTTTTAAAAGCATTGGGACTGAAAAGGTTTTATGGAAATGGTGACGCCTAATTTTACATGTAATCATAATAAACTTCCTATAGTTATAATAATTATAGCTTTTTGGATGTTAAAGAAGTAAGTGAGAGATAGCATATATACCGTGCGAGCAAAAATTATTTGCATCAAAGAGGGCCTTGCATCTAAGAACGTAATGCTTAGCCGTAGAGCTTAATACCTGTTGGGTGTCAGTAACTACCTGAATTAACAATCAATCAGTTATTCCGTCATTTTTGACAGTCGTTACAAGTAATTTGATTCATCGCTAATTTTTCCAATTTCTTGAACAATTCACACAATGGGCTTTACGGAACAGCACAAAACATTCATGGCTGAAGCGTATTTTCGAAACGGGGTTAGAGTAAATGGTGAGTGGCAATACAATCCGGGTTTGTGCATGGACGATTTTCACGAACATTTTTCTAACGTTGCTTTTATTGCTGGGGATTTTTATCATTGCCTGAAAAGAACCGTGGCTGTGTTTAGGGAAACAGGTTCTATACAACACAAAAAACGAGCAGAAAGACAATCTGTAAAAACAGAAGAACTTGTTGCAAACGTTCGTGAAATAATGCAAAATACGCCGACAAATTGTATAAGACGCCTGTCCCAAGAAGTGGGAAGATCAATGGCCAATTTCAACAATTAATGTAATTATTTTTCTTTTTCTATCTGTACACTCTTACTTTGTTAATTTTGTAAACAACAAAAATAAATTTGTATTTGTCTACTTATTTTATTACTCATAAGTTTGGCATATCATGTCATAATATGAATTTGACAAAATTTTAACCTAGATTTGGTTACATATATCGTCCCCATATCATTGTAATCTAAACCAAGCCCTCTTTGATGCAAATAATTTTTGCTCGCATGGTACTACCCTCTTCATAAAGGCACTTTGTCAAATCCAGGTGTTGGGGGGGGGGGGGGGGGGGCGGCGGCTCCTAGGAGTGAGATCCACCACTCTTAAAGTCAGCGGCACGGAGTTTAACTAAATAATTTAATATGGGGAAAAAACACACAGTCGTCTCCACAAATATATTTAAAGTCAGTTTGCTGGGGGGGGGGGGTATGCATGTTTCGGTACTAGAAAGTACCATCATCAGCGATGAAGGGCCCAAGTGCCACTTACCTACCCTAAATCCCAGAAGACCTTGGTTAAAATAATCTTAATATTTATTTTATGAAAATAATTATTTTGTGATTGTGTTTTGTATCTTGTGTCAAATTACAAACAGTTTATCTACAACTTGTTAATAATAGGTACATAATACTTGTGATAGTAAGAGCATTATGCTATGCATAATAATACACCTAGGAATTATAACTTCTCATAAAACATCTACGACTACCGCTGCTGTTGTTCCAGGTGCATTATAAAAATAAAACTCATTATTGCTGAAAATAAGCTAACGCGAAATATCTGACCAAAATTACTCGTAGACTCCCGGAGAAACTAATGTCGTTTATGTCGTACCGCATTGTGTATTTGTTTAAAGGTGGAGGACAATGATGTTTTTTGACTGATAGAAGAGTTTTGGACTTATATTGTCTCTATATGTATTAAACTACAACATTTCAACTGGTAAGTATATCCAGTCGTCTTCAGGTGAATACTAAATAAGCAAATTAACTACAGCTCTGTTTATACTAGTTTGATGCTCAGGAGCATAACTGAGATGGGTGCAGTCATGCGTTTAATTCGTGCGCGATATCATTCTTAGATTAAGTCTACATCCAATAATTTCTTACTTAAATACCCTGGGTTCTGGTGTATAGCAGTAGCTTCCCTGAACTTTCTTTAGTGTGGTTATTTATGCAGGGTTTCAGCTTCTGAGCAACTGATATGATGGCAATGTGTCCAGACATAGTCAGCTGCACCGGACTTTTCGGTCCCTCCTTTACGTGTACACCTTGTTTTGAGTGGTCGTGTCACTTAGTGTCCTGCATACTGAAGTTTGAATTGTTTGCCATTTTTCTTTACGTTGACATCTAGAAAAAGTAATTGGTTGTTTTCTTCTTTCTCCATGATAAATTTGATTGTCGGTGTGAAGCTATTGATGTGATTTAGAAATTAGAGTTCGTCAGAGTTTCCATTAACATATCTCAGCCACATTTTTTATTTATTCTTTGTTTATTCTATTGCTTCGGATTCAAACCATTCCATGTAAATGTTAGCGATTGTTGACGAGAGAGATAAGCCCATCGGCAGTCCGTCTACTTGGATGAAGAAACTTTCTTTTACTTGGAAGTAGGAATAATTGTTGAGGCAACATTTTAATAGTTCTATGATGGCATTAATAGGTACCGGTGTTCTGATCTTTCTTAAGCCTGCTTTTGATAGTTACTTTGCTTATTTAGTATTTATCTGAAGACAACTGAAGATACTTGGTACGTTGGGATTTAATACTAATAAAAATATTACAAGTCCAAAATTCCTCTATCAATACCTAGGCATCTTGATTTAAATGTTAAATTTTGAAAAAGTAGTCCATACTCAAAGTGGAGTTAAAAGTATAGAAAAAAAAGAAAAGCACAAAGTCTTTCTCCACAATATTTAATTAGAATAGCTAGGCGAACCTAGGATAATCCATAATAACATAGTTGAATTTGACATGTTTCGAGTGTTGAAACACTCATCATCAGGAAAACAAAGTAAATTGTACAATGCTGATGTTGTTAGCAATAGAGAAAATAACAGGTGAGACTGAGCCGTAATGGAGCTTTCATTGGTTCATACGAGGAGTAAAAAATTTGAATAGTCAGAAGACCGACAAAACTTCAGCATACTGAAGAGTCAAGGACTCGTGCAAAGGCACTGTCTTGGGTGGAAAATAAAGAGAGAAAATAAAATTAGGGACTTATAAGAGACTTTGTGAAAAACATTTAAGTGAAAGTGATGAAAAATCCTGAGTTTAATTTGACTTTGTCGGAGACATGTGAGAGTGGTAAAATCAGAGGGAACGAAAAAAGAAAAAGTTGTTTTTCGTAAAAATCATGCAGATGCTTTCATTTAGCTTGAAGCAAAATACTGTTGAGGTACCAGGCTTGTTACGGCCCAGTTACCCCAGCAGGAGTTAAAACTTACACATTGTATGCAGAAATGAAAGATTAAAAATTTAAAACGTTTTTAAGTTTTACTATAACATCTTAGAAACTGCAAGCAGCACGTGTCAGAAGGGAAATCCTTTACTCCATTACGGCTCAGTCTCACCTGTTATTGTCTCTATTGCTAACAACATCAGCATTATACAACTTACTTCGTTTTCCTGATGATGAGTGTTTCTACACTCGAAACATGTCGAATTGAACTATGTATTATGAATTATCCTAGGTTCGCCTAGCTATTCTAATTAAATATTGTGTAGAAAGACTTTGTGCTTTCCTTTCTTTTCTTTAAATGTTAAAGTTTCGCTTTGTGTGCAAATACTAGGTACTTGTAAAACCCAATAAAAATAAGGTTATGTTGTTTGATCCCATTGATTTGTTTCGTCCATCATGAAGTCGCTCGATATCTAGATATAATAATCAAAAACGACTCTTGTTTATAAAATCCTGACAAAACGTCAAAATATTAAACATCGACAACAATTTTGGTTTGCTTTTCGGCTATACACTTCGCTTGTATATTTACTAGCCTCGTAGTAGAAAACTGTTGCCGAAGTCAAACCCAAGTTACCCTTCAAATGTTCACTTTTTTCAAGAATATACATGTATTCTGTTTCACTCACTCCTCTTTAAATCCCAGAAGGCATTGGTTCGTATGATGGCATTGCTGCACAAATAGCAATTTTGAACAATAATGATTATGCGGGTTTTCTACTCACTGTTTCTACCCTACAACTGTTAAAATAAATTATGAACGGCTTTTCTAGAAATTGTTAATTACAAAGTGTTGGTCGTAATTCAAAAAATTGCGTACTGTACTTAAGCAAATGAGAGTCATAATATAATATAAAATACTTGATAATCTTGATTTATTGTAGCAACTAGTAAATAAGTAGCAATAGTAAAATAATATTGTTTATTACTTTTTTGAGCATTTTTGTTTATACAGTGTGGTCAATTAAGTGTACAACAAATGGAATTTTTTTTATTAATTGCACAACCAAAATTTAAATATTGTATTTCTTGCATGTCCGATAACTATATCAGGTGCACTTAGAATGGGTTTAAGTCAAAAAACTTTTTTTTTTAATTATAAATTTTTCATATTGTATATTGGGTTTTTTTATATTTAGGTATAATATCTATTTAAATTAACCACAATCAAATATCTTCTGAACATCTTTCATTAAATTAAAACAAATTTGCACAAAATTCTTTAATTTTATATTTATACAGGGTGTCCGGAAAAAGAAGGTCAATCCATTAACCATATATTCCTTGAGCAGAAATAATATGACTTTTATAATGCCATTTTTCATTTTGGACCCTCATGTTCGATATACAAGGCGTCAAAGTTTAAAAACGGATTTTTTTGAATAATTCGATTATTTAACAATATATTAATTTCAAATTTGGTACCATGCTTGGGGGGGTTGAGTAAAATTAAAGATCTTAAAAAAATATGTGGTTTCAACCTGAACTGCTCCCCAGCATAATGGATTCTTTCTATTAAATAAGTACCGCTTAAAATCGAATTCATGCAGCCATAATCTTTTATACATCTCCAGACTAAGAGTAAGGTCTGAGGAACGGTGTGGCCATTTAACAGGAGCATCTTGGCCCCGACTAATCCAGCGTTAAAAAAAAATTTGGTCTAAATAGTTCCTAACTTTTCCAGCTAAATGCTGGGTATCACCGTCTAGTTGAAACCAAATATGTTGTCTGACCACTAGAGGCAAATCATCGAGTAAATCGGGCAGTGTATAGTAAAAATTAATGACCAATCAAATTTCCTGGTAAAATTACTGTTATGTGAAAAAAATAAGAAAGACAATACATTAATTTCGTTTAACTGGTTTGATACTGATAAGTACTACAGGTTTTTATCTGTACGCCACTGTCCTTACATTATTTTTGGCTACTCCTTTACTTTCGGTAGAATTGTTACCTATTGCAAAGTTTTACTTAAGTATATCCTGTAACCATGGTAATGCCACAACGGAAAATTAGGAGATTATCGTAAGCTGGGTTGCGATCAGTTAAGGACGTGTACTTTTCAAATTATCTTCAAAACGCATCATTTTATCGAAATTTTATAGGAGACAAAAAATAATCAAAAATAAATGGTTACCTAAAAAAATATCGTTCGGAATTCACTAGCGCACGTAAAAGGAAATAAGGGGGGTCAGCGGATACTGGACCCGCATCGCACCTGATATGGTTATCGGACATCCATCAACTTCTGGTGATATTTAAATTTCCGTTGTGCAACTAATAACTAACTTTTGACACCGTAAACCATGATATTTTATTAAAAAAATTATACAGTATTGGGATAAGGGGAAATACACACAAACTACTTCAAAGTTATTTAAGCTGTCGTAAACAATTTGTTCAAATTGAGGAAAGAAAAAGTTCGAAAAAAAAAATAATATGTGGAGTTGCACAAGGATCAATATTAGGTCCTTAATTTACATTAATTCCGTTTCCAAATTGAACTTAAAAGGCAATATAAAGCTATTTGCAGATAATACGACAATTATTTATTTTGCTGAAACTCTTGCAGAAATGTATTTTGATATTAATAATGATTTAAAAATACTTCTATCTTGGCTTCAATCAAATAAACTTACGTTAAATTTTACAAGATATTTTTTTATGGTTATAACAAAAAATAAAATAAATTCCATCATTAACCCTTTAACATTTAATAATGAAAATATTCAATATTCAAAAACGACAAAATTTTTAGGATTAGTTTTAGACGAAAATTTAAATTGGAAATGCCATATCCAGTATATTATCAACTCGATATCTCCTTTGGTATCTGTTTTGTACAGAGCTAGATATAACATTCCTTTGAAATACTTAAAAAATATATATTTTTCATTAATATATTCAAAATTACAATACTTAGCTTCTGCATGGGGATCTGCTTGTTTATCAAACTTAAAACCATTACAACAATTGCAAAATAAAGTTATTAAATTTATACACAAACTACCACATTTAGGACCAACTGTTAATCTATATAGACCGAAAGGGTATTTACACGTTCAAAACATCTATAAATTAAAAATTTGTATTCTAATTCACTCTATTATTTTAAAAGAAAAAATCAAACATAACACTTCATGAGAATAATACATTACATGATCATAACGCCAGACATTGTATAAATTATCAAACTGTACCAGTAAAAAGTAATTTCAGGAAAAAAATCGCTTTTATATGACGGAATAAAAAAATATAACAATCTTCCAAAAAATATCAGAAAAATTAAAAAATTGGCGACTTTTAAAAAACAATTAAAGAGATATTTAGTAAATTAAATTATTTATACTATTTTTTTTATTGATTTTATTAATGAATTAAATTGGATTAACTTCCATTTTTTTTATTGTTACTTTTTTTTTAATTGTTATTATTTTCTATATTATGTTGTCACTTTCCATGTAATGAACTGTAAAAGTTAGTTTGGAATAAAGACATTTTGAACGTTAATAACAAATTTCCCATTTGTTGCACAGTTAATCGACCACACTGTATATAGTATACATAAAATATTTTAGCTTCGATCGAATGTACCCATAATAAGTTACCAACATTCAACATCAGCTGGGATTCTGGAATGTTAATAAATACTTCTAATAAGCTGTTATTTTTCTGACAGACGAAAAGAATGAAAAATGCATCTAACATAAAAGAAAGGCGGAGAAAGAATTATATATGTAATCAAGTATAAAAATAATACCCATCAGCTGTTTGTGCATGTCCAGAAGGGAAACGGAATTACAACAATTTGTCATTTCGTATAAGTGACAGACAAGTATTTGGCAAAATAAATGCTCTATCTATTCAATACAAAGCCGAGCCGCTTCTTTCGATTTTAGCCTTTGCGAGACAGTTATAAATTTCTACTTTTTTCGAGCTTGATTCTGCCAAAAGAAGTTTCTGTTTGTTTATTTAATACAATTTTGACGCGCCATATTTCTTATTTATTGCGATGTAGGGTTGATTATTGATGTATGTACATACAGGGTCGGATTTTCTCCAAATGAAACCAAATGTTGTAATAGAACGCAAAAATCTATGTTTTTATTTTAAGTTATTATTATTTAAAGTGCGTTCTCAGGCAAAACAATATGTTTCCTATTTTAAAATTCAAAGAAGGGCTCTAAAAGCTTTTATTCCAAGAATAAATATAATAATAAAACCCAAATGTAGCTAACTATTTTAAACTAATACCAACTGTTTTTGTTAAACAAATAAATTGCCCAAGTTATCCTAAAGATTTGTTAAGTCATAAAGTTTATTTTTCTATACCCTAAAAGCTGGTTGTTAGCAAAAACTCAAATAAATAATAGAATCTATAGAAGAGCACGTTTTGTCAAATTTAAGATAAACTTACTAAAATCTAACCCCAGATGGGAATAATAAATAAAGGGACTTTCGTGGGTGGCCCATTATGATGAGATAAAAATGAACCATATTATTGAGGAAAAAATGGAAAATATAGGTAGCAACCTGGGATTTGTATTTTGACCATTCTATTTATGTAAAAGTCAGATCAGATTTATTCTTTTATTTTCCCTGGAACAGCTTAAAAGGTTTTTTTTTAAGTAAATCTGATTGCTGTACTTTAAATTTAAGGTTAATTTAGGAATGTTATTTGTAAGACCGTTTTTACGGTTATTTTATAAGTATGGAATGTATTGTTTAGCTATAGATATGATTTTTAAGGTAAAATGTCCATAAAGAGAGAAAAGGTTCTAATTAAATATCAAGATTGTATAACTAGAGTCACCTAGCGGTAATGTCTACAATCATATATTGGGACGACCCTGTTTTATGATCTAAGGCAGAGTTTCAGAGAGAAATGACTTCTGATTGGTTGGATAGAATAAACTATCACTTGGTACCGAGGGATGATATTAATTTTAGTACTTTTTATAGGATGGAATAGCTAAATATTTGAAGTAGCATAATTTAAGGGGTGTCTTTAGAAGTTAGATGCTTAATCGGGGAATTTCACTTCACAATTCAGTTCCTAAAGTTCTTTTAACGGTTTCGGTGTACTAAGTTCCGAAGTTTCTGTTATCGGGTTCGTGACCAAGTACCAAAGAGGCTTTATTTTCAGGTGTAATTAGGTGGGTTTTTAAGAGTACATAGTTTCGGACTCATTTCTCTCTTTGATATACCTCTTGTGTAGTGAATCCTTTGTTTCTTAAAACATCATCACCTGGATATTGCTGTTTGGTTGACATTGGTAAGTCGTTTGGTATTAACAGTAGATACAACTAACAGAACGAGACGACGTTGACGTTATCATGAAGAACTCCATCATCTCCAAGAGTGCTCTTGCTATATATTTGTCTTAGTTATTTATACTAGTAATTCTACCCTTATGTGAGAGGACCAGGTCTGGTATTCTCGGTCAGAAACGCTACCATTGATAACGAATAATGTTTATTATAGTCAGAACGCTACCACGTAATTAACTAGTAATTAGTGATATACCAGATCAATCCTGTCACAATGTGTAGGTTAGGTTAGAGTGGCAAGCCTATGGCATTGTCCAAACAGTCACACGTAGTCCTATAAGGACCGTTGTGGTACCACAAATGTTCCGCGGAACCTATTTGTATCAGCTTCCTGATGGTTATGCGATCGTAGAAGATTCTTGACAGCTCATTCAAACCAGCCACTGCTGTTAATAAACTTCGTAAGTCGACCCAGTTGAAGGCTGCTCACTTCCTCCAGATCATTAAAAAATGGTTCACCCAGTGCATTGAACCTTCTTCTCGCGAGGCCGAGGCATTCACACAGAAATGCTGAATACTTTCCTCTTCTTCATCATCTCTGCAACTTCTACAGAAGTAGTTAGTTGGTATTTGCATACGTTCAGCGTGTCTACCGAACAGGCAATGTCCGGTGACTACGGCTGTGATGTTTCTTAGGTCCTTCCGACTGTGCTGTAATAGCGCTGCGGTTTTTCTGTCATCAAGTAGGGGCCACAATTGCCTGGAGATGCTACAAGTTGCAAGCCCTGTCCATCTGCTTTGCGAAGGTTGTTTAGCTATTCGATCTATCTCTTCTTTGACTGATCCCAGTGCTCTAGCCATAGTATTCTCTGCTAGTTCGACAGACATGCTTGCGCCCTTCCTGGCGAGCAACTAAATATGTAGGTAAATTTAGGAAATAACCTCATTAAGGTCAGACGCCACTAAAAACAACAGTTGGCCTCGGCCGCTTTCGGTCTTCGTCGGGATATTATAAGCCCCGGACATGCGCATTAGGTAAACGCCAGTGTTCAGAGCACAGAAAAATAAAGGGTTTATGTTCAGAGAACCTACCTCTTCTCTGTGTTGAGTGGCCGCGTAGGCTACCGGCCTAACACACAGGTGTGTTAAGGGTAGACGATATTTTTCAGAAGATGTTGATAGTTAAAAGAAATTAAAATTTATGATTTAAAATGTTTAGAAATAATTTTCAGATATACTTATTTAGAATTAATTATGCTAACTACTTATAGGTGTTTCACTTTTTATTCAAAGCGATATTTATTTCCCAAAGTGGGATATTTTGTTCTGTACAGCTTTGCGGACTATACTTAGATAATTGACTTAAAAAAAAACACAGGATTTTGAAAAAAAATTTAATATGAAAAATCCGCAGTTTCGATTACTCTTGCAAGAAACTTGCAAGTGTTTTTTCAACAATATAAAATAAACTAAAATTAACAAGAACTTTGTAATATTATACCTACTATTTCTGACAGTTAAAAATATAATATATTACACATTTAAAATATATTTCAGAATACAAGATGTAAAAAGTTTAAATACCACCCACTTTAAAAGTAAAATACAATATAATTCATAAATTATTATTTTCGTCCAGGCATTGTAGTATTTAGGATCATCATCCGTCATAAAATACTTTGGTTGTATTACCTACCCCACCAATCTTCTCTTGAAGAGCACCTAAAACTATTTCTTGTACAAGCTGGTCTAATCTATTAGTTTAAAAAAATGCCACAGGAAAACCCATATTTTTGTCATCCTTCACGAGCACGATTGTCAAATCCATTCCTTTTTGGTTTGTACAGTGTGTCCCATCCATGCATTATTGTGCTGACGTCCTTTAGTTTACGTTCCAGGTTGTCATTCACAAATCTTACACTTAGGAGTGGATGATTTTCACCTAATAAAAATATACTTATTATTTCAGCCAAAAGTCCTTTATACTTCCATATTATCATGAAATGAATGGCAAATCTACTATAAGCAAAATTTTTTTTTCACTTTAGAATAACAAACTTTAAATAAAAACACTGCAAGAACATTTCTATGCATTTTTTATGTCTGTCTGTATAGGTTTAAGATAATTTTAAAGACATTTTAATTTATTTAACATACCTACTCACTTTAAATTTGATACACGTCATATGTATAAAAGGTTTTCCCAGCCTCAAAAATAGTTTGAATTGTTAAGAAAAGTAAAATATGGCTATATTATTACAATAGTGTTTAACAGTCATGCATTTACCCACCTTGTGGTTTAAAAAACAACAGTAATTTTTTCCATTAGCATTCCTAAACACACACTACATGACCTAAAATTAAAAACATTTGTTCTTGCCGTGCAGTCAGCATGAAGAAGTGTTTTTTTTTTATTTTGTTTAACTGTTATTAACTTAATATTTGTATTAACTATTAATTTTTATAATTCATTGTAATTTAAAAACGTTTAATTTGTAAGGAGAGAAGTAATAAGTATAATTTATTTACATACCTGTTTCAAAATTTTTTACTGTCAAGCGAGAAGGACATACCCTATTAATTTTTATAATACCTCCAGCTTTTTCAGTTCTGTTAGTATAGTTGCTTTTATATCCTAAAAATTGTATTCATACAGATTTTTCTGCATAATATTACGTTATATAGTCATACCAGTCACATTACTTCGGTTACTATTTTTCCACACTATCAGATGTTCTATTTGTTCTATGTATTGAATAGTTTGATTCAATTTTATACTCTTTCATCCACTGTTCGCACGTTTGTTGCCTAGAAAAATTAACAGCTCGCAGTTAATACTTCTATTGTAATAATTTATGACCTACCTCTAAATGTGTTTGAAGTATTGTAGATTCTACACATAAATTGATTTTCTTTACAAAGGGGACAAAGTATGAGACATGTTCTATTGTTCTGAATCGGGGTCGACTTTTTATGGATATTTCGGATGTTTATTTTTTGTATAGGTAAGTAAAGTGTAGAAAACTCCAATTCGCAGAAAGGGCAAATTCTGTTCCCAGTTTCTCCATGTTCAATCTGACCGAAAAATACTATGTAAATGAAAAACCATACTCTTTAAACCACAAATATTTTCTTGATACACTAGTATAATCAGTAATAATCACAAAAAATTGCGCTACTTAGCAGATCGTTCCACAATAATTCGAGTAATTCGACACTGATCGACAGCACAATAATAATAAAATTGTGAACTGGCGAAATCGGGCGCGCAATTTAAAAATTAGACGACATGTTCCGAGCCAGAACGAAATCGGCCGAGGCCAACTGTTGTTTTTAGTGGCGTCTATTAAGGTCTTGCAATCTTCTTTAAAATATAAAAGTCTTAAAATTGTTAATAAATGATTAAAATAATTTTGCATAAATTAAGACGAGTATTACTGTAATGTGTAGCCGCAGTACGATATAATAGTTTCCGGCTAATAGGTGGTGGATATACAGGGGTAAACTAAGGGGCGAACAGCAATAAATTATGTTTCGTTAAGAAAGTGTTTATTTAAATGTTGTTTGCCATCTGGCATTTAAATGCAAATTCAGAAACTAATTAACATATCGAGATTAATGAAGTACAACTCTTTTACCCACAAGATAGTTAAATGTGGTGTCCCGCAAGGTACGGTGCTAGGCCCGATTTTGTTCTCAATTTATATTAATAGTCTGGCGAGTGCGATGCCCAATATTAAAACTGTATGCTTTGCCGATGATACTGTTCTTCTAGTTAAAGGGGTATCTTGGCATGAAGCATTTGAAAAGGCTAAGAGGACTGCTAGTCTTTTTAAAGCCTGGATAGATCGTAACCATTGAATATGAAGAAAACCAGCTTTATATGCTTTGCAATGAATTCAGTTGGTCTACCAATTAAAAATGAGATTACGATCCATTCTGCTAATTATGATTTGTCAAGGGATTATGTTTGTTCTGTTAAAATGTTCTAATTAATGTTTATAGGTCACTAGCAGAATAATGTATTAATTATGGAATTATCTGTTGGGGAGATGCTAATAAAATTGTTGTTGCCCAAAAATATATCTTAAAAATTATTCTATTTAAGTCAAGATGTTTTTCTTCTTATCTTTTATTTGAACAGTCTGGCGTGTTTTCAATTACCCAGTTATATATTAAGAATTTGCTTAGATTTTCTCTCACTAGCAATTAATTTCACAACTACATAACGCATAACATTACGACTGGAGCTAATGTTAATCGCAATTTGATTCTACCCTACACACATTTTAACGCCACGCTAAGATCAATTTCCTATGTGGCTCCGAAAATCTTAAATATATTACCAGTGCAATTTAAAATCAAATAATTTCAGAACACAAAAAAAGATCTAAATGAATGGATTATGAATAATACCCAAATAATTAAAGGTATTATTAAATTTTTATAAAACTATGTTATTTAGTATTAGTATCCCAAATAACTTAGATTGTGCATAGTTACGCATTGTCTGCTTTGATATTTAATTTAATTTTTGAATGTTAATATAAAGTCGCCACAGTGGTTCTTTTCCCGTGCGTCATTACTTTTACGTCATCAAAATCGTATGAATCAAATCAAAATTACGAGACGAAAAAAGTCAAAACTAAGTTAAGTTCATAAAATGGACGTGCCTGCCTACCGTTTGACGTACCTACATAATATCACGAAAAATTATTATTTATTTTAAGTTTTGCCCGGCATTCTCTATTATCTAAAAGAAATTGACAAACAAATGTTTATACATTTAATACTATTTTTAAAGCTTAAAATCTACAAAAGTTTGGTGTTTTATTGACTATTAAAATCGCAAAAGTCAAATTTTTAACATCCTTTCATTTAAGGGAATTTAGCCACTGCCGTAAACGTTTCAAAGAACTTTCACGGTTAGAATATTTAAAATAAATAAATTAGTTATTATAAAAATCCATAAATACTTACCGCCAAAACAGATGGTGGGTATAATTACCTCTAAAAAGAACTATTTTTAGAAACAGGAACAGTTCTAAGGCAAACAGATTTACAAAATACGAATTAGATTGGCAGATCAAAATAAGGTTGACAATGACGTTCTAAAATACAACGGTTGTCAACTAAACAAATAAAGAAAGTAATTAACTGACGTTTATAGTTTTATCCTTGTCTAGCACGTTATATTATTGCGGAATTTTGGAGACGTTCTTTTATGCTTTTATTCAAACTTGTTACTGTAATAAACAAGGATGCAGAGTTATTAACCACGTCGAGTCCTGATCGTTGATTGATGACGCACGGGCAAAGATCCACTGTGGCAACTTTATATTGTGTTGTATGCCCACACAGTCTTACATGATCCATAGTGTATGCAACTCATTATGAATGTTATATTTCTTGAATGTACACTATTGTAATAAATAAATAAACATTATTTAATAACACTAGTAAAAAATATATCTACACCAAATTTGATTCATATCCGATAACTGAACCATTTCCAAATCGTCGCCAATTTTCTAAGTAAAATGTTTAATTGGATCACCCTGTACCTCTTTATCCGTGGATCTCCTGTTACTGTATGGCCCCTTAGTCAGGGAATACCCTATATACTATCATGATGCACTTAAATACGTTTTTCTTTGGTTCATCTCTTCTATCTGCGACTATTTTTCTTGCAGTATGTTGATTCAAAAAGGTTAAAATAGACTTTTTTTATATATACTTAAAAGACAAAAGTAAATATGTTTATGTTAATCGAAGTGTAAAGCAATGATTTTATTGAAATTATTCGTTTAGAGGTATTTAGATATTAAAATTAGACCTCAGCATCATTGTAATCGGCCTAGAAAGGTTGGTGAGGGTGTTCGAAAATCACACTTTGTTTCATAATATTTTAAAGTAGGGCCAAGAAAGTCTTCCACGACTCTGCATACCAGCCTGAAGTTTATCTTCTCATTCGTTAAATGATAATTTTGCAATGAGCATATTCCTGTATGTTAGACATGCGCTAGGCCATAAATTTGCCCTTATTCTTTCCTGTTCTAAGGGTATATGGCATACGAAGAAGAAAGACAGATATATTCTGGAGATGGTAGAGAAAGGCAGATTAACTGTTGACGACTCGCATGCGCACTGCAGTGCTGTGTTGATCAGAGTAGTTATTTTTATGCGTTTGGCATACGAAGAAGAAAGACAGACATATTCTGGAGCTAAAAGAGCAAGGTAGATGTTAGTCAGCCGGTCATAGTTTTGTTTACTTTCGTGTTTTGTGCAATTACGACCCCTTTCCTGTTAAAGCAAACATATTCTCTCGAATTCTTAGGAGAGATGACATCTAGATAGACTAGAAAATATGGTGTTTACTGTAAAAATTGTTGTTTTTACTTCAGTTCTGAAAATCGAAGTTTTTACTTTCAAGGATTTTAAGATAAATTGTGGCAATTTTAGTGGTTTCCAAAAACCGCTTTTTTTAAAGTTCCTGTACATTTATTTAAAAGAAAAGGCATACTATTCATCAATGCCTCCCTGAACAGTGAACAGCCCTTCCAAAATTAGATACTATTTTTTTTAATAGCTGCAAGGTTCCGGAAGTTACCCCTGCCATCAACTGTGCCCTTAATGCTGGTGTACAAACTGCTGAAAGTTATCATGCCGGCCACGTGGACGGACGAACAAAATATATTTACCTTTATAAATTATTTTCCATTTTTACGGAACCCGGAAAAGAAAGAAATAAATATTATCAGACTCTCTATTTTTCTTAAACCGCTAGGCATACAAAAGTTACTACCCGCCTACGCACTTTATATTACATATAATCGTAATATATGACGGTCCGTCGAACAAATAAAATATTTTCTGATTGGCGATGGCTTAGAAAATGTGTGTGTTGGAATTCCCACGAGTGGTCGGAGTTTACGAAACTTTTCTCATAAATCGGTCCACTATAGAGATTTTCAACCCAAAAAGACAACTTTGAAGGGTGGATTATTGTTTTTGCAGGTTGGGGGTCATAAAAATTGTAACGGCAGTAATGGAATCTACAGGTTAGCGATTTTTAAAGTTTTTTGGGTAATGTGAAAACGTATTACTAAATTAATAACGTTTTGGCCGACTCGAACTTACAGTAACATTTTATGTCGGCATTAGAGAATGAATAATATATTTAAACACCCGCAATAAGAACAACAGATTAGTCAGTGTAGCCGGCGTGAACAACGCATGGCGAGTCGATCCTTCGGCTAAAGAGAGGGGATCATTTGCCCTGGCGAAATCAGCTCCACCACAGAAATTCAGTAATATTTGGAACTTCGTTTTGGTGTTGCCGAGCATTTAATTGTTTCGAATTATTTTACGTATTTTCCATTTCAGGTAGTTAACTAATTATTTATTCCTTGAATCGTTGAGGCCTTTAGTTGATGGAAATTCATTATAACTCAATGAAAGACAATTTATTTGGTCAAATTTCCACTTTTATTGAAAAACTTTTTCTTTACACGACGCGTTTCGCTACATTGGTAGCTTCTTCGGATGTATGGTGCTAACTAATTTTATTTCAGTACAATAACAAAATGGTCTAGATACTTAATTACTCAATTCAGGTATACACATTACAAGCTTAATTATTTAATTATATATATAAACACTGTTTAGGTATTGTAAACTTAAATATTATTGTCGGTATAATATATCTTAATCTTATGGGAAATCTAAAGAACCCCTTTTTAGATTATTGTTACATATTTAGCAAAGGGGAACTATTTAGTTCTCATTGGTATTTTAATAATGCACCGGAATTTTTCAATCGATTTACTTCTAAACTTTCGAAAAGTTTAAGTTTTTTACCCTTGTTTTCAATATGTAAAATTTTAAATTTGTTATCAAAATTATGTTGTTCTTGTAAAAGATTATTAGAATAAGTTAAGTCGGTTTTATGACTGACAAAACTTCTTCTATGTTCTCCCATGTATACTGATACAACAATTCACAAACGCTCCTTTCACCCAATACAGCACAAGCCAGCTCCATATCACAGCATGATTCATAAATTAACTACTGCTCCTTTATCTGCTAACAACTTTAACCACGAATTAAATGTAATTAAACAAACGGCAATTAATAACGGCTATGTATCATCTATGATTGATACCGTATTATCGAAAAAACTAAAAAAGAAGGCTATTTCTGTAACCTACCCTCTTATAAAAGAAAAACCAGGCCTCTTTAAAACTAACACTTATTTTGGAAACCCATCGGATAAAATTAAAAAACACCTTAATCAAAGGAATATCAACGTCGCTTATAAAATTTACAATTCTTTTGGAAAATTTTTAAAAAACTATAAATCAAAAAGCAACAAGGATAATAAATCGGGGGTTACCAATTAAATTGTGGCTCTTGTCCCAAAACTTATATAGGCCAAACAGGTCGATCATTTAAAACGAGAATTTTGGAACATAGTAAATAAAGATTGTTTTGAGCTGTATAATGCCTTTATTATCCCAGAATACCAATTTTTTTACTTGCTAGCCTGACTAGCTATAACCATTTATTAAAATAAGAACGTCACTAATTTATGACACCCACTTTATTAAAAACGGTTTGAAATGGCCCATTACAGCTTTGCAGTACCACAATTTCGGTATAATTGCAGCTTTAAATGCAAAGAACATAATTTTTTATTTATAATTTAGCGCACTATAAATCCACGGGGAATGTATTTGGCTGCAGCAGTAGTAGAAATAATTTATTTTTGCAATTCCTCCGCGCACTGTGACATTATAACGCCATAATTTACCCTAAAAGTGTAGTCTTAATTTACACAGAAACTCATTTATAATAATTTTAAGAGAATACACAGAGATGTACTGGGAATATTTGCGTACATTTCTTACAGACGGAAAGCGGGCGACATTTTTACTAGCGTCGTTACAGCGCTCTATATATTTTATTTAAATTTTCTAGTTAGAAAGTTAAAAACAAATATGGAAGTAGAAAAAAGAAAAGCACAAAGTCTTTCTCCACAATTATTTATTATAAGAATAACTAGGCAAACCTAGAATGATTTATAATAATTCAATTCGACATGTTTCGAGTATAGAAACACTCATAATCAGGAAAACAAAGTAAATGGTACAATGCTGATGTTGTTAGCAATAGAGAAAATAATAAGTGGGATTGAGCCGTAATGGAGCTTTCAATGGTGTACATGAGGTGTAAAAATTGAATAGTCAGAAGACCGACAAGAATTCAGCATACTGGAAAGTCAAGGATTAGTGCAAAGGCCCTGTCTTGGGCAGAAAAATTAAGAGAGCAAAAGGAAAATTAGGTGGTTTTAACAGACTTTGTGAAAATCATTTATTTTGTAGTGAAAAATCTTAAGTTTCATTCAACTTTGTCAGAGACATGTAAAAATATTGAAATAAGAGGAAAAGAAAAAAAAATTGTTTTTCATAACCAGGCTTGTTAAGTCCCCGCATGTTAAGCCTGGTACCCCAACAGCATTTTAATTCAAGCTAAATGGTAAGCCAATCTACCTCATTTTATTAAATTTCATTTACTACATTGCCTTTTTTTTCCCTTTTACAGATGCTTTCACTTTCATGAAAAATATTTTTTTTCTTTTTCTTTCCCTCTTATTTCAATATTTTTACATGTCTTTGACAAAGTTGAATGAAAATTAAGATTTTTCACTACTTAATAAAAGATTTTCACAAAGTCTGTTAAAACTCCCTAATTTTCCTTTTGCTTTCTTCATTTTTCTGCCCAAGAAAAAGCCCTTTGCACTAACCCTTGACTTTCCAGTATGCTGAAGTCTTGTCGGTCTTCTGACTATTCAATTTTTACACCTCTTGTACACCATTGAAAGCTCCATTAAGGCTCAATCCCACTTATTATTTTCTCTATTGCTAACAACATCAGCATTGTACCATTTACTTTGTTTTCCTGATGATAAGTGTTTCTACACTCGAAACATGTCGAATTGAATTATTATGAATCATTTTAGGTTCGCCTAGTTATTCTTATAATAAAAATTGTGGAGAAAGACTTTGTGCTTTTCTTTTTTCTATACATTTAACTCCACTTTGAGTATGGACTACAAAAAAAAAAAAAAAATATATAGGAGTGTTGGGATATATAACTTCACACCGTTCTAGCAAAACAGGTATTTTATTCAGTAAGTCCCCAATAAGTGCCTTGAGGTTAGTGTTTTGCTCTAGTCTCGCTTTTTCTCGCCTCGTTCTTGCGAGACGAGAACGAGATGAGAGTGGTCCGGTCTCCTGCGAGACGAGACGAAAGTTTTTTCGATAAATTTTTAAAATAATCCAGTTAGTATCCCTCGATAAAAAGCAATCTTTATTACCGATATTGCAAGATTGCCAGGGAAAAATTGGGATACGTTGCCGAAAAACAATAGAGAAAAAAGGACCATTAACAAAAAAGGAACCTTTTTTTTATAACGTTTATAGTTTTTATCGAAATGTTTCATAAAGAGAACCATCTGATAAATGATAAACGTCTTTGCGAATTAAGTATAATATTGTGCTACTTTCAACAAAATGTAGGGAGGAAACTACATACTATTTTGATGGTGTCTCTGGGAATTGCTTTTAATTTTTTTTTTCTATAAATCATAACTGGTCGGAAATTTTAAGGTAGAGTACAACTACTATATTTCTTACATCCGGTTTAACCGAAAGTTCACACTATTGGAAAGATAATAAAAATCGAAGATAGGGACACGTAAGCCGTTTTGCTCTAAGACGTACAGTTAGAAAGCTAGACACTGTCAAAGTTCAAAAATGTCATTTTTCAAGAGTCAATATCTCGACACTGTTAAGTATAGACTAATAATGCTTTTATTAAAAAATGTTCAGAATTTTATGCAGAATCCAAAAAAATTATATAAAATAGGGGTATCCATTTAAGATTTAGATCTTACCCCCCCTCCCTCCTAGGGGCTTGAAGTAACAAGATTGACAATATACGCAAAAGATGTCCCCCTCGAAATAAAAATCGACGGGTCCGAGCGATTTTCCACATTTTCATTTTAAAGCAGGAAAATCGAGGTGGGAAGTTCTCAAATGAACACCCTGTATGCATGTGTGAGAATACTTAAAATCTGATAATTTAATTAAAAATTATACTTTGATGCATTTGGGCTTATAATTATTTATAGGATATAATAAGTAAACTATGATATTCATAACATTATATTTGAGCAAGTTGAAGATATCATTTTAAAACAACATAGTTTTTTTCCACGTAGGTCCATTGAGAGTAATCTCAGCAGGTCGACGTTGTGTACACGGTCTTCAGTAAGGCGTTTAACCAAATTAGTCATTCCATACTGATTGAGAGCTTGGTGAGATGGATTTGGTGATAGACAACACATGTTTTTCGTTGGTGGTTTTTACTTTAAACCTTTTAACGTACCATCTGGTGTGCCTCCAGGAGCAAATTGGATCTTCCAGTGGAATCCAATAGGACGTCTTGGTGGTAATGAAATATGCCCCAAGCTGCCAATTCTAGGTAGAAAGTAGAATCATCTGATCATAGGACAGTTACCCATGGGTTCTAGTTAAGAACTACGACGGCTTGAGCCCAAGAGGAACGGAGGAGGATGATAAAATAAACACTCTTCCCCTGTAATACAATGGAAGAAAATATTTTTAGACATCCAGTCGAAAAATAGTAGATTCTGTAACGAGGTTGGAATGAAAATTCGATCCGAGCGTGAGGAATCACGAGTATCGAATTTTCATTCTAACCGAGTAGCAGACTATATTTTCTTCACGACCATCCAGTTCCATATCTGATTCATCCGATTTTTCACTCATTTTCTGACTTGCACTAAAATTTGTCTGAAAATAATTATTACAACGCGGCCATTTTTATCTGACACTGACAGTTTCGAAATTCATGGCAACCTATGTCGTTTATATCAATTACAGAATATTCATTCCGTATCTTGTTATGGAATGAAAATACACGCAAAACGCATAAGAAGCAAGTGTTTCAGAATAAATATTCCAACTCAAGAGCGAGAATTTTTACATTCTATTATCAAAAATGATTTTGGAATTATTGCATTCAGTAATGGTCGTGGAGAAAAGTTGCTCCAGCACTACTGAAATAATACAGCTTTCAAATGAATGTTTTTAGTGTCTGCCCAAAAACTATAAAAAATTGGATGTGGAAAATTAAAAATTTGTCAATCAAACTTTTTTGAAGTGTTACAATGAAAAAGCCTAGAAGAAAAATAGCAATCTTATTACCCTATTACGTGCGTAAAGAGACTGGGACCGCTACGCGGCGTTTGGGCAACGTCAGTTGCGGGCGGAAAAGTGACTTTCTACTAAAAGCATTTCTCTATTTTTTATTTGTAATTTTTTTTAAATATTTTAAAATTTTATGCGTGCGGAAGAATGGATGTTTTGATGAAATATTTGATAAATTTTTTTATTTTGCAAATACAAATTTTTATAAATATAACCTAGTTTTGCTTTGAATGACTTTTTATCGAAAAACTGAAAATAACAAATTTTAATAGTATCGTAAGTCCATTCTTGAACACATACAGAAAAATTTTAAGCAGCGTGCAGCTTTTTTTTTTTTTAAATTAATATTTGTTATTTGTGGGTTAATTTCGTAGTAATTTGTGCGTAGATTTCGTAATTTTGCAATCTCAGAATGAGTTTAACTGATTTTGATAATCTGGAAATCGAAGATGGGGTTCCAGAGTACATTATGAGAGCAGCAAAAAAAGTAGATTTAGATTTGCTTCCAGAAAAATCCAAAGTAAGGTACATTCAAGAATATGAAAAGTTTTCGAAATGGTGCACCGACAAGAAAATAAGCAACATTAGTAAAGAAGAGGTGCTTTTGTTTTATTTCCAAGAAATTTCAAAGAATTTTCAACCTTCTACAATGTGGTCCAAGTACTCAATGGTAAAATCTATGCTGAAATTGAAAAAAACCGTTGATATTAGCAGGCATTTTAAATTAATTGCTTTTTTTAAAAAGAAAATAGTGTGTTTCATCTTCATGCCCTAAGCCATGAAGATGTTAAACCGTTTTTAAGCACTGCGCCTGACGATATTTATTTGCTTATTAATGTTGCAACTATATTTGGAGTCGCTGGAGCCTGCATCAGGCGCGAAGAATTAACTTATCTTTTGTGTGAAAACGTGGTCGAACAAAAGGAGTTTTTCTGGTGAAAATACCAAATAGCAAGACTCATCAGAGTAAAAGCTTTGTTGTAATTGGAGAAAAAATCTCAATTTAATTAAGAAGTAGGTACATCTCGCTGCATCCCAAACGTATACCGCATCAAAGGTTTTTTGTCAATTTCCAAAAGGGAAAATGTAATCAAACTGTTGGCATTAATAAGCTTGGTAAGATGCAATCAAATGTGGCTGCTTTTTTACGACTTCCAAATCCAGAGACCTATACTGGGCACTGTTATAGACCCTCTTCGGCTACTAATTTGGCCGACGCTGGAGTGGATATTACCAATTTGAAAGGTCTCGGGGGATGGCAATCGACAAAAGTTGCAGAATCATAGAATCAGAGTCCATGGGGAACAAAAAACGTATAGCCAATCACATTCTACACTCTAAAGTAGTCTAAAGAAAAAAATTCGCCTCCACCTTTACCCTTGCCTTCTACAAGTTTTGCGTATGAAATTAATAATATTCCTGACAGCAGTGGACCAGGGAACCCGCACCAGTATGACAATTTAAGAAAAGAAAGTGTCAATATTATTGCCAACACTACACTGAGAAAATGAAGTTTCCTAAGTTATCGGGTTGGAAAAATTTAGCAGCTGTTACTAAATAAACCGCTAAATTAGTTAAAATATTGTTTAAAGGTGACATGATAATCTTGTATCAGTATATATTTTGCTGGATTTTACAAATCTTATAGTGTTGTTCTTACAACATATTTGTTAACTGTTGCTATATTATTATGTCTATACCAGCTAAATAATTTTATGAAGAAATAAACTTAAACGGTTAAGTAATTATTGCTATCTGAATTAGCAATCCTAGCGGTACAATTTTTAATCGTAACCCTAATGCACTTTGCCAGGTACTTAAAGCCAGGATAGCTCGATCGCGGTTCTACTAGAGCAAGACGGTTTTTTAAGATTCGCTATTTAGATGTAGGAAAGGGTAAATTCGGTTGAACGTCAGCCATAAGAAAGCGCTTGCTCTGCCATTCGGACATTAGAAAAATCAAAATTCCAATCTGTGATCGTATCTTCCGCGAGATAGTTGTGTGACGCGATACCCATTACGCGCATTATTTTTCAGTTCTGTATGCCTGTGCATGCTGTATACCTAAAGTATTCGTTGTTTTTGAAGTGAAAACTTCTTTAGGCGCGTTTAGCACTTTTTGTGGGCACTAAATTCTGTCACGCGTAACGCTCGATCGGCTGTGTTACGCTCGAATTCGACTCCTATATTCAATCCGAACTGACCCGAATGAACGTTATATGAAAGAGCATGCCATATCAGTCGCATTCGGCATTCAGTATCGACGTGGAAACAGTGTGCGTTGTTTGTGTGTTTAAGATCACAAGATAGACACTTGTTGCGTCTCAGGTATGTTCTGGCATTTTTTTCAAGGGTTGTTCAATTTTAGGAAATATATTTATTCGATATTATTAATTTCACCTTGTTGAAGTTTTCACTTCTGTCGTGTGGTCTTAAGCACACACAACTTTTTTTTATGTGATTATTGTGATCATATATTATTATATACATGACTAATTTCGTACCTCCTGTTAACTTTTGTTCTAATAAAAAATTAGAAAAAAAAATTAGATGGGGCATAATTTAATAGTAAATTTTTTTTAGCTATAAACTATAATCAGTTTCAAAAAATATATGTATTTTTTGTAATAAATACAATTTATTAGAATAAAAAACTGAATAATTTCTTTAATTTCATTGAAGTTTGTCGCTAAAAACATGTTAACGTTAAGTATAAAATGTCCTCAGTTTATAACATGCACACCAACTTTTTTTTAAACTTTTTATTACAATACAAGTTAACAGGGGTGCAAAATTAATTATGTAAATCCTTATGGCCCGCGTTTAAAAAAAATTAGCGTAGTTATATAAAACTTTCGTACTTATATAAAACTTTATGCTGTGATTACTAAACAATCATGCTGTGATTACTAAACAAGTATGCTCCTATAACTAAACGACAATACAATAATTACCACACGAGTACATTGATATTACACGATCATGCAACAGTTACTAAATAAACTGGCTAGGACTATTTAATATGTGTTCCTTACTAATATTCAATTATGCTGAAGCAGCCAAATTTTCTAGTAAGAGCAGGTTTTCATGGATCATATTGTTACTAAAATATGTAGTCATGATTACTAAATAGACTCTGCTTAATATATTTGGCAGTCACAACACGACGTTAGGGTTGGCGCTATATTTACTCTAATATTTAGCCATAGTTGCTTTATATAAAGCCATCATAGCTAAATAATTTTCTCAGTGCAAGGAACCTCCAAATTTAATTAATAATGCTTATAATTGTCACTTTTCGGTTACCTACCATGTGAATTTTAACAAAGAATAAGTTTTTTTTTAACGGTTTCCTATAACCTAATGTATAGTTATTACTTTTCTCTCAGATTAGTTACTGTTACATAATGTAGTTATGTGATTGTTATAGTTAATTATTAAAAATTATTAAATTTCTTTGAAATATGTGTTACTTATTTCCGCACGTCTGCGTCTGTAGAAAAACGATTGTACTTGTACCTGACACGTGAGGAAAATGTTTTCCCTGCACTCGCTGCGCTCCGCTACGAATCATTCGGTGAACGGCAGACTCGTGCGGAAAAATTCATTTTCCGCATTTGGTAGGTAAATAGCTATTTGCTTCCGCTGGAAATTAAACCCAGAACCTCTAAAAATTAATAGTTATATGACCGAAGTTGCTCAAGATAATATCAGAGCCTCCGCAGCGCAATTGATAGAACGTTCGACTGGTATTTACGAGATTCTGGATTCGATTCCTAGCGAAGGCATTAAACTTTTTCAATTAAAAAAAATTGTCTGCGTGTCGCTACACATTTTTCAATAACAGCTTTCATTTTAGACCAAAAGCTTGTAGTTGTAGATGTATTTATACCAACAGCAATCGGATTATTTTACATTTCGGTAATTTGAGTACCGCGTTTTATTCAAAATTCAATTTTCTATTGTTTACACAAGTGATGTTCAGGCGACGGGCCTGCGCCGCCGCCCATCTCATTTCTAATACAATTACGGCATAGCTTTAAATATTTTGTTTGCTGTGGGCGATATTAATGATATACGTTTAGCCCGTTTGTTATTGTAATGTTGTTCTCATTTGCGTGCAACGAACGCAAACGTTAGGAGAACGTATAATAATTTACTTCAAAATAAAACATAATTTGCAATAAATTCTTTGCCGGTACATTACTTTAACTGTCCAGAAAAATTTCGAAAATTTATGCTTGTTTAAAATTTACATCCAGTCATATTGAGACTTTCTAAATTAGGTAATGCTTTATTAAGGGAAAGGGAGGGGTGAAGCGGTTTAGTTATTTTTAACAATACTTTTTAGCTGTTACAACTAAGAGTTCACAGCAGTGGCAGCTTCTCCTATGAGGCAGGTGAGGCAGTGCCTCACCAATAATTTTGCAAATTAAATAAATTACAAATTTATATTACTTTACTATTTACATAAATATATATCCATTGAATTAATGCCGTCAACCTTAACGCGCTTCGCTAGAAATATCATCTATCATCCATCTCATTTCTGCATGCGGTCGTATATGGTAGAAGCCGGTCTCGCGTTTCCTTGTCTAGCGTATTAGTGAAAATATCTAATGTGATGTATGATACCCGTAATAGTCCAGTCGAATCTAGCTTTAAATAGCGCATAAAAACATTCTTTTGAGGCCAGCCTCAACTCTCTACGTAAATTTATTGCGAACGCGAGGGGACTAATCTAATCTATAAAGATGAACGCGGCGACACGGTATTTGGAGAAATGCTATTATTAGATTAACAGGTTGTCCGTTGAAAGTTGAAAGTTTAGCGTTTAGAGAGAGTGCATAGTGCATTGTATTTTATTATAGTTTTCCGTAAATACTTTTGTGGTTTTCCGTGCTGATTTTTGTTTTGCTTTTTTTCCAACAGTGGGCAGTGATTTTTCTAAAATATTAATATTACATTACTTTTATTACTTATTAGTTTATTTGTTTTGTGCTTACTAGCGAAAAATGGATTCAGCGGGACCTAGTACAGCGTCACAACTTCCCCAGGTAAATGTAAACATTCGCAATCCTACTTGTTATCTTGTTAATTTTTTAGTAAATGAGCAGACTTTTTCAAGTATTAATTCCTATGAAGATAAATTGTACATAGTAAAAGAAGTAAAGCGACCTGTTCCAGATTTGAGTAAACGTCTTGTTACTATCGGTGGGGTGGGGAAATCAAATCGGAGCTTTCAAAACACTTGGTACGAAAAGTACGACTGGCTTACTGGTAGTGTAACGTTAAACAAATTATTTTGCTGGCTGTGTATTCTGTTTGCAACAAATAATAGCGACAAAGTTTGGTCAAAATGTGGTTACAGCGATTTAAAAAACTTGTCTAAACTTTAAAATCCAACCTTGTTAAAAAAAAATTTTCAACTGTGCCTCACCACTTTCAAATACCACGAGCCGCCCCTGAGGGTTGGGCGGTTATTGAAAAATAACCGGTTATTGATTAACCGGTTATTTATTACGTCAGGTTAACCGAGACTAGGTTAACCGGACAAAAAATAACCGGTTATTGAATAACCGGTTAATAACCTTTTCCAATTTTTCTTCTCATTGTGCATTTCAATTTACCGTTATGCCACAAGAATACAGTCTTCAAAGTAGAACTTTTATCTCTATTTTTTTTCCTATTCTAGGGTTATAGTCAATAATGAGACCGAAGACACAAATTAACATATAGGTATGGCCATAGATATTTCCTTTTTTCTATTATTTAACTAAAGTTCAAACACAACCCTGTTAATAACCGATCTTCGGTTATTGATAATAAATAACCTTTTGTCGGTTTAACCTGAGCAACAAAAAACCGATTTAAAAAAACCGGTTATCAAATAACCGGTTATTTTTGCCCAACCCTAGCCCCTGGTTCACAGAGAGAGGATATCGTTATTATCTTAATTACCAAAAAGGTATGTTTGAATAGGCACTTTAGCCCCTTCCTTCATGACCTAATAATAATAAATAACAATAACAATCAATTTCCCCTATGAGGTGTATTTTCTGAAATAATAAAAAATATTTTGCTGCTCAATTTCTCAAATTAATTGTAGGCTACTGAAGCTGTTAGGTTTGGCAACACTGCCATGCGCGATAGCGCCGTACTATAAATAGGAATACATGATTCAAGATCGTCCTCTTCCTTCTGTCCTCCGAAACATGAAATAGCTTAAGTAACGTGACTGTGATATGTATAATATTTTAGCAGTGAATAGACGATGATATTGAACCCGCGTGTGTTTTATTATAGATCAAATATACGCATTAAAGTACAAATATAACAATTGGCGACGAGGAAATCATCGGTTCTATTCAAGAAAACGCGCGTAATAGAATTTATCAGCAAGGTGAAAATTCACGTGGCGTGTCGTGTAAGTACGCGAGTAGTGTACGTCGTATAAAATGGCCGCGGCTGGTTTAATAGGACAAATAGCTGAATTTTGTCAAAACGCGGATGATTGGATCGTTTATAAAGAAAGGTTGGAGCAATATTTCTGTGCCAACAAAATTGAGGATGAAAAAATTCAGGTAGCAACCCTCCTTAGCCTGATTGGCACTCCAACGTACAAATTGCTAAGAGACCTCTGTCATCCGGACCTGCCGAAAACTAAGAAGTATGAAGAGTTATGCCTACTTCTAGCTCAACAATTTGGTTCCCATACATCAATTTGGAGAGAAAGAATCAAATTTTACGACGCACGACAAGAAAATAGTGAAACGATCGCTGATTGGTTTGCCCGAATAAAAAGCTTAGCAGTCAACTGCAGTTTTGGCGCCAATCTAAAAGACGTTCTAAAGGACAAATTTGTAACCGGATTAGAAAAAGGAAAAATCCAGGACCGCCTTTGCGAGGAAGATGCAACCAAATCCATGGACGAGATGGTAAAACTGGCGATGCAGAAAGAATCGATTCAACATGGACAAATCCACAAGATCGGAAAATCCATCCAAGAAAATCGACAAGAGCACGTGGCAACGTTGGACTCTCGAGCGCGGCGACGCATGGAAGGAGGCCATCACGTGGATAATCCGTCAGCGCAGCGATGGTTCGCACGAAATCGACATGGAAATGGAAAGGGAAGCAGCCACCAAGATGGCGCTCACACGTCACAGTCAGAAATGTCAAAACAAAACATGGGTAAAAAGTATAAAAAAGAGTGTAAAATATGTGGTAAAACTCACTCAGGACAATGTAAGTACGCAAATTATCAATGTAATATATGCAATAAAAAGGGCACTTATCGAGAGTATGTAATAAGGGACAAAAACGTTTAAATTTTGTAGAAATCGAAAACATTAAGCAAAAAGAAATTTTTTCAGTAGAAAATAATAGGTAAAGGTACGATAATCCATTCACAGTTAAAATAAACATTGAGAATAAAGACTTTCTAATGGACATAGACTCAGGTGCAAGTGTTAGCTGTATAAATGATAAATTTTATAATGAAAACTTAGTGAAATATCGACTAAAAAAGGACAATATGCTTTTAAAAGGATATAACAACTCAAATTTTACGCCTTTAGGGTATATCTTAGTTGATTTAACTTATCAAAATAAACAACGAAAAATAAAATTTTATGTTATACGTAACGGTGGACCGTGTATTTTGGGTCGTGATTGGATGAAACTGTTTAATATTACATTAAGTATGGTTAACTCGATAACTGAAAATAATAAAGTGCAAAAATTGATGTTTAAATATAAAGATGTTTTCGAAAATGAGTTGGGTTTATTTAAACATGCCAAAATTTCTTTGCAGCTCAAGCCAACAGCGAAGCCTGTGTACTGCAAACCGAGAAACGTACCTTTTGCCTACCAAGAACTTCTGGAACAGGAACTGGATCGTCTGGAGCGTTTGGGAGTGATAACGCCTATAAGCAGCAGCTCATGGGGAACACCACTAGTATGTGTACTGAAGACAGATGGAAAATTAAGAGTATGCGGAGACTATAAGAGCACCGTAAACAAACATCTGGAGGACATAACCTATCCTTTACCCAAGATGTCGCACATCTTTGCAAAACTTCAAGGAGGTGAGAAATTTTCTGTTATTGATCTTTCACATGCTTATGCTCAATTTGAACTTACAGACGAATCAAAAAAATTGCTTGCAGTTAGTACTCATCGTGGTACGTACAAAATGAATCGAATGCCTTATGGCATAACCCCAGGTACAGCAATTTTTCAAAAGTATATCGACCAACTGTTTCAGGGTATCAAGAATGTAAGCTGTTTTGTTGACGACATAATTTTAACAGGGAAAAATGAAGAAGAGCATATGCAAACACTGGAGGAAGTTTTTATGAAACTGGAGGAAGCTGGCCTAACAGCAAAAAAAGAAAAGTGCAAGTTTTTCCAAAATGAGGTAGAATATTTAGGTTTCAAGATTGACAAATTTGGGCTCCATAAAACTGAAACTAAGGTAAAAGCAATTTTAGAGGCACCAGCACCAACCAATATTACTGAAGTACGTTCATTTTTGGGAATGGTAAATTATTATAGTCAATTTATTCCTCATTTAGCAACAGTTTTAAGACCAATCTATGATTTATTGAAAACAAAAGCGAAATTTTTTTGGTCAAAAGAATGTAAACAAGCCTTTGATAGTATCAAAGCAAAAATCGCTGAAGATATAACGTTAGTTCATTTTGATCCAAAGTTACCTTTGTATTTAACCACGGATGCTTCAAATAATGGCATTGCAGGAATTTTAAGTCACATTTTTCCAAATGGACAAGAAAAGCCAATAGCATGTATATCTCGTACTTTAATGCCTTGTGAAAAAAATTACTCGTCTCTAATGAAAGAAGCACTAGCATTATATTATTCATGCATTAAATTTGAAGATTATCTTTTAGGAAACAACAAAGTAATTTTAAGGACTGACTGTAAACCGTTAATATCAATTTTGGGTGAACATAAACAGATACCCCAAATGCACACGAATAAACTTCAAAGATGGGCTATTTATATGGCAGGATTTAACTATAAAATTGTATATTTAAAAGGAAAGAAAAATATTTTTGCTGATTATTTTTCTAGGGCTCCAAGGAACGTTAAAGTTGTGGATGAAGAGTATGAAGGAAAAGGTGAATATTTCAACTTCATAAACACAAGTGAAAAATGGCCAGTGGATGCTGAAGAAGTAAAAAAGTGCACTGAAAAGGATAGTGAGCTTAAACGAGTACTGGAAATGGTTAGAAACCAAAAATGGAAATGTGATCCAGACTTAAAACCATTTTTCACAAAAAGGGATGAAATTCGTGAAGAAAATGGTATTCTAACGTGGGGATACCGAATTATCATTCCTAAAGCCCTAAGAAAAAGATTATTAATGGAAATGCATGCGACTGCGCACTGGGGTCTATCCAAGTCAAAGTCAATTGCGAGAAGCTATATGTGGTGGCCAAAAATTGACGAAGAGATAGAAATATTGGTTAAGTCATGTGATCCATGTCTAAGGAACCAAAGTAATCCCCCAAAGTCCGAATACACCCCATGGAAGAGTGAAGGAAAGCCATGGACTCGCGTGCATGCTGATTTTTTACTGGAGCCAAACAAGAAAGTAAATTTTTTAATCATTATTGATACCTATAGCAAATACCCGGTTGTACATAGGATGAAAGGTCTTTCAGCAGAAGAAACTGAGGACAAGTTTAGAGAAACTTTTTCAATGTATGGACTACCGGAGACTTTGGTGACAGATAATGGAACTCAGTTCACGTCAAAGTCATTTCAAGTATTTTTAAGTAAAAATGGCATCAGACATATGACATCAGCAGTAGCCCACCCTCAAAGTAATGGCCAAGCAGAGAATGCTGTGAAAACTTTTAAAAGAAAGATTAAGACAGCACTTTCAGATAGAGAAAATAAAGGAGTTAAATTGGAAACACTGGTATGTAGATTTTTGTTGAATTATAGAACAACAAAACATGAAACCACTGGAGAGACGCCTGCAAAAATACTCTTTGGAAGAGAAATTAGGACAAGGCTCAGTCTTTTGAAAGAAACAGAAGTCCCAGAAGAAAACCAAATCACTATCAACATCAGAAAAGCTCAAGAAAATCAAAAGAAGTATTACAGCAAAGGAAGAACCAGAAAATTCAATGTCAATGAACAGGTTATGACCAAGATATACAGGAATAACCAAGAATTCTGGACTGATGCACAAATAGTGAAGAGGATTGGTAAAACGACATATCTAGTTAAAATAGAAAAGGGATATGTATGCAAGAGGCATATCGACCAAATCATCGGAAAAGGTACGGAAGCCTCGGTGAGCGGATACAGACGGGCAGACAAGACAGGCTTGAGTAGACTGCAAAATAGAATAGCTGTCTACCAGGAGTCACAGCAACACTCAGGTAACGTTGAAACCCCCCTTAACCCCCAAACCCGAGTAAATGACTGTGACGTGGTGAGTATTGACAACACCCCTGAAACTTGTGTAAATGACTTTTTAAATAGTGTGCCCATTTTGAACAGTAAAAATTCAAAAAGTTCTGATCCAACTTATAAAGACATAGACCAACGTGAAACAGACAAAAGTGTGGACAATGACAATGTTTCAAGTTTTAAAGCGTCAAAATCTAAAAAGCAAAAAAAAGACTTTTTAGATAAAAATAACGAGTTGGCTGATAAATCTAATGTTAATTTTAATCCACAGGAAAAATCAGCAACACAGTCAATGGAGGATAGTGGAAAGAGCAAGAAGACCAACACAACATTGGAGACAAGGCAGTCCAAAAGGTCGAGGAAGCCCCCCAGCTGGCTAGGAATGTTCTCGACTGCCACCACCAGCGAGTCTGACGAGGATTTTTAAACCGTCTGAGTCAGTAAAA
Organism: Polydrusus pterygomalis; assembly: GCA_963969555.1. Classification (NCBI taxonomy): domain Eukaryota; kingdom Metazoa; phylum Arthropoda; class Insecta; order Coleoptera; family Curculionidae; genus Polydrusus; species Polydrusus pterygomalis. Next base: position 145,895,037 of record OZ018375.1, read on the forward strand.
TTTTCTCAAGTTTCATTTTTGCATGTATAAAAAAAAAATACTTTTCAATTTTTTTTGAGAGAATTTTACTAATGTACGTATACTTAATTGTCATTGTGTTTGTTTGTGTAAAATGTATGCGTACCATGTGACAAAGTATTATATATATATATTGTAATTATATTGTAAATTGACATTGCTGTAATATTTCTGTAAAAAAAAGTAGGAGCTTTTAAATTAAGTAGGGGGAGGACAGAGAGGTACATTTTAAAGTTAAATTGTTAAAGTTCATATCAAATTTAGAATGTACAAACACACACCAAATGTAAAGTAAAATGTCTGTGAATAAGGCCAGACCCTGTATCGAAAAATAGTTACATAGCTTAGATACAGTGTCTGCACTTCTGACAACAGATAAACTGCTGCATAGCAATAACTTGGTACAAATATAACAGAAGCCTACGAAAACTTCAGCATAATTCTAGTTTTCTAGCTATCGGGGCTATAGGCACGGGGAAGGGGGGGTTTTGACCCCCCCCCCTGAAATCCAGAAATAGTCACAATTTTATCTATCTAAAAATTGAAAGACACACGACTGTTTATACAGGGTTGGGCAAATGTTCTGGAACGGCTTAATTACAGGCGAACGAAAAGTGATATCGGATCCGGGTTTTGGGCAAGCTATAGGACTAAAATTTTACTATTTGACTATTATACCATATATCAGTAATATAACCAACTGTCAAGTGTTGACGTTATTTTTTTTTTAAATGGAACACCCTGTATATTTTTAAATTCCACATAAAATTTTTAATTTTTTTATTAAATGCACTATTAGTCAATACTTCATAGTTTCCGAGATATTGACTCTCGAAAAGTGACATTTTTGAACTTTGACAGCTTATAACTTTCTTACAGTACGTCTTAGAGCAAAACGGCTTACATGTCCCACACACATCTTCAATTTTTATTATCTTCCCAAAAAAATCAACTTCCGGTTAAACCAGATGTAACTCGAAAGCAGGAAATATAGTTGTTCCGGTTTAACTGGAAGTTGATTTTTTTGGGAAGATAATACAAATTGAAGATAGGGACATGTAAGCAGTTTTGCTCTAAGACGTACTGTTAGAAAGTTATAAGCTGTCAAAGTTCAAAAATGTCACTTTTCGAGAGTCAATATCTCGGAAACTATTAAGTATAGACTAATAGTGCATTTAATAAAAAATAATGATAATTTTATGTGGAATTTAAAAATGTAAAAATATACAGGGTGTTCCATTTAAAAAAAAAATAACGTCAACACTTGACAGTTAATGACAAGACTGACATATGGTATACTAGTCCAATAGTAAAATTTTAGTCCTATAGATTGCCCAAAACCCGGATCCGATATCACTTTTCGTTCGCCTGTAATTAAGCCGTTCCGGAACATTTGCCCAACCCTGTATATTATGTTAAAAAAATTGAGATATTCTGTCAGTAAACCCACTTTAAATTTCATCAAGAATACTGGGATAGGACTGACGTACTGAAAATTATAATAATGCAAATTAATTTTCGCAGAATATTTCATCCTTTTTTAAAATTTGCTTTAACAACAATCCTATTTTATCCCTTTTCATGCATAATGGCTAAATTCTTAATGAACAAAAATGTATCGCCTGTGGCACTTTCCGGCTTAACAAGATATTAAAAACCAACTTATTTAGCCCCCCCCCCCCCCGGAAATTCTCGCTGGCTTAATGTATCCTTCCCCTTGATTTTATCTTAGATCCGCTGGAGGTGGGTCCAACCCGCTATTTTTGTTTAGCAGCTGCTTCTGCTACTGCTAAACAAAAATAGCAGTTCAAAATAGATGCTATTTTAGCATTATTCGTCTCGTAACACGACACGTCCAGAAACCATAATAAATTAATAATTATTTTTGAAGAAGTAGTCCATACTCGAAGTGGAGTTAAATGTATAGAAAAAATGACAATCACAATGTCAAGTTCATTTTCCTTCTGACACGTGCTGCTTGCAGTTGAACTTCGTTAACAAAGAAAATGTTACTTTTCTAAGATGTTCTAGTAAAACTAAAAAATATTTTTAAAATCTTTTAAATCTATTAATTTTGCACACAATGTATATGCTTTGACTCCTGCCGGGGTAACTGGGCCGTAACAAGCCTGGTACCCCAACAGCATTTTACTTAGAGCTAAATGATGCATTGAATTTTAGGAAAACCAATTTTTTCTTTCTTCTTTCGCTCTCATTTCACTTACTTTTACATGTCTCCGACAAAGTTTAATGACTTAAGATTTTTCACTATACTTATACCTAAATGATTTTCACAATGTCTGTTAAAACTCTCTAATTTTTCTTTTGCTCTCTTCATTTTTTCTGTCCAAGACATGGCCTTTGCACTAGCCCTTGACTTTCCAGTATGCTGAAGTCTTGTCGGTCTTCTGACTATTCATTTTTTACACCTCGTGTACACCATTGAAAGCTCCATTACGGCTCAATCCCACTTATTATTTTCTCTATTGCCAACAACATCAGCATTGTACTATTTACTTTGTTTTCCCGATGATGAGTGTTTCTACACTCGAAACATGTCGAATTATTATGAATTATTCTAAGTTCGCCTAGCTATTCTAATAAACTTGTGGAGAAAGACTTTATGCTTTTATTTTTCTAATATTTATTTGGTTTTTGCTTTAATAAGTATTTTGTTTATCTCGGTAGGTATCGATGGCATACTTTTATTGGCTTATGGTTTATGACTTTGTTTATTTTACATTGATTTCCTTTATTCCTTTACGGCCTTCCAAACATCCAAACGAAATATTCAACTTTGGATATGCATAATATGCGAGACGCGATAGCAGTGCGAAATAGCATAGCAGTGATAACGGAAATCACCTAACCTGACAATCCGCTCGGTCCGCGCCAGTTCACAGTAAATATTAGGTGCTGAAAATAAGCAGCTAATTTTAAAGTTCGTAGCATTTAGCATTAAACCGAATCAAATGGCAGTTTAAAAAAAGCAGGCTGCTATTTAACAACCCTCCTCAGCCCAACCTCTAAGATCCGCCACTGCATACATGCCTTGGAGAGGATAGTACCGTGCAAGCAAAAAATATTTGCATCAAAGAGGGCTTGAATTAAAAGACGTAGGGCTTGGCTTAGATTACAATGATATGGGGACGATATATCTAACCAAATATAGGTTAAAATTTTGTAAAATTCATATTATGACATGAAATGCCAAACTAATGAGTAATAAAATAAGTAGACAAATACAATAGTAATTTACGTTACAAGTCCGGAAAATATTGTTTTTTTGGACGAGTCGACAAAATTCTACCGTGCAGAATAACAAATCAATGAAAGACATTTCTTTATTATATTTCTTTGTAGAACAAAATTTCGAACATTTTAATTCTTATTTGTATTAAATATTGAAATTCGAACAGAAGATAGGTACTAACAGAAACATTCTAATTCTTATTTATATTAATATTTATATTAAAATTCGAGCAATCGCTAATATAGATGTGATTCTTCCCCAAAGGAAAAGCGCCCGGGAAGTGGGTACTTCCTTCCTTTACAAAATTAACAAAGTAAGAATATACAGAAAGAAAAAGAAAAATAATTACATAGATTTAGCTGCTTCTTAAGAATAGTCCTGCATGTTCCATAAGATCTTCCCACTTCTTGGGACAGGCGTCTTATACAATTTGTAGGCGTATTTTGCATTATTTCAGGAACGTTTGCAAAAAGTTCTTCTGTTCTTACAGATGGTCTTCCTGCTCCTTTTTTGTGTTGTATAGAACGTATTTCCCTAAACACAGCCACGGTTCTTTTTAGGCAATGATAAAAATCCCGAGCAATAAAAGCAACGTTAGAAAAATGTTCGTGAAAATCGTCCATGCACAAACCCGGATTGTATTGCCACTCACCATTTACTTTAACTCCGTTTCGAAAATAGGCTTTAACCATAAATGTTTTGTATTGTTCCGTAAAGCCCATTGTGTGAATTGTTCAAGAAGTTGGAAAAATTAGCGATAAATCAAATTACTTGTATCGACTGTCAAAGATGACGGAATAACTGATTGATTGTTAATTCAGGTAGTTACTGACACCCAACAGGTATTAAGCTCTACGGCTAAGCATTAGATACGTCCTTAGATGCAAGGCCCTCTTTGATGCAAATAATTTTAGCTCGCACGGTATCATAGCTAATCGAATCTTCGGTTTGATGTTATCCTAAAAATAAATACAATAATTTAATAAATTATACCAAAAATTTTATTTTATCTAAACTTTGAAGACAAGAAAGTAGTTTCCGTACACGAGTCCGCCGTACAATTACTATAAATTTCCATAGATACATACACGTAATTCTTACTTTGTGATTTATTATTGCATGAATGCATCTTCCGAGAAGGAAAATAAAGGGAAGGGAAATGTGTGGCGGTTTAATTATTAATGAAAGTTTGGTTTTCGGAGTGCTTTTAGATAAACGAGCCAGAAAATTATTCAAATGCAAGTATTTATCCCCCTTGCATGGGCGAAGTTAGGTCATCAGATCTGGAGGACTAGTCCTTATCCAAATATGATTTCCTTTTCTCTTTTTTTTTTTAGAGAATGTGTCACGTTAAGGTATTGCCTAGCGCTTTCGGTCCATTATGAGGCCATCATCAGGGCTTAGGTTCTAAAAAAACACAAACAAGAGTAAAAACACAATAGGAACAAACTACGTGAGAATACTTACTCGCAAAATTATGTCCAGAAGACAAGAAACATATTAAAAAGATATTTGAAAATTTATAAACTAATTTTTCCTAGTAGTGGTTTCAAATTTTATAAACAACACCTGACTGACATTTGACACATGGGCACAAAGTGGTGAGGGATATCTTAGATAAAAAAGTAGTTACTGTACACAAAATGACAAATAATAGGAAACAGAAAGGTGGTATAAAAACTTTAAATAAGTCCTAATGAATAAAATTTAATAAAAAGGTCAATTATTGTTTAAAAGAAAATAATTTAAATAGGATTTTTAAATTATGATATCTGTATTTGCAAAACCATTCTATTGTTGATAAAGTGGGAGGAGTGAAAAGTCCACAAGCGTAGGTTAAGGAAAATAATAAATTCTTATCGCTGAAAGAGTCTAGAAATTGAATTTCGGTTATTAGTTTTATTGAGTCTTAAATTCAATTTAATTTTAGATAAAGATAAAGAGGAAAATTTAAAATTTCGATTGCGGAATTAGATATTATTGATCTCGATAATGGATTGTCAAAAAATTTAATTTTAGATACAACAAAGTGGAAAAGTAATAATTTTTTATCTTTATTAAAATTTTTTAAAAAACCTAATTTTCTTAAATACAATGCTACATTGCTAGTTCATTTAATGGATAGAAACTACATGAGGTGACCCAATACCTAACTAAAATAGTTTTACATTTATTTGCGGTTTTTCGCAAAAAAAATTTACTTGACGGGTCCCAGCGATTCTTGATTAAATGGACGGTATTTCCTATTATTATTATTATTAATATTATTATTATTATTATTATTATTATTATTATTATTATTATTATTATTATTATTATTATTATTATTATTATTATTATTATTATTATTATAACGTGCTTTTGGTATCAATCAATTGGCGATTGACCGAAGTCCTTCAGCATTTTATACAGTGTCCGCAAGAAAGTCCGCATCAAATGGGATTTTCTTTTATTATTAGGTATAGGTAAAAATTGAAAAAGCAGTTAGTTTTTGCTTACCTAAAAACCAAAAATGACGTATACTGAAGCAGCTGCACGACTTGCGTTACCTGTCAAATTTGACATTTTTAATAAAATATGTTCAAAAATGTCCTTATTTATAAAAATATCAAAAAACTTTATTCGAGAAAGTTGTTTATTTAGGCATTTTTAGCCTTTGTACGAAATTTTGACAGTCTAATACAATTTTTATTTTTGCCAGATTCTTGAAAATTTTGATCAACCCTCGTAGATTAACTTTTATACATTGATGTAAAACCATTTGCCTTCACTTCATTTGTAATCTTAATGCAATTTTGTGTAAAATTTTTGTTTCCAATTATTTATTTTGCTTTAAAAACTGAAATTGTTATTGATCAGTATGTAATGTTTGATGCAAAGTTTATCTAATTACATCAGTTTTGTCAAAACCGACGTTTCTCATTTTTCTTAAGTTAGTAAACAGATGTACAAAAAGAAAATATAAGAAAGCTTTTGTTGAAATTTTACTTAATTAATATTGGATCAAAAAGAATAAATATTAATCGCTGGAAACATTTTATTCAACAAAAATATAGTTTAATATAATTAATTTAATTTAATAATAATTAAGTAAAATTTTAACGAAAGCTTCCTAATATTTTCTTTTTATGCATCTGTTTACTAACTTAAGAAAAATGAGATACGTCGGTTTTGACAAAACTGATGTAATTACATAAACTTTGCATCAAACATTACATACTGATCAATAACAATTTCAGTTTTTGAAGCAAAATAAATAATTGGAAAAAATTTTACACAAAATTGCATTAAGATTACAAATAAAGACTGTGCAAATGGTTTTACATCGATGTATAAAAGTTAATATACGAGGGTTGATCAAAATTTTCAAGAATCTGGCAAAAAATAAAAATTGTATTAGACTGTCAAAATTTCGTACAGAGGCTAAAAATGCGTAAATAAACAACTTTCTCGAATAAAGCTTTTTGATATTTTAATAAATAAGGGCATTTTTGAACCTATTTTATTAAAAATGTCAAATTTGACAGGTAACGCAAGTCGTGCAGCTGCTTCAGTATACGTCATTTTTGGTTTTTAGGTAAGCAAAAACTAACTGCTTTTTTAATTTTTACCTATACCTAATAATAAAAAATCCCATTTGATGCGGGCTTTCTTGCGTATACTGTATAACATTATAGTCTACAAATATATTTTTTAAATGGAAAAATACAAAATGACTAAATTTAGCAATATTTGTGCTTTAAGTAATTTTTCTTCCTACCTTACTAAAGTGTCACGAGCCACCACTGTGTTTATCACTAAAACTATTATGACGAAAAAATAGAAATGATATTGCCAAAACACGTTTACGCTATCCAAAGTGTATATAAAGCACTAAACCAGAAACCCGAAGACATAATAGAAAAAAATGAAAATTAATTTTCGCCTCCAAACCCATTATGAAAATAATACATTCTGCCGGTTCCGCTAAGCCCAAGACAGAGCGGAAATAACCCAGGGATCTTGTTTTAATTTTAATTTAGTTCATTTCCTTTTACATCCTATACCGTGAGACACGAAACAAGCGGAGTAAGCAAGAATAGGGGCCGTAATGAAATTATAAAAGCTGCAAAGAGGATATTTTCGGTAATATAAAAGCAGTATTTTATTCTTATCACCTTCGGACGAATTTTCTACGGTTTAGCCGGGTGTTTTGACTATACCTGATTTTTGCTAAATCTTCAGTGTTGCCGTTCATTCAATTTTACGTAATTATAGTAGTAAAATAACTGTTCACCCATCAATAAATTCATTTGCGAACCAGTTTAAAACATTTATAAGTATTATAATGTAACGCATTTACAAGCTAGTACCTACTAACTATAGTTATTGGTACATAAACTGAAGTGCATAATAGTATATTATTAATTAAGGTTTAGACAGCCACTATTATTGCCCGAGCGTTGAGCTATAAGCTGTCTAAACCGTGGTTAATATTTTTTTTTCACTACTAACACGTCACCTTTTGATGAAGCATGTTTTTTTCATATGATATGGCGACACTCTTCATTGTTCGAGACCAAAGATAGGCAAAAAACAGAAAAAAACAAAACAAAATGTTTCTAACTTTGAATCAACATTACTACAGAACAGATAGCAACAAGTTTTTTGTCAGTTCTATTCCTCATTCAATTCTGTTTCTTTTGGTATATGATTTAATAATTAATTAAGATAAAAACAGATTACAGATTTTACAAAATAGAGCAATGAGAATAATATTGGGATGTAATAAATACACTAAAATAACGGAAATGCTAAATTGTTTACAATGAATGAATATAGAAAAATTTTTATTATTTCGTATTTTGATTTTTATTCATAAAATAAATTTAAATATAACAGCACCATATTATGAAAATTTCTTGACAAGATTTAATGAAGTTCATATTCATGAAACAAGAGGAAAAAATAACTTTATTTTGGATCATACAAATTTGAAATCGACTCAAAAATCAATATTTTTTAGTGGTGCTATAGAATATAACAAGTTAGGAAATGAAATTAAAAGGTGTAATTTAAAACTATTTGTAAAAAAATTAAAGAATCAAATTTTATGTAAAAAAGTCTAATAAAATAGTCTTTCTACATTGTAATTACCTATCTACCAGAAGAGAAGAAAAAATTTTAAATTTGAAATGTAATTAAATAGTTCAATGAACTAATAAAAAATTTGTTATTATTATTATTAATAATTTATGAAAATTTGACCACATCACTCCCAGTCTTATTGAAGCTGGCTGGCTTAACATTAAAGAGCGCTTCGAGTTACATTTGGCCAGGTTAGTTTTTCGCATTAATTCGTCTGGTACCCAATTTATTTAAACGATTTTTTAACCAAAGGCTCCGATGTGCACAATCGCGAAACCCGGAATAGAGAACTTTTTAATGTTCCAAGGCATCCCTCCTCCTTATTTCAACGATCTTTTAGCTATAACTTCGTTTAACCAAGCAATAAAAAAATATATTTTGAATAGAAGAGATCCTTATGTTCCATCAGGATTTTAAGAAAATGTTCTTAAAAAATACTATTTTATTTTTAGATTTTTAGTATTATAGTACAATTTCTTTTATTTTATCTCTTTTTCTAAGTTTAGGAAGTTGATTATGAATTTGTTTACATATTTTTAATAAATATTTTAGTTTTGGGTGGTTGTATATGAGCAACCATGCTGGGTACCGCCCCCGATACAATTATTTCGTTATATTTATTTTGTCAATATAAAATAAAGACATTTTTGATTTGATTTGATTTATTGCAAAATTTTGTGAGTAATATAAGAAAAAAAATATTAAAAAAATATTGCCAATGATTTTTTAAACTCACCTCGCCCTAACTTCCTTATGCAAGAAGCTATTTAACTTTTTTTTTTAAACTGCACAATTTAATATACTTCGTTTTGTCTCTATTATTGTTTGGTTTATTTTTTATGTTAAACCCGGTAGAAACTTTGGAACATAGCAGCGCATAACGCGTCCTTTCTAGAATTCATTGTCAGTGCCTAAATTCTAATAATGTTATAAATTTGTTTGCAGTTTTTTTATTTAAACGAAGGGTTCGTTATCGGTTTTTAATTTGGGTATCTTCGTCGCAGTTGTGTCTGTTACTTGACGAGTAATGTTAATAAAAATGCGATATTTGAATACCATTCCACCGCATATTTTCAAACAGCAGTATCTGAAACATTCCTATTAACACGCAGAAGTCGAACAACTCCATTTGGGGACAGTTCTCTCAGGTTTTAGGGGTACGGGATTATGTGCTTGAGAAATATAATATTAAAAATCCTCGAAGATTACGCGTTTAATATGAAGTAGGGCAACGGTGAAGACTTAAAAGAATCTTCTGTAAAGTCTATATGGAATGCCACTGCCCAGATGACGCACAAGAAAATTTTTAATGAGTATGAAATAAAAGTTTACACTTTCCTTTAAGTTGCTTGAGAGGCAAGAGACAAAGCGAAAACAGGTCCAAAGTTGTCAAGAAAAGAGTAAGTTCAGAAGCGTTAACCACCGAAGACATAATAAAAATAATTAAAAGCTATATATGAAGACTACTGCAAATTTTTTCTTTTTTTAAATATTGGTGTTTTTCTTGCATTATTTACAAAATTTCGCAATAAATTAATTACCAAAAGAAAAAAAATTTAATGAGGAATAGAACTGTATAAAAAATTTGTTTCTATCTTTTTTGTAACAAAAGTTATGTTGGTTTAAAATTAACATTTCTCATTTTGTAACAAAAGTTATGTTGGTATAAAATTAACATTTCTCATTGGTGTCGACCAATGGAGAGCATCCTCAATTTCCATTTCATATGAAAAAAAAGTATGCTTTATCAAATGGTGAAGGTCTCATTTGGTTATACCGGTTTTTTCTGTTCATCATAGACGAAGCTATCCGATAGACTATTGTTATTTTTGTAAGATCTGGAGATGCTCTTTTAAAGCGACACATTAACAAGTAAAAAAATATAAAAAACTGTCAGTCACGCGATTCGCATTATTTTAATTTTTTTCAAAAAATAATTTAAAAGTGGGGTTATTTCTGAAAATATTCTGGTGCATCATTGTAATTATTTTTTTTGAAACTGCATTTAAATAATAAAATACTATTTTTACTTTTTTTATGACATAGCTTAATAACAAATTTTAATAAAGGGGTTTTTAATTAAATCGTTGAAAATACATAAACTTTACGTTAAGTTAAACTAAAATTTCCACTTAATGAACACGTTACTGATGACATGTGTTCTATTTTGTCTTAATGTTAAGGTGTATTACTTTCAGACACAAACTATGTTTTCAAAAATACTTATTTTATGAAGTTACCTTATACAGGGTCAAAATCAAATAAACTTTGCATCCCATGCGACCAAATTTTAATAGCCCAATTTTGATTTTGTAGAAATACACACATTTAATAAGGCGCTACTTTTAAAATTATCTTATGCAGCTGAAATTTTGCAGGAGGGCTAGACAAAAACTTTTTCTAAGTAATAACTTTTTTCGATATTTCCAAAAATAACCCCACTTTTGAATAATTTTTTTTAAAAAAGTTATAATTTGACAGATACTCACGTGACTTCTATTTTTTGCGTAGTTTTTATCTAGATCGAAGCAGAACTTGATGCCAAAGTAAAATTTCGAATAAAGCTATCAATAAAAAAATATCCCATATGAAGCGGACTTTACTGGTCACACTATACATATGACAAAAAACAAATCATTATCAGTCATACCACTAAAAAACACTTTTTCATGTACAGCGTTAGTGCAATTTCACTCATCCCAACCGAACAAGCCTTTACCTTTCAGCTTAGTTTTGCCCCAACATTACACAATTTTAATCTTGTGAAGTTCACCACCAACTACTTTTGATCTATCGCAGCTTTGTTCAGTTCTCACGAAACGTAAAACAAAACATGTAATCTAATTCAGTTTTGAAGCTGAAACTACGCCCCTACATTTTGCACCTGGTAGACTCGCATCCCTGAATTATCCTTTTACGGTCGCGGTTTAAATAAATTAACGGCATCGTTTTCACTTGCATTTTACAAGCGGATGTTGAAGGGTTCTGTTTTGTGCAATTGAATTTCAAAATATATAGAAACAAAGAGCTGGCGTTATACTAAAAGGCAATTTTTCTATACGTGTGGATTAATGCCTGTTTTGCTGTTAATGTGTACATAAAATATACAGTGTCTCCGGATCGACGCCAGTGTGAAACTTCCCTTTCTGGGGTTTAGTCCTGCTTAGGTAGAAATTAATTTGTATTTCGAAAAATCAAGTAAGTAAGTACAGTTGACGACATATAAATTCGTACACTCCACCCATACATAACTCAATTACAACAAAATTGGGTAAAACGGGTTTCTCACCTTGCTGCTTATACCTGGATAGAACACCAGCTATACAGGGTGATTCACATTGAGTGGCCTATTAGAAGATCTCGGAAACGAGTAAAGTTATATTTCTAAAAATTTTGTAGCGGGCATGATTGGCTTTGAACTTTTAAAATATTATATTTTGACGTTTGTATTACTTTCGGTTATACCGGAAGTTATGGCCAACTTTGGTATTTCAAATGGAATACCCTGTATATTTTAGCATCTTTGGACACCTTATTGAAACCTAAGTAACTTTTATTAACAAAGATCTATACCTATCTCTAACCGTTTTTGAGATATGAATTATAAAATGCATTTTTTATGTAAAAACCTTACCGAGAAGAAAGTTCAGTAATTTTGAAATTAAAAAAGTTAAACATTTAAAATTTTGTAGGCTTTTATCTAAAACATATATCTTTAGACTACATTACTTAAGTTTCATGTTTTGCATACAGGGGGTTTTTAAAAGTGTGGCAATGTGGCCATTTAGATAAATGTGCATAAGTCAATTTTTGCAAATGGAACACCATATTTTTTATTTTAGTAACGTGTAGAGAATCAAATTTGCCATTTAAATGTTTAATATGCCAGTATCAATATTTTTAGTCGTTTTGGAATTATGAGCAATTTAAAAAAAAAATCTTAAAATATGTGTTTGTGTTAAGTTCATAAGACATTATTTTTGTTTTTTTGCAAAAATTGACTTATGCACATTTATCTAAATGGCCACATTAGCACACTTTTAAAAACCCTCTGTATGCAAAACATGAAACTTAAGTAATGTAGTCTAAAGATCTATGTTTTAGTTAAAACCCTACAAAATTTTAAATGTTTAGCTTGATTCATTTCAAAATTACTGAACTTTCTTCTCGGTAAGGTTTTTACATAAAAATTGCATTTTATAATTCATATCTCAAAAACGGTTAGAGATAGGTATAGATCATTGTTAATAAAAGTGACTTAGGTTTCAATAAGGTATCCAAAAATGCTAAAACATACAGGGTATTCCATTTAAAATACCACAGTTGGCCATAACTTCCGCTATAACCGGAGGTGATACAAACGTCAAAATATAATATTTTGAAAGTTCAAAGCTAATCATGCCTGCTACCAAATCTTTAGAAATATAACTTTACTCGTTTCCGAGATCTTCTAATAGGCCACTCAACGTGAATCACCCTGTATACATAACTGAAAATTATAGTATGTTCGATTTTTTACCATAAGTAATAATGGTTATTTCAAAATATTTTTGTGTTTAAATTACAACCGCGAAATAGAAAATTATAAAATAATACTAGGAAAACTACAAAAGTATAATGCCAAAAGGAGTAAATTTATTAACAAACAACAAACAAAATACTAATATTTAATTGCTGCGCCTGCGCCCTTGGATTCTAACACTAATCGTAATCTTCTTGGCATTGACAAAATAATACTTCTAGTGTAATCCGGAGTCACCCCTTCCTAAGTTTCTTCTATTTTATCAAATAACTCTATTTCAATCTGTGGTTTAAAATGTACTTTGTACATTTTTTTACCATCAATCCCCAAACATTTTCAATTGAATTTAAATAAGGACTTCTTGAGCACCAAGGCAGACATGTTATGTTGTTTTGTCTAAACCAGTTTCCTGCAGTATGCACATGGCAGTTATCCTGCTGAAATATAAAGTTATTTCCTTCAAAAACTATCGCGGCATAAGGAAGAAGATATATATTACTGTTTAGTGTTCCATCAATATTCCAGCATACACCTGCACCGTAAACACTTATCCATGCCCACACATTAACGGAGAAACGTCCACAGGTTTGCTTTTTTTGAGTATATTTCTTATCATAGCGGGAACTTGGTGGTCTATATACTCGAATCCTTTCATTATACAGTGTCACCATTAAAGCCCGCACCATATGGAACTTTTTTTTATTAATGAGGTTAGTTAAAATTACCTATCAGCAATCGTTTTTGCTTCAAATTAGACTAAAAATTATATATTCAATTGTCACCATCTGTCATTCGGTATCTGTCAAAAATTACATTTTTGTTAAAAAATGCTGAAAAATGGCATTGTTTTACCGAATTTCAAAAAATGTTATTAGAAAAAGTTGTTTCTAGTACAATTTTAGGCCTAAGTGCAAAGTTTTAAATGTCTAGCGTAAAGTTGAATTTTTTGCCATTTTTTCAGAGTAACTTTTTCTTTATATAATGTAAGTTTGCTTAATGGATTTTAAACTATTTGGTTATACCATACTTAATATTTTATTTAGTTGGTATGCTTATTTTTTCACTAGAATACCATTTTTTTCGAAATATAAAATTAGAGGCAAAAAAAATTTACACGGGTGGTGCAAAGTTATCATAATTTAAAAATTTTAACAGATAGACGTCATATGTTTTATTTTTTTGATAGTACATACATGTAAAAAGTTTAAAAAACTTATAATTAAATTTTCAGATATCAGATTAGTTCACAAATTTCAAATGACAAATTATATTATTTAATATTTCATAAAACTGTAATTTTATACTAAATATAATTTGTCATTTAAAATTTGGGAACTAATCTGATATCTGGAAATTTAATTATAAGTTTTTTAAACTTTTTACGTGTATGTACTATAAAAAAATAGAACATATGACGTCTCTCTGTTAAAATTTCTAAATTATGATAACTTTGCACCACCCGTGTAAATTTTTTTGTCTCTAATTTTATATTTAAAAGAAAAATGGTATTCTAGTGAAAAAATAAGCATACAAACTAAATAAAATATTAAGTGTGGTATAAACAAATAGTTTAAAATCCATTAAGCCAACTTATATTATATAAAAAAAAAGTTACTTTGAAAAAATGGCAAAAAATTCAACTTTGCGCTAGACATCTGAAACTTTCCATTTAGGCCTAAAATTGTACTAGAAACAACTTTTCTAATAACATTTTTTGAAATTCGTTAAAACAATGCCATTTTTCAGCATTTTTTAACAAAAATGTAATTTTTGACAGATACCGAATGACAGATGGTGACAATTGAATATATAATTTTTAGTCTAATTTGGAGCAAAAACGATTGCTGATATTTAATTTTAACTAACCTCATTAATAAAAAAAAAGTTCCATATGGTGCGGACTTTAATGGTGACACTGTATGTAGACTAAAAAGTTTTCTCATCGGAAAAGATAATATTTTGCCAAAAAAAATCATTTTCTGGTAAATATTGCATAGCAAACCCAATTCTTTGTTCCTTATCACTATTTTTTAAAAACGGATTGGATGCATCAGCTGCTCGATTTCTTAATACGGAACATTGTCTTACTAGGCGTTGCGCAGTTCTAGATGAAGCAGGGAATCCTGTTATGTGCATAGCGGACATTGCAGTTTCAAATGGATTTTGCCTTAAATACTTCACCAAATTTCGGTCTTTTTCATTTGATGATTTTCTATTATTTAAACCAGACCCAACAGTGTTTGATGATAGCGCCACTCTTGTTTCCTTGAACAGTACTTCTAGGTACTCTAAAATGATTAGCTATTTTTCCATAAGACCACCCTATTTCTACTAAATATATTATTCTTGCTTTTTCAATAATACTTAAATGAGGCATTTTTAAATCAAATAAGATAATGACAATACTTTGACAGATATCATGATAACAATTATTACAAAGGTAATAAAGGTAAAAAAGTTGCATTTACAGTATCACAGTTTAGTGTACGAAATTATCGGTCGTCAACTGTATGTACCACATATTATGTCTTAGTAATTTACAAAAAAAATCTAGGAAATACGAAAAAATTTTATTAAGAAAAGATTTTCAGAAAGGAAAACTGAGTAAGAATGTAAAATTTTAATATTCTGTGCCTACTTTGATTTTTTACATTATTTTCAAATACCCTCACCTGAAGATTTCTTATAATTATCGAAATGTCTAATAGACGCATGAAAATAAACCCATTTTGTTAAAATTTTACGAATTTACATACTTATTATTTTGAACAACTTTTCTTAAGGATTTTTTTTAAATATCTTTAACAGGGAGGATGGAATAAAAATAATGCAAAATATCAAAGTATATTCATAGGATTTTTAAATTTTGTTTTCTTAGTCGGCTTTTCTTACTGAATATATTTTCTTAATAACATTTTTTCGTATCTCTTAGAGAAAAAGCCTCGGAAAAGGCACTTTAACTAGTTGAAAAATGTGAATTTCCAAGAGATAGTTAATTTTTCGAAAATAAAATTATGACACAAATAAGCGTGGGGGCGCACGAGACGACTACAGGCGCACGGCCAGCGAGGTCCAAACTGCAACGCAGCGACCATTGACTTAATAGTATACTATTTTCTAAAATTCTGGTTTTTATTCACTCCATAAGTATATGGAGTAACCTTTTTTTTAGAAGTCAAAAAAATTTCTGTAGATGAACCGCTAATATTAATATTAGTATTCGAGGAGTGAAAAACCGGTTATCATCGGTTTTTAATATCACTTGAATACTCAGTTATTAAAATAAGTTGGTTATTCCCAACTTTATTAAATAGCGATGTTTCACTATCGATGTTTAGAAAACATCGATGTTTTACAACCGATGTTTTTAAGCCATCGATGTTAGCTTTCGATGTTAACATCGATAGTCAACATCGATGTTCCGTTTCGATGTCCCAGCACTACGACTGAACGAACGGACAAAACGGACAATGAGGTTTCAACTGAAAAGTTTTTTCACCTATTCATGCGTCGATCTGGAGACACACTGTAGTATACAGTCAAATCAAAAAGTCTCCCTACACTACATGTTTTCTATATTTATTTTTATTAGTTTTAACCAGCTAAATGAAACTATAAAAAACAAAATTTATATTATTATTTCAGGCCTAACCAATAGTAAGTTAAATAAAAAATAACTGCAAAATATTTTATTGAAATGTTGCATCATAATTTAAAAATATTTTCAAATAGTCAAAAGGTCTTTATACATTTAAAAATATTCGATATTCTTTTTGCAGAAATTTACAGTAGCTTTTAACCTAATGTTTAGTTGGACCTCAATTGGAATTGATAATCTATTGTAATTGATGTGCTTTCAACCAGCTTTCTAGTAATTTCTGTGAGTATATCGCTGCTTCAGAACAATATCAATGTAACTGCATTTTTTTTTAAACTCGTTAACTACACCAAGAAATAAATAACACTCCATTTTATTTGGTTAAAAATTGCCACAACTATAGTACAAAATTTGACCGCTAGATATTAGTTAGGTCGTTATTCCATCATTCTCCTTTGCGTTAACTTTCTGGAACAACACCGACGCATCTGTAATAATACCGTAAGTGCAGTTTGCGACTGTCGGAATGTAAATCGGTGGACTTTCTTTAGGAGAAATAACAACATAAGTGTTATTTGGGTCTTTCTTAACTTGATAACTGATGAGACAACTTTTATAGTGTTTCATTTTGGAGATATAACGACGTAACTGTGTGTCTAGTGGTCAAAAAATACTTATAAATCCCATAAATGCTCGATGGGGTTAATATCGAGTGATTGTGGAGGGGTATGAAGCTACTGTCGCGCAATATAGATTATACATTCACCTGAGCATAGTTGCAGCTTGTTCTGTTGAAACCGGTACCTTCTTTCGAAACCAAATTTGGGGACACTTTTTCTTGAATTGTCACATAAATCTTTAGATACACTTACTGATCCATTGTATCATTAATTAAGTATAATTTTTTTACTCTCCTTGAAGACATGCATCCCCCCAAAAAAAATAAAGTGGTATGTCGTTTCTGCGGGATTAGCCAGAGAATATAATTTTGTTTATTATTTGTCAAAAAAAGTTATAGAATGTTTATATTTATTATAAAATGCTAAAATAAATAAAAAATTATAAAAAAAAATATTTTTTAAAAACCCTTAAAAAGTATCTATTAATTAATATAAATTTGAGGATATTTTAGGAGATTCTTAATCTAAATACTTAACGTACTAAAATAAGTTCAGTTTTCTTTCAAAAGTAAGAAATTTTTTTTATTTAATAATATTACACTGGATTCGTAATAATAACAACATATAAATTACATGAAAAAATTTAACATAAGAAACAAATAATAACACAACGCTATAAAATTGTCATGTTCATTTCTAGACTTTCTTTATAGAAAACTTTTATTTCGGTCGTATATAGTTGCGCCACCTAATAATAAATCACAAAAGACAAAATGTGGATTTACGTTATGTTACTTGAAAAGCTACACAGCTGTAAATGACTATATTTTCTTTTACTTAAATGCCACTCAGGTTTGTATTACACAGCGAATTTCTTTGAATACGTGCAAAAGAAACTTGCATATAGTCGCAGAAATCTAGACGGAGACAAAAGAATGATTTATTTATTTGATAAGAATTGTTCTGTACGGTTTTTAAACTCTTGGTCAAATATCATTAAATTTGAATTTACAGTAAATCAATTTACATAAATTTTCTACATTTTTACTCGATTTCATTAAAAAAAAAAGAAGCTGGGCCGGTTTTAGAGGTCATGGGCTCTTCTCTTCATTTAGCGGACCAATACATCAGTGGCGGCTTGTGATAATTGAAAGAGATAGGGCCTAAAATAGCAAATCAAAAAAAAATTTATAAAAAACACTGAACTATTAAATGTAATATATAATAAGGACTTTGTCTTAAATCACAACACAAAAAATAAAGTTCATTCAAAGAAAAACATAGATAAAAAAAACATAATATATTTTAAATACAGTGTCACCAGTTAAGTCCGCATCATATGGGATTTTTTTTATTAATAGCTTTATTCAAATTTGTCTTTAGCATCAAATGCTGCTTCGATCGAGATGAAAATTAAGCAAAAAAATTGATTCGCATTATCTGTCAAATTTTAATTTTAAAGTGAGGTTATTTCTGAAAATTTCGAAAAAAGGTATTAGAAAAAGCTTTTTTGAATGCAGTTTCTAGCCCACATGCAAAATTTCAGCTGCATAAGATAATTTTGATTTTTTACCCATATTTTGTAAATTGCACCACTTTTGCAAAATAAGACTCGACGCAACCTACATAAAACTTCTTAGTTTTGACACGACTATTTCAGATCTATTTTCTTTAAAGTAGCGCCATATTAAATGTGTATTTTTCTACAAAATCAAAATTGGGCTATTAAAATTTGGTCGCATGTGATGCAAAGTTTATTTGTTTTTGACCCTGTATAAGGTAACTTCATAAAATAAGTATTTTTGAAAACGTAGTTTGTGTCTAAAAGTAATACACCTTAAAACCCAGATATGCCCAAACATATTTTTTGTTAAAATTTAAGTAAATTTTTTGTTGGTTTCTATTGGCACATAATAACCTAAAAAAATGCAAAAAAAAATCTGATTGTACTGAATCTAGCAATAATGGGCGTTCTTTTAAAAGGACAGTGAGCATACATATAGCCAGATTAAGTAATATTAAACTAGAGTGACCAAAAAATTTATTTTTACTTATAACTCAACTTTACAGTAGGTATTCTAAAAATTACTATAAAATGTTTAAACACAAAAAAAAAGAATTACGATCGTGTATGGTAAGATATAAAGCACCGGACATGAAGCGTAACATTACATTTTCGACATTTCGTGGACACTTTTTTATGGCACACTCTAGATCTTGTCTGCCTATCTTGCTCTTCAATAAGATGATCTAATCTGTCATACCTTGACTCTACATTTTCCAAAGGTTAAGGTCTATTAAGCCTTCTATGTAAATTGAGGCCCCTATCTTCTCTGTTGCTTTGAATAAGAGACATTTCTTCGGAAAGCCAAGTGGTCTAATTTTCCTCCTTGTTTTCTGTGAAGTTGCCACGCATTTTGTTCGTCAGCATCGAGCAAGTGTGCAATAAGTGAAAAATACCATTTCTTACCCCTAACTGCTATACGATATTAACTAATATTTTGGTCGCTTCGGTCGACACCCCCCATATTGGTGTTATATTTTTTTATATTTTGAGGCTGTTTCACAGGTATTCTTCTTTTTTGTTTCTGGGAATAGCGGGTAACCTGGTGTAACGGGAATACACCATAAAAATTTGAAACCATGTGGACCATATTGTTGTCAGACCACTTCACAACGATTAGAGATTTTTGACTGGACACTTTGAAATCGAAATCTACACGATTTTTTTAAGATTCTCATCAGAATCCAACTGACAATTTGCAAGCCGATTTTTTCTTATTGTACCGGTACCCTTGACTCCTTTCTCTGTTAGTACTTCGATTAGAGAGAGGTAAAGTTGTAAAAAAATTATCGAAATATATACTGTACGGTAGTTTATATTTTGAAAGTAAAACGTCAGTGTACTCTAAGACAACAGAAGGCCCCAAGCCTAAGTTTTTATAACAATCTTTGATTTCGGATTTGGCACCTTGATATGGTTCATACCACCCTATATACCCACTAGCGGAAGCTCCGACCCATAGTTTATATCCATATCTTAACGGTTTGCCTTTTATAAACTGTTTGCACCCGTGACGGCCGAAATAAGGTACCATAGCTTCGTCAACGCAGTGAAACTGATCAATTGGGGCAAAATTCAAAAATCGACTGTTCATTTTATCAAAAAACGGTCGAACCTTAGCAAACCTATCGTTTTGGTCTAAATTGTTGTTATCACAACAATGTATGCATGACAAAATATGTTCGAAACGATTGCGAGACAAAGAATCGGATACAATATCATTGTGAGAATCTGGGGAATTCTCCCAAAACATTCTTCGTCTTGGAGTCGACATGTACCCACTCAAAAGCAAAATTCCAAAGAATACTTTAACTTCCTCTGCGATAATATCTGACCTTCGATTTTTATTAACTGCGTACATATTAGTGCAAGTAACAAAGATATCGATTATTTCCTGATCGAGATAATTTTCAAACAGCGATATTGGCGAAAGGTTGTTCGAAGGTAAAAAGAAATTGGGCCACTCAAGATCAAGACATGAATTTTCTATATCCTGTTTATCCCAATCATACTTTTTTTCTTTATATCGTCGTAACGTTTTTTGGATGCTAATTGATTACGAAGCTCGGACAGTTGGATTTTATCGTCGTCTTCCCATTCGTCGTCAGAATTTTGATCAAAGAGTTCGGCCTCTCCACGAAGTTGAGAAGGCGGCAAATTGTTCACGTTGACGTTATCGTCATCGCTCGAATCTTCATCTGTTAATATATCGCACGAGTTTGTAGGCGGCATAATTGCAATGTCAATTGCTTTTTTGCTTTCATCACCTTTGTCATCTTCTAGTATTGAAAGAAGATCAGTAAGCGTTGCTCCTCTAAAAAAACGTTGCGTATTAGCCCACAGTCCTTCTAGAAGGATACCCATATTTACGCCCACCTGGAACTCACATTTCCCGCCAATATTCAACATAACCTTATTATAATTATTTGTTGATCTAATTTATATAATTTTAATACTCAATAGGCCGATTTTTGTGATAATTTTTGGAATAAACTTACCCTGTTATCTTGAAGTCATAGTGAACATTCATCATCACTTTTCAAGAACTATATTTATATCAATAAACATAAAAATATCACTCTCCTAAAAACCAGACAGTCTATGCTTTAAACTTGGTAAATAATACAGTGCCATCTTACAGAAACTATATGTATTATTACGTGGGCGGTTTAAATTTTGTTCCTGTAAAGCGTACTTCCTAAAGGACAGTGGGCATATCTGGGTTTATTAAGACAAAAAAGAACACAGTGTCTTCAGTAAAGTGTTTTTTAAGTGGAAACTTAATTTTAGTTTAACTTAACGAAAAGTTTATCTATTTTCAACGATTTAATTTAAAACCCATTCATTTTATTTTTTATTTTTTTACTTTCAGGCACAAACGACGTTTTCAAAAATACTTATTTTATGAAGTTACCTTATACAGGGTCAAAAAAAAACAACTTTGCATCACATGCGACCAAATGTTAATAGCCCACTTTGATTTTCTAGAAAAACACACATTTAATATGGCGCCACTTTAAAGAAAATGTATCTGAAATAAAGCATTGTCGAAACTAAGAAGTTTTATGTAGGTTGCGTTGAGTCTTATTTTGCAAAAGTGGTGCAATTTACAAAATATGTGTAAAAAATCAAAATTATCTTATGCAGCTGAAATTTTGCATGTCGACTAAAAACTGCATTTAAAAAAACTTTTTTCATTAACTTTTTTCGATATTTTCAGAAATAACCCCACTTTTGAATTATTTTTTGGAAAAAATTAAAATTTGACAGATAATGCGAATCACGTGACTACTACTTTTTTGCTTAATTTTCATCTCGATCGAAGCAGAACTTGATGCCGAAGTCAAATTTTGAATAAAGCTATTAATAAAAAAAAATCCCATATGATGCGGACTTACTGGTGACACTGTATATATAATAAAATTTCGAAGCCGTGATTTCTGCTCACTTTGAGTGCTTGTTATAAACAAATTGGGTAAGAAACGACCCAACTCTTTCAACTACTATTTTTTTCAAGGAAAGTCATGGAATGAAATCCTGGCATGGCGAATGTGCACGGTCAGCTCTTCAGCGAGTATGAGAAAAGAGGGGATTTAAGGATGAAACAGGATTATGATAATATTATAAAGGACCTGCCAAATATTCCTCTTTGGTAATAATTTGATTTACACTTGGCAAATAACGGGACCAGTAAAGATCAAGGGTTGCCTCAAACATCGTATACAGTGCTTAACCTTTATGTTATATATCGTCAAAGTAATTGAATATAAGTAACGTTCGTGTGATAGCGTTATTGCGTACCTAAATAGCAATTTCAAAGAATACATTTCTCAGATCTCAGATCATTCTACTCTACTGTTGAAATAAAAATAAACACCTTTTAACTACTTACAAATTGTTAATTAGAATATGCTGATCATGAACCAAAAATGGTGCATTGTATTTAAGCAAATGTGGGTCATATGATCAAAAATGCTGGATATTCTTAAAGAAATGTGTATCATGCAATATAAATGGCTGGTACTTTCAAAATTAGAAACGTTTTAAATAACGATAAATCCAGACATAGAAAAGGTATTTATTTTAAAACTTAAAATGCTGATATTTCGAAACCAGTTAAAGATAGGTAGAATATAAAAATATGCAATGTTTCATTAAAAATAAAGTTGACGCTCGTAGTAATTTTGTGTTTTATCATATATAATATCACAAGAGATAAAATTTTGTCGAAAATGTCATGAGCGAAATTGCTTAAAAGCAACAAACTTAAATAAATCCTTGAGAACAATTTTGCTTACACAATTTTTTCTCGAGTGGTATTCGACATGACTATTTAACTAGAAAAAAGACAAAATTTTGCCGCGGCAAAAATCACATGTGAATTTTGTCCAGGTAGGTGCAGGTAGTAATTTTGCCAGTAGAAGACCGGCCGTTGCTATGACATTTTGCCAGTGTAAAACACTCTAGTTAAATAGTCCTGCAGAAAAAAAATTTAAAAAAATAAAATTGACATTTTTGAAAGATTCTTGATCAAGTTAGCTGTACTCTGTATAAAAGGCTGGGCAAGCTTAAACAAAAATATGTGTGGTACTATGTAATAAACAAACATATTTTGTGTTTGTCAAACTATATCATATTTATTGTATTAGTTGATTATTTACGAACAACATAAATTCTACAATTCAAATATTATGAAAACGTATATTGAATTGGTGTTTTAATCCAAAATGTTTACATGTATTTAACAATGACATTGTAAATAAAAACCTAAGTACAAACTAGAATGCTAAATTCGTTTAATCAACAAAGTTTGTAACATTACCACTCAAACACTGAAAACCACAAATAGAAAATTGCCATCGTTCATTAAGAGATTAATGTAGACCTAACACTATAATGGGAAAACAATAGAAATTGGTTGGAAACATTTGCGAATAATTATCGTTTATGTTCTAATGACGCCTGCCGCACTTGCAACAGAGTTTGCCCTTTAAATTTTAAGTAAGCTTTATAGTGAAAGAGGGCCGTATCTGTTATATTTTTTAATAATTGAAGTTTCGATACAATGAGGAAAAATTTAATTATATGAAAGGGAGAGTCGGTTGTATGCCGTTTTATAACAAATTAAACATTTTTGTATTTAGCGTTATTTTAATAATTATTAGCGCTTTCGGTATATTAATAGGCAATCATCAGGGCTAAGGTTCTAAAAGAAAAACAAAATTAAAGTAAAAACAAAGTAGAAACAAACTACAGCTAAATAGTTGTTAACAATAAATGTAGATATGATTGAAATTCTGTAAAAAAAACTTTATGGTCTTTCCAATAATATTAAAGAGTTGGCCAACTTAATTAATAATTGGCCAGAGAAACGAAATTACTGTATTTCCATAAAGTGGTTCAAGATAAATAAAACAAAGGTTTAATAAATATAGTTTAAAAAAACTAAAAAACACGCATTTTTATATTACATATCTGATCATGTTTACAACCGGCGCTAAAATATTGTTGCTGCGAGCTAACCAAGCAGCAAGCGGCACACCTGAATTTTTAAATTGCCTCTTCTAATTAGCTTCTTTTTCTTTATTTTACAGACTTCATTATGATTTTTTTTTTAATTTTTTCTCCCATACCAACCTCAAGTTTAATGTTTCTATGATGATGTTCATATATTTTCAGACATAGAATATAATTTTCTTTTTTCAGCCGACCATGACTTCTGTCATTACCAATGTTCTAATATTTTCTTGCTGCACAATACTTTAGTATCCTTTGAATTTTTACTCCTTAAATGTTAACCATATTTTTTATACAAAGAACATTATACCTTTTTCTAAATCTCCATTAAAAAGCTTACAACCAACCATTCATTTTTGTCATCTTCTAATGATGAGCGTTTCTGCGCTCGAAACATGTCGAGATAATCTGACATAATCTCTATTATTCCAATCAACTTGTGGAGCAAGGTTTTGTGCTGTTCTTCTCGTTCCTATACTATCGACTCAAGTTCGAGCATGGACGATTTATTCTCATTAATGTTAATTTAGTTTTAAATATATTTTTCCTATAGGTAATGTTAAAATGTTATTATAGCAACTCTATTGAGTAGATAACGTATCATTTTAACCGCAAGGGTAGATAAAGTAACATTTTAACAGCAAGGGTAGATAAAATGTTTTAATTTTTTTTATTTAATTAAATTTACAAATTCATACATTAATTCGAAGGATTAACAAGTGTAATTTTTCAATTAACATTATTAGAAATTTCCATCTTTCTTCTTGTTTTAATTATTTTCCTTACATTTTGTATTCACTTCGTACACAAAACGCAAAAATACTGAACACTCCACAAAAACCAGAATGTAAAATTTGTTTGACATTGTTGACAGAGTAATTCATATCCCTAGTAACGGAGCAACACAGTTGCGATTTTTGTGCCAAAAATTACAATTTTCACTTGTAATACCACTAGAAGTCAAATTATATCCAGAAATATTTTTGAGCATACGAATATTTCGAAAAATTTTCCGAGCCGGAGGCGAGGGAAAATTTTCTTAAGCGTGTGCGAGAAAAAATTTTAAGGTATAATTTGATTTTGAATGGTATTTGGTAAGAAAATTTCACAACAAAATTAGTTTATAATAGCTATTTGTTATTAATTATTTTGAATGATCTACATTTTTATTTACCAATTTTAGTAACATGAAAACACCAATTCTAGGTTTCATATTGTAACTCATATTGTTTCGTAATATTGGGTTTAGTTTAGTAAAGTTGGTAGATAATTATTTTTTAGAAATAAATCTACCATAAATGTATGCATTACGTTACGTAATAATAAAAGAATCCTGGTTAAACTTTTTTCTACCAATTTTAGTAACACAAAAACAACACCTTCAGATTTAATATATTCTTATCTAATATTTAGTTTAGTTCACTAAAGTTGGTAGAAAATTATATATTATGATATTATATATAAAATGAATCGTTTTGAAAAATACGAAATTTGCATTTTGTGCAAAAAAATATCCGGCGTTAAAACCCATCACCGTACTACGTTTTTTTTGGAAGATCTCATTGCCGAATGCGGCAGTGAATTAGAGGAAGATAATTTGTTCTCGATCATCCAGCAATATCTTTTAGAAAAATCAACAAAATATTTATTATTATTATTACGTGGACAAGAAGTTAACAAAATTGTGTCAAAATATTACCTATATTATTTAAAACACATACATTTATTCAATAGAATTTGTACATCGGATTATTCGCCATTGAAAAGGAAAGAGGTAGAAAGAGAATTTAAGGTACCTATATTCAGTTTGTAACTAAAAATTATGTATCTAAAAAATAAATTATTTTGTATTGTTTAGGCGTTTTTATTCCTTTAATATTAACTAACATTAATAATTAAAGAAATTTAAAATTATAGAAAGTTTTACAAAACGTACTGGTTGATTGTTGACAGTTGACATTTTATAAAGTTCCGTGTTGTCACTTTATATTATGTCAAAAAATTTCCACTGTAATACCCTCCAGGGTACCCCAGAAAGGGAAAATTTCCGAAAAAATACAAAGGTTGCCATGGCAACGTTATGAAATGAATGTATTTCATTGGATGAATATTGATGGCGTGAAATTTTCACTTGTAATACCACTAGAAGTCAAATTATATCCAGAAATTTTTTTGAGCACACGAATTTTCTTAAAATATTCGTGTGCAAGAAAAAATTTTAAGGTATAATTTGATTTCGAATGGTATTTGGTAAGAACATTTCATAACAAAATGATTTTATAATAGATATTTGTTATTAGACAGTTATACGTCAATAAATACAGAATGCTTTGAAATTACTTTAAATATCAAATTAAAAAAAAAAATATATGTCAGTTGTAGTTGTGCCTATATAAGAGTAACCGCAGCACAAGATCGCAGTTATTTAACATTTAGTGTTGGTTTATGAAGTGCAGATAGGGATCACAAGATGAATCGCTTTGGTCAAAATAATATGGAAGAAGTTAGGCAAGAAATTGAGGGGTTAACACCTGCTAATACAAAAAAATCTAAAGCAAGTGTTTGGCGACAGTTTACTGACTTTTGCCTCGAAAAGTCATATGATTTTGAACCCATCACCGTACTGTACATGTTTTTTTTTGGAAGATCTCATTGCCGAATGCGGTAGTGAATTAGAGGAAGAAAATTTGTTCTCGATCATCCAGCAATATCTTTTAAAAAATCAATAAAATACAGATTATTACGTGGACAAGAAGTTAACAAAATTTTGTCCAAATATTACCTATATTATTTAAAACAGACATTTATTCAATAGAATTTGTCCATCGGATTATTGGCCATTGAAAAGGGAAGAGGTAGAAAGAGGATTTAAGGTACATTTACAGTTTGTAACTAAAAATTATGTATCTAAAAAATAAATTATTTTGTATTGTTTAGGCGTTTTTATTCCTTTAATATTAACTAACATTAATTAAAGAAATTTAAAATTATAAAAAGTTTGACAAAACGTACTGGTTGATTGTTGACAGTTCCAGTTGATATTTTATAAAGTTCCGTGTTGTCACTTTATATTATGTCAAAAAATTTCCACTGTAATACCCTCCAGGGTACCCCAGCAAGAAAAAATTTCCGGAAAAATACAAAGGTTGCCATGGCAACGTTATGAAATGATTATATTTCATTGAATGAATATTGATGGCCTGAAATTTTCTTTTTCACCTGAATGTAAAGTCTTGCTATAAAAAAAAGTGTTGTATTGCACAAGACGATAAAATTACATTATCTTCTCGAGCGTAACTAACGTGTCGACTGACGTGTCGCCGCTAAAAAACACTCTTACAGATAGAGTACAATTTTATCGTCTTGTACAATAAATAACTATTATTGTTCATGGTTATTTAACAATAATTGCCACGAAAAATATAGATACAGTCCCTCACGAAGTGGGCTAATTTGTTGACAGGCAGACACGTTCCAAAAGGGTTAGGCTGGGTAATATCTTTCGTGTTTAATTAATTAAGGGCAAAAGTTTTGGTCATATAGTTATTATTTTATTAAACGACCCGGTAGGGCTATATAATTTGAATTGGCTGCTAGTTGGGCGATAAAGGTCATAATTAAAATTTTACATGGAGCTTTTATGTGACGGTTAAGAATTTTATATCATTTCAGTTTATTTTATGGGAGAAGACGATATAATTATTTAATATGATATAAGTTTTCGTGGTTTCTTAAGTTGAGTGTCGGTGAATCAAATTAATGGTAATACTGCTACTTTAATTTTATATTGAGCTTGTTCGTTTACCAGTAAATGTACAGCCAAAGTGAAGGAGCAAGTGGAGGTCTTCCTAGGGCCAGAAATGATAAAAAATTACCTATTACAACTTTATTACTTACTAGCGTGTACCCGGCATGCGTTGCAACCCGCTGGTATATATACAAACCCGATATATTAGTACCCGACATGCCACTTTCTGAAATTGCACCCGTGCGAAGCCGGGGCGGGTCGCTAGTTATACATAAAAACCTTCCCCTTGAATCACTCTATCTATTTAAAAAAACCGCTTCAAAATCCGTTGCGTAGTTTTAAAGATTTACGCACATAAGGGGACAGACGGGCGACAGCGACTTTGTTTTATACTATTTTAAGATAATACGCTGTCAGTATTTTCTACTAAAGCTTTAATTTTATTCCCAGTTTACTTTCAAAAATATAGGCACGATTTCTACAGTGGCGATCTGTGGCATAAGGAGGGTGAGGTCGGGCCTCACCAGCATAAATCTACAATATTAAATTAAATTTATTCAGTAATTTAACATGCGTCAAGCATTACTAATATTCATACCGTGCGAGCAAAAATTATTTGCATCAAAGAGGGCTTAGATTAAAAAACGTAGGGCTTGGTACAATATGGGGCCGATATATCTAACCAAATCTAGGTTAAAATTTTGTCAAATTCATATTATTATGACATGATATGCCAGACTAATGAGTAATAAAATAAGTAGACAAATACAAATTTATTTTTGTTGTTTACAAAGTTAACAAAGTAAGAATATACAGAAAGAAAAAGAAAAATAATTACATAAATTGCTAAAATTGGCCACCGCCATGCTCCAAGCATAAATTCACACGTCTCTTCATATTTTCGAAAGTGTTGACCATCAGCATCTCTGGAGAAATGTTACCACATTCTCGGATAATCCTTTCTTGTAATTGTCCTAAATTTGAAACTGGTGTTTTAAAAATAGTGTTCTTTAAATGAGGAAAAACGAAGTAATCCAAAACCGTTAAACAAGATGATCTAGGTGGGAATTCAATGTCTGATCGAAAACTGATCAATCTGTAGTCGAAAAAATTGCGTAAGTAGTTAATAGTTTCCGCGGCTGTATGGGCGGTTGCGCCATCCTGTTGAAAATCCAAAATGTAGTTCGTCGTCAAGTAATTGCTCCACAAATGGATTCAAAATATTGTCTCTATACCGCTGTGCTGTAACTGTGTCATGGAAAAAAAATAGGACCAACAATTTTTCTTCGGGAAACAGCTAACCAGACAACAATTTTTTGAGGGCGCAATGTGGACTCTACAAAAAAATGGGGATTTTCACTACTCCACATGCGTGTATTCTGAGAATTCAAATACCCGGAGAGGTCGAACCAGGCTTTATCCGAAAAAAATTTCAGGTCTAACAAATAATTTCTTTCCAATAAATTTTGGGTAAACCATTGAGAGTAATAATTTATTTCAAAATCTGCGGCTTGTATTTCTTGGAATACTTGCACTTTATAAGGAAATAAATTTAGCTGCTTCTTAAGAATAGTCTTGCATGTTCCATAAGATCTTCCCACTTCTTGAGACAGGCGACTTATACAATTTGTTGGCGTATTTTGCATTATTTCACGAACGTTTGCAACAAGTTCTTCCTGCTCCTTTTTTGTGTTGTAGAAAACCTGTTTCCCTAAACACAGACACGGTTTTTTTCAGGCAATGATAAAAACCCCAGCAATAAAAGCAACGTTAGGAAAATTTTCGTGAAAATCGTCCATGCACAAACCCGGATTGTATTGCCACTCATCATTTACTCTAACCCCGTTTCGAAAATATGCTTTAACCATGAATGTTTTGTGTTGTTCCGTAAAGCCCATTGTGTGAATTGTTTAAGAAATTGGAAAAATTAGCGATGAATCAAATTCGACTGTCAAAGATGACGGAATAAGTGATTGATTGTAATTCAGGTAGTTACTGACACCCAACAGGTATTAACCTCTACGGCTAAGCATTACGTCCTTGGATGCAAGACCCTCTTTGATGCAAATAATTTTTGCTCGCATGGTATATTCCTAAAAATACAAAACAAAAAACTGTTTTTTACAGGGTAAACCCATGAAGCGTAATCTTCATATTTCTACCTACATGTTTCCATGCCTGAAAGACTGTGCCAGTTTCTTTATTCCTTTTGGGCTCAGGCCGACATATATTGATTTAGTAGACTACATGAGTGGATGTCCGATGATCTGGTGACTACCTACCGCCTTGATTTACCAGTTTGGAGTCTTTTTTTGTTACCTCCTAGATTTAAGGCCAGTATATTCGCTATACCGCATACCTACGTTTCGTACCTTTTTAATTATATAATCACACATGCCTACAACAATATCTATTTTTACATCAAAGTGATGAAAGATTATAAGTTTTTATTTTTATTGCATATTTCCATCTGTTATTTGAAAGAGAACTTTACTCCTCAGTTAAAAAGCTCTAGAAGCTTAGAATCTAATAGAAACTAGAGGAGCCTTTATAAGCATCACTTGCTTGCAACCGATGAAAAGCTGCTGTAAGCATGTGAGTAATTTTTTGAGAAAAATTTTATTTTCCCCTAACAAGTTCTGGACTTTGTCTTTATTTGTTTTAAACACACAACGTTTCAGCTGGTATGTATAGCCAGTCGTCTTCAGGTGAATACTAAATAAGCGAAGTAACTATAGCTCTATTTATAATAGTAACTAATAATATACTAAAGCATAACAAAGATTAATGCAATCATGAGTTTATTCCACGATTACATCTTCTTAACAAAGGTTTCCAGATATTTTTTATATCTCATCTCTAATGATGGCTTACTAAAACAACCTGGGTTCTGGTGTATAGCAGCAGCTTCCTCGAACTTCCTCCAGCGAGGTTCTTTATGCAATATTTCAGCTTCTAAACAGATGATATGAAAACCTTTTCCAGGAATGATCACCTGTACCTGACATTTCGATATATTTTTTTAGCGTTTGTTTTTGTACTCTTTAGTCCATGTTTTGAGCGGTCTTAGTGTCTCGTCAATATAAGAGTGGTCGCACTCGCAGGGGAATCGATAGACTATAGTATAGCCGCAGAGATTGATAGTGGCCGAATTTAATTTTTTTCTTTTAGAAAAGATATTTAATCCTAAACTGAGTTTTAAAAGTGATTATTTTCTTCCCATCAATTTTGACCAATCACTGACAAGATTTCTTATGTCATATTTAATTTTCAAGTGGATAAATTGCATGACAGCTCCTGTCAGTAATTTTTCCGGAAAACTTTTTGATAGGTACTGTCAAAATAAAAAATTGTTGAATTTCTATCTATGTATTTACCAGCGAATGACTTTAGCAAAACAATTCCTCATTATCAGCGAATGACTTTAGCAAAACAATTCCACATAGCAACTACTGCTGCAACGTCTTCCGAAGCTGATGTGCATTTATCTGAAGTATCAAGCATTATAAAAAATCATAACAATATATCAAACAACACTCCCGTAGTATACAAAAGGCAGTTGAAGTACAACAAATATGTAAGCAAATTTACGCAAGTTAGTTGAGGAGTTAATGTGACAAACCGGTGGCAAGAATTTTAGTTGAAGTGCTTATGGCCTATGGCTTATGGCTTATGGCTTATATCTCCTGTGTCCGTTAACGTAACCTGCAAAAAATGCAATTTCACATTTGTCATATTATTATCTTTATTTTTTACCCTTTTCTGTGATTTTTTAAAAGTTAAGAAAATTCCATGAAGAAGGAAGGAAAGCAAAAAGGATAGTATGGAAGATATTTTGGATATTGCTATTCTTGGAGAGTAATGATATAAATATGATGGAATGGTGCTACAAATTTTAAATGATAACCTGGGTAACAGAGCTGAGCTTTACGGACGATTTAACCTGGATGAAATAGCACCTATTGAAGCGAAGATGTCTTTTAGGTTTGAAAAAGACCATCATCCCTTTTGTGGTTAGAAAAAGTTATTCATTTACAACCACAGAAAAAATTAGGAACTGTTTGTCAAAAAACGTCACTTCGGAAATAATCGGTTATATTCGGAGGTCCTTCGGGTAACGGAACGTTTCCACGTTCCCGTAAAACAACGCAATGTAACGTACGCCCGTTGAACTGCTTGAAACACGTACGTCAAAATGTGATTACTGCGCATGCGTAGCTGTCAATTTGTACGTATACGTTAACGTTCGTGACCGCACTTCAACTGTCTAATAACTGTAAATTTTACGTACATTGTAACTTCAGTAATAGTAGGTACCCAGTAAAATGCTTTGCACGTTGCTTTGATTGATTAAATTATGATATTACTAGTAAATATGCTTTTTTGTTCAGTCAGGGAATAATCTTGCCAAACATAATTCGTGCATCTAATTTTTTCTTCAACTCGTTTTTCCAAATTTTTTCGGAAAAATTAGATGCACTTATGATATTACCCCCGATAAAACACCCTTAAAAGCAATAATAGGAATAATTCACTCAACAGCTATACTTAATTATTTTTGTGTAATAGTATTTTAAATTGTGGGGGTTAAAGCTTTAGAACGTAATACAAAAATCCTTTTGTTTTCTCCATTAAATAAATTGCCCGCTTTAATGCCCAGATATTCTATAGAATTCCTGCTTTTAAACAGGTAAAATACAAAAATAAATAGCCTGCATACATAAGCAACTTTCCATGAAATATTCGTGAGATTTATATTATACGAAATTTGTTCCACGTCATTTAATATTACATACGAACAGTTGCATCTAAAGGAAAGAGAAATAGACGGTTTCTTGGGGAGGCTGCATTGCGGTTTAATAATTAATAACAGAGCGTGGTGGGATATGCTTTCAAACAAATTTGCCCTCGCTATAGGGTACCATTGAATAAATTCAATGTACGGCAAATATTAGTGGACATAGTGAATATAATCTTATGTATGCTTGGTTTAAATTAGAGCTATATACAGGGTCCTGCACCTCACCTCCCGTCTTCTATAGCTCACTTATTAATTAAGTTAGGATTTTGATATTTTGCAGACCTTACCTGTATCTTGGTGCGCATTTCACGAAAATATTTTTTTTCATACAGGGTGTTCCAAAAAAGTGTGACGTCATAAGGATGTATTTTTTTAGATTACACGCCATATATTTTCTTACTTATTTGGGTGCCTCCTATAATTACCTACATACCCCAAAAATTTTATTAAAATCGATCCAGTATTATAGGCGAAAAAAAAAATAAAAACTAAAAAATAGGTATCAGTTTTCTGGTTTTAAAAATTAATAAAAAATAAAAATAATGCCTTGTTAATAAAATGATACAACGATACTTATTAAATAAAGTCTAACAGTCTCGTTAACGAAGTTTGACTAGTACGAATTGTACAGGGTGTCCAAAGTTTAGTGTCAAACTTTGCAAACTTTAAAGCAATTTATTTTTCTTATTTCAAATAGGAACCCCTGTATCTTTTTATGTCATTCGATGCAAAATTAAAAATCAAACATTTGTCCTAATTACAACCCTATCGCAATTTTTAACGCATCATGACTTATTTGCAGAAAACTCATTTTATCAACTATTCCAACAGTCATTATTATGAATAAATATCGAAGGTGGCATTGAAAAACAATTTATCGGTATTAAAGTTTATTAAAGTGATAAGAGACTATTTTGACTTTAGTAGTCTAAAAGTTTCGAATATTGTTAAATTGTAAATAATTATTTAAGCTGTTATAAGTAATTTATTATGTTTTTTGTGATGGACTAACACCAAGAAGCGCTCGTAGATATGATTTTTATATTAGGAGCATGCGGAAAGAACTCTTTTTTGGCAAGCCGAGTTTACGCACAGCGTTATCCGGAACAACGACATCCAGACAACAGGAGCCTGCAAAACATATTAGAGAGGTTTGTACAAACGGGAAATATAAAGTACCCAAAACCAGTGAGAAATAAACCGGTCCGAACTGAACAAAATCAATTGGCTGTGCTATTATCTGTTAAAGAAAATCCTTCAGTTAGTCAACAAGCAGTCGCTGATGCCGTAGATGTAAGCGAGAAAAATGATAATTATCATTTCCAGTTAATAATTACTAACAATTTAACAATATTTGAAACTTTTAGATTACTAAAGTCAAAATGGTATTTTGTCACTTTAATAAACTTTAATACCAATAAATTGTGTTTCAAAGCCACCTTCGATATTTATTCATAATAATGGCTGTTGGAATAGTTGATAAAATGAGTTTTCTGCAAATAAGTCTTGATGCGTTAGAAATTGCGATAGGGTTGTAATTAGGACAAATGTTTGATTTTTAATTCTGCATCGAATGACATAAAAAAAACAGGGGTTCCTATTTGAAATAAGAAAAATAAATTGCTTTAAAATTTGCAAAGTTTGACACTAAACTTTGGACACCCTGTACAATTCGTGCAAAACTGATATTTTTTAGTTTTTATTTTTTTTCGCCTATATTACTGAATCGATTTTAATAAAATTTTAGGGGTATGTATATAAGTAAGAAAATATATGGCGTATAATCTAAAAAAATGCATCCTTATATGACGTCACATTTTTTGGAACATCCTGTATGAAAAGTAAGATTTTCGTGAAATGCGCACCAAGATACAGGTAAGGTCTGCAAAATATCAAAATCCTAACTTAATTATTAAGTGAGCTATAGAAGACGGGAGGTGAGGTGCAATACCCTCTGTATATCGTTTTGAACTACAAAAGTAGGTAGATATTTTCAAACTAAAATGCGTGCAGATAATCGGCAAATCGCGCATGCTTATAGAAAATAGTTATTTACCTAACATAAAAGTGCAGAAGGTGGTAAAGTCAAAGTAATCTAAGAACTCGACGCATCACCTATGGCACCCAAGTCTGGTATATTTTACGTTAAGCGGGTGGCCACAGAAACAGAACCGGACTAAGATCTTTTACCTTCGCATTCGCCATGTGTTAAATTTTGTAAGGGAATTTTAGTATTTTGTAAAGATATAGCGTAGATACTAATTTTATTATTTGTAATATAAAATATTGACCCACCCGTATACCTACCAAAATAGGAATGTGAAAACATTATAAAACTAAAAGAAAGGAAGAAAACAATATTTATTTCTTTTAGTGTTTATTTATAATAAGCAAAATAGGTATTTATGTATTTATTACACAAGAAAAAAGTATTACATTTTTTGCGAGGTGTAAGCTTTGTAGTGCACATCTAATCAAAACACCATATTGAAAACCCTGTTGGTATTTTTACTTTTATGGAAATTTTATAATCCAAAGGGCGTCCCATACCTAAGGGGCTATACAGCAACAGGAGATACTAAATATATGTGATATTACTTAATTTTTTTACACTGAAACCCTGAAATTTGGTAAATAGTTAACTAACACCATAGGGCTCTTTGCCCTAGTCCCAAATCTTAGTTGCAATATACAGGGTGGTTGAAAAATACACGTGTTCTGGTAACTTGAAAAAGTGACCATAAGTCCTTTTTTTCAAATGTAACACCCTGTATATTATTACGGATTTGAAAAGCTGCTAAAATTTCACTTAATTCTTGTATATCATTCCTGTACCTAACTAACTAGTTTAACCATTTTTTTGACATATTAAGCATAATTTGTAAAATTTTCTATACAATTCAATTTTTATTCGGTTATTAGTTAGTTAGCGATAACAAAAACTGATGTTTACGTATGTTACTATGGTTATCGTTTTGACATTTCATTAAGTTTAGATACAAGATAGAAATACACTTTAAAGTCATGGAAGAAAACTATACAAATGCAGTTCTTATGAATTTATTTATTTTATTTGGACAATGTGTGTTTGCATTAACATGCAAAAAACATTAAAACTAAATTTTTCTTGAAATCCATGCAGTCAACACCCGCATAATAATATTAAAGTGTTTGGATGTAAACGGCCAGCGTTTTGAACATCTGTTAAAATAGCATTTTATTAGTTATAATTTTAGTAGTCTTTTATTATTTGACTACCTAGTTAACATTTAATAAAATTGTCCTGGATCCTTATGAATTTTCTAAGATTTATTAGCGGTAAATTAGAGTACATTTCGTTAAACTTTACATGTGACATCACATTGTCCAAATAAAATAAATAAATTCATAAGAACTGCATTTGTATAGTTTTCTTCCATGACTTTAAAATGTATTTCTGTCTTATATCTAAACTTTATGAAATGCCAAAACGATAACCATAGTAATATACGTAAACATCAGTTTTTGTCATGGCTAACTAACTAATAACCGAATAAAAATTAAGTTGTATAGAAAATTTTACAAATTATTCTTAATATGTCAAAAAAACGGTTAAACTAGTTAGTTAGGTACAGGTATGATATACAAGAATTAAGTGAAACTTTAGCAGCTTTTCAAATCCGTAATAATATACAGGGTGTTACATTTGAAAAAAAGGACTTATGGTCACTTTTTCAAGTTACCAGAATAAGTGTATTTTTCTACCACCCTGTATATTGCAACTAAGATTTTGGACTAGGGCAAGGAGCCCTATGGTATTAGTTAACTATTTACCAAATTTCAGGGTTTCAGTGTTTTAGAGATCAAAATTATCAGCATTTTTAAAAGTGACGTTTTTGGACAAAAAAAAAACTGAAATTAATTTATAGCTTAGAAACGGTAAGAGATAAGTATAGAGTAGAGTTAATAAAAATTGTAAGGAAAGTAATGGGGGTTTCGAAAATAAAATAAAATATATGGTGTTGCATTTAAAAAATCGAAGTTACTATTATTTTTGTGTGGAAGCGGCAACACTGTATTGTTAAAGATATTTTAGGTTGGTAGAGCATATCCGTTTATGAACGGGACCAAATTTTCAGAACGATTCCTTTACTGGTTCGTCAGAAACGTCTAAGGTACCATCGACCGTGAGACACCCTACACCTTAATATTACCCATCAGCCTCTTGATATTTCCATTGAGTATTCTTTGTGGTATTCTATTATATTCCTGTATGGTTCTATAAATTGGTCAGTCCTGTCCCTTTTTAGTTCTAGCGTATGTGGTTCTTAATTCATGGTTTGTTTTTGTGTTGTATGTGTAGAATTGTCTGTTGTTCTGCAGTTTTATACTAGTTTTAAGTTTATTGTTTTGGATATCATGTATTAGTTTGATTTGTTAGAATACTTTCAATTATAATTATTTTCAAGAATGGTACTCTTTTCTCAGTGGTATATGCTTTATTATCCGTATAGTAAGCAAATATTATTATGATTAATGTCAAGTTTCATTACAATAGCAAGTAGGAACTAATACAGTTTATAAAACCAGGTTACACCCCCAATAGAACTTGATAATTACAGCAAGTATTCAGAGCAATAATAGCTATAGACCATTCTATGATAGCATTAAGTCCTCAAGGTCATTTTGGCAATATATTAAAAGTAATAAGACTACATCTGGCATTCCAAACAAAATGTTTACCAATGATGTTGAGTACACGGAAGGCAGGGCTGTAGCAAATGCTTTTGCATCCTTTTTTAGTTCTGTTTATGTCAAGGATAATCCTGAACAATATGAGAATCTTCAACCAGAAATGTGTGAGATATCTGAAGCTTTTTGTGTTAAGCAGGTTAGTTATGAGGATGTGTGTGATGCTATTCAGGAACTCAAAATTAACAAAGCAGTTGGACCTGACAACATACCGTCATTCATTTTTAAAGGTTTAGTAGGTTTTCTTGCTGACCCTCTAAAAACACTCTTTAACATTTCATTAAGGACAAATACCTTTCCACAAATATGGAAGGAAGTCAAAATATGTCCTATATTTAAAAAAGAGAATAAATCTGATATACAAAATTATAGACCAGTCGCTTTGTTGTCATGTCCGGCTAAGATATATGAATCTATTATGTATAAGTATGTATACAGTCATGTCAGAAATAAGATTACGGATTGGCAACATGGTTTTTTAAATAAAAAGTCCACCACTACCAACCTATGTAATATCACTCAATATATAGCTGAAAGTCTAGACAAAAAATGCCAAGTAGACGTGATTTATACCGATTTTGCTAAGGCGTTTGATAAGGTATCACATCACACTCTATTCTCATAAAAAAGCTGCGGTCTGAATTTGGATTTCATGAAAACATGGTAACATTTTTCGAATCCTATTTGCAAAATCGGAAACAACGGGTGGTTGTTAGAGGATATAATTCTAATTATTTTTTGGCTACTTCTGGAATCCCGCAGGGCTCTAACCTGGGGCCATTGCTGTTTCTTTTATACATTAACAGCCTAGATAAAGAAATTAACCACTCCAATGTATTAATGTTTGCTGATGATTTAAAACTTTATATTATAGTTAAAGATGCCAATGATTGTCAACGTCTACAGGAAGATTTAAATACACTATATCAATGGACAATTAAAAATCGGTTGTATTTTAATATAGATAAGTGTAATGTTCTTAGTTACGGTAGAAAAAAAAGCATAATACATTATGAATATTTAATTAATGGAACAGCATTGGCTCGGGTTACTGAGATGAGGGATCTTGGAGTTGTTTTCGACTCTCAATTAACTTTTAAAACCCATATATTTGAAATAACAAAAAAGGCTTCCAGAATGTATGGTTTTGTAGTTAGAAATTGCAGACTGTTTACAAGTATGAAATGTATAAGAGTTCTATATGTTGCGTATGTAAGAAGTGTTTTGGAGTATTGTTCAATTATATGGAGTCCATACTATGAGAACCATAAATATTCCATAGAAAAGATTCAAAATAAGTTTTTAAGATATATCTATTTTAAAGAAACTGGAATATATCAGATTCATATACCAAAAATGAATGTTATGAAAGCGTACAATCTCAAGAGCTTAGAAAATCGAAGGAAAATAGCCTCTGTTCTTTTCTTGCACAAGCTAGTAAATAACTTAATTGATGACACCAGTCTATTATCTTGTTTAAATTTTTATGTACCGTCTTATAGAACAAGAAATCCTCTGACATTGTATGTTGATAACGCCCGTACAAATTACTATAGGAATTCACCGATCACACAAATGTGTAAACTATATAATTCTATGCAAAACCAATGTGATTTGTTTAATATTAGTAAAGTTAGTATTAGGAAAATATTAAATGAAGTATTTTAGTTTTTTTTATTCTCTCTGTTAACTATCCTACTCTGTAATTGGATTTACTGTAGAGTCTGTAAACAAATAAATAAATAAGTCCTAATTCATATTTGCTAAATTACCGTAATATTATCACTACACAACGGTCTAGCAATTTTGGTTGTCTTACAGTAGGAAAGCTTTGCTATTACATATTATAGTATTGAACAGTTGTATAAAGAGTATGTGAATAATTCTTATAAGGAATAGAAGGCTTTTTTTTCAGTGTACCTTTCGATGGTGGATTTTTCGGATGGGATCTTGCACTATCAGAATCTCAGAAATTATAACGAAATCGATTTATTTGTAAACCCGCTTTACAACCAGCGATGCCTACCTTACTCAGGCGGAAATAAAGTCCTTTGTAAATTTTAGACTCAATAACTGAAAGGAGTAAAAGCCAACTTTCAAAATTAAAATTAGCTCTTTTCAAAGAATCCCATTTAAATATAGCTATTTACGAGAGAAAAGACGACAGAATGTCCCAAAATCAATTTTAACAAAGCGTTAATTACATTTGCGCTTTGTACCCAACATCGCAAAATCTTTCACTTGATATTATCGCTGCGCTCGACGTTTAAAATTACAATATTGAAATCGTGCTCATTATGTTATTTTCGATGAGCTGATTGCAATTAAAATTACGGTAAATTCACATTTTAATTGATGTGTGGTTATGTTGTCTCTGACGTGACATTATGACCATTTACTTAAATTGTGCTATTTAAAAGACTTCAAAGAGAAAGTTGTTAATTCGACATGTAGATCTTTAATCCGATCTATAAACCGATTTTTATTATTTTTATTTTTGCATATACAGTTCGTCGCCCTTCTCACCAAGTGACCTAACTAACATATTTGTAAAAATTAAGATATTTTGGGGTCTAACTGTTCTCATGTAACTCTTTTGTCTCACAAAGTGGCATATCTCCATGTCTGATAGTATAGGACCTGCACAAATTAAAATACATACGGACTATCTGCATAAACCCAACATAATATTCACACGTATCGACCTATCTAAAGTTAGGTCTCTTCGTGTGTTAGGTTCCTCCTAAAATATCATAATTTAATAATAACACGAACAGACCAATCTTCAGACAGGTCTATTCCTGAGAAAAGCTATTCACTTATTACAGGTTCAGTTGTCGAGAGCTATTAAGGAAAAGAGCAGTGTTTGTTTTATTTCTGCAGTGTTTAATTATTGGTATTGGTATTTGTTTTTATTTTGCCGTGTATTCATTTAATTTCTTTAAGATTTTTTGAGTCCAATCACGGACAAAGTGAAGGAGACTCTGTCCACAGCGCGATCCATACGGCAATATCTGGAGCTAGGGATATATTTGAACCCTTACAGTTACATATGAAATTAGCAAGACGAAAGCAACCTTATTTAGTAGAGCCCATGAATTCTTTAGACTTTATTGATTTTAAGAAACTATCGCAAGAATTAAGAATACTCTCTGTTAGAATGAGCGAAAGAGGTCAAAATGTCAAATGCACGGAAATGAGAGAGTTTATGGTTACAAAAGATGAACCCACGAAACTTTTTTTTAAGTTCAGTCACTGGGATGATAATTATGATGCCATAGAACTTGAAAGACTAAAAATAAACATAAGGAAATCAAAGCTTTAACCATTAAATAAAGGGCCTGTTTAACTTACCAAAAAAAAATACAATGATTTAGTTTCCCTATATGAAAGCCTTACGCCAGTGATTCGTCTGCCCGATATTCAACAGTTTTATAAAAACTTACCCCATGAAGAAAATTAGGTACTTACGATCGTTTTTTTTTTTTTAATTATAAAATTAAACCTAATACTAATAAATTAAAGAGCTCTTGGTTTTGTAAACCCAACGTTTTATATACTACAAGAATTAGAATGAAAGGTAAGTTTTGTTTTATTTGCGTAAAACTGGCTTGTCTAAATGATTGTTTATTGGAGGTTATCACACGTCATAGATTATCAAATATACAAAGCATTGGCGTCGGTGTAATTAATTTAGAAACTGCATGGTGGTAACGTTTGATAAAGTTTAACAGACGAATATAAACATGCCTCGTCAGTTGTCTGAAGTTGAAAAGGCTCAAATTGTATCAAGAATCGAAGAAGGATGGTCAATCCGCGCTGTAGCGCACTTGTATAATAGAAATAAAAAAACTATATTGGAAATTAAGCAACGCTTGGAACAAGAAGAATTCCTAAAGAGGAAAATGGGTCAGGTAGTCCCAAACGTTCCAACCCTGAACAGGATGCTGCTTTATTGGGATATTTAAGAAATAATCCATTGGCAACTGCAAGGGATGCTGTTATTGATACAGCATTTCCTGCCTCCCAACCTACGCTCAGCAGGAGAGTCAAGGAATCTGAACTAAAATGTCGCCCAGCTGCGAAAAAAATGTTTCTTACCGAAGAACAGCGACAATCAAGAATTATTTTTGCTTTAAATTATATATACCGCAATCCTCAATTTTGGAACAGGGTCATTTTTACTGATGAAAAGACGTTCTAGTCGACTTATAACGGACAAATTCGTATGTACCGTCCAAGCAATACCAGGCGATATACTAACCCTCTCACTTCTAGACGCTGGCGTTTCTCTGTAAATGTATGGTCATGGACCTGGTGTTTGCTGCCGAATAGAGGGAAGATTTAATGCCGGAAATTACATTAACATTTTAGAAAACATATTGTTACCATCTGCTTTCAAACCCATAATGTGGAATTGCTGCCTTGGGTCGCTTATAGTCCCGATATCAATATAATTGAAAATATTTGAGGTATAATCGTAAAAAATATATAATCGAAATTTTAAATTCAGAAGATTTTTGGGAAATAATACATGCGTGCTGGGAAGAGCTTGATCCAAATATTGTAACAAATATAATTCAGTCAATTCCGAATAGACTGGCTCAAGTAATAGAAAAACAGGGGTATATGACCAAATATTAGATTTTATTTATTCTTGTTAAACGTTTTATGTTTCTATGATAAATTATAAAATAAAAAAATTAATTTTGATATTCTATTGAACTAACGCCCAACGCCAATACTTTGCATTTTTAATAACCTTTAACATGCGATAAGCCGGTTTTACGCAAATATGGTTAAGGTTCCCTGTCATTCTAATTCGTGCACGTTTTTTTTATTAATACAACTGTACATATACCGCCCCATTATGTATGTAATTCAGAATTAAGCGAAATTCATCTGTTATTGAGAACATGGAACATGGATCAAAAGCTTTTTAATTTTGTTTAATTGCTCCATCAAAGTAAATAACTTTTAGAGATTTATTTTGTTGACAGTTGGTCTGATGTATCGGGCGTTCATAGTGTGCATGTGGACGATATCTCTTAACCGTCGACTTTAGCAAAAAAACTGCAAACAGGCCGATTCACGTTGATATCTCGGAATCAAGTAGTTATCATTTTTAAAATTTGATAGCTGGCATTTTAACTTTAAACTGTTAAAATATTATACATTCACGTTTGAATCACTTTCGGTTATATCTGAAGTTATGGCAAACATTGATATTTCAAATAGAATAGGTACCCAGTTCATTTTAGCCTTTTTGGATAACTTATTAAAATCTAAGTTTTGTTAATAATAATCTATACATACTTATTTCTAACCGTTTTTTAGATATGAATTATAAAATTAATTTTTTTATGATGTAAAAACATGCAGAGAAGAAAGATCAGTAACTTTGAAACTAATAAAGCTAAGCATTCAAAATTGTAATTAATAAATAAA
Source organism: Polydrusus pterygomalis (assembly GCA_963969555.1). Taxonomy (NCBI): domain Eukaryota; kingdom Metazoa; phylum Arthropoda; class Insecta; order Coleoptera; family Curculionidae; genus Polydrusus; species Polydrusus pterygomalis. Next base: position 145,937,984 of record OZ018375.1, read on the forward strand.
TCATTAAAATAGTTTTAGAGAAGAAGCTGGTTTTTGCGTAACCTGTACAACAAAATCAGATAATGTGGGAGCCCACAAGAAAAAATGTAGCACTAAAACAATTTAATATTTGGTAAAATATAATTTCAGTTTCACTCTGTTTCTCTCAATCCATTATCGATCAAAATTGAGGATTTCGAAGATGGGAGGGCGTGGACCCCTTCCCCCATACCTATCTTAAGAACGAAGCAATATACTATATCTATATACAGGGTGGCCTTTTAGTGTGGCAAAGTACAATAGCTCCGTTACTATTTCAAATACATTAAAAATGTTGATACAAAAGTTGAAGGGCAGTTAGTGACTTATAACGTAAAATTATTTTTAACTCTATAGGGTGGCTCAAAAAAGCGGAACAATAAAAAATGTACTTTTTTTAAATGGAACACCCTGTATATTTTTTCATTTTTAAATTCTAGATAAAATTATAATTATTTTTTATTAAATACATTATTAGTCTATACTTTATAGTTTCCGAGATATTGACTCTTGAAAAGTGACATTTTTGAACTTTGACAGCTTCTAACTTTCTAACAGTACGTCTTAGAGCAAAACGGCTTACATGTCCCTATCTTCAATTTTTATTATCTTCCCAAAAAAATCAACTTCCGGTTAAACCGGATGTTACTCGAAAGCAGGAAATATAGTTGTTCCGGTTTAACTGGAAGTTGATTTTTTTGGGAAGATAATAAAAATTGAAGATAGGGACATGTAAGCCGTTTTGCTCTAAGACGTAGTGGTAGAAAGTTAGAAGCTGTCAAAGTTCAAAAATGTCACTTTTCAAGAGTCAATATCTCGGAAACTATAAAGTATAGACTAATAATGTATTTGATAAAAAATAATTGTAATTTTATGTGGAATTTAAAAATGTAAAAATATACAGGGTGTTCCATTTGAAAAAAGTACATTTTTTCTTGTTCCGCTTTTTTGAGCCACCCTATAGAGTTAAAAATAATTTTACGTTATAAGTCACTTACTGCCCTTCAACTTTTGTATTAATATTTTTAATGTATTTGAAATAGTAACGGAGCTATTGTACTTTGCCACACTAAAGGGCCACCCTGTATGCATAGAATTAGTTCAAGACTAGGTTAGGTTAGGTTAGGTTAGGTTGAAAGTGAGTGGGTTACAGCCAACCCTCCACCGCGACCATGCGATCTATTGTGGCTCACACCTTATTTATATTTCCCCCAATAAGTCATAAGCCTTTTAATTAAGGTAATAAGGGTATTAGGGCAGACATTTTTCATGTCATTCGGCAGCAGAGTCATCTCGCCAAATAGGGCGAATCTGATTCTTCCTGCTGCGGGGCAGGCGCACATTACGTGTTCTGCTATTTCTGCATCTTCCATGCAAAGCCGGCATTTATCAGTTGGGGTCATTCCAATTTTATACATGTGGTGTCGCAGTCGCAGTCTGCAGTGGCCGGTGTACAATCCAATGCACTAGTGCTTTAAGGCATGGCATGACCTGTTGAGCTCTAGTAGTTTGTCAGTTAACTGTTGGTTTATGTGGTTGTTTATAAATGCTTTTGAGTGTGTTAGACCTGGTAAATTCAACCAGTGTCTTTCCCATTTGCTTTTTGCTTCAGCTATAGTATTGCCCTTTTGGCCGTAGCATGAGATATACTTATTACCGGCTCGGGTCCTGTGAATTTTAGAGCTGCACCTCTCTTGGCGAGCTTGTCGGCAGCTTCACTACCCTCCAGACCCATGTGTCCCGGTATCCATATTAAGGTTATTTTGTTGTTCAAACCTAGTTCGGATAGTGCCTCGTGACAGCTCCACACCGTTTTTGAGGTACACCATCTCGATTCAAGAGCTTTTAATGCAGCTTGACTGTCGGAAAATATCTTGATTGATTTATGTGCATACCGCCGGTCTATCAGCAGTCTTGCACAGATTTCAATTGCATAAACCTCTGCTTGAAATATGGTTGTTATAGTTCCCAGGCTGATAGTTAGTTCTATTTTTGGGTTTTCGCCATAAATTCCGGCTCCAATACCTTCTTTAGTTTTGGAGCCGTCTGTGAATATTCCAAATTCCGCCTTTAACAGGTCGGCGCTGTTACTGACCCATTCATCCCTTCTTGGGTGAATAATTTTGTAGGGCGGTTTGTTGTTGAATTTTCTTGTCATTATGTCTGAGGGCATATTCAACATGCCGCAGGTTAACATGCCGCCCAACATGTTGGTGTCCTCCATGATACATGACTGCGGCCTGTTATTAGCTGCTTGATATAGTCTGTAGGTGGCCCATTTGGCCTCCTTCTCCAGATATATGTGAAGTGGTATACGTCCTAATAGGACTTCCATCGATGCCGTTGGTGTTTTGCGAATAGCTCCAGTGATCACAAGGCATGCATGCCTCTGCAGTCCGGATAGTTTCGGTTGGGCCTGTCGTTGTTGGTCCTTTTTCCACCAGACGACAGAGCCGTACGTGATCATTGGTCTGATAAGTTCAAGACTATCCATAACGCCTTAAAATTTTTCACTCCTAGGAATGCGAAAACAGAGTGTATTTTGTACCTATGTTTTCCAACATACTTTTATTTTAGTTTTAACCTAATACTCTGTTAAATTTTAATAAAATAAACTTTAATAAATACCCCTAATTGATACGACCATGATCTAGGAACTTTAACGACGAAATCAAATCAGCTGTTAATGTCAAATGTCGTTGCCTTCTGTCGAAATGCTTTGTTTTAAGAAAAAGTTAACTCTACCAGGTCTCTCTTACAGAAAATATGATTTTTATTAGGCTATAATATGCTCGTATTTTACATGCATACACATACACAAAATATTGATGACGAGTGCTGAGTAGAAATTAAACTAGCTGACTAGATATGGATGCTATTTAACAACCAAATTAGTGACATGCTGTTTACTAATAATGTTACGGATAAACCAACTTAATTATATTGCTATGTATTCACCAACAAATGAGTTAAATGTAAATAATATTAGTAAACTCTATTCAGTGATATTATATCGTGCATACAAATTGGCTTCTTTGGACTATTTTCTAATTAGTTTTTTTAATTCTATCGAATAGAAAAATAAACATTATTAAACTGATATTCTGATTGTTTGGTTTAACGATATTGAAAGGCGAGTCCTATAAACTGTGTTTCTCATGTCAGCCAATTTAATGTCACTTTAATTTTCGAAATTTCATTAGTAGCAGTAATTTATTAAATATAGTATGCTAACATTTAATGACAGCCAAACCCCTGCAATTACTTTTTAAATTTTTATCTTGACGTTCTTTTATATAGATACTTTACTTTATTCGCCGACGATACTACTATCTTATGGCGTGGAAATAATGGTACAGCACGTCATATTTCAATTGTTGACATTTTTTCGGCTAAATGTGTTAGATGAGGAATACGTATTGGTCGTGTACATGCAAGAATATGATCATTTATATTATATCTCTTAAATATGTAAGGGTTTTCTGTATCAACGACGTGTTTTCTGAATTAGGGACTTTTAAATTACAGATTGGCAAATTTGTTTGACATATTATGACAACGGCGGCATTTTAGGCTGGTAAATAGTCCAATGTAAAAAATTACTTTCATATTTTTCAATAAACAAATAAGGATAGAATATAGAATGTATTATCAATATTATTACTTTTGCTAAGCTTTTGATGTAGATGTATTATCATCTTTTTGCACATTATAAAATAATCTCGATTATCCAGCTCTAATCAGTTGTTTTACTTGTTTTGAAAAATAAGACGTAATTTTTCAGATTTTAGGCCGCCCCTTTAACAAATCCACTCCTATATTTATAATCCAGCAATTCTTAAATATTTCGAAGTTGCATCAAATTCATTATTTGTGATTTATTGTTTCATAATGACTCCTAAAGGAAAGAGAAATAGCGGCTCTTTAAAGGAAAGTGCATTGCAGCAAAATAATCAATCAACTTGCGGTGCGAAAAGTGTTTTTAGACAAATGAGCGGGAATTAAGGGAAATGGGTGCTTAGCTTTTATTTATTTACTAAAGCAAATACCGGTTGATGCACCGTCAGACTGCTATGGGAATTCCCCTAAAATATTGGCTCTTCTATTAATGTTACACAGAAATGTTATTACACTTTTTTGAAAGTCTCTTTCGTTATCGACGCATCCAGGCATTTTGTTAGGAAAGTACTGAAAAAACATGAATTTCACCCTTACAACTTGGTGAAGATAATCCGGACAGAACAATTCAGCTTTGTGAAACCAAGACAGGAAGAATTACGCCAACTCCCGAATTTATAAATATTTTTTCCTTAATCGTCATGTGAATAAACAGAACTGTCACTACTGATGGAGTTATGTTTTCCTTTACGACGAGTAAATCATAACAGGAAATACTCAAATAAATATAAAATGTCCTCGGAATTGCAAAGTTTGAGAGATAAAGTAACACTTTATATTGAAATTGCTAAATTTGATGAGCGTTATAAAGACATTAGTATTTACTATAATCGCAAATACAGGGAGGCACTTAAAACGGCTAGAAAGGATTATCACGACGACATAGTGAACAATGCCCCGAATAAATCCAAAGCCATGTGGTCTGTGATAAATAGCATAAGGAAGTCGAGTGCGGCTAGAAAAAATATAGGTATAACCCAAAATCATGTGGTGCTCTCCGATGAGACAGTGGCTGGTGGTTTTACTGAGAAATTCATGGTTGACTCAGATAATGCTGATGAAATTAACTACGATTTTTTAACTAAAAATGTTTAATAATGTCTCATTTTTCCTTAATCCGGTGACAGTATTTGATACCGATAAGTTAATAAATAAGCTAAAGAACTCTAATTCTGCTGGTATGGACGAGTGGACGGGATAAGTAATGTTTTACCAAAAAAAATGCAAACCACTGGAATTTTTCCCGATAAACTTAAGTTAGGATGTATAATACCTGTTTACAAGAAGGGAGATTCTAATGACTACAGTAACTATAGACCAATTAGCCTTTTATCCAGCATTTCTAAAGTTTTCGAGCTTGCGATACTTGAACAACTGACAGATTTTTTTAATGGACACAAACTGCTTTCACCGTGTCAGCACGATTCACTAAAAATCTCAGTACCGAAACAGCCCTCTTTTCTTATGTCAAGTCCATTGTGGATAACCTGGATCAGGGCTTGTTTGTGTCAGGTTTGTTTGTGGATTTTTCGCGGGTTTTTGATTGTGTTAACCATGCTCTATTATTAGAGAAATTGCATCGTTATGGTAGTAGGGGTGTTAATCTAATAAAATCCCAAGGATCAAACTTGGGATCTTTTTTCTATATTGCCTATGCGAATGATTTAAGTCCTTATATCACCACAGAAAAAGTTAGAGATGTTTGCTATGCAGACGATACTAACATCCTAATAATTGCAGATGATCGGTCGATACTGAGAGACGAATGTGAGAATGTTTACAGTCAAGTACAGCTGTGGGCTGATAAGAATTTTATAAAACTGAATAAAAGAAAAAACGGTATTGCTTTGCTTTACATTAGCAAGACGTAACACCGAAAGTGATTTTAAGTTGTTTGAGGGATCTCTTGACGAACTTGGGTATCAGGAAAGTACGAAGATGCCAGGGATGTTGATTGATTATAAGCTTAAATGGGGATTCCATGTTGACAACTTATGCTCAAGATTACGCAGCACCTGCTATGGACTACACTTTTTGTCTGGGCAGTGTGGCTTACCTACTCTTATGTCACTATATTTTTCTAATTTTCATAGTCACCTTAGATACGGTATAATGTGCTGGCGTAATAGTAGTCAGATAAACAGGGTTTTTCTGCTTCAAAAGTTTGCGATTAGAATATTGTGTTCAACGTCGGGAAACCTGTAAACTGGCTTTTAGGCAGAATAAAATTCTAACAGTTTTCGACATACCTATATATACTTGAAGTTTGCTCATATGTTTATAAAGATAGGCACACGTTTGAGGGTTGCCGACTCAATCATAAATATAATACCTACTAGAGGTCACTTAAGATTGATGCCACCACCTCACCGCACAGCTACTTACCAGAAGAGCTTTTATTTTAACTGTTATAGATTTTATAATGTTCTAGATAATAGCATAAAAGTGGCACCAAATATCAATGCGCCGCAGGCGAAAATTTTTTGGGTGCCACGCCTTTTTTTGAATCATGGTGCTTGGTTTTCAAGTGGGAAAAATAAAAAATACAAAACAAAATTACAAAAACAACCCGGTGCATTTAGGAGGGGGTTAAACTTCCTATTCGCATCATGTGCTCCTTTTGCGGACGCGCTTTCGGGCGCCTTCGGGGTTTTGATTTGCGCTTTGAGTTTTATACCTACATCTAGCAACTCTATTACAATTTTATGAAATCATATTTTTTATTACTCTTTAAAGTATGTACTTACTAAAATGTTAGTATTTTATTTTTAGAAATCATGGATATAAGAACATCAATACTCTCAATACATAGTCGATTTTAAATATAGCTGAAATAAAAAGAAATATATTTAAAGGAAATAAATTGCTTTAGCAAAAGTACTTTAGTTAATACAGCTATGCTATATAATTCGGTTTTCTGGTGGAAATACAATTTTTTTTTGTTATCATAACTCAATTTTTGGATCCTTGAAATGATTTTTCCTTAGTTAAGAGATTTAATAGACTAATTTTTCAAATTAATATTTTTTCAAGCAAAAAACTTAATCTTTCTAATAATCTTACATTCTATTTAATATTTTTCCTACTTGAGCACAAAGTACCATCCTTGACAAAAAAAACGTGACACCCAAAAAATTTTAATCTGCAGCGCTACTATTTATTTTTCCTATTTGGTCAGCAAGTCACATAATCGAAAAAAGGGCGTGGCACCCAAAAAATTTTTGCCCGCGGCGCGATTTTTTTTCCATTATGGGTACACACAAAAAAAACTACTCTCATAACAAGCTTATAGTAATGCTCAAACAAATAGCCTTATTTTGAAACTAACTTGCTTTATTTTGTACCTAAAAAATATTCATTTTTAAACTACCACTGGTTTTAAATTATATCATCAAGTTAATCAAAATTATGTTCATAAAGAGATTACTTCATCATCATAACAAGATAATCTTATACTTGTTTTAAAAATAAGTATTGTGGTCAAAATGAAATATACTATGATGGGTTTAAAAATAAAAATAAATTTGTATTCTCAAAGCGAGCACAAAGACAGTTTCTATACTCAACTTGAATAAAATCTAAACCATTATTATTTCTTTGATGCTATTTGCATTACTTTGAATCAAACCAATATTAACGTATACTATATCTGCAACTGCAATTATTGATAGGTTGATCATTTATTTTTATTACCCTAAAACTAAAGTAGAGTCAAGTTAAAAGAATGTAGTATTAATTTAAAACTATATTTTGATGCTAAGATGTTTTCTATTTAATTTTACTTTAGCATTGCTCCTATTTATGTCTATGATAGTTTCAGTTTGAAACTTTTAGGTTCAACTGGATACTAGATTTTTTTGTGTGTACATGCCGGCGCCTTTGCCGCCCTATAGCCCGCCACATTATATACCCAGTCCGTCCCTGCCCCCACCCCACATACTATACTGCTGTGGAAAATTATCCAAACCAGTAGATTTGCAGTAGAGGTACAATTGAGTGGCCGCCATGATCACCACCTAATCTTACACCTATGGACTTCTTTTTATGGGATTACATTAATTCACTACTATTTGCATCAGAGGATAATTGATCCTTGTATTCGAAGGACATTTTTCGGGAAGTTACACAGGTATTTGAAAATAGACTTTATTTCTGTTTAGAGCAAAATGGAATCACTTGTTTTAACTGAATCCGCGTTAGGAGTAGCATTCCAGTTGATAGTTTATTTGAAGGTTTATCGATAACGGCCCGTGTAGTGATGGGATAACTCGAGTGAAAAATAACCGATCACTCGGTTTTTTCAATCACTCGAATAATTCGATTATCTTCGGAAATTATTCGAGTGACGAAATGAGTGATGAACATAATGGTTTTTGATAGTGATGGGATCAGTCGAGTTAAAAAAAGAACCGATCACTCATTGCGGGGCTATACAAAGTAGTTAGTTTATGGAACTGGCGACCTTTTTTTTTTTTTTTTTTTTTTTTTTAGAAGTCAAATATATGTGCTTGATTATTTAAGTGATTAAAAAAATGATTTTTTTTTAAATTGCCCCTCATATAGAATTGGAGTGAACAATCGATTATCATTCGGTTTTTTAAATCACTCGAATACTCGGTAATCGATTATTGAAATAACTCGATTTTTCCCATCACTAGGCCCGTGCGTATGTTTGGTCAGGTGTACCGTTCATTGAGATAGATATTATATTTGCGCTCATCTGTCTAATGTTGTTTTGGTTGCCTGTTTTGATATTCCAAGGGCGGGTTCGGGGTTCTAAAAGTTAAAGCAGATCCGGTTCTTACCAGTTCATCTGCTTTTTCGTTGCCTTTTATCCCTAGGTGACCAGGAACCGATAGGAGTTCAACCTTGTTGTTTCTGGCTCTCAGGTCTTTGCAGCTCGTTAAGGCACTCCATTGTGATTTTTGATGTAAATCGAAAGCAGTTCAAAGTCTTAATGGCAGCTTGGCTGTCTAATAGGATATACAGGGTTGGGCAAATGTTCCGGAACGGCTTAATTACAGGCGAATGAAAAGTGACAGATCCGGGTTTTGGGCAATCTATAGGACTAAAATTTTACTATTTGACTATTATACCATACGTCAGTAATGTCACCAACTGTCAAGTGTTGACGTTATTTTTTTTTTTTTAATGGAACACCCTGTATATTTTTACATTTTTAAATTCCACATAAAATTATAATTATTTTTTATTAAATGCACTATTAGTCTATACTTCATAGTTTCCAAAATATTGACTCTCGAAAAGTGACATTTTTGAACTTTGACAGCTTATAACTTTCTAACAGTATGTCTTAGAGCAAAACGGCTTACATTTCCCTATCTTCAATTTTTATTATCTTCCCAAAAAAATCAACTTCCGGTTAAACCGGATGTAACTCGAAAGCAGGAAATATAGTTGTTCCGGTTTAACTGGAAGTTGCTTTTTTTGGAAAGACAATAAAAATTGAAGATAGGGACATGTAAGCCGTTTTGCTCTAAGACGTACTGTTAGAAAGTTATAAGCTGTCAAAGTTCAAAAATGTCACTTTTCGAGAGTCAATATCTCGAAAACTATGAAGTATAGTCTAATAGTGCGTTTAATAAAAAATAATTATAATTTTATGTGGAATTTAAAAATGTAAAAATATACAGGGTGTTCCATTAAAAAAAAAAAAATAACGTCAACACTTGACAGTTGGTGACATTACTGACGTATGGTATAATAGTCAAATAGTAAAATTTTAGTCCTATAGATTGCCCAAAACCCGGATCCGATATCACTTTTCGTTCGCCTGTAATTAAGCCGTTCCGGAACATTTGCCCAACCCTGTATATAAGTCATACTCAGCGTTGGATTTACCAATAGGCTGAATAGGCTGGAGCCTAGGGCGGCAGATTTTAGGGGGCGGCAAATTTGGCTCAATTTTTTTTTTATCTTACAGAAATAAATGGTACAATCTGTATTCATGGTTGACGGGTAGTATTTTTTTAAATAAACTTTATTGTTGGCCGTGTCTGTTAATGGGGATACAAAAAGGTAGTTGGAACTTTACTGGCTTTGCAGAAAGAAATTTCATTTTTAATAAAATAAGTAGATAGGTGATCATAAATTTTTAAAATATTTACTAAAAATTATTGACCAAATTTGGGCGTGATCTTAAAAATTTTTCGCCTGGGCCGCATTTAGCCTGCAGCGGGCTTTTTCTTTCCCGAACACTTCTGGTAGGGGCGGCAAAAATTGAATAGCCTACTAGCGGCAAATTTGTAAATCCGCCACTGGTCATACTGTTTAAGTGTATGAACGAATAAATCATAATGATCTGATATGCTTATACAGAATATTTAAATAAGAAATAAAACTAGAAGTAAACTAACAACCTTCATTTTAATTACTCTGGAAAACCTTGACCACAGCAATAATCAACACTGAAAATAAGAAACGGACAACTCAGAACTGACCTGCTACATTACTCACTCTTATTACTTAACTATCTGTCCTGGTTACACCTAAATGAAATGACGGCACCCATGGGGGACCAGATTTATGACTATTGTTCTTTCGAATGTCCTGCGGTCTAGCTGTGTGATAAAACGTCTTTGGTTTTAGCGCACTAACGCCGGAATTTCTTTTATAAATTTGTTAATTTATGATAAGAATTTTTTGTTAAATATTAGTTGTGTTTTGGCCTTACGAAATGAAACTCCTTCTTTAAAGTGGACTGTATATCTATATTTAATTTTTACTTGAAAGGATATGTTCTGTATGGTTTGACATACATTGATTAGTCTTTGACATTACTGGTATTTTCATTATTGTCACTTAACATACCGCCCGCCTTGAAAGGACGCCCCGAGAACTTTCAAAAGTCTAGAGTTCAACAGGTAACTAAAGTAGTTTTGCTAACAATGGTGCAAAACATACTCAAAATAACACAATTCTGAAAGTAAACAAAACTTCGCTCATTATTAATCATCAATGTTGGTGCAGACCGAACAATACCCTTTATCAAATGAATTATTCTCTTACCGTTAGAGGTCCGGAAACCCGTCGTGGAACGTCCAATTTTTCTTAAATTGTCTTCCGATTTCCAGCACTATAAACCCCGTAACTCGCCAATTTTCATCCGGCTCGAAGGACCAATGTTTTGGCCTTACGAAATGAAACTCCTTCTTTAAAGTGGACTGTATATCTATATTTAATTTTTACTTGAAAGGATATGTTCTGTCTGGTTTGACATACATTAATTAGTCTTTGACATTACTGGTATTTTCATTATTGTCACTTAACAAGTTGGATTATGAATATCAATTATTAATAAGTTTTATATACTGGAATCAGCGACAGCGTAACCTAATCAACAGAATTTCAAAAAACTTTTTCACTGGTTTTGCTAAATTTTCATTTGTACAGCTTTTTTTTCTTAAACAAGATTTTATAGTCAATAAAAAGATTATGCACATTTTTTACAGATAATTTATTTTTAACTCAGTGACGTGCAGTTCCTTTAGGGGCGGGAGGATAGTAGGACTCAGCTAAATCTAAAGTCTGAGGTATATGCCATCAATATACAGACTGAGAAGACGGAAAAAGTTTTACACATTATACAAAGACAGAGAGGAAGAAATATTAAGGTTACACTTCAGTGATACAACTGTTCAATGTTAATCCTACTTTCTATAATCCAGTCATTGATTTTATTTTTTAGGTGTCTACCTATATGATTTTTGTCTTAATTCGTATGGTAAAGCATTATAAATTTTTGGACCATTAACTGAAATATGTCTCTGTATTGCTGAGAAGGCTGCAGACGGCACAACCTGCAAGTTATTGCATTTCTTGTGTTCAATCTGTGAGATATTACATTTTTGTAGTAGTCTGTTTTAATCATAAATCTAACCACTGATTTTATGTATAGCGGATCAATGTTTACTAATTTACTTTCCAGAAATAATAAATCCGTAAGATACATTCTATATTTTTAAACAACATTATTTTGATACTATATTTTTGAGCTACATGCAATGGGATCACTAGTGATTTACACGTTTTCTTATCTATGTGTAGGTACTCCTAGGTAGGTATTTCAAAAACTGAATTTTATCCATGCAATCATTTACATTTATTATCCATATACAGGGTGTTTATTTGAAAACTTCCCACCATGGATTTATCGAAAACCACTGATTAAAAGAAAAAACGCCGAGACACGCCAAAAGATTTGCCAAAGGGGACAACTTTTTAACCAAAAACTACTTCACCCCCTTTTACCCTCTGCCCTCGGGGTCATCCCCTTAAAAATTTTAAATGACAAGGGGTATCAAGTAATAGCTTAATTGAAAGGTCTTTCAAAGTGCTTTATTTTGACGTTTGATTTTTTAAAATCGGTCGATTCGTTTTCGAGAAAATTAGAAAAATCTTTATTTATCTTAGTTTGTTCAGATAGAAAAAAAAAACACGAAAATATCACTTTTTATTTCAATAAGTGTTCAAAATGTTGCCCGTTATTGGCCAAACAATGATATAGGCGATGTTCAAATTCCTGACGGACATTTTCAAAAACATGTTGTTGGAGATCATAGCAGCTTTCGATGATGCGTTGACGAAGTTGTTCCAAACTTCCAGGTTGGGGAGTGAACACAATAGACTTCAAATGGCCCCATAGAAAAAAGTCTAATGGCGTCAAATCAGGAGATCTAGCAGGCCATTCTATAGGCCCTCTTCGCCCTATCCATTTATCTGGAAACTCGTCGTCTAGCCATTGCCGAACCGGAAGAACATAGTGAGGAGGAGCGCCGTCTTGCTGAAAATATATTTCAGCCTCATCAAGGATAGGGTTTCCATCGTCTTCGATTTGGTTTACAATGGTTTCAGTGATAAGCGGATTGATGCTATTTTCCAACATATCTAAATAAATGCCTCCATTTAAATTCCCATTAATAAACAATGGCCCAATCACTTTGTTTCCTAAAATGCCTGCCCATACATTAATTTTTTGGGGGTACTGAGTATGCCCTTCTACAAAAGCATGAGGATTTTCATTGCTCCAATACCTGCAGTTATGCTTATTAACAAATCCATTTAGATAAAATGTGCATTCATCACTGAAGCAGATATTCTTTACATGAATGGTATTATCATTATTCGCTGCAGTTATTTGTTCACAAAACTCAACTCGCCTATCGAAATCATCTTCGGTTAACTCTTGCAATATTTTCATTTTGAATGGATGAAATTTATGCAATTTAGTAACTGTGTGTACAGAGCCTAATGAAATACCAGTCGCATCAACAATTTTGCGTAATGAAGTATTAGGATTTATGCCAAAATGACCCAAAACTTCAACTTGAGCGGCTTCATCCAAAACTCTACGATGATTACGTTTTTTATTTGCAATAGATCCAATTTGAGTAAATTTAGTAACAATGTCCAAAACATACCTATGCGAAGTTATCTTTTCCGAATGTCTGGCGTTAAATGTGACTGCAGTTTGCCGAGCACATTGATTTTGGGCACCATAAATTAGAATCATTTCCACTCTTTCGGCTAGTGTGTAAACCATTTTGGAAGTAAAATCTGAATCAATAAATTAATTTTCACTATCCCAAGATTGTCACAAAGGTAACTGACAGCAAATTAAATTCTTTCTTTTCCTTAGCAACTATAAAAAACTAAACAGGTATAAGAATAAATACATGTTATCTGTGTTGATAAAAAGAAGGCGGAAAAAAATTCTAGTTGTCATTTGGTTGCTGCCACGTCTAATCTTCCGAATTGCTGTTTATGTTGGTTTTTGAACACTTATTGAAATAAAAAGTGATATTTTCGTGTGTTTTTTTTTTCTATCTGAACAAATTAAGATAAATAAAGATTTTTCTAATTTTTTCGAAAACGAATCGACCGATTTTAAAAAATCAAACGTCAAAATAAAGCACTTTGAAAGACCTTTCAAACAAGCTATTACTTGATACCCCCTGTCTTTTAAAATTTTTAAGGGGATGACCCCGGAGGGCAGAAGGTAAAAGGGGGTGAAGTAGTTTTCGGTTAAATAGTTGTCCCCTTTGGCAAATCTTTTGACGTGTCTCGGCGTTTTTTCTTTTAATCAGTGGTTTTCGAAAAATCCGTGGTGGGATGTTTTCAAATGAATATATTGATTTCTACTTATTGTAGTTACACTGAAATACAATTTAAAGACTTAACATAGTATATTATTCTTTAATTTAACATACATTTTGAGTTACTAAAAGAAAATTGCGTTTTTTAGTTTTTGTTTTTTTTTTCTACGAGCGTGTGAAAAGTAATTTACTTTTCACACTAGTCAGTGCGTTAAAAATCTTGTATAATATACGTAAGAAAATATCACGTTTAAGGCACTCATATGAATTGCGAAACTCGCTTCGCTCGTTCCGCAAATTTTCATATGCGTGCCTTAAACGAGTTATTTTCACACTTATATCATAAATAGCTATTCAACTCTGTAGGACATTTTTGAATCAATTTTGCCATTTGAAGAAAGAAAATTTGTTTCGAATTGTTCAGGAATATTTGCTTTTAAATTATTCAAAATTAAAACTATTAAATGGAAAATAAAATGGTGTCTAAATATTACATATGTTTTATCAGACAAAGATATTTAAAAAATAAAGCGATATGTTCGTTTGTTCGATTCAAAGTCCAGCTTTTTGCCTTTAAGAAGCAAGGCGGTGGCCGAAGAATACCAAAATATCTTTTAAGGGAAAAAAAATTTAGTTTATAAAAAATTAGACCTAATTTTGTTCAACTGCGTTTTTGCGAAGTGTAAACACGTTAAAATAAAAAAAAATTAAAAGTAACTTTAAGGCCAACAAAATTATTCTGTGATTATGTCAAAAAAATTCCGGGGGTAATACCATAAGTGGTATAAAAAATACCGACAATTTTTAAAATACATGTGTTGCCATCGTAACCTGTCAAAAAAACCTATCATGATTGGTTAAAAAGTACCTACTGATATGTAGGTATAGAAAAAATTGCACCGATGAAATATTATTATTATTAAGAATATTTTATTATCTGAAACGTAATGTATTATTTTTTCTACGAGCGTGTGAAAAGTTAGACTTTTCACACCCATTTCAGTGTGAAAAGTTTTACTTTAACGCACTAGTGTGAAAAGTAAATTACTTTTCTCACGCCGGGTGAAAAGTCTAACTTTTCACACGCTCGTAGAAAAAAATCTTGTACTTTTCACACGCTCGTAGAAAAAATCTTGTAGGATATACGTAAAAAAATATAAATTTTTAAGGTTTTTTTTTAAGATTTTATTAGCAACAGATAATTATTCATCCCATCAATCCTTCCTATACAATACACGTATATATAGACGATTAGCAATAGATTTTACACTGAAACGCCACGACACATCAAAGCAACTATTTCTATGCAAGTTTAATAGTATGCTAAATATATTCAAAAGATATACGCGACTATAATATATACAGACAAACATTGGAGTGGCATTTAAGCTTAAGACAATGGAGTCCTTTTGGCCTGTGTAAATCAGCACTTCTGCAAACAATATTTTGCATAGGAGAATTTGAAATGACGGGAATAACGAATCCGACGAAACTATTATTACCTATTCCTTTATGACACGTTTGGATTTGCTAGATGGTATGGTAGTCTTATTGAAAGTTTATTATCAAGAGAATTGATTGGCGAGATTGATAGGAACTCATCCCAATGGAGAACTAAGAAGACTAGTGGATTATGATCCAGTAAAGGAAAGGAAAGAATGAGAGTATACTATAAGCGCCCAATGAATCAGTTGAAGGAAATTCGCTACCGCAATAAAGAAGAATGAAGAAGGGAACTAAAAGTAATATACCTAGTAAGGAGACGCCGCCATACTTAGTTTAGTAGTTAGTAAACAAAACAAAAAACTAAAAGCCTACAAAAAAAATTACCTACCACAGAAGAACTTACTACACACAACACTGCACCAATACACAAACCTACACTAGCACCAGTAAGTTCTTAGCAGCCTCTTACTACAGCCTCAGATCAGCACTGCAAGTTCTCTCCCTAAAATAGTGGGGTCCCCATAGCTGTGAAGCATGCACACGAATAAACACCTACACTGCACCAAATCAAACACTATCACAGAAAGTCGCTAACAAAACCGACAACTACACTTCTTCAACAGCTTATTACTGTTTCAGATCAGCAGTGCAAGTACTTTCCCTGAAATAGTGGGGTCCTCATAGCCGTGAAGCATGGGCAAGTGTTATCTCTTCTGAAGCACAAACACGTACACTACACCAAAAGCCTTACACCTACACAAGCACCTTCACAGTAAGCTGTAAACAAGCAGAGTAGTAATACGACAAAACCGAAACCTAGGTGCACCGGCACCTAGGTCTAGGTGAAGTACGAAGCAAAGCACACACTATGCGAATGGTCTGAAGGTTTATACAGGAACACGGGGAGTTTAGTCTTTAGCTCCATCAGTGCTGAATCCGACCCTACTCTGCTTCACAGGGTGCCAGTCTTTAGAAGATTCTCTTCGAAAAAAAGAATAAATAAACAAAGAGAATTGAGACTTCAATCTCGTCCAGTGTTAAATAGGTTCATTAATATCGGATTGGCAAAAGTCAGGACTGCTCCTAATGTTTTTGTGCTCACTTATTCTGAAAATAACTTACTGCTTTTTTATCATCCTACTCTAAACGCCTCTAAGTGAATAATAATATATATTTTTCTACTAGTTCTAGCCTTGATCCTTGGTTAATTCACTTGGCACTAAATTGTTTATTATTTTCATTTTGTTGTAGTTGATAAACTTTCCAGAGAAGTGTCACAAGTGGGGAAATGCCATTTAAGATTTTATAGTGAAGAAGTAGTGCTTTAGGGGTGTCTGAAGGTGGTCCGCAATATAGGTACCTCATTTTTATTCCCCCGCAGTTTTGTAGAAATGGTATTTTTGGTTTTTTGATATATTCTTTAGTGTAGAAAATATAGCCATTGTAAGTCTTGAAAAAGTATGCATTAGAGGGCTGTATGGAATTTATTTTTTTTAAGTTTAGAAAAAAAAATACTGTTTACATGGTGTGGTAAGCGTTCACAAGTAAGGGTGATCGCCCCCCTTTTTCCCCCTTGGGCAACGCCACTGTCTGGGAATACTTCGCGTGTGTTATTGATTTTCCTGCTTTTAGTGCGAGTTATAGACTGAGGTTGTTGCGATTGCATAGGTGTCACGATAAATAATAAGTACCTGTGTTATGAATTTCATCTTTTCAGAAATGAATAGTAGTTTTTCGACAATCGCCGCTTGGTATAAAATGATGTAGCTAGGTATGTTAATTATTATTAGAGAGTCTGGAGTAGTTTGTAGTTTATATTATGGGGATGAGGTCTCGTTAAATGGGGCAGCTCCAACTGATTGACATATAATCAAGGCTTTTCAAAGCAGTGCAAAATTGCCTCGGTATTAAATTTTATTAATATTACTTTTACGA
Source organism: Polydrusus pterygomalis (assembly GCA_963969555.1). Taxonomy (NCBI): domain Eukaryota; kingdom Metazoa; phylum Arthropoda; class Insecta; order Coleoptera; family Curculionidae; genus Polydrusus; species Polydrusus pterygomalis. Next base: position 145,955,176 of record OZ018375.1, read on the forward strand.
CCTTTCTGAATATTAGTTCCTGGACTTTCTATGCTAACCCGGCGGCGTACGTACGTGGCTCTATTTCAACCTCAAAACACAAGGAAATTACGAAAAGATCGTATGCACAAATAATGGCCAACATAACACTAAGCCTTAGGCAGAAACATCGTAAATAACGTTTTCTTGGGATGCACTTTGTAAAAGTTTACCGCGGAAATAAATTTTTAAGGAGTTTTCTTTTCCAGTTCGGTCGCTGGCTAACCTGAAAGCACTTTTCAAACAGTCTTATTGCTTAAATAGTTAAAGAGAAAATTTTATGAAAGTTGTTTTAAAAAGAATATTAAAATGTACTGGAAATGGCAAGCAAAGGAATTTTACCAGCAGGAGAGTGAATCTTGCGAAAAGCAACTTATTAAATAATTGTGTTTGCTTATTCTAGCAAAAAAACATTAGCTAACAAGACAAATTTATATATCAAGAAACAAAAAAACCCTGGGTATACTGGGTGGAATTTTTAACGGGAATAAATTCAGAATTAGGAAGCCTCTTTATTTGCTGAAAATATACAGGACTACGGCTGCGTTTATTTTTAGTTTGGCATACTTTTTTCGTGTCTTCATGAAATTTACTCCTCTTTTGGGGCTAGAAACTGCCCCTAACTTTTTTTTCAATTGTAAAAGTATTTATTATAATATGATGATGAATTTTTATCAAAAAAGGTATGGATTTTGTTATACTCATTTTTTGTCCTGGTTCAATAAGCTCTAAATTCTAGGCTATTGTGATAATTGGCTTAGCCGGTGTTTGCAGAACAGCCGAACTTTGCAATATGGTTCTTGATGATGCGGACATCCGAGATGGGATTATTTACCTCATCCATTATAAAAGCGGGTTGATTTTCACCTGATTATTCAGCGATAATCTCCCGCTCTCCGGTAAAAATCACCCTTGTCAAAAGTGAAAATCTCACCCGTCAAAACTGAAAATCGCACTTGTCAACAGTTAAAATCACACGTCTGTAACAACAGGTTTTTTATTGTCGTGGTGATGTTTGATGATTATCTAGATAACGAACAATGGCGTTTTTGGTTGTTACTATGGACAACAAATAAAATACAAACAAACGCCAAAGTGTCATTTCGAGATATCATTTAAACGTTTTACAAAAATGGAACGTTTTGGAGATTTTTCTCTCGAAGAAATCACCAAAAATGTCGATAAAAATGGATCTGAAAATACAAAGCGATCAAGAGACTTCGTATGGAAGCAATTCCAGAATTTTTGTGAGATACGAGATTACCATTTTACATCAGTGACGCCTGATGCTATGTTGGCGAAAATTTTGATGCAATGAGGAAAATAGATGGAACAGACTACAAAGAAGGTAAGCTGCGCGTTTTCATTTCTAATTCTGCCTGTATGGAGTCCGCGCAATTGTCTCTCTGCCTGTACGTCCGTCAATCTCTTGTGCCAATGCTTAATGCATATTTCTTGATTTCAGGTACTGCGAAATTACTCATGGAAAAATATTTCAACCAATATCAACGAAAAATCAACCTTTTCGAAGACATAGTCTTCAAATCTGCCAGAGATGCCAGAAATGCAAAAAGAAAGGAGCTTCAAAAAATTCCAGAAAAAAGAAAATGTAGTGCCAATGCTTTGACTGGTAATGAAATCAAAAAAATCATCCCTGTTCTTGATGAAAACACTCCAGATGGTCTGATCAAGAAATTATTTCACATTTTTTCATTTGAACTTGCTTGGAGAGGAGGAGAGGCATGCACAAGTCTGGTTAGTCATTTCAGGGTAGAAAAGGACTTTTGTGGGAACGTAACCAATAGAATCCAATACAACCCAATTTTTACGAAAACCGCTCAAGGGGGAGAGAAAATGTGCCAAATGAAAATGGCTTGTTTCAAATAACGGTTCTCCAGATATGTGTCCTGTACGCCTGTATCATAAATATATGTCGAAAAGGCAGGGTATTAATAAGAATCCAAGGTTCTTCGTCAGTGTCAATCCGACCAAAAAGACATGGTACAAAAATGTTCCCGTTGGAAAGAACACACTGTCAAAATGGACACAAACTTGCGCACAGGAAGCTGGCCTACTTACAGGGAAAAAAGTGACAAACCATTCGCTGCGAGCTTCTGCTGTGTCTGCTCTTGCGAAAAGCGGCGTCCAGGAAGAGCAGCTGATAAAAATCACGGCCATTCATCGACTGCATCAATCAGGCCGTACTTGCAAATCGATCAAGAGCACCATGAGAATATAATTTATAAGATGAGAGGAAACGACGACAAGAACATGGTCCCTGCTGCACCCATTATTAGTACTCAACCTATTCATCCCAGAATGGATATTTGTGAAGAGACCACAGCAGCGAAAATTGGCTATGTTTCTTCAAACTCCACCCCTCAGCATTCTGTTATACAGTATACTAATTGTGTGTTTAATTGCAATACATTAAATTGTTCAACATAAATCGTTAGTTTTTTATTTGGTAAATAATCTTCAAAATACATTTCGGGATTGGGAAATAATCAGAAAATCATTCTCAGATTTTTTGCCATTAGGAAATCTTCGGAATGATTTTCGATAATTTTCCCATCCCTTAATATATTACTACAGATAAGTATTACTAACTCAAAAAATGGATCATCTAGGAGATTTGTTATTATCGAACCACAATGGATTAAAGTCGTAAAAACATACTTGGCTAACCGACCGCCTGACATTTAGAAAACTATTTATTTCATACCGCAAAGGTAAACATCCTAGACAATATTTGGGCACAATACTATTAGTAAAGTCGCCGACAGTAGCTGAAGGATATGAGGAAACTACAGGGTGTCCCAAAAGTAATGGGACACACAGCAACAGCAGACTCCTTAAGTCCTCCTCCTCCTCCTCCTTAAACTTGCCTTATCCCAAAATTGATAACAACCAAGATACAGGGTGTCAAAGTTTTAATTTTGTTTACGTTTTTTTGCGATTATTTCTTAACAAAACAACATAGCACAGCACAAAATTAAGGGTTTTGGGGTTTTTTGAGGTGAGGAATTCAAAATTATTCATAGTTTTTCTGTAACCAGTAGAGGGCGCTGCCTACGGCATGACCCACTCATTTTAGCTGGCATAACTTTGTTTAGGATTGTTATATCGATCAGACTATTAAAAAAATAAGTTACTTTACTTCTTTTACATCAAAAACGTATAACTTATTAAAGTCGCTGGGAGCAACCATTTTTGAGATAATCGCATTTTTTATGTCCAATGCAACTAAGTGTGGTCCAAAAACAACGGAAAATCGAGCAACGGTGAATTTCTAACTTAAAATTGTTGGAAATCAGCTACATTTGCTAAGTGTCAAAGTTAATGTAGATACTTAAGGTTGACTATTTTTTTCTAATAAAAACGCTTTTTCGTATACGAAATTACTAATTTTATTCTAATCAAAAATTTTATTAACTTTGACAGGTGATACTTTGTGCAATATGTTGTTGCCTTAGAAACGTCGTTGTTTTTAATCAAGGCCAGCTGTGATAAATAATACTAATACGAATACACAATTTATTTTAAATATTTTAGCGTTCTTGCAATAAAAATATCGAATGCGATTATCTCGAAAATGGTTGCTCCTAGCGACTTCAATAAGTTATATGTTTTTGATGTAAAAGAAGTAAAGTAACTTATTTTTTTAATAGTCGGATCGATATAAGAAGCCCAAAGAAAGTTATGCCAGCTAAAAGAGTGGGCCATGCCGTAGGCTACTGGTTACACAAAAACTATGAATAATTTTGAATTCCTCACCTCAAAAAACTCCAAAACCCTTAATTTTGTGCTGCTATGTCGTTTCATTAAGAAATAAGCGCAAAAGAAACGAAAACCAAATTAAAACTTTGATATCCTATTGGTTGTTATCAATTTTGGGATAAGGCAAGTTTAAATAAATCGCATTATTTCACCTTAAGAAGTCTGCTGTTGCTCTGTGTCCCATTACTTTTGCGACACCCTGTACAGCGGACAAGAACCTAGTACAAAAACCCATCTTATGAAAATTTAAGTATACCCTCCACTTCTTTCGCACGTCAAAATGGTAGGGCAGAAAACTTACAGACTGATGACTTATAGTACCAAGAGTTAATGAACGTTCACAAATTATCAAAAATATTCATAATACTGAAGTAAATTTACCTTTAAAAAATAATGGTAATTCTATTAATAGTGGAAATGCAGCAGTGCACATATGACTTGTAATAACTGTATACAATCAACTATTATTTTAAATGATTTTCGTAGTTTTTGATAATTTTCATTATGTTAGAACATTTTCTAGAGTGTATTTTTTATGTTCACTTCGTTAAATCAATAAAGTTTCAGTCAATTTCTTTAAAAAGATAAAAAATCTTCATTATGAGAGCAACAGCCACTGCACTAGTTCTCATTAGACAAATGAGGTAAATAATAGGGTTTTCTCATGTAGTAAAAAAACGTTTTATGAACTTCTAGTGTTAATTTGAGCCAATCCTTTGATCTTTAAAAATATTTAACAAAATACTTTTCGGGAATTAATAATATACCGCAGTAAAATGAAACTTGTAAAAAGCCAAAAATTGCCTCCTTATGCAAAAAGCAAGAAATTTCGCCATTCATGCTCGATATAAGCTTCAGTGTAACTTACAGCAGGTGCACATCTCCTAAAACTTTCACAGCCTGCTCGATAAAGTGAAAAACAGCGACAAGTATTAATCCGACATCTGTTGGAAGTGTCATTTCCGTCTTTCATAATATTGACTTTTCATTTATACGCTGCACTTACCTTCAATCATTGAATATATTTGACGGAGCGAATTAAGCCGAGGAAATTTGATTTTTACATGGAGTGTTTTTCTGTTTCCTTTTGCAATTACAATAAAGTTTTGTTTTTCTTTCTAATCTGGGCATTTTAACATTAACCGAGAACCAGGGGCGTAACCAAAGAGGGGGGGGGGGCAAGTGAAGCAATCGTGTCCGTTAAGCACGGCGACCACTGATTCGGCACCACTCAGTATGGCCCGCTTCCTCTAGGCTGAAACAATTAATATACATGGAGAGCCGCCCATTGAATTGGCACCGTCCGCTCAGCGCGGCACCGCTCGTCCCGGCCATATCGCAATATTCTCGGTAGGGCAAAAATTGCTGAAATGTCCGAGACGCAAGCCGAGAGATAGTTAAGCAATGGCGGATAAGGTGTTGATAGAAACCGTTCGGATATATATGTTTTTATAGGAGCCTATAAAGCAGTGGCGGCTCGTGGGGTAGAGCCACAGTGCCATGGCACTACCTGCCCTCCTGTCCAGCGTCATGCCCTTTACAAATTACCAAAACCTATTAAAATTATTATTCTCCTTTTTAAAGCAATTAGCAAAATAATTTAAAAATGGAACACAGTCGGGTGCAAATTTCCATCTATTGAGGAAGCGATTATGCGTAAAACGGTAACGTAGCTTTCGCGCCAAAGCGACGAGGCACACGGGAGGCCCGAAGTTATAACGTAATTGCCATAACACACCAATAAAAATCATTGGAAAATGACCTTGAATGCGAGCAGGAAAACATCTCCGTGTAGCCAGGCCCTTTGACCCCGTTTGACCGTTTGACGTTTCAAATTCAAACAGTTGTTTGTCCGCGTCGTGTCGTGTAAGGTTGTTTGTAAACTAAATAATTTTCGTTCGGCCGGCTGATTTAATAGAAATATTTATGGAAAAAATACTTGGGTGTACGGTTGTGATAAATCTAATAGACTATTTTGTTTTATGTGTGTTTTATTTGATGGGGGAGCAAACTTGGTCCCAAAAAGGTTCAGATGATTTGGTCCATATCTGGGAAAAAATGAAGACACATGAAAAATCCTCAGACCAAGCACTTGTCTCTACTTGGTCTGAGGAAAAATCGAAGGTACATTTAAACAATATATTTAATTTCAGTATGCTTGGTAAAATTAACATTAAAACTTAATTAAATTCTGCATATCACAATGAAATAATGAAGAAAAACGAACAAATTGATAAAAACAGATACATATTAAACCAAATTATAAACTGCGTTCGGTTTGTGGTTCTTTCGGTCTATATAGTACACTCTACCTACAGTATTTTTTTAAAATTCAAGATATGATTGTAAATTCATAAATTAAATTAGGTGCCTTTTTGCTTATTTTTCCTACTTCAAAAGCAAGAACTATTAACAAAAAAGGGCGTGGCACCCAAAATTTTTTTGGGCTAAGGGTTTACCTGGCCCTACTTCACTAAAATGGCACGAGCCGCCACTGCTATAAAGACAGATTATAATTTGTATTTTCTTTTCTAAGAGGTTAACATATCCACTAGCTCGTAAAAAACTGGACACTAGACATTCGAAAATATTTTTCTCGTGTGCTCTTTTTCAGTTTATTTTAAACTTAAAATTAAAACTTATATAACCGTTAAATACCTATTGACCATTCGTGATGACGTGATTGATAGATAGGCAACGTTTTCTGGAGAGCACACAGTCGTCACTGGTCGCGCTCGACTATACAGGGTGTTACAAATTCGAAGTAATAGCATTGCTATCTTGGTAACTATAAGAGATAGAGAATTGGTCAAATTGAGGCAAAGTTGCGCATATTTGTGCTAAATAATAAGCTAAAAAAAATGTTGAAATTCCGATTATTTCCGGAGATATCCGAAATAAACTGAAAAAATAATTTTTGGTTTTTATTTATTTGCGTCCTTATTACTAGTGATTTCAAAAAAACAAAAGCACTTTTTCATTGCACTTTTTTATGGTCTTTAAGAAAATAATTTTATTTTTAGATACGACGTTTCGTTTTTTAGATACCAACATCAACATTAATTTTTTTAATACGGACCTGCACTTTTTATTGCATTTTTGACATTCCAAAACCAATAATGTATCACACTTGTCAGTAACTTGTTTGCTGTAGGAGTTATTTATAGTTTTTTAAAAATTAAAGAGTAGGCATTGACATGGAAACATCAGTAGTGTGCCTTGACTTTAACAACAGACAACAGTGCTGCTTAGGTTTGATATAACTTAAATTACTCAGTTCCATTTTAAAAATGATTTTTTCTAATGAGGAAAAACGCGATATGCTTAATATTTATTACCTATGTCACTTAAACACAAAAAATGCAGCGGAAATGTATTTGCAACAATATCCCGAACGCCCGCAACCTACCCCAGTATTGTTTTCAAGATTAGATAGGCGGTTAAGAGAGGATGGTACATTTAAAAAAGGTAGAAATAAATATGGAAGTAAAGTTAGTGAAGAAGACACAGAGTTGGTTCTGGCTCAGGTATTTTAAAACTATTTAAAAAATTAAAATATTCTAATGCAAAACAAATTGTTTCAGGTAAATAACAATAACTGTGACTTGACTCGACAAATTGAGGTAAATTTGAATAATCCAACGATACACCATATAAAAGCATGGAACATATTAAAAAGTAATGGCTATAAACCCTTTAAACTCCCACATATCACAGCAATTGCACCCGGGTGATAGGGAAAGAAGATTAAATTACTGCATGTGGTTCAGGGGGCAAATAAATACAAACGGTGATTTTTTGAAAAACATTTTATGGTCCGATGAATGTAAATTTACAAATTGCGGCACATTTAATCGCAAAAATGAGCATACTTGGAGCATTGAAAATCCTAGGGAAAATAGGGAAATAAGGAAACAAGTCCGATTTAGTGTTAATGTGTGGGCTGGGATATATAATAATAATAAAGCAATTGGTCCATTTCTGTTGGAAGAAAATTTAAATGGTGACAGATATTTACAATTCCTAAATACTCAGCTGCAGGAATATTTAAGTGATATTCCCCTAGACAGGCTACGCCGAATCTGGTACCAGCAGGACGGGGCGCCGCCCCACAACACAAGGGCCGTAAGGAACTTTTTAAATCAAGAATTTCCACAACGATGGATCGAAAATGGTGGTTTTATTGCCTGGCCAGCGCGGTCGCCCGACCTTTCGCCATTAGATTTTTATTTGTGGGGCGCATTAAAAAATGTAATTTACAAAACCGAAATAAATACCCTAGAAGAGCTAAAAACTCGCATTAGAAATGCTTTTCGCATCACAACAAGGCGTACTTTACACAGGACAATAAATAAAATATCAAGGCAAATCAGCAAGTGTATTCACGTCAACGGCAATCTTTTTGAACATCTAGGAAATTAGACATTTTTGACTGGTTACGAAATATTTTTGTCAGTCTTAATTTTTTAAATAAAGTTTTGAGTTGTTACTACAGAAAGGTGACTTTTATGAAAATCTGTTGTCAAAGTCAAGGCACACTACTAATGTTTCAATGCCAATGACAATGCCTACTCTTTAATTTTTAAAAAACTATAAATAACTCCTACAGCAAACAAGTTACTGACAAGTGTGATACACTATTGGTTTTGGAACGTCAAAACCTACTCAAAAATGCAATAAAAAGTGCAGGTCCATATTTAAAAAATTTATGTTGATGTTGGTATCTAAAAAACGAAACGTCGTATCTAAAAAATAAAATTATTTTCTTGAAGAGCATAAAAAAGTGCAATAAAAAAGTGCTTTTGGTTTTTTGAAATCACTAGTAATAATAAGACCGCAAATAAATAAAAACCAAAAATAATTTTTTCAGTTTATTTCGGATATCTCCGGAAGTAATCGGAATTTGAAATTTATTTTAGCTTATTATTCAGCACAAAAATGCGCAATTTTGCCATGATTTAACCAATTCTCTATCTCTTATAGTTACCGAGATAGCAATGCTATTACTTCGAATTTGTAACACCCTGTATACATGATTTTATGTAAAGAATAAGCAGATTATTTTAAAAACTTTCTACAATAAACTATCATTTTTTTAAATATTTTCAGTGCCAATAAGTTAAATGTTTCTAAAAAAGGGAGGAAGGTATATAAAATTGTCAAACTAAAATTAGTTTAACATGAAGCCGATTCGTGGCTCACTGCGGACGCAATATATAGCAATAAAATATACTATATTATTTACAGCGTTCAAATCTGTGTATACGAGATATGATTTATGTTATACGGTATATATTTGTAATTCGTTTTGTATCGAATTTTTATTTGAACCATTTGCGAAAATTCAAATCGGACATCGGATGTAAATTTGATATGTCAACGGTAAATATAAAAATATGTAGAATGATAGGCGATATATAGAATAAATTCAACAAAAATACAGCTGTAAAATATCCAGGGAGAAGGGGCACATCTGACTAATTAATTTTTGATAAATGGTTAAAGAATGGAAGCATAGCATGCCCCTTTTCATCAAACCTAAGTTAGCTACACCTATTATACTACCTATTCAGTGACGACAACCAGAGCCAACGCTAGGGGCCGTGCGAGCCAGAGGTGGATTAAGAATTTGATCTTGGGGGAAGAGGTAATTCTAAATGAGGCATTAAGTCTAGGGCGGAAATAGCTTTTTGATATTGGGGAATAACGCTTATCAAGTCAACCCACCGTAATCCATACTGCCTGTCCCACCCAACTCTTCACCGCCTCTCTCCGACAAACGATGTTGTCGACACATCGCACCTTTAAAATTAAAATGACACTAACTCTTTTGTCTCCTAAGCCCAAGTAATAAATTAAACTAAATATTAAATTTGGGGAAACATTAGCTAAATGCTTTTACTAGAAGACAATTATTTAAATTTGATATTAAAAGCTACCCTTAATAGTAAAACAAATAAAAATAAAAAACAAGTAAGAAGTCTTTTTACTGCCAATTTTTTTTTAACAACGAACGAATTATTTGGAATTATGGCATTTTAAAATTAGAATTGTCATTGTAATCAGCGAGTCATTTTAGAATAATGCCTTTTTTTTTATTAAAGACCAGTTACTTTTTTATAAAATGTTTGGAATCAAGTCAGTTTAGACTTAAAGCATTGTCAATTTTCCGTCGCATGCGACAACATACTGAAATACTCTGTAGTATTAAAAAGACGCGCGAATGCCGAATATCGTTAATATGAAAAAGGCATAAGCTGAGATATACAATACAAAATTATTGATATAAGAAAAAAACTCAAATTTTTTTGTCCAAGAAATTAAAAGTGTGTATATACCGGGTGTCAACGAGATTATTGTACATAGCACCACAGTGTTATGTTAAGAGCTATTTTAATCAAATTTGGGTTATTGTAATGTTTGAAAGGGATCTTTATTTTGACCTAGAAACCAACTGAATTTCACTTCCGGTTTAACCGGAACTACGCCATTTATGTTTTTTTTAAATGACAACCTGTATATTATATTGCACAGTCAAATTCTCCTCAAAATTCTCTTTTCAACGACATACAACAAGTTGACATTTACTTTCAAAACGGCGGCGTAGGACTCATTTTACCAAAAATAAAATGGTGTCTATGTCGTAGGCTGATAGTGAAATCCGTCATTTCATGAAAAGCCTAGTCATATCATGCTGCACGCTAAAAGGTATATTTGCAACTGGTTTGTTCGTTGTTACCCAGAGCATTTTTTTAAATTTAATTTAAATTTTATTTTTATAAAATAATATTTGTTGAAAAAATTTAAAAAAATGCTCTGCGGAACAACGAACAAACCAGTTGCAATATACCTTTTAGCCACGCTTCATGATATGACTAGGCGTTTCATGAAATGACGGATTTCACTATCAGCCTACGACATCTATAAAACAACGTATGCAATTGATACGGGAAAAATAGTGATAAAATCTTTTAAATTGGTCCCTTTTGTAATTCTTTAAGCACTGACATTTAGATTTTCTTCTTTTGTTTTTAAAGGAAGGTATTTTTTTATTGTTTAAAAAAATCTTAACTTTAACCCTATTTTACAGAGTTTTATTAAATGTTATCATATACTTTTTATTATTTAGTATTAAAGTCTAAAGTATCCTTAAGCACCTAGGGATATTTTCGAAATCAGAATGCGTTTTGCTTCAGTTTTAAACAAGAAAAAAAAACCGTGCATTTTTCAATAAAAACTGAATAACTTAGTTCCACCTAAGTTGGCTTTGGATAACAAAATTGGTATTTGTCAACGCCATTATCAGACTATTAGTTTGTAATGAAAATTTTGTAGTGTATTGTGCTTTTGGTCGTGGGTCTGTTCATATTTCGTTAAATAAGAATAAAATGGTTAAGTTTACAAGAGAAGAACAAATTAATTAATTAACATGGTAATTATTTAACAATTAAATTTTTATTATTGAAGCAAAACGCATTCTGATTTCGAAAATATCCCTAGGTGCTTAAGGATACTTTAGACTTTCATACTAATTAATAAAAAGTATATGATAACATTTTAAAAAAATCTGTAAAATAGGGTTAAAATTAAGATTTTTTTAAACAATAAAAAAATACCTTCCATTAAAAACAAAAGAAGAAAATCTAAATGTCAGTGCTTACAGAATTACAAAAAGGACCAATTTAAAAGATTTTATCACTATTTTTCCCGTATCAATTGCATACGTTGTTTTATAGACACCATTTTGTTTTTGGTAAAATGAGTCCTACGCCGCCATTTTGAAAGTAAATGTCAACTTGTTGTATGCCGTTGAAAAAAGAATTTTAAGGATAATTTGACTGTGCAATATAATATACAGGTTGTCATTTAAAAAAAACATAAATGGCGTAGTTCCGGTTAAACCGGAAGTGAAATCTAGTTGGTTTCTAGGTAAAAATTAAGATCCCTTTCAAACATTACAGTAACCCAAATTTGATTAAAATATCTCTTAGCATAACACTGTGGTGCTATGTACAATAATCTCGTTGACACCCGGTATACAGTGTCACCAGTAAAGTCCGCATCATATGGGATTTTTTTTATTAACAGCTTTATTCAGAATTTGACTTTGGCATCAAGTTCTGCTTCGATCGAGATGAAAATTAAGCAAAAAAATAGTAGTCACGTGATTCGCATTATCTGGCAAATTTTAATTTTTTTCAAAAAATAATTCAAAAGTGAAAATATCGAAAAAAGTTATTAGAAAAAGTTTTTTTAAATGCAGTTTCTAGCACACATGCAAAATTTGAGCTGGATAGGATAATTTTGATTTTTTACCTATATTTTGTAAATTGCACCACTTTTGCAAAATAAAACTCAACGCAATCTACATAAAACTTCTTAGTTTTGACAATGCTTTATTTCAGATACATTTTCTTTAAAGTAGCGCCATATTAAATGTGTGTTTTTCTACAAAATCAAAATTGGGCTATTAAAATTTGGTCGCATGTGATGCAAAGTTCATTTGTTTTTGACCCTGTATAAGGTAACTTCATAAATAAGTATTTTTGAAAACGTACTTTGTGTCTGAAAGTAAAAAAAATAAAAAATGAAATAAAGGGGTTTTAAATTAAATCGTTGAAAATAGATAAACTTTACGTTAAGTTAAACTAAAATTTATTTTCCACTTAATGAACACTTTACTGATGACACTGTGTTCTTTTTGTCTTAATATTAAGGTGTATTACTTTCAGATGCAAATGGTAGATGCTGGCCCACCCGGCATCGCCCGGTGAGATACCATTGCATCGGCTTAGGCGGCGTGAAGTTGCTCTTGAGTTATTCTTTGAGTCAACGTTTCGTCGCTGTGCCGATGTTCCCGGTTTCCAGGGTGGGAAGAAAAAGCATGATCGAAGCTCCAGGACCAAAATACTCCGGAGGTAAACTCGCCCCCCGATCGGATCTCCGGGTGGGGGCTGATCCTGTGGCCTCATCAAGCGATATTAACCGAACATCCACTGTCTCCGACAATATATTGGGTTCCCCTAACAACACTCAACGAAGAAATAGTGTGGCACCTACAGTTGCTGACACACCCAAAAACAGCAGCTTCAAAATTGATTTCTGCAATATCAGAGGGCTTAATACCAACATCAATTCAGTCCACCAGCACTTACAAACATCCAAGCCCCATGTGCTCGCACTGACCGAGACAAAGGTCAGATCGTCAACGAACACCGTCAGCTATTTATATCCTGGATACGATTTTCATTTCCGATTTAGACGCAACTTTGGGGTCTGTCTCTTTATCCGAGATGATCTTTGCTGCCAACGAGAGGACACACTTGAACCAGCAGAGTTTGATGTAATGTGGTTTAAAATATCAACGCAGAAAATCACCAAGTTTATCTGCTGCCTTTACCGTCCTCCAAGTGACACCCATTACAGAGCACTCTTCTCGTCACTAGCAAACACAATTGACTTCTTGCAAACCAACCATCCTAATGCCGAAGTCGCTATCTTTGGTGACTTTAACGTCCACAATATCAACTGGCTCAAATACTCAAATACCAACGATGAACAGTGTCGTGAGGCGGAATCTTTTGCGATCAGTTCTGGTCTAACTCAACTCGTGGAAGAACCAACGCGAATTCCAGACCGAGATGGAGATTTTGCTAGTCTTTTAGATCTCTTTTTGACATCCAACCCTGACCTATAAACAGTCACCGTTCATCCTCCATTAGGATCTTCCGATCACAAACTTATTTCAACTCTAAGCGAGCTGCCAATTTGTTCTGAACAACCTCCTAAACCTCGTAAAATTTGGCACTACACATCAGCTAGTTGGGAAGACCTAAGGGACCATTTTCGCACTTTTCCTTGGCTGGAAGTATGCTTCTCTTCAGATGATCCATCCGCTTGTGCTCAAGAGGTCTCCGATGTCATTCTTACTGGCATGGAAGCCTTTATTCCTTTCTCCAAGAAGCGCCCTTCAAATGGCAAGCCCTGGTTTAGCAAGAACTGCGAGCGTGCTGTCAGAGCTAAAAATCTAGCTTACCGACAATGGCGTAAAAATCCTACCGATGTGAATCGCACCATCTTTGTTACCGCTCGAAACCAGTGCAAGCAAACGATAGATCAAAACAAAGAGGCTCACAACATGAGGATCAAAAATAAACTTCTCGCCAGTCCTAACGGATCTAGGTCCTTTTGGTCAGTCGCTAAGGCCGTTAGTCAAAATTTTACCAAATCAAATATTCCACCGCTAACACGTTCTGACGGCACAATAGCAACCACGGCTGAAGATAAAGCGAACTTACTCGCAGAACTCTTTGCTTCACACTCCACGGTAGACTTTCAGGGAAAAACACCCCCGAACATTCCAGCAGTTCGATCGGAAATGACTGATATCGTATTCCGTCAGCGTCCTGTCAAACGAATTCTGAAGGGGCTCGATGCCAAAAAAGCTTCTGGTCCAGATGAAATTCCTATTATAGTGCTCAAGAAATGCGCCGATGAACTCACACCAGTATTTTGTAGACTTTTTAACTTATCCTACAAAAAAGGAATATTTCCATCTTGCTGGAAAAAGGCGCGAGTCCAGCCTATACCAAAGAAAGGCAAGAAAACCCTGCCAAACAACTATCGACCAGTCGCATTGCTTTCAGTTATATCAAAGGTGATGGAGAAAGCTATTAACCAACAACTTATAAAATACCTGGAAGGCCTTAAAATTATCAGCGACCATCAGTATGGTTTTCGTAAGTCCAGATCAACAGGAGACCTCGACAGCTTAGTAGAACATCGAAGACAGGTTGGTGATTTGACTCTCTTCTACAGATATTTTCATGGCAAGTGTTCGACAGATATTGCCCGCTCGATTCCACCTAGAGTAATGCATAGCAGAAACACACGACGAACCACTGCCGCCCATCCCTATGTGGTTCAACTTAGTACACCCCGAACATCATTGTTTCAGAACTCTTTCATTTGGAGGACGTCATCTTTGTGGAACGGCCTTTCTGAGACCGTGTTTCCAACCGAATATAACCTCCAACGATTCAATAAAAACGTGAATCGCTTTCTTCGCACACGCACCGCTCCCAGAGCGCCTTAAAGGATTTTCCTATAGTGCTTGTGCTCAATCATAAAAAAAAAAAAAAAAAAAAAAAAAAAAAACACAAACTACCTTTTCAAAAATACTTATTTTATGAAGTAACCTTATACAGGGTCAAAAACAAATGAACTTTCCATCACATGCGACCAAATTTTAATAGCCCAATTTTGATTTTGTAGAAAACACACATTTAATATGGCGCTAGTTTTAAGAAAATGTATCTGAAATAAAACATGGTCAAAACTAAGAAGTTTTATGTAGGATGCGTTGAGTTTTATTTTGCAAAAGTGGTGCAATTTACAAAATATGGGTAAAGAATGCAAATTATCTTATCCAGCTGAAATTTTGCATGTGTGCTAGAAACTGCATTTAAAAAAACTTTTTCTGATAACTTTTTTCGATATTTTCAGAAATTACCCCACTTTTGAATTATTTTTTGGAAAAAATTAAAATTTGACATAACGCGAATCACGTGACCACTATTTTTTTGCTTAATTTTCATCTCGATCGAAGCAGAACTTGATGCCATAGTCAAATTTTGAATAAAGCTATTAATAAAAAAAATCCCATATGATGCGGACTTTACTGGTGACACTGTATATACAGTGAGGACGTAAAGTCTGGAATAAATTCATTATTTAGGGAACGCTGAATGTTTTTAAAAATCGCTCGGACACGTCGATTTTGTTTTTTTAATACGCATTTTTTTCAATATTTTTTATTATACAGGGTGTCTCCGAAAGCACTCTGCTTGGACCAACTTTAATTTTTTAAATGGGAACCTCCATTTTTTTTTTTAATTTTAGGATTCTGTACATAATTGTGAACATTTTTTATCTAACATGTTATTATGATTTATCGACAGTTAAAGTTCGAAAATAAATACAACAATTAATTACTTATCATTTTAATAAATGTTGAAAATGTTGCCCAAAGGTTAATTGGCAGTAACCTAGACGATCGAAAAATTCTTTCTGCACATTTCTGACAACTTCCGGACTGATTGACCGTATTTCTTAAACAATTCGATTCTTTAAGTCCTCCATGTCCATTGGCTTAGTTTGGAAAACTTTACCTTTAAGGTAACCCCACAGAAAAAAGTCAAGGGGGGTTAAGTCGGGAGACCTTGGCGGCCATTCAATAGCTCCCCTTCTTCCAATCCATCTATTTTCAAAAGTTCGCGCTTATCTTAATACTATTTTTGAAAATAGATAGATTGCAAGGAAGGGAGCTATTGAATGGCCGCGGAGGTCTCCCGACTTAACCCCCCTTGACTTTTTACTGTGGGTTTACCTTAAAGGTAAAGTTTTTCAAACTAAGCCAATGGACATGGAGGACTTAAAGAATCGAATTGTTCAAGAAATACGGACAATCAGTCCGGAAGTTGTCAGAAATGTGCAGAAAGAATTTTTCGATCGTCTAGGTTACTGCCAATTAACCTTTGGGCAACATTTTCAACATTTATTAAAATGATAAATAATTAATTGTTGTATTTATTTTCGAACTTTAACTGTCGATAAATCATAATGACATGTTAGATAAAAAATGTACATATATACTTATATAGAATATTTCTGTATCTGTATCTTTTGTCAACTCTGCTATAGTCTTTTAGCATGGGATATGGACATTTTTCTTAAGAACAAATAGTGGCGCATTCACCAGTTCAGTTTTTTTAAATTAATATTTCGTTACATTTTCTTTTTATCCAAAAATCGACAAAGGCTCATCTTTGGAGTACAATTACCAACAGTTTTACGTTAAAAGGGGTTGGATTAATAAATTAATAAAGGCAAAAAAATAAATATGGGCAAATTGGACAAAAGTTCGTTTTTTGGTGTTATTAATTTATCAATCAATTTTTTTTTAACTTAAAACTGTAGGTAATTGCTACCCAAAGTCGGCTATATGGCGCCGGCCGCGGCGTTGGGAAAAGACGAATAATAAACGAAATATTGATAAGCAAATGAAATAGCGAATGCGTCACTAGAGTTTGCTTTTAATTGAGGTTTTGATAACTTAAGGGCATCTATCAAATATTTGTGTATCATAGAATATATTTCTCCACGACCATTACTGAATGCAATAATTCCAAAATCATTTTTGATAATAGAATGTAAAAATTCTCGCTCTTGAGTTGGAATATTTATTCTGAAACACTTGCTTCTTTTGCGTGTATTTTCATTCCATAACAAGATACGGAATAAATATTCTGTAATTGATATAAACGACATAGGTGGCCATGAATTTCGAAACTGTCAGTGTCAGATAAAAATGGCCGCGTTGTAATAATTATTTTCAGACAAATTTTAGTGCAAGTCAAAAAATGAGTGAAAAATCGGATGAATCAGATATGGAACTGGATGGTCGTGGAGAAAATATAGTCTGCTACTCGGTTAGAATGAAAATTCGATACTTGTGGTTCCTCACACTCGCTAGGCTCGCGTTCGGAATCTTCCACTCGGATCAAATTTTCATTCCAACCTCGTTACAGAATCTACTATTCTCCACGACCATTACTGAATGCAATAATTCCGAAATCATTTTTGATAAGAGAATGTAAAAATTCTCGCTCTTGAGTTGGAATATTTATTCTGAAACACTTGCTTCTTATGCGTTTTGCGTGTATTTTCATTCGATAACAAGATACGGAATGAATATTCTGTAATTGATATAAACGACATAGGTTGCCATGAATTTCGAAACTGTCAGTGTCAGATGAAAATGGCCGCGTTGTAATAATTATTTTCAGACAAATTTTAGTGCTAGTCAAAAAATGAGTGAAAAATCGGATGAATCAGATATGGAACTGGATGGTCGTGGAGAAAATATAGTCTGCTATACTCGGTTAGAATCTACTATTATATCATTATATCACATAAGATCACTCGAAAAATTTAATGATAAAGCAGGAAAAGGACAATGAAGTTTAAAAGCGATGAAACTTTAAAAAATCTTTCGAACATGAAGATGAAGGCAATTTTTGTTTAAAATTTAATTTTTTCTGAAAAATGTAAATAGTTTTTTTATTCTTCAAATCTTGATAATCACCAAAATTAAAATAACGATGATCTACCGAAATTTTATGTATGTAACAAAAATTAGTCATTTAGTATCATATTTTCTTCTTTACGGTTGTCGAGCGTGGTTCCGCGCTCTGCTGCAGCAAATACCTTCAAAAAAATTCTTCTTTTCTTATTGTTTTGTAATTTTTTTTTCTTGATCTGATCAAAAAACTTATTACAATCATTTTTCTGCGAGGAAGTAAAAGCGAAATGGCGACACTCTGATATCTTAATTACTTAAGAGAAAAAAAAACGAAGTAAAACCACGGCAAGACGCACAAAAGAATTGATTGTGGTCAGAATAAAACACACGATTTTTGCACTGGCCATTTCTTTCTTGGACGGCCAAGTTAATTTTTGTATATCTTCGAAAAAGGGTGGCAGAAAGGATAAGGCCAACTTTACAATCATGTTGAAACAGAACCCTTCAAGGATTTTATTGTACTTGACTAGCGAGTGGCTCAATGGCGCGCCGCGATTTTTTTTTCGTAGAAAATACCTACATACTTTTACTTCATTCCATTGGTAAACTGCATGCAATTCGAGACCTTATGTAATGTTAAGTAATGAGCACGTAGTTCGTATTCGTGGTAAATGACAGCTCCGTCTCCAGTGGCGGATTCAGGGAGGGGAGGGGGAAGCAGTTTCAAAATGTTACATAAATAATAGGAAAAATAAGCAGAAAGCAAGAAAATTTTTATATTTTTCCTTTCAAGTTTGTTTTTATTTCCTATTTTGTAATTGTAACAATTTCAATAAATGTTACAATATCCTAACAACAGCTCCATTAAGTGATATTTCCCATCTTCCAATAAACATCACATAATTTTTAATGGACATCTATTAAAGCCATTCGAGGCACAGGACATCCATGGACAACTTACTTAAGTCCTACGGATAGCCATTGATGTAATGCCAATGGGCATGTTGACTTGTACGTACGACCATTGGTAGGTAATCCAGAATACCCATGGTCCACTATCGGATGTCATATTGATATACTTTTTGCACTGCCACAAAACATATGGTTTTGGGTGTTCTTTGGTAATCCAGAACCTCCATGGTCATGTACCGGAGGTGACATATATGGATGTTGATTTTGCTAAAGGTATTGGACGTTTATGGTTTATAGATGTTCATTGGTAATTCAGAATATCCATAGTCCACAGTCGGATGGTCCTGTACAGAAGTCACATGTGGATTCCAACTACCTAGATGGCGCTAAAACATTCTACTATTATTGTCATTTACAGTTAGTAGATTTCGTGATTTGTGGAAATAGGGAGTATATTATGGTTTCCCGATGAGGCATGTCCTAACTCCTAATAAGGATGAGACTGAAAAGGTTTCAGTCATGTTGTCTACCTGGGCCTATAGGGAACGGGAATTGGACAAAAAATTTACCAAGTTTGGACATCCTTTGGACGTGTTGCATGTCGATAATTTTCGAACTTCCATTAAGTCAGTAAGTAAGTGTGCTGTTTGTGCTTTTCCTTTTACTACTATTCCAATATAGGCATCTATATTTCTCCTGATGATGAATATGTTACTACATCCGAAATATGTAGAGAATTTCCAATTGAACTATCCACACTCCTTAATATATTAGCGGAGCAAGGTATTTCTTTCCATTTAATTTAATAATCGTTTTACTAAAATTTTTGGAAGTTTTTAATTAAGTAACATGTATTATGGATAGTTAATAAGAGGTTTATTGTCGAAACAAGACTTTATTTATCTAGGCTTGCTTACGAACGAGTTTGTAAGACGCAAATCAAGAACGGCGGCGCGCATATGACGAATACCGTTTGAGTAAGATTTCCCCCCTGGTTTATCGTTTTGGGAACTAGTTGCACGTTCCTTTTATTGCGTTAATCCCTTTAGGTAAGGGATCGAGATATTTCAAGTGTTTTTGTTGTTTTATTTTTGTTAGTGTTCTCTTCTGATCCAAGAATTGTTTAAATCTCTCCATTTTCTTTTAGTTCTCTAAACCGTACCTACCGTAAGAAATTAATTTTGTACCTATATATTATTTTTTTGCCTTTCATAGGCTTGCCTACTAATAGTAGTAGTAGGTTAAATTTCTTTTAATAAAAAAAAAGTAAATTTGGACAGTATTCCCGCCCAAACATTGATTTTTGGAGGATATTGAGTGTGGCCATCTGTAAAAAGTGGATTAACGTCACTTCAGCAGCGACAGCTGTTTATTCACATGACCATTTATGAAAAAAAAAAGACTCATCAATGAAGCAAATGTTTTTTATAAATTATTCAGGTGTTGCTGTAATTCTCCGTCCTGGTTTCACAAAACTGAATTCTTTTATCCGGATCATCGGCGCCAAGTTTTCGCAAAATTTGCTTTTTGTAAGTAATTTATGCATTTTCAGTACTTCCCTAACAGAATCTCTGGATACTATGGATCTCTTATATAGACCTGGCTGACGATTTTGTCAGGTTGCCTTTTATTAAAAATAATGGCAGTTCTCTAACAGCACACACCCTGAGCACCATAAAGAAAAATCATTTCTACTCGTTATTCTATAGAATACACCATTTACTATTTCCGAATTAAATTAAAGGAAAAAATACAGATACAAATAATGGCAAAAGCATGGCAAGATTTTACAAAAAGAGCAAAAACAAGTATTTGCGTTATTGCAAAAAAAATACAGTTTAAGAAATATAAGTGTTTTAATTTAGACCTGGGATAATTTTGCATCATTTACGTTTATTTTCTAAATTTCCTGCCAAATGTTGTAAAAGCCAGTTTTAAAACATTTTCTCGAAATTGCTAACATTTCGTATTTAAATTTCATTAATTTGGTATCGCTGAAAAGCATTTTTGATTAGCTTTCCAGAGGTGTCACAAGTGGGGATTTTAAATTTTTATTCCTGCTTAGCCACGGTTAACAATTAATACTGGAATAATGTCTTTTGTGACGTCAAAACAAACCAGAAAAATGTCGGTTTCTTAATAACCGAAGAAAAAATTAACTTAGCTAATGCTACAAGTAAATTTCTTAAACATAAGCTTGCTTAACCACCCCCATAAAAAAATGAACGCTGACCCTAATTTTCGGTAGCTGATACCGTGCGAGCAAAAATTATTTGCATCAAAGAGGGTCTTGCATCTAAGGACGTAATGCTTAGCCGAAGAGCTTAATGCCTGTTGGGTGTCAGTAACTACCTGAATTAACAATCAATCAGTTATTCCGTCATCTTTGAGTCGTTACAAGTAATTTGATTCATCGCTAATTTTGCCAATTTCTTGAACAATTCACACAATGAATGGGCTTTACGGAACAGCACAAGGGGTTAGAGTAAATGGTGAGTGGCAATACAATCCGGGTTTGTGCAGGGACGATTTTCACGAACATTTTCCTAACGTTGCTTTTATTGCTGGGGATTTTTATCATTGCCTAAAAAGAACCTTAGCTATGTTTAGGGAAACTGGTTCTATACAACACAAAAAAGGAGCAGGAAGACCATCTGTAAGAACAGAAGAACTTGTTACAAGCGATCGTGAAATAATGCAAAATACGCCAACAAATTGTATATAAGACGCCTGTCCAAAGAAGTGGGAAGATCTTAGGGAACATGCAGGACTATTCTTAAGAAGCAGCTAAATTTATTTCCTTATAAAGTGAAAGTATTCCAAGAAATACAAGCCGCAGATTTTGATACTCTCAATGGTTTACCCAAAACTTATTGGAAAGAAATGATTTATTATAGACCTGACATTTTTTTCGGATGAAGCCTGGTTCCACCTCTCCGGTTATGTGAATTCTCAGGATACACGCATGTGGAGTAGTGAAAATCCCCATTATTCTTACTTTGTTAATTTTGTAAACAACAAAAATAAATTTGTATTTGTCTACTTATTTTATTACTCATTAGTTTGGCATATCATGTCATATGAATTTGACATTTTAACCTAGATTTGGTTAGATATATCGTCCCCATATCATTGTGATCTAGATCTAAACCAAGCCCTACGTTTTTTAGTCCAAGCCCTCTTTGATGCAAATAATTTTTGCTCGCACGGTACATCGTAATGTTACATACAATACCTATATCTAGAACGGCTGTTTTTAAACTTAGGAACGATTATAGTAATTTTATGTAGACTATTTTTTCTTCTCCTCTTGAAACAGAAACAACCGAAACATTTTTATCACAAAAGTAAACTTGATGTTCCCTCTGCCCGTCGGCGCAGTAAGTGGAATCTTTTGAGAATAGATTTTATCTTTATTGATCAAGGGGAAGGAGGTTTTTGTAAACAGTTACTACTTTCTGTCGATAGATGGAGGACCTCTTAGAAAATAAAATTCGGTGGTAGTGCCACAACCACCATGAAAGAAGCCGTGAAACAGAAACATCGACAACACTGCTTGAAGAGCCATGTGTCATGTGTCACGTGACTTTTTGATGTTAGCCATGGTTTAGTATGTAAATTTCGCGCGAAGTAAGTGTAGGTGTCGTATTAATTTGTATTTTTATCCAGTTTTCGAATGATATCTAATAGAAAATTTAAGTGACATTTGATTGCTAAGAACCTCTTTAAAATACTAGTGAACATTTTTGATGAGGGTTTGCTCTAATAGCATTAATAAAGTGAGAAATCGAACAGCCTGGCCCGGCGGCGCCTAGCGGTTTTTTATGGGTCTTATAAATGGCGGCATAATTTTATTTGTTTTAATTAAAAAGTTGTGTTTTTGTATTCTATTTAGCTCTTTGGGATAAACTTTATTGTTTTGTGGCTACAGTTAATTTATTAAATATTGAAGTGTTTGAAGGTATATATGTGAATTAGTTTAAAAATATTACTATAGTCGGCTTCCACTTAACTGGGCGCGTTATGAACTTATCATAGAGAAACTTATATAGTATTGTCTTGCTCAAACCAAGGTTAAAACGGCATTATAAAGATATCCGTAATATAAACGCGATAAACCTATTGGTTATTTATGAATCTGAGAGAGAAGCACATCTAATTTTCAATAATTATCAAAATGTTTCGAAGAACACTACCGTATTATATAATGTCGTGAATAAACTCCCTAGTTTTGACAAATGTGCCATTATTAAAAATATTGTGACATAAAATGTCGAGTACAAATCGGTTTGCAGGGATTATTTTAAAAATGAAGAAGAAAAGGCTACTGAAACCGGCGAGTTATTAAATCCCAAGTCTATTAAAAAGAAAGTATCGGAAGCACTAAAACTAAGTTTAAGATCAATACAGAGGATTGTTTATGAAAGTAGTAGAAATATACAAAATGAAGAAAACGCAACGACGATCAAGGAAAACGAAGATTGAAACTTTACAGGAAGGTAAAAAAATGGATGTAAGGAATGTTATATACGACTTATATGCATCACAAGTCGATATAACGCTTTCAGCTCTGAAAGATGCTTCGAAGGAACGAGGTGTTTTGGAAATAGGTCTCAGGTCATTGTTAGGCTCATTAAAAGCTTAGGATTTCGTTATAGAAACAGAAGATATTTGTGCGAACTACCAAGAATTGCAAGCGAACGAGTAAAGTTTCTGAAAAAATATGTTGAAAATTATGAATCACAGTTTAGAAAAGCAGTTTTTTTAGATGAAACTTGGGTATTTTCGAATGGAAGTGGGTCTAAATCATGGCAAGACGACTCAGTGAAATCAGTAAACTGAAAAAAATATTATAAATATATTATATATAAAAATATTCAAAATTATATACAATGTAAAATGCAGACAAATTCTGATGTTCTTATTTCCATTTATTAAACAATCACCCCTATTTACGGACCAACATTTGATTCCCAAGGGTGGTCGCTAGTCAAGAGGTTTTACAGTAGGTATATTGTTTATCTAATTTTCCATCAATTTAGTTAAATTTTTGAAATATAAAAGTATTTGTCAACTGTGTGCAACAACACGAACGCACCCCTGGGAAATTAATTTTGGATCGAGACCCGTCACTGTCATTATGTCATTTTTATTATGACTGATAGTTTCAAATTAATTGTTAACCTATTAACATTCAATTTTATGGAAAATCAGCTGTCCATATGCCGCCATATTGGTTTTTATATTTTGAAACATTTTTGAACCTCTGATTCAACTGATTTGATTCAGGAGGTCACGTGCGCCTAGTTAAGTGGAAGCCGACTATAGTAAAGATAGTTCGTAAGTAGGTACCCACCAAGCAAAAAACCTCGCACTCGCATTCGCAACATTACAATCTTCCTTCAAAATTCTTGCAAGAGCAATATTGTATTTGAAAGCTTGTAGGTAAACACCGTGGAACTCTCTAAAACAACTTTTCTATTTAGTTAATTCCCGCAACGTTAACTTTTGAAACCTTTCATATTAAATATTGTTACAACTTAGCTTTCGGATTCTCTATGCTATGTTCGATATATAAATTTAGAGAAATGTTTCAAGGGCAACTTGTAACGTGCAATATTTTAGCAATCTTCAGTTTAGAAAGTTTCAGGCAAATTACATAGCAACTTAGCAGCAATGTTGGTTTATGAATGTCTTTTTGTAATTGCAATTGTGCTGCCCAATCATCGCTTCAAATAGGTACGCCACGCGTCGGTCGGGGGGGTTATGTTTTCGGTCTCAGAGTCAGATCGGATCGGCCATTTTTATTTTGGCTTGGCATTTCTTTTAAAAGAGTGAAGGACAGTGTTTTATTAAGAAATAAGGTAGGTTACATTAAATTTAATAAAAGTTTATGCATGCTTAGGTACTTTTTAGCAGGGAACAAGTTGTTCTCTGTTAGGTAGGTAATTTTTGGAAATGGAGGTCGTGCTGTTAAACACAAAACATAACCTAGGTATTTTATTATTTAATTTGTATTGGTGTGTCTTGTGTGTGGTACTACACGTCACTGGAGACTAAACTGAAAGAACCCCTTCCAAAAAAATTACCAAAATTAAAGAAAAAAGCGCATGCATACGGTATTATAACGGCAGATATTCCAAAGTTTTCACTGGATAGGCTTGCAGACACAATTTTTTCAAGTTAATTCAATAGACAACTTAAGATATAGTGTACTCCCTAAAGTTAATTGAAGTTGAATTTGTAGGCATCTAGTACTAGCAATAGGTTACTAGTAAAAAATGTGTTTGCGAAACCTACACAGAAATTTTTCATTCGTATAACCTATACACGAGTAAATTTTATATAGTTACGGGTTCCAAATCAGTAGAATGAGAATGTATGTCACAAGCCAATTCCGATACCCTATAGTTGGGGACCTTTGTCCATTTTTTGCTATTTTTAAAAAGAAAATTATTATGAGAAATTGCACACAAATCATAAGTGAGAATAGCAGTGTTTTGAAATTTTAGATACATTTTTTGAGACTAACTGGAGGAAGAAATTTGAAAGATGCAGTGTACAGATGTTTGGAAAAGGTCTTCACCAATTATGTGGGGCAGTTTTTAAGTTGGACTGGTGCCAAGGGGAACTACAAAACAAAAACTTTAAGTAAGTAAGTATGGACTACTTCTTCAAAAAAAAAACTTTAAAACTCACTTCACTTATAACAGGTAGATTTTAATTTTTCTTTGGCAATACTATATTATATTAAATACATCAGATTTGTATTTAATCAAATTAAAAATTTTAATGAAAATTTTACACTCTTAATTTCAACCAATCAGAAGCTTGATTTTTCTTCGGTTACCATTAAAACCCACAGAATAACCGGAAATTTTTGACATTTGTGGTAAAATTAATAAATGAAAATTTTCCTGAAACGCCATTTCAAAGACATTTCTAGAATATATGTCATTTCTAATAAAAAAATTAATTTGTACGTAGGTTCTTTAATAAATGAGTTTAAAATTTTCTAACCGAAATCCCACGTGCTTAAATTAATAAACGGTAAATTTTTCCTCGATCATGAATATTCAAGTCTTCAGAAAAATTTCCGGTAATAATTTAATCACTGTATCTATTAGTGATTGTCATTTTTTTTTATTTTAGAGGCTGTCCGAACTAATTTTAAAGAACTTACAGATCAAGATTTTGAAAATTTTTACAAAAACTGGTTTCAGCATGCTAAGACACGTTTTGAACGAAGTAATTAAAACAGATTAGGGGTTAAGGAAACCAAACTTTGAAGGAATTAAATATAAGAAAAGTGTATACTTAATATATATACAGGGTAATTCACAGTGAATCGGAGAACGGGAGATACGTTTTATTTGAAAATTTGTTTGTCTAGATAAACGACCATGGTCTATCGTTCTAAAATATTTTCAGCATTGCGGCGTTGCCGCTTCTGCCCAAAACAGGTGGCAACATCGTTATTTTAAATAAAACAGCCTATATATTTTTATATTTTTAGATTCTACGTAACATTCAAATTATTTTTTAATATACTCCTTACTAGTCTATACTTAATAGTTTTCGAGATATTGACTCTTGAAAAATGGCATTTTTCAACTTTGACAGCTTCTAACATTCTAATATAACTATATATGTCTCTTAGAGCAAAACGGCTCACATGTTCCTGATGTCCTTGATTTTATTATGTTCCCAAAATTGTCAACTTTCGGTTAAACAGGATGGAACTCGAAAGCAGGAAATTAATTATTTTGATTGATTGATTTGGTTGATTTTTTGGGAAGATAATAAAAATTGAAGGAAGGAACACCAGCCGTTTTGCTCTAAGACATACAGTTAGAATGCTAGAAGCTGTTAAAGGTTAAAATTGTCATTTTTCAAGAGCCAATATCTCGAAAACTATTAAGTATATATATAACGTAACGTATAACAATGAATATTGTACTAAAAAAATTATTTGAATTTTACGTAGAATCTAAAAATTTAAAAATATATGGGGGGTTTCATTTACAATACCGATGTTGCCACCTGTTTTGGGCAGAAGCGGCAACGCCGCAATGCTGAAAATATTTTAGAACGATATACCATGGTCGTTTATTTGGACGACCAAATTTTCAAATAAAACGTATCGCCTGTTCTCCATAAACGTCTAACGTACCATCCACCGTGAATCACCCCGAATATATGTTATACCTATAATAATATTATATATAGCAAAATAAATACATTTGTTTTTTTTTATAACATGAATAATGAATAAACGAATA
Organism: Polydrusus pterygomalis; assembly: GCA_963969555.1. Classification (NCBI taxonomy): domain Eukaryota; kingdom Metazoa; phylum Arthropoda; class Insecta; order Coleoptera; family Curculionidae; genus Polydrusus; species Polydrusus pterygomalis. The sequence goes on from OZ018375.1 coordinate 145,982,251, forward strand.
ATTAATGAATAAACTGAACTCTTATTTCTATAGAGGCCCAGAAAAGGGCCTGCCAAACACCCTTAAAATGGCTAGTAACAAGTCCTGCAAACATATACCTTATACTCTGTACTAAATCGAGCCTAAATCCGCTCCTATACTTGATTGAGAATATTTCTTTAAAACAAAAATTGCTTAAATGGATCAAATTTTTTAAATAGGGGAAGGAAATGTTTATTACCATTTAGTTGTGTTTCTCTTTTATATAGCTGTATTTTATCTTGTTTTGTTTGTGTTTTAAATGTTATTTTAAGAAACATTGTCCAAGCGAAGTTAACATGTGTTTTATAATGTTGCTGGAACCTGGCATGCAACTATTGCAACAACCTAGATATTTTTCAATCGCCGTCACATTTCTAGTGTAATGTTACTATAGAATTTCAAAAAATAAGGTTGCTGTAATGTTTTTGTGCCAAGGTTGCTGTAATGTTGTTGTGCCAAGGTTGCTGCAATTAATTGCGTGAAACGTTGCTGTAATTTAAATATCAATATCGCTAGAATGTTGCCGAAGCGATATATTTGTCAATATTGCAATTGAAACGTTCCTGAACGGCCGATTAAGGCTTGCAGGGATGTCCCCAACTTCACGCCGCAAGAAAAAGAGCAACATTGCAGCTCTCTTTGAAAAGTTACTACAACGTTGCTGCAACAACATTTTGCTTGGTGGGTAGGATACCTCTAAATACCTAGGTACTACTTAGGTAAGTAGGTACTATTTTTTTTTCTTTTAGTTTGTTTATTTATCAACATGGCAAGCCCCTGCTCCATTCCTGGGTGTAACTCTAACTATAAAAGTGTTTTAAAAGCAGGTGAAGAGAGTGTATCAGTTTTTCACTTCTCAAAAGAAAATTCTGTGGCTAAAAATGAGACTAAATTTAACAGCTGTTCCGTGCTTTTATCCCAATTTGCCTGCTTACTTGTCAAAAACTGTTCTCATTCCTAGAAAAAGTCCAGCGGAATGAAACTAGGAACAACAAGAGTGTACCTCTCAACTTAATCAAGCTTTCGAGCAATCAGATTTTATAAAAAGTTTTGACGAAGGTGGTTGTGATAGTGCTTAATAAGCTCGTCTAAGGCTTGAAGTCAGTGTAGCTTCAGATATGTTTTTTTTAGTTTATTAAGCAACAGCAGAAAGTTTATATATACATACTTACGCCGTATGTACCGATTGTAGTAAACTAGTTACAGATTTGACTACGGTTAGTTCCAAATATTTCACGCAGTTTTAATGGGGTTACCTACAGTTAAATTTAATCTCACATTTCTAGGTTAAGGAAAAGATTAACAAAGTAACTGCCTCACGCACATGCGTGTAATTACATTTTTTTTGGGAATTTGTGTACTTGGCTGGTTTTTTATTTTCTATAATTTGTGTGTAACTATTAGCAATTGAAGTATTTATAAATAGTCACATTTTTCAACTTTTGAGGAACAAAAATAATAACCATAAATGAACAGGTGATTTGCCAATAAAATTTTGAAAACGCTAAGATTGTTGCAGTTTAGTATGAAAAGGTAAACAAATATTATTTCTTCTGTCAAATTATTATAAGTTGTACAAATGCAAAACCTGCCAAGTCAAACAATAAAAAAAATTATTAGTTAATACTAATAGTCTATAGTTTAAGTTTATCTACACACAATCATTTAGTTTTAAAATCCGCTTGTAGTATTTATTATTTAACTTAAAAGTTTGCGTTACAATTCAAAACCTGCAAACTGATTCGATAAGGCGAGTGCATATATTCCGTCAAGTTGTTTTCAACCATAGATACCTATATTGTTTTAAGAGGCCTATGTTTTCAACCAATAAATCACATAACGCGGTATCACCTGATTTCTTTACTACGATCGATTAAATGCTGGGTCGGGTTTCTTAGATTTGTGTATAGAGTTTTTTTGATTTTGCCCAAAATGTTGACTTAAGGATATAAATAAACAAATAAAAATACTTTACCCGCTTAATTTGAATTTCGTTTTTATATGAAAAAAAGAACTAAATGAACTAATTACGGTGTTTTTTTTTAAGTGACCTACAAAACAGAACCCAAAGTTATTTTTAAATATTAACATTCTTGGCACTAACAACCTTTTTAGATTTACAAAAAATGGTATTTTCGCCTAAAAGTAATCTCTTATTTAACCTAAAAATACCATTCGTCAAATACGCAACATATTTCCGTGCTAGAGGTTTTTCGCAAATATCTCAAAATCAATTAGAAATTACTTTGCGGGTTTTGCATCTATACGACTCACATAAACTCAAAATTTTATTTTAATCGCAGACAGATGTCAATAGGCGAAAACAAAAAATCCCTAGACAATTGCGATGTTGCCAAATGCTGATTGAACTCACTACAAGTTAACTAACTTTGGAGCGATAAGAACAATACCGTGATTTACTAACTATATAATACCCTTTTGTTAACAATGAATGTGACCTTGTTCAAGATTTATAATTTTATACTTAAAAAGTTAAAAAATATTTTTCTTTTGTTACTTACAGAACGCCCTGATGAAAATGGCCATTTAGGCCGAAACGCGTAGGCTTATTAAATTTTTAAGGACGACAGAGGACTTTTCCTCTACCCTCAATAAATTATTCACTAGTTACTAGTATTACATAAAGATTTTCCCAGTTTCAGTCCATAGGTTGATAAAGTTCAAGCATAAAAAGCTGCAAGTTTAACCCCTTTTTAACCCCCCCCCCCCCCCCCCCACACACAATTTATAAAAATCAAGTTTAGGTGGATAACCTCCTCTACCCTGTAGCCTTTCGTCGTTTCCAGAAAACACTTTTATCAAAGAACGCTGTGGTTCCCCTATGCCTTCAGTATTTATATGTCCGATCACAGAATAGTAGTGTGTGACAGTAGCTATATATTATGTGATCCAATTATCCGACATAGACGATTTTTGTGCTCTTTCTGCCACTGGTGTGGTCAGTCTTCCGTTCTTTTAAGATGGACTACGGCGAGTAGAATTTTACGATCTAAAATGTCCACTAATAAAAGGTTTCCTTCGCTGATATAAATCAGATATAAAACTCGGGTAGTAAGTCTTTAATCACATATCCAATCAAAAAACTTACCTGGAAGGGTAATACAAACATCTCATTATAGGATATAAATCTATGATCTCTCCTTTAAGAGTGTTAGCCAAAAATATATTTTGATCCGTAATTATTGCAATATTTTAAGAGCAAACATTAGTGACGCCTTCGCCAGTTCGTCTTGTGATCAATATTTCGTTACTTCTTCGTTTTGTCCAAAAATCGGCCAAATACCCCTCTTTGGAGTATAAGTGTCTTTTATATATTTAAAAAAGGTTGGATTTATTAATTAATAAAAGCAGAAAAATAAATATGCGCAAATTTGAATTAAACTTTTTTTTAACTGAAAACTCTGAGTACATGCTACCCACATACGGGTATTTGACCCCTTTTTGGAAGAAACGGATAAGAAAATGAAATGCGCCAATAGTGTTTGCTTCTAAAACTGATTACTTATTGTCTAGTGTTAACGCAGCTAATATCCTTCTATTAGTACCATGAAAAGAACCATATATATTTTATCTCGTCTTTGTCCAAAACTTTAACGAAGACGAATCATCCAAAACAACTAATCGTTCTATTGCAAATAATACGTGAATAAAGTTAGTAGTAAAAACTTTAAGGAGCAAAGATAGCATGTTTTAGCTTGCGTCAACTTTCTTTCAATGCGTAGCCAGGCATTTCGCTGAGTGTTAGTTGTTCGTCGTCAAATAATATAATAAAATAACTGATAGAAAGTGGCGGCTCGCGTGGCTGATTTAAACGGGGATGGTAACGTCGGAAACAGTGGCCTTAGAAATGTGGGGTTGCACCAAGCGGCCAGGTCCAAATTTCGTCAACAATCCACCTATCTAACTTAGTAAATTAAATTTGGTTGTTTAAATATATTTCTCTTTTCTACGAAATTTCCTAAAATTATACTTTGTAGTCTGCATTTCTCGTACCATTAAATACCAGATTTCATATTCTCCCATCGCTACTTGAAAATAGACATGACCACAAAACTTTCTTAGAGAATGACATCCCGTTAACCACTGACATTTTCCATACAGCATATTGGCAAAACTGCAATGCGGTTTACACTGATTAACTACTATTTTACTCAAATCTGGACTAGGAATCCCTTGACGAATAATTGTATTGTATAATAATCCTACGATATTGTTGTCGGGGTGTATACTGCCAACCGGCCACCGAGCGAGACTTCAAAGATGTGATGATATGATGAATGAAACGTATAAGGTCGCTGGATTTAAGTTACTTAACTTAACTTTGACTATAGCTACTAACAGAATCAGCAATACGTCCTAAAATAACTATTCTCGGCTCATATGGTTACACGGGAAGTTGAAATCAATTCACAGACAATGCAGTATGTCGTAAAGCAACTCATATAACATCAGTTGATATCTTTGGAAAAGGACCAAAGCCCAAAGATGCTTGAACCTGTCGGGCTTACGAGCAATGTATGTATATGCATTTATGCATTACCTTCATCTTACCATATATAACCTAATATCTCTGATCTTACTAACCGATGTATATAGGTACACAGCTACACTTCTGGGATGAATTTCGAACACGATACGACAGACGATAATGTCAAAACGACGCAGAACGACCCTAATATCGTCTATCTTGTCGTTCGAAATCCCAGCCCCGAACTCAAATCCAAAGGAAAAAAAGGAAATAAAGTAACGATAATATTATTAATTAGTTTCAAGTCGAACTGGCACAGATTCTACAGTCAGATTATTTTTGCTTTTCCTCAGCACAAACTTCAAATGAAAAGTTTTTAATACATTTGTTGGTTACCAATTAGTTAATATTATCTGTTTATTTATAGAGGTAGTCCTTAGATCTGCTTTGACGATCCAGTCAACATATCATTTTAAGAAAGCAATAATCAAGGGAACACTAACTATTGTCCGGGTACGGAAAGATTTAAGGCGGGAATATCTACATGCTTGCCAACCCTATTTCGCGTAGATGTATTTTTTTTCTAGTGTTTACACAAAATTTGAATAAAATCAATATCGACTGCACATTTTATAGTTAATAATTAACATAATAAATGAATATCAAAAATGTTTATAAATTATTTTAGAATTGATTGTAAGTATAGCGAAAAATAACGGATGAGATTTTTTTAACATTATTAAGTGATTGTTCTTTCACTATACAATTCTCCTAAAATTAACAATGAAATAAATGAATATTTTTGCAATACGTCAGATGTTACCTAATTAATGTGCCGACGATATTGATTTTATTTAAATATTATGTAATAAAATAATAAACTAAAAAGAACAACGCGAAATGGGTTATAGGTTGGCAATAGATTGAATGACGTTGAGAATTCAATCTTAAATAAGGAAATAATTAACCAGACCACGTGATATCAATGACACTGACAGCCATATTTTAATACCGAAATTTTCTGTTTAGTAAATAAATAAACAAATTAACCGGACCACTTTTATTATAAGAAAATCAAGTCACAGTTAAGTTATTAATTTAAGTCAGTGAACAGTTAATGAATATATCATACTAGGTATTAGACAATTCATATAATAGTAGAGGACATAACCAACAAATTCAAATATTATATGCTAAAGGTTTGACCAACGTCCTTTTGATTCTTAATTAAAATAGTTACGCCTCCAAGGCGTAAGTGCTAATCGGGAAAGTAAGGTTCAAGTAATGGGCAATAAAAATCATTTTATTAAACGTTTCTTTAAAAATATTTTATTACCAAAAGTATATCGACAGAGAAATTTAAAAAGTTAAAATAATTATGTAAAACAAATCTGTATAAAATTTAAAAGAGTCAATGTCAAAACAGTTAGTCGTGTGGCCAGTTTATACCATAATTTTACCTAATTTTTTGTCAATTATAAATATTTTTTTGCAACCAACAATTATTACATTTTATATAATACCCTGGCTCATAAAGAATTTTTTTGTTACTAATCTGTAGTGTCCAACCGAAACAAGATTTTCAGCCGAAACCGAATCTTCAGCCTTCGTCTCAGTTTCGGCCGAAACCGAAACTTAAAAATATTATTGGATTACTGAAATTTAATTTATTAATTTATTTTATATAGGACGAGATCGATCTTGGGAACGGATTGAACTCTTCCCACTAAAAAAAAAAATTCGACAGAAAAATCTAGACAACACTGCCTACGAACCCACCCAAAGTTAGCCGAACGGTGCGCGACAATTCCACGAACACTGAGTTTCGGCCGGTTTTTGGCCGAAACCGAAACTGTTATCGAAACTAGATTTTTTGGCCGAAACTAGCCGAAACCGAACCTTCGGTCGGTCCAAAGACTTCTAATATATAAGGGTCGGTATCTACTAATCTGACTCCCCATTTCCCATATTAACATGTTTTTGTACATTACGTTTGATCAATATCAAGAAGCAGTGAGACAGACACTAGACTTGTAGCCACATAAAACAGCAATATAGTAGAGACCGACCGAAGGTTCGGTTTCGGCTAGTTTCGCCTAAAAAATCTGGTTTCAGTGACAGTTTCGGAGTGTTCGTGAATTGTCGCGCACCATTCGGCTAACTTTAGGTGGGTTTGAGTAAGCAGTGTTGTCTATGTAAATAGATTTTTTCTGTCGACCTATTTTTTTTTTTAGTGGAGTTCAATCCGTTCCCAAGATTGATCTTGTCCTATATAAAACAAATTAAATTTCAGCATACAATAAAAATTTTAACATGTATAAATAAGTTTCGGTTTCGGCCAAAACTGAGACCAAGGCCGAAGATTTGGTTTCGGTTTCGGCCGAAACTGAAAATCTTGTTTCGGTCGGACACTACAATTTAGTTTGACTATTATATAGGGTATTATGGAAATGACTTCTTATATTTAAATGGGTGTCTTCTTGGGTGTCCTAGGAAAATATTTTAAAACCGCACGCCTGGAAAATATTATTCGAATTGAAAATTGTGATCTCGGCATCCGGCCAGTTTACTCTCCGCACCGGTCGAACGGGGTCTAACGGCCATTGAAATGTAGTTAAAAGGGTGGTTCCGATATGACGGGATTATTTTAGCTTGCTGTAAGTAGTTTTAGGAAAAAATAGGTCTTCGGGGCGGAAACAACGAATATTCCTACAGAAAATCGGTGTACTTTGAAAGGACAATTAGTAGTTAAAAATAGTTATTTATTAATGGTAAATTAGATTTGTTTATTCATTTAGGTGTATATTTTGTGCCCGTCTTGGATTTTTTAGATGGGTTTAATTTTTATTTACCTCTTAACCGAACCCTAAGTATTTACTTGTCTTTTATGCCATGTGAATGTGCTTATAACTTCACCAGTAGCGGTGGGCCATAAATTTCATATGACAAATGGTGACTTTTCTTGCGTATTAGGTTCATAGGTCATTTCCATAACACTGAGTTTAGACATAAAAAAAAGTAATCATTTTAATTATCCTTTGGCAGAAAAAAAGGTCGATTAATATAATATATTATAACAGATTAATAATAAGTACCAAAGTAGATATGCAATAAGAATTGTACTCCGCTATAACATTACATGCAAATCCCCATAAGAAAATTTAAGGTTCGATCTGCAAAAGTATGACCATGTTAAGGCGTGGTCACTTTACCACCAGTGAGGCCCGTGCTAGCCTCCACACACTCTAGGATACTAGGCTCCAACTGCTTCTCTACCGAGCATTTGCGAGGCTACAAATCGAAGGGCAACGACCTCGAACGCAATCCCATTAAAGTTAGTTAGTTTACGTCTTACGGGAATCATACTGCTGAACTACACACGGTTACCTACTTTCTACGTGTTCTAACTATACCTATCATTTCTTAACTTACACCTTTAATGGAATTGCGTTCGAGGTCGTTGCCCTTCGATTTGCAGCCTCGCATATGCTCGGTAGAGAAGCAGTTGGAGCCTAGTATCTTAGCGTGTGTGGATGCAGCCTTCTGTGGAGGCTAGCACGGGCCTCGCTGGTGGTAAAGTGACCACGCCTTAAAACGGTCATACTTTTGCAGATCGAACCTTAAATTTTTCTTATGGGGATTTGCATGTAAAAACAACCCTTAGCGGAGTACAATTCTTATTGCATATCTACTTACCAATTTGTCAATAAATATAAATACAACTTCCTAATAAGAAAAAATATTCACAAATAAAACAGAAAAAATATTAACTGATAATATAAATTATAAATTGATAAAGAATTCGATAATCTAGGATTAACTTAATATACGTGGTTATTTTAATCAACAATAAATTGGCTAATATGTCGAAAGAACCAGCTTAACTAGTCTCCATTAGTTCAAAAAGAACACAATAAATATTCCATGAATATGACGTAATTTCTGTTGTACGTAAGCAAGAAACTCCAACTTAGACACATGCATCGGTTGAAAATGTACCATTACTATATCCTACCCTTAACAAATTTACAAGGCGATCATTATATACTGGCGGCTTTATGACTATCTCCTATTTTATCAAATAGTATCTTTCCAATAGTATTATTTAACTGAAAAATATTTAGCGGCGCCGGCGTTCAACATTTTTTTTTAATTATAAGTTTTACGCCTCCGCTGGAATTTGAACCAGAACCTCTCGAACACCAGTGGACCCGCTCTACTAATTGCGCTACGGAGACTCTGAAAATCTTTTACCAACTCCGGCCATATAACTTATTTAATGTTAATGTTAGTTGTATACAGTTTGGAATATCCTGCAATTTCAAACTGGGGAGGGGTTATTAAGGGAAGGAACTCACGACCACTGATCATTAAGCTCTCTTGTTATCTTTCATCCAATAGCGTCGTCCAGCGAAGGCATAAAACGTTTTACTCCGCTACACTTTTTTAAGACGCTAAAAACTTCATTTGTAAAATATTATTTAAGTCATAAAATGATTCTTCAGATTAACCCGGTTAAATACTAAAAGATTATTGAATTTTGGTAAGTATTACGATATACTTACATCAATAAATCCACTCAGGAACCAGAGACTTGGCACACTTCAGACACTTTTAAAACTTTAAGTCACTATGGATATAATTTAAGCAATTTTTATACATATAAACTCCGATAATTTAATGTTCATTATCTGTCGATTCTCGACGGCTCATAAAATCTGAAACAATATTATGATGAAAACCCATCAAAATGTGTGAAACATAGTAAGACAGTTTTCCAAATTCAGATGTAAGTACGTGTGAACAATATTATTCAAATACATAAGACAGCAAAGCAATGTAAGTAAATCAACAAGGTACATTTTGCAAGATAAGCTGATAAAAATACAGTGTAAAATGTTTATTTTCACAGCATTTTACTATTAAAAAGGAACCTTAAATCGAACCAAAAAAAAACACCCTCCCAAAAACCTTATTCTTACGTATAGTCCAAGCCTCCGTTGGCCCTTGGGCTTCCAGGTTCCAATACCCACCAAATCTAAGAAATCTCTCCTCTCCTCATTTCGCTCTTACTCATGACACTGCCACGTACTCCATCTCCTACAACGTAAAAGGTGTACTGTACTAGCAAACTCGCATGTATCAGAATATTCATTTCGTACACCTTCAAAGAACTTGAAACCACAAAATCCACAAAATATACGCGCAGATAAAGTAAATATTGAAACGTACCATCATCAAAGCATATAATATATACAAAGGGTCCAAGACAAACATAATTCTATTAAATATTAAAAAAACTATATATGATAAGCTATGCTAAGAGGCACAACAATACAAATATGGCATTGGAATCTTGGTAGAAATTTGTAAATTTCTGTATTAAAATTAGTGGTGTCATGAATCGTAGAAAATTACTGTTAGGTGATATGTAAATAAACGTAAATATATGTGACGATTCAAGGCATGAATCTAAGTTACCTAGTTATATAATAATATACCAAGTCATATTTTAATGTAAAAATCATTAGGAAAAATATGAATACATTTTACGAAAATATATAATAGTTATAAGCAAATCATCAATAAAATTGTAAAAATGTAATATTAGTTAAATAGCAACTAGAGATATAAACCCACATGAGAAAATAGGTAAAATTGGGTCTAGGAAATAGATCATTCAAATAAATAGGCACATAATAAAACGACATAACTGTTGATAAAAAGGCAAACTGGAAATCATCTGATGTTGATCACTGGACAAGTGTACTGCAAAATAAAATTTAAACATAATTGGGGATGGTTATATATAAGAAAACTTAAGAAACAAACAATCGGCAGTGACGGATTTACAGGATTGATAGGCTGCATTGGATAATTATTGCAAATATTGATTTGTATACAGCATCATATAATATCAACTACATGGCAACTAAAAAAAAAGCAAGTGTGGTAAAAAAAAATTCATCTAACTCGCTGTAAATGACATTACCCTATATCTGATCCTTAATGTGACTTTGGACTGTGAATGGGATTGAACTTCCATTTGGCCGCAAGGAACAATAAAATTGCGAACATTATCAAACATATCGGCCAAATTTTCCATAATTTTTATATATAGGTATATAGAGGTGGTACTATTTTTATTTGGCATACAGGGGCGTTGATAGGCTCTTAGGATTAGGGTGGTGGGAGGGGGGCGACGGTCATGTAAAGTCCAATGCAAAGGCCTTTCTTGGACCACGACCGAATGTTAGTAAATTTGATCAATAATTTATAGTAAATATATTATAAGTTAACATTAAATACTCAACCTTGCATCAAAATATTTTATTGTATTAGATTTTGTAGTTTGCTCAGTTGTAAAGCAATTCTTTGCCATAGAGAAACAGGACCAAGAAAAACCACGCAATAAAAATATTTTACCCCTCATAATTTTGTACGGCGTACAATTCTGCAACGAGTTACGCGGAACGTTTCCGGTGATAAACATTTAGCAAACGCGACTATCCGTCTAAAGGCACTTCACTTTTTGGAATTTACATCGCGGCCTAGAGCTTCGCTTTCGACCATTTACGTGAGATGTCTAGGTTTACTAAGTTGACGTAGCTAAGAGGGGGCTGAAGGGACTAAGCCTATCCTGGTATAAAAATAGCCCCTTTTGACAAATTTAAGTAAAAATGTACATTACTAAGCTAATTTAATCTTGTTGCGTGTTATTGAGTATAATTAGCAACTAACTTATAACGTTGATTGAATAATTAATCAATCAACGCTAATAATGAATAAACCAAACGAAACAGGCAAGCGGCAAGAGCGCGGCCACGACTCTGTCACCCGCCACCCTCAAAGCATCTGCGCGCCTGAACGTGACTTAGTTTTCATTTAACTATGTAATACTGCGAAGTCGGTTTTATAAATTAATACAAGCAGAAAAAGAAATATGAACAAAATTAATTAAATTTCGGTTTTTTGCTTTTATTAATTTTATGAAATATTTTTTTTTAACTTAAAACTATAGGTAATTGCTACTCAAAGACTATTCGGCCGCTTTTTGAAATAAACGAAATATTGATTTTAAAAAATGCAATGGCGAATGCGCCACTAATGTTTTCTCTTAATTAAACGGGTCAAAAAAAATTATATTACTTGTGGTAATTGTTTTCGTTTATAAGTGGAAGTAATAATTCATTAAAATTAAATTATTAACCAATTTTAGTAAAATTTCGGGGTGGGAAAAAAGTTTAGGCGGACTTTACGCCTATGTGGTACCTGTTAGCCCCCCTTCCCAAGATAAAATCCTAGCTACGCCAATGTTACTCATAGTAGAACGTTCAACAATTTTTCTTTTATGGACCGGCAAAAAATTCGCAACATATGGGGGGGAACAATTTATTAGGAGAGTACCGAAAACTTTTCTGGGGGATCGGTTCTGTATTTCCAATAACTTAAAAATCGATTTTGACCTACTTGTGACTACTAGTATAGGTAGTGACAAATAAAAAAATTGTGAATTTAAAAAAGTGAGGTTAGGTGATGTGGTACCAAAAAATATATTCGAAAAAGTTGTTTTAAATTAAATTTTAGCTCCACATGCAAAATTTCAAGATTTTATTTGGAAAAATTGGAAAACGCAACTTTTTTTTTATTATTTCTTATTGATTTAGAAATTTCTGATTTTTTTTCTTTTAGGTAGCTTGTGAAAAGCCCGTGTTTTTAAATAAAAATAAACATGTAGTGGTTTTTTTTTACAATTGGCAGGACAAAATTGAAAAAATTGCAATGGTTTGTAATTACTGTATACATTTTTTCAAACTAAATATACTTACTTAGTTTTTAAGTTTATATGTGAGTAGAATACTTATTCGCAACTATGGATGAAAATTGATTCTGAAAAAGAAATAGTCATTTTCTAGATACTTTAGCATAATAATATTTAAGCAAATTTGCTAAAAAACTTATTTTTTCGATTTTGTAACGTCAATTGTACAAAAAAACCAAATTTGTATATTTTAAATGCATGGGCTTTACATCAGCCAAGCTACCCTGGTAAAACTGGAAATTTGTTAATTGATAAAAATATTTAGTTTAATGCGATTTCCAAATTTTTTTTAAAATAAATTCTTGAAATATTGCATATTGGCCTAGAATTTAATTCTAATTCTAAACAACATTTTTAAATACGTAAAGAAATAGGATATACTTTAAGTGGAGTGAAAATTTGGTAGAAAAGAAATAGGACACGTTAAGTCTTCCTCCACTGGTATATTACGGTAAAAGGATAAATCCTCTACATGTTTCGAATCCTCTACATCTTTAGGAGAATAGAGAAAAAGGAAATACAAAAGGTGTAAACGGTCTTTTTTAAATGCATTTTTTGAATATCTCATCACCTAGCCTCATTTGTTGTAAATTCACGATTTTTTTTTGCTGTTATACCTGACATGTGAAAATCGATTTTTAGGTTATCCAACATACTGAACCGACCCTTCGGAATAGGTTTTTCGGTACATTGCTAATAAAAATATAAAAACCTTGTACTAACAGGGATATTCTGTCAATACGAAAAGCACAAAGTCGTTTTGACGACTTCTAGAAATGAGAGTCCAAAAATGGAATTGATTAATCACAAAGCGAACTGATTTCAGAAATAGGTTGTGGCTCGGAATCCAGACTGTGAACGCGATAAAGGAACTAATCTCTTGAAACAGTTAGGGTGTAGGTAAATGTTTATTAAATTATTCTATGCGGACTAGAACAAAACAATAAACGTTTCTTCTACAGCCTCCATCAGACGACTTATGCTCAAGCTCAATCTCTAAAGGGCGACATACTAAATAATGTGTTATTTATTTCTTTACATATAAAAAAAACAATGAGATTTATTGCATATTAACAGGTTATAGCATTCTACAAAGGTTCCACACACGCTCATGCTTTAACGGCCGAACTATGAATGTTAAATACGGTTTGTGTACCGAACCGTGTCGATATATCGGTACCAGCACGAGACAGGCCTCACCAAAAAAAATCGACAAACGACAATATACGTATGGTATCATTAAATGAAGCTTGGCTTCTGTACATTTTATCTGTCCGCGCTACCAGGCAGTTTATTTTCAAAGCATACTTAAGCACAACACCAGACATAGACATCGAAAGATGAGAGGCCAAAGTTAGCCCACTGAGGACAGCGTTGTATGTTGTAGGCTCCGCCTCCTTCCCACACGTTACTGCGAATTATGGCAAGGACAACACTACCCAGGGCTAACAACAACCCCAACCAGTCTGGACTGGTTGCCTTCTCTGGGCGGTACCAACAAATAAAAATATTATTGGTTTTTGTAATGACTGACTTGAGCTTGACAGCGCTGTATTAGTGGAGTTATTTGGGATGCGCTATAACCAGTTTTTGAAATAACCAATAAAGCGATGGTGGGCGTGTCGGTGTTGTTCTTAAGTATATTTTGAAAATACGCAGCCCGGCCATAGGAAAAGCCTAAGCGTGTTTGTGCGAGCTTTAACTAGCCACAACCAGACCGATGGGTAGAGTAATTAATAAAAATGTTTGGAAGAACAGAAAGGCCCGTACCATGTTTATTGCTGATATTTTTATATGTTTTGTGGCAGGGTTTTGGGTATTCCCGATTGTTTTTTTTTTAATTTATACTAGTTTAATTTGCATGTAAACGATTCAACTTATTTCCAAATCAGTAAGGTAGCACATTGTATGAAGGTAAGTTAGCACAAAATTATGTTAGGTCATTGCACGCTGTGTTACCACCATGATATGAATAAACCTATACGTCACGGACGACGTATAAAGTGTCAATTCTTTTGGCAAACTTCTAGTAAGACTATTTTAACACATCTTAGTACAAATGGTTACCGTTTCCAAAAATATCAACTATAACTATCGCATAATGGGGAAAGGACAAACTTTTGAGCTATTTTCTTGCGATTGTTGGGGATTAAATATTTTAAATTAGAGTAGCATTTTACTAATAATTTTTTCTAAATAGCGGGGGAGGGGGATTTTTACAATAGTGGTTCTAATAGTACAGCAATATAGAGAAACCCTGTGTGGAATCAAAATATAATTTTGAGGTAAAAATTATTAAACCAACTATCTTAAACAACTAAAAAATATATACAAGAAGTGTACGGTGTAAAACTAATGTTAACGCAAAAAAACTTTAAATGGTACAATTTGCTTTAAAGAATCTAATATTGCCTAGAAATTTTAAAACGGCAGGAAAAGAATTTACAAAATATATATTGTAAAACATTCCGTAGTTGAATATGTTACAATAACCAAACAGATAATATTTATACGGCATGCGTAATTGATATTATTTAAACTTCGCAATTTTTCGCAATACTTTTTTTTTCATGTTGAAATTTTTTACGATATTTGTTCTAAAATAGAAATTTCAAATTCGCCCACCACTAATCTCTAAAGCGACTAGTTTCGTATCGTTGGATAAGAAAAATATTTTTTTTTGAAACCCCTCGGAAAAATTGTGGGGGTTTTGGAAAAAAAGTTTTTCTTATCTCCAAATATGGACAACTAGGAGTCGCAGTGATAGGTTATGGCTGAATTTTAAATTTAAAACCATTGTTTCATGAAATGGTGCCCGGGATGGCGCAACATAGAAAATCCCATGCAAAATTTAAGATGCTCAAATATTGGCTCCCTTCTTTATTTTGGACCGATAATTTATTTTCATTTATTATTTAGCAAAATGTAAAAATAAAATAGAAGAAATTAAGAAACACGGTTCTGAAATTTTATATTAAAAGTAGGTACCAGTAAATGTAAATAATGTATATGACATGTCACAACAGTTGACACTGACAAAATTAGCAAAATATTTGTATTATTTATATTATTTTTTTTAGGAACATAAAAGATAATATTTGTTAATATTATATTCGATGGATTGCATGAAATTCAATAAATTTTTGTAAGCGAGCAAAGCTATCAATATCCTGCAGAAACATCCTGACTTGAGAAGCTACGCCAATATAGACAGTGAAGCAGCGATAAAGGCAATTTGTTTGAGCAGCATTAAATCAAAACTAGTAAGTCACAACAATCTCTGCACACTTGGGGCCCAGTGTTGAGTTACGCTGTGCTGGGATTCTGGTTATTACAATATAGATGGCAATTAGGCTCCTGATACGCTCTCAAAGCAGTAAGGGATGGCTGCTCGATACTGGAACTGATCTCTGGGCCTGGACTTGTGGAACTGATCCGGATCAAAATTTTTAACAGGTACTAGTTCAGCCAAATATCTGGCGAATAATGGGAATACAAGATGTTTTAACCGATTTAATGTAACAGCGGAGTCCAGCGGTCAACGGCTGCGTACCGATGCGCGGGCTCGGTGTACTCAGTTCAGTGATACAGCTTTGCTCGTAGCTCTGCAGGATTAAGCGATCCAATAGTTTCGATACCAATCTCCGGACTTCAAACTGAAACTGATCCACGAACTAGATACTTACTACTTTGGGATCAATTCCGGACTGATACGCGAAAATTTGTGGATCAGCCATTCCTATAAAGTAGGTGGTCAAAGCTAACAACCTGTAGTATAGTGGCCCCTACTTGATAACAGGACACCCGCAGGCTATTGGAACATAGACCTAAGAAAAATCACTAGCGTAGTCACCGGACATAGCCTTTTCGGTAGACAAGCCGAACGTATGCAAATACCAGCTAACGACTTCTACAGAGTTGCAGAGATGAAGAAGAGGAAGAAAATATTCAACAGTGCTTGTGTCCTGGACTCGCAAGAAGAGGCTTTAATGCCTTGGGCATTCTTTAATAAAC
Organism: Polydrusus pterygomalis; assembly: GCA_963969555.1. Taxonomy (NCBI): domain Eukaryota; kingdom Metazoa; phylum Arthropoda; class Insecta; order Coleoptera; family Curculionidae; genus Polydrusus; species Polydrusus pterygomalis. The sequence continues at coordinate 145,998,597 of OZ018375.1, forward strand.
CTGAGGAAGTCACTTACAACTGGGTCGACTTACTACGTTTATTAACAGCAGTGGTTGGTTTGAATGAGCTGCCAAGATTCTTCTGCGCTATACGTCGCGGTAGGTTGATGCAGATGAGTTCTGCGGAACACGTGTGATATCACAACGGTCCTCATAGGACTACATGAGAATGTTTGGAATTACCAGAAGTCTGCCACTCTAACCTAACCTAAAATATCACCAGTAAAACGTAATTAAACAAGTATAAATTTGTCATTGCTGGACTAAGGTTCATACGTTGTTTGTCATGTAATAGATTAATAAATTAAGGGCTTTCATTGGAAGAAAATATTAATAATATCAGTGTGCATTACTGCATATTTCGAATTATGTAGGGGGATTTCGTAACCGATTGTTGCAAGATTATAACGGTACAGAATCAGTTCGGAAGAACATTGCAATTAGCTAAGGTATGTACAATTCTATTTATTAAAAAACCGTATACCTAATTTATCATGGTATAAGTCGTTATTTTTGACATAATATACTTTTAAAAGTGCATGGTGGCAATCGTTTAAAGGAGTCGGAAACAAATATTTAACCTTACATGAATAATGTCACAAAGGCTTGTTTCAAATATTGCAAAAACGAATCATACTTTTACGGGTTTTTTATGAACAGAACTGTAAGTACCTCGAGTGTCTTATTATTATTAATATTAGTTTTAAAGAATCCCATAGAATGTGAAAAATAGTAGTCGGCATACCTTCACTAAAATACTGTAAATCCGCCACTGTGATTAAAGTTTATACATTTTTCGTTATTCCTAAGTAATTAGGACAGTTAACGTAATAATTATCTTGTAGGAATTCTGTATGTACTATATTCCAAGATAGAGTGATTTAAAATTCCGAAAGAAAAGGCAAGTTCTTAAATTCGCCAATACCTATACCAAATCTAATGACCCGCTGTTAAAATTACAAGCAAATAATAACAAATGCGAATAAGGTAACATTTAAAGTAATAAATAATATCCACATTACACACTTTTTTTACAAGGCTATTTAAAAAATTAACACTGCTGTAACAGTTTAGTCCCATGATAAAGAGTAAAATATATTATAATACCTAAGAAGTGGATTAAGTAAATAGGTAAATAAAATTACATGGTAAGACTTTTCAGAACTTGTCATAGTTTGATCAACTGAAAAATCATGAATCAAATAAGTTAGACCTGTAAAGTAGCCCACAAACTACGGCTTTGTTGGATGCTTTGCTCGACGAACATTCTATGCGAACAAAACAGTTTCAGTGTATAGTCAACAGACCGCAGATATAAACTATGTGGCGTGTTAATGGGCACCCGAGGGTGGTTGCCCGTAATATTAGTAACTACCTAAAAAATTAAAGGATTTTTTTATTGTCCTTGTTTGTATCACACTCTTGCGGACTGTGACTGATTAGAAAAATTATCGCTCAAATTCTCAAAATACCAGCGTCTCTTGTTTAATGATAATCGACTTGTTTACGCGCGCCGTTTAACACCCCGTCTCATATAAACCTATTTAAAAGAGCTAAAATTGGAACCGGTTATATTTGACAACTGTTATTTGACAATTTGAGCGATATTTCCTAATCACAGTGTGATACAAGGGCGTCCATAGAGCGTTTTTCAGGGGGGGCAAAAACCTAAACAATACTTTTTATATACAGTGTCACCCGTAAAGTCCGCCGCATCATATGGGATTTTTTTTATTAATAGCTTTATTCGAAATTTGACTTTGGCATCAAGTTCTGCTTCGATCGAGATGAAAATTAAGCAAAAAAATAGTAGTAACGTGATTCGCATTATCTGTCAAATTTTAATTTTTTTAAAAAAATAATTCAAAAGTGGGGTAATTCAAAAGTGGGGTTATTTCTAAAAGTATTTAAAAAAAGTTATAGGGAAAATTTTGAAGAAGTAGTCCATACTCAAAGTGGAGTTGAATAATATAGGGAAAAGAAAACCATAAAGTCTTTCTCCACAATTTTAATTCAATAGCTACGCTATAATCTACATGTTTCGAGTGTAGAAACACTCATCATCAGGATGTTGAAGTAAAAATTATGAACAGCTGATGTTGTTAGCAAAAGAGAAAATATAATAAAGTTAAAGGTGGAACTAATCCATAATGGAGCTTTCAATAGCACGTATAGGGAGTGAAAAAAAAATTCTGCAGTCAAGAGGCGGAAAATCTATCAGCACGCTGAAAGGTCAGGGACCAGTAAGAAGCCACTATGGGCGGGAAATGAAGAGAAAAACAGGACATATCAATACGATTCCATGTCAAATGAAGTGTTTTGTGGAAATCAGTTCAAAGTGTGTGTGATGAAAACATTATAGTTTGATTTGATTTGAAAAATTCACCTATGTCGAGAAGGTGTGAAAGAATAAGTCAGATATGAGGGGGGGGGAGAAAGAAAAAAATGTGTTTTTTATATTTGAGTTTGGGTGCTTTCATTTAGCTTGAAGAAAAATGTTGTTGGGGCACCAAGCTTGTTACGGCCCAGTTACCCCAGCAGGAGTCAAAACTGACACATATTGTAGAATAGGATTGGGTTAGACACGTGCTGGTCGCAGCGAACTTCCGTCTAGGATGTTCATGAAAAACGAATAAAATTTCTTTTTAAAAATTTCTAAAAAAAAAAAAAAATATATCAAAAAGTTTCTCTAAAATGTGGTACACTTTTATTTCCTATTCTACAATATGTGTCAGTTTTGACTCCTGCTGGGGTAACTGGGCCGTAACAAGCTTGGTCCCCCAACAGCATTTTTCTTCAAGCTAAATGAAAGCACCCAAACTCAAATATAAAAAACACATTTTTTTCTTTCTCCCCCCCTCATATCTGACTTATTCTTTCACACCTTCTCGACATAGGTGAATTTTTCAAATCAAATCAAACTATAATGTTTTCATCACACACACTTTGAACTGATTTCCACAAAACACTTCATTTGACATGGAATCGTATTGATATGTCCTGTTTTTCTCTTCATTTCCCGCCCATAGTGGCTTCTTACTGGTCCCTGACCTTTCAGCGTGCTGATAGATTTTCCGCCTCTTGACTGCAGAATTTTTTTTTTCACTCCCTATACGTGCTATTGAAAGCTCCATTATGGATTAGTTCCACCTTTAACTTTATTATATTTTCTTTTGCTAACAACATCAGCTGTTCATAATTTTTACTTCAACATCCTGATGATGAGTGTTTCTACACTCGAAACATGTAGATTATAGCGTAGCTATTGAATTAAAATTGTGGAGAAAGACTTTATGGTTTTCTTTTCCCTATATTATAGGGAAAAGTTTTTTTAAATGCAACATGCAAAATTTCAGCTGGATGAGATAATTTTTATTTTTTACCCATATTTTGTAAATTGCACCACTTTTGCAAAATAACACTCAACGTAACCTACATAAAACTTATTAGTTTTGACAATGCTTTATTTCAGATACATTTTTTTTAAAGTAGCTTTATATTAAATGTGTGTTTTTCTACGAAATCAAAATTGGGCTATTAAAATTTGGTCGCATGTGATGCAAAGTTCATTTGTTATTGACCCTGTATAAGGTAACTTCATAAAATAAGTATTTTTAAAAACATAGTTTGTGTCTGAAAGTAATACACCTTAATATTAAGACAAAAAAGAACACAGTGTCATCAGTAAAGTGTTCATTAAGTGGAAAATAAATTTTTGCTTAACCCAACGGAAAGTTTATCTATTTTCAACGATTTAATTTAAAATCTCTTTATTTTATTTTTAATTTTTTTACTTTCAGTCACAAACTACGTTTTCAAAAATACGTATTTTATGAAGTTACCTTATACAGGGTCAAAAACAAATGAACTTTGCATCACATGCGACCAAATTTTAATAGCCCAATTTTGATTTTGTAGAAAAACACACATTTAATATGACGCTAGTTTAAAGAAAATGTATCTGAAAAGCATTGTCAAAACTAAGAACTTTTATGTATAGGTTGCGTTGAGTCTTATTTTGCAAAAGTGATGCAATTTACAAAATATAGGTAAAAAATCAAAATTATCTTATCCAGCTGAAATTTTGCATGTGGGCTAGAAACTGCATTTAAAAAAAATTATAACTTTTTTCGATATTTTCAGAAATAACCCCACTTTTGAATTATTTTTTGTGCAGTGTATTTGCAGATTGTTTATTTGTATAAACATTTCGAACGCGCATTTAAGTACCTTTTTTTGTATTCAAGTACCTTTTTTTTGTGCATCATCGGACATACCTCGAGACGAGTGGAGCAGCAGTCGCGTACGCGTGGTATTGTAAAAACTTCAATTTTACAATTATGTACTTTAACAAAGTTGTAGTTATTTTCTGGGTTTACAATAGTAGTAAAACGGTTAGTTTATATTAACACCCGGCTTACCTTCAGTTATTCCCAGGAATATAGGGGAAAAAAATTAAAATTTGACAGATAATGCGAATCACGTGACTACTATTTATTTGCCTAATTTTCATCTCGATCGATGCAGAACTTGATGCCAAAGTCAAATTTTGAATAAAGATATTAATAAAAAAAAATCCCATATGATGCGGACTTTACTGGTGACACTTATATAAGACTATTTATTTAACTTATGCCTAATGTATTAATTTATTGATATGTTTTTATTATGTAATTGTTCAGTTTAGTGATTTGTTGGTCTACTAACTAACCACTGTACTATTCAATATTTATACTGAATTATGAAATAAAATAGTACTGTGTGCGCCTAGGGGGGGGGGGGGGGGCAAGTGCCCGTTTTGCCCCCCCCTATGGACGCCCTTGGTGTGATACAAAGAAAAACAATTTAAAAAAAAAGTTTAAAGTTAATTTTTAGGTCTGTACACTAGAGGCATCCTCGGGTGCATATTGTGCGATATGCCATCTAGTTTAAACCTAAAGTCTGTGGGGTACTACGCTACTGCTACCTATACTGCAAAACATGCACCGTGCGTCGTCTTTGTTCGAATAGCATGTTCGTCTAGCAAAGCAACCATCAAAGCCGCAGTCTTAAGGCTCCTTTAGGAACCTTAGGTACCTATATCATCAATAATGAAAGCAAAACCTTGGCGTTTGACGATGTGGCTTGACAAACCTATAATATATGCATTGCTCTGCAAAGACAGAAAGTTGTATCTGCAAAAATTAAGGTTTAAGGTTTTAAGCAATTTCGAAATTATTACATTTTTATTTTTGCGAATTTTTTTTTACTACCCAAGTGTACAGAAAACCTATACACACAATCTTTAATGCTGTAACTAGGGGAAATTATGATTGAATGATTAAAAAAAGTATTTTTTGTTAGACACGACTTCTTGTTTTAGTATTTCCATACTAAAATGTATATAAGCATACTAAGACTAAGTAATTTTGCTGTAAAATACTCTTCTTTTAGCAAGTAAAAAAAGCAAACAATTAAAAATTTGTCTTGGGTAATAGATTTGCCGAAATAATGTCTGGTAATTTGGCTTTCATATCCTCTGTCAATTGGGTGTAAATCGGCCTACTGTCCTGTCACTACAGGGTGTTCCTTAATGACGTGCTAATATTTTAGGGTGTGATTCCTTAAGTCATTTTATGAAGAAAAGTTCATATAAACATATGTCGTAAACGGCTTAAATTTTTTGCTACAGGGTGTTGAATTTTTTCTTTTTTAATGAGTTTTTTGTAATATCTCCGAAAGTACTATAGATAATATTTTCAATTTTGGCATATGCTAATAGGACATAAAACCACATATTTTAATTATAAAAGTAATTTTTTTGTCCCACCAGTGGCATCCCTGCAAACATGTCATCTGATATTTTTTAGAAAAAAAAGTGGTACGCCACTGACATTTTTCCATGTGGATATTATTTCTGATTAGCCTAGTCAATTCTACATAAAAATGGTCTCTTGAGCTTTTCTCCTCATGTACACCATTCTTAATTAAAATAATTAAATTTTATTAAATTAGCTCTACTATTTATTATTATTAACATTGATAATGCAAAATTTTGTTTTATAAAAATTGTTGGAAATTACCACATTTACTTAATAGGTATGCTTCCGCCTGTCTTTGCATTGAATTATTTTAATTAAGAATGGTGTGCCTGAGGAGAAAAACTCAAGAGACCATTTTTATGTAGAATTGACTAGGCTAATCAGAAATAATATCCACATGGAAAAATGTCAGTGGCGTACCACTTTTTTCCTAAAAAATATCAGAGGACATGTTTGCAGGGACGCCACTGGTGGAACAAAAAAATAACTTTTATAACTAAAACATGTGGTTTTATGTCCTATTAGCACATGCCAAAATTAAAAATATTATCTACAGTACTTTCGGAGATATTACAAAAAACGCATTAAAAAAGAAAAAAATTCAACACCCTGTAGCAAAAAATTTAAGCCGTTTAGGACATATGTTTATATAAACTTTTCTTCATAAAATGACTTGAGGAATCACACCCTAAAATATTAGCACGTCATTAAGGAACACCCTGTATATTAAAACCACCCACTTTACACAATATGACTTGGTATTGTTATTCCAAAGTCAGTGTGATGACATTCCATACGGCGGTAAACAGTCTCAAAGAGACCGACGTTTACCGCCGTATGGAATGATTGGAATGTCATCACACTGACATTGGATAAATTATAATGATCAATACTTTTTGATCTGTTATCTGGCACATTTTTGCAGATACAACAAATAAATAACATGTTAAAATCACTACTTCTGATGAAGATACGACTTTCGCACTTTGTCTAGCTGGTAAAGCAAAGCCTACTGTGCTAGTATCCGGTATTATTAACTGAAAAACGCAATTTTTGCAGATACGACTTTCTGCCTATACAGGGCCGTACAGGTTTATAAGTTTACAGACTTGCGGTTACTTGCGAACCCATGATTGGGCAATTTGATCTTGATTACATTTAAGACAACACATGTTCCGAATTTGTAATTAAAATAATGTATCAAACATGTTAATCAGGTGCTCAATACTTAAAACGTCCCAATTAAAATATGCAGTACACGAATAATAAATTGGGCGAATTTTTCAAAACGTTATTTTTGAGCCAATATTTTCTTACTCTTTTATAAAGGTTTTATTTTTATTTGTACTATGCGTTTTAACTATACTTAAAACCCAATATTATATGCAGTGACGTAGCAGTCGAAACCATGGAAACTGCCAAAATACTGTGTTATCATTGGCAGTTTGCCTTGATTTCCAGGGTTTCGACTGCTACGTCACTGCATAAAATATTGGGTTTTGAGTATAGTACATAGGGGAAGGTTGCCTATATTGAACCACTACCTAAATTGGACCACAGTACATTTCTCCGAAACTAAACAAGTGCCATATCATCTGGCAACACTGTAACATACTTCCACCTAGAACCTTTGATCGGCAACAAACTCAACTAGTTGGCCGTTAGTGCTTGGCGTGTACAGAGCAAAACGTAATTTACACAATTTTAATGTAATATTTTTAGGATTTTCCTAAGAATTTACCTTAGAACCATAAAACTCTAAGCAATATATTTTTTATGGAAGTTTTAAAGTAAGTTTTTCTCTTTCTATTTCTCCTATAACCATGCCATATTTGTTTTTTCTTGTTTCTTTCCTGGGTGGTTTTGCATAACACGTGGTAGTTGCCAAAATTGAACCGGTCCAATTTAGGAAATTTTTCCAAATTGTGCAAAAATAATTTTTCTCTTTAAATAAGTTAATGTCATGAACTAACACCATTTCAATATTGCTAAAATATTTTTTCTTTGAGTTAAAAAATGAAATTATGACTGGTCCAATATAGGAAACTAATAGGTACTTTTTTTTGCATTAGGATGTCTTCTACCGATTGTAAATTTAATGTTTTTTTGAAAAATAAGTATAAAACTTCCTATACCAACAATTTTATTTTTTATTTATTTATTTAACACCTAAGCTTCCGATTTAAATCATGTGGTCCAATTTTGGAAGCCCCAGGTGCAATTTGGGCAACCAGTTTCCTATATTGAACCACTTGCAGAGGTTTTTTTATAGCCTGGTATATCATAGATACTTTGAAATAAAATTCTGCAAAAAATCCTGCAGTTGAACAACATACTAAAGTATACCAAGGTATAGCTTCAAGATCGATTTTGCGTTATTATCAGGATCTATGATAAGAAATCTGGAAATTGGTCCAATATGGGCAACCTTCCCCTATCATTTTACTTAAGACTATATACAGGGTGTTATGGAAATGACTTATATTTAAATAGGTGCATGACTCCTTAGGTGTTGTAGGGAAACACTACATACTTTTTTATTTTTTATCGACCGTCTAAAAAGTTGCGTAAGGGCCCCTAAAACAGACACCACCATGTATAAGTGTTATACCGTACGTGTTTTTGAGGATTACACTTTTTTTTAAATACTTTTTATCATCGTTTTCGCCTGTTTAATAATGGTGGTTGTCACTATCATCCAAAGTATTCTTTTAAAATAATTTATTTTCGGCCAAAGCCTAACGAGTTAGTAAAACGCATGCGAAGGTGATGTCCAAAGATACATTTTTTAATTGAGAGGGTATCGAGGATGAGAATCGAAAGTACCATCCCTCGCAACGCTTTATAATTTCGGATGTACACAAATCACGTATGTATATGTCGTAGGCTGATAGTGAAATCCGTCATTTCATGAAAAGCCTAGTCATATCATGAAGCGTGGCTAAAAGGTATATTGCAACTGGTTTGTTCGTTGTTCCCCAGAGCATTTTTTTCAATTTTTTCAACTAATATTATTTTATAAAAATAAAATTTAAATTAAATTTAAAAAAATGCTCTGGGGAACAACGAACAAACCAGTTGCCAATATACCTTTTAGCGTGCAGACTGATATGACTAGGCTTTTCATGAAATGACGAATTTCACTATCAGCCTACGACATATATACCGATAAGATCGTTAAAAGGGAGTCAACCGCTAGACAAATTATCACATCGCAAGCCACCAGCTAGTGGTTAGTGACTGGATACAGTATAAACATCCTGGACTAACAAAATTATGATTCTTCTACAGAAGGACGGGCATTAAATCGACTAAACACTGTCGACCCGGTACATTTCGTTCGGAATACCGATAGTCAACGTGCATTGAATCGGCCATCGGTTCTTAAAAACTGTTTTTATTGAGGTGTATAGCGGTAGTCAGTGGCGGCCCGTGAGGTAGATCCACAGACCTACCACCTACAATTTATATTCTGATTTTTATAGCAATCAGCAAAGTATAACTATTGTATCCATGCGGATTTCCTTCAATTACAGTAAAATTCATGGGCAATAATAGAGGTACCTAACTTTTCAAGAGCCAGGCGCCCAATTATTTTTTCCCACAACACCAATAAAAATCCTTTAGTCAGGTGCTGGAGTCGAGCCCGCGTGCCTGCCATGCCATTGCGCAATTCAGTTATTGGCTTGTACGTCGCGAATGCGTGTTGGTGAAACTTGTATGTGGCTTTTTTTCTGCCAAACATTTATAATTTTAGTAAGCATACAGTAGCCGTCAATAAGAGCTGTAGTAAATGAAAAAATATTATAAGTATTTAAATTTTAAATCAAAAGTAGGTTAATTTCTTTTCTTTATTTTTGCTAGCACCAATTTATTATTTTAAATCTGGCAACATTTTCCCTGTATTTTTAATGCTGTAATGCGGCAACGGTTTACGCCGGCTGACAGCATGCTAGTTAGTGTAATAATGGCAGTATTAAACCTGTCCCGCTTTAAATTATTTTAGCTTCTCCTGGTAGTTTTAAAAAGTATAGCTTGTAACAACAATCGTCTCGTAGCTTTGGCAACAAAACAATGTGTACTCTGAATAAAGGACTGTAAACAGTTTAAAATGTTTTTTATTACTTCGAACCATCCAGCATAAACGTAGTTTTGTGTTTTAAGCTTGAATGGAAATTAAATTTATAACGATTTGTTTATTTATTAAGGTTGTCTATTTTGTGCCATGGATGTTTGAGGCAACTTGTCATTGTATGTTATGCGGCTATTTATGAATCCACCAGTAATGTCGAACCATAAAAGACAAATTATGCAAATATATTTGTCTGTAATTTGTTTTCATATCAGGATTTGGGGTTTTAAATATAGTTAGTTATTTCCATAACACCCTGTATAGTTTACAACCATTAACGCTCTTTAAATCTCGAGATTTATGAAACAAATTACGAATAACTTTTTGTTCCTGGACACAATTAAATTATTAGTTTTTCCTAGTCAGCCGTATCTTGAACACTGCTCACCCCTACGATCCCGGTTACACGGTTCACATTCAATGAATTGAAAAGTGCGACATAAGGTTAACTCGTTATTTGTTATCTATTTAAGCGATTGAAAAAATGTTTTTGTAAACTATTTGTGGTATAATTTCAATGTGTAAACGACAGTATCTACGAAAAGTTTAAAATTTAAAACAATTATTTTGACCAGCGCTCTTAGGGGTTCAAAATAACAAAGGTGCAAACAGAGTTATGTGCTTTGAATATATTTTCATTAAATGTAGAATCAATGTCATTGTATTACCTACTAATATAACCACAATAATACAAATTATATTTATTTTCGTCACTATCCCCGGTACAAAATGTCTTACAAAGCAAATTAATCCAGGGAGGAAAAAGTTTCAAAGACTCTTTCGGAGAATTTTCTAATAATGTAAGTGGCTACTAACAGGTGACATACCTTTTCAATATTACAGTGTCTGACGCTTTAAAAATATAATATAGGCAATTTATAAATAAATGTTAGTACTTACCCGTTCTATAAGGTTTTGTTTTATATCCAGGCTTTGTAAGAAATAGATTCAAAAATAAGGTAATATATTGCGGGTATTTGTATACCAACCCTTCAAGCTGAAATGTTTTCCATTATACGGTAACTTTCTTCTGTCAGAAATGCGGTGTGAGAGGAGGCGTACACAAATTTAACACTCGCCAAATTGATCAAAATGCAACCATATTACACAACAAAAATAATTCCACAGATTGATGTTACTTTTACTTGCCCACCTGGCCATTTCACATGTTTGACAAGGTGATGTTTAACAAGGTAAGCAAAACCGAAAATTTTGCTAATATACTTTATTCGATATTTTCTAACCAGCTATACCTATTAGAAAATGTAAGCAGTTATAGTATAAAATGAATCTTCAATTTGTAATTTCGCAACAAGAAAAAAAAATATAGGCTAGACTGCGTTACCTAGACTGCCCCATAAGAGTTTATTTTGTCATTACGTAAGAACAAACACTAGTGACGAATTCGCCATTTTGTTTTTTACTTAAGGTGGGAGTATCAACATGCTTGCCAACCTTTTGTCTTTATTAATTTATCAATTAAAATGTTTTAAACTTAAAACTGTAGGTAATTGTTACCCTAAGACAGATATTTGGCCACTTTTTGGAGAAAACGAAAATAAACGAAATATTGATAAGAAAGTATGGCGAATGCGTCACTAGTGTTTGCTCTTAAGTGTGTTTTATGCCCTCAGGAAATAAAGAGATAAATTAAAATTTAAATGAAAAATATGCCTACATCAATGGCTACGGTCTATCTTCGGAGACAAAAATTGCCAAACCCCCAGAGCCGGATACAATCAAATACAATTCCTAAAAATAAATCTATTTTTGTTGCTTAATTTTTTTGCACGTACCTGAAAAGTTTGCAACAAAGCTATGAAAATTATCTATTTTTAATTTCCATGGTTATTCCTTGTATTTGAAATAGCCACATTAAAAACAAGTATTTTTTGATAATAAATTTACATTAATCACAATGTTATTGAAATTTGTTTGCAGAAATGTCACAGTTATTTCTAAACATAAACGTTTCAGGGTATAAATTGTTACTGTAGTAACTCTTTCCATTCAATTGCGAAAATGTTGGATTCAATGTTCATTTTTTGTCCTATTTGATATTCTGGCCTATAAGTTTAATGATAACTAATAGTTGTGTATTTGTACCTGTTAAGTTGTAAAACATCTACAAAACAGCTGAAAAGTTGGTAATTATAAAATTGAGAAATTTAAAATAAATCTTGGTTTAAAAACCGTCGACATATTTACCGCTTCAAAAATAGCAATACCTGTTATACCTGATATGAACCTTTGTTGACGTAAATTTTTTTTCTTACCAATAAAGAAAATTTGCAAACGTAATGAAACCTTGCTCTGTACCACTAATAAAACCTTTGGAATTTTAAAAATTTGACAACAAATTTGACATAACGAGGTCAGTACATATAAAAAATGAAAAATATAGCAAATATAATCATATATGTGTATATATATATATATCAAATGAAATCAAATATAAAATAAATATTCAATAAAACCGAGATCATGTAAAAGTACCATAATAAATGCAAATATTCACAATAAATTAAAAAAAATTGCATAAAAACAATAATTCATTAAAAGGTGGTAAATAAATTATACCAATTTATCATATATACGTACTGTACCTCTGCCAACGGTGGATGGATGGGGTATAATCTGAAAAAACAGAATAAAAAACAACAAACAAACAGAGATGTACGGGTAAATTTAATAATTCTGATACACAATGAGCAGTCGAACTGCAAAATACATGTTAAAAGTTACAATTTTCGGATTATAAGTCAAAATACAAATATAGCATGTACTATATAAATGTCACTTATCTTACGTTTACCTAACACGTCATGAATTTTTTACCTGATAAAGCAGTATTTAATTTTCTAAGGGTTATACAGACACCTTCAAAAAGGACATGCCTTAAAAATAAATTTTAATTTGTACCTTAAATGTCCAGAAGTCATATCCACGGAAAGTTATAGGAAAAATAAAAACTTGAGTCACTACGACACAACGTCAAAGACTTTCAGTTTATTTTTGAGGGAAACAGTCTTACCTTACTATCTCTTCAAAATAAACCTATCAACCTAAGCTGTTAAATAGGGAACATTAGCAATAAGTTGTCATTTCAAATGCCTATTCAATAAAAAAACCATGAATAAAATAATAAATTGATCAAAGGATATTTATTATAAATACTTTTTCATATTTGGTCAAGTATTAAATTAAAAAACAAATATATCGGGGACAACGTAAAAAACCTTATAAAATAAATACTGCGTTGATATTCCAAAAAACAAGACTTAGTCAACCTATTGTTACGTTGCTTCCTATTAAAAGCAAATATAAACAAAAATACTTAAACTCTAGGACTATTTTACGCTATGAAGTTAGATTATAATTTATATTTTAGGTGCCCTGTAAGATTCGAAGTTCCGAAAATGAAAAAAAAAATCATACAGAGTAACTAAAAAACCGCAAATTTCCAGCCATAACTAATTTTTACAAATGTAAGGTTAAAACTGAAGAACTATCTCCAAGGATTACGCAGGACCATCAAAAAAAGTCGCTTAAATCTAGGGTGATTGTTAAAATGTTCTTAAGGAAATAAGAAATCGGTATATTCTGGAGTGGATCTCTGTTAGACGGCTGCCCACAAGATTAAATCTGGAAATGACATATAAAAACTGATATTTTGCAGTTTCCGGCAATCCTGAAAGTTTTGTGTAAGGTACTGTAAAATCCAAGAGAAAAACAATGCACGTAAAATATTTTTTAAAACATTTTACTAGGGCCTTGAAATTTTTATTTACTTAACAAAGAAACGAAAGATTTTTTCGATTATTTTATTTCAAATTAATCTTCGTTAAATCTCATCGTCAATGGACATGTCTTTCGTCTTATTGTTAGGAAGACAACTTTTCTAGTGCCGTTTCTGACATACAATACCATTGTCCAAAAAGCGTTAAAACATCCATCATTCATAAAAAAATTATTTGATGTATACTTTAAAAAAAAAAAGCTAAATACATCTTGCCCGTTTTTAAAAAGTAGACTTAAGGTGGGAGTATCAACATGCTTGCCAACCTATAACCTATTTCGCGTAGATTTATTTATGTTTTCTAGCTTTTATAAAAAATTTAAAGAAAATCAGTATCGACTTGATATTTTATAGGTAATAATTGACATATTTAATAAATATCAAGGAATTTCATAACTTATTTTAGGAGAATTGTATAGCGAAAAATATTAGGTAGGATTTTTTTTAACATTATTATGTCATTGTCACTCATTGTTCTTTCACTATACAATTCTCCCAAAATTAGCAATGAAATAAATTTATATTTTTGTAATATATCAGATACTACCTAAATAATGTACCGACGATATTGATTTTCTTTAAATGTTAGTTATTAAAATAATAAACTCAAAAAATTAACGCGAAATAGGTTATAGGTTGGCAATAGATTGAATGACGTTGAGAATTCAACCTTAAACTGTTGTATAGTGGCGAGCGGTGCACGTCGAACGGCGAGCGATCGAATAAAAATATTTTCCAGCCCGAATCGTTATATTAATTTTACATCAAAATTGTATTAGACTTTTTTAAAGGTCCTTGTATGATGGACTCTCACACCAAATTGTATTATTTTCTAATAAACCGATTAAAATGTATGTAGCAAAAACGCTGTGATACATACCTCAATGCAACCACCAGTAATAATTATGATAGAATGTCAAATGTTACTAGACGTTTTAATTTTTTATTAGTTTAAACATGCTTTACAATATTCAAGAAAAAAATAACAATGATTGAGTGGTGCTACATGGAAAATAGTTCTCGGAGAGCAACCGAAATGTTCTCTTACAGTGGCGGCTCCTCGAAGGAGGCAGAGAGGCTAAGCCTCCTCAGCATTCTTGCCCTCCTAAATATTTGATTTACTTAAATATTAACAATAGCTTTTAAATCTTTTAATTTACAACGGGCAATTGTAATTTTAATATTATCCCCTTATTTCATACGATTTAATATTTTCTTCACAATCTGACAACAGGGCATGAGGCTGTCTTTGAATATACCACCATGATTCCCTAAGTGACGTGTATTAAGCAACGAAATTGTGCCGAACGCATACCGATTTCTAACTTATTCACTAAAAATGGCAACATGTAAAGGCAGACAGCTTGACCAATAACAAGTCTTGATTTCTTCCACGTGCGACCTCAACCGACACCGAATCATATTAAAGCGCGGTTAAAGCGCTTGCTCGCCTCGTGTGATTGTCAGTGTCTAGAAATCCCGGGCATTTTTGAATTTTCGTTGTTTGCTAAGTTAAATATTCGAGTTTTCGCTGGATTTGTGGAAATTGCATCGGTTAGATATTTCATTTGTTTTTAGTTATACTTTTCCCTGAATTACGATAACAAACTGATGCCCACAGCCAGAATTACGAGGTCTAGGAAGTACAGGTAAAGAAAAACAAGATCGTCGATTTAAAACAGACCATTACAAAAATTATTTATGGCTGACTGGATCCGAGGTAAGAAATAAATTATTTTGTTGGTATTGTTTACTATTTTCTCCCGATATTTCGTCCTGCTGGGGAAAATTAGGATATAACGATTAAAAAAATTTTTTCTCCCGACACTATCCTGCTCGTCTCTTTGTAGGTAGGTAGAGTGAATTTTTGATTTTGGGCGTGGTCGCGACATTTTTTCTAAAACTTAGCCTCCCCAGCTAAATCAGTCACGAGCCGCCACTATGGAAAGGGTGTGTGTGTAAGTAATGATAGTAATTCTCACCCATTTTTTACTTTGATATTGATAACGCCATAAAAAGTCTAAAATTATGAGATAAATAGAAGATAAGCAACAATGCAATTAACAATACATAATGATTTACGACATTTAATGATATCATGAAGGCATGTTTTAAGCTTGTTGATAATTAAAATTATGGGAAAATTCGAAGTCAGAGTCTACAGTACCTTACTAGAGGGAAAAACTAAATTTTATTTAAATAAAACCATAATTGAACCTGTAAACATTTAAAATAAGCATAAAAAATAATAAAAACCCAACAAAACGCAACCAAAATATTGAAATAAACATGAAATTCGGTAAAAACAGTAAAAAATTTCGAAGCTTATAACTAGAGGATGTTACTTACGATTTAAGATGACTTAGTTATCAGGCGGGTTCTGAGACGCGCTGGCTGGTTGTCCACCGTAGCCATATTGGGGAAATCCGTAGTTTTGTTGTCCTACAGCACCTGGTACTGGCGCTTGTGGTTGGGCACCATAGTATCCTAGAGAAAAATATATGGTGAATATTTTTTTGTCAAAATGTAAAAGGTCCTTGACAACTATAATTCATATTGTAATCATCAAAATACAATTAATGCTAGATATAACAACAATTACTGTATATATTATAAAATATAATTGTATAAACTTTCGAATTGAAATAAATGAAATGAATCGTTTATAAAAAAAAACTCTATAAAATAACTAGTAACAGCGGCCAGGGACTCTACACACTTTGTATTACCGACACTATTATTGATGGCAATCATAAAATTACGTAAACTTATATTATTCGTTTCTAAATAAATTATAATGTAACTATTTTTTTAGGATTGAAAGAAACACCGCTATACTGATCGTGTCGTGTAGGTCCCTAATAGAATCATATAAACGTGTTTAAACAAACTCGGCTCTGGCTCTATTGTGTTGACATGACATTGTGATGACAGAAATAGGAATTTTAGTCCTGGCACATATATAAAATTAATTTGACTTTTTCAACTATTGTGTTTTTCTAGTTTTGGTATCATGTCATTATTTTGTTGTATTTTTCTAGTTTTGGTATCATGTCATTATTTTGTTAAGTACTAACAACTAACAGTAATATACTGTTCGAGTAGGATTCCCATTAGCTGACGAGGAGAAGGGTGCCATACAGCAACAGGAGATAGTAGACTTGAAAATAGGTAATTGTTTAATTTCTCAAAATAACATATTAAATTATTTAAATATGTCTTGCCATCTAGCATTCCAACGCAAATATCTCAAATTGCAGTATTGATATCAATGAAGTACAACTTTTTTACGTATAAAAGACCCCTTTCATAATTTGAGGTGGAGCGGTCAGAAATGTGAGAGATAAAAAATATAAGCAAGAATTTACCAAATTCATACTGTGTAACTACGCCCTCTAGGAGGTATCTTAAAACTAATTATGAAATCATAAACAAAAACGTAACTACCCCAAATTTGATTCATTTCCGCTTAAGGTGGGAGTATCAACATGCATGCGAAGATTTACTTATTTTTTCTACTTTTTCTATCGACTGCATATTCTATAGGTAATAATTGACATTAAATAAATATCAAAGAATTTCATAATAGTATATTAACGTACACGTTTTATAAAGCATCATTTTATAGCACGTGTTTATGTTAAAAAACGAGCCGCTTGCGGCAAGTTTTATAACGGGACAAGTGCTTAAAACTGCTGTATATAACACGTACGTTATACTATTTTTTCTAATTTGTAGTTTTTTCAATAAAAAACACATATTTAAAAAGAAAATAAATCCTTCAAATTTTGTAAATTTTTATGTCTAAATTTTATGTTGGTAATACTATTTTTTATCATAGTAGCCTCTGGACAACAAAAATTATTTTGCGAACTGTCATTTTATGATTTATTGCCCATTTTCATCACGAGATTCTAAAGTTATTTTAGCGATATGAGATTTGAAATTGGACGGAATACGTTGTGTGATCCTCGTACATTCGGTACATATACAGAGCGTTCGGAAATTCGGGCGATTTTGCTACTTTTTTTTCGAATTTCAAAAGACGTGATTTTACGTTACGGCATTGCAATTTAGTATAGGGAAGATGGAAAATTCAAATAAAGTTGAAGTTAAAATCGACATTGGAAGGTTAGCAGATTGAATTTTGGATAGGATTTGGCAGAAAATGATAGCTTGAAGCATCTACAAAAGATTGATTTATAGATTTATGCAATCAACATACATGACTGTTATCCACAAAGAATAAAAAAGTAGGTTATGAAGCTATTTTTCTCTGCGAAAAATGGGTTTTCTCGTAAATCACAAAGGCCGCGCAAGTCAATGAAATAAAACATTTAAATGTTACCAACATCAAATAAAGAAAAAACGCGTATCGAAATAGCTTCATTACGATACGCAAATGCATATCGTAATAGATTTGTTATGATACAAAATTAGAAAAATTATTTTATGGGTATTGTATAGCGAAAAATATCGGGTACTATCTTTAAAACATTATTATATTATCATTATTCTCTTACTATACAATTATTCCAAAATAGGCAATTAAATAAATTTATATTTTTGTAGTACCTACATACCTACCTATATTACCTAAATAATGTGGCGACGATATTATTTTATTTCAATAATAGTTAATAAAATAATAAACTAAAAAACAACGCGAATTAGGTTATAGGTTGGCAATACTGAATGACGTTGAGAATTTTACCTTAACCATTTTCAAATCATAGCTAATTTCCCAAAATAAATTTTTGCTTGGATTACCCCGTATCTCTTTAACCGTGGATATTTTATAAGAACTTAAGCATAAATGAGCTATTTTTAAGTCTACAGCCTCCTGTTGTTGCCTGGCCCCTTAGTTATAGCTACCCTGTATAAACTACTATTCAACCTGCTACAAATATAATAATTTTTTTACATAAACATTTATGTATGTGTAAATATTTACTTATGCTATTCTGCTATACATTACATTTATCTGCAGAATTGAAAGAGGCGTGGGAAATAAATTGAGTAAATATAATATTTATATTTAAATATTTATGTTTTTTATTATTTATTAACCCCGTTATTAACGTTAGTTTTAAATATTTTATTTTTATTGATGTACATTAAACTTTTAGTGAGTTATACTTTACTACCTATGTTTGTTGCATATGTTGTAAGATCACATACATGCAAAAATGTTTTTGAGATTTTTTGGAATAAATAAATAGTATTAATTAATCTATACTTCGTAGTCAAGTTGGATAGGTTGTCTCGCTAGCAACAGCTTCCATGAGCTCCAGTGAAACCACTGACGATCGACGTGTACAGACTTGATGTATGTAAAAAATACGAATTCACCTATAGTTTTCGAGATAGTACATTGACGATTCGTCTAGGTTTATTAATATTAAAGTTGGTGTAAAAAAATGTTATCAGTAGTGTAGTTTATTAAGTAGGTATATAAATTAGGACGGATGTTTTATTGAATGTTACATACCTCCTGGAGCTTGATAACCAGCATAAGGTTGTTGGAAACCACCAGGTGCGGCTTGTCCTGCAGCGCTTTGAGGGGCTCCTCCTCCTGGAACTGCTGCAGCACCAGGTACTCCGGTCTGGGAAAAATTAAGATAATTTTAAAAAAAATCTTAAAAAGATCAAACAGTCTCGGCGTCACCCGTTTGGAAACCTAGATTAGGGTGACCATTTGTACTTACTACTAGCAATGCAGTAAATACTTTTCTGATAAAGTCAAATTAATCTAAGAACTCGCCGACTCACCTGTCATTAATGGCACCCTGTTGAAGTCTGGTATATTTTACGATAAGCAGGCGAGAGCTTGCTACTGCCCACTGCTGATCTGGGAACTTTACGACGAAACCAGATCAGCTGTTAATGTCAAATGTCGTCGTCTTCTGTCGAAACGCATTGTTTTAAGAAAAAGTTAACTCTAGCATCCTACTGTCCTTAAAAGATTTATCTAATATAAGTAAGCGGACTTTTTTAACACACAAGTACGTCGATTAGGCGGCTGTTCTGATATTATCAACTATCAAAAATAGCAGATGATTATTATAGCAACATTAAAAAATTATTTTCTTATTTTTGCATCAAACTTTGTAAACGAACATAAAATTAAATTCTAAACACCTTTTTCCAATAATCGATCTCTCGTCATCTAATACTAACTTTCATTACACAATGTATTTTTTACGATTATCCTGCCAAACGAGTAGTTACGTGACAAATGTCAAAATTAATTTTTAGTTTACGGATTATGCAAATTAATATTCCATCAATATTTTTTTTTCATATTTATGTGGTCAACTATGCCGGAAACTACAAAAATCGGCAAATACCCCGCCACTTCTCCTCGCTAATATGTATCAAATGTACGTAAAAAAATAGCTATAGGCCAAATAATTAGAACTGCCAAGTAAGCAACTGTAGAGAAAAAACAGTTATAAACCAAATTATTAGAACTACTAATTATTAAGACTGTACAAAAAAAAAATAGGTATATAAGCCAATGGGCGAAAACAATAATCATGATAGGTGGAGCTAGGAAAAGCAAAGCACGCTCAAGGAAATGGTTGGAAACATTTGATGAAGATTTTTAAGGTCCTTAGGAATTGAAAGGGCGAGTCATGATCAGAAATAAATTAAATAAACCTCAAGACATTTGCGTGTTGAGCTTAATGCAGACAGGGTTTTAATTTTAAAATTAACCACACTAAATATATCTCGACTTTAAGGAAAATAATATTGGACAAAAAACTACGTCATTTTTAACTCAAGGAGAGTTACACATTTAAAAGAATTTTAACATTCACCTCCAACAACCTAACATCGCATTGTTGCATTAAATTACCAATCCAAGTGTGCAAACAAATGTCAAATCGGGTAAAAAGCTTTGCAATAATATTAAGCATCAATAAATAGATAACAAAAATATTAACAGATAAATAAAATTTTATGGCTACAGTCATTCGTTTATCGAAAATTTACCTTCTTCATTTGTGCCTCTATCGCCTCTGCCTCCTTTATCTTCCCTATGCCCCTGTAATATTCCGCCCACTGACTGCTGTAATCGGGTTGCGCACCGCCGGCTGCGGCAGCTCCGGCCACAGGAGCTGCGCCTGGAGCGCCCCCTTGTGGCGCTACTGCGGGTACCCCTCCCGCACCACCACTCGTCTTAGCTTTGGCCTGTTGTTCAATCATTTCCGCTTCTCGATGCATCCCTAATGTCCTAAAAAAGTATTAGGATACAGAAAATGTGAGCCAGTATTTTTTCATTTAGTTTTAAGCAACTTGAAAGCGGTATACCATAAGTAGCAATAAAATTATAACAATAAGTAATATTTATTTTATTTATTTATTTATTTACGGGCACGAAACTATTAAAATTATTTAAAGGATAAACCCTTAAACCATGGGCAGAGGATACGATCTTGCTGGCGTTCAATGCTTGCTTGATATATTCCAAATACATACCTCGCACAAACAAAGAAAGCGCCAAACTTTAAAAAGTTCAGTTTCAATTTATTACCGAAATTAAAGCATCTAAACCTAAAATGTTACGACAATTATTTATTTTGCTGAAACTCTTGCAGAAATGTATTTTGATATTAATAATAATTTAAAAATACTTCTTTCTTGGCTTCAATCAAATAAACTTACGTTAAATTTTACAACAATCTTCTTTTATGTTTATAACTAAAAATAAAATAAATTCCATCATTAACCCCTTAACATTTAATAATGAAAATATTCAATATTCAAAAACAACAAAATTTTTAGGATTAAGTTTTAGACGAAAATTTAAATTGGAAATGCCATATTCAGTATATTAATAATAATAAGTTTATTTAAAATTTAATAATATAATAAATGTTTATTGTTTCTTCAATAAACTTATTCTTTAATCTACTGAAGCTGAGCTTGTTAGGGGTAAATCTTATTTTTTGTTTCAGTACGTAAAATCATAAATCATAAATATGCATTAAAAATTAAGTTTTAAAGTAAAAACGTTAATTTATAGTATCCAGTCGTCGGCCAGTCTTAATTCATGAGTTCACATCAGTGTTGCATTTCCGTTGTGTGAATTAAATGGAATTTATATTTCTTCCTTACCTATAATACTCAGCCCACTGTAACGAATAATCTGGCTGGCCAGCCACCTGACTCATACCCACACCAGGTGCAGGGGCCGGCGCAGGCCCACCGGGTCCCTGATTATTTTGATTCTGGTTGTCGCCGCCCCCTTGAGGGGGTCCGCCCCACTGTTGTTGACCGAAGTTGGGCATGCCCCAACCTTGTGGATTGTAGCCTTGGGGAGCCATACCTGGGTATGCCTACAAAAAATTGTTATTAACAAAACGGCGTAGCAGCGAAACAGTGTCGGTACTAAAAATAATGCTCGACAAAAAAAAATGTAAAAAAATTCAAACAAGACTTTCTACGAAAAAGGAAACATATTTCAGATATTAAGGCTTGATAAAAAAAACAGATTTATCTTTCTGAAATACGGGTATTGTGGCCCTATTGGAGGTAACTCGTCAAAAAAATTCCCATATACTTAAATATTTAAAACACAAGTTTACATTACCCCAACAAAAGAATTCATAAGTTCATTAATTCAAAAATATTATTAATAAAAAAAAGTAATAATAAAAAAAAAAAGGTGGGCGTAAAAGACAACATTCCCATCCCAACTAAAAACTTACAATACAAGCATAGTATTTGTTATTAGAAATGCAGTATAAAAGATATAAAAGTACTTTATGAATCTGGTATTATAACAAAGTATTTAGTTTTTACTTCTTTTGTCCCTCTAGAAAAGTACTGTTTAACTTTTCATATTGATTAGTCGTATATGCTACTACTTAGATAGTACCTACTTAATGCAGGTTAAACCCATGGTAGTGTTGGGAAATTAAGAAAACCTTTACTTTTCCACAGTATATACGTTTGCATAGGGTGTAAGTTAAGAAAATTACCATAAACTGAAAGGTGTAGGGTTCTATTGGGTTTCCGTAAAGGATTTTTTTTCAGAAATATTTGATTACTTTCCAAAAAAAAAATCCAAATACATTGGTTTATCGGGGATTATCTCTACAACATCTTAAATAACGTAGGTAGTAAAATATAATTTTCTACTACTGTATAAATAAATTAACTTTCGGGCCCTAGCAACACGAAAGAAAACGAAAGTAAATGTTACAGTTACCTGAATATTATTCGTTGCTAGCTACGAAAGTAGGTTGCTAGCTACGAAAGTAATACTTTTGGTGCCGGGACAAAAAAAAATCGAACTGACAGACTCTGACAGTACTCAAATAACTAGTTGTCAACAATACTCAAATAACTAGTTGTCATGGATTATTTTATAGGTGAAAAAAAAATTATTTTATCCTTTTAATTTGAATAAAATCAAAGTTTATTACTTAATAATATATTGATCAGAGAACAGTAGTAGAAAAAATTTAATACATTACACGATTCGAAAGCCTTTTTTGGTGGTCGGAGGTATTAAATCACCTCGGCTTTGCCTCGGCAATTCAAAAACCTCCTCACACCAAAAAATTAACTTTCGCATCTAGTAATGTAAATAACTATTAACTAAAAATATAAGATGGTCAATAAAAATAAAATGTATATAGTTGACTGAATTTATTACCCACGACTCTTTCTATTCTGCAGATATATGTTATTTATATCAAAATAGCAATATAGAACTAGTAAACATTGTTTAGTCTTCGTTTTAAAAATGTTTTTCAAAAAGAATAATCATAAAAGAAAGTGCATATTTGAATATTTTTTAATTTAAAATTAAGTTTTTTTATTTAGTACATACATAATTTCTTGATGGACAAAAAGGATATTTTGCGTTAAGTGAATAGACTAAATGAACATAATATTAAAATGTGTTTATACAAAAATTGATATACAGGGTGATTCAAAAGTACTTTGACAAACTTCGGGAGGTAATTGCTGGCAATATTTTAACACGAAAAGTTCTCATAAACAGTGGTCCTTGGCGACTTCGTTACGAAGATACAGGGTGTTGAAATGTTAAAAGAAATAGTAATAATTTTTAAATAACTCCTTAACGAGTTATTTTTTTTTTATGAAATTTTGTGAACTAAATAAGCATCTAAGGACACTTATTTTCAAAGTACAACACGTTCGTAAATTTAACCAGTGGCGTCGGTACAAAATGTTACTTTCATATTTTTTGTGAAAACTATGCTACACCACTGACTTATTTTATTTTAACTTTTTTTTTATAAATCCCCCCTTTATTTAGAACAAAAAAGATAACGTGTGTTTTTTTGATACGAGGGACGGTTTAAGCGTAAATTATTATTTTATTTGAATATACACAAATATTAAAAAAATGTGTTTTAAACTGATCAACCACTCAAATATTTATTACAGTATTTTAACGAATACCTACATACATACTTACTAATAAACAAATATGTATATGCCTAAGGAAGGTATCTGAGGATGCCTATTTTCTAAGTATAACACGTTTTCAGTGGCATACATATTTATTTATTAGTATGTTATTTTTTAATATTTTGTATTTTGACAAGGCGGCTTTGGAAATGCTTTTTTTGTCGATAAATTAAAATATATTTGACAGTTAGTTACCATTAAAAATAACAAAACTGAACAAATAAAATTCAGTGGTAACTAACTGTCAAATATATTTTAATTTATCGACAAAAAAAGCATTTTCAAAGCCGCCTTGTCAAAATACAAAATATTAAAAAATAATATACTAATAAATAAATATGTATCCCACTGAAAACGTGTTATACTTAGAAAATAGGCATCCTCAGATATCTTCCTTAGGCATATACATATTTGTTTATTAGTAAGTATGTATGTAGGTATTCGTTAAAATACTGTAATAAATATTTGAGTGGTTGATCAGTTTAAAACACATTTTTTAATATTTGTGTATATTCAAATAAAATAATAATTTACGCTTAAACCGTCCCTCGTATCAAAAAAACACACGTGATCTTTTTTGTTCTAAATAAAGGGGGGATTTATAAGAAAAAAGTTAAAATAAAATAAGTCAGTGGTGTAGCATAGTTTTCACAAAAAATATGATAGTAAAATTTTGTACCGACGCCACTGGTTAAATTTACGAACGTGTTGTACTTTAAAAATAAGTGTCCTTAGATGCTTATTTAATTCACAAAATTTCATAAAAAAAAATAACTCGTTAAGGAGTTATTTAAAAATTATTACTATTTCTTTTAACATTTCAACACCCTGTATCTCCATAACGAAGTCGCCAAGGACCACTGTTTATAAGAACTTTTCATGTTAAAATATTGCCAGCAATTACCTCCCGAAGTTTGTCAAAGTACTTTTGAATCACCCTGTATATAATTTATATCCGATATAATATCATATATACCTTGCTCAGAAAGCAATAAAATAATATATTTTGGTAGTTTTAGTTCAACTCAAAATACTATAGCTAGCACCTTTTTTTAATTTTGTCAAATCAAAGTCCAACTTAAACCCACACTACCAAAACTCGTGTCAACACGAACCGCGTCACCCCCAACTAAAAATGCAAATACACGATATTACATTTTAACCAAATATGTTCAATATTGCATTTACTTACGGTTGGCATATTACTTGTCATAGACCCGGGTCCAGCTCCTCCCATTGGTATAAAGTTTAAGGGCATTTGAATTTTATCACTGATTATTCTTTTTGCTTGTTCTATCGCGTCTGGATCTCCTTTTATCGTGAATGTTTTTTCGTTTTGGTTTGAATTGCTCCTTCTATCTAATTCGCAGTAGGCTCCTGATTGTTGATTAATTTGTTTAATTGTTTCACCACCTGAAAATGTAAATTCATTTTTTAAAGTTCAACTAATTCAAAACATACAGCATCAACACGGTAATGTCATAAAAAGTCCTAAGTTGGCAATTCAGAGTTTAAAGGTAAGACCAAGAAGTTTTGCATCTCGAATGTATTTTTGAAATTTTTCTTAAATACCTACTAAGAATATATTTAGTTACACTGACCATCATGACATAATTAAATTTGTTTTCACCATCGCATTCCTACAAAACCCCATATTCACAAAAAGTAATTGATAAAACAAATTATCTAATAATAATAACAATAAATTTATTTAAATTTTAATAATATAATATAATAAATATGTTGTGTTCTATAAACTTATTCTTCAATCCGCTGAAGCTGAGGTTGTTAGGGGCAAATCTTATTTTTTGTTTTAGTATGTAAAATCATAAATCATAAATATGCATTACAAATTAAGTTTTAAAGTAAAAATGTTAAAAAACAGTTTTTGGAAGAAATATATTACCTATAATAAAATTATTAATTTATAATTTTTAAGAAAAAAATATTACTTATATAAATTATTCAGAACAATATTAATTAATTAAAGCATTTCTAAGAATATTTTCAAATTGTCTGTTTTTAATATCCATGTTTTTATTTCGACTTAAAATTTTTTTAATGAAATCATTTTTTTAATTTTTGTTGGTAAATAATCGTTTAAATAAAAACATAAATATTTGAAATTTTTTTGTCCTATGGACCTATTTATTTTAGGTTTTATGGTTATTTCATTTTTATGACGTGTATTATGATTATGGTTTTTAAATTGTATAAGGTTTTTATTTTTAAATATATACAGGGTGATTCACGGTGGATGGAACGTTAGACGTTTCTGACGAACCAGTAAAGGAATCGTTCTGAAAATTTGGTCCCGTACATAAACGGACATGCTCTACCAACCTAAAATATTTTTAACAATACAGTGTTGCCACTTCCACACAAAAATAATAGTAACTTCGATTTTTTAAATGCAACACCATATATTTTATTTTATTTTCGAATCCCCCATTACTTTCCTTACAATTTTTATTAACTCTACTCTATACTTATCTCTTACCGTTTCTAAGATATAAATTAATTTCCGTTTTTTTTGTCCGAAGACGTCACTTTTAAAAATGCTGATAATTTTGAACTCTAAAACACTGAAACCCTGAAATTGGGTAAATAGTTAACTAATACCATAGGGTTCTTTGCCCTAGTCCCAAATCTTAGTTGCAATATACAGGGTGGTTGAAAAATACACTTATTCTGGTAACTTGAAAAAGTTACCATAAGTCCTTTTTTTCAAATGTAACACCCTGTATATTATTACGGATTTGAAAAGCTGCTAAAATTTCACTCTTGTATATCATACCTGTACCTAACTAACTGGTTTAACCATTTTTTTGACGTATTTTGACATAATTTGTTAAATTTTCTATACAATTCAATTTTTGTTCGGTTATTAGTAAGTTAGCCATGACAAAAACTGATGTTTACGTATGTTACTATGGTTATCGTTTTGACATTTCATTAAGTTTAGATACAAGATAGAAATACACTTTAAAGTCATGGAAGGAAACTATACAAATACAAATGCAGTTCTTATGGATTTATTTATTTTATTTGGACAATGTGTGTTTGCATTAACATGCAAAAAACATTAAAACTAAATTTTTCTTGAAATCCATGCAGTCAACACCCGCATATTAAAGTGTTTGGATGTAAACGGCCAGCGTTTTAAACATCTGTTAAAATAGCATTTTATTAGTTATAATTTTAGTAATCTTTTATTATTTGACTACCTAGTTAACATTTAATAAAATTGTTCTGGATTCTTATGAATTCTCTAAGATTCATTGGCGGTAAATTAGAGTACATTTCGTTAAACTTTATACATGTCCTGGCGATAATTCCATTCCATTCCATTGTCCAAATAAAATAAATAAATTCATAAAAACTGCATTTGTATAGTTTTCTTCCATGACTTTAAACTGTTTTTTTATCTTGTATCTAAACTTAATGAAATGTCAAAACGATAACCATAGTAACATACGTCAAAAAAATGGTTAAACTAGTTAGTTAGGTACAGGTATGATATACAAGAATGAAGTGAAATTTTAGCAGCTTTTTAAATCCGTAATAATATACAGGGTGTTACATTTGAAAAAAAGGACTTATGGTCACTTTTTCAAGTTACCAGAATAAGTGTATTTTTCAACCACCCTGTATATTGCAAGTAAGATTTGGGACTATGGCAAAGAGCCCTATGGTATTAGTTACCAAATTTCAGGATTTCACTGTTTTAGAGTTCAAAATTATCAGCATTTTTAAAAGTGACGTTTTCGGACAAAAAAAAACGGAAATTAATTTATTTTCTAGAAACGGTAAGAGATAAGTATAGAGTAGAGTTAATAAAAATTGTAAGGAAAGTAATGGGGGATTCGAAAATAAAATAAAATATATGGTGTTGCATTTAAAAAATCGAAGTTACTATTATTTTTGTGTGGAAGCGGCAACACTGTATTGTTAAAAATATTTTAGGTTGGTAGAGCATGTCCGTTTATGTACGCGACCAAATTTTTAGAACGATTCCTTTACTGGTTCGTCAGAAACGTCTAACGTTCCATCCACCGAATTAAATTTAAATTTAACAAAGGAGAATTGTTCATGTCTAACTGGTCATTTAATAAAATATTTGATCTTTTGCATTTGTTAATTTCCATACTTTCTAATAAATTAAGTTTTGTTGACTTATTTTCTAAATGTAAAATTTCAAAATTTTCATCAAAACTGTGTTGTTCACTATTTAAATGTATGGCATACATTAATCAGTTTTGTTATATAATAAAATTTGTATAATGACCTATTCTTTAGGACTATTTTTCAATAATAACAGATAGTTGGGTTATTTGGTATTTCCAAGTGTAATAAAATAAAATAGGTAAATATTTAGAGTAAATTTTATAGTTTAAGATAATTTAAATCATCTCTTCATTTGTAACCATCTGACGAAGACACTGTGTGTCGAAACAATTGTTATGGTATAACAATAAATTTAGTAAAGATTTATACACGAAGTATTTTTTATAGTTGTTATAATGGATCTTCATCAAGTAACGGCTACCTCTATACAATTTTAAAAAAATTTTATGTTTTTAAAAATCGGTATTAAACTTCTTAATTTTTTAATTAATATAATATAATAAAAACTTAAAATATGTTAATGCCCGTCCAATAGTTTTGATGGTTTCTACAGAAAATCAAAAATAATGCTTTTTACAAGTTATTGACAGCAAGTTTTTCCGTAACTGAGAACAATACACATTAGTTCCCATGTATAATTTATCTCAAGTCAGTGTGATGACATTCCATACGGCGGTAAACGTCGGTCTCTTTGAGACTGTTTACCGCCGTATGGAATGTCATCACACTGACTTTGGATACACAATAACTAAAAACAGGAAAATTAGGTAAGTCACTTGATTTTGGATTTTTATAGATTTTGATGCCACATTTATTAAAATTGGTTTTTAGCAAAAATAAATAAAATCTGAAAAAGTAGAGTGTTTCTCTAGGACACCCAAGAAGTCTCTCACTTATATATTATTAGTTTCAATAGTAAGCGAGTAAAACCCGATGAAACTAGTATGTCCTTCATGCCAGGTATATCACATCGTCGTCTTACTAATAACAATCAAACCATGACACCCTGTATAATGATTATAATAAAAACGTTTCCATCATACCTTTTCCAATAATAACTCCACACTTGGCAGCCGGTACAACGAATGATACTTCCTGCTGTGCACCTCCCGGTCCTCCCCGATCGTTCCAACCTCCAGGGCCACCACCGAAATCTCCGCCGCCACCGCCACCTCCATTTCTATCATTGCCTCCTAAAAAATCATATCATAAAAATATGGTTGAAATTAAAAAAAATTGTCAAAAGTGCCAGTTAATTTTTAGTGTTTAGAGTTTCGTATCAAGTGTATGTATGATTTACGAAAAAAAAGCGAAGAAAGATTTAAAAAATTATTTTAGGTTAATTTTCATGTTTGGACTTTAAAAAAGTTCAATTGTTTTGCCCTTTTCGCCAAATTTTGGTTTAAACTGTAATCTTTGATACAAGAGTTTATTTTTGTAGAATATTTTTGGTTTGTTATTCCTATTTACCTTTATTTTAACAGATATGATATACATTTTTTAAAAGATAGTTTTAATTTATATCATTATTTAATATTATCCACAGTTTACTATTCTTTTAGAGCTGGGGTATCTGTCCCGTTAATGGTAGAGATGGTCAAAAACGTCATTTTGATTTTTCAAATAGAAAA
Source organism: Polydrusus pterygomalis (assembly GCA_963969555.1). NCBI lineage: Eukaryota > Metazoa > Arthropoda > Insecta > Coleoptera > Curculionidae > Polydrusus > Polydrusus pterygomalis. Next base: position 146,028,543 of record OZ018375.1, read on the forward strand.
CTGCAATTATTTATTGCCTATTTTTAAAAAAACAAGATGTATGTGTTCTTATATTAAAGTTTTGTACAGCTTCAATTTTTTTGAGGTTTTGTGCCATCAATATTGCCAAGTTACAATTTTTTGAAGTGAAAACTTCTTTAGGCGCGTTTAGCACTTTTTGTGGGCACTGAATTAAACTGAGCCGTCACGCTCAGATGTGTAACGCGCGAATTCAACTGCTATATTCAATCCGAACTGACCCTGACCCGAATGAACGGCCGCCATCGGTCGCATTCAGTATCGACGTGGAAACAGTTAGTGGTGCGTTGTCTAGACGCTCGTCTGCGCCGAACAATTGTATTTGATATTATTAATTTTACCTTGTTGAAGTTTTCACTTCTGTCGTGTGGTCTTAAGCACACACAATTTTTTTGAAGTGAAAACTTCTTTAGGCGCGTTTAGCACTTTTTGTGGGCACTGAATTAAACTGAGCCGTCACGCTCGGATGTGTAACGCGCGAATTCAACTGCTATATTCAATCCGAACTGACCCTGACCCGAATGAACGGCCGCCATCGGTCGCATTCAGTATCGATGTATCGACGTGGAAACAGTTAGTGGTGCGTTGTCTAGACGCTCGTCTGCGTCGAACAATTGTATTTGATATTATTAATTTTACCTTGTTGAAGTTTTCACTTCTGTCGTGTGGTCTTAAGCACACACAATTTTTTTGAAGTGAAAACTTCTTTAGGCGCGTTTAGCACTTTTTGTGGGCACTGAATTAAACTGAGCCGTCACGCTCGGATGTGTAACGCGCGAATTCAACTGCTATATTCAATCCGAACTGACCCTGACCCGAATGAACGGCCGCCATCGGTCGCATTCAGTATCGATGTATCGACGTGGAAACAGTTAGTGGTGCGTTGTCTAGACGCTCGTCTGCGTCGAACAATTGTATTTGATATTATTAATTTTACCTTGTTGAAGTTTTCACTTCTGTCGTGTGGTCTTAAGCACACACAATTTTTTTGAAGTGAAAACTTCTTTAGGCGCGTTTAGCACTTTTTGTGGGCACTGAATTAAACTGAGCCGTCACGCTCGGATGTGTAACGCGCGAATTCAACTGCTATATTCAATCCGAACTGACCATGACCCGAATGAACGGCCGCCATCGGTCGCATTCAGTATCGATGTATCGACGTGGAAACAGTTAGTGGTGCGTTGTCTAGACGCTCGTCTGCGTCGAACAATTGTATTTGATATTATTAATTTTACCTTGTTGAAGTTTTCACTTCTGTCGTGTGGTCTTAAGCACACACAATTTTTTTGAAGTGAAAACTTCTTTAGGCGCGTTTAGCACTTTTTGTGGGCACTGAATTAAACTGAGCCGTCACGCTCGGATGTGTAACGCGCGAATTCAACTGCTATATTCAATCCGAACTGACCCTGACCCGAATGAACGGCCGCCATCGGTCGCATTCAGTATCGACGTGGAAACAGTTAGTGGTGCGTTGTCTAGACGCTCGTCTGTGCCGAACAATTGTATTTGATATTATTAATTTTACCTTGTTGAAGTTTTCACTTCTGTCGTGTGGTCTTAAGAACACACAATTTTTTTGAAGTGAAAACTTCTTTAGGCGCGTTTAGCACTTTTTGTGGGCACTGAATTAAACTGAGCCGTCACGCTCGGATGTGTAACGCGCGAATTCAACTGCTATATTCAATCCGAACTGACCCTGACCCGAATGAACGGCCGCCATCGGTCGCATTCAGTATCGATGTATCGACGTGGAAACAGTTAGTGGTGCGTTGTCTAGACGCTCGTCTGCGTCGAACAATTGTATTTGATATTATTAATTTTACCTTGTTGAAGTTTTCACTTCTGTCTTGTGGTCTTAAGCACACACAATTTTTTTAGTTAGGTGTGGGCAACTTTCCCGGAATTACCTTATACTTAAGTTGGAACCATATGGAAAAGTTTTTTAATATTGATTTTATGGAAAAAGGTTATTCTTTATAAAAAGTTCTGCATGGTCTAAAACTGAAAATGTAACCTTCAGTTATCAACATTTCCCAGTCGTATACGAGGTATATCAGAAATTACGAATTTTGTTATGAAGACAAGTTATTTTAAATTAAAAGTTATATTTAAATATGCAATTACAGTTATTTAGCATGAACATTTAGGTTTTGTAATTATTACGTTTTACATTATAAATTATTTGTATTTACCTCTATTACCTGTTAAAAAATGATAACCTTTCCTAAAATAAATAATTCTTATTTATTCATAACGTATTTAAATTGCAAGGTTCTTCAAAAACACTAACACATGGAAAGGTTATCATTTTTTTTAACAGATAAGAGAGATAAATACAAATAATTTATTATAAATGTAAAACGTAAATAATCACAAAACCTAAATTTTCTTGCTAAATAACTGTAATTGCATATTTGAATATAACTTTTAATTCAAAATAACTTTTCTTCATAACATTCTTCTGTATTGTCAAAAATAAAGGTACTTTACTCTTGGGCAAAGTTTGTAATTTCTGATATACCTCGTATATGACTGGGAAATTTTGATAACTGAAGGTTACATTTTGAGTTTTAGACCATGCAGAACCTTTTATGAAAAATAACTTTTTTCCATAAAACCAATAATAAAAAAGTTTTCCATATGGTTCCAACTTATATTATGGAATGATTTTGTTGAAAAAATTTTTTTACAATCTATTTTTTGAATAGATAGATATTTTTAACACTCCCTCCCCATAACGTGCAAGGAAATTAAAATATTCGTCACTTGTTTGATTTAAAAGTCTCTATAATCATGTCAAATTTCAAATCAAATCAAATTAAAATACGCTTTATTGTTATAAGAAGTACATCTTGTTAACAAAGCTTTAGACAGATTAAAACTGTTATGGAAATTACAATAAATAGATAGTCACACCTTATGAGAAAACAAACGGTCTCTGAAAAAAGGACAGACAAACCATTACAAAAAAACCAAAAGGTGTTGTTTTTCCTGTATAAGTACAATTTTGTTGCGTTGTAGAAAGATAATAATAAGAGAATTATTGGTTAAAAGTTTTCTGTAATTTGACCTAGTATAATGCTTGCTTTATACCTCTCATTTAAGATTTAAGTTAATTTAAGATTTAATTTATCATTTAAACTAAGCTAAGAAATAATTTTGTTAATTTATACCTCGAAAACGTGCCACTAAATTAAATTAAATGAAGTGTAAAAAAAAGATTTGTCCAGCTGTTGTTACAACAATTAAAGGAAGTAGTAAAAAACAAATCGTAGTCTTCTATTACAAATCACAAGAATTTAGATCAGTCAAAATAAATAGAGAAAAAGCACTTTATTTGTTGATAAAAATTAAAATTCCGACAATAATTTTAGGTTATTGTCACCTATCAAAATATTCATCTTTCTTCCTGGCCAATCACGGACAGTTGTGGAGAACGATCTAACGCGATTTAGCACGATCTGGCACGATCTTTTACCTTAAGTTGAAAGTTGGTCAACTCATAAATTAAATTAAATGATAAATTAGTTTAAATGAGAGGTATAAACGCATGCATAAGAAAATTAACTTTCAACTTTTAAATTCTTAGCTTAGTTTAAATCTTAAATTAAATTAAATGTTAAATGGGAGGTATAAAGCAGGCATAATTCGAAAAAGGCAAATTTGATTTTTCTAAAATTTGGTTTAATTTGAATAAAAGCATAAGAAATACAGTAGAAGCTCCAATGCTTAGTAACCGTTATGTAAAAAAGAATATAATAAAATTCTCAGGAGTAATAAAAAAAACATACTTACCAAAGCCTCCACCCCGTCCACCTCTGTTTCCAAAGTGACCACCTCTTCCGCCTCGACCACCACGGCCTCCCCGGCCGCCAAAACCACCACCGGGACCACCCATTCCACCGTCTTGACCTCCGTCTCGTTGCATAACACTATCAATTAGTTCTTCGATTTTTTGCCGTGCCTAAAAAATATTTAGTTCTATGGGTTGATCAAAATAACAATGTAATCATAACGCGTCATCTACATTTTTGGACTAATAATTGTACTTTTTCTATTAGGGAGTCTTCAAGTATTATTAACCTCCCAAATTTTAATCAAAATGCAAAAAATAAAAAAATCCTATTGTGAACTAATAATAAGCTTATTTAAAATTTAATAATATAATAAATATGTTATTTTTTTGTTTTAGTATGTAAAATCATAAATCATAAATATGCATTAAAAATCAAGTTTTAAAACTAAAAAGTTAATCCAATTTAATTGATTAATAAAATCAGGTAAATGAAATAGTATGAATAATTTAATTTAGTAAATATATTTAATTGTTTTTTAAAAGTTGCTATGTTTTTAATTATAATACTCTTGAAAAATTGTTAAATTTTATTATTCTTTAATATATTTTTTTTTCGAAATTACTTTGTACTCTTATACTATGATAATTTATACATTGTCTGGTGTTATGATTATGTCTTAAATATTGAATTCGAATACAAATTTTTAAGTGTGTGTTTTGAACGTGTAAATACCCTTTAGGTATAACAGTTGGCTCTAGATGTGGTAGTTTGTGTAGTCATTTAATAAATTTATTTTGCAATTTTTGTAACGGTTTTAAGTTTGATAAACAAGCAGATCCCCATACAGAAGCTAAATATTGTAATTTTGAATATATTTATTAATGAAAAATATAAATCTGTTAAGTATTTCAAAGGAATGTAATATCTATCTCGGTACAAAACATACAAATTAAGATTTCGAGTTTATAATATAATAGATAATATGGCTTTTCGATTTATTTAAATTTTCCTCTAAAACTAATCCCAAAAATGTAATGTAAGTTTATTACTTGATTTTACAAACATTTTCTTTTACCAATGTGAACAAATTGTTTATGATAGCTTAATTCATTTCGAAAAAATGTGTGTGTATTTCCGCATATCCCAATACTGTATAATTTTCTTAAGAACAGAACAAACACTAGTGACGCCTTCGCGATTTCGTTTTTTGATCAATATTTTGTTACTTCTTCGTTTTATCCAAAAATTGGGCAAATACGTTATGTTACAAAACGTTGAATATATAAATTAATAAAAGCAGAAAAATATATATGGGCAAAATTGACCAACTTCGTATTTTGCTTTTATTATTATTTATCATTTTAATTTTTTTTACTTTAAAGTGTAGCCACTTCTGGCCACTTTCTGGGGAAACAAAAAATAAACAAAATATTGAAGGAAATGAAATAGCAAATGCATTATATTACTAGTGTTTGCTTTTAATAAAATATCATGGTTTATTGTCAAAAGCCTTAGACAGGTCATAATAACTTATTTTTTGTCATATTTATGTTTTAAAATGAAAATTTGACTACCAGCAATCTATGTAGGCTACTCGTCCATCTGCTTCTTTTAGTTGTACATAATATATCGGCTGTAAGAAGCTTATCTTTCGCCCAACAATGATTATTGTGTATTTTCCTAGAGGTAGGTAATTGTTAAATTTCCCATTACTTACATGGTCAACTTGTTTAGGATTTCCACTTAAAAAGCATCTTCTATCTCCGGGGCCCTCATCTCTAGCTTGTTGAAACTGTACTCTGCACCCCGTTTCGCCCTGGATTTTCTTTATCATGTCGCCGCCCTTGCCTATAACGACGCCTACCGCCGCTTTTGGAACTAATACCTCTTGGTCACCTCCGCCAAAATCGTTGTAATCGTTACCCCCACCTCCTCCACCTCCACCTCCTCCGCCGCCGCCGCCGCCACTGTGAATTATTACATTATTAAACAGGGTATCCCATAAGTAAGGGGCCATACAGCAACAGGAGATAGTAGACTTGAAAATAGGTAATTTATGGTAAAAAATCCATGGTTAAGAGATACAGGGAGATCCAAGTAAAAATTTATTTAAAAAAATTGGCAACAAAGGTGATCATAATTAGTTTTAAGATATCTCCTAAAGTAGCTAGTTACACAAAATATGAGTTTGGTAAATTCTCGATGCGTATATTTTTTGTCTCTCACATTTTTTACATATTCCCCTCAAATTATGAAAGAGAGCTATTTTATATGTAAAAAAAAGCTATACTTCATTAATCGCGATATTTCAATTAGTTTTTGAGATATTTGCGTTTAAATTCTAGATGGCAAAAACATTTAAATAAACACCTTTCTTAAGGTAACATAATTTATTAAAAATTAACAGTGGATATTTCATCATAAATTAATAAATTATCGCGTTTGGATTATCATTTGTTGTAAACAATAGGTGCTATGGTAATGTAAGTTAGTTTAACATTTCCTGTAATGAATTTTATGGTTTGGTAGGAAAATTTTTTTTTAAATAAACCCCTTTACTATAACTTACCCTCTATCGTTGCGACCGCCCCCACGTCCTCCGCCGCCGCCTCTGCTGAAGTTTTTCATCTCTTTTTCGGCAATTAAATCGTACACCAGTTGTTTGGCATACTCTACTTTCTGTGGGTCCCCACTAATGACTAGTGGTTTTTCTAATTCCTGTCCAGGACCATCCTAAATAAAGAAATAGAATAAATAAAACGATCTTAAAAACACCCGATCATCTATTATCTCTTTGATACAAAGAAAATTACTTTAGAGTAATGTTGAGAATATTATGATTATTATGAATATAAGTATAAATAAACGAGCAATGATACTAATGCATATACCAAAATGATACTTTCATTTTTAGCGGAAACTATAAAATGACAAAATTATTGATAATTCGTTAGCATTAATATTTTATTAATGATAGGAATTAGAAACTAAATGAAAAGCAGAAAATAAACTTATAGCCTAAGGAAAAAAGTACATTAATCGGTTGTTCTAATAATTAATAATGTAAACTTTATTGACCAAGGCATTGTTATTGATTTAAAATATTACAAATAAAAATAATCATCCATAATACTACTAGATCGACTTTATCAGAGACAATAGAGTACACGCGAACATTAAATTACTAGGTAAATTTTTTGGTATTTGAAGGATGCAGGGAAATAAGGCAGGATGCCCGTCCAATGTCCATTCCATACTTAATTAAAAATCAAATAATCATACTGCTTTACAGCAAATATGTATACAGTAGTCTTGTAGAATTAATTGACCTAAAAAAATTAATTTATTGCCAACACTGTATTATTGGCCCGCCGCGGACGAAATAATATATATTTTCTGTCAATAGGGTTGTATGTTTTCAAAAATATAATTATTTTAGTTCAAATACACCCTTTCATCAAAAAAAAAATAATTCATTTGGTATTTTTTCCAAATTACATACAGTAATTATTTTGTTATTAGTTTAATAATAATTATTACAATACCATACCATTAACCATATACATAAATTCTACAAACCTGTATGATGACCATCTTGGCTCCACTCTTCTCCTGCAACTGTTTAATAGTCTCTCCTCCTTTTCCGATTATCAAACCCACTTTGGGACCAGGAATCATAATTTCCACACTGTTCCTTCCACCCGGACCGCCTGGAGGTCCACCACCCATACCACCAGGGGGACCGCCCATGCCTCCTGGAGGACCACCCCCCATTCCTAAATTAATTTAATGTTAGAGTGAAATTCATACATTTATACTTATTTATTTAAGGACACAGCCTAATCAAAAATAGTGAAAAATAAGTTCTTAAGGTCCTTAAAGAAAATCACATTTTCTATTCAAATATTACGGGGTATCCCATTTAAAATGAAAAAAGTGTGGGCCATTTCCCGTTATACCGGAAATGGCTAAGTGGCAGAAGCAGAAAACAATTGATTACCTCTAAATTTTAATAAGAATATTACATATCTAATATATTACCGAATTTATAATACATAAAATAAATTTCAAAATGAAACCAAAGAAGTAATTATAAATTATTTATGAAAAGGAGTCCGTTGTACGCTGGTATTATTTGTAATAACGCCAACAAATAACCACAATAATAATATGAAAAAAACGGCTAAGGGGATTGAACATCAGCAATTTTTTACTTCCAATTTTCCTCCATTATTATGCAAAATATCAAAACATGCTTACAGATAAAAGCTACATGGAATAGGGTACTTGCACGAAATTTAAATAATCGAAATTTTAATATATTTTCATAGTAAATGGAAAAATAACGGACACGTAAAAAATATTTTGCCTTAAATCCAAGTAGTTTTTAAAATATTCAAGATTAAAATTTAAAATATTAACACGTGTTCGGAAACGATTTTGATTGGTTTACGTCACTAATCAGCAAAACGTTGCCAAATTGATTGACAAGAAATGTACTATTTCGCGGTTGCCAAACGTTGCGTAGTGTGTCTAATCGTATTGTACTATTTCGTCGACTACTTCATTATAAGAGGTATAGTTAAAACTTTAAATATTAAGTTGCAATTAGCCTTTAAAGTTCTACCTTTAATTTCAAATGTGAAGATACCTATGTATCATAACTTAACGAATAAATTTTCCGTGAAATAAACATTATTCGGATGGAAATATGTTTTCAGGTTTTCGATCAATTAACTTTGGCATCATGGTAAACTAAAATTCAAAAAAACGATTCCAGCACCGGTATAGTGGCCTTAAACCTTAAAAGTATGTTACCCGCTTTTAAAAGAACAGGAATAAGTAATAAACCTAACATTGTATTTATTACTTTATTCCAAAAAGTAGGCTTTTTAAATAGGCATTTAAAGTTGATATATTTTGTGCATTAGGGATACCATATACTAAAGAGGGGATACCTTTGTCAGTGAGTACAGACTGAATTTTATCATTATTTTTTATTATGGAATATAAAATTTGTTATAAATAGTTGGAATAATATTCAACAAGTCTTTATAAACTTTGTTCGCCGGCGGTTTCGAGTAGCGAGTGTTGTCCCATCGTTGTAGCTGTAATAACAATCAAAAATAAAGTTTTTGTTGTGATTTGTGAATTGTAATATCAAATTTTTAAATTTTTTTTTTTGGAAATAACCAACGACTTCTAATACAAGGAGACCCCCAGTGTTTACGTTTGGTCCCGATCAGAAAACGTTTTAGCATAAATCAATGATGACAAACTTAAGCTGATTTCCTTAGATCTACCGCCTGTGTTTGAAGACCTGGACCACGCCCAAATTTCGTTTTTGTATACTATTTTCTAATATTTGCAGTGAACACGTGTATGATAAATTACATACCTATAAATTTGGGGGGGGGGGGCATAATATGTTAATAATATGAATTTTCTACAAAAAAAAATAGCTATCACACAACCATCCAAATTCACTGTACCACGATTTTTTTAAATTTCTTTGTCTTTAAGGTGGGAGTATCAACATGTTTGCCAACCTATAACCTATTTCGCGTAGAGTTATTTATGTTTTCTAGCTTTTATACAAAATTTAAAGAAAATCAGTATCGACTTGATATTCTATAGGTAATCATTGACATATTTAATAAATATCAAGGTATTTCATAGCTTATTTTAGAAGAATTGTATAGCGAAAAATATCGGGTAAGATTTTTTTTAACATTATTATGTCATTGTCACTCATTGTTCTTTCACTATACAATTCTCCCAAAATTAGCAATGAAATAAATTGATATTTTTGTAATATATCAGATACTACCTAAATAATGTACCGACGATATTGATTTTCTTTAAATGTTAGTTATTAAAATAATAAACTCAAAAAATCAATGCGAAATAGGTTATAGGTTGGCAATAGATTGAATGACGTTGAGAATTCAACCTTAATCTTAGCCGTTTTACTTACACTTAATATGGGAGAGGGCTTTTCAGAGTTAAAAAAAGTATTTTTTATCATCTTCAGTCCACCCAGAAAACGATTTTTCCAGTAAAACACAAACTGCATCATATATAGGATACATTGTGAAATATAAAACTAAATACCGCAAAGAAACAATACCCGGGCACGCGACATCAGTTATTAAACGCAGGTGGAAAATCTGCCTCACTTGTCGCAGGCCGAATCAAGACGTTGTCATGGCAACCACCGCATTCCTCGTGTCTGACGTGAGCCAGCGGAAGCGTCATCGAGAAGCTGCTTCACAGCGCGTTTTACAGGTTGCCGAATGGTTTTTCCAGTGTGTTATAAAATCAAATCTGTAGCATTCTGTTAATTGAATAAAACGCATCATAATATATGTAAATAATATCAGAAAACAAAGTTTTATAGAAGCAAATGAATTTTTAAATTATTATTTAGTCAGTCTGGAAATAATATAAGGTAGGTGAAGCAGCGCTTCACCTGCGTCATCGGGCGAGCCGCCACTGAATGAATGTTATAAATACTAGGTATTACAAATTCGACGCTCGCTATTGGACCTTATAAAAGCTCTTGACAATTGATGCAAGTGCACGCAAAATAGAAGCGCCCAGGTACACCCGATGATATCGATTGACGTGATTCACCCGTCCTAAAGATGGCGTTGCCAGTTGTCTAGGTTCCGCCTCCTTATGACGGTACCAAAGGATATTTACTGTAATTTCTGACAAGGACGTTTAGCCTAAACGGTGAGGTTAGTCGGGCCTCAATAATAACATCTTTAATTTTTATCTTCGTAAACAGTAATATATACATTTAAGATTAAATAGCGGTAAAGTTGTGCAATTTAGAGTGGACTAAAAATTTTGAACATTTCCGAAGGTATTTGTAAAAGACCGAAAATAGTGTTGTTCGTGTTTTTTTATGGCGTTATTTAGAACGACATGACAAGTTTTAAATTTTGATTAAAAGTTTTTATTTCCTATTAGTTGGTGTGCTAACATTTCGTCTTAGGGGTGCTATCATCAGGTTTATCTTCCTCGCATTCCTGTGAACCTCAGGTTGTGTATTTAATTTAAACGTGATATTAATGTAAAACTTAATTGTTGTGCGTCATGTTTGTAATCACGCCATACTACCGGGAACATTAAAAACTATAAAAAAAAACATACCTAGATTTAAGAAAGAATGCAAAAATATTTAAAATATAATAACATTAAAACTATTTTTAATCAAAAAATCATCCTCACCACCATACCAAATACAAGCTAAAGTCGCCACAGTGGATATTTTCCCGTGCGTCATCAATCAACGATCAGGACTCAACGTGGTTAATAACTCTGCATCCTTATTTATTACAGTAACAAGTTTGAATAAAAGCATAAAAGAACGTCTCCAAGATTCCGCAATAACGTGCTAGACAAGAATAAAACTAAACGTCAATTAATTACTTTTTTTATTTGTTTAGTTGGCTACCGTTGTATTTTAGAACGTCATTGTCAACCTTGTTTTGATCTGCCAATCTAATTCGTATTTTGTAAATTTGTGTGCCTTAAAACTGTTCCTTTTTCTAAAAATAGTTTTTTTTAGAGCTAATTATACCCACCATCTGTTTTGGCGGTAAGTATTTATGGATTTTTATAATTATTTATTTATTTTAAATATTCTAACCGTGAAAGTTCTTCGAAAAATTTACGGCAGTGGCTAAATTCCCTTAAATGAAAGGATGTCAAAAATTTGACTTTTGCTATTTTAATAGTCAATAAAACACCGAACTTTTCTAGATTTTAAGCTTTAAAAATAGTATTAAATGTATTAACATTTGTTTTCTTTGAAAAATTCCTTAAAAAATACATGAAAGAACACGTGCAGCAAAAAATAACAATTTGGATTTAAAAACAAATGCTACATTCCACCCTACTACTATACTGCCCTGTTAAGGTAAAGGGCAGTAAGTATAACATTTTTGTCAAAAATGAGATATTCATGTTGCATGCCTAAGCAGTAACTGCCCTAGGTCCACACAGGGTTTGAAGCCGATTAAGAGTCAACTTATGCCAGAATCACCTATGGCAAAAGCAAAAGGCAGTAACTAACAATATGACTTTTCATGTTATGGTGACAGGCAGTAACTTAACAACTTATTGCTGTTTGCCTACACAATTAATTAATATATAAATTTAAATGTGAAGGTAAACAGCAGTATTTACCTGTTTACTTAGTTACTGCCTTTTTCTGGAATATTACTTCAAAAAATAGCAACTTGATATTATACTAGTGTTAAGCCAAACAGCAGTAGGTAGCTGATGAATTTTCATCAAAAATCAAAGTTACGGAATTTTCCGTTTTGTGAAAAAATAAGACATATTTAGTAACGTTCTTTAATACTTTTTTACTGAAAATCCAATAAAAAATAAATTGTGTAGAAGAAAATAAACTAAATTGACAATAACTCAAAATCATTGTTTTGCACTTACTGCCGTTTACCTTAACAGGGCAGTATACTTATTCAAATCTGCAACCAGCATATCTCACCAACCTACAGAATATTTATCCGAAATACATATTAATAAAACATTTTTATAAATTTAATTATTTTGTGCATTTTTTGTGTATTAGGTAATTTCCCAAAACTATATTTAAAAGTACAGGTTGTTACAGAAACATATTTAAATATATTAAATTATAATAAGAGAAGGATTCTCTATAGGTATATCCAAAAAAATAGTGAAAAAAATGTGCATAAACATGGATAAACGGTTCGTTTCCGAGATACAGCTGTTAATATAATTCCCCTTAAAAATAGAATGTTAGTTTAAGATTTCAATAAATGTATTGAAATTCATTTTTAGCTGGAAATTAATGGGTTAGACTGAGTTAGAGTACGTAATTTTGATTTGATTCATACGATTTTGATGACGTGAAAGTGATGACGCACGGGAAAAGATCCACTGTGGCGACTGTATATTGCAAAGCACCATTGCTTATAACTTTAATAAACACTAGTTTTTAAATACCTTATTAGTACTGTGGAGCATACAAGTAATTTTATTACTTAGGCAACATATATTTATCTTGACAAATTGAAATCAGTAGAAGCTAATATGTGTAATTACTACAGATGTTATTTTTCTAATTTAGAAGTAAGTAACCCGAATCTCCAAAACTAATATATTTTATTACACCACAATTGAAATCCTCCTGATAAATCCATGTAGTATGTATTTTCTGCTTGTGAAAGGGGTTTGTGAACAATTTTTTAGTAAAAGTAAAAAGGGTAAGATAGTATTAGTAATTTTCCTAACATAAATGGCTAAAAACGTGTAGATGGAAACCGAAACTATTGCCAATACCTACTATGTACCTAAGTAATAATATTTAAATTACATTTTCATTATAATAAATTTTGAAAGCAAGATGCATCAAAAACTGGTGGATTGTATTTAGTATACCCATGTCTGAACTAGTCTACAGTCTGACACTTAGTCGAAATTTCTAAAAATAGAACTTACACCTTTAGTAATGTAGAAAAAAAGGAGAGTGCAAGCACTAGCGCTAGTATTGCCATTTTTTTCATAGTAGCTACCATTGTTTATTTATTAACATTTCCAGATATAAAGATTTTAGAAATAAATTGTCCCAAAAACTTCATAATTTTTACAATTATACTTACTCATGGGACCACCACCACTACCAGGAGGCTTCAGGTCATCCATTGGAGGTCCATTTCCCATCGGGCCACCCATGGGTGGACCCTGTGGTCTGCCCATTGGGGGCCCACCCATTCCAGGCCCTTTTTTTGCATCTGGTTCTAAAGATACCATATCTAAGAGAATATAAAATTCTTAAACATCCAAAGAACCTCGTTAACAAACCACGGTTTATATTGCTATGCAAATATGTCTTCCCCCAGTCACTCTAACCACCTTGGCCAGGTAAGTAGGTAACCATATTTTTTCAGAAAATTCATGGGTATTTAGTTATGCACATAAAAGTCTGGATAATTTTCATGTATTTTAATTATTTTTTAAGTATTGTAGATTGTGGGGACTTTCTCAAAATGAGGTATGTATTTCTTTGTAGCAAATGTGGTCTTAGTGGTAGTAGGTATATCCTTGGATTAAAGTTCTATATACCTTCACTTTACCATGCATTTTTGACCTTTATACACATAGAATGTGATGAATTAACATTTTATTCCGATTTTTGATAACCTAATACTAGGTACATCTTAGAGAAAAATATTTTGGCAATATTACTAATTATTTCTTGATGAACTTGTCTACACTAAGAATTATCACAAATACCTATGAATTAAAAAGCAAAAATTACCTTGAAACTTGAAACTACATTAAGCTGAAAGACTAGGAAACATTTTGGCAATTATTATAATTAGGTATGAAATTTATGAAATTGTACTACTTTGTAGTTACAATTTACAATCTATAACTGTTATACAAAGCAAAATCGTCCCGTATTAGTTTACAGCTCGGTTTACAGTATCAGTATCAAGTACAAAATCTTGGTTAATTTCAACAGTGCCAATTAACATTTTTCACTTAGGTATACCTAATAATACAGACATGAAAACTACCGTTTCTAACAAAAGGTATGTTGGAAAGTACTTAGGTACTTACTAAATATAAGAATAACTGAAATCTTTGTTTTGTTCAGTTTTCAGTTAGGACCTTTTAACTTAGCACCACAGCATACGTTGAAACAAGAAATACATACATCCCTCCAAGAAACCATAAATATATTTAATACGAATTAAAATTAATATATTATAGGTAATTTTGAAAGGTTAATAATTATTATCTCCACAACCGCGCCGGTTATGGACCTTGTCTTGTCATCAACTTCACCCAAAAATATGATTACCAATCCAATAAAAGCCCAACATACTTACCAGGACCGTCGTCCAGTGGCCTTTTAGAACGACTTTCTCCCGAGTTAGTAGTACCGGGATTGATTTTAGCAGCAATCTACAAGAAACCATTCAAAAATATAATTAAGGCATAGCAGTCGATAAAAACCAAGCGGCATGTTTGTGTGCACACTGTTTAGGCTTTTCTTGATAATTTACCTGTTTAGCGCGCTGTAGGGCTGCTGCAAAAGCTGAAGATTGATTAAAATTCTGTTGCGGAGGTGCTACCGCTGAAAAATCACTCATTTTTTCTAAACATACACAAAATAAGCATTTACACACAAATTTTTACAAAATGGAGTCCTTCTGACGCGCACACAAGCGACAAAAAGGATCAGTGTCACCAACAGCAAAACCAAACGTTCAAAAGTAAAAGTCACTATTTCTTTGGGGGGTTTTGAAAAGTTCCTAGCTTGCAGCGCGTTCACCTTTAAAGCTGTCTTCGGAGCATCGAGTGCACCGTGCACACCTATATTACAGAAAAAACAAAATTGGTTGTTTTCATTTGCTTCTCTTAAACAGCTAAGCAAAGTAATTACACTAATTACCTTTGCTGACCTATGTTATTAAAGAAACGCTTCGCGAACAACTTCGTATAATCGCATGAGAAATATGGTAGGACATACGTAATTACGTAATTGCGGCAAGGGGAGAGAAAAATCATTATTGTAATTGATTGTCTACGATGTAAGTTAAGACAAAGACAGAAACCTCAGGCCATGGTATGGCTCCCCAGAAGCACAAAATCCCCTTGATTTTTTAGTATTGAATTATTTAATTTTTTCCCTTGAATTTTTCGACCTCGTAAGGGTTGTTTTTTCCTACCCAGAGAATATTGCGACACGGGGTCAACCGCTTTAGAAAGACTTAGGTCCCCTACGGAGCATAAAAGATCAAACTCGGGGAAGAGCCCTAACGTGGTCTTCGAAACTAACTGCTTATACTGTACCTACACATTTTAACAAGTCACCTCAACTTCTCAACTAAATAAAGAGCCCAAAAATATTTCTGTTTTCTCCAATTAAGCCCGAGTTCATATGGGTGCATGTAAATTTGACGGCATAAACGTGACAGCTTATACCTATTTCCTAAGACTGGAATCGTTGATTACCGCCATTTTTTTTAAATGTCGTTCGAATCCAACGACTAATAAACAAGATTATAGTCGTTGGTTCGAATCGACCAATCACATTCCATTTAAAAAATTTAACTTAGCCCAGCAAATATTTTTCCTCACCCTTCATTGGCGGTTAAGTACGCCCATCGACTTACGCCTCTCTCTATTTCCCATACAAACTATAAGAAATGAAGCGTTTCTTTAACAACTTAGCTAAATAAGATTTTTACTTTGTTTTGTTGGTTGGTTAAAAGAAGCAAATGAAAAGTACCTAATGAGTGGGTGGGTGGGTAGGTCACTTGAGTTTAAGTGACCACTGGACCCCCTTAAAAGTCTCCTTTTATTAAAAAATGCGTAATTTTAGCGCAAATAAGTTGTTTTTGTATGGAAACATATTTAATAATTATTATTGCATATACTTTTTTAAAATTACCTTTTCATTGTCCAAGTCAATCGTAAATTTCAATAAAATCGTCAAATTTCAAATTTTTGCATTTCTCGGCGGTAATGGGTTAAACAAAATCCTTTTTATTCGGTGCCCAGCCCATCAACAACCAATGCATAGACAAGGGAGGTGCGCTCTCCAGTCAGTGAACCAAGATTGACCCAGCAAGCTTGTGCCGCAACGAAAACCTTGGTTATGATTATCCATTAGTTGACCTGCCGCCAAGCCAACTAAATAGAATTTTATAGAAGAAGAAATATTTGAAAATGAAAGTAACCTTGTTTTTTTGATTCTTAAGAAAAAGTTTTTGTTTATTAATAGAAAAGAAATTTTTTTTTGATAATTATTGCTGCGTGCTGCTAATATTTATTTTAAAAATAATGCCTTTGCATACAAGTTACCAACCGAGTTATTACTCCATTGATGATATTTTAGCAAGTCAGGAAAGGACTCCCTGCAGATTCTTGCAAAATGTTCCCAAAATGGGTAAGGCTGCTAGTATAATAAAGTTGTAGAAATAAAAGGTTCATGGAGCGCTATTAAATATTTTCCACTCAGTCCTGCATGTATAAAGATTTGATTGCACACTAATGCTGCTATATCCTATATCAGTAATAAAACCCAGTTAATAAGACAATTTAAAAAAGGACTCAGGATATAACAATATAAATAAGGTTTCGACAGCTACTGTTATTGCATGAGCGTCAAGTTTAAACCAAGGAGCGGAGCGTCGAGGGATTTAAGATGCTAGGACTATAAGCTTTCCAAGAAGCTTTCTAAACCCTGGTTAATATAATTTTTTTTCCACTAATAACATATTTACAAGAAACTTAATTATGGAACAATTTAGGTAATGTCGGGGGTAATGTATTTAAACAATAACTTGTCGATAATTGTCTTGTTACCTAACTACAAGATATTACCTTCCATGTTATTAGTGCAGAATCAAAAAATCAAGTAACCTGCTTTCAAATAGAAAGTTTTCATTATTAACTATGGTCAAATATTAATTTGACAAGGTACAGCAAAACAATTTCTTACGTTAATAATCGGTCAATAATGGCCATTTTATAGTTGTACTGGAAAAATAGAGTTTACGTAATGAAACATAAAAATGTAGTGGCAAACCAGACAAGTGTGTACATAATTGTACACAGTTGCCTGGTTTGCCATTATATTTTTTTCATTATTTTAACATCTTCTTTCGACAATAAACAATTTTAATTTTAAAAGTACCTAACAAGATAAATAGGCTCAAAAATATTGCAGCCATCTTGTTGACAAAATCATTTTCTAAATTTAAACCACAAGGGCTACAAAATAATTGTGTTAAAGTTTTATTCTCATTACTTAAATTCTTAAATTCTTAGAAATCTAATGAAGACTTGTACAAAGCATATCCATTTTTGACTGTTAAACAGCTTAAAATATTTGAACAAACGAAATTGATTTATAAATTACTCATATTATCCAATAAACATCCAGTTATAAGTGGGGTCCCTCAAGGATCTGTTGTAGGACCATTGCTGTTTCTGGTTTACATTAGCGATTTGTCATGGAATATTGAGACATTCAGAATTTTTTTTGCTGACGATACCAAGTTATTCTGTAATCCATTGTTGCAAAAGCAATGCTTAGACAGAGATCTGAGGCGTATTGAGTCATGGACAAGCCAGTGGTGCATGAAGCTTAATGTATCAAAATGTACAGTATTGCATATTGGCTCAAACAACTCTTGTGAAACATATTTGCTAAATAATCTTCAACTTATTAGTGTTACAGAACAAACAGATCTGGGGTTAGTGATTTCTTCTAATTTAAAATGGGAAGCACATATTATTAAAATGGTAAAGAAAGCCAATAGTTTTATTTTCATGGTGCAAAAGACTTTCAAAGATCACTCTCTACAGATTGTAAAGAAATTGTACACTTCCTATATTAGACCAAAAGTTGAATATGGATACAATATTTGGAACCCCTACTACATCATAGATATTGAAATTTTTGAAAGGGTCCAAAGGCGGGTTACCAGAAATCCATTTCAATTGAGAGGTTTACCTTATCCTGAAATACTTAAAAGATTTGGGCTAACTACTCTAAAGCAAAGAAGAACTAGGGGTGATATAATAGAAACTTTTAAAATACTAACAAACTACTATTCTTGTAACTTGAGAAATTTGTTTCATTTAAATCAGAATCAACAGCTTCGGGGACACTCAAAAAAATTAAGCAAAGAAAAATCAGCGACATTTCCAAGAAAGAACTTCCTCATCAATCGGGTAGTGTACACATCGAACTCACTTGAAGAAAGTACAGTCTGTGCAAATAGTGTAAACTCCTATAAAAACCAAGTTGATCGTAATTTCGAGCAGTGAACTCAAAACTTTGTGCATTACGGTGCTTGATGACATTCGTTTTTAAATATTTAATTATATCTGTGTACATGTTTAAATAACTTTCGCGTAAGAATTTAACAAGTAATTTAAACTAGCCAACGGACTTTTAGACATTTTAAATCACGATGAACAATTAAAGAAAAAAAAAACAAATCAAAGAGACTAAAACAATAGCTTCATCGGACTTTCCGCTTGCTATTGATAAAATAATAATAATAATAATAAGAGAAATAATGTAAAATAAAAGCAAAATAAGACTGACGTAAGATCTAAAAACGCACTAAGGAGTACACGGTGATCATTTATAATGTCCCGCCCTCTTAACTTTTTTGTTTTTTGCATTAGATAAAAAATTTTAATATAAAAGTTGTACAGAATCATGTAAGCTATTTGCAGAATAATATAAATATATACATATTGCAGAAATGAGCCATAGGTTAAAAAAAATTTTTTAAATGGTACACTATATATTTTTAGCTTTTTAGAATCTTCCAAAACTTCTAAATATTTTTCTTATAACATGGCCTATACCTAAATATAATAGTTTTCGAAATAATCGCATTTAACCTAAGCGGCTACATTCAAATATAAATATTCTAGATTTCAATAAGGTTCTTAGGTGGCCGTAAATTAGGCGGTCGCGGAGAAACCAAAACTATATTTATTAGTGACAGTTACTGACATATTAAGTAAATATAACATTTTTTTGATAAAGATGCCTTATTCAGAATGGGAAAAACAAGTAATTTTGCAAACATTTATTAAAGCTAACAATACCGTTAAATTGGCTCAACGGGAACTGCGTAGATTTAATCCCCGGATGCACGTTCCAGACAAAAAAACATTCCATCGAATCGAATCGATGAAAAGTTTCAACAAACATCTAGCCTAGCGAGAAAAAAGAGAACAATGAAAATAGACGAAAATAGTGATTTAAATATACTACTAAAAGTTGAGGAAACTCCAAACATTTCTTTAAGAACAGCATCGAAATGTTTAAAGGAAGAGCTTGATGATTTAAAAAATACCTCTTATGGAAGGGTTCAAAACACTGTTTAAAAATATGGATATAAAGCTTTCAAAATTAGGCCTGTAACAAAATTAACGCAGAGACAGCTAGAAAAAAGGGTTGAATTTTGCCAAACTATGATGGAAAAAATTAATGTAAATCCCAGTTATTTCAAAAATGTATTTTGGACCGACGAGTTATCATTTTCAACTAGTGGCATGATAAACAGAAAAAATAGCAGACAATGGGCCACAGTAAATCCCCACTGCTACAGGGAATTTAAATTTCAAGGACGTCAAACTATTAATGTGTGGTGTGCTATTTTAAACAACAAAATAATAGGTCCCCATTTTTTTAACGGTACTTTAAAAGGAGAAGGTTATTTGAATTTTCTCCAACACGAGCTAGAGGAATATGTTGATGTGCTTCCGTTGGAACAAGAGCGAAACATCGTCTTCCAACAAGATGGCGCTCCACCTCACAGTGTAGTAGCTGTTACAAAGTACCTTAATCAAAGGTTCAAGGAATGGATTGGACGGAATGCACCAATACAATGGCCACCTAACAGCCCTGACTTGACGCCGATGGATGCATTTTTATGGGGAACACTAAAGGATCGAGTGAATGCAAATAACATTGAAAGCACTGAACATTTAAAAGAACTTATTAGAGCAGAAATTCGAATTCTGAATGAAGATTATTCTCAATCTATCACCGCCGCATTACGAAGGTTACGAAAAATGTATATCAAATGTATTCAAGAAAACGGTGGCCCAGTTGAGCAATTTGATTTGTAATTACCAAAAGTTCTTCTTTATTGTTAAGACATTAAATTTAAAAATTATTTTTAATTTTGTATTTCATATTTCATATACTTTTAGTAGTATATTTAAATCACTATTTTCGTCTCTTTTCATTGTTCTGTTTTTTCTCGCTAGGCTAGATGTTTGTTGAAACTTTTCATAGAATCGATGGAATGTTTTTTTGTCTGAAACGTGGACCCGGCGAATAATTCTATGCAGTTCCCGTTCAGCCAATTTACCGCCATTGTTTGCTTTAATAAATGTTTGCAAAATTGCTTGTTTTTCCCTTTCTGAGTAAGGCATGTTTATCAAAAAAAGAAAAATGTTATATTTACTTAATATGTCAGTAACTGTCACTAATAAGCATAGTTTTTGTTTCTCCGCGACCGCCTAATTCACGGCAACCTATAAGAACTTTACTGAAATCTAGAATTTATATTTGAATGTAGCCGCTTAGGTAAAATGCGATTATTTCGAAAACTATTATATTTAGGTATAGGACATATTATAAGAAAAATATTCAGAAGTTTTAGGAGATTCTAAAAAGCTAAAAATATATAGGGTGTATCATTTAAAAAAAAAAATTTATCCTGTGACTCATTTCTGCAATACCCTGTATATATTTATATTATTCTGCAAATAGCTTACTATTTGACATTTTTATCTAATGCAAAAAACAAAAAAGTTAAGAGGGGGGACATTATAAATGATCACCGTGTACACTGGCTCTTACAAACAAAAACAAGACTCTCCTTATGAAAGAAGAGTCCAAGCATACAACAATATTCCTGAAATTTTGTTGAATCAGCCACAAAGAAGCATGTTGCAAGAGCTAAAATGTCACACCAAAACTATATTAAAGAGATAGTCAACTACTTGAAAGAATAAAATGCCATATTATGCACTTGTTACGCGTTAACGTTACATTAGCCGCGTCCGTAATCGCAAGTAGTTTACCGCCCAATTGTCCGCAGATAGCTTAAATGGATCGCGATCAACACAGCGCTGCCGCAAGTCCACGGACCGCGTTACCTTTCTTTTTTTTCCCCTTTACTGACCGCACTGATAAAGTTAACCGCAAGCCTTTCTTGCCGCCCGCTGACATCGCGACCGCTTACCGCTACCGTCAAGACAACCGCGACCGCTACTGCGATTTTCGTTTCCTCGCACGCGCCTCTTCAAGAATCCCGATAACGTTAACAGCTCAGAACGCCGACGCGATCTCACTTCTATAAACCGCGAGCATACACGCATACTTTCCTACTCTTTCTTTCTCACTCTGTACCGCTGTCAGTCTATTGCTGACCCACTCTGACACACTGTCCGAGTATCAAACTGCATTTCTGATTAATTGTCATTTTACGAAAATAAATTACGTTTTGAAACCGCTTGTTTCATTTTCCTTCCAAATTTTAATTCTTTCAGGACGCTTAAAAATAGTCGCTAAATGCGTAGTTGAACGCCTGGTTTAACTTTCTCCACTGTAACAAGCTACCTGGTGCATGGTGGGCCCCTTACCACAATAATCCAAGGGGTGGCGCCCGAGAAACCGTTGGAAAATCACTTTCCATCCGTCCAAACCGACATTTTATATAGATAGATTTCCTTTAAAAATAAAAATCAAAAAGCACCCATTACAACTCTAAAAAAACTTACCTGACCTCACCTACATCTAGGGTTGTGAATTTGACCGGTCAATTTGTTTTTGGTCAATTGACCGGTCAATTGACTGAAATAAATTAAAATTTAAAAATGCAGTGGATGAACCTAACTATACTTGCCAAATTTCTTATTTTGTATTTTGGAAAAAATTAATTTTTTATAACAAGTTTTGCTTGTTCTGTAAAGTCTATTGCCATACCTAAATTTTATACAGGGTGGTCAAATGGATGATATAATTAGGTCCATCCAGGTACACATTCTATAAGTGTATATCTTATAATAATAATAATAATAATAATAATAATAATAATAATAATAATAATATCCTTTTATTGCCAGCAAAATCCAACGGACATGGCAACGTCAGAAACAAGATTAGGCTATCGCCCTACAAAATAAAAAATCATTATTACAAGTATACAGTATAAAATTATGTTACAGAGACAATTACAACAGATTAAAATCATTAAAGAAGTATATAACACCACAGGTAACTTATATAAAATTATGTAAAAGAGACGGTTACAACAAATTAAAATCATAAAGTATCATATTACACCGCAGGCTACTTCAATTTGGGCATAAAGAGGCACCGGAGAAAAGAAAAAAGTGTGCAATAAAAACTCTGTAAAATGGTTGATCATTTTATGGATCAAATTCGAGATTGAATTTGTACATGCATTTATCAAGTAGGAATTTGGTGGTTCTCCGCTTGAATGTATTTACATTTAGCTCCGATCGTATGTCGGGAGGAAGCAAGTTGAATGCCTTAACTGCCATATAGATTGGTGTTTTTTCGAAGAAGGTAGAGTAGTGGGGAGGCACACTTAGGTCAGCCCTGCCACGGGTAATTACACTCATGTTGTCCGCATAATGTTGTGCGTTGGTGTTAAATAGGTGGGGGTGTTTTTTGACAAACAGGACCAGTGTAAGACAGTACAAGGAGGGTAGTGTTAGGAGACCAAGTTCTTTAAAGTAGGGTCTGCATGATGTGCGAGGTGGAAGTTTGAGTAAGCACCTTATGATTCGCTTTTGTGCAATAAAGACTGAATTAGCACCACGAGAGGAACCCCAGAACATGACGCTGTAGGTTAAGATTGATTGCACGGAGGCAAAGTAAAACTGTCTAAGGGTGTTCAGCGAGACTACCTCACGTAGTCTACGGATCAATGCACACATGCTGTGTAATTTGGATACCAGGGTGTTTGTTTGGTAATCCCAGCTCAGTGAGGAATCCAGCTGGACACCCAAAAACCTAATGGACTCCGCCACCGGCACCGTCTTTCCGTCACACCAAACGCATAGTGATTCGCTTTTACTCAAGGTTTTGCTGAAAGTAAGTAAACCAGTCTTTGTAGAATTCAGTTTTAAAGCATACATGGCGCACCACTCCTGCATCCGCCCTACTGCACGTGAACATACTTCGGAGAGGCCAGGGAAGCCCAATCGGGACAGAACAATGGAAGTATCGTCAGCGTACTGGCAAATCAGACCCCAAAGAAACCCCTCGCAAAGGCCATTCACGTACAGCAGAAACAGCACCGGTCCCAGTATGGAGCCCTGTGGGACACCTTGTGTTAAGAGTGAAGTAGCAGACTGGTAACTTCTACCGTCAACGGAGATACACACCAGTTGTTTCCTTCCCTGTAAATAAGAACAAATCAGATCCAAACAGTTCCCTCTTATGCCATATTTATTTAATATTTTTCGTAGTATCTCATGATCAATCGTGTCAAAAGCCTTCGAGAGGTCAAAGAAAAGGCCAGCGACCTTCTTGTTGTTATCTACATTCTCTACAATAAAAGAGAGAACTTTAAAGATAGCTAATTAAGTTGAATGATCAGGTCGAAACCCGTGCTGATTGTCTTAATAGTTGCTTCACAGTAGATACATTTCCCTTTTACTTTGTTTTCTTCTCTTATTTCGGTAAAACAATTCCAAATTTTGGTTTTGGACTTCCCCAAATTCATCGTAAATGCGACATCGCGTCGTTACTTCACAAAAATGCAATGCAAGTGCAAACCCTAACTCTGGCAAATACAAAATGAAAATAAATAGACTGAGAAGAAAATGTCTATGAAAATGGTATAAAAAAAGAATAACAATAACTTATCTATTCCTTTCCTTCATTGTGATTGAATCCGTTCCGGGAACCACTAATAAACGAGGCCGACTATTGGGATTCTCAGAATCAGGTGTTATTGTTTTCTTAAATAACGGCGCTATAACGATACACCGGATACACTAAACATTATTCTGGATGGTAGGAGGTAATCTGGACAGATCACAAATGCATAAATAATAAAATAAAATTCATATATTTTGACCGAATTTGACCGGTCAAATACGGCATGGTCAATTCGGTCAATTGTCCATGCCCAACTCTACCTACATCAAGTAAAGAAAAATGACTTGGGTACAGCGGTACAGATACATGCCTCAAGTATGCTAGGTGATCAATCAGTAAGTAATTACCAATAAGTAATGTACTGCTCGCATTGCAAAGAAAGTATTAAGATCACCCGAAGTCAACTCAGAATTTACAGGGATAGTGTTGTTTTTCCTCTTAAATCATTCACAATTTGCCAAGTCTTAATTGTGATTTACATTTCTAACTGTAGCCCACAACCTGTAGCTGTTGAATTGTATTTTTTTTCAAGGAAAATTAAATCCATCAACAGATGAAAGGGATCTCAAATTAGGAACAGAATTAGAGCTTCCTCTCTGGCTAGTCCTAGAATGTAGTACTGGTCGACAGCCTATAGTAGCTCCAGATTTGCCAAAAATTTACAAAGAAGCCTACAGAGAGATTTTCAAAGCGGACGCGACCGCTTTGGACTTACACAAGTTTAACTTGTATTTCTATGAACTGGGATCATATATAAAACATTTTGATAGAAAAGGCGAAGTCCACGATATCTTGTTGCATGTAAGTATCATGGTTAAAAGTTCATCATATTTATTATATTTTTGATATTTTCATATACAGTGTGGTTGTTTAAGTGTGCAACATATGGGCATTTTTTTTATTACCGATTTCTCAGAAAATTTTATTCTTGATAAAAGTTGGTGCATGTTTGATAATCATATTAGGTGCACTTGGAATGGTTGCAAGTCAAACGGCGTATAGGGTAGGCCAAAAAATATAAAACCTGTACAAGAATAAAAAATTTTAATAAACATTTAAAATAAAAATTTTCCACTTTAAATGATAATGTTTTAATTAGTATATTATCCTCACTAATGTTTTATCTTGTTAAAAATAATTTTTAGGATATTTTAAAGTTGTGTTTAATATCGTTGCAACAAACATGAAGTTTGTGATCCCTTAATAAATTAAAAATTCAAGTAAATTTTACAATTGTGCTTGAATTTGAACAAAGATATGTGAAATTGATTTGATTTTGATTAATCTATGAAGGTCTTTATGGTGAATATAAACAAAAAAATTTTTTTGGAAATTAATGTTTTTTAAAAAAATATATTTTTTTATTTTAGGAGGTCACGTTTTTGAATTTATGCATAACTTTTAATTCTAAACAACTTTTCTTTACAACATTTTGTTAAATTTTCTGAAATAGGGGTGCTTTATTCTTGTACACGGTGATCATTTATAATGTCCCCCCCTCTTAACTTTTTTGTTTTTTGCATTAGATGAAATTGTTAAATATAAAAGTTATACAGAATCATGTAAGCTATTTGCAGAATAATATAAATATATACAGGGTATTGCAGAAATAAGTCACAGGTTAAAATTTTTTTTTTAAATGGTACACCCTCTATATTTTTAGCTTTTTAGAATCCCCTAAAACTTCTGAATATTTTTCTTATAACATGTCCTATACCTACCTAAATATAATAGTTTTCGAAATAATCGCATTTTACCTAAGCGGCTACATTCAAATATAAATATTCTAGATTTCAGTAAAGTTCTTAGGTGGCCGTGAATTAGGCGGTCGCGGAGAAACAAAAACTATGTTTATTAGTGACAGTTACTGACATATTAAGTAAATATAACATTATTTTTTTTTTTTGATAAAGATGATTCAGAAAGGGAAAAGCAAGTAATTTTGCAAACATTTATTAAAGCAAACAATAGCGGTAAATTGGCTGAACGGGAACTGCATAGAATTATTCGCCGGGTCCACGTTTCAGACAAAAAAACATTCCATCGATTCTATGAAAAGTTTCAAAAAACATCTAGCCTAGCGAGAAAAAAGAGAACAAGAGACGAAAATAGTGATTTAAATATAAGTACTACTAAAAGTATATAAAATACATATTCGAAATAACTGGGATTTACATTAATTTTTTCCATCATAAGTTTGGCAAAATTCAACCCTTTTTTTTCGCTGTCTCTGCGTTAATTTTGTTACAGGCCTAATTTTGAAAGCTTTATATCCATATTTTTTAAAAGTGTTTTGAACCCTTTCATAAGAGGTATTTTTTAAATCATCTCTTCCTTTAAACATTTCGATGCTGTTCTTAAAGAAATGTTTGGAGTTTCTTCAACTTTTAGTAGTATATTTAAATCACTCTTTTCTTGTCTCTTTTCATTGTTCTCTTTTTTCTTGCTAGGCTAGATGTTTGTTGAAACTTTTCATAGATTCGATGAAATGTTTTTTTGTCTGGAACGTGCATTCGGGGATTAATTCTACACAGTTCCCGTTGAGCCAATTTAACGCTATTGTTTGCTTTAATAAATGTTTGCAAAATTACTTGTTTTTCCCTTTCTGAATAAGGCATCTTTATCAAAAAAAAAAAAAATGTTATATTTACTTAATATGTCAGTAACTGTCACTAATAAACATAGTTTTTGTTTCTCCGCGACCGCCTAATTCACGGCCACCTAAGAACTTTACTGAAACCTATATATATTTGAATGTAGCCGCTTAGGTAAAATGCGATTATTTCGAAAACTATTATATTTAGGTATAGGACATGTTATAAGAAAAATATTCAGAAGTTTTAGGAGATTCTAAAAAGCTAAAAATATATAGGGTGTACCATTTAAAAAAAAAATTTAACCTGTGACTTATTTCTGCAATGCCCTGTATATATTTATATTATTGTACAAATAGCTTATATGATTTTGTACAACTTTTATATTTAACATTTTTATCTAATGCAAAAAACAAAAAAGTTAAGAGGGCATTATAAATGATCACCGTGTACAAATTTTATATTTTTTGGCCTACCCTGTACGCAGTTTGACTTGCAACCATTCCAAGTGCACCTTATATAATTATCGAACATGCAACAACTTTTATCAAGAATAAAATTTTCTGAGAAATCGGTAATAAAAAAAATTCCCATATGTTGCACACTTAAACAACCACACTGTATATATATTATTTGCTCCCAATGAAAGCCATAAATTAAAAATCTATTAATTGACAACCAATGGTTGAACCTCTGAACATTCAGCGATATCAATTTTATATACAAAAACTAACAAATTCAGTACTCATTCATACGGAATACCCTCGGGAATACCTAAAAAGAAGTTAAAAAGTAATATTAATTTTTTTACTTATTACCTACCTATCATTTGGTTTTTGCAAAAAAATACAATGTGTGGCTAATTTGACAATTTCCAACGCCATTTACTTGGAAACGGTCTAGGTATAGGATATGATACGTATTTTATGCTTAGAATTCTTTGTAGAATGGAAATTTTTGTAAATACAGGGTGTTCTATTTAAAATTACAAACAACCGGAAGTGACAGTCGCAAGTTTGAATACTAAAAATGTGCGCACAGTGTAACCATATAACAAGCTGAGAAGTAATTTCGTTGTCATCCGGTATAGGTACCCATCATTGAAGTTCAAAACCTTTCTTTTCCAACGCCTAGAAAATTTTTGGGTTCATAGAAAAATTGTTTGTTACATTCAAAGATGGAGTATTAGTCGAGGCCATAGATACTATAGCCCAAGGTCTCTATACTATAGGTTGCATGGTAACTTTGGGCCAATCAGATGTTCGCATTTCATGCACGGGAATACGTCATCCAGACGACACATTTAAAATATTTTCATGGTCAGCATATAAAGAATGGCAATTAAATAGTTTTCACACAGAATTCCTGTGGTTTTGATATGTAAATTCAATTGCTTTTGTTTAAATATCATTTTTTGACAAACTTTAAATGATTTTAGCCCTTAAGAAAGGAATATTTCTTATATATTTTCCTAATTATGGCTTGGGTGGAAGAACAGGCACTTTTACTCTATTATCAATATTCTGATTATCAATTAGGCCTATCAGAAAATAGACAGTATTGTATTACTAATAGGTAGGTAAGTGCTAAAAGCATTTAAGATTTTGCATATAATGTTAAATATTATATTTTGGAAAACCATGTTTTATCTATTATTAAAAAATATTGGGAATTGTGAGAAATAATAACAATAATAATTTCTTTATTTCAAATTATACTTTACAATGGGGAATAAAATGAAATGATGTCACAAAATAAAATAGGTTTACCATTCATTACCTAAGAAGCTCAATAACGATTAGGGTTAATGTCTATTAACACTTTTTTTAATGTTTTTGCTATTCCCATAATGTGCAAAATATCATCTATAATTCCATTTCTTAAATTGATATTAATTTGCAGCCCACTGTTGTAAAGTGGATATTCCAGGCAGCGGATAATGCAAAGTTTGTCTTAAATATAGGTATATGACCGTTTACCAAAATAATTTAACGTAAGCTTTTAAGAGTTCATCCTGTGTCCAGCGGGCTTTAGATTTAATCTTTAAGGCAATGTTCACTTGGTTTGGAGACAAAACATCTTGTTCATCTAAGTTGGAGCCACTTTGTTTTAAAATCGTTTCTTTATTTTCATGATCTGCAATTTTTTTTTTGAGCTTCTCATTTTCTTGTCTCAATAATAAAAATTTTCTTTCCCAAATAATATCATAATCTGTTTTTTTGCTTGTTGATGTAACCTCCGAAATATCCATGGAAATGTTATCAATGGCTTTTAGCTTTTCTGTTTCTAACTGTAATAAACCTTCCACAGTTGCTTTGTTTTCTTTTCGATTTATCCGACAAGCTCTTTTCGATAACACAGTAGGTATCTTTATTTTCTATCAAAGGTAAAAATAATGTCGGGACAGCTATAAAAAATAAATCAAATAAGGGTTCACTAAACCTAGAAACTTCTGTCTTAATAATAATTATGATTGTCATTAGATGATACTTCAAGAGCCCTCACAAATATTAACATTATTATTGTTATAAATACATTAACTCAACCCTTACTTTGGAATCTTTCACCCCTAAATAATATAAGTTTATTTACTTTGGGCTTGGTTGTCACTTTATTAATAGAGAACTGTCTATTTATTTACTCTTTTTCACTTACCATCTTTGTTTAAAACCATTGGTTGGAAATTCATTAAGCGAGCTTGCAGTTCATCTTTGTAGTCAGTAAACAGAAAATGCTTGCTGCATATCCTCTTATTTTTGGGCGTCCAATTATCCTTTCAGCAACATTTTCGTTCCCATTCTTTTGAAACGATGGGGTTTTTTGGGAATGTAAAAAACATGATCTTTTTTCGCCTGGATCTGGCTTCTTCTTTGAATTACTGTTACATCTAGCTATGCTACAAATATTGCCACCACTCATCTCTAAATAAATATTCAAACAATAATTTGTTTTAAAATTAGAACATAGAGAAGAATCAAGTTTAATAAACTAACCTTGAAATTCACACAATGAAAATCGCTGAAAATTTACAATTTGTGATAGTTTTCTCACAAAATAATATTGTGAGTTCGCAAAAATATGTCCACACTTCACAATTGTTTAAAATTTAACCACCTAACTAACGAAATAACACTACAAAAGCAATAATTCAGTGAAAACCGCTATGTACACCATGTAAACAAATCAACTTTGTCGTCTCGATGACGTAGACACCACGCTCACGTCGCTTCGGCCATACAGTTACCAGGCAACCTACCCTTTAGAGACCTTGACTATAGCCACCTACATATTATAGCAGTTTAGTGAGAACAGATTTAAGCTGAAATATTTTTGTAATCAGAATTTTTTTTGTAAGTTTTATGACAAACTTGTAGATACTAAGTATAAATAAAAAAAAAACACAGCTGTAATAATAATAATCTTCTTTTAGACTTTCTCAACACGATTTAGACTGATAATGGATTTGGCCCACAATTCAAAATCTGATCCTACAATACAGCAAAAGCTAGATATGTTGGAAAGAAGGATTTTTAAAGACGGCCACAGTTCTAGAATACAACTAAATGCTTGGTTATTAGAATCGGGGGTTCCCTTACAAGCGGCTGCTATGGTTACGAATCACAGAAAGCGAAAAAGGGTGAATGATGATCTTAGATAATTTTTGTGATTTTGTTGTAGGTAATTCATATTTTTATAATAATAATAATAATAATTTTTAATAATAATAATAATTTTTTATTGGTGTCATTGTACATTGTACTTACACATGTCATATAAATAAAAGATAAAATTACTGAAAATAACTAACTACAGATATTACATACTATTATGAACAACATTAATTCACTACAAATAACATTTTAAAAACAAATATTAAATAATTTGCACATCACAATTTAAAAAGTCATCTACAGTTTAAAGTATTTTTATACAATCGGGCAACGTTGCGGCCACGACACCGGGTCGACAGCTGAGTCGAGGTATTTTCTTTTTCCTACAAGCGTGCGCGATTTGCCGTTTTCCCGCACTCGTTTTGGTTCTGAAAGACCCATTTTCCCGCACGGCCACAATTTTAGACGTTCCTCAGCCAGTCTCAGCCACTCTACTGGCTAATTCTGGCGAAGAAATAACAAACATTAAACGTATACCTCTTTCTTTGCAACCATCCGTTCATCAGGATCAGTTGGCTTCGATGGCTTCAACCTGTCTGGCATCCGCAATCAATTTGCATAGTGCATCAAATTGTACTTTTAATATAATATAAATATTAATAGTAAGTAGAAATTAAATCTGTGTTTGTTTTTCAGTAAAATTAAATTTTTAGAAATATTTTGTGGTAGTTTTTCTAACGCTTGTAGAAAAAATTTTGATCCTAACTCATGCGGAAAGACACTTCCCCGCACCCGACTACTATCCCGAACCCGACTACTATCCCGAACGACGCGAAGCGGCAGTCGCGTGCGGGAAAGTGGCTCTTTTCGCACTTGTTAGGATAATAACTATTTTAAGGTTGTATTAAGTGAGGAAAAAGAAAACAATGATTTAATCTTAGAAATATATATTTATCAACAAAATAATAACAAATTATTGCCACCTCCAGCCTTTAAATGTCTGCAACCACATACCAAAATGTATGTGGAAGGAAAGAAATATGCAATAGTATATAGAATATAACAATAAAATAATATAATTAAACTAAAGGTTTCCTCTAAAACCAGTTAGATAATGGTTTGTCAAAAAGGTATACAACTAATAAGACAATTTTACCATACTATAAATTTCGACTACAAAAATTATAAAGTAATAGTTTTTAAAGTTATGTTAAACAGCACCATAATATAGACCCATTCTTATATTTTACCCTAAAGTTAAGTCTTGATATGCGGATAAATTAATGATCTATTTACAGTTTACTTTATTTTAATTTTTAAAGTTTTGTGTACATAGTCCCAAATTCGAGAATCACGACAATTAGGATATTAGAAACTAAGCGATACGCAAGTTTAAATTGTGTCAAAGTTCAACAATTTGGTACTCAATCAAATATGTTTTATATATCTAATGAAGTACCTACTAGGAATTTTCTCAATTTTTGAAAGATATTTGATTAACTTAACTTTCAAAATGTCTTTATTCCAAACTAACTTTTACAGTTCATTACATGGAAAGTGACAACATAATATAGAAAAAAATAATCATTAAAAAAAACAATAAAAAAAAATTGAAGTTAATCCAATTTAATTCATTAATAAAATCAATTTAAAAAAAAATTGTATAAATAATTTAATTTAGTAAATATCACTTTAATTGTTTTTTAAAAGTTGCCAATTTTTTAATTTTTCTGATAGTTTTTGGAAGATTGTTACTTATATTTTATTATTCCGTCATATAAACGTTTTTTTTCCGAAATTACTTTTTACTGGTATAGTTTGAT
Source organism: Polydrusus pterygomalis (assembly GCA_963969555.1). Taxonomy (NCBI): domain Eukaryota; kingdom Metazoa; phylum Arthropoda; class Insecta; order Coleoptera; family Curculionidae; genus Polydrusus; species Polydrusus pterygomalis. Next base: position 146,060,862 of record OZ018375.1, read on the forward strand.
AATTTATACAACGTCTGGTGTTATGATCATGATGTCTTATTCTCCTGAAGTGTTATGTTTGATTTTTTTTTTTTTTAAATAATAGAGTGAATTAGAATACAAATTTTTAATTTATAAATGTTTTGAACGTGTAAATACCCTTTCGGTCTATATAGATTAACAGTTGTTTCTAAATGTGGTAATTTGTGTATACATTTAATAACTTTATTTTGGAATTTTTGTAATGGTTTTAAGTTTGATAAACAAGCAGATCCCCATGCAGAAGCTAAGTATTGTAATTTTGAATATAATAATGAAAAATATAAATTTTTTAAGTATTTCAAAGGAATGAAATATCTAGCTCTGTACAAAATAGGTACCAAAGGAGATATCGAGTTGATAATATACTGGATATGGCATTTCCAATTTAAATTTTCGTCTTAAACTAATCCTAAAAATTTTGTCGTCTTTGAATATTGAATATTTTCATTATTAAATGTTAAGGGGTTAATGATGGAATTTATTTTATTTTTAGTTATAAACATAAAAGAAGATTTTGTAAAATGTGACGTAAGTTTATTTGACTGAAGCCAAGAAAGACGTATTTTTAAATCATTATTAATGTCAAAATACATTTCTGCAAGAGTTTTAGCAAAATAAATAATTGTTGTATCGTCTGCAAATAGCTTTATATTGCCCTTTAAGTACAATTTGGAAACGGAATTAATGTAATTAATTAAGCACCAAATTGTGCAACTTTGCCACAATTTAAACTTGTTCAAATCTCTTATAGTTTCCGAGATCCCAATAGTCATCCTCGGATGTGGGATATCTTGTACATATGTGGAAACTGCACATATTTCAATCCCTATAAATCAGCGATTCTCAAACTGTAATTAGTAGAATTTAGTAAAAGTAAATTTCAACCTAAGAGCGCGTTGCCAATTTTAAGGTTTTTTTTTTGCATATTTCTGAAAGAAATTTAAAAAATTAAGTGCAAGTAGAGGCAACCGCAAGACTACTGCATCATCCCATTTTAATATAGGGCCAAAATCCTGCAACTTTGGTGTAATTTTAGGGCGTGGTCTTTTTCAAAGTTGTTTTGGAACTGTTTTTAATTGTTTTGGAGCTATTTTTAGTTGTCTTAAAGCTATTTTAAAAACAACTAAAACTAAAAAACACCACGCTAAAATGGCACCAGAATTGCAGGATTTTGGCATAATCCAGCAACCCTGCAATAACGTCTACTACTACTATTGCTGCAATAATGACAGATCATTATGATACATTTGATGCCAAAACCAGTATTTGTTCGAAATCAAAATAATTCAAATGTCTATTAGTAAAGCTTAAAATTTTGTTTACGTTTTATATCAAGGAACTACTGTCTTTTCTAAATGCACTTACACTAGTAGATGTTTCTTTCAGAAATAAGAGCAAAACGTTCGCATATGAATATCTAAAAGCAATAATTTGAGAACGCTGTTATAAATAGAATATTAACATATCCGCTCTAAATTAGGTATCATAACTCGATTACAGTAACAGTCACCTTTTCAAAGATAATATAAAACATAATCGAAGTAAAAAATAAAAGCTAGATAAAGGAAATAACAATAAATAGAAATTCTGTCACCCATATATACACAAATATAACAATAATAAAAATATCAAAATATCTTTCAACCCTAAAAGAGCTAGGAATTAAAAACATTTTCGTAAAAATTACTGAGCAAATAGGGAAATCAAATATGCTTTACCTAACTAAGAAACTGTGTGGGAGAGATATACCATTTCTTTTTATAATTATCATAAAAACTATATCATTTTTAAATTTACTTTAATGGGATTTTCGCAATAACTGAGTTTATCATATTCAGCAATAATATCCTGAATTAGAACCTATTAAAAATATATTCATAAAAGGCAGCGAAAGCAGAAAGTTTAGCCATAGGTAATTTTATTTTCGTTCTGGGCGGTAGAGTCAAAATTTATTGAAAAAGCCCATTCCGTGTTTAAACAATAAATATTCAACCTAAAATAATTGTATTGGAACTACTAAAGCATCGATCATTTTGTAACAAACAACCTCTTTTTCGAACGTCCGTTTGGTTTTAGGAGCTGCTGCTCTTGTAGTTAATTGCCCCGCAGGTCGTATTCTAGAGGGCTTTGAGGATAGCTGTGACACTTATGCCTCCTGTCTGAACTTGACAAACGCCTTCGACTGTATATCCGATGAGATCCTTCTTAAAAACTCTATAGATCATTCAAATCGCACACAATTTGTTTCGTATCATCAAAACAAATCAAGGAAGCAGGAGATTCGTTATGGGGTACCCCAAGGTTCTGTTCTAGGGCCTGTTCTCTTTCTAATTTACATAAACGACCTAGCCAGCTCTAAAGCGATGGCAATCTTATCCTATTTGCAGATGATACTACAACTTTTGAAAACTACCAACCCTCACAGATTGATAATACTCGGTTTGTGGAAACGATGGCCAATATTACGGAATGGTTTCTGCTAGCAAATGAGCTATGCAGGCTTGAAGAAAACCACAAATAATATATTTCACCCTTTAGACGGGAGGATCTAGCTCGTGCTCTGATGGAGGAATGTAAAAAGAAGGTGTTTTCTAGGAGTATGCTTCGTTGACATGGGATGTTGCAACTCGGTAAAAAAATTACCTAAGGTTACATATCTTATCAGGAATATGTCACGCTGTGTAAGGACGAAGACTCTTCAATCGACATAGCAACAATATTTAAGATGCAGCGCAGATGTAATCGAATTATGGCTGGACTCGCTAACGTGTATTCATATCCTACAAAGTATTCTGTATGTCAAACAAAACTTTATCAAATTTAGATCATACAATGACATCCACCACTACCCAACAAGAAACGACTCAGTCCAAAACCACCTTCGACTGCAAGAACTAGAAATAGCTTGTACGATATAAAATTTCATAAAGTTCTACCACTACAGGAAACTTGAAATCAACAGACTTAAGACGGTGATAAAAAAAAAACATCTATTGCAGAACGCAGTTTATTCACTTGAGGAGTATCTACAATCATTTTGGGTTGCAATTTTAATATGGGATGACGTTACTAAGTATCTGATGTCATTTTCAAACGTTATGCTTTGCGAAGTCTTTTTAATTGTTTCTAGGAAAGGTTTGTTACCCTTTATGGAAGGTTTGTATTATTGGTATGTATTTTTAATAGGTTCTAATTCTGAATGTGAGTGCTGAACATGATAAATTCGGTTTTAGTAAAAAGGCCTATTGGCGCTTGTATCACAAAACTAAATCCGAACTGATTGTGAGGGCAAAACTAATTTTAATAATAATATTCAATGTGGTAAATTATACACACACGTCGTCCTTCAAACATTGGCACCGGTAGTTTAAAGTTTTAAAAAAGAAAAACAAATTACATTTACCCTAGTATGTCAAAAACTAAAATATTAGATATTATGTCGGACGTTCAGTGGCTTAATATCGAGAATTTTTTTTAGTTCTGCTATAGTATCAGGAAGTATTTATTATTTATGACACAAAACTTTTGGAAGACTGAGAAGATAAAATCGTATTTTAATCGCAAATAATGGTGAAAAGAGAAATAGTTTGTATTCTTTATGTAACGTATTACTTACTTTTAACTCTTTTCGTGCCTTCATTATTTAACTGATTGTCAACGATGCCTTACCCATGTTTTATCATAAAACGTATTAAAAAAAAAAATACAATGTAGACAACAACGCAACGTCTGTAACAAATTTGGCTATGGTTTACATTGAGCAACATTTTTTGTATAAGGTGTGTTGAGATTAAACTACAGCGCAAAACAAATCGTTTGCAATTTCTCAGTTTAAACACACCTTAATAGCCTTGTGGCTAGGTTTTCCGTGTCCGTTTAACTAATTTAATAGGCTGTTAGGGGTCTCACTCCTCAAATATATGAGGTTGGTATCAACAATTTTGAATGGGTTTACTCAAAGTTTATGGTAGGTATTAACTTTTTACGGAAATTTGTTTTGAATATATGTACTTTTTAACTGCCCTTAGAATACATAACTATCAACAGGGAGCAATGCGTAGACGTTAAGGGAGCTAAATCAAGTTTATATTATTAATCTGGGGTTTCTAAGAGCTCAAACTTCGTGCCATTTGGATAGCTAGGGCAGTGAATCGTTCAAAACGTGATCGTGATGACTGTGATCATTTGCAGGAGGATATGAACAGAGGGACTGAATGATCTGAAATGAATGGATTTTATTTGTATATAAAAAAGTGTGTTTGCGTGTCATTGTCATGTCAATTATCATAATTTTTTTTTTAAAAAAGGGTGATGACTCATAAGGACTTAGGTGTAAATTTTGAAGAAACGTCACGTTTCAAGGAAGATATCGCAAATAGAATTGCTGCCGCATATAAGGTTTCATAATCAGATCGACCCGAGATTTAAATGCATGTCTTCGATTATTTGATGCGTTAATATTACCTAAGCTGGCATTTTAAAATATTATTTGCTCACCTCAATCATTGAATATCAAACTATAAGAAGGCCATATACGTTACTACGTTAAATTTATAGATGGCACAATGAGTTCACCAACAATAAAGCATGTTGATGCAGCCACTAACGACAAGCCTTTTCACTGCTAAATTAAAACATTGTTGCCGCCTGTCGGTTTGGACTTGCTGCATGATCCTTTCCCCACTACCATACCGTCACGCGCATCAGTGCGGTGCCTGAATTGTCTTGCCTATATTATATTTATTTTTTATTGAAAAGGATCAGACTGAGTGACGCGATATGGCTCTTAACAAGTGTGGTTATTTTCAATGTGGGAAGTCGCCTCGCGCCTTCCCAAGATTAAGATTATTTCGTTTTCCGGTAGAAGAAGAGAGGCAGATGGATCGTAAATAGTGGTATGCAATTATGTGGTCTATTAGCAGGTCAAAAATAAATAAATATGGAATTTTCATTTTAATACCTTTTTTTGTGTCCTATTGTATTTCTTTCTGTATTTACCTACAGGGTAGGACATTTAAAATTAAAGTTTGTTATATAAAAAATTTGGATCAAATACGACGTGACCTGTTTAATAAACTAATGCAACGGAAAAATCATTATGAAAATCGGTCCAATTACCCCGGAGTAATCAGCGTACATATTATTATCAAAAACATACATTCGGCTGGAATTGAGAACCTCCTATTTTATTGTCTGTTAAAAATGCTTAAAAATTCCAATAAAATACGACATGCGGCAACACCACGACATCACATTAGTGAATTTGATACATCTGTTGGCGAGGAGCTGCATTAATAACTATAGATTTACGATCAACTCCATAATGGCGGCCAAACCATCTCCAATACAGTCTAAAACAGGGTTGTTAAGTTTTCTCGAAGATCTGCTATTCTTATAGTTTTTGATATTCAATGCCTCAATATATGTATTATTTGGGGTAGGTACTTAGAAGGGGTACATCGTAAGTTTTTAAAATATATTTTCTAAAAAAGATTTGGATTTTACCCCGAAAAGGTCTATAACTGTCGAGCATTACTAAATATATGTAATAGAATGTATTTAATGAAAGAACTATGACAAGTTTGGTGTATCTGTATAAAGTGTGTCTCAATGGGTCCAGAATTGCTTTCTCAGTTATCCATTTCGGTCAATGGCATAAATATTAGCCATTCTATTTAGATTTTCCTAGAACCATCCTTTACAAGAATTCTGCATTTTATCACATGTGTAGTTGATTTAATAGGTCGGCAAGTGGTACTGATGTAAGTACCACAACACAAGTATATTAGAAAGAACTAAACTACAAAACCAGGCTCAGAAACTATGAGCTATGAGCTAAAATAAACTTTTAGCTCACGTTAGATACGTTTGATTTAACAGGCTATTAAACTAGATAAAACGACTTAAAACAGCCTAAATGATGTAAACATCATTACTGGAGAGTAAAATTTCTCCATACTTAAAGTTTTTCACATCACAGCCCGATTACATAGTATAGACATAATATTGATTTCCAAAAAATATAGAGCTAATTTTTGTCTTATTTTATAATATAACAATCATATACATCCCTAACTAAAGGACTAGGTTTGTTCAAATTTTTGTTATACAGTATGTTTTTCAGTTTGTTAAATTTATCTACTTATTATGTACATAACGTCTAAGGCAAATTTACGAAATAAACATTTTAACATATTGAATTTTGTGTTCCTAAGGCACTAACGTTTGTTATACCACATAAAAGTAAGGATAAGATAAACTACAGCATGAATGGTGTTTATTACACCATTTCGTCCATTTCCATTATTTAAAAGGTCTGTCGCCAAATATCCTTCCAAAACATCCCGTAATGTAATTTTTGTGTCAGTTTTGTTGAAATCTTAGGCTTCTTTATTATTTATAACAAGAGGATGGTTGCATTAATGAAACGTACTGCAGAAAAGTTTTAAGTGAGCCGTGAAAAAAAAACAATGCAAGAAAGCTTTGATTTAAAATATGAAATGGTACGTATTTTGTTTCATTTAAAGCCCCCTGTGGGGGCGCCATTTTCAGGATTAAAATAACATATAAAATGGCACTAGACGAGGTCTTTCATTGGACGCCCCACTTGATTGCATACTATTTAAAAAAAAAATGTAATTTCACCTTGGTTTTACCCCCTAAAAAGTATTTTCAAATTTTTTGCAGCTACTTCTTGAGCTGGAGAGAACCTTCCTTAAGTCAAAATGGCCCTGCGGGGGTCTTTAAATTTCATTAATCCAGCAAAAATACCCCTAGAAGAGCTACATATGCTACTAATAACAAACATAAAAATAATAATTAAATTTTGACTAACAGGTTTTTAAAAAAATATTTTTATACTTGTGTTTTCTTCCAGCTTTTTCCAAGTCATGTTTAAATAAAAATCAGACATCGTTTGTCGCATTTTCTACTCTACGGATCACTTATGCGTCCTTTGCTGCTGTCGCTGAAGATATTATACCTCTACGATTTTTTATTAATCGTCTGTCTTGCTTTGATATGCGCTCTCTGTTCTAGCGGATTATTTTCCGTAAGAGGCGCATGATTATTGGACTATTATAATAGACCTGTTACATGTAAAAAAAAAATTATATGAAAATATATTTATATGGTATATCAGGAATAACATTTTTGAACTCGAAAGTTACCTCAAAAATATTAATAAAAACTCAGTCTACTAATTTTAGGTTACAAGAAAACAGTAAAGGGCTTAATAAAAAATTGATTTTGATAATTTATAATTTATTCCAGTCTGGAACGGGAATATCCTAAATTTGAATACCATATAACCACTGTAGTGGTTTTATTAAGGGTACGAAGATCATCACCAGTAACCACGGTTAACCGCCACGAATGTCAGATCAACCATGAAAATCATATATTCGGGACGAAAAATCACATGTTGGTTAAAAAATAACCTTTAGTTTTAAAAATTTCATGAAAAATTGATGAATGCTAAATTCACTTACTTACCATAATTTTAAGATGGTTTCTTTGCAAAAAAATAATAAATTACCGGCCAACAGCCAAAAATCAAATCCATAACCAAAAAATGCATATGACAAGTGACAGTCGTAACCGGGCCTTTAAAGCCGGTGAGCATTCTGACACTGGCGTGACCTCATATCAGAAAACTGTGTTCCGAATATGGAGAACTAGAGGGTAGGGGGCCGATCGCAATGCATTGGATTCGGTCCCAAATTAGCATCGGTAATTCAGCTTTACGAGTCGCCGTAAGATGGCGCTCGTGTTCGAAGTGGGCTATCAAATAAATGGTTTCTTATGGACGCGATAACTATTTTTATTTAAATTAGTTCTTTAAGGCACAAATATGGACTTTTATATGAATTTACACTTACTTTATTATACTTATTAGTAAACTCGGCCTGTATAAAGTTCCAGCGATGCTTGGTTTTTAAAATACAGGCTATTAAACATTCTAGCTACAGAGGGTTTTTTAAATTTGGAGCTAGAGTCTTATTTAACTGCGTTTCCTCTCTGAAGAAAATAATGTCTTACCCCGACACAAAGCAAACTCTTTTATAAATTTTACCATTATTCATTATAAATAATATGGAAATCAATTACAATACAACGTTATTTGTCTTGTCTTCAAACGTTATTTGTTATTTCGAAAAATAAAATGTCAATTGTCAAAAGTAAAAGTCCAAAACGAAGAAGAAGACGACACACGCCAGCCCACTTGCGAAGCGAGAGCGTCTATCGGCCAACTAGCGAACTAACCAAAAAACCGGGACAGAAATTGAAAATGCTGCCATTGTCCATCGGCCTCCTACCCTCTATAGTTCTCCATAGTTCCGAAATAACCAATTTTTCGGTTACCGCTAGCATTTGGTTAATTACGGAACTCTAAACTACCACACTAGTTACTTTTGGACCATACCCTTAATAGTAGGGACTACAACGTTACAATGATGACGTGGCTCTTTGACAGCTCTTGTAACCGGATATTAGCAAACATTATCGACTTAATCTAGTTTTAATAATAGTTTTAGTCCTTATTGTTTAGTCTTTTTATACAAAGACAACTATCAGTAAAAAAACTTTAATTACCTATAAAATAGTTTTCTCTAACTCTATATTTAGCATATTGTAATAATTTGGTATACTATATAATATATATATAAATCAACCAATATGGTTGAAACAATTAGCATGTTTGAAAAATAACTGATTTTGTGTACTTACTTACCAGTAAGTCTATAAGGCACCATAGAAAAGTTATTTTCTAAAGAATTATTTATATTATAATATGATCCTCGTGTCTTCGTACATTTACTTTATAAGCGCTGTATTTATGGACAGCACAAAAAACTTCCACAATGCTATTTTTAGTGCCTTACTGCGCCTATATCTAAATACACAACAGATGTTTTTCAAGACACCTGTCAACTCCCCTTACAGATATATTAAGCTTCATTCCTCTATAAGAAATATACAGTTGTATCGCCAGTTTCATTAATTAATTCTATACCTGTTTATTAGAAACTACTTTTAACAACTAAAATCCGTGCTGTTCTTCTTTAATTGGTTCCGGCTTGAAAGACAAACTATAGGTCTCTTCCATGTTGCCAATATCTCTCATTATCAATACGCTAGACGTTGCTGTAACAAAGAAATATATACTTTATACACAAAGAAATGTAAAAAACTGGGAATTAAACATGAAGCGCAATAAAAATATAACGCCAATTTTTTTACTTTAAAATGTCTTTATTCCAAACTAATATTTTCAGTTCATTATATTGAAAATGACAAAATAATAACAATAAAAACGAAGTTAATCCAATTTAATTGAATAATAAAATCTACAATATTGTCCAAAACAATTTAGAAAATTGTCCAATACTAGATTCTTTAGTCAGAATCAGAATCTTAACTTACATGAAAGCGTCAGCCTACCGGGTTAGTATAAAGTACCGAAACATTTTATTATTTTCAAAACCGCTAAAGCTATGCTTAAAATATTCAGCATTTGGAGGTTTCTGGATATGGGGAACTGAACAATAATATCGGCACTGTTGCCAGATTTCCTAGTTTGGCGCTACACATAGTCGCTTCGTTATCTTAAAGGGAATACCCCATTTATTTTTACTGCAATGAATTTAGCGTCTCAAACTTGGTAAGATACTAAATTTTCAAAATTCTGTTTGCACTTTGAGATACTAGTCAGAAAATTTCTGGGACTTATTTTAGAATGACCATTAAATTTATCGGAAATATTCAACAAAATAGAAATTTAGGTGAAATATGGTACCAACGTGATGGTGCTCCACCCCATTCTTCAAGGGTAGCCATGCAGTTTGTCAACAACCAATTCCCAGGGAGGCTGATTGGAAGACGTGGTGCATTAGAATGGCCACCTCGATCGCCTGATTTGACTCTACTAGACTTCTTCTTGTGGGGTAATTTAAAGAATCGTGTCTACAAAAATCGTCCAGAAAATCTGGTTGAACTTTGCGAAAGAATTCGCATCGAAGTTGCACTTATAACACCGAATATGTTGAGTAACACACTGAGAGAGTTTTATGATAGACTTGGGTACTGTCTGGCAACTAAGGGGCCCACTTTGAACATTTAATTAAAAACTAGTGTCGTTAAAATTATTATGTTTTTGCGTATAATAAAAAATCCTCAAAAGAGTCATTCATTGCAGTAAAAATAAATGGGGCATTCTATTTAAGATAACAAAACGACTATTTGTAGTGCAAAATTGGGAAATCTGGCAACAGCGTCGATATCATTGTTCAATTCGCCATACCCAGACACCTACAAAATGCCAAAGTTTTTAGGCGCAGCTTTAGCGGTTTTGAAGATATTTTAGCGTTCCGGTACTTTTTACTGAAAATGCGGTGTTGTCATATCCCAGCATAGGAATAAAATTTTGAAAATTTAGGATCTTACTAAGTTTGAGACGATCAATTAACTGCAGTAAAAATAAATGGGGCATTCCGTTTAAGACAATGGTTCCCAACCAGTAGTCCGCGGACCACCGGTGGTCCGCAGAAGCCCAAAATATGGTCCGCGAATGATTTTTTAATTTAGCGGGCGGTGAGCCGTTGGTCGCCGCGTCAGTGTTGCCAACCAGAGGGAATTTTCCCTTTTTGGGGAATTTTGACACCGATTAGGGAAAAAGGGAATATATTTTAAAATTAAAATCACACACTTAAATAAATTGAATATGCAACTGCAAGGTTCCGGAAATAAAAAATTAGAAAACACCGCAAATATATTCATTTTTGAAGATAAACTTCGCGCTTTTATTTGCAAACTTCAGTTGTGGTTATGTAAAGTTGAAGAAAATAATTATTCTGCGTTTGGGACATTAAAACCACTCGTGGAAGACTAAAATTATGACGCAAGTAAATCAAATATGCAAGAAAACATCCAGACTCATTTAGAATTGTTGATTGATGAATTTAATCGTTACTTCCCAGAATATACCGAAGATGCTAAAGTTGATGAAAAACTGATTCGTAATCCTTTTAGTACGGACGCTGGTGAAGTTACTGAAGGAATCCAGGAAGAACTTATTGAACTCCAAAATGATAGAAACTGCAAGGATGCTTTTGAATTGAATTCACTTGAGTCGTTTTGGTGTAAAAAAGCAATTTCTTATACTAAACTTCGAGAAATCGCCTTGCGGTATTTTATGGTTTTCTCCACAACTTATTTATGTGAACAAGGATTTTCGCTTTGTTGGTAATTAAAAACAAGGCGAAGAATCGTTTGAAAGTAGGTGATGATTTGCGTGTAGCTTTAAGTAATAATATTAGTCCTAGGATAGCCGAACTCGTGAAGAAGATGCAAGCTCAGAAATCACATTAATACAAAATTACAGAAGTTTATCCTAAAAATATTATTATTACTTTTTATCTAAGTTCCTAATGTGTGTTTAATTAAAGTTTCAGTTTGATTATTACAGTTAATTTTTATTATACCTCCATAGTGGTCCCTGCTCACAAGAATGATATAAAAATGGTCCCTGACCAAAAAAAGGTTGGGAACCCCTGGTTTAAGATAATGAAATGACTATGTGTAGCGCAAAACTAGGAAATCTGGCAACAGTGCCGATATCATTGTTCAATTCCTCATACCCAGAAACCTCCAAATACCGAATATTTTAAGCATAGCTTTAGCGGTTTTGAAGGTAAAGTGTATCGGTACTTTATACTAACCCGGTATATTAACGCTGAATGTGTATAAAAGAGTATAAGAGGTATTGGGTTTTTACCATATATTCCGGCTTTAATGCCTTCCCTAGTCTTGGAACCGTCTGTGAATAACCCAAACCGATTAGGATATAATATTTTTTTTTGTTTTACTGGGTATTCTCCAGAGAGTAAAGTATTTATCTGACACCTATGTCTGATAAAAGATGGCGTCCAAAAATTTTTATCGAGTTTCGCCGAAACGATTATAAGGGGTTTTTGAGATCGTAGATTACAAATTTAAAATCCATTTTTAAAAAAATAGGGGGCAGATCCAATACTGCAAACTAAGTATCTACTTATTTTTAAATTATTATATGGAAGAAAAATATCTTCTGTACAGTACCTTGTCATTTTTCTAGTTTAGTTAGAGTAACAAAAGCCTACCCACATTATTATTTTCTCCAGTGAACTAAAAAATTACAAATCAAATTAGAAAAAATTTTAAAGACTTTAAAATTGTCTGTTTACCACAAAATATGAAATAAGTTGTTTTAAAAGTATATCTTTTTTAAATTACAGCACAGCCAATAGTTTGAAAATCCAACGATAAAACGGTTTTGTTCTCACTCCGGACCTCTTTTTAATGTAAATTGTGGATCTAATTGAGTTTATTCACGAATACAACATAGATGACACATTTTGAATACAGCTATTAGAAAAAGGGATATATACTTTTGGTATACCTGTGGCTGTAACTTGCTGAGGGCTCGCCACGTTCCCCCCATTGATCAAGTGATCGGCCGGACTGCTAGGCATAGTCATGGGTGACGTCAGCGGACTATCCGTGGAATCGCTGGCACCGCCTTGGTATCCGTTGTTGTTCATTGGTTGCCCCTGAGGCGATGGTACTTGTGCAGGCACGACGAGGGCAGTGGGACTGTTGTCGATGCCACCTAGAAGGAAGTTTTGGTAAATAAAGATGATAGATGAATTTTGAAAACGACAGGTCTGGAACATTGTTGCTTTTAAGAGGTCCGGAAGTTACCTGTTTTGCCGCTGGATGTTTCAATGTTTCGGCTGTAATTTTAGTACTTTTAAAGTATGTATACACGGTGTGTTAATAGTACAAAATTCTAAAAAAAAAATACAATGCTTAATAGGCTGTATAAATGACACACTATACTATGTACTAATAAGGTTTTGGTTTTTATAGGTTGCCATCCACTAATGTGAGTTGGCAGCATCATTCCAACTAACTGTAATTTCGTAGCGATCGACGCACGCCAACTTTGAAAATTCAGGGTTATGTTATTTGGGTTTGTTGAAAGGTCAAAAAAACTAGTAATATCTGGATATCACCATTGAATATCAAACTATAAGAAGGCCAAATAAGCAGATTTTCTAAGTCTGCAACAATAAAGCGTGTTGATGCAGGCACTAAGGACAAGCCTTTTCACTGCTAAATTAAAACATTGCCGCCTGTCTGTTTGATTTGCTGCATGATCCTCTCCCCACTACCATACCGTCACGCGCATCAGTTCGGTGCCTGAATTGCCTTGCACTGGCATAATATATTATATTTATTTTTGATTGAAAAAGGATCAGACTGAGTGACGCGATATGGCTGGTAATAAGTGTGCTTATTTTTAATGTTGGAAGTCGCCTCGCGCCTTTCCTATTAGCAGGTCAAAAATAAATGAATATGGAATTTTCATGTTAATACCTTTTTCTGTGTCCTATTGTATTTCTTTCTGTATTTACCTACAGGGTAGGAAACATTTAAAATTAAAGTTTGTTATATAAAAAATTTAGATCAAATACGACGTGACCTGTTTAATAAACTAATGCAACGGTAAAATCATTATGAAAATCGGTCCAATTACCCCGGAGTAATCAGCGTACATATTATCAAAAACACACATTCGGCTGGAATTGAGAACCTCCTAATTTATTGTCTGTTAAAAATGCTTAAATACTTAAAAATTCCAATAAAATACGATATGCGGCAACACCACGACATCACATCAGTGAACTTGAGACATCTGTTGCCGAGGCACTGAATTTATAACTATAGATTTACGATCAACTCCACAATGGCGGCCAAACCAGCTCCAATACAGTCTAAAACAGGGTTGTCAAGTTTTCTCGAAGATCCGCTATTATAAATTATTATCACACCATGTGGTAGTATGTTACTAGCTCATGGAGCTATCCCCCAATTGAACTTGGGGCGTAATGTTTAATATTGTAAACAAATTCTTTTAAAGTATTAGTGGGGAAGAGGACTTCAATTAAAACATTTCACTTTTTAATCATTCCCACTAATACTTTAAAATAATTAAATTATAAAGGACGCTAAATCAACTAACACATTGTAAACAAATATTGTCCCAAAGAAATGTTTTATGATGTAAAGTCAAATTTGCCACTTTCGTGACTATTGTTTGCTGATCTGAAGAAGTCTATCGAATAGGCACGTCGAAAGAAAACATCGATGGCAACATCGAAAGTAAACATCAAAATATTTAAACATAACCATACTTTTTTGCATCACATGCATGCACGTACCATGATTGGTTATTACTAAAGATTTTTCAAAAAATCTAACCTAAAATAGCCACTTTTAACTTCAATTGCGTTGAACTAATCCAGCAATCTCGCAACAATAATTCCATTTATTTAGAATTTCGAATAGTAAGTATACGCGATATTCGTAAAACAGAAATGTCAAAATATATGCATTCTTAAAATACCCGTTACAAAATTATTAAAAATATAACTAGTCGTTTCCAAGACCTTATAGGCCACTTAACAGAAATCACCCTGTATATACGAACAAGTGTATAACCTAAAAAAAATATAATCAACGATTAAAAGTCTAGCATACCTCCTAACAGCATCTCTTGCAACAAACTGTCAATATGTGCCACTCCAAACAATTTTGCAAACTGTATCTGCTCGATCACTTGCCACGTGATAGATTGAAGAGGAGGTAAAGTTAGGAGTAACTCTCCAAAACGCCCTCTGCTGTCGTACTGCCTATCGCTAATGTAGTCTTCCAGGTTAATTTGGATTTGGAAGCGAAGCTGTTTGATGCGATCTGTATTACTAAGTCCTTTAGCATCTGAAAGAAATTTATTTCAGTCCCATATAATATACCGCCAACACACACACCGTTTATGGGAAATTACTTTTTATCTGTCTGAATTTTTAATATTTTGTAGACTGAGTTAAAGTGTCCAACCATGCAACTAGATCACCCTGTACATCTTAGATTAGAATGTATAAAAAAATAATTATCGCAAATAAAACACACACCAAGACAGATTATCCCGATGCATGTTTTGGTATATTTTATTTGCAGCCTTTTAGGTACGCCTATTTTTGGGCAATGTATTGCTTCAAAAAGTTTAAAAGACACTTTTCTCTATACTTTTACTTATATTATATAAAAGAAAAAAGTAAATACCTAGATATGTTTATAGCAATCCAAGGGTGAAAGTTTTCCACGGGTCAAGTTCTCGGGCAAAAACTTTTTCAAATTCTTGAACAAGAAATTGTGCTTAAAAATGTTTTACACGTACCCAAGGTTTTGCCAAATTGTAAAAATCAATACAAGTTGTGTACCAACTAACAGTTGACTTCAGGTTAGGTACGCGATAACATCAAAGATTGGTTATTTTGCTGGTTAGTTTTACTTTTATTAACTTGTTCTCTTTCTTTTTGAACTAAAAACACGAAGACAAATAATTTTAAAACAAATTCTAGAAACAAACCCTTAAAAACAATTTTCTATCCTTCAAATATGATAGGTTTGCAACTACAAAAAAATGCCAGAAGTCACTACCGTAAAATGGGGTGAATAGGATCAGCGGGGTAAATAGGATTGAAAGTTACCTTCAAATTTCAAAAATCTGTAATAATTGTAATTTTAAAGTGTAGGTCATTTCAATGTACAGATTTTAAGTAACGGTTGTTAAAAGTAATTTTTATGACATTAAACTTAAAATAACTTGGCCACATCGCAGGCTGAAAACCATAATCTAAAACGTCAAATTTAGCGGTTAAACTGTTGTCATATTATCTTTGCTTTTGTCTTACAAACTTCATACCTCTACAACTCTGCAGCACTTATAAAATTTAGGTAATATTATTTTTAGTACTTTTTTATATTACTTAAGATAAATTTGTGTGCAAAATTCTATACACCCCGCGGTTGTTTAAATGCGATACAGTCAGATCAATCAATGATCCTATTGACAGCGCCTGCGGGGTGAATAGGATTTGTGCACAAAAAAATATATACAGTATGTCTCTGTAAGTTTGCATCATATGGAAAACTGTTTTATTATTCATTTTACGAAAAAAAGTTATTCCTCATAAAAAGCTCTGCATGGCCTAAAACCTAAAATGCAACCATCAAATATCGAAATTTTTCAGTCATATACGAGGTTTGTCAAAAAATGTGAATTTTTCCCAAGAATGTAAATTTCTCCCAAGAGTAAAGTACCTTTATTTTTGACATTATCAAAAATTGTTATTAAAAAAAGTTCATCAGAACTAAAAACCACATCTAAATATGCAATAACACGCATTAAATTAATTAAAAAATTAAATGATTAATAATAAATTAATAAAATAATTTTTCAACATAAATGCGTAAAATTGCATATTTAGACGTGGTTTTTAGTTCTGATCAACTCTTTTTAATAACAATTTTTGATTATGTCAAAAATAAAGGTACTTTACTCTTGGGAAAAATTTACATTCTTGGGAAAAATTCACATTTTTTGACAAACCTCGTATATGACTGGAAAATTTCGATATTTGATGGTTGCATTTTAGGTTTTAGACCATGCAGAGCTTTTTATGAGGAATAACTTTTTTTCGTAAAATGAATAATAAAAAAGTTTTCCATATGATGCACACTTACGGAGACATACTGTATATACAACAGGGTACACCCGGTATAAAAACTTATACCACCATTTAAAAGTACCAACCTTAACTCATGTTTTAAGCTATTGAGAAATTTATTCAGGCAGATAGTTTTCAAGTTACAAGCTTTCAAAGTGGAAAATTGATCCTATTCACCCCATTTTACGGTACCGTATTTTCCAACTTGATCAAAAATTGAGAAGAAATTCCAATTTTTTGGCAAGAATTTGGGGCAAATTTTAGCTATGTACACGTAAAAATAAATTAAAGGTCAACTTTTACAATTTCTTCAGCAAGAAATTAATGTTTAAAGCCCGGACTTGTTTATTTTGCCATTCGTTAAATGATAAAGTTGCAGTACGCATGCCTAATACGGTGTAGCTTTGTTTACATGCGCGAGGCCATAACATTGCCACTTTCGTGAATATTTTTTGCTTATCTAGATGTAAATATCTATTATCTATCAATTTTATATATATTATTAATTATTGGATCCGTCTATGTTATTCAACATCCTGTACATATTTTATTTGTTTATAAGTGAAGTTTAAAGCCTAATTTTCCACCAATAAAGAAGAACAAAGTTAATAGTTTTTAAGAAACAAGTGAAAACTCCAGGCAATGCAGAAAATCTCAAAGTAGGAAATTGACAACTTTAAAAAGGCCATTACTCAAAAACTAGTCAGGATTGGATTACGGCCATGGACACTTTTAGTCAAGATGTTAAGATCTACAAAATACCAAAAATTCAGAAAAATTAGCCGAAAGCCATTTCCCATTCGGTCAAAAACATTAACATACTTTGCAGGTTGCAGCGCAAGTACCTACTTACATTTTAATGTTTTAAAAAGTTGGATTTTTACAGTGAACGGCAAAAAGTTCGCTACACATGGGAAAAAATTTATTAGCAAAGTGGATACCGAAAAAACTTGCACGCATACTGCATGTCCGATAACGTAAAAATTGATTTTGACATACGTCACGTCACTACTTGTATATCGCCAAATATAAAAAAATATTGTAAATATACAAAAAGTGAGGTTAGGTGATGAGGTATCAAAAAATGTACAGTCTGTTCAATGACCACTGACCGTTACGTCACGACTTGTGCTTACCTTTCTAACGTTCGTGAACTAGGTGAGATAGCAAATTTGCGTCAATATTGAATCGTATAATTTTACCAGTCAAAAAAGTTTTATTGTCCTTTTTGACAGTGACATTTTTCACGGCAACTCTCAATTTCCTTTAAAACCTGTTTTTCTGGATGAAACCTGGATATACAGTAAAGGGGCTTTTAGGCAAAGTTGGCAAGATGATACTCTTCATACAGTAAAAAAAAGCGTCAGAGGGTGTATGGTATGGTATATTATTCTACATGCTGGTTTAGAAAATGGATTTGTGAAAAATGCAAATTTGCTATTCAGGTCTGGCCTGAAATCTGGTAATTATCATGATTCAATGAATAGTGAAAACTTTGAGAAATGGTTTGAAGAAAAATTGTTAGCAAACTTGGAAGAACCGTTGCTTATTATCATGGATAACGCCACCAGTGGCGTACCCAGACCTGAACCTTGGGGGGGATATAAAAATATTGTTTTTTAAAAATCATATTTATTGATTTTGGTGATTTAAAAAAAAGTATTACAAAATAAAATCCATACGCCGTGGCTTGAGAGCAAGGTCATCAATTTTTTCATTAGTCGAGATAGCTTCTTCTCGATGCACTGCCATCATAGCAAGTCCATTAAACCTCACTACTTGAGCGGTAGTATTTCTTAAATAGGTTTTTACACGTTTTAAGGTTGAAAAAGTCCTCTCTGGTGTCGCAGTGGATACTGGCAATGTACAACATTTTTTTAGAAGTTTGTAAAGGTTAGGGTAGGCAAGTTGACTACAAACTTCCAAACAAGCGAGTGCCTGACATTTGTTTTTTATTTTGAGGTATTTGTTTAAATGTTCGTGTCACATTTTAATTTCGGATTTTCTAATAATTTTTGGAACATCAGGTAAATATAAATCGAGTAGTTTATCACACTGACTATTATCTGAATCAATTGCTTTGCCTGCCGCCCCTTCTAATGATGATGATGATAATAAGCACATAAATCCGTAAAAAAATTCTTTATGATTTGTAAATCTTTCTTCTAGCTGGTTTATGAAGAAATCTATAAACGGTAAATAGATGGTAATTCGATAATGGCTGGTATCAGGCGTTTCTGAATATGGATCTATAATGGAATTGATATCACTTTTAAGGTGGATGTAACCTATGTAACATCGTGATTTTTTTTAAATTAATTTTGTGTAGTATATCCCAATTTTTTGTCTTTTGCGGGCAACCCATTATAAATGAATTATAGATGGCCGCTACATTAACAATTATAACTTTTTTTAAATTTACGGCAATAGATTTGGTGCATTTTGCATATATATTTATAAACTTATAGTAAACTTCGCATTCTTGGCAAAGTCTATGGGGGGGGGGGATATATCCCCTATATCCCCCCCCCCCCGTAAGTACGCCACTGAACGCCACATATCATTCTGGACTAACTAAAAAATTCCAAATACAAGTTGGTATAAAAGATTACTTATTGCATGGTTAGAACAAAGACAAATTCCGGTTTCACCATTTGCAATGAAGAATCAGATCTGGATAATAGTGAAGCAGCATATCCCACACAAACGTTACAAGTAATCTGGAAAGCACCATTTATTTTATTTAAATAGGTTGGACGAAGTAGCATTGCAACATGGAAATCGAGTTTTAAGACTTCCTCCATATCATTATGATTTTATAAATAAAGTGAAAATATTTAAAACAAAATTTATAGACTGATGCACTAGAAAAAAATTTATGATTCAATTTTAAATTTTATACATTAGTTTAATTTATTTTTCAGTAAAAATTTCATACTGATTTTTATCCCATAATACCTTCTACCCTAAATAACGCACTTATTTCTGACTTCATTCACAGTATAAAAATAGTTAAAAATATGAAAAAACGCGCTTGTATTTTACTTGTTCACATGCATCCGTCTTTATGTAGATTAAGCCTAAGAAAAATCATAACCTTTACCACCGGTAAGTCAAACTGACTTTATTTACGACGTACCGCAAATATGGAGAATATGACGTAACGGTCAGCGGTCATTGGACTATAGTTGTTTAGTTGTCAAGATTTTTTTTTAAATTAGATAACGCAAGTTTTTTAAAATATTTTTTTAACAATTAAGTATTTACAAATTTCCAGTTTTTCTTTCAGGTAACATGGATAATGTAAAGCCCAGGTATTTGGAAAAAAATTAAGTAATGTAAATAATAATAGTAGTTTTTTGTTCTAGAAAAGTTTTTTTGCCAGAGGCTCGCTGTTGCGCTATGGTTTTTATCAAATTTTATTACATTCATAGACTTTTGTGTTAAAATGCCTAGAAAAGAACCGTTTTTTCTTTTTTAAAATTAATTTATAAATAATCTACTCGCGCACAAATTTACAAACTAAGTATATTTAATTTAAAGAAATAGTCCATGCTCAAACTGAAGTAACGAAAGAACAAAGTCTTTCCACACAATTAGAATAAAAAATTCTTTCAAAACTCTCTATATGTACGTATGTAACGTTCATCATCAGGAGACAGAAAAAGCTTCGCCGATAGTGTCAGCAGAAGAGAAAATGACCTTAACCTTAATGGAGCTTATATGTACAGTGTGGTTTTTTAAGTGTGCAACATATGGGAATTTTTTTTATTAACGATTTCTCAGAAAATTTTATTCTTGATAAAAGTTGGTGCATGTTCGATAATCACATTAGGTGCACTTGGAATGGTTGCAAGTCAAACGGCGTACAGGGTAAGCCAAAAAATAGAAAACTTGTACAAGAATAAAGTACCCCTATTTCAAAAAATTCAACAAAATGTTATTAAAAAAAGTTGTTTAGAATTAAAAGTTATGCATAGATTCAAAAACGTGACCTCCTAAAATAAAAAAATATATTTTTTTAAAAAACATTAATAATTTCTCAAAATTTTTTTTTTTTTAATATTCACCATAAAGACCTTCATAAATAATCAAAATCAAATCAATTTCACATATTTTTGTTCAAGTTCAAGCATATTTGTAAAAGTTACTTGAATTTTTAATTTATTAAGGAATCACAAACTTCATGTTTGTTGCAACGATATTAAACACAACTTTAAAATATCCTAAAAATTATTTTTAACAAGATAAAGCATTAGTAATGATAATATGCTAATTAAAAAACCATCATTTAAAGTGCAAAATTTTTATTTTAAGTGTTTATTAAAAAAATTTATTCTTGTAAAAGTTTTATATTTTTTGGCCTACCCTCTACGCCGTTTGACTTGCAACCATTCCAAGTGCACCTAATATGATTTTCGAACATGCACCAATTTTTATCAAGAATAAAATTTTCTGAGAAATCCTTAATAAAAAAAATTCCCATATGTTGCACACTTAAACAACCACACTGTATAGAAGATAAAATGGTGTTTTGGTATAAGATATGAATAGTGAACAAAAAATTATATCAGCGTAATGAGCCTAATGAATAAAAATGTAGCAATTGCTTTATCTTATAAAATCAAAGTAATTTCTTGAAAGCCAATGAATAAAAACTAAAGTAATTGCTTTTGCGACCAGCAATTGCTTAAAAGTGCAGAAATTGCTTCTAGTCAATGCTGTTTCTTAAAAAATAGTGCTATCGTTTGCTTAAAATGTGATGAATAAATTAAGGAATTGCTTTTTCCAGTGTAGCAATTGCTTTCAACTTTTTAAGGTAGGTCGACCCCTGCATCATTTGCTTGGTAGCAGTCAACTTTAGTTCTCCGCGGCATACACGTGCGTTGCTCTTAATTTGTGTCTTTAATTATGGCTGAATATATGAACGTCCGTAAAAGAAAAATCTACAGTGTACGTAAAAATTGCATATAAGTATGATGATTTCAGAAAGTTATATCGATTTGACTGCGAAAATGTTGAGTGGTTGGCAAATTATTTTTTGACTGATACTGGTAAAAGGCGATATGTATATTGTTTTATATTATATTATATAGTATAAAATTATGTATATAAGTAAATATGAATAACAGGTAAAAATATTGTAGAACAATAAAGAATTTTTGAAACTGAAAAAAAAAACTGGTAAAAGGCGAGGGGGTGCACTGTCTTTCGTTGGGGGGGGGGGGGTGGTGGTCCGGACCTCCCTGGACCCCTCCTCGAGATTAAAGGGCCTTTAAATAATATTAAAGTCTTTCTGCGGAAATTGTCGGATCCGGGCTTTAAAAATTATGTAGGTAAAGAACTCTGTGTTCACCAAACTACTGTCTGTGAGACATACACTTCTGTAATGGATGCAGTTTTGGAGAAGGCCAATATTTTTATTAAATTTCCTACAAGTGCTGAAGCTGTTGTGGAAGCTAAACGGTTGTGGTCAGAGATATTTATTTATTACAATTTGTGAACGAATATCAATTGCTTGTCTTTAATTTCTTCATCACTACTATCACTTTCCTTATTTTCACTGAAATCTGCCATATCACAAATATAAGTTTCCTATTTTCCACCAAAAAGGTAACAGATTCCTATTGTACTAAATAAATAGAAAATAGACCAACGTTGTTGTATTTACGTCAATTTTTTTGCAAATGAGGCACCAAACTGAACATGAAATCTATAATCTGAACAAGTGGATAAGCCACGACTGCACTTGTGTTGAATAAACATTTGCTACAGAAGCGTAAAAAAACAGCAATCGCTACAAAATTTTATTCATATCCAGATCTAGTAATTGCTTTTACTTATAGCATTTGCTAGTCAAGCAATCGCTTTTACTAAAAAGTAATTGCTTCAAGTAATTGCTTAATTTTTATTTATTAGGCTCAATGAGTTTGTAGAAAAAAAATAGTAAAAAATAACTCAAAACATTTGATTAAAGACAAGTCCAAAGTGGAATGGAAGGGAACGTAAAATAAAACTTGTAAAAAGAAGATTTTGATAATTTTTTTTTATATTTTATAACGTCTTATAGACTCTTCCTTTCATCTTATAGCCTTACATTAATAATAATCATAAAATTAAAACACATAAAAACTTACTTGGGTCAAAGAAAACGATGGCCTTCAAGCAGGCAAATTCTGTATCGTCAATCTGGACGTCTTTCATTGGCTTGACCAACTCGTCCATTATACGGCCACCTACTCTGGCGATGCTGATATCTGGGGACGGAACACTGTCTGGTGAAACTATATAATCTAGATAATATTACCAAATTAAAATACCATGGTCTGTTTAAAAATTGTTGTCAAGCTGTTAGCTATCACCACCATATTAGGATAACGAAAATGTTACAAAAAATGCAAGCATATAAAATCAACAGCCAATTAAAATTTCACGCACTTTGAAATCCATACCAAAAAGTAACAAAAGTTTTATTGGATTTGGTAAAAGTTTGATAGTATAGAATATAGCAAATACTTCAAAAATTACTAAATATATTTTTTTTAATTGGCATATCCATATAGGTTCAAAGGGCACACATAGCAAGGACGAAACCGTTTCTGTAATGGGATTTTTTGATTTTTATCAGACCGCTTAGAGAAAGAAAAAAAATTTTTCTACGCTTCCAGTTTTTAAAATTTTGAATTATTTACTGAGAAAATAAATAAACAAAATGCGCTCTTTCATAAAAACACGCGAATTAACTGACTGACGTCACATCTGCCTCGACCCATGGATCGCAGTGATGCAGCTGAAGGTCGAGCGCCGCATCTACCTGAATATTTGGCGGGTTGTTTCCTATTTTTAAGCTGTTCTTGTCTATTTAATTTATCAAAACAAAGATAGCAATATAAAATGTCGAGACTGACAAATAAAAGAATTGCGCGGATAATGGGACGACGTAATAAGGTTTTGATTTTATGTTTTTAAACTTTCTGCTGTTGCGGCGTCTTTTTAATCGTTTCTAGGATAAGTTTGTGAACCTCTAGGAAGATTCCAATTATTGGGATGTATTATTATTATTATTATCAATAGGTTCTAATTCACGATGTTAATGCCTAATACGATGGATTCGGTTATAGTGAAAAGGTCCATTATTGAAGTTAGTAGTTTTTAAATAAATTTCAAGTTTAGGGAATATTCAAAAACATAGGTCATATTCACTCTGCTATATTTTTCTTAATAATAAATTAACATTAACGTTTATTTTATGTTTTAAAAGATCATTCCTTGTTTAATTTAACACGGTATGCAAAGATTTAAAAAATTCGGTAGCCTACTGGGAAAGCCAAGAAGTACGAGGCGACGTCAAATTGACTGACTGTTTCAGTTACCTTATGACTTCAGACCACGCACTGTGTGCTTGGTCTGAGCTTATGACAATCGCCACTGATAAGTTTAAGCACCTTACAATTTTTTTTTTAATTTTAGGTTTATAGCAGATTTAGAGGATTTTTTTAAAATTAATTCAGTAAGCTTTTTGACCTTTCATTGGAAGAAAAGTTATCCATACGATGCAACAATTACTTATATACGGGGCGAAACAATAAACTCTTATAATTTTGTTACAATAAAATTTTTGAAATTAAATGAAATGAACAAGCTCTGAGATAGAACCCCCAAGAAAAATCATGTCAAGACTTGTTATTTATTACAGGTACGTTTGTCGCCTTTAATTTAGGCATCTCGTTATCGTCACTTTGATAACAAGTTTGATGCTGTAATCGAATAGATTTATCACTCCTAAGAAATGTGCTTAAGCAAGCATGCATTAATGCATAACAATGCAAGGCTACATGTTGCAAGAGTTGTGCAGACGTAATTAACAGAAGTAGATATTTCACTAATGGATTGGCCAGCTCGAAGCGCAGACCTTAACCCTATAGATAGAGCACTTGTGGGATCGAATGGGTGGAAAAGTGAGAACCCCAAACCGATCGCCGCAGAATTACGGATCTCACTCAAAATGATACGGAAAGAAATAGACCTAACACGCGCTCCTTTCAAATCAAAGTACGATTGGGCAATGGGGGTTTTTACTTTAACCGAATTTATCATATTTAGTACAGCCTCTACTATTAAAAATATATCTTAGTAATACAAATCTTCCTAGAGTGTATTATATATATACAGGCTGTTACAAATTCGACATACCAGCATTGGAATCTCGGAAACCATAGAAGTTAGAGAAACTGTTAAATGGGGGCAAAGTTGTGCAATTCAGTGCTGATTATAATGCCGCTTTAAAAGTTTTCAAATTCCGAACACTTCCGATTTTATTAAAAAAAAAACCGAAATTTTGCAAAATCGTTTTTATTTTTTCCTGAGCTCATTTGACTAGCTATTTAAAAATAAATGACATTTTGTCATTGCCACTTTTTCTCCTCTATAAAATAACGTTACTAAACTAAAGATCCGCCGTTTCGTCTCCGAGCGGCCATCACCAACTTTACTTTTTTAAATACGGGCCTGAATTTTTTTTTAACCGATTTTTAAACCCTCCTACCCTCAAAATGTAATGGCGATATTACTTTCTCATAATGATGAATTATTGTCCTTACTTATTTTTTTAAATTCATATTTTTTTACACTTCTTGTCAGTCCGGTCCTGGCAACGAATCACAATATTAATTAAAAACTTTATTTTATTTAAAACATTCATACGTAAGTAATATATAATTTATTTTATAAGAATTTTCTAATAATTCTAAATTTACTAATAATTATAGATCCTAATTTTCTAAATGTTTAAATAGTCAAAATTCTTTTTGGGTTTGTATTACATGTCTTGTATTAATTAAATACCTAACATGAACTTTAGACAAACTTTTTCTTGAAACTTATTTGTAAAGTTTTAAATGAAATAAATTTTTTAATTAATATTGTGATTCGTTGCCAGGACCGGACTGACAAGAAGTGTAAAAAATATGAATTTAAAAAATAAGCAAGAACAATTCATCATTATGAGAAAGTAATATCGCCATTACATTTTCAGGGTAGGAGGGTTGGAAAATCGGTTTAAAAAAATTCAGGTCCGTATTTAAAAAATTAAAGTTGGCGATGGCCGCTCGGAGACGAAACGGCGGATCTTTAGTTTAGTAACGTCATTTTGTAGAGGAGAAAAAGTGGTAACGACAAAGTGTCATTTATTTTTAAATAGCTGGTCAAATGAGATCAGGAAAATAAAAACGATTTTGCAAAATTTCGGTTTTTTTCGAATAAAATCGGAAGTATTCGGAATTTGAAAACTTTTAAAGCGGCATTATAATCAGCACCGAATTGCACAACTTGGCCCCCATTTAACCGTTTCTCTAACTCCTATGGTTTCCGAGATTCCAATGCTGGTATGTCGAATTTGTAACACCCTGTATAGAACTATAAAAACAAAGTAGAACGCTTAATAGGCTGTATAAATAGCACACTATTATATCTTTATACTAATGGGGTTTTGGTTTTTATAAATTGCCACCCACTTGTTTGAGTTGGCAACATCAGTCTAACTGACTAACTTGGTAGCGATTGACGCGCGCCAACTTCTATTTGATTGATTTGGGTTTGTTGAATGGAAAAAAAAACTTATATTTGGACATCACCAGGCAGCTCAATAGTTTACCATAAACAATTTTTAAAATTTCTTTATGATATTTATAATATATCTTAATAAAACAATGCACCTATTGAGATTCATTACCTGTTGAAAGAGATATCCTCTGCCGCACTTTTCTCACTATTAGAACAATTATGCGCTTAACACAAAGGCATTGTTAATACAACCTATTATATTGAGCGTTTATACCGGGTGTCCACGGAAGGTGGTTCGCCCCTCCAACTTTCTTGTTTTTCAAGATAATAAAATTTGGGGGATTTGTATACGACATAAAACTGCATTTTTTGACATATGACTCAACATTATAGAACTTCCGGTTTAACCGGAAGTTCCATAAGGTTGAATCACACCTT
The DNA here is from genome assembly GCA_963969555.1 of Polydrusus pterygomalis. Classification (NCBI taxonomy): domain Eukaryota; kingdom Metazoa; phylum Arthropoda; class Insecta; order Coleoptera; family Curculionidae; genus Polydrusus; species Polydrusus pterygomalis. The sequence continues at coordinate 146,087,495 of OZ018375.1, forward strand.
CATGTTTATGTTTTATCAGTTTTGCTGGTCACAGGCTACTTGATGCATTTAAGATGCTTCATTTTAGGAAAGTTCCAAGTTACCTTTTTAAAGTTTTTTAATGGCAGCTTTTCTAAAACCTAATAGTGTGTGGTACCAAAATAATCGTAATAAAATCATCTTTTTTCTTAACGAGCCACCGTGTTGCCGTTTAAAAAAAAATGAGTTATACAACTTTAAAGATTAAATTTTACACAGCACATAGCATCGGACCACAAATAGTAAAATTGTATTTTTCCCAAGATTAAAGAACTGAAATAAGTGATTTTAAGGTACCTATTCATAGCAATCATAGCCCTCTATATAAAACAATAAATTTGGGAAAAAAATATTTTCTTGGTGAAAAAAGTGACAAGTGACACATCGTTATATTGAGAATGTCATATAGAGTCAAAAAAAGACAAATATACCAGGTCTCTCATTTAAAAATCGAAAATGTATGTCCCTTCCGGTTAAACCGGAAGTTCTATAATGCTGAGTCACCTATCAAAAAATGCAGTTTTATGTCGTATTCAAATCCCCTAAATGTTATTCCATTATCTTGAAAATTAAAAAAGTTAGAGGGGCGAACCACCTTCCGTGGACACCCGGTATATCACAAAAATTGTTTAACAAAATTAATTATCACCACAATGAACACGCAAACAAGGTAATAACAATAGGCTTGATTGACTCGCCGTGGTTCGACGAGACTCGTGTTTTTGGTTGGCGTTAATATAATTTCAAATGGTTGCCCGATAAGACAGCCTTTCCTAGAGGTGCTATTTTAATAATACAGATTAAGCATTTTACTTTTTTTATAGGCCTAGAATAATACACATCTTATTCAAAATGGCGCGTGCTGCTCCAGTGATCACTGATCACTGCATCTGTTTTTGTTCGCCACGTAGGCTATAGAAACAATTTAATTAAAAAACTGTCTGCTCATGTTGACTGGTTAGAGCTGCTGTGAGGTAGGATGCTTAGTCGCGTTTTTTATTCGGATATCGTGTTTAATTAATTTCTCAGTATTTCAGTAATTATTTTTGTTCTATGAGGTAGAATCAAAATTTAGTGAACAAGCACATTGTTTGGTCTTGTTAATTATGATCTGAAAGCGGCACAATCTGGTTGGTTAATATTTTGCTTCAACTAATCTCTTATTGGGAATATTAGAATGAAGAAATGTTTTAATTTATTCTTTTCAGCGTCAAAATGATTTTAAAAACTAGTAATGTAATTTTAATATTGTAGATCCGGGTTTTATTTAGAGATTTTTCTAATCTTGCTAGTAATAAAATGATCTATGGATTTTATATTGGCCTCTTTAAAGCTACAAATATTTTTGTTATTTAATTGTATTCACAGTACCATGCCAATTATTTTAATTTGGTAAAGAAATACCTATATTATAGTAGTTACAAAATAATATCATGATAAATATCTGGAAGTTCCTCATTTCGCCGCAAGGGGGCACAATTGAAAATTATTTTTTTTAATTATAAATTTCTCTAAAAATTCCCATATTAAGGTATAACTCTGATTACATCATCGAAAAGCTTAGACAATTCTGCATCCTTTTGGTTTAAGGCTCATTGGCGTACCGACCTTGATAAGAGTGGGAGAAGCTATTGAAAGCGTAAACATTAAAATCGCTGTAATTTCTAAATGACTTATCCGATTTTACTAAATTTAAGCTTGTTTGGAAGGAAAAGGTAAGTATCTTCAATTGCCGTATCCAACAGTACACGATAGTGTTTAATAATATTGCTAGAGGGCGCAATTTGTAATAATAACAGTTTTTTTGATTTCATCCCGAAAATTCAAATCATACGGTATAACTATGACATCATAATCGGAAAGTAGATGAAATTTGCAAGAAAAGATGTGAAGACCGCAGTTCGATATCTTTGTTCGTTTCAGAGTTATTGCCAAAAACAATAATTTTTAATACAAATTGCGCCCTCTAGCAATTGTATTAGAAACTACCGCGTACCATCGGATACGACAATTGAAAGTACTTACCTTTTTCTTTCAAACAAGCTTAAATTTAGTAAAATTGGATAAGTCGTTTAGAAGTTACAACGATTTTAATGTTTAAACTTTCAATAGCTTCTCCCACTCTTATCAAGGTCGGTACGCCAATAAGCCTTAAACCAAAATGATGCAGAATTGTCTAAGCTTTTCGATGATGTAATCATACTTATACCTTAATATGGGAATTTTCGGAGAAATTTAGAATTGAAAAAAAATTTTTTAATTGTGCCCCCTTGCGGCGAAATCAGGAAATTAAAAGTAATTTCCAGAATTTTCTCATGACCGCTTTAATCATATTTTTTTTTCCCAAGTTTCTATGCCTAGTAGTTTCCGAGATATGGCCGGTGGCCACCCTTAACGAAACACCCTGTATACCGGTTGACCACTAGATTACTGGTCAGCCCGCCATTTTGTTAAGAAACGATATATTAATTTATAAATATGGTTTCTTTAGATGCAGATTTTGAGTGCTTAAATATCTAACTGTTGTTTCCGGTTCAACTTTATTATTTTTAACAAAATACCTTGTAAATTTTTAAGATTTGGATTCTCCACAGATTATCTGTGCATCAAAATTGCAACAAAATATGACATTCAGGCACACATTACTTCAATAATTTCAATTAACCTTACTTTAAACCCGAAATTCTCAATTATCTGAGTTATCTGACTTTTCTCAATAACTTTTGTTCGTACGATCTCAGGTCTACGGTTGATAGTTGTTGAAATACAGACACCTAAACATTAAGCTGCATTCTAATTTTCAATCTTATCTGGTGTAGTATGAAGATTAATAACCATAATTTGTAGATTGAACTGCTTCGTGACCATGTCACTTCCCAATTGTTTAATCTAAGATGGCTATGATTGCAACGAAATTTATCATGCCCTACTCTGATTAATTATTATCAATGATAAATATAATATGTACCTACCCTTTCTACATTTTCTTTATACAACAATTATTTTCTTGAAAACTGTTAAAGATAGGCATTTAATTTAAGATAGGATTTTACGTAGAATTCAACTTTTAAAATCAGTGTGTTTTGTTAAAATAACAAAGTTAAGTGTATTTCCGGTTGAACCGGAAATGACAGTCAGATGTTTAAGCACTCAAAAACTGTATCCAAAATAACCATACGAATTTCAAATCAATATATTGTACAAAAGTTTTTTTTGACAATTTTATCTTTCTTTAGCCAGAACGCTCACGACCAATGTCTTTTTGGATCTGGTAGGAGTAATTTTTATTAAATTGTGCCCCCTCCCCTCCACCCCCTAATAACGAGGGGTGTGTGTGTGTGTGTGTGTATAGAAGAAACAAACCAATTTCCAATTTCTACCGGGAAAAATAATTATTTTAAACTAACAAATAGATTTCCACAACCAATAATTAATTTAATAACTCATTAGTGCGGTTAATGGAAGCTAATACTATAATTAAAACAAATTACAAAAAGCAGAACATTTTTTCCATTTTTTCAAAAAATGTCCTTCATGGCATCATAATGACGAACATTTAGTTCAAGCCTTTATAATTAAAAATGATATGTGACCAGTTCAAGCTCGAATTAATTATAATTATCAATAAATACGCCGAGTAGATAATTTCTATTGCATATTCTATATTTCTTTTTTATTTCGGAAGCTATTTTGAAAATTTACCATCTACAATTATTATTATAAATAAAGAACTTCGTAATGTAAAATGATATTTTTGTATAGTAATTATTACGTAAGTTTGTAACGGAAGCCGTTGTCATATGTGAAATATATGTATTTGCCAATCTTTAATCTAAAAGTTCCACATTCAGCAAACGCCCCGTTGACAAAGGCAATCGTTGCATTGATGAGAGATGGATATATAAATGGTCATTTATTTGCATGTACACGACGAAGATACATAGGTTCCTCATCTAATTGTTGGTTTTAAGTGCGGAAGTTAATAAATAATAATAAAAAAGTCCTGCCCGATCAATGCTCAAGTTGTGTAAACATAATGTTACTAGAAATGACATAATATGAAAACGGCAGCCATTACAAACTAGTGTTATAACTACTACATACACAACCTTGACTTGGCTATGACCGTCTACGATGTACCATCGTTCCGAAAAAAAAACTGGGACAGAAAAATGTAGTTTAATCTCCCTTTATTGACCGTCGTTAACCACCGAGCAAAAAGCGATAATTAAAACGCGATTAAGATACTATGATTCAAAAAAGAATGATCACAGATGAATTAGGAATTAGCAAAAATAGCATGCTATTGGCTAAACATAAAATTGCAGAATATGGAACTATGGTAAGAAGGTTCAGGTCGCTCAAGATCTCTAATCAAATCAAATCAAATCAGAAAACGCTTTATTGTTATAAAAAAAAATTATTTTTTATTAACAAAGCCATTAATGTAAGAGATCGTTCATTTGGAACGGCAATAAAAACTAAAGAATACAAAAATTTTCCAGGATCAGATATAGCTCGCAGTAGAATTAGAAGCTTGGATATAAAAAGCTGCTGTGCTATCTACCAATAAAATATTTTTTATGGATGAAAACAGAGAACTAGAATTTGCTCTAGAATATATAAATCAGGATAATATGCGGGACACAGTAACATTTTCCGATTGTGTAATAATAGGAAAACCTGTGTACTAGGCCTATTGGATCGAGATACGACGAAAGATATACACGTAAGACCAATCAAAGTGGACGTTTTTCCATAAACTTCTGGGGCTGGATTAGTACTAGGGGCCCAGAAGTGTATCAAATTGATCAGTGCGGTATATGGCCAAGATTTTATATTTCGACACGATTCTATACATAAAGCCCGCATAGTTCAAAATTATTAAGAAAAAATCATATTCGGGTTCTATCGTGGCCATTAAAAATCCTGATATCAATCCAATTGAAAACGTATAAGGTGAAATGATCATGACTATGATAATCTGTTAACGTAAGTTCCAGCACAGAATGTATAGTAGCTATATATTCTGTGCCAGAAGCCAAGATAAATTGCGCCAGGAACGGCAAAGCAGAGTTTTCCCCTAACAACTCTAACCGCCTTGGCCATTGCCAAAAAGTTTCCGAGCTCCTTATGAAGGCAAGAATGTCCATCCAGGCCAGTGCCGTGATTTTTCAATAGCCTGGTTGCATACCATTGGCAATATCCTGGTTACATAATATAATATAATATGCCATCGAAGCTTTTGAACAAACTCGGTTACAATATCTTTTCTCGCAACTGCTAATTTTCCTGACTGACATAGCTACCAAAAGAGGACGTAAAACTGTCAGTTTGTTAAAGTTTATTATAGGTAAAGCAAAACCAAGTTTAAGAACATTATTTTCCCTCTTTTAATTTTACAAACAGATATTTAGTTTACTTTACACCGCCAAACAACTGTAAATAAAACTCGATACTTGTATGTATAATAATTATTTATGACTTCATAAATTAGCACCATTAAGTGAGTTAAATTCAGTAGCTGCATATCAATTAAAAGCAATTGGAAAATATATTCTGAAGCTTTTATATCTAACACATACATTTCATTAATTTTATATACGTGATCCTTACCCGGACATTGTTTCGTAATTATATAATTGTTCCCCAAAAGCAAAACTTCTTTTAGATGCATAGATCGTCTTGCCAGTCCTAACAGTAAATGTTCACCTGCATGTGCTCTTAGTAGCGCTACCTATGAACAAAATGCAATGATTATTGGCTTTATTGTATAATTTCTGATTCATTTACGAATTCACTTAAGAATAAAGTTAACTTAATAACAAACTAAGGTTCAAAATGTCGACCATTTTTTTCAATACATCGCTGACATTTTTTTTTCGACAGATCTGGATACACGATGAATTGTGCACAAGTGTCTAGAGTCTGACTATGGACTTTTCAACCGGCGAATCATAGGCCGCCGTCTTAAAGAAAGTAATTTTGAGGTTAAGCGATGTAAAGCCGGTTGTTGTAAATTAGGAAGATAAAATGCTATTTATTATCAGTATATAGGAATAATCAGATTTACAAGTGTACATTTGTGCAAATTATAAATATCCGAATTTACAGAATAAATACAATACATTTAACAATTATATGTCATAATTTGAAGTTAACCCCAGAAGATAAACAGTTTCAATGTTGTTACGTAATGACAATTGTTTAACCCTTTCGCTGCTCCGGACGAATATATTCGCCACGCCGTATACTGCTCTGGACGAGTATAGTCGTTTTGCTTATAAAAATAGGATTAGGCTGCTCTACACAAATAATCTAGCTGGCAGAGTTTCCACGTGTTGCTTGCAGGCCGCTCGTTTCAAATTGGCGCGGCGGCGGGCGGGCGGTTGGACCGAGGTAGGGTGGGGCCGTGAACGTTTCCCGCGAAATTTTACTGATTTTGTACGTTTACAATGTAGAGTTCGCGTTTTAGGTTGTTTCGACAAGTTTTGTGTTAGAATAATCTAATATGGCTGGGAAATATCTTACAGATAAACAACTTGAAGAGATATTAGCCAGAAGTGACAGCGAATATGAGAAACAAAACGTGAGTTCCGGAATCGGAGAAACCGGTTAAGTGTGAGTCAGACTCGCTCACGAAGGGTTCCGTACCATTATCTTTACAACATTAGACACTACATAACCTTTTTTTTAGTTCCACTTGTGTCTGGGAGGTTATAATATAGTGTCTAATGTCATACTCAATTAGTTTACAGTGCTCTTAACGAGTATATTCGCAAGCGGTAAAAAAATAGGCAATTTGGCGTGCGACTTTATTTGAGCACCGCGCAGTGAAAGGGCTAATGAAAATATAAAAAAAAAAAATTTGCAATAAGATTTCTAAAAACAAAAAAAAAAGCAAAACCTGTAAAAGTAGTAAGTACATTATTAACCTGGGTAAGTAGTAGTTTAGTGAAACATAATAGTCACACTCGGGACGGCTGTAACATCACTAGTCTAAACCGTTCTTAAAAAATACAATTATTCCAATCTAAACTATCCCCTTCAAAAAAACTTCTGCATTAGGAAATATTTTCATATTCACTATTTCTCGTCTGCGAAAATCAAGGTAACTCGTTTAGTTTTTTATTTTATTTCATCAATTTTTTTCGCCTCAATTTAATAGGAAATAATACCATGATTGCGCATTCTAACACATTTATTTCAAAGTTTCCCGCGCTTTATTGCAAACGTTGATTGGGCGGTTAAAAAGTTCACAGAGAGACTCTAGACGCTTGTTTTTAATATGACTAAAAATATAGAATGCGTTGCTCAAGAACTTGGCGGGCCTCAGGGAAGGAGATTAAATTCGTATACCTCATTTTTAACAAATCCCCATAAATAAAAGTCTAATAGGGTAAGGTCCGGGGATCTCGCAGGTCAGCGCACGGTGCCACCTATAAATACTTCATTTTTACCGAAAGTCTCCGCTAAAAATGTTTGTACTTGTCTGAAATTAGGCGCGGAGCAACCATCTTGCTGGAAGTACACGTTATTAAATTGGTCATTTTTAAAATAGTTATAATAGTTTTACCTAAATTAAGAAAAGTATAAATATATTGTTATTAAGTTGACTTTATTCTTAAGTAAAAAGATCCTCCGATATGTCGGTGTTGCCAAATATGTTCGATTTTCCCTAAAAATGTTATTTTTAGTTATTTTAAGATTATAAATTTTTAATTTGTAATAGTGTTTAGTATCATATTATAGAAAAAATTTAGTACTTTTCGATAAATAAAAAATCTAATATGACGGTCGGAAAAAAAAGAAAATTGGATGGTTCCAGGAAACCAAAACGCTGTAACTCAAATATTGCCAAGTAAGCATATTATATGTAAAAAGTTACTATAAAAGTGTGTTTACAGATTTAAAAAATATTGGGAAATAACATAGTTACAATCAATATAAGGAAATGCAACATTTTAGTTTATTTAAAATATCTCAAAAACCAATAGAACCAAAATCGATTCGCAAACATCAATAAACTGCAAACATAATTGCCTAAAACTTGTCTCATTTAAACGTATTTATATCTCTTATAGTTTCCGAGATCGCAATACAGTCAGCACCAATTCGGGCACCCTGTAGATTAAGGTTTCTTTAAATAACGGGTCCGCTACTTGTACGGGTACTCGAACTAAACACGCTAATAAGTTACATTTAATGTATATAATACAATTAGAACGGTTTTATATTTAGACATTTTAGACCTTTTTAACAAATTATAATGAAGTGTGACCAGTAAAGTCAGCATCATATGGGAGGATTTTTTTTTATTGATAACTTTATTCGAAATTTGACTTTGGCATCAAGTTCTGCTTCGATCGAGATGAAAATTAAGCAAAAAAATAGTAGTCACCTGATTCGCATTATCTGTCAAATTTTAATTTTTTCCAAAAAATAATTCAAAAGTGGGGTTATTTCTGAAAATATCGAAAAAAGTTATTGGAAAAACGTTTTTTTAAATGCAGTTTCTAGCCTACATGCAAAATTTCAGCTGCATAAGATAATTTTGATTTTTTACTCATATTTTGTAAATTGCACCACTTTTGCAAAATAAGACTCGACGCAACCTACATAAAACTTCTTGGTTTTGAAAATGCTTTATTTCAGATACATTTCATATTAAATGTGTGTTTTTCTACAAAATCAAAATTGGGCTATTAAAATTTGGTCGCATGTGATGTAAAGTTTATTTGTTTTTCGCCTGTATAAGGTATAACTTCATTAAATAAGTATTTTTGAAAACGTAGTTTGTGTCTGAAAGTTATAAATTTTAACATTAAGACAAAAAAGAACAGTGTCATCAGTAAAATGTTCATTAAGTGGAAAATAAATTTTAGTGGTGGGTAAAAAATCAAAATTATCGTATGCAGCTGAAATTTGTGGGATAGAATCTGCATTTAAAAAAACTTTTTCTAATAACTTTTTTCGATATTTTCAGAAATAACCCCACTTTTAAATTATTTTTTGGAAAAAATTTAAATTTGACAGATAATGCGAATCACGTGACTACTATTTTTTGCTTAATTTTCATCTTAATCGAAGAAGAACTTGATGCCAAAGTCAAATTTCGAATAAAGCTATTAATAAAAAAATCCCATATGATGCGGACTTTACTGGTCACAGTGTATACTAGCACTAGCCTCCGATAGAACTAAATTAGCATTTAATAATTGTGATAAGCACTCCTAAAATTCCAATGCAAAGTTTGAATATTTACCTGATCATCCAATTGAAGTTCGGTAAAAGCTGGAATGTATTTAGCCCATTCGACGAGAATTAAAAGCTGCTGTTTCATCGAGTCGCAAATGTCACCTAAATTTGCTTGTTGTCTTCCCGATAAGTCATAATCATTAACTAGACTCGATCCCATCTGCTAAAAACAACATTACATTATCTGAGGAAGAGAGTGGTTTACTATATTATATTACTTCTTAAATATCACTCCTTCATTTTTTATAAATAATTAAAGTTCGTCGTGTGACGTCACGTAGTATGAATAGCCCGCGCTCGCGCTATCTATTGTATTACGCTTTGACGTCACAAGCAAACTTTAATCGCTTCTATTTAATCCAGACTATCCAAAGGATTAAAAAAGCATTTCTTTGCGAGCTGTGGGTCTTTTAATGATATTAGCTTACGCTTAAGGTGGGAGTATCAACATGCTTGCCAATCTATAAACTATTTCGCGTAGATTTATTTTTTTTTTTTTAACCTTCACACAAAATTTAAATAAAATCAATATTGTCTTCATATTCTATAGGTAATAATTAACATGTTAAATAAATATCAAGGAATTTCATAAGTTATTTAAGGAGAATTGTATATCAAAAAATATCGGTTAAGATTTTTTTACCATTAATATGTCATTGTTCTTTCAGTATACAATTCACCGGCGTATACAAGGGGGGGGGGGGTAATGGGGGTATTTACCCCCCCCCCAGGATTACTTAAAGCGTTGTTTAATTTTTGTCCTTACTCCTTAAAGTTGCTAGTATCCTAGCCGGGCACGTAGCTAGGGGGGGGGGGGTACAAAGCCCCCCCCCCCGAAACTCGAGCTCTGATTTCACTATTCATACACTATTACATTTTCTTCACCTCAATTATTACCGGGTTTGTTTTTGTGCTTTTCTTGAGGATTTTGTGTTGTGTTTTTTATTTTTCCCACTTGAAAACCAAGCACCATGATTCAAAAAAGGGCGTGGCACCCAAACAATTTTCGCCTGCGGCGCATTTTTTTTACGCCTTCGGCGCGTTCCCAATAGGCCCCCCCGAGAAGAAATCCTGACTATGTGCCTGATCCTAGCCGATTACCCCCCCCCAGACGCATGAGCTGGATACGCCGTTGATACAATTCTCCCAAAATAACCAATGAAATAAATTGATATTATTGTAATATATCAGATATTACCCAAATAATGTGCAGACGACATTGATTTTATTTAAATCTTAGTCAATGAAATAATAAACTAAGAAAAACAAGGCGAAATAGGTTATAGGTTGGCAAGAAATTGAATGACGTTGAGAATTCCACCTTAAGAGCATTATTTTTCAAATTTAATTTTCATGCAAGTTCCCTATTTATTTATGTAGGTTCTTTTTCCAGCACGCAAGCTCGTATTCGAGATAATGCAGAAATTACTAATAAGAAGAAATTGTTATTTATTAATAAGAAATAAATAATTATTAAAATAACAACCACGTACTTCTAAAGCTGCCCCAACTTGTCTCGATAACATTTCAGCATTTAATAACGAACTAACAGATAATCCATTGTTTTGATTGTTTTCTTCGTAGCTCGGTCTTCGGCAGCTGATTCGATCTCTTTCATTCTGTACCGCTAAAACAGAAAAAGAATAAATTATATATTAATAAATAACAGCTAACCAAAATAAGTGAAAGTGCCTCCTTTATTTTTACCGACAGCTTTGAATATTAACATAATTGATATTTAAACCTGACGTTGATGATGATGAGAGCAAAGAGAAAGAAGTTTCAGTACACTCTGTCTGCGTCGTCTAAATCCTTAGTGATCACACGATCTACAACTTTCCCCTCTCTAGTCTTATCTGCAAGGTCAAAACCGAACTCGCTTATTAAGATTTTTTTTTAAATGTAACAATTTGTCGAGTGACATGGCTAAGGTATTTCTTTAATAATTTGCAAAACCGCTTAACAAACGAAAATTTGCTAAACGGTAAATAAAGCTTCCAAATATTTTTATTATTTGCCCAACAAAAATACCTGGGTCGTCTTACTTTATACGCCAAAAATTATTAAAATCAAAAAAAAATTGAAAAATTACAAAAATCTTTAACTATCTATCGGCCAAATGAGGCAATAGGGAACTTGACAAAAATTTTAAATGGGGAAAAAATTCTATAAATCATAAGTACATATTGTCATAAAACATATGGCAGCAAAAAAAAACATATTTCGTCCCAAAAGACCGCTAGAAAGATTTAAAAATGCCCCAAAATTCAAATTATTCCAAGCGGGTAAAAACGCGCTGCTAGTAGTCGTGAGGTCAAGGGGTATCATTTGTCAGATTTGTGTGTGACATTTACGAAAAAGGTTATAGGTTTTCAATAAATTTGATGATTTGTCAGATTTGACATCCACGCGTCAAGCGACACGACCTTAAAACAACAATACAATAACACACGGCAATCCAAATGCAAATTGGGTCGCTCGGCACCTGTCAGGAGTGTCAGGATGACGGATGACCAAAAGTCATACCCCCTGACGTCATCGGGCTTCGCGCGCTTTAGAGATCGTTTGAAATGCTTGCGACACGCGCGAAACTTTAAAGAATTTTTACCAAGTTATTTTTGATTTTTCAGGAGAATAATTAGGGAATACTTTTTTCAGGCCTAACTAAATCATATTATTGAAAAAAAAAGTTCTCTATTCCTAATATCACGAGGTTGTCCAGGATTTCCATCTTCTTTTAGAAGTGTTTTTCTGCTTCCCCGGTCTTTTTGGTTGCTTAAACCCTTTCAACTGACTTTTTCACATACTCTATGTTTCAACTTATTTTTATTTCTATTTTTCCTCACACGATGTCATTTCGACAATCCAATTTTTGTTGCCATAAAAGCTGCATTAAGGTTTTATACCACTTATCGTTTTCTCTTCTGCTAAAACCATCAGCAATATATTTTTCTGTCTGCTGATGATGAACGTTTCTATGGTCGAAACATGTAGAGACCTTTGAACAAATATTTTTTTATTCTATTAAACTTTGTGAAGGAACACTTTTAGTTTTTTCTTTCCTATTCATACTTTTAATTCCACTTTAAGCATGGACTATTTCTTCATATTATTTTAGTTTTAAATATTTATTTTTATTGACTTAATAATAACCAAATATTTTAATTAGTTATATTTAATAATTACATTATTTTAGATGTTGTAATTAGTAGAGAATCCCTCATAAACAAATGTTTTTGGGATTTTTATTGGAATAAATAAAAATAAATACATAAGCAGGTCTATTTCCAAGGTTTAGTTTGATAGCCCGGGAGGTAGCGTTGCATTTTTGATAGTGATTTCAGGTCGCTTTATTTTGTGTGTATTCGATAGTCTAGATATAGCTAGCAATCAAAACAAGCGTCAGCTGTCAGAGTCGTGGTGGACCTAATCGTAAGAGAATGTCAATTATGTCAAAAAAATAATATCTAAAAGTGATTTCAGGTCTTTTGAAAATTTGTTCAGCAAATGTTTATATGATGACAATAAATTAAAAAAAGAGTCAGCTGCAAAGATAATGGGGGATTATGCGTCAGCTGCTTATACAGGGTCCTGCACCTCTTCTATAGCTCACTTATTAGTTAAGTTAAAATGTTGATATTTTGCAGACCTTACCCGTATCTTGGAGTGCATTTTAGGAAAATATTTTTTTATACAGGGTGTTCCAAAAAAGTGTGACGTCATAAGGATGTATTTTTTTAGATCACATGCTATATATTTTCTTACTTATTTGGGTGCCTCCTATAGTTACCTACATACCCCTTAAATTTTATTAAAGTAGATTCAGTATTATAGGCGAAAAAAAATAAAAACTAAAAAATATCAGTTTTGCACCACTGGTTTTAAAAATTAATAAAAAATTCAAATAATGCTTCGTTAATAAAATTATACAGTAGTACCTTGGTATAATTTTATTAAGGAGGCATTATATTTATTTTTTATTAATTTTTAAAACCAGTGGTGCAAAACTGATATTTTTTAGTTTTTATTTTTTTTTCGCCTATAATACTGAATCGACTTTAATAAAATTTTAGGGGTATGTAGACGTAGGTAACTATAAGAGGCACCCAAATAAGTAAGAAAATATATGGCATGTGATCTAAAAAAATACATCCTTATGACGTCACACTTTTTGGAATACCCTGTAGGATAAAAAAATATTTTCCTAAAATGCACTCCATGATACAGGTAAGGTCTGCAAAATATCAACATTTTAACTTAATTAATAAGTGAGCTAATAGAAGAGGTGCAGGACCCTGTATAAGCAGCTGGCCGACCTGAAATCACGTTTAGATATTATTTTTTTGATATAATTGACATTCTCTTACGACTAGGTCCACCACGACTCTGACAGCTGACGCTTGTTTTGATTGCTAGCTATATTTAGACTATCGAATACACACAAAATTAAGCGACCTGAAATCACTATCAAAAATGCAACGCTACCTCCCGGGCTATGAGGACGATTTTATTTTGATCTTACGTTATTTCATATTAAATGAACATGAGCAAAATATTACCTTCTTTTTTCATGCCTGCCTTAAAACATTTCCTTAATCGACAATATCTACACTGATTCCTTTTGTCCTTGTCGACCACACAATTCCGGCTAAATCTGTAACAAGAAAAACGAAAAGGTTATAGCTGAAAATCGCTGATAACTGAAATTTAAAATTACAGTAAATGCATAAAATAGTCATGCTGGTATACATATTCGCAGGGCCGTCGCTAAGGTGTTGGCCGCCCGTGTGCAACTCAATATTTGCCGCCGCCCCCCTCCCATCTCAGGTACTAATATTTATAGTAATGTATAAAAGGTGCTACTTTTTTACGTATGTATCAATTGTAATCAGTAAAATGGTAAATACTTACTAAACAATTTAAAGCAATATACAGTGACCGGCAGAAAGTGCGCAGCATATGGGAATTTTTTTTATCTTTAAGTTTAGAAAATTAATTTTATTTTATATAGGTTCTGCATGTTCTCAACTCAAAATAACACCCATTAAATCCGGTAAAAGTCTTATGGTATACGAGGTAGGATAAAAAATTTGAAATTCCGCTAAGAGTAAAGTACCTCTATCTTTCATTTTAGAAATTTTTTTACTAATAATTATTGTTTTAATTTCAAAGTTATACCCAAATTTCAAATTTCGCTTATTTTGGACAAAAAAATGGATTTAATCGTATTTTCTGAATAACCCTGTATAAAAAATAAATGGCAACCGAACAGTACCAAAATAAGATTTTCTGCAGACTTTGTTAGAGATTACCGTCGATCATAAGTCCGATTACTGTGTTTTCTTAATATTATAGCTTTTTAAAATAAAAACATAAAAAAATTAAATATTTTTGCTGCACACCGTATTTTATTTTCTGAGGGAACAAGTTAATTTCATCTAACTGATATTTTTTAATTTACATTGACCCAAAGTATCTCCTAAATAGTTTTTTATACATTGAAGTATGCATAGAAAGTTTCCTTATTTTGCGTGACGAATAAAATCCCTTCAAAATGTATTTTAAATTTAAATTTTTTTCTTTATAAATCAAAAGGAAACTTTCTATGCGTACTTCAATGTATAAAAAACTATTTAGGATACGCTTTAAGTCAATATAAATTAAAAAATATCAGTTAGATGAAATTAACTTGTTCCCTCAGAAAATAAAATACGGTGTGCAGCAAAAATATTTAATATTTTTATGTTTTTATTTTAAAAAGTCATAATATTACGAAAACAAACTAATCGGACTTATGATCGACGGTTATCTCTAACAAAGTCTGCAGAAAATCTTGTTTTCGGACTGTTTGGTTGCCATTTATTTTTTATAGAGGGTTATTCAGAAAACACTATTAAATCCATTTTTTTGTTCAAAATAAGCGAAATTTGGAATTTGGGTATAACTTTGAAATTAAAACAATAATTCTTAGTAAAAAAATATTCTAAAATGAAAGATGGAGGTACTTTACTCTTAGCGGAATTTCAAATTTTTGAACCTACCTCGTATACCATAAGACTTTTACCGGATTTAATGGGTGTTATTTTGGTTTGAGAACATGCAGAACCTATCTAAAATAAAATTATTTTTTTAAACTTAAAGATAAAAAACTTTCCCATATGCTGCGCACTTTCTGCCGGTCACTGTATAACAGCAAAGGCTAGGGAGTCTCCAAATTAAAATACAAATTTTGAAGAAGTAGTCCATACTCAAAGTGAAGTTAAATGATATAGAAAAAAGAAAAGCACAAAGTCTTTCTTCACAATTTTTTATTAGAATAACTAGGCGAACCTAGAATAATTCATAATAATTCAAATCGAGATGTTTCAAGTGTAGAAACACTCATCATTAGGAAAACAAAGTGAAAGGTAAAATGCTGATGTTGTTAGCAATAGAGAAAATAATAATGGGATTGAGCCGTAATTGAGCTTTTAATGGTGTACAAGAGGTGTAAAATTGAATAGTCAAAAGACAGACAATCAAGACTTCAGCATACTAAAAAGTCAAGGGTTAGTGCAAAGGCACTGTCCTGGGCAGAAAAATGAAGAGAGCAAAAGAAAAAGCACGTGCTGGTTGCAGTGGAACTTCTCGAACAAAGATGTTCTAGTAAAACAAAAAACTTTTTTAAAATATTAATTTTGCACAAACTGTGTATGTTTTGACTCCTGCCGGGGCAACTGGGCCGTAAAAAGCCTGGTACCCCAACAGTATTTTCCTTTAAGCCAAATGATGCTTCGACTTTTATGAAAAACAACTTTTTTTCTTTTTTTTTCCATCTCACTTCAATACTTTCACTCTCTGACAAAGCTGAATAAAACTCAAGATTTTTCACTACTTAATACTGATTTTCACAAATAAGGTTTTTAAAACTCCCTAATTTTTCTTTTGCTCTCCTCATTTTTCTGCCCAGGACAGTGCCTTTGCACTAACCCTCGACTTTTCAGTATGCTGAAGTCTTGATTGTGCTAGGAAATGCTTCTTCCATGCTAGCTTTTGTAGCTATCTTTGGTTATAAAATAATTATTGTTAGAAATATTAGAGTTTACCGAATCATTATTATTTAATTTTTTTTCTTTCGTTAAATAGTATTATCAGTAGGGTCTGCTTTGGCCGCCCGTGTGCGGTGCACACTTTGCACACATGGTAGCGGCGGCCCTGCATATTCGTTGTAGTCTGAAGTAGGTACGATTGTTTTTTCGTTAAATGTAATGTAAATGTATTCATCAGTGTCTTCGCTTTCTTTGGGTAACGTTCTTCATAAAGGGACAATAGAGAGTTTTCGTTGTATTGGCAAATTCAAACGGTTAACCATAACGAATACGAATACGAAGCCGCTATTTGACAGATCGTAAAAATAGTTTTCGTTCAATTCGCTTAACGTTAACGTTAAGTCGAATTCGACAGTAAACAATACATAACAAATATAACATAACCTATCTTTAATGGTTTGTGTTCATATTTTCATATACGTTTTGTGCTATCTTTTTCGCTTGGTTTTAATTTCCTAGTACCCAAACTTCTAAAACATCATGATAGACGAAAGGTTGATTTTATTGGACTCATCCAGTGATTCGGATTTGGATGATGCCCTTCTCTTGGAGGTGCTTGATCGCCAGGACATTCAGTATCGAGCACAGTTGTATGGAAATTTCAATTTAGAAAACTATAATAATGCTAAATGCAAACTTTATTTCCGATTTGAAAAAATCACTTAAGAAGACTGGCTGAAGCACTTAGGATTCCCAATAATGTAATAACACAAAGCAACCATAATGTTTCTGGCGTGGAAGGGCTTTGCATTTTGTTAAGAAGATTAAGCTACCCTAGTAGGCTAGTTCATTTGGATGTCTTTTTTGGACGGTCAGCTTCAGCTCTCTCAAAAATCATTGACTTCATGAACAGCCTTATATATGACAATTTTGGACACTTACTTTCCGATTTAAGGAACCCTCAGTGGTTAAACCAAGAACGGCTAAGGATGTATGCAAATGCAGTTCGTAAAAAAGGATCTGTGAAAAAAAATGGTCATTA
This sequence comes from Polydrusus pterygomalis, assembly GCA_963969555.1. Classification (NCBI taxonomy): domain Eukaryota; kingdom Metazoa; phylum Arthropoda; class Insecta; order Coleoptera; family Curculionidae; genus Polydrusus; species Polydrusus pterygomalis. The sequence goes on from OZ018375.1 coordinate 146,104,841, forward strand.
CGCATGCGTTCTGTTTTCGCTATGGCTTTGTCTTCCGTCCGTTAGCTCCCGCCACTTATCCGTAACGATAATGATAAATGACAGCGCAAATGTCAAAGTTGTCAAATAGCGGCTATCGGAATCGCTTTTAAAATACAACGAAAAATGTCTAATGACGCATTTGCTTGACGATACATCAAATAGAAAAAAAGAGAAGACGGACTCGCGATATCATTCCGGTCGAACTTCAGCCCCAATCTCTGCGATTTGTTGATTTATGTTGTGACGTAGAACACTGGTTTCGCGAGTGTTTATAAGAGAGCGTAATTTGTTTAGTTCTTTGTTGTGTTGTATAATTGTATACCCAGGTAAGACCCTTCAAATTACTATCTCAAAAAGTGTTGCGAATTACTCACAGCTGCAGGGACGGACTAGCTGTGATAGTAATGTGCCCATTTTTCTTTACGCCCTGTATGATAAAAACTTTGGACAACGTTTTTTACATACCTTTAACTATTGACTAAAAATTAAGTACTCTCCATTCATGTCGCTAATCCTAACCGTTTTCGGAACAACGTCATTTTATTGCGATCATGTATTAATATTAAGCAGTTAAAAGTGAACATTTATAATTTATAGGAACAAAGATGTATCTTTTATTGAAATACGCTAAATATACATGATGTAAGTATGTTAAAAATGACGTTTTTCCTAAAACGGTTAGGATTAGCGACATGAATGAAGAGTACTTAATTTTTGGTCAATAGTGAAAGGCACCTATGTAAAAAACGTTAACCAAAGTTTTTATCATAAAGGGCCGCACAGGGCGTAAAAAAATTGGCACATTCGTGTCACAGCTAGTCCGTCCCTGCAGCTGTGAGTAATTCGCAACACTTTCTGGGATAGTAATTTGAAGGGTCTTACCTGGTATACATTATATGAAAAAAAAAATTGAAATATACCTGTTGGTTTAATAATTATGTGTCAAAAACTTAATTCCATGGGAGCTCTTTGGGAGCCCATATCTCCGAAGAGGAGGCCGATACGAAAGAAGTTTATATGAACTTGTAGTATTCTTTTCACGTGTTTTTTTCATATCCGGGAGATTCCCCACATTTTCCCGGACACCCTGTATAATATGTTAACGTTTTAGACACTATCCACATGCAAATTTTGACTAGTTCTTGTTTTATAATTATGATGGTCATAATTAAAAAAACAAAAATTATTTAAGCAATCAGCCAATAAATTATTTTTAACTTTATATACAGTGGCGAAATTTAATTCGTATCAGCTTAACCATTTGCAAATCATCGCCAATTTCCCAAAATAAATTTTTACTTGGATCACCCTGTAGCACCTTAACCGTGGATATTTTATCCTAAAAATTAAGCATAAATGACCTATTTTTTTAAGGCCACTATCTCCTGTTGCTGTTTGCCCCCTTAGTAATACGACATTCTGTATATTAAATTTTCGAAAATATTTATATTTTTTATTAATAGTTAAAATCTATTTAATTGTGTGTGTGTTTTTTTATATAAGAATAATATTTAAATCCAGTTTATTGTTATTTTTATCTTAATTCATACAGGTATATATTTAAAATTATAAAAATTAATATAAGTAAGTCATTGTAAAATAAAAATACGCCTTGTTTGACAAGATTAGGTCAATGTGTTTTTTATGTTCAGGATAGTAAAAAAGTAGTTATAATTATTAGTTTAAATAATTAAAAGGCTTTTCAAAATACCAGGTATAATAATAATAATATACTTGTTTTCGTAATAGAAACAAAAAACCCACCTACGTCAAAAAAAAACAAGTTTTCAACAAAAAAGGTTAAAAATAACTAAAACTGCACAATACCATACATACTACCTTGGAACAAAACAAGATGTTATGTATCTTTTAATAATAATAATTTATTTGTTAAGACTAATTAAATAATATCTTAAATAAAAATAGTTATTTTCCTAACAAGTGCGCAAAGTGATACTTTTCCGCACGCAAGTACAGTTGGACGAACGACGCGAAGCGGAGTTCGGATAAGTTCTTGCGTGCGGAAAAGCACTTTGCGCACTTGTTAGGAACAACATTTTTCCTACGAGCTTCATATCAGATAACAACAAAAATAAAAATATGATAATTTATTTAATAATTTTTAATTCGACTTTAAAGAAAGAACTATAATATACTTACAACTAAAAATTACATAACAAAAAAAAATAATAGAAAATTAAAAAATTACATAACAATAAAAAAAATAATAGGAAACTAAATTTTTCGTTTTAAGCTGAAATACAAATATCGGGAATTACGATTAAAAGATAAAAGAGAATACTCTTGCAACGGCTTCTCACATTGCCATAAAATAGTTTACAGCTACTAAAATAAATATAAATATTCCCTACCAAGGAGATTTTTGAATAGTTTTACTTTTCCGCACCCAGTGCGGATAAAAGTCTTATCCGCACTAGTGCGGAAAAGTGTAACTTTGCACACAAAAATGCGTGCGCAAAGTACTACTTTGCGCACGCTCGTAGGAAAACACCATTTACATACTATAATAGAGTAAAGTGATAAAGTGACAGTCTAATAGGCGGGGAGGTGACTTGTGCTACATAAGTTAGGTTAGGTTAGGGGGCGACAACACGTATCGGCCCCGCGCATTTTTCGGACTTCGCGATAATAAATTAAAAAAATAATGTCATAATATCAGTCGGAAAAAAATAATTATTAGCATTCGGCTTTTGTAAATTGTATTTCAAGACATAACAAAAATATTTCTAATATAAATAGGACTAGGGCTGGTTTTGCCACTATAGGCGCTTAATTAGGGCCTCACAGTTAAGTGGCCTTACAAAAAGCAAAAAATTAGAAAATATTCTAATCACTAAAGGGTGGATTATATGCACGTAAAATCAGCCAAAATATGCGCATATATATGCCTTGTTTGCCTTTAAAATATGCAGTTAATTTTTTTAAAACTAAATATGCATACTGGAATGCAATATTCCTTAATTTATTATAGTAAAATGATGTAAAGAAATACATTGGGTTCTAAAAAATAGGTTTCTTTTTTTAAAAATGCACAAAAAAACATTAAGATAAATGTAAATAATTTTTTAACCTAAAATTGTATAAAAGGCATTTATTACTAAATATTTTTTAAATAAAAAGGAATGTATTTTATTAGTAAAAATATGTTTACACAAAGCGAAGCTTCTATCAACATCTACTGATGTAATCGGACATACTAGTGGTAGCAAAATATAACGCCAAGATACAACTTCGTTGGATGGTTTACCCTCATAAATGCTTTTTACTGCAGTTAAGTATTTAAATCTTTCATTCTTTTTTACAGTTACATAAAATTTGTTCCTTACTTGACCTCCTACTTTACCGGGGATGTTGTTACATTTAGCGGAAAAAGTTTTAACAAAACTAATTGAGTCTCTTAAACTTAAATTTCTACTCTCCAACGAGGATATTATGTCCGGTATAAGACTGAAATTAACCTTAATAAAAACAAGATCTTTATATACACTTGCACTTTTTAACAACTCTTTACTTTGCACAACACACTGAGAATCGTCATCTAAATCCAAATTGCGGCCTTAATCCATGTTCTCCACCGAGTAATTACAGGTTCTGGAGGTAAACTAACTCCTGGTAATCTCTCCTTCTACAACTGCACTCTTAGAGGTGCTTTTAGAAACACGTTTTATACATTTGAAATTAATTTATTTACCAAAGGATATTCAGTCCTGACGGTTTCTGCGACTTGGTTTATTCCATGTAAAAGACACAAAGTCACATGTATCATATTGGTCGTCGATCAAATACCGTTTGTTAAGCAGGTAATAATAACGCATTATTAAGTGACAAAAAAACAACCCCTAACAATATACCTGCAAACCCTGAAACTGAAAACCCCCAATAAATAATTTGTGTATGTATAACTAAAATGTAAATATAATTATTTTAATCTTCAGATTGGAAAATCCCTGAAATAAGTACCGAACTGGACATTAAACCTTTAACGTTTTAAATTTTTGATAAAGCCGAAAACATAAAAATATGCTCTTAAAACAATAATTTATGAAAAATTTAAAATTGACAAAATATGCAAAAAATTCCAGTAAAGTCCGCATCATATGGATTTTTTTTTAATTAATAGCTTTATTCGAAATTTGACTTTGGGATAAAGTTCTGCTTCGATCGTAGTTTGTGTCTGAAAGTAATACACCTTAATATTAGGACAAAAAATAACACAGCGTCATCTCTAAAGTAGTCTAAAGTGTTTATTAAAATAAATGGAAAACAAATTTTAATGGTGGGTAAAAAATCAAAATTATCTTATGCAGCTGAAATTTTGCATGTGGGCTAGAAACTGCATTAAAAAAAAACTTTTTCTTATACCTTTTTTCTATATTTTCAGAAATAACCCTACTTTTGAATAATTTTCTGGAAAAAATTAAAATTTGACAGATAATGCGAATCACCTGACTACTATTTTTTTGCTTAATTTTCATCTCGATCGAAGCAAAGTGAAATTTCGAATAAAGCTATTAATAAAGAAAAACCCCTTATGATGCGGACTTTACTGGTCACACTGAGTAGTGTGTAGTACTCTTTTCACTATTCATTGTATTCATTATTTTCTTGAAATAAAAAGTAAATTACATAACACTAATTAGGGAATTTAATAGAAAAAGGCAACTCTTTACCGATATTCTAGAAACCTTTACGGACACATAGGAAATGTTCTCGCCTATCCATTTAATGAACCAACAAGGTAGCATCGTATTTAAAAAAAAATTAAGGTTTTAAAAAAAAAAGATCAAAAATTGTTACTTTTCACTCCCCTTCACTCCCCTTTCATTTTTCGACAATTCATTATCGAGCAGAATAATATCTAATTTTACAACCGGAATTTCGAGGTTCCCCCTTTCATCTTTAAAAATATATTAAATTTTAGGCGACAAAATTTGAGAAAAAAATTTTTTTTTTCAGAAACATACAGAAAGGATAAAAAAAGTTGGACAAACGTTATTGGAAATCAAGAAGGGAGCACAACAAAATATATTATACAGGGTGCTCTGTTTAAAACAAGCAAGTTTGAAGCAACTTCCGGTATAACCGGAAGTCGCATATGGTTGCGCGCGAGAACCTCATTATCCAAATTTGCAGGATTCAAATCGCATTACTTTCCGAAATATTCTAATGAACGGTCACCGTAAGACACCCTGTATAATATATCTATTAATGGCCGGCAATAACATCAAACTTATTGTCAACCTGTGGTTTTTTTCATTAAATTCTTTCCGCGATGTCTAATTACTTGAGTATAGTTACTTTATAACGTTTTACGTAATAATTAATTATTACCATTTTACCTTGAGTCACCAGAAAGCTATTAAAAACATAAAAATTACAGGTACTTACTCGAATAAAAGTATCAATTTAACGAAAATGTTCATCATTTAACGTTATCAAAAAATAATTTATATTGTTTTCATTGTCCAGCGTTTGTAAGAGCAATTTCCCAAAAACCATGAGAGTTTTGTTTATGGATGAAAGATATTAATAATTTATTGGCCCGTCTTAAAATAAATTATGCTTATTGATAATAAATAATTGCTCAAATTTATATTCGCCAAAAACAAGTTAAAAATACCTGCAGTGTCATTAATATTATGATAATCAGTTTTTGCAATTAATACAGATATACAGTGCGTCATTGACAAAAATTTACAACAGGTAATTTAAAAGTAAAAGCCAAACTGACTTCACACAAATATTAATTCTTTACAATAGTAGTTAGTACCATAACTTCCTCGATTTTAAAGTAGTGAGTGAGACAACATACAGGGGGTTTAACCCTTAGACGAGGTAAAGGAGGGGACGCGGCATGCGCATCTACCGCGACAGAAGCAAAGTGTGACCAAAAATTCGATTATTCTGGTGCCAAACATCCTATTGTCACCAAGCGGGTTTTTGTGTTTTTGATTGCAAAGTGAATGAAACATAGTAGTATTTATCGTTGAATAAAATGGTAGTTTGTTCATCTTATGAGTGCAAAAGTCGTAGCTATCGAAAGGAGTCAGGAATAAGCTTCACAGGTAATAATATATTTTTTCAAACTGTCATTTTCTTGGTGCCAAACAGTAAATTCTGGTCACAATCGCAAGTTTATGATGCCGCGTCCCCTCCTTTACCTCGTCTAAGGTTTAACCAATATAACTTTATTAGGGTCTAAAACACTCAAATAATATTTGGTGGGTTTATGTGATAATATTTTGCATGTTATGACATGACGGATGCAATCTGCTCACTCCCGGTTGTTTCTCCGGAAATTACTACAACTTTAGATTTTTAAATGTCACACCCTGTATATATTCCAAATTCAACGACACCCCATACGTCACTTTTGACACTTTAAATAATTTTTATTTTTATTTTTTCATCTACCGTGCGAGCATAAATTATTTGAATCAAAGAGGGCTTGGATTAAAAAAAGGAGGGTTCGGTTTAGATCACAATAATATGGGGCGATATATCTAACCAAATCTAGGTTAAAATTTTGTCAAATTAATAATATGACATGATATTATGCCAAACTAATGAATAATAAAATAAGTAGACAAATACAAATTTATTTTTGTTGTTTACAAAATTAACAAAGTAAGAATATACAGAAAGAAAAAGAAAAATAATTACGTAAATTGCTGAAATTCTTGGGACAGGCGTCTTATACAATTTGTTGGCGTATTTTGCATTATTTCACGAACGTTTGCAACAAGTTCTTCTGTTCTTACAGATGGTCTTCCTGCTCCTTTTTTGTGTTGTATAGAACCTGTTTCCCTAAACACAGCCACGGTTCTTTTCAGGCATGCAATGATCACCGGCGTATCCAGCTCATGCGTCTGGGGGGGGTAATCGATCGGCTAGAATCAGGCACGTAGCCAGGATTTCTTTTGAGGGGCAGGGGGGGGGGGCTATCGGGATCGCGCCGAAGGCGCAAAAAAAAAAGCGCCGCAGGCGAAAAATTTTTGGGTGCCACGCCCTTTTTTGAATCATGGTGCTTGGTTTTCAAGTGGGAAAAATAAAAACCACAACACAAAATCCTCACGAAAATCTCAAAAACAAACCTGGTAATAATTGACGTGAAGAAAATGTAATAGTGTAGGAAATGTTTAATGTATTGCCTATGTTGCCGAAATCAGAGCTCGAGTTTCGGAGGGGGTTCAGGCCCCCTGTACCCTCCCCCCTAGCTACGTGCCTGGCTAGGATACTAGATAATAGCAGCTTTAAGGAGTAAGGACAAAAATTAAACAACGCTTAAGTAATCTTGGGGGGGGTAATTACCCCCATTACCCCCCCCTTGTATACGCCGGTGGCAATGATAAAAATCCCCAGCAATAAAAGCAACGTTGGTAAAACGTTCGTGAAAATCGTCCATGCACAAACCCGGATTGTATTACCACTCACTATTTACTCTAACCCCGTTTCGAAAATACGCTTCAATCATAATTTTTTTGTGCTGTTCCGTAAAGCCCATTGTGTGAATTGTTCAAGAAATTGGAAAAATTAGCGACGAATCAAATTACTTGTAACGACTGTCAAAGATGACGGAATAACTGATTGATTGTTAACTTAGGTAGTTACTGACACCCAACAGGTATTAAACTCTACGGCTAAGCATTACGTCCTTAGATGCAAGCCCCTTTTTGATGCAAATAGTTTTTGCTCGCACGGTAGATTGGTATGAACTCTCTAGAATGATTTGCTTATAAACCAAAATCTTGAATGAATTGAGTTTTGCAGTTTTATTGTCATTTTAAGCCAGCCCTGTTTAGTGTTTACATGATCCACAAAATGACGTGAACTGCGCAAACTCTGTATCCCGCTTTGGTCTTCCATAGAAGTCACAATCTTGCAAAATGCCTTTAGCAATATACTGGTTATACAGTATGACCTGACCAGTAAAGTACGCATCATATGGGATTTTTTTATATTAATTACTATTCGAAATTTGACTTTGGCATCAAGTTCTGCTTCGATCGAGATGAAAATTAAGCAAACAAATAGTATAGTCACGTGATTCGCATTATCTGTCAAATTTTAATTTTTTCCAAAAAATAATTTAAAAGTGGGGTTATTTCCGAAAGTATCGACAAAAGTTATTAGAAAAAGTTTTTTTAAATGCAGTGTCTAGCCCACATGCAAAATTAGATAATTTTGATTTTTTATCTATATTTTGTAAATTGCACCACTTTTGCAAAATAAGACTCTACGCAACCTACATAAAACTTCTTAGTTTTGACAATGCTTTATTTCAGACTTTTTCTTTAAAGTAGCGCCATATTAAATGTGTGTTTTTCTAGAAAATCAAAATTGGGCTATTAAAATTTGGTCGCATGTGACGCAAAGTTTATTTGTTTTTGACCCTGTATAAGGTAACTTCCTAAAATAAGTATTTTTGAAAACGTAGTTTTTGTCTGAAAGTAATACACCCTAATATTAAAACAAAAAAGAACACAGTAAGTGGAAAATAAATTTTAGTCTTGGGTAAAAAATCAAAATTATCTTATGCAGTTGAAATTTTGCATGTGGGCTAGAAACTGCATTTAAAAAAAACTTTTTTTTATAACTTTTTTCGATATTTTTAGAAATAACCCCACTTTTGAATTATATTTTGGAAAAAAATTAAAATTTGACAGATAATGCGAATCACGTGACTACTATTTTTTTGTTTAATTTTCATCTCGATCGAAGCAGAACTTGATGTCAAAGTCAAATTTCGAATAAAGCTATTAATAAAAAAAATCCCATATGATGCGGACTTTACTGGTCACACTGTACCTATAAATATGTGGATCATACCGGCACTTAATATCGCCACTAAGAGTTAAGTCGTACGTAATATTTACTTCTAGACATTTTTACTTGATATTCAGCAAAGTAACACCGGAAAAATAACTATGGTTATGGCTAAATGCGAAATGATCGATATATTTATGTGCTTCCAGAAAACATGGCCGACCTGTCAAAGTTAGGTGTTCTGAAATGATCAATAGTAACCCAGTCGTCGCGTGTAGTTGAAATCTAACCTTTCCAGTTTGCGATTTCTGCGAAAACATAATTTTTTTCTGCTAATTACCTGCATGTATAAAGATGATTTTTTCTCACACTCCTCCTAAAGAATCCCTTGCAACCATCACAGGACGCAGCACCGTAGTGTTTTCCTGTTGCCCTATCTCCACAGATGGCGCAGTGTTGCTGTCCAAGGGCCGCGGTCGGAACTCCCCCGGTTCCTGCGTGGGACAGGGTTGCGGTAAGGGCTGCGTTGCCGGCTCCACCTGTAGGTCCGCAGCCTCCCGTTGCCAACATAGGCGAGTCGGAGTCTGCTGGAAAGAAATAATATTAATTAGAATCTTTTAGGCTGAGAAAACACGGCTGCACTATGTTTTGACGAGGACTTTTAATAATTTATTCAAAAAAAAAACATCAAATGTATGATTATCACCAAAAGTTTAAGGTGTCGTCACCTGACAATAACAGGGTTCTATCTGCAATACTGCAATTTTGTTAAAATTGAGATTTTGGAATAAAATAGTTCTATCTGTTAATTATTACCTAATTACAAACTCCTAGCGCCATCTGGCAGTTAGTAGCAAAGATATTTATGCTACAAAGGTGTAACATAGTTCTAACTACTGCAGATAGAACTAAGGACTTGCAAATAGAACCTTTTAGCAAGATAATATTTTTAAACAAGGTTCTATCTGCTGTAGATAGAACCTGGGAACATTAATAATTATAAAACCTAAACAAAATAGCTGGTATCTAAACTCAATTTTCTTTGCAATTCGGGGTATTTTAAAAATATTATTTTACCTTATTGCAAAAATATTAATGGAAATATATATTTATTTCCCTATTTAAAATGTCTGACCATGCGTCCTATGTACCATGTATCTACCACATAGAACTTTTTTCTTCAAATTTCGAGATATTTTTGAAAAACAAGTAAAATTGTTAAAATTGTGCTAAGTGAAATTAGACATGTCTTTACACCACTTATCTTTTAGGCTGAGAAAACACGGCTGCACTAAGTTTTGACGAGGACTTTTAATAGATATCACTAATTTATTCAAAAAAAAACATCAAATATATATAATTGCGTTCTATTAAGACATTATTTTAAAACTATAATACACTTCTGAAATACCAAAAAAACTAAAACTATTTTGTTTATGATTAAGGTTTTTATTAAAGTCCGAAACTTTGACGCATCTTTACTCGATTTTATGGTTAGGTCAGATAGAGCCCTGTTATTCTCAGGTGACGGTGTATTAAGAGCTCCCTGTGTCATGTTAGGTTAAGTAAAAATACTATGTTTTTAGTAAAATTTTCTGGAAAAAGTCTTTCCTACCAGTACATTACAGTTAAAAATTTATTCTATCCATGATCTTGCGCCATTTGGATAACACGAAACACTAACGAAATATTGATAAAACAAAATTAAATACCAAACTAACAAAAATCTATCAAGTTTATATGTAAGTTCGTTTAAAGACTTTCCAATCTAAGTTCCATTCAGTAACCGACATGACCTTCGTATTTTTGGCATGCGATATTGCACCACCCATCTCCCTGTATAAATATATAAAGCAAATAATCTTAATCTTAATCTTAACATAGTATAAAACAAAGTCGCTATCCTGTCTTATGTGCTTAAATCTTTAAAACTACGCAACGGATTTTGAAGCGGTTTTTTTTAATAGATAGAGTGATTCAAGAGGAAGATTTTTATGTATAATTAGCGACCCGCCCCGGCTTCGCACGGGTGGAATTTCAGAAAGTGGCATGCTGGGTACTAATATATCGGGTTTGTTCGGGTTTGTATTTATACCAGCGGGTTGCAACGCATGCCGGGTACACGCTAGTATATCTATAAAGCTTGATATCCTCAAAGCATATTATGAGAAATGTGTAATTAAAGCTCAGTAACCCCACAAAACACTTTTCGCAATGTAATTTTATTGTGATATTTTCATAATATTACAATTTTATCCTTATAATGTCTTACTGACATACACTTGAAAAGTTTTATAAAGAATTTTAAATAATCTTCGACACCTTCTTTTTAGGAAGATTTTTTCTTCTTCCCCAGTTTATTTGGTTGGTTTAGACCCCCTTTAATAACTTTTTTAACATACTCAGTATGGTTTAACCTTTTTCAATTTTCTTCATATTATGTCTCTTCTAGACATCATTTTTTTAATTCCATAAAAGCTCCATTAAGGTTCTATACCATTTTCTCTTCTGCTAAAACCATCAGCACTAAATAAATTTTCTGTCTCCTGATAATGAACGTTTCTACGTTGGAAGCATATAGAGACCCCTAGGGAATTTTTATTCTATTAAATTTTGTGGAGGAAGACTTTAGGTTTTTTCTTTCTTTCCCACTAATTTATTTGTTTTCAGAAATATTGTACATCGAGCAACATAATCGCACAAGGATAATGATTTGAGCTAACTTGATGAATACATATTTGGCCACTGGCCCTATTGTACATAAAAATTTAATGTCAAACCGATAGTGTTTCTGCTTCCTGTGTTTCAGAGAATGCTGTAAGAATCACCTGATAGTGCTTGTGTTTTATACAGTATTTGTGATATATTATATAAATTGAGACAATACCTGATGAGTGAGTACTGTGAGACATAACCTAAGAACATTAGTTTGTTCTAAACAGTTATTTTTTGTTATGGTTGTCCATGCAGTTTTCATTTATAAATAAACATAGAAAAAAAGTATTTGCGATAAAGTGTTTCCTTATTTATTTTCAAAATCTAGGATAATATAAAAGTGTGCGTTTATTCCATAAAACAAAAACTTTTGTGCGTCTTTTTATTGAGTTAATTTGTGATTCAATAATATTTATATTGAATCACAAAGTAACTAAATAAAAACTAGTTCAAAAGTTAATAAAAAAATTCGAAAGTTCTAAAACCGCCGTTCAAATTTCCCGCTATTGCACCACTGGTGGCCGGCAGGCACACTAACACCCCTCTCTCTCTTCTTTCCCTCTCTATTGTGTTGCGATTTTTTAACATGGAGTTAACATTTCTAACCCATAGACAATTTACCTTTAGATACGTACAGCTTATCTCCTGCGCAAACAAAAGTTACGTTTTATGGGTGAAAAAATACGTCCGAGCGCATGACCCGCCGATCAGCTGCCTTCCCTCTGGGCACCTTCGGGCATGCGCACAAACCTCGTGTTATCGGCCTGTCCTACTTTAGCGACATGCTCAAAATACACTCCAGAACCGGCTCGGCCGCCATTTTTGTTGTTGTGTTTTAAAGTTTCTCTGTGGATTCCTTGTAGTTTTCTTAGCTATTGTGAATTGTGGGTGTTTATTATTTATGGATTTCTAGTTTTTGTGTCGTTTAGTGAATTGTGTTTGTGCTTTTAGTGACTCGGATACTCGGATTGGAATATAAACAATGACTTGAAAATGTTTTACACGTAGAGGTTTGTTCCAACTAATATTTGACTTGAGGTTAGGTACGCGACACCGTAGATGGGTTATTTTACTGGTTTTGTTTGTTTTTATATTCGATTTTATAAGACTAGTTTAATTTACGTGTTCTTGTTCTCTTCCTTTTCGAACTAAAAACACGACGACGAATCATTTTTAAACAAATTTTAAAAACAAAACCTTAAAAACAATTTTCTATCCTTAAAATCTGATAGGTTTGCTACTAAAAATGCCAGAAATCACTACCTTTTTCTCAACTTGATCAAAAATTGAAAAGAAAGTCCAATTTTCTGGCAATAGTTTAAATTTTAAAGCCCGGACCTGTCTATTTTCCCATTTGTCAAATGATAATGTTGCAGTGCGCATGTCTAATAGTGTCTAGCTTTGTTTACATGCGCGAGGCCATAAATCTGCAACTTTCGTGATTATTGTTTGCTTATCTAAAGGTAAATTTTCTATGTTCTAACCCTATAAATTTTCTTTGCTATTCAGTAATATTTGGAACTTCGTTTTGGTTGTGCCGCGCATTTAATTACACTAAAACTATATTACGTATTTTCCATGTAGTTAACTAATTAATTATTGCACTTAAAAATGCAACAATTATTTTAAATTGTTTCTTTTTATTAGCCTATATGTATACAGTGAAAAATAAAACGCTGGTATGCAACCGACTTTTTAATCTATCAAAAATATTATTTAAGATCGTTTCGGGTGTTGGGACAGGTTGACCGGGATGTAAAAATTCAAAACGTCTACTATCTCACTCACACCCAGCCATTGCATACCATGAACACTAGCAGATATTTCACCGTACGCTTACCTGAAAATTTCAGTCCGAACGTATGTGCTGCTATGGAGGGGGAACGCAGCGAACGCGGAATGTAAATGGTGCTCGAATAGAAGTTGTTTTGTATTGTTTCTTTACCTTGCCAGTAATGCCAGTACGTATACTAAACGTTAGTTAGAGGACGTGTCATGTCTGTTATACTCGAATATGTTATCTGGTTCATATTATTATATATAGCATTAAACTTTCACAATTGCAGATGCTAGAACTTAATCATTAATTATTATAAATACTAATTAATTTTTTTATTCTTTTGTATTTAATCACGTTTAGCACAAGCCATTAACGTGATTATACTAAATCCTTATGGAAATATCACGTGATTCACCCAGAATTAAAAACATTTTTATAGTTTGATTCATTTTTTTTGATAGTGCAATGTTTACATCCGAAAAAACACGGATATATTAGTAAACAATTAATGTATTTAAAATAAATTATTATTATTAGTTTCGGCTCGCTCTAATACTGATTATGATAGGAGAACAAAAAATTGCATAAATAGGAATAATAGGATAATATTGGAAAATAAGTTCGCTTTATATCTATAGCAGCGTTGCCAGACGTCCCGATTTTTAAATCAAAATTAAAAGTCCCGCTTTTCGAGGATAATGGCACCAGCTCTTTCAACAGTTTCCAAAAAAAGATACCAGGAATATGTTTAAATTAGTGTATTTCATATTAAGTATCCCAACATCAAACTGCTTTCCTAAACGCGTTTTCTCCCCAGATGAATTTAAAATGGTCGGATGCCAGAAATAAATGCTCCGTAAGTTTAATGAAAGCAGAATTACTCATCCAGTTTAATCTGCAGCTATCCTGTGAAGAGTTCTTCATCTTTATTAAAGAGAAAAAGGAAACTTTAAAAGAAGTTCAATCTTCACAGAAATATCATGAATAAGTAATTATTATAAATAATTATTCTCTTATTGTAGTTGCAATTTGTAATACTCACTTCTGGGTCCTCAGACTATTGTTTGAAACGCGCGCCATATTTTTCTAATGAATAAAACTTTTTTAATTTTGATTTCTGTTTTTTTTTTAATTTTTTTATTCAGAAGACGAATAAGACTCAACTATTTTACGATATAGGGTAAATCTGATTTAAAATATCATATTTTTATTAAAATACATTTTCTATGGCTATTTTTGCTATCTATTGTCACGTAAACGTAATTTCAACTCAAATAAAAAGATAAATATTTAAAAACTTCTGATTATACGTTTTTTTACTATGTCCCGCTTTCGACGAAAGAATCCCGCATTTTTCACTCAAAAACTTCCAAAATCACGACTTGGCAAAAAAAAATGTGGCAACGCTGATCTATAGACTAATCGCGAATAGGTTTCGTGCATATTACTACCAAATTAAAAAACTATGTGGATCATACATACAACACTTGAACTAAAATAAATAAACAATTAATAATACCAAATATTTATACTAATCATTTAAAGATATTAATAATAAAAAAATTTAACGTAACATGTAAAACCTTTATAACAACTATGGAGAACTAGAGGGTAGGAGGCCGATCGACAATGGCAGCATTTTCAATTTCCGTCCCGGTTTTTTGGTTAGTTCGCTATTGGCCGATAGATGGCTCTCGCGTCCGAAGTGGGCTGATGTTGTCTTCTTCTTCTTCGTTTTTAATATGGAAAACTAGATCCTCCGTAGTTTTTAACTTTTACTTAAACCCTTTATTTTTCTGTGCTTTTACTTTTGACAATTGACATTTTATTTTTCGAAATAACAAATAATGTTTAAAGGCAAGACAAGACAAATAACGTTGTATTGTAATTACTTTCCATATTTATAATAAATAATGGTACAATTTATAAAAGTAGAGTTTGCTTTGTGTCGGGGTGTAAGACAGGATCTTTTTCAGAGAGAAAACGCAGCCAAATAAGTCTCTTTCTAGCTCCAAAGGTATAGCTAGAATGTTTAATACCCTGTATTTTAAAAACCAAGCATCGTTGGAACTTTATACAGGCCGAGTTTACTAATAAGTATAACAAAGTAAGTGTAAATTCATATAAAAGTCCTTATTTGTTCCTTAAAGAACTAATTTAAATAAAAATAGTTATTGCGTCCATAAGAAACCATTATTTGATAGCCCACTTCGAACACGCGCGCCATCTTACAGCGACTCGTAAAGCTGAATTACCGATGCTAATTTGGGACCGAATCCAATGCATTGCGATCGGCCTCCTACCTCAAGTCCTCCATAATAACAACAAATTGGTTCACATTTGAGATACTTTTTTGACTTTTGTATATAATAATTACCTCAATATCTATTTAGTAGGTTACTAAATAGTAAATACTATTATTTTTTATAAGATTTAAATTATTTAGTTTTTTTTTTATTTATTTATTTATTTTACGTCGGCCTTTTTCCGCAACGAGGCCAATCACCGACGCCAGGGAATTTGTCACACACTATCTGGTAATTTTGCCGAATCTCTCTTTGTCGAGGGTAGGGTTCTTTAACGTGCCAACATCCATGACACGGGGCCCACAATTTAACGTCTCTTCCGAAAGACCTCTTAAACCAAATTCCAAATTTAACATCGATGTTGCCGGCACCGGGAATGGAACCCGGAACCCGGGCCTACGATCTGTGAGGCCGCTGCGCTGACCACTAGACCACAACGTCGACAATTATTTAGTTCTTTTACTGTTTCATTTTAGCCTAAGATCTTTTAGCCTAAGTTTGTTTGAATTATTATTTTTTTCTAGGACTAAATTGATATATTATTATGTTTCGGACATAATATCCTCGTTGGAGAGTAAAAATGTAAGTGTAAGACTCAATTAGTATTGTCGAAACTTTTTCCGCTAAATGTAACAACATTCCCGGTAAAGTAGGAGGTCAAGTAAGGAACAAATTGGATGTTACTGTAAAAAAGAATGAAGGTTTAAATACTTAACTGTAGTAAAAATCATTTATGAGGGTAAACCATCCAACGAAGTTGTATCTTGGCCCTATATTTTGCTACCTAAGTTGCAGTATTGTCCAAATACATCAGTAGATGATGAAAGAAGCTTCTCTTTGTATAAACATATTTTTACTAATAGAAGACAATCCTTTTTAGTTTTAGGTTAAAAAATTGTTTATTTTTATCTTTCTTTGTTTTTTTTTGCATTTTTCAAAAAAATAAACATATTTTTTTAAAACTCAATGTGTTTCTTTACCTCATTTTACTATAATAAATTAAGAAATATTGCATACCAGTATGCATATTTGGTAAAAAAAAGAAGCAAATAACTGCATATTTTAAAGGCAAACAAGGCATATATAAGCGCATATTTTGGCTGAATTTAAGTGCATATAATCCACCCTTTATTTATGATACTCACCCTGTTTATAACCCAAACCAGAGAACACCTTGCTGTTAATATTCTGTAACCCAAACTATGAACAGTTCTACACTAATTCCTTACTCCCCCGTCCCCTCACAAGAAAACTGGTTTTTAACCCCCTAAATTTTGATCCTAAGTTATGAAATTTAATGGTTTTATAAACTTCCTTAGTGCAATTCACCATTTTCGAAAACATAAAAAATTAATTTTATTTACGAAACTAATTTGATTAGTTTCAATATGTTTTTATACAACTGTTGAAATAACAACCTTCGCGAGTCTAATTATCAAGTTAATAAAAATATATGGTGGAAAATTTTAATCGAAAGAAAAAACGTTTAATTGATGGGTTCGTTAACAGGTTTAGGAATATTTTTTTGCAAGAATTTTAGTAATTATATAATAAACAGGTCGTTGGGAAGTTATTTTTTTACATTTTTGGGCCTTCTGAATAGTCGCAGTGTAGTGTCGCGAAGAAAAAAAACTAACAAAAAGCCTTTTTTTTTTAAACCGACCAGAAAATATACACTTTCTGGACAATTTTTCGTCTAGAAAATAACCTTTTTCCGATCGCAAGACCGGAAAAGTGACGTTAGAGACTGGAAAAGATTTTTCCGGTCCCTGTTTTTTGTTTTTCCAATCGCTCTTTGATAATACAAGCTACCTTGATTTCGTTACTATGACAACAACATTTCGATGTATTGTCGAGTGACAGTTCGTTGATTTTTAATTTGTTGTTTATGTCAAACTTGTTTCGCGAGTTCGCAAATTTAACAATATGAATTCAGATTTTGAATTATCCTACACGGAAAATGAGATTTCAGAAGAAATTTTGGAAGCAGCAAGGAAAGCGACTTACGATATATTGCCAGTAAAATCAAAAGCCCGTTACGAGAAGTCATACGACGCATTTAAAAATAATATAAAATAATTTAATGTAAGTATATCGAAGTGTCGGTCTTAAAAAAAATATTGTACGTCACGCAACAGAAAATTAGTGTTTTCCAGGTCTCTCCAAGCTTCCAGGACTCGCCTACGGCTCGCCCTGGAAATGCTTGTTTCGACCTGAAAAACTCTACTTTCCGGTCTTGTAACGTAAATTACTATTTCATTCGTGGGACAATAATCTCAATTTTATATACACAAGAAAATGATGTAGATTTAGAAATTTCAGTGCATGAAGGTCCTTGTATGATAGACTTGCACATCAAATTTTATAATTTTCTAATAACCCCGATAAAAATGATTTAGAAAAGATCTTCGTAAAATTCTTTAAAATTAAATAAGGCCTGAATAAAATCACCAGTAGTAGTTATGATAATGTCAAGAGTTACTATAGAGGTTTTATTTTTAGTTTTAAACAATGTTCACGGAAAAATAACAGTGATTTAAGTGGTACTGCATGGAAAATAGTGTATCAGAAATGTTCACTGCGTTGTTTTCTGACAGATCCATTCCAAGAAAAACAATAGTCCTGAATAGTGTTCCTAATTTTCAGAGTCAAACTACTGTAATTAATAAATGCAACTGCTTACACCAAAATAATGATGTTGTCGATGGTAGAGCAGAAGAAAACAATGCGGATTTAGATCCATGTAGAAAGAAAATAATAGAATTCTGGGCTTCTTGGAAAAACTGCCGGAAAGCATCACTCCGCAAATTATATCAATATAAATATCATCCGTATAAATATCACCAACAATCAGGAATTGAGGAAAGGTGGTAAAATACAAAGAGAAAACGTTTGCTTTGAAGTTATGGAAAGGGCAAATAACGATAGTAAAATCTCACGCAATTTTTGTTTTACTGGCCAATGCACCTTCACATTAAGCCGGGCTCCCATTCTCGTGTATTTGGCGAAATATTTGTCAATTGCCCATATTTGCCAAGTAGTTGGAGTGGATACTCTGCGAATATTTGTACAATTATTGGCCACTGGCGAAGTCCCGGCGGTTGTCGGTAAAAATTACGCGAGTCAAAGTGATTACAATTATTCATACTTGTTGATGCACTCTCACCACTTGCCTGCTTGTCCCGCAAATATTTCAGTAGTTGTTCTCGAATAAGGTCCTCTATCATAATCATTGTACCTGAAACAAAAATTTTGCCTAGTATACCTAAAGAGGTATGGTTTCTGCTTTTGGTCGATCGGGATAGTGGTATTAACTTACCTGTCTCGACTTTTGTATAAAGAGATCATCCACCACCTTCTTCTTCATTTGCTTTCTGCACTTTTTTCTCCTCATCACAATATAGCTGCCAGCTACTACCACATACGCTGCAGCTGCAGCGGCAACGCGACTATCCATATCGAAATGAACGCTGAATGATCGAGAAAATGCTAGAATTGCCAAGTACAAAAGTATTGGCGTACTTGTCAAATACAGGAGTAGTGGGAGCGCTGCACTTGTCAAATTGACTTCGGAGCTTGGTGTACTTGCCAAGTATGCCCAAGTACGCAAATATTTGCGTACTTGCCAAATACACGAGAATGGGAGCCCGGCTTTAAACAATGAACCAAATTTTCAAAACTGTAGAAATTGGGGTACAGTAAATAAACACAGATTTGTACAACAAGACTCAATTCCCGCAAAAGGTAACGGGGCGGGCATATTTGGACATCGGATTTTTCTGGAACAGAATTTGAGAAAAAAATTTTTTTGGATCTTTTACAAAATTTGGTTCTTAGAATGAAGATATTAAGTTTCATATGGACGATTGTCCCGTGCCCAATGCACGAGGTGCATAAGGCCAAAACGTTTTCGATGGAATTAAATTACACCATAAATTGGCCAGTTAGGTCTCCTGATCTTTCACCAAACGACTTTTTTCTGTGGCGTTATCAAAATTTGAAAGAACTAACGATTGGAATTTCAGGGGTAGGTACGTAATCGAATCGGTGAAATCTTGTTTGGTACACCGAATGAATTAATACATTTTCGGCTTCTCGTTTTGTACACCAGTACACCGACTATTGTGATGGCCATAAAGGTGTTAGTACCAGGTAACATAGGTACCTTTATAGGTAGGCAATTTCATAACAATAATTTAATAATGTTCTTACTAACGTAAAACCTGTTTGCTGAGTAAATTCGCATTTGTCATTAACAAATTATTACCACAAACTATAATTATTATTTATTGAGGGTTACTGGAATTTACAGGTACTTACAGTTACTTTGGGAATTAGGGAACAAAAACATTTTATAATAATGTTATCAAAGGATGCAATAATCAGTATGGTGTATATGTATATAAAGGGTGTTGAATTTGTTTCTAACATTATTGTAAAAGCTCTCATCTGATCATATCAAGTATTACTGCGACACCAATATTTTTCAACATGGATATTTAAGTTATTGAAACGAAAAGAGGGAAACCAGCCATTTTGCAATTAGAACATCGTTATACAATAAATATACCAACAACATACTGTGGATGCACACCAAGAGACCATGCACTGGGAAGTTTACAACCTGCAAGGACTACAAGTACATCCAAACAAAATTATGCTACACATGTGTTCATGACATAGCGAAAAATTAAGTTGACTTATGCTTGCAAAAGGTCAAGAAACGTGCTCGAGAAAAACTGCTTCCATGCTTCCAATACCACAGATAAGAAATGATAGTTGCAAAAAACGCTGGGCTCGACTTTGTAGTAAATATTCCTGAATTTTCTTGCGTTAAAGATCGATTCTACAGAGAACGACAGAGGGCTCTAGGCATAGATGTTCTGTCAAAAAAGCGAAAAGACGCTACCATCAATACAACAATGAAATCGTAATTATTAGTAGACAATGGCCAAGGAGACAGAATACTAATTTTTGCGATCAATGGAGGACATTTGCTTACACACTCGTCAGAATTCTTCATTCATTCATACACGTGGACTTGGAAAGTGGGTAGATTGACTTTAAGCGTGCCGCAATAAACGCATTAAGAGATGCTTTCACCGAAGTTTTCAGCAAAGGATGCAATTTCCATTTTAACCAAACCATCTGGAGAAAAGTACAAGAACTTGAACTTGTCTCACAATACAATGCCGCGTTGGCATACCTACCAGAAGATCATATCGGCAAAGCTTGGCTACACATAATGGAAAATACACCAAGCGAGAAAGCTGTTGTTAAAATCAACGATTATTTTGTCAAACAATGGCTAGAAAATGAGTTGTTATGGATTTGCTACAATGAGCGACACAGTACTAAAATGTACTAGAACAACGCTTTACCTTCTTATGTACTAGAGACTAAATCTGTAACGACCCGTTCGTTTTTCACACCGGGTTTTTGCCATCCACTAGGATACCACTAACCTACATACTGCAGTCTGTAGTAACGGATTTGGTCGACGGCGCATAACAAATCCTACACAAAATCCCTCTGTGCGTGTATCATCATAGGTCTATGCTACTGTAGAAACTTTACCAATATTATAACGCAGTTTTGACACAGTAAAACGTTTCAGACACTTTACTTTGTTCATATCTTTTTATGGTATAGCAATCTTTATCTGTATCCGGTAATAAAATCAATATTACAAAGATTGTGATATGTTTATATGTATTTATATTTTTTAAATCAATATATTTTTTGAATTAATTAACACCAAGACCGACCGAAGGTTCGGTTTCTGTTAGTTTCGGCGAAAAAATTCAGTTTCGGTGACATTGTCGCGCACCGTTCGGCTAACTTTGAGTGAGTTCGTAGGCAGTGTTGTCTTTATAAATAAACTTTTTCTCTGTCGACTTTTTTTTTTGAGGTGGGATCAATCCGTTCCTAAGATCGATCTCGTCCTATATAAAATAAATTAGAGTTCAGTATACAATCAAATTTTTAACATGTAGAAATAAATAAGTTTCGGTTTCGGCCGAAACTGAGACCAAGGCCGAAGATTCGGTTTGGGCTGAAAATCTTGTTTCGGTCGGACATTAAAATTTAATAAAAAATGTACATATCTCATCCTAAACTATAAAATTAATAAATATTTCGCAATTGACATGCTGTCTTATTATAGGGTGAGGGTAGCCCTTCCTTCTTCCCAAGCGGGGTGGAAATGGAGCAATTTTTTTCATCCGATTCATCCTCCTGTAATTTTTGAAAATAATTTCGTGTATATTTTGCCTGTCTTGGTTAACGATATTTACAGCACACATGACAACTTCGCAAATTCGTTACTTCTTCGTTTTATCCAAAAAATCGGCCAATGGAGTACAATGATCCAAAGTTTTATGTTATGCAGGGCCGTAACCAGCTATTTTGGCGCCCGAGGCGAATTACAAATTTTTCGCCCCTTCTTCCCTCAACAGAATTTTAAATAAATCGAACATTTTCAACACTATTTTGAAGTTAAGCTTTTATGTTTATTTTGCTGCAATTTACAATGACAATATAAGGATAATTGTACACAAGAAAAGTAGAATTGCATTATACAAAATATATTCAATTTTATTGATTCACAACAAAAATTTTCGAGATTTCATTGCAGCGAATTCATCAATTATATCGTCAAAATCAATACTATGAGCAATCTCATATTCAATCGACATAATTGCCAAGTTAGTCAATCTTTCTTGTCTAATGGTTGATCTCAAATAATTTTTGATGAGTTTCAGCTTGCGATTGCGATCGTTTCGTACACGATACAAAAGTTGATTTTATTTTACGTTTCCAATGTTATGATACTTTATGGTTTTCACTCAAATGGGAAGTGGGCGCTTGTAAAATTTAATACAATTATTCTATATTAAGTCAAGCGGGATTGCTCCCGAGGCTAGTGCCTCAGTCGCCTGGCCCTCAGTACGGCACTGTATATGCGCAAATTTGACAACATTTCGTTTTATGCTAGTTTATCAATTTATGAATTATTTTTTTTTACTGTAGGTAACTGCTACCCAAACACGGGTTCGGGTATTTGACCGCTTTTTCGAGAATACGAAATATTGATAAGAAAAAGAAATGGGGAATGCGTCACTAGTGTTTGCTCCCCCCTCCCCCTTCATTGTTTCGCAGCTGAACCTACACATAAAAAATAGGCTCTATAAGCAAGAAAGCTCGATTTAAATTTGAGACTGTATTTTCTGACACTGATTTGGTTCGAATTTCGTTTTAAGAAATATAGTTACTTTCTTTAATACTCTAATGTTTTTAAAATTAAAATATTTGTTTAATTATTTAGAGTAATTTAAATATGTACCTACATAAATAGATAATATAAAATCTTATATGGAAAAATAAATTTCTCGCTACGAGAATATTTGGAAATACTAGTTTGGATTGGAATATAATATTTATTTGCGTATATACAAAGCTAATAATTAATCTATTTAAGTTTTAGGTATATATATTTAAAAAAAAATAATTATTTCGTTTTTGCGTGTATAACTAAAAAAATCTTGTACGAAAAGGTTGTTAATAATGATGAGCTAAATTTTACCATCAAGCAAATAATAAATACATATACGCAAACAATTCACCGCGAGAAAGTTTAAATTTATTGCCAAATAAAATTATTATATATTTTTACCAAACAAGAAACGTCCAGGATACAGAAGAAGACTACCTAGCTAATTCAACTCAATTAATACAAGTCAAGAATATTTTACGACTGCCACACGCGCATAATTAATTCTTACTTTTTTATGTGGTTTTAGGATTTATGACAACCAATTCCACGAATAACATAATATGATTCTTATAGACGCAACAAAAATATTTGACGTCAACTACGTTTTTACGTGCATCAAATGTATGCCCGCGTTGTGCTATTTATTAAGGGTCTACCGTCGCTTTTAAGGATTTTTACTTTATATTATTTACTCAAGACTCAAAGCCCTTCAACGCTCTTAAAGAAACCCATCAGTCATCAGTGAAATTAATGGATGTATCAAAAACGGACTCGCCCCAATACAACCAAGTCCAAATTTTTGGTATAACTAAATATCACGAATAGTAGCCGCGTTCGGCAATTACATCTGCGATGCGATGGATATTTTGTCACGTGACCTCAGATCGGTCGGAGAATTTTGTGATAAACGAACGGTACCTAACACTCCTAACAGCTGACCTCTGTCAAAGTCAAAAATAATGTAATATTTATTTTGTTTTGATCTAAGAAACCAAACCTGTTTTCCCTTCTTGTAAAGTTACTAAAAATGAGTATTCCTAGCGTTGTATTGGCCTTAATTGAAGGAGGCTATCAACTAATGTTTAAAGACGATAATGAGGAAGACGTCAAGATTTTGGAAAAGGTAGACGGTTTTGCCGAAGAAACGGTAGGTACCCCGATTTGCACATCACCAGTTCAGACAGCACTTTAGATTGTCCCCAACTACCTTTAAAGACTTGCTTAATAAATTAAATGCAGTTTCAGAGGGAAGATTGATAGCTGTAGGTGCTGGCCATCCGGAAATGTTATTGGATAAACAGACCATGATAGCAATCTGGTGTTTATCAAATATCTAAAGTTTTTATTTAAAACCCACCAAAGTTTATGCCTTCCTTAGCCTTGCCTAATGTGTATTTTCAATTTAGATCAGTCGCTGATCGATTTGGAATAACCAAGTCAACCTGCTGGGACGTCCTATATATAGAACATGTAGAATATTTCTGTTTATTTATGGTCAAATTAACATGGTATAGCGTTTTTGTTCTTCCAAATCATATAGTTCCACTTCCTGCATATTATTTTCAGTCAAATAACAGAAAAATAAAGGCTTTGTTCAATCAAACTACCAAAATTTTAAACCTAAATATAAACATCAAACTTAACCTCACAAATTCAGCTGAGATTAATCGCTTTCCTCGGTCAAAATACTCCGAGCAAAAAGATTATCCTCGGAGCGCTCCGATTTTAATTGCCGAACTGTTGAGATTTATTTCCCCTCCATTTAGATGTCATAAACGAACGATTTAGATCAATCCAAGCGGTCTGAGGTAATTGCCGAACGCGGCTAGTCTCGTTTTAAAACAGATGACAGCGGTTATTTGTCATCGATCAGCTGATATTGGGACATAATAATATCCCTAGATTTGTAGCGGACCGTAATGAGCCCAAACACCGAGTTATGAATTGCGTTTTTGTTACATTTAATTACATTTTAAAAATTTTAATTCAATTACTTTTGTGTAAGTACCTACAATTATTATTCATTTGACCAAAAATGTAGATACAGGTTAAAATTTTTTAATTCTTTTTCATTAGGGATCATAATTATTAATGTGTGCCTTGCTCGTTAAGTTGATTTCATCGATAAGTAATAAGTTTTATTTCATCTGAACGCCGTTTTTGTCGAAAAGTTAGTTTGTAAAATTTTTGTTCGTTAAGGTTAGGTTTCTAATGTAGAATTTTCGCATTTTACATTATCTAGGTATCCTTTTCTGTTTCAAGAAAAATAAGTAGAAATTAAGTATTTCCCTGACTTAGGTAGGTAGGAGAGAGTTGGACAAAACCGGGTAGGTTGATAAAACCGGGTATCGCCTAGTTCTACCATATGCCAAAACAGCTTTATTAAACTTTAAAAAGCAGCTATTTGATTTTGAAGGAATTATTTTTATTATTGTTATTAGTAAATATTATTATTGTTTGGCAATAGTAAGGTAATAGTAAGTAACATTATGTTACTATAGTAGTTAAAAGAACTAACCATATTAGTATGTAATAGGATAGCAAACAAATATATAATTCTATTTTCTGTGTCTACGTACCTTACATAAGTGAAATTATTATTTGATATTACTATTTTTATTGTTTATATGACAATAAAATAAAGTTTTTAACATAAAGTTAGCCTACATACAAGTTTAGAAATGTAACTGTATCAATAAATTGCATTTTAACAAACAAATTCCATAAAAACCACTTTTGGGTCTACGTAACTTACGTAAGTCAAAAACTGTTAAAGTAGGGTTTCCACTGACAAAAAAACTTAATCCCTGGCTAAACTAAAGCTTTTAACTTTATGTTAGCCTACATACAAGTTTAGGAATGTAACTGTATTATAACCAACAAATTTTATAAAAACCGTATTTGGGTCTTCGTACCTTACGTTAAGTCAAAAACTGTTAAATTAGGGTTTCCATTGACAGAAAAATTAAATCCCTAGCTATATTGAAGCTTTTAACTTTATGTTAGCCCACATACAAGATTAGAAATGTAACCGTACCATAGCCAACAAATTCTATAAAAACCATATTTGGGTCTACGTACCTTACGTAAGTCATATATGGGGATTTTCTTGACAGTGAATGTAATAACTTGAATTCAATTAGTTTATGTTGAACTGTAGGTATTTTACCTATAGGTATAATCTGAACAAATAAAACAAAAAAAATCTATTCGAAATATGAGTGACAGAATCCTATTTTAAGTTGTGTTTCAGTTAGTTTAGTATTTTTAATGTTTGGATATTTATAATATTATAAACTTTTTAAATCTATTTTGACACTTTATCTTTAAACCATATAGAAATTCATGCTTATTACCTATTACCTACCTTAAATTATAATATTTATAAAACATAACTTTCAAAAGAAATTATTACCTATTACTTATTATTTGGCAATATTAAAGCGGTAGAACCGATGAGGCTATTGCATAAATTGTTTTAGAGGGTATCACATGTATAATTTTCAAGTCCGGTCCTGTAATTCATGCCAACTTATAAAAATTTAATAGACCAAAATTGTATAAAGTGTCACGTGACTTTGCCCCCATCTTGCGAGAGTATTCAAGATTTTTACTATAGGTGTCATGGTATTGAATTAAAAATATTATTTTTGGATATCTTAACCATTTTACTTCAAAAAAGGGTACTCTGGACGATGTTTGGTTAGGAAATGCCAAACGAACAACTCTGTTTCCCAATTTACATATCTTTAAAACAAAAAACACGTTTCCATTGTTATCACCTAATGTAATGTGTTTGGAATAGATGTGCTCCGTAAATGATCTGCTACATTTTAGCGGGAAATTGTAAGGCTGCCTGAAAAGAAAAATGTAATTTCCTTGTTTTTTTAAGACCTTCATTTTCTCAAAACATTTAATGACGGCTACAGACGATACGCAGCCATGGCATCTATAATAATTATTAATTATGACGATGCTCTAACTTTTTTTTGGACCAGTAGCCGCTTTGGATCAAAAAAAATAAGAAGAAAAAGGAAAGTGTGGTGTAAAGAGTGGCTAAGAAAGGGCCCAGGTTTTTCCATGCTGCTGCTCATTGGGACTAACCTATTAGGCCGTTGTCGACAAGACTACGTCGAAGCAAAATGCATCGCATAATATTGCAGAAGGTAAAGCTATAATATTTTTGTGTGTATAACAGAGATGGAAAACTCGTAGATCCGTTTTCATTCAAAAACTAGGAATTATTTGACATTTTGGTTTTTACCATTCGGTTGGTAAAACAAATACGAATGGCCCGTGTAAACGTTAAAACAATAATTTCCATGATTTTTGGTATTTTTTCAATTTAAATTTTATTTTTGTAATTTTTAAAGAGGTTGTTCCTGGTATTTTTTAGAAGTAAGCGCTATTCGACTCTGTTATACAACGAATGCCAAAAAAGTGTGTATCCATACCTGTTTAAAAAAATGAATTTTGGTTTGTTTTTGAGTTATTTTGAAAAAACTTAAAAAGAGTTGTAATCTCTCAAATTTAGTAGCACTTTGTGATTTTATCATTTTTAGGTGGTCAACTATTACTTAAGGTGGGATTAACGACGCCATTTTCTATCGTCAATTCGATTTGCATAACTAAACGATTCACATGCGCACTGCATATTATGGAGCTGGTAGAGCGGGGCAGATGTTAGTCGGCCGGTCATAGTTTGGTTTACTTTCGTGTTTTGTGCAATTACGAAACCTTTCCTGTCAGAACAAACACATATTCTTTAGAATTCTTAGGAGAGATGACATCTAGATAGACTAGAAAATATCGTGTTACCAGTAAAAATTATTGTTGTTTTTACTTCAGTTCTGAAAATCGACGTGGACAAGGATTTTAAGGTAAATTGTGGCAATTTTAGTGGTTTCAAAAAACTGCTTTTTTTTAAGTTTCTGTGCATTTATTAAAAAAAAAAACACCGGCGTACTATTCGTCAATGCATCCCTCAACAGCCCTTCCAAAATTAGATAATAATTATTATTTTTTAATAATTGCAATGTTCCGGAAGTTACCCCTGCATTCAAGCCATTTATAGGTTTTTATACATGACCTTGAGAACTGTGCCTTAAACAAAAAAAAACCTCCACGCAATAAATGTTCCTTTCTTCCCGTCATTTTGGATATAATCAATAGCCTAGCATGCTAATTTGACAACTAAGCCCATTTCTCACCGCCGATTTGGATGTTACAGGTAGCTACCGTGCGAGCAAAAATTATTTGCATCAAAGAGGGCTTGGATTAAAAAACGTGAGGCTTGGTTTAGATCACAATGATATGGCGATGATATATCTAACCAAATCTAGGTTAAAATTTTGTCAAATTCATATTATGACATGATATGCCAAACTAATGAGTAATAAAATAAGTAGACAAATACAAATTTATTTGTGTTGTTTACAAAATTAACAAAGTAAGATTATACAGAAAGCTGCTTCTAAAGAATACTCCTGCATGTTCCATAAGATCTTCCCACTTCTTGGGACAGGCGTCTTATAAAATTTGTTGGCGTATTTTGCATTATTTCATGAAGGTTTGCAACAAGTTCTTCTGTTCTTACAGATGGTATTCCTGCTCCTTTTTTGTGTTCTATAGAACCTGTTTCCCTACACACAGCCACGGTTCTTTTCAGGCAATGATAAAAATCCCCAGCAATAAAGGCAACGTTAGAAAAATGTCCGGATTGTACTGCCACTCACAATTTACTCTAACCCCGTTTCGAAAATACGCTTTAACCATGAATGTTTTATGCTGTTCCGTAAAGCCCATTGTGTGAATTGTTCAAGAAATTGGAAAAATTAGCGATGAATCAAATTACTTGTAACGACTGTCAAGATGACGGAATAACTGATTGAATGTTAATTCAGGTAGTTACTGACACCCAACAGGTATTAAGCTCTACGGCTAAGCATTACGTCCATAGATGCAAGGCCCTCTTTGATGCAAATAAATTTTGCTCGCACGGTATAAGCACTTTTCTTGAATATAGAGGGTTGCCTATTCATAGTAACGCGCCTAAACCACTCATACAACTGAAAGGGGAATAAAATGTGTGTAAAAAAGTAGGTACTCAATTAAGCGCTCATTTATAAAATACATATTGATATAAGGTACCAACTGGAATAAACCCAAAACAAAATTTTCACCAATAAGCAAACAATACGGTAAAAATTTAATTATCGTATTACTTGATGACGATTGATGTAAATTTATAAT
This sequence comes from Polydrusus pterygomalis, assembly GCA_963969555.1. Classification (NCBI taxonomy): domain Eukaryota; kingdom Metazoa; phylum Arthropoda; class Insecta; order Coleoptera; family Curculionidae; genus Polydrusus; species Polydrusus pterygomalis. Next base: position 146,133,978 of record OZ018375.1, read on the forward strand.
GAGCCCGTAAAATTCTACTGGAAACTACGAATATATTTTGCAATTCAAATTAAACAAACCGCACGATACGTTTTTAATGAACATAGGCAATAATATAAATTATTTTTGATGCAATCGAAATATATGAGCGATCATAAATAAATTTATAATTAAAAATATATACTTTTATTGCTGTTCCCGCGTGGCACAAATTTTCAATTGCAGCATAATGGTTTAATTACAACCACCTCCTCTCCCCCCTTACCTCTTTACTACTTAATTACATTTAAATTTGTTGTAGTTGACCTTAAAAAAATTAATTGTGGTCAATTACAAGAACTAGAAAAACAGACATTATGGATTTTAAGTGTAAATGAAATAATTATACTAATATAATTGAGACCATTGTAATTTCTAGAATGTTTGTACAGGGTGGTCCACGAAAGATGGTATCTCAAGTATTTATATTAAAAATTTGTCCACCGAAAGGAACACTATTATACCGTGCGAGCAAAAATTATTTGCATCAAAGAGGGCTTGGATTAAAACACGTGGGGCTTGGTTTAGATCACAATGATATGGGGACGATATATCTAACCAAATCTAGGTTAAAATTTTGTCAAATTTATATTATGACATGATATGCCAAACTAATGAGTAATAAAATAAGTAGACAAATACAAATTTATTTTTGTTGTTTGCAAAATTAACAAAGTAAGAATATACAGAAACAAAAATAATTACATAAATTGCTGAAATTGGCCACCGCCATGCCATGCTCCAAGCATAAATTCACACGTCTCTTCATATTTTCGAAAGTGTTGACCAGCATCTCTGGAGAAATGTTACCACATTCTTGGATAATCCTTTCTTATAATTGTTCTAAATTTGCAGCTGGTGTTTTAAAAATAGTGTTCTTTGAATGAGAAAAAACGAAGTAATCCATAACCGTTAAACAAGGTGATCTAGGTGGGAATTCAATGTCTGATCGAAAATTGGCCACCGCCATGCTCCAAGCATAAATTCACACGTTCTAAATAAATCATTTATTTCCAATAAATTTTGGGTACACCATTGAGAGTAATTTCTTCGTCTTTCAAAATCTGCGGCTTGTATTTCTTGGAATACTTGCACTTTATAAGGAAATAAATTTAACTGCTTCTTAAGAATAGTCCTGCATGTTCCATAAGATCTTCCCACTTCTTGGGACAGGCGTCTTATACAATTTGTTGGCGTATTTTGCATTATTTCACGAACGTTTGCAACAAGTTCTTCTGTTCTTACAGATGGTCTTCCTGCTCCTTTTTTGTGTTGTATAGAACCTGTTTCCTTAAACACAGCCACGGTTCTTTTCAGGAAAACTGGGAACTTTTAGGAAGAAACCAGTATCAGCTGTTAATGTCACATGTTGGTGTCAACTGTCGAAAAGCTTTGTTTTTAGAAAAAGTTGACTTTAGAAGAGTTTTGGACTTGTATTGTCTTTATTTGTCCTAAATCACAACGTTTCAATTGGCAATTATCTACAGCCGTCTTCAGGTGAATACTGTATTCGACACGAATACCCTGTATAGCTAAAGCTAAACATTTTTCAGTTATATATTCAATACGGGCACTAAAAAACCTCTTCTTTCTTGTATCTCTCCTGCAGCGTCAACTAGTTTTAAAAATGTTGGCACGTGTCATGAAAGCAAAGAATTTTGGTAAATTAATATATTATTTAAAGATCTCAAAACAGGGCTTAAAATAACTTGAGATAATAAATTTTACCGGTGCAGACATATATAGAGACATTCTAATTTGCTATTTTTAACGAATTTTAGATTTTCAAAATGAATTTTAAAAATAGCAAGCGAAATGTTTTGAAATGAAGATAGATAAATAAGTGTTACATTAAATGGGTGTGATTCCAGAAACCTTTGCCAACTTTTGTATTTAAAGTTTTCACAAATAATTATTTGTTACCACAACACGTTTAATTTCATTTGATTAGTTTTACTCGGGCCATTCAGTCTCGTGCAGGCGGACTGTGTTATGTTATTATGTTAACAACACATGCGCTCATAATATGCTTAAGGGCAGATTTAGAGGGTGGGGTAAAGGGGGGTTATTACCCCCATTACCATTTTCGCGCATACAACCTAGGCAAAGAAGTTTAGCCTAGCCGTAGCCTATAAAACAAGACCGCTAAAGTATTATGGTAAATTTTTTAAAATTTGCTTTAGCTCTTTTTAAATGGTTCTTATGCAAATTGTTAAATTATTTATTGTATTAATAAACTAGCGGGTACCCGCGGTTTCACTGGCGCAATTCAGTTGTTGTAAAATGTCCGGAAATATTTCTGAAACATTGGAAATATTGATAACAAAATAAAAAACTACGAAACTCAAAAACTAAACATTTACTGGGAAAGAAAGAAAAAACCTAAAGTCTTCCTCCACAAAATTTAATAGAATAAAAATTCTCTAGGGGTCTCTACATGTTTCGAACGTAGAAACGTTCATCATCAGCAGACAGAAAACTTATTTAATGCTGATGGTTTTAGCAGAAGAGAAAATGGTGTAGAACCTTAATGGAGCTCTTATGGAATTAAAAAATTGATGTGTAGAAGAGACATAATATGAAGAAAATTGATAAGGTTAAACCATACGGGGTATGTTAAAAAAGTTATTAAGGGGGCCTAAACCAACCAAATAAACTGGGGAAGAAGAAAAAACGTTCCTGAAAAGAAGGTGTCGAAGATTATTTAAATTTTTTTATATTTAAAACTTTTCAAGTTTATGTCAGTAAGACATTATAAGGATAAAATTGTAATATCACCATAAAATTACATTGCAAAAAGTGTTTTGTGGGGGTACTAAGGATTAAAGCTCAGTAACCCCGCCAGCGGTTAATTTAAAACCAATATTAATCATTAAGGTCCCAAGTAGCATTTTTAGACACATTACGGTAAATGTGTCTAAACTATTGTTTCTGTTTCCGACACAAATTGGAAATTGTTGGCAACATGTATGAAAATATTTTCGAAACGTATACATTTTAAATGGCGCATTAGCACGTGTTTCCAAGTGGTTGGTACGGGCTGTGACTTTCCATAAATGTGTCGAGTGAGAGTTCATTTTACAAAGAGGGCGCTGACTGTTGGAATTGTAAATTGTCAAAATGGAAACATTATTGAAACAAATAATTAGATATATAATATCTATCTCTCTGCAGGTTGTAAAATAAAAGAAAGTAAACAATATGATGACAGCATAATTTCGCCATAATGAATTTGTCACCAGAGTATTTTCTATAAGTGATACATTTTTTTCGTATGGTTTATTGCAGAGGATATCCAAAAATCGTTGACGAAATAAATTTTATCGTGCAATTTAGTAATTTAGCTTTATATTCTTAAGACGCTCCCGATATATTGACATTTACACACAAAATAAATACTTTGTCAAAAAATAAAATCTTAAATATTTTTAAAATTTTACTTAATTCTTCTTTCAATTGATTAAGCTAGCAAAATGGAACTAATGTAACCACTTTTTTACATTTCAAATGACGCAGGAAGTTAATTAAAGTCCATTTTAATAATATAAAAATGAATTTGTCAAAATGGCCGCCAGAAAGCGAGAATTATTCTGGTCTAAAATGGAGTCGACACACAATTTCTAGTATTTGGTTTCTATAATGTTTCGATAATCATGTAGCTATAATTCATAAAAAATGTGTCGAAACATGAAGAATGTTTCGATATTGTACCGAAACCATGCGAAACAAACGTCGCTAAAGTAAAAAATGCACAGTCCCATCAAGAGGAAGGTTAAGCTTAGAAGCATAAAACTTCTGTATACCGCCACGGTATACACTACCACTTTAAACTTTCTGTAACATATAACCTACAAAATTGGTTTGTAGTTTGTTGAACGTTTAATAAAACTTTTGTAAAACCTCGAAGAATGTTTAAACTGTTGTTTTCTTCCCATATTAACAAAACAAAAATGTACAATTTATAGGTTATAATCGTTATAATTGAGGTTATAATAATTGTCCGGGTGCGGTAGTGTAAAGGTTTCTGGCAGTTTCGAAAATTCAAGTTTCGTAATTAAATGGATATCACTGTTTGGTAAATATTTCAAAGCAGAAGAATACCAATTTGTTTTGAATCACTTAATTCGAAAATGTGTCGCTACAATTTGGGAGCACATGTGTCTAAACACAATTTCATAATATTATATAAAAAATTTTCGAAAAATTTTCTTTTGTGCGTTTCCTAAATGTATCGACACTGTAGTTTGGAAAGTATTTCGAAACTAACAGTTGTGTCGCAAAAGTTTCAAAACACATGTGTCTCCACACAATCTAAATAATTTTAATCGAAAATGATTCGAAACGTTTCTCAGCAAAGAATTTGTGTCCAATTTGTGTCTATAATTGCTACTTGGGGTTCTACACTATTTCCTCTTTTGCTAAAAATATCAACACTAAATAAATTTTCTGTCTCCTGATGATGAACGTTTCTACGTTCGAAACATGTAGAGACCCTTAGAGAACCTATATTCTATTAAATTTTGTGGAGGAAGACTTTAGGTTTTTTCTTTCTTTCCCATACTTTTACTCCACTTTAAGCATGGACTATTTCTTTAAACATTTACTAATGAAATATGATTCAAAACATAGAAAACAAAATACATAAACACAAATAAAAGGTTAAATATAGAAAACAAACAAAGAATACAGTCAAATTCGTTAAAAAAACAATCAAGAAATAAGTCGAGCAAGAGGCATATCTTCATCGCTGTCATCATCGCCTTCAATATTATTATCAGCATCAATGCCTTCTTCATGAGCGTCAATTTCCTCTAAATCTTCAACAGTGACAACAATTATAATTGATCTATTGTTACTTTCAATTTTTTTTAACAAGTTGTCGTTGTGGGACACGTATAATAGTTTAGCTGCTCTGTCGTTAGTAAGCATGTTCCTTTTTTTTAATGAATGTGACTATAAATGCTAAAACTGCGCTCAGTGGCTGGAATCATCAAAATCCGTGACACTGCTGCCTTTGATATTAAAAATGAACAAAGGCCTTTCCACCAGGAAACTGGTCTGTCAAAACTACTTGTCCATATAAAAGTATTGCCAAACAAGCCGCTTCTACAACGGTAATTTGGTATTTTGTTAATTACTACTTACTAAAAACCGAATGGCAATTAAATTGTCGGGAAAAATTGACAAATAATCGCTTATAAGTCAAAACTTGACTAATTAGATATACAGTGTGACAAGTAAAGTCCGCATCATATGGGATTTTTTTATTAATAACTTTATTCGAAATTTGACTTTGGCATCAAGTTCTGCTTCGATGGAGACGAAAATTAAGCAAAAAATAGTAGTCACGTGATTCGCAATATCTGTCAAATTTTAATTTTTTCCAAATAATAATTCAAAAGTGGGGTTATTTCTGAAAGTATCGAAAAAAGTTATTAGAAAAAGTTTTTTTAAATGCAGTTTCTAGCCACATGCAAAATTTTAGCTGCCTAAGATAATTTTGATTTTTTACCCATATTTTGTAAATTGCAACACTTTTGCAAAATAAGACTCAACGCAACCTACATAAAACTTCTTAGTTTTGACAATGCTTTATTTCAGATACATTTTCTTTAAAGTGCCGCTATATTAAATGTGTGTTTTTATACAAAATCAAAATTGGGCTATTAAAATTTGGTCGCATGTGATGCAACGTTTATTTGTTTTTGACCCTGTATATAAGGTAACTTCATAAAATAAGTATTTTTGAAAACGTAGTTTGTGTCTGAAAGTAATACACCTTAATATTAAGACAAAAAACAATTTACAAAATATGGGTAAAAAATCAAAATTATCTTAGGCAGCTAAAATTTTGCATGTAGGCTAGAAACTGCATTTAAAAAAAAAATTTTTAATAACTTTTTTCGATACTTTCAGAAATAACCCCACTTTTGAATTATTATTTGGAAAAAATTAAAATTTTACAGATAATGCGAATCACGTGACTACTATTTTTTGCTTAATTTTCATCTCGATCGAAGCAGAACTTGATGCCAAAGTCAAATTTCGAATAAAGCTATTAATAAAAATAAATCCATATGATGCGGACTTTACTGGTCACATTGTAGAATAAAATATGATACCTATACAAAAATAAAGAGCCCATTTAAGTAGCCTCTCAAATCAGGAATAACATAAAGGGTGTTACGTTTAAAAAAATATACTTATGGTCACCTTTTCAATTAACAAATTAATAAAGTGGTCGACAAATCCGAGAAAATTATGTTTTAATGTTTTAATAAATTTTATTTGGGATTTCTTAATTTTTTAGTATTGAAAATACTACTGGGATCGTTTTTATGCAAACTTTGCATTGGTGTCGCGGTGTCGATCTGTGGCGACCCAACACCGCAATATCTCGAGCGGTCTTGTAACATAATACTCTGATAAATACTTGGTAAATATAAATATGAATAACAGCGTAAAGTCGGCAAGTAAATAATGTTTAGTTTTAGTTTGATTAAAGAATGCCATAATAATTTTGTTAAAAAGTGTTTTATTGAGATAAGTTATATAATTATGTATATTTGTGTTTTGAAGACTGCCATAATAATTTTGTTAAATAAGGTAAGTTCACTTTATTTAAATCGGAATATTATATCGAAAAAAAAAAGATTGGGAGGCAAAAAGGGTCCGCCCAAATTTGGTTAACAAATGGGATTATTTTTTTATTATTGATTTCTCAGAAAATGTTATTGTACATAAAAGTTTTGCATCTTTAGTAAATCATTTTGACGTATTCAAATCTTCTGTGGCATATACAGGGTGAATATAAAATAGAAAAATATGACGTCAGTGACTTAAAATTTTTTTAAAATTTAAAAACTGAAACAGCCATATTAAAGAACTAATAAATCCAAGATAAAAAGTTAAATAAAGTTTTTTTCTAGTGCTAATAGTTTTCAAGAAAAGTCAAGTTAAAAATCAAATTTTTGCTCTTATTGAATTTTTACACTTTTCATATTAACTTTACATATTAACTGTTAATAAGGCTGTTTCAGTTTTTAAATTTTTAAAATTTTTGAGTCACTAACGTCATACTTTTCTATTTTATATTCACCCTGTATATGCCACAGAAGATTTGAATACGTCAAAATGATTTACTCAAGATGCAAAACTTTTATGTACAATAACATTTTCTGAGAAATCAATAATAAAAAATTATCCCATTTGTTAACCAAATTTGGGCGGACCCTGTAGAATTAAAGAACATTTTTTAAACTTTTACAAAATACAAATTAGAATGTGGGCTTTAATTATTTTTAAAAAATTTTGAGTCACTGACGTCATATTCTTCTATTTTATATTCACCCTTATATGCCACAGAAGATTTGAATACGTCAAAATGATTTACTCAAGATGCAAAACTTTTATGTAGAATAAAATTTTCTGAGAAATCAATAATAATTAAAAAAAATTATCCCATTTGTTAACCAAATTTGGGCGGACCCTGTAGAATTAAAGAACATTTTTTAAACTTTTACAAAATACAAATTAGAATGTGGGCTTTAATTACATCACATAGGACATTAAAATTTTAAAGTTGTGTCAGGTATTTTCAATACATAGGATTCTTGCGTAAGGTGCAAGATCTGTCAATTTTTATCAGATAATTTGTCGAAATAAAAACCTTTTTTTAAATTTACACAGTGTATTTGACTCTACATACATAGTTACATAGTTTCCCAATCCCCCCAGTTTCTTAGGGGGCCACCCCCCTGGCTGGCGACGCCCTCGGGAAGAGATATTATTCTCTTTATAAGCGAAATACAACATCGTTATTGTTACTAAAAGAAACTATGTAAACGTAGTAAATTCTACGCCCCCGTTTACAAAAGACCCCCCTTTTATTAGTTTTTAAGTGAAATTGCCAATAAAATTATTTTTTTTAACTATAAATCTACCAACAGTTATACATACTACTTGTTTCAAGGATGGATATTTATAAATTTCTACATAATTGATAAATGACTTAATACTCTTTAGTTACGTCTATAAAATGCATTTGTGTTCGTTATTTCTGCATTTAGTGGACATTTATTCAAATTGATCCATTGTTTTCCACATTTAATTTCTCTTAAAACATAAAATTATTCCTATTATTTTTGTTATTTCCAAAAATATTGCCTCTTGTTCTACTTAATCGAATGAAATTCGTTAATTCACATTAATAATGTATGATTAACAATTAAAATACAAAGCCAGACAATAGGTCAAAGATCGGCGACCTAATGAGCATTAAAATAAAATTAGTATGTGGAGAATACTAACTACATTTACATGTAAATAATAATAAATAAGAATCGGCAAATATCTATCCTTCAACTTTCGTATCAACATAATTGCGTATTTTAAATAACAACGCAGCTATTGCCCTTTGTAAATGACCACCCTGTATACATCGGTGTGTGGAAGACACGCAAACTTGAAAGAAAACTACTGGACCTCATAGAAGGGACAAACCTTTTCTAACAAGACTAGGGGCGCACCGGGCGCACAATAAGCCAGAAGGCTGCAGTATAAGAAGCTTGGGCCACACGTCGCAACCAACCCTCGCCTTTAACCAACCAACCAACCAGGTCTGTAGTTAACATTTCGTTTTGGTGGAAACTCACAGAGAAAAAAATAGTTGGTTGGTTTAAGACGAATCGATGGTCGGGTGTGTAGCCCATAAGCTTCTTACACGGCAGTCTTCTGGCTTATTGTGCACCCCAGTCTTGTTGGAAGAGATTTGTTCCTTCTATAAGGTCCAATGGCCTTCTTTCAAGCTTGTCATGCGGGAGGTTGTCGGCTGCGTTGAATGTTTCCGAAGATTCTAAATCTTTTGTGCTGCTTGACGTCTTTTTTCAACTTACTATTTAAGCGTACTAGAAAGGTTAGAGTGTGTTTAGGTTTACTGGGGTGTAGGGTTGGGTAAATTTAACTTTCAGCCTCCTTTGAAATTTCACATGGAAATTTTCATGAAATTTATGAAATATATGAAATTTTCGCGAAACTTTCACGCTAAATGAAATTTTCGCGAAATTTATTGAAAGTTATGAAACTTTCACCCAGGCATTCAATTTCAGTGAAATTTTCAGTAAAAATTTCGGTGAAACTTTCACATAAGTTTCCATTATTGTAAGACTGAATCCCGGGCTTAATTCCTGTACCAAAAATAATAATGTGAAAGTTTCCTCAGATTGACTGCAACAGTAATGGCATTCTCGTAATAGAAAAAACGTACCTTTTCCTTTTAGTCACTTTATTAGTTCAATGAAAAATAAACAAAAATATTCTGATAAGAAAAGGAACAAAAGTAGAATTTAAAATGAGCTACTTGCTACTTTATACTGCAAATTTTTCTTTAACAATGAAGACAAATTATTGATCGTTTTCTTGATCACTAAATGATTCTGGCGCTAAACTGGAGTCTGTATCATGTAAAGTTAAATTACTTTTATCAGTTGGGCAGTCGCATGTGAAATTTTTGCGAAACTTTCACTGAAATTTATGAAATTTTAGTGAAATTTTCGCAAAACTTTCACGAAATTTATAAGGTGAAAGTTTCACTTAAAATTTTCAATGTTTTCACTGAAATTTCACTTTTTAAATTTTCAAATGGCACGTCCCTAACGGCGTAATACGTGTGGCACGCAGCGAATGTATGCATCCGATTGGCTATTTCGGGAACCGTTCCATTTTAATAAATAAAGGGGCAGTCGCATGTGAAATTTTTGCGAAACTTTCACTGAAATTTATGAAATTTTAGTGAAATTTTCGCGAAACTTTCACTGAAATTTATAAGGTGAAAGTTTCACTTGAAATTTTCAAAGTTTGCACTGACATTTCACTTTTTATGCTAAGTGAAATATTTCACTTTTGAAATTTTTAAATGTGAAAATTTCATTTGAAATTTTCAAATGGCACATCTCTACTTGGGTGGTGGTATCTCTGGCAGTAGCAAGCTACAGTCGAACCTCTATAACTCGAACTTGAAGGGACAGCCAAAAAAGTTCGAGTTATAGAAAGTTCGAGTTAGAGAAAAACCACGTGAATATTACAATTTTTTTCTATTAAGTACTACATATACATATAATATGTAATGTAAAAAGCTCTTAATACTACGTACGTAACATAAAACATATAGGTACCAAAAACACTTTAAGAATAATCAGTTATCAAGATTTGACTAAATGTTTTTTTTGGACGGTAAGATTCGTATTTTTGTCTAATTTCAAATATTACAGAAAAGTCGTTATAGTGGATAACGTACTTTTTGGAATATTATATTCTTGGCAAATAATCTTTCTTTGGACACCATTCTCTACTTTTTTTTAAATTTCAATCTTCTTCTCGATCGTTAAAGTCTTAAGTTTTCGCGGCTGCGACATCTTGCCAACTAAAAACGCTTTTTTCCTTGAAATACCATCCGCGGTATTTTACACCTGCATGGGGGAATCCCAAAATGTCACACAGTCGCCGCTCGATGAAATTCATTGAATCGATTTTAAAGCGCGCCGCGCTGCCTCTTACGACCGGTGGTCAAAACTCGGCTTTGATCGCTTTCAAAAGTTCGACTTGTAGATATTTTTTCCTTGGCAGGACGTAGCGTTAAGTTCGAGTTATAGAAATTCAAGTTATGGAGGTCAAAATACTTGGAAATCTTGGGGAATGTACATACAGGAACCACTTCAACCACTGAAAAAGTTCGAGTTAAAGAGTCGTTCGAGTTATAGAGGTTCGAGATATAGAGGTTTGACTGTATTTAGTTTAATTATTATTGGCAGACTTGCGAGTGCTTGGCACGCAAGGCCTTCTGAGATTTAAGGAGGAGTAAGTAAAACAGAATACAGGCCTGTTCATTAAAAAAAACAAATGAAATTTTAACATTTAACACGTGGAGCAATTATACAAACCAAACTGTATAGTCAAGAAGCAAACCAAAATGGTAGTTGTATTTTGATATTTTTGTAACAGAAAAAAAGCGTTTATTTTGCCAGGTAACGAATTTTTAAAAATAACAAATAATTACGATATTTTTATTTCAAAGTAACAAAACGATAACTTGTACCTCTTCAAGGGCAATTCTTTTTTTATCGATGTCGGTAGTTTTTAGACTGGGTCTAAGGAAATGGTGATAAAGGTGCTCATATATCCGAACAGACAATGTATAATGTATCCATATTTTGACCGGCATTTATATGGTTGGACTTGCATCCAGGAACGCAACAACAATATGGCATTTTCACTATAAAACTTAAAAAACTAAACGAGGACTTTAGTATTCAATAAAATAGACATAAAAGAAAATCCGTCAAATGTGAAACCAACATTGAATAAATCCAGCTAATTTCGTAAGGTCACGCTCCACACATACATGGAGACGAGACGGGACGGATGGCAGTGCTATGATAATATTTCAGTCACTTGAAAATATACTGAGATTAGCGTTAATTGTATCTTATCGATAACTTCTCTGATTTTGGCAAGTATTTTTAACGTACCTTCATAAGACGTCATAAAAGACTACAACTAAATTATTTAGTTGAACTCCGTGCCCAGGGGCGCGCCAACGAAATTTGCCGCCTGGGTGCAAGATCTTATTTGCCGACCCTATGTATGTCGACAATAAAACACAATAAAATTTTATATGTGTGTATTTAAATATAATGTCATTTTTTTAAATACATTTAAAAATTATTATTAGATTGCAAAAAATTAAAAAAAAAAAGAAAATTATTATTATTATGAAAAAACGAGGCGGCTTTTTGCCGCCCGTGTGCGGTGCACTCCTTGCACCCTCGTCTTGGCGCGCCCCTACCGTGCCGCTGACTTTAAGACGCCATCTGTGGTGAATCTCTCTCTCTTGGAGACCCCCCTAAATGGATCCGTCAAAGTGCCTTTATGAACAGGCTAGTATATTTTATGCTGTCTCAGTCACTTCTTTAAAATCAAGAAGGCTAAGAGCAAAGCAGCAAAGCAGTGCGAGCAAAAATTATTTGCATCAAAGAGGGCTTGGATTAAAAAACGTAGAGCTTGGTTTAGATCACAATGATATGGGGACGGTATATCTAACCAAATCTAGGTTCAAATTTTGTCAAATTCATATTATGACATGATATGCCAAACTAATGAGTAATAAAATAAGTAGACAAATACAAATTTATTGATTTGATGATTTATTGTTGTTTACAACATTAACAAAGTAAGAATATACAGAAAAATAATTACATAAATTGATAAAATTGGCCACCAGGCTTCATCCGAAAAAAATGTCAGGTCTAATAAATCATTTCTTTCCAATAAATTTTGGGTAAACCATCGAGAGTTATTCCTGCGGCTTGTATTTCTTGGAATGCTTGCACGTTATAAGGAAATAAATTTAGCTGCTTCTTCTTAAGAATATTCCTGCATGTTCCATAAGATCTTCCCACTTCTTGGGACAGGCGTCTTATACACTTTCTTGGCGTATTTTGCATTATTTCACGACCGTTTGCAACAAGTTTTTCTGTTCTTACAGATGGTCTTCCTGCTCCTTTTTTGTGTTGTATAGAACCTGTTTCCCTTAACACAGCCACGGTTCTTTTCAGGCAATGATAAAAATCCCCAGCAATAAAAGCAACGTTAGGAAAATGTTCGTGAAAATCGTCCATGCACAAACCCGGATTGTATTGCCACTCACCATTTACTCTAACCCCGTTTCGAAAATACGCTTCAACCATGAATGTTTTGTGCTGTTTCGTAAAGCCCATTGTGTGAATTGTTCAAGAAATTGGAAAAATTAGCGATGAATCAAATTACTTGTAACGACTGTCGACGGAATAACTGATTGATTGTTAATTCAGGTAGTTACTGACACCCAACAGGTATTAAGCTCTACGGCTAAGCATTACGTCCTTAGATGCAAGGCCACTTCTTTGATGCAAATAATTTTAGCTCGCACGGTATAACTCAACTGTATATAGCCGAAAAGCAAAACAGTGTTTCTGTTTCGATAATGTATCTATATCTTGCATTTTTTGACAAATGAACTTTTATCTTGTTAAAAATGTTTTTAATTAAATTCCTGCATCTTTTGAAAACTTGTGACATTATTTCCATTTTACTGGCCAATTCAATTAAATAAAAAATAAGCGAAATTTTGAAAATATTTTCGATTTTTTTTTGGCAAAATATTATTCTTTCTGTAAATGCAAATAAGTGTTAAAAATGTAATGCTAAATTACTAAATTGCCTGATCAAATTTATTTCGTCAATGATTTTTGTTTCGCTTTTGAAAACTAAGTGAAATAAATCATGACTAGATTTAGATTTAAAATGTGTACTTTTCGAAAATATTTCCAAATTTGTAGCCAACAGTTTCCTTTATGTGTCGGAAACAGAAACATAGGTTTCGATGCATTTACCAAAATGTGTCTTAAGATGCTACTTGGAAACCTACAGCCAAGAAACAACAAAAAAAATATTGAGGGTTTAAAAGAATACCAAGAAACGAAAGTACATAGTATAAGTACCTACATAATATATATGTTATCTCAAAAACGTCAAAAGTAATAAAACACTCTGTCAATGAGATATCTAAAATATTGGCAGTGTCCTGTTAAGACATTTAATTAAATTAGTAATTAAACGATTACAATGGCCGGATTTATCCTTATCTCTTTAATGTATTGAATGTTCTGTGTCACACTCGACCGTTTCATGGAATACCCAAGAGATTAAGCGCAAAGTTCGCAAAATAATGTATTTACCACGAGCCATGAGAGTTGCGTTTCGTCATATTTACATTGCGCGTGCGACAAAACGGTAGAAATGGACGAAAACACAGTTTTATATATACTTCATTATTTTTAATTGATCAACATGTCGTTTAACGAAAAACATCTGAGTATCTAAAAGCTTATAGTGTCTTACTTTATTTAGTATTACAAATATTCATACTGGTCAGTGGTCACTATGGCCGTCGATTTTTTGTTTTTAAGAAAAAAGATAATTTTTCAATTATACATAAAATACATTATTATTTCCTTTTTAAAATCTCCAAATATAAAAAATTGCTTAATTTTAAAATGCTAGCATATTATAATATTCATCTCAATTACGATATATCTGCAGATAACACCTACCTACCACGTTACTTCACTCTCATCTCGCTTTTTCTCGTCTCGTTCTCGCGAATTTTTTTAAGACCACGCCCAAATTTGGTCTATAATTTTTAGTAAATTTAAAAATTTATGATTAGGTACCTACTTATTTTATTGAAAATGAAAAAAATAAAAAAGGCCAATTTATTTTTCATTAGTGGGTACATTGTTTAATAGTACAGTCCAATCATCTGTTTTTATTTGCAGCAAACTTATCGATAACAATGAAGTCCCTAGGTATCATATTATATAAGAAGATAAATTTAAATGACCATTATTTTTCTTTATGGGGTAATTCTTTACGAAGTATGGGGGTGCACGTGTTCCTGTGTTCCTGTGGAGAAACCGCCACTGGCCCTACCAGACAATATTAAATATAAAATTATACATTTAAATTTTAGTTTAAAAAAATATATTAACAGACTTAAACTTTCACAGTTAAATGTAATTGTATTAGTAAATTTTTAAATTCCCGTATTTCTAATGACCATTTTGGCGCCCTGTTAATATGGCGCCCCGGGCGGTCGCCCTATTCGCCCCCCCCCCCTTGCTACGTCACTGGTTATTATACACACAAATACGAAACGAATATTATCTACAACGAGCAATAAACTATAATTTACACTATATTTAAGAATACTACACACATTTTTTACAAAAAGAAGAGAGATAGATAAGGCAGACACGTGTTTTTATCTGAAGCCGGTAACTGAACTATTTTTGCACTTGCGTGCATTATGTTCCGCCACGTGCAGGCACCAGCGTTTCCGTTTTGTGCCTTGAATACTTAAAAAGGCTCTATCTTACTTTTAATATTCTAAAATTCAATTTTGCATTCGCGAAGAGCACCTTTGTTCGTTTTCATTTGAATTCGGTTTCAATGGCGCATGCGTATTTGTTAGGTAATATAAGTACTATTATTTTGGTCATGTATGATTATAGAATGTAAAAATATACAATGTATTTTATTACAAAAATTAAAGTTGATAAACGTACCATTTTTATGATCCAATCTGTATATCTTTTTCTAAAAAAATGCATTACAAAAAAATGTATTTGACTGGTACGAGCGATTCTTGATTAATTGGGCGGTGTTCTATATAAAAGACTGATCCGTTTCTTTATCATAAAACTGTGTATAATATACAGAGTGTCCCTTAACTAAGGAGCCATATAACAACAGAAGAAAGTAATCGTGCAAATAGGTCATTTATGCATTGCTTAATATTATTGCTGATGATAGAATAGAATATCCACGATAAATGTTCAATAAAATGTGGTTCGTTAACGAAGGTGTTTATTGCTATCTAGCATTTAATCGCAAATATCTCAAAAACTAATTGAAATATCGAGATTAATAAAGTACAATTTTTTTACGTATAAAATATTTCTCTTTTATAATTTAAGGTAAAGCGATCAGAAACTGCGAGACAAAAAATATATTCCAGAATTTACCGAACCCGCATAGAGTAACTAGCGTCCTACAGAAGATACGTATCTTAAAACTAAATCTTCCATCTTGTCCTCAAAAGCATAACTATACCAAATTTGATTCATGTCCGTTTAACCATTATCAAATCATCGCAAATTTTCTAAAATAAATTTTTATTTGGATCACCCTGTTTCTCTTTACCCGTAGATCTTTTATCATAAGAAATCAAGCATAAATGACCTATTTTCATGTCTATAATTAATTTGTGTTGGGCTACATGTTTGGTGAAACTGTTGTTCCATTGCACAGGAAAAATAAAATAATAACTACTTTTTATGTTTCACAAATTTAATCAGTTTCCTGACACGTGTTTCGTCAGTTTCCTAGTATCTTCTTTTACTGCTTTGACAATGGCCCGCAAGGGCCGAAACACGTGTCAGGAAACTGATTAAATTTGTGAAACATAACAAGTAGTTATTATTTTTTTTATTTTTATGTCTACTACTGTTGCTGTGTGGTACCGTAGTTATAAGACACCATATGTATCCAGATAAAAAATATTTAAAAAAAATTACTAAAAATAGATCATTTTCTTCAGGTACAGTATGATAAGTGATAAGAAGATTAAAAAAAGTGTTTTTGATTTTTCAAAAATGTAGAAGACACCATTATCATTATCATCGCATCGCATATTATGTACAAATCATTGTTGTTCTTCACAAAACGCGGCAATTAATAAAAATAGACGATTCATTGTTATTCATAACAAACAATTTATTGTTAGTAGAGGAAGGTTGGGAAAAACAGAGGTAGCAATTAGTATATAATATGTAATATTCTTTCGCATAGATGTAAGTATATCCCTGAAAATAACCTATACCCATTTGGTTACAAGCCCACTAGAGGCCTCTTCACATGCCCTTTTTTAATTATTTAGTCTAAGTAGTGTTGGTATTATGTTTTTATTTTATTAAGGGACGTGTACATTAGCAAAAAACTTGCGACATTTATTTCTCAATACACTTGGATGCATGTTTACACTAGGGCAACTATTTGCCGCAAATCGTGTCTGGCAAGTAGTTGTGAGAGAAATGTCATGCAATATTGCAGAAACGTCTGGTGCGTTTACACTGAACTTGCACTGTTAAATATTTGTGAAGGAAAAGCAGAGCAAAACTTTATTTAAAATGGCGGGTCAACAAGGTCGATATGCCGCTGCATATATAGTTTTACGTTTAACGAAAAAAAGAGATTATGGACAAGAGATTGGATATTGAAAAGGTGTGATCTTTGGGTTCATGCGATACCTTATTGTCCGAACTCCGAATTAAGAATAGAAGATCCAAAACAACTTGATAATTTTTTGCGAATGTCAAATGCTGATTTTGACTATCTTTTAAAATTAGTTGGACCTAACATAACCAAAAGTGATACGCGACACGCGAAAAAGTGTAATCTTTCGTCCAACACTTTTTTCTGCCATTTTTATAACTTTATACAATTCACTTTCGCGTAAAATTTCCAACAGGTATGGAAATAAAATCTTGAACTCTGAGAGAAGAATGTAAGTCGTCTACACTGACACGTATTGACTTGCAGAGATCAACTGTCGCAAGTAGTGATGGGATCACTCGAGTGAAAAATAACCGATCACTCGATTTTTTCAATCACTTGATTTATATGATTATCTTCGGAAATAACTCGAGTGACGAAGTGAGTGACGAACATATGGTTTTTATTTTTCAACGCGTCTCCAAAGTTGCTGCCCGCCTGTCAATCACTCACTGCGGCCAGAGCCATCTCGTAGCGAGCGGCTACATCGAGTGGTTTTCGGTTATTATTGGCGATATTATTCATATTAAATACTGCATTACGGGTTGCCTGCGTAAGATAATAAAATGATTTATTTAGATTTAAATACTGCATTACGGGTTGCCTGCGTAGGATAGTAGGATTTATTATAGTGGTGAGTATTCAGTATTCATAAATATCATGAGTTATGCAATATCGTGACATCTCAAGGTCAAGTAGTCAAGTGGTTAGTTAAATTAAATTGTAAGTTGTAAGATCTGAGAACCATGCCAAAAAATCCACAAATATCTCCGCCACATTTAATAATCCGCAAAAAATCAATCGATTAACAACACCGAGTCAGTTATTCCCAATACAAATGCTGTATATCAACATGAACGATGAACCGCCAATATTAATAATTAATATTAGCATTTGAGTGAAAAAAAATCGATTATCATTCGATTTTTTAAATCACTCGAATTCTCGATAGTCGATTATTAAAATAAGTCGATTTTTCCCAACACTAGTCGCAAGTACCCCTCACCTCTCGGACTTTGGTCTCGGGAGTGTTTACACAGACGCTGACATCTACTTGCGCAATAAATGTCGCAAGTTTCTTGCTAATGTACACGTACCTTAAAAGAAAATGTTCAACTTGCATTAAAACCGACAAAATCGGTCGTATATTTTCTATTCTTAGCTGTACCGGGAGCTAATCAATTTAAAAAACGTTATTATTTAGGTACCTACTTGCAACATGACAATGAATGAATGATGACCATGTGTGTTTCTAGGGTTACATACTCACCACATAACGTCACAGCCTCTGAATATCTTATAATATAATATAATATAAAGTCAAAATAATCTAAGAACTCGCCGCATCACTTGTCATTTATGGCACCCCGTTGAAGTCTGGTATATTTTACGTTAAGCGGTTGGCTACAGAAACAGAACCGGACTAAGTTTTTTCGCCTTCGCCATCTGTTGAATTTTGTAAGGGGGTCTTAATATTTTGTAAAGATATAGCGTATATAGCGTTCTTATGCGGTTAAAGAGATACAGGGTGATCCACAAATAAATATTTACTTTATAATATTGGCGATGATTTGATGTTAAGCGGACATGAATTAAATTTGGTGTAGTTATGTTTTTGAGGGCAAGAAGGAGGATTTCATAATGAGTTTTAAGATATCTCCTAGAGAACGCTAGCTACACAATATGAGTTTGATAAATTCTCGCATATATTTTTTGTCTCTCACATTTCTGACCGCTTTACGCTTTACCTCAAATTATGAAAGAGGGATCTTTTATACGTAAAAAAGTTGTTCTTCATTAATCTTGATATTTCAATTAGTTTTTGAGATAATGCGCTTAAATGCTAGATGGCAAGGAACATTTAAGTAAACACCTTCCTTAACGAAACATATTTATTGAAAATTAACCGTTCGTTCTTAAGCATAAATGAGATATTTTCAAGTCAACTAACTATCTCCTGTTGCTGTATTTGTCCCCTAGTTATGAGACATTCTGTTTATAACGATGAGTAAATGGTTTAACTAGGCACTTTATTGATTTGATAAAACATTAAACTTAAATAATCTGTACTAAAAATCTGTCTCTAAAATATATAAAATTAAAAAATAAAATGTTTGAAACACACACTGCACAAAAACATCCACAGAAACACTTAAAAAAAACACTAAAATCGGAAGAAAATAATATGGCACAATATGACGCGTGAGCTTGCTACGGCCCACTGCTGATCTGGGAACTTTTACGACAAAACCAGATCAGCTGGTAATGTCAAATGTCGTTGTCTTCTGTCGAAACGCTTTGTTTTAAGAAAAAGTTAACAATAGCAAGGTATCGTTAACCATATCATACCACTATTAAAATATTTTTAACTGTTTCAAAATCTCTCTATTAACAACACATGCAGCTTTCAACAAACTTTACACGAAAAATGTGTACGAAGGTACAATGTACAAATCTCGGAATTTCGGAGATTCCGTGCTGTGTCATACTTATAATGAACAAAGTCTATTTTCATGTAGAACATTGAGCTTTTATATTTATCCCAGTTCATATTACATCATTTCATCAAGTATTATGGAAAAAATTGTTTATTTATATTTAGACTGCAGGCAGGTGGTATATTTTTGAAAGCGTGCGCAGCTGTGTTATAAATGAAACTGATAATTTAACCGTTGCATTTCGAACGTTTACTCAAAAAGGCTTAAAGTTTTTTCTTCTATATAGGTATTTGTCCGGAAACATTCTTCCACTTCTAGATGTCTTAGAGGGTTAACATTTGGTATGGGGTTAAGGTTACAACTCTAAGGGCCAATTGTATAGGCTTGGGTTAACTCAAAAATGAGAGTTAATCGGGGGATAAGTATAAAAATACATTGTATAGGCAGAGGTTATTCCCTATTCTAGGATAAACCCTCAACTCGTGGATCGGGTATGAGTTAACCAACAATCTCGGGATTAAAAGCCTGAAAATGGCGTATTTTATTATTCTACATCTACAACAATAACCTAATTTATTTACATGATTCCTATTTTTTAATTTTATTATTTTAAATTATTATGGAGGCCTTTGATATTGTTTATGATTCTCTTTTGGATGGTGAAGATGATTTAGATATTATTGACCTTATATCATACTGAAGTTAGCAGCTAGTTCAAATATAACTTTCTTAACACAAACCCATACAACTGGAAAAACATTTTACTTTGGGTTAACTCACGGAATAACTCTAGGATTAAACTTAGGTTTAACTCTAAGGTAAATTCATACCTATACAATTGGCCCTAAAGTGGTGAAAACTCGAAAATTGGCAAATTTTCTTCATACAATCGGCTTTACGGAACAGCACAAAACATTCATGGTTGAAGCGTATTTTCGAAACGGGGTTAGAGTAAATGGTGAGTGGCAATACAATCCGGGTTTGTGCATGGACGATTTTCACGAACATTTTCCTAACGTTGCTATTATTGCTGGGGATTTTTACTATTGCTTGAAAAGAACCGTGGCTGTGTTTAGGGAAACAGGTTCTATATAACACAAAAAAAGGGCAGGAAGACCATCTGTAAGAACAGAAGAACTTGTTACAAACGTTCGTGAAATAATGCAAAATACGCCAACAAATTGTATAAGAGGCCTGTCCCAAGAAGTGGGAAGATCTTATGGAACATGCAGGACTATTCTTAAGAAGCAGCTAAATTTATTTCCTTATAAAGTGCAAGTTTTCCAAGAAATACAACCCGCAGATTTTGAAAGACGCAGGAATTACTCTCAATGGTTTACCCAAAATTTATTGGAAAGAAATGATTTATTAGACCTGACATTTTTTTTTGGATGAAGCCTGGTTCCACCTCTCCGGTTATGTAAATTCTCAGAGTACACGCATGTGGAGTAGTGAAAATCCCCATTTTTTTGTAGAGTCCACATTGCACCTTCAAAAAATTGGTGTCTGGTTAGCTGTTTCTCGAAGGAGAATTATTGGTCCTATTTTTTTCCATGACACTGTTACAGCACAGCGGTATAGAGACAATATTTTAAATCCATTTGTGGAGCAATTACTTGACGACGAACTACGTTTTGGATATTTTTAACAGGACGCCCATACAGCCGCCGAAACCATTATCTACTTACGCAAGTTTTTCGACGACAGATTAATCAGTTTTTGATCAGACATTGAATTCCCACCTAGATCACCTTGTTTAACGGTTATGGATTACTTCGTTTTCCCTCATTTAAAGAACACTATTTTTAAAACACCAGTTGCAAATTTAGAACAATTACAAGAAAGGATTATCCAAGAATGTGGTAACATTTCTCCAGAGATGCTGGTCAACACTTTCAAAAATATGGAGAGACGTGTGAATTTATGCTTGGTGGCCAATTTCAGCAATCTATGTAATTATTTTTCATTTTCTTTCTGTATGTTATGAACCAGTAATTAATTTTAAGGTAGTTTTGGTAGTCAAGTCAATGTCAAAGAAAATATAGTTCGGACTTCAAAAAAAAAAAATAGTGTAAAAATTAGTTTAACTTGCCGGAGTTGCCGGGGAATAAAATTGTTTTAGTTAGAAAACATTGTTCCTAATTTTTCGAACGTCTAGGCCGGGCGAGCGGGTAGCTAGCCAACGGTTAGGCAAAGAACACTGTATATTCTTACTTTGTTAATTTTATAAACAACAAAAATAAATTTGTATTTGTCTACTTATTTTATTACTCATTAGTTTGGCATATCATGTCATAATATATGAATTTTGACAAAATTTTAGTCTAGATTTGGTTAGATATATCGTCCCCATATCATTGTGATCTAAACCAAGCCCTACGTTTTTTCATCCAAGCCCTCTTTGATGCAAATAATTTTTGCTCGCACGGTACAGCAATAATGAATTTTATTAAGTAAACAAGTAAATATTGGGTATCACTGGATCTGGCTAGCCAAAGGTTAAAACGTTTTTTTGTCATCATAAATGACCCACTTGGAAAATTGACCACGAGCCGCGTTTCTTAATAGAAATAGCTACTGTACAGGGTGTCCAGTTTTCGTGTGTTTTCATATACCAGCTCCCTTATTATAAAAGATAGAAAGATGGGGTTTGCGGCTTACTGTTCTATTTTTTTATGAAACTTTCATTGCCGTAAACAAAATTTTCATAGCCCTCTCCGTTTCTGACATACAGGGACATTTTCAAATTTTGTCATTTTTGACGCTCCCCTCTATCTCGATTATTTGATAACTTATCAATAAGGTAAAAATGGATTGTTATATAGTTTTTTCTGTTGAATTCAGTGGCGTAGTTAGTTTTTTTCTAAAAAGTTTTGTTTATGAGTTATGACCCAAACTTATATTTTTTTTAATGGGACACCCTATATATTATTTATTTTTCTTGTTCCTCTTTTTAAGAGCTTTTCAAAAATATATAATAGTCCATATTTTTTTCTTTTAAAAAGGGACAATTTTAACTTTTTTTGTAAAATTAATCATTTTTCGAATAGGGGGCTATGCCCGCAAATAAAAAAAAAATTAATAACTGGATATATACGAAAAATTTAAATATGTATCAAAAAGCTAATAATAGATAAAAATAATTATGATTAAAACTTTTTTATTTTTATTATAAACATTAATGGTATCTAAATAACAAATGGTTTTGAAACTTACCTATTAAAATACAGTTCCGAGGCTGCGTTCGCGTCTTCATTAGCTTGGATAAAACAAACATACATAGGTATCGTGTTTTTTATAATTTTCATAATATCTATTATTTTTTGCCCTGTTAAATAATTAAATGATTTTTCATATATAATATCACAAGAGATAAAATTTTGTCGGCAAAATTTTCGAAAGGTATGAAAGTTTGTTGCTTGGCAATTTCGCGAATGACATTTTTGACAAAATCACGAGCCGTCAGGCGAGTGATTTTGTCGAAAATGTCATGAGCGAAATTGCTTAAAAGCAACAAACTTAAATAAATCCTTGAGAACAATTTTGCTTACACAATTTTTTCTCGAGTGGTATTCGACATGACTATTTAACTAGAAAAAAGACAAAGAACAATAAAATTAGAAAACTTTTATTTAAGAATAAAACAAAAAAATTACTTATTTATTGATGTAAAAGTTACAGTTGTGATAATTAAACGTTTGTGCATTATTTGATTGATTTTGATTTGATGATATTACTTGATCTGGTGCTTTTTCTCTTAAGTTTGCAATTAATTTTATTAAAATTTTGCCGCGGCAAAAATCACATGTGAATTTTGTCCAGGTAGGTGCAGGTAGTAATTTTGCCAGTAGAAGACCGGCCGTTGCTATGACATTTTGCCAGTGTAAAACACTCTAGTTAAATAGTCACAGAAATATCAAATAAACTAACAAAATCAAACAAATACCTTTAATATTTGACAATAATCAGTAATGGCGCATTTACAAACCTTTGTTTTCTGTCATGTCTATCCATGATTAATCATGGCCTTCTGGATTCTAGATGAAAAATTATTAATTTTACAAAAAAAGTTAAAATTGTCCCTTTTTAAAAGAAATAAATATGGACTATTATATATTTTTGAAAAGCTCTTAAAAAGAGGAACAAGAAAAATAAATAATATATAGGGTGTCCCATTAAAAAAATATAAGTTTGGGTCATAACTCATAAACAAAACTTTTTAGGAAAAAACTAACTACGCCACTGAATTCAACATAAAAAACTTTATAACAATCCATTTTTACCTTATTGATAAGTTATCAAATAATCGAGATACAGGAGAGCGTCAAAAATGACAAAATTTGAAAATGACCCTGTATGTCAGAAACTGAGAGGGCTATGAAAATTTCGTTTACGGTAATGAAAGTTTCATAAAAAAATAGAACAGTAAGCCGCAAACCCCATCTTTCTATCTTTTATAATAAGGGAGCTGGTATATGAAAACACACGAAAACTGGACACCCTGTACAGTATATAATTTGAGACTACAGTAGCGCTAACTAAGCCGCAAGCAAAACATCGCCGATATTATGTCAGCAGTGACAGCGGTCTAATTTTAAACCTACAACAAATTATATAACGTAGTCGAAAATATTATTAAAAAAAATTCCATTTCCTATCCGCAAAACCGTTAACAACAAGATTTGCAAGATAAATATATTTATTTGTATTTTCGAAACTGGAGGTGTTTCCCATGGCTACCTATTTTAAACACTTAATCAGACTGTATCTAAATTTTTCAAAATACGTCATCCGAGTGGCCCATCTCCTGTTTATTTTTAGAAACCGCAGCTTAATAAAATAACATTTCAATTCGTTATGACGCCAACATCAACGGTTTTATTAAAATGTTTTTGTTATTAATTAATTAGAAACATTTATGTTATGATTTAAAGCGAATAGTCCATGCTATGTAGTAGTATGCAGGGCCGGATCTAGAGCGGGGCAAGCGGGGCGGCGCCCCGGGGCCCCCGACCCAGAGGGCCCCCCCGGCAGTGGTTGGGAAGAGGAAAATATTTAGCTTTATTCGAATACATTGCAAACAATTTTTTTGTCAATACTCTAAAAAACATGCTCAGGTAATAGAAAAAGCAAATCTCAAAATTTGCTGATCGGACCTAATGTTATCAAGGGATATGGTCGACATTTTCGGAAGAGATAAGTTCAATGAAATATGTTAAAGAGTTAGCCCGTTTCTTGATCATTCAGAATGCGTCGTTGTCGTCCAGTTATCCAGATGTGTGCACAGCACTTCTGATGTTCCTTATACTGTCCCTGTCACTACTGCGAAAGCTGAACGGACTTTCTCCAAATTAAAGTTGATAAAAAACTACTTGCGTACCTCAATGGGACAAAATAGACTCAGTAATTTAGCGCTACTGACCATTGAAAATCGAAGAGCGCGCAAAATTGACTTTAATAAAGTGATAAACGAATTTGGCACTATAAAATCTAGATAGAAGTGTTTTTAGTTGTAAGTTCTTGCGTTTGTGACAAAATATCACGAGAGCGCGGTGTTTACGTACATTCTATGTGTAGAAGATTGCCAGATTATAGTAATAGCTGTTCCAACAAGTTGGTATAAGATACAATAAATATCTGCATTAACAAAATATTGTTATTCTTACCCGACATTAATACTGTGGTATTATCAAAAGTAATTTCAATAAGGGGCCGCAAAATTTGTTTTGCCCCGGGGCCTATTTAGCTCTAGCTCCGGCCCTGGTAGTATGGGCACAAAAAAAAGTCTCTCGTTCATGAGAATACGAATTTTTTTTAAGGAACATTTTATTCTTTTAAAAGTCTAACCATGTTTCGAGCGTAGAAACATTCATAGAAACAACGACGATAAAGCAAGACAGACGTATTATTCTCTTTGTCCTAACAAGCCGACAAGACGTCAAATGTAAAGGACCATCAGGTTCCTCACGAGTTACACAATCATATCATGTGAAAATACAGGGTGTCTTACGGTCGATGGTACCTTAGACGTTTCTGACGAACCAGTAAACGAATCGTTCTGAAAATTTGGTCCCGCACATAAACGGACATGCTCTACCAACCTAAAATATTTTTAACAATACAGTGTTGTCGCTTCCACGCAAAAATAATAGTAACTTCGATTTTTTAAATGCAACACCATATATTTTATTTTATTCTCGAATCCCCCATTACTTTCCTTACAATTTTTATTAACTCTACTCTATACTTATTTCTTACCGTTTCTAAGATATAAATTAATTTCAGTTTTTTTTGTCCGAAAACGTCACTTTTAAAAATGCTGATAATTTTAAACTCTAAAACACTGAAACACTGAAATTTGGTAAATAGTTAACTAATACCATAGGGCTCTTTGCCCTAGTCTCAAATCTTAGTTGCAATATACAGGGTGGTTGAAAAATACACTTATTCTGGTAACTTGAAAAAGTGACCATAAGTCATTTTTTTCAAATGTAACACCCTGTATATTATTACGGATTTGAAAAGCTGCTAAAATTTCACTGAATTCTTGTATATCATACCTGTGCCTAACTAACTAGTTTAACCATTTTTTTGATGTATTAAGCATTATTTGTAAAATTTTCTATACAATTCAATTTTTATTCGGTTATTAGTAAGTTAGCCATGACAAAAACTGATGTTTACGTATGTTACTATGGTTATCGTTTTGACATTTCATTAAGTTTAGATACCAGATAGAAATACACTTTAAAGTCATGGAAGAAAGTTCTTATGAATTTATTTATTTTATTTGGACAATGTGTGTTTGCATTAACGTGCAAAAAAAATTAAAACTAATTTTTTCTTGAAATCCGTGCAGTCAACACCCGCATATTAAAGTGTTTGGATGTAAACGGCCAGCGTTTTGAACATTTGTTAAAATAGCATTTTAATATCTAGTTATAATTTTAGTAGTCTTTTATTACTTGACTAGCTAGTTAACATTTAATAAAATTGTCCTGGATCCTTATGAATTTTCTAAGATTCATTGGCGGTAAATCAGAGTACATTTCGTTAAACTTTATACATATCCTGGCGATAATTCATTGTCACATTGTCCAAATAAAATAAATAAATTCATAAGAACTGCATTCGTATAGTTTTCTTCCATGACTTTAAACTGTATTTCTATCTTGTATCTAAACTTAATGAAATGTCAAAACGATAACCATAGTAACATACGTAAACATCAGTTTTTGTCATGGCTACTTACTAATAACCGAATAAAAATTGAATTGTATAGAAAATTTTACAAATTATGCTTAATACGTCAAAAAAATGGTTAAACTAGTTAGTTAGGTACAGGTATGATATACAAGAATTAAGTGAAATTTTAGCAGCTTCTTAAATCCGTAATAATATACAGGGTGTTACATTTGAAAAAAAGGACGTTTGGTCACTTTTTCAAGTTACAAGAATAAGTGTATTTTTCAACCACCCTGTATATTGCAACTAAGATTTGGGACCAGGGCAAAGATCCCCATGGTATTAGTTAACCATTTACCAAATTTCAGGGTTTCAGTGTTTTAGAGTTCAAAACTATCAGCATTTTTAAAAGTGACGTTTTCGGACAAAAAAAAACGGAAATTAATTTATATCTCAGAAACGGTAAGAGATAAGTATAGAGTAGAGTTAATAAAAATTGTAAGGAAAGTAATGGGGGTTTCGAAAATAAAATAAAATATATGGTGTTGCATTTAAAAAATCGAAGTTACTATTATTTTTGTGTGGAAGCGGCAACACTGAATTGTTAAAAATATTTTAGGTTGGTAGAGCATGTCCGTTTATGTACGCGACCAAATTTTTAGAACGATTCCTTCACTGGTTCGTCAGAAACGTCTAAGGTACCATCGACCGTGAGACACCCTGTATACATCAATTTTCCCTCAAGAATATTAAGCAGTTGCTGAATAATCCAAAGAATCACCCCTTTCGGGTTTAATTTGAGCTTAAATTGACGACTTTTTAAATCTATCAAAAATCTATAAAATAGTTTTAGGTGTTGGGACAGGTTGGTCGGGATACAAAAATGCAAACACCTACTTTCTCTGCGTCACTCCCAGGCTTCGCAAACCATAAAATAATTTTATTTTTTTGTTTTTGAAAATAAACTATTTCAAAACACCTGCAGACATTTCACGGTACGCTTACCTGAAAATTTCAGTCCGATAGTACCTATCTGTTGCTAAGGAGGAAGAATGCAACGAGAGCGGAATGTAAATGGTGCTCGAATAGAAGTTGTTTTGTGTTGTTTCTTTACATTAAAAGTAAGTTCAGGCGTGCAAGTACCTACTGTAAATTCTGTGATAGAGTGGGGTGGAGGGGGGAGTATAACGATGTAGTTCGTTATAAATTAACACAAAAATGCAAGGTTTGTACTAGCGATGCAAGAATTATTCATCTAAAATGGTTTGTTGACTAAAGCCACAGTCTTATAGCAGCTAAATTTGTTGTTATCCCAGGCTTTTTATCAACAAGTTCTTTGACTTTGTAAGTATAAATTAATTTATAAAAAAATTTATTTTTTTGAAAGAATTTGTACAAATAGTTATTGCTGTAGAGTAATAATGATAAAGATTCAAACATTTTTAAAAATATTGTTTTAGGTTATTCCAAGGATATGGAAAATTCTGAGCGACATAACATTTAACATATAAAAGGCAGTCACACTGGTAATAATCGAAAGGTAGACAACTATATAAACCACGAAGTGCATTACAATCCAGTATAAGGTTTGTTCCTACAGCGATCAAAAACAGTCCTTGACAGTCAGGATTCTGCGCAGTAATATAAAAGTGTTCCCACAAAGATTTTGGACAGTTTAAAAACCCAAAGTCGCTGTTCCTACACGTTTCTCTGATAGTTTGCCAACTGTCAGAGCAGTTTGCGAATCTTTTGCCAGTAAAATGTCCGGAGCATGCGCGGTTTAACGCTAGCATAACATATGACATAACCTATTTTTGTTAGACGTGTTTTTGCCGTTTTTGCTTTTGTATAAGACTTTTTCTATTATTAAATTGAGAAATGAGCGACATTGCGTCATCTGATGAAGATTCAGAAATGTCTGCTGTTAGGTTGGTGTTAAATATTTTATTTACTTCTTGAGCTAAAACTTCCCATAGTCTCTTAATACTTTTGATTTGAAAAGTGCCAATCTTTGGAGGAGATATTAACATTTTTACAACATATTATTTAATATAAGTTACTTATTTTGTTTAAGTTTATTTATTGGGCCGAGCCACACGAGTTTAATTAACGAAATAATAATAAACAATTTTGAGATTTGAGGTTATGTCCATCGTTTAAAATTTCTTCAGTTTTAAACACCGAGCCGAAGTTAGTTGATTTCGAACGCCTGTTCCTACAAGAGTTTGAAACCGGTCAGAAATCAGACTTGCGCCGTAAAGTTGGTTTGAAAATTGTCATGAAGTTGTCGGGGATTCACTGTAGGAACAAACCTATAGAGAACGCTAATTGGGTTTCACCGAAACATCTGCCGTTTTGCAGATTAGAAACAGATCAACGCCGGCACCCACTAGAACGGCCGTCGTGGTCTACCCGCCCCAGGGTATCCATTGTGCTTGGATCCCTGTGTATTCCAATATAAAAAAAAACAGTTACACACTTGTCCGATATGCCACAATTATTCGCTTTTAGTTATTTGCGCGGGCCTATATTATCTTGTAAACTTTAATCTTGAATATTTTAAAAAGTATTTGGATTTAAAGCAAAAATTACAATATTTATCCATTTCCTACGAAAAAATGTAAAAAATTTTAATATTAAAATTTTGTGCAAGTACCCTATTAGAGCAAAGAGACGGCTTATTTCAGCAGACCACCCGCAAATAGTGTTGATCTAATGATTAATTCAATTTTGTATAATCGAGTATCTAAATCATCCGAGTATTTACATCACCAGGTATGATACCGTTATCAAAGCCAGATCTTGTTTAGTTTTAATCAAAAAAATTAAAACTTGTATCGAAATTGTTTTCTATAGGTAACAAGATCAAAAATGCGTCCAATTTCTTAAAGCATGACATCAAAAATATTTATCGCAAGACAGATTATTTCATCACGGTCGATTATTTAAAGAATGTACTTTTGTAAGGTTAATAGTGATAAAAAAGTCCTTAAGGTGCAAAAAAATATATATATTAAAAACCAGTTAATTGTTTTTGCAAAAATTAAGTGTGTAGACAAGTGGAACAAGTATTTTAAACCTCCGAAAATAAAATATGACTATACGGTACTTCTTCTTTTATTAAGGTATATACAGTGTGTGTATAAAGTCTGGAAACGGCTTAATAACATCACAATTTACTGGCCGATTTAAACCAAATTTGGTACAGTTGTGTAAGAGGATCTAACGCACCGAATGACGATATTGGCGTTGTTGCTAGCTTTTTAGTTTGTCTGGAATTCGAACGAATTTTATATTTTTAAATATAACACCCCGTATATTTTTACATTTTTAAATTCCACATAAAATTATAATTATTTTTTATTAAATGCATTATTAGTCTATACTTCATAATTTCCGAGATATTGACTCTCGAAAAGTGACATTTTTGAACTTTGACAGCTTATAACTTTCTAACAGTACGTCTTAGAGCAAAACGGCTTACATGTCCCTATCTTCAATTTTTATTATCTTCCCAAAAAAATCAACTTCCAGTTAAACCAGAACAACTATATTTCCTGCTTTCGAGTTACATCCGGTTTAACCGGAAGTTGATTTTTTTGGGAAGATAATAAAAATTGAAGATAGGGACATGTAAGCCGTTTTGCTCTAAGACGTACTGTTAGAAAGTTATAAGCTGTCAAAGTTCAAAAATGTCACTTTTCGAGAGTCAATATCTCGGAAATTATGAAGTATAGACTAATAATGCATTTAATAAAAAATAATTATAATTTTATGTGGAATTTAAAAATGTAAAAATATACGGGGTGTTATATTTAAAAATATAAAATTCGTTCGAATTCCAGACAAACTAAAAAGCTAGCAACAACGCCAATATCGTCATTCGGTGCGTTAGATCCTCTTACACAACTGTACCAAATTTGGTTTAAATAGGCCAGTAAATTGTGATGTTATTAAGCCGTTTCCAGACTTTATACACACACTGTATATACCTTAATAAAAGAAGAAGTACCGTATAGTCATATTTTATTTTCGGAGGTTTAAAATACTTGTTCCACTTGTCTACACACTTAATTTTTGCAAAAACAATTAACTGGTTTTTAATATATATTTTTTTTTGCACCTTAAGGACTTTTTTATCACTATTAACCTTAAAAAAGTACATTCTTTAAATAATCGACCGTGATGAAATAATCTGTCTTGCGATAAATATTTTTGATGTCATGCTTTAAGAAATTGGACGCATTTTTGATCTTGTTACCTATAGAAAACAATTTCGATACAAGTTTTAATTTTTTTGATTAAAACTAAACAAGATCTGGCTTTGATAACGGTATCATACCTGGTGATGTAAATACTCGGATGATTTAGATACTCGATTATACAAAATTGAATTAATCATTAGATCAACACTATTTGCGGGTGGTCTGCTGAAATAAGCCGTCTCTTTGCTCTAATAGGGTACTTGCACAAAATTTTAATATTAAAATTTTTTACATTTTTTCGTAGGAAATGGATAAATATTGTAATTTTTGCTTTAAATCCAAATACTTTTTAAAATATTCAAGATTAAAGTTTACAAGATAATATAGGCCCGCGCAAATAACTAAAAGCGAATAATTGTGGCATATCGGACAAGTGTGTAACTGTTTTTTTTTATATTGGAATACACAGGGATCCAAGCACAATGGATACCCTGGGGCGGGTAGACCACGACGGCCGTTCTAGTGGGTGCCGGCGTTGATCTGACATTTGACATTTTACTGGCAAAAGATTCGCAAACTGCTCTGACAGTTGGCAAACTATCAGAGAAACGTGTAGGAACAGCGACTTTGGGTTTTTAAACTGTCCAAAATCTTTGTGGGAACACTTTTATATTACTGCGCAGAATCCTGACTGTCAAGGACTGTTTTTGATCGCTGTAGGAACAAACCTTATACTGGATTGTAATGCACTTCGTGGTTTATATAGTTGTCTACCTTTCGATTATTACCAGTGATGACTGCCTTTTATATGTTAAATGTTATGTCGCTCAGAATTTTCCATATCCTTGGAATAACCTAAAACAATATTTTTAAAAATGTTTGAATCTTTATCATTATTACTCTACAGCAATAACTATTTGTACAAATTCTTTCAAAAAAATAAATTTTTTTATAAATTAATTTATACTTACAAAGTCAAAGAACTTGTTGATAAAAAGCCTGGGATAACAACAAATTTAGCTGCTATAAGACTGTGGCTTTAGTCAACAAACCATTTTAGATGAATAATTCTTGCATCGCTAGTACAAACCTTGCATTTTTGTGTTAATTTATAACGAACTACATCGTTATACTCCCCCCTCCACCCCACTCTATCACAGAATTTACAGTAGGTACTTGCACGCCTGAACTTACTTTTAATGTAAAGAAACAACACAAAACAACTTCTATTCGAGCACCATTTACATTCCGCTCTCGTTGCATTCTTCCTCCTTAGCAACAGATAGGTACTATCGGACTGAAATTTTCAGGTAAGCGTACCGTGAAATGTCTGCAGGTGTTTTGAAATAGTTTATTTTCAAAAACAAAAAAATAAAATTATTTTATGGTTTGCGAAGCCTGGGAGTGACGCAGAGAAAGTAGGTGTTTGCATTTTTGTATCCCGACCAACCTGTCCCAACACCTAAAACTATTTTAAAGATTTTTGATAGATTTAAAAAGTCGTCAATTTAAGCTCAAATTAAACCCCAAAGGGGTGATTCTTTGGATTATTCAGCAACTGCTTAATATTCTTGAGGGAAAATTGATGTATACAGGGTGTCTCACGGTCGATGGTACCTTAGACGTTTCTGACGAACCAGTGAAGGAATCGTTCTAAAAATTTGGTCGCGTACATAAACGGACATGCTCTACCAACCTAAAATATTTTTAACAATTCAGTGTTGCCGCTTCCACACAAAAATAATAGTAACTTCGATTTTTTAAATGCAACACCATATATTTTATTTTATTTTCGAAACCCCCATTACTTTCCTTACAATTTTTATTAACTCTACTCTATACTTATCTCTTACCGTTTCTGAGATATAAATTAATTTCCGTTTTTTTTTGTCCGAAAACGTCACTTTTAAAAATGCTGATAGTTTTGAACTCTAAAACACTGAAACCCTGAAATTTGGTAAATGGTTAACTAATACCATGGGGATCTTTGCCCTGGTCCCAAATCTTAGTTGCAATATACAGGGTGGTTGAAAAATACACTTATTCTTGTAACTTGAAAAAGTGACCAAACGTCCTTTTTTTCAAATGTAACACCCTGTATATTATTACGGATTTGAGAAGCTGCTAAAATTTCACTTAATTCTTGTATATCATACCTGTACCTAACTAACTAGTTTAACCATTTTTTTGACGTATTAAGCATAATTTGTAAAATTTTCTATACAATTCAATTTTTATTCGGTTATTAGTAAGTAGCCATGACAAAAACTGATGTTTACGTATGTTACTATGGTTATCGTTTTGACATTTCATTAAGTTTAGATACAAGATAGAAATACAGTTTAAAGTCATGGAAGAAAACTATACGAATGCAGTTCTTATGAATTTATTTATTTTATTTGGACAATGTGACAATGAATTATCGCCAGGATATGTATAAAGTTTAACGAAATGTACTCTGATTTACCGCCAATGAATCTTAGAAAATTCATAAGGATCCAGGACAATTTTATTAAATGTTAACTAGCTAGTCAAGTAATAAAAGACTACTAAAATTATAACTAGATATTAAAATGCTATTTTAACAAATGTTCAAAACGCTGGCCGTTTACATCCAAACACTTTAATATGCGGGTGTTGACTGCACGGATTTCAAGAAAAAATTAGTTTTAATTTTTTTTGCACGTTAATGCAAACACACATTGTCCAAATAAAATAAATAAATTCATAAGAACTTTCTTCCATGACTTTAAAGTGTATTTCTATCTGGTATCTAAACTTAATGAAATGTCAAAACGATAACCATAGTAACATACGTAAACATCAGTTTTTGTCATGGCTAACTTACTAATAACCGAATAAAAATTGAATTGTATAGAAAATTTTACAAATAATGCTTAATACATCAAAAAAATGGTTAAACTAGTTAGTTAGGCACAGGTATGATATACAAGAATTCAGTGAAATTTTAGCAGCTTTTCAAATCCGTAATAATATACAGGGTGTTATATTTGAAAAAAATGACTTATGGTCACTTTCTCAAGTTACCAGAATAAGTGTATTTTTCAACCACCCTGTATATTGCAACTAAGATTTGAGACTAGGGCAAAGAGCCCTATGGTATTAGTTAACTATTTACCAAATTTCAGTGTTTCAGTGTTTTAGAGTTTAAAATTATCAGCATTTTTAAAAGTGACGTTTTCGGACAAAAAAAACTGAAATTAATTTATATCTTAGAAACGGTAAGAAATAAGTATAGAGTAGAGTTAATAAAAATTGTAAGGAAAGTAATGGGGGATTCGAGAATAAAATAAAATATATGGTGTTGCATTTAAAAAATCGAAGTTACTATTATTTTTGCGTGGAAGCGACAACACTGTATTGTTAAAAATATTTTAGGTTGGTAGAGCATGTCCGTTTATGTGCGGGACCAAATTTTAACCGAGTTAAACCGGATGTAACTCGAAAGCAGGAAATATAGTTGTTCTGGTTTAACTGGAAGTTGATTTTTTTGGGAAGATAATAAAAATTGAAGATAGGGACATGTAAGCCGTTTTGCTCTAAGACGTACTGTTAGAAAGTTATAAGCTGTCAAAGTTCAAAAATGTCACTTTTCGAGAGTCAATATCTCGGAAACTATGAAGTACTTATATACTAATAATGCATTTAATAAAAAAAAATTATAATTTTATGTGGAATTTAAAAATGCAAAAATATACTGGGTGTTATATTTAAAAATATATAACTCGTTCGAATTCCAGACAAACTAAAAAGCTGGCAACAACGCCAATATCGTCATTCGGTGCGTTAGATCCTTTTACACAACTGTACCAAATTTGGTTTAAATCGGCCAGTAAATTGTGATGTTATTAAGCCGTTTCCAGACTTTATACACACACTGTATATTGGAATACTTTAGTAAAGAAATGATAAAGTATTCACAAATATAAGGTTAAAAGAAAAGTGGTAAGTATGGTCCGTTTTGACTAACACATGAAAGTTTTTCGTGCAAAGGAATAACTGTAAAAATTCAAATCCCTTCTAGGATTTTAAGACCAAGGAGCTTAAAATCTTTTAATCCCGTTAATTCAATAGCGAAATCGCTAAAAAAAGTTATTGCACCAAAATTTTTAGTTGCCAAAAAAATAAAATGATTAGGCCAAGTAAGACATCAATATCATTAACTGCTTTGCCATAAATTACATTATTAAGGTACCTCTAAGGGTCAGTACCCTACAAAACACTTTTGCTGAATGTAATTTCATTGTGATACCGTGATAATTACGACTAATTTTATCCTCACAATGTCTTTTAGACATACTTAAAAATGTTGTATAAAAAAATTTAAATAATCTTCGACATCTTCTTTTTAGAAAGGTTTTTTCTTCTTCCCCAGTTTATTTGGTTGGTTTAGACCCCATTTACTGACTTCTCACATACCCAGTATGTTTTAACTTTTATCAATTTCTCCATATTATGTCTCTTTTACACATCATGTTTTAATTCAATAAAAGCTCCATTAAGGTTCTTCATCATTTTCTCTTCTGCTAAAACCATCAGCACTTAATATATTTTCTGTCTCCTGATGATGGATGTTTCTACGTTCGAAGCATGTAGGGACCCTTGAAGAATTTTATTCTATCAAATTTTGTGGAGGAAGACTTTTAGTTTTCTCTTTCTTTCATCCGTAATTGTTTTCCCCATACTCATAATAAATTTATTTTTCTAAATGAATGAAATGGGCGGCAGATAGTTGTTGCGACGTTGCTGGATTTGTCCAACGTAATTTATTTATTTAGTTAGTAAATACAATATACAAATAAATGTAAATAAAACAACAAAAAAAATTGTTTTGAAGGTGCTATAGGAAGTTTAAACATAATTTTTTAATATTTTAATCAGAACAAAGATCGCACATAATTTTAAACGTTAAAAAACCCATTTCCGACACTTCTTCCAATTGACCACAAATAAATTTTCCATTCTGCAGACCGTAGAATTCTGTCCTGTTCTGTTCTGTCGAGTTTGTGTACCGAAATTGCATATTGAAAGCGTTAGGAAACCTGAGATCCCGGATAGGAATAATAAACCTTAGTTTAGATTTTAATTCCTTTAAATCTAAAGTATCATCAATTACTTTGTAAAGAAGTAGCACGTCCGATACTTTTCTCCTATCAGCAAAGGATAACAATAATCATGTTTTTAAATTTGGTAGGTAGTTACTATTTACTATAATGATTTGCGAAAAATTCTAATAACGTATTTTGCACTCTTTGAAGCCTCTGCTGATAAGTTACGCACTGAGGACACCACACCAGACGATACAAAGGTCAAGCGACTGTAAATGAAGGAGTAAGTAGTATAGATTATAGATATAAGAATCGTTTTGGAATCTCTAAAATTAGAATTACAGCTATTTCTAATTACAAAACCTAACAATTGGTTGCACTGGTATACAATATTTTCTATATGTGATTTAAAAAGCATCTTAGAATCAGTTCTAACACCTAGGTCACGTATTTCTTGTAATAATTCTAGATTATTATTATTTATGCTGTAATTGAAAACTTGTATGTTTATATTTCTTGTACCTAAATGACACTGATACACACTTGTCCAAATTTAAAAATAGGTTACGAGTGTCACAATTCTCTTCTTCGAAAGAAAAGCCTAAAGTAAAAATCCATCACAAGACAGATAACGATTAAACCTTTAGCTGTCCTGTCATACCAAATTTATACCTGTTTAAATAAATTGCACTGGTGATATTTGGTGACAGCCGAATATCTGCAACTATTTTTGAAAATTTTATCTTGGCTATCGTTAATAGTATAGAAGTCAATTGTACACAAATTAGGTACTTTATTATTTCAAAATAAACAAATATATCTTGAACTAAATACGATAAGTTTAGAGGGTTTCGAGTAAATGGTAAAAATCTCGGTAAAAATGCATGTCGCGAGTATAAGCGATGATGCCCTCTTAAGAATAGAGAGTTTTAGAAGCATTGTATAAAATGATTTATGTAAATTACAAAGTAATAAAGGACCCAGATGACTGCCTTGAGGCCCACCAGAAGGTGAGCAGAACGGCTCGGACTTAAATTTATTGACAGAGACAATCTATCTATGATCATGTAAGAATGGCCATATCCATTCTATAAGATGGTTACATACACCGCCAGGTGCTTTGACAGCAAACAACAGTGACCAGTGACGCCATCGCCATTTCGATTTTTTTAAATCAATATTTCGTTACTTCTTCGTTTTATCCAAAAATCGGCAAAATACCCCTCTTTGCCTTATAGTTTTACTTTAAAAAAAGTTGAATTTATAATTAATAAAAACAGAAAAGGAAATATGCGTAAATTTGACAAAATTTCGGTTTCTGCTTTTATTAATTTATCAATTTTTTATTTACTTAAAAATGTAGGTAACTGCTGCTCTGTCCGCTTTTTGGAGAAAACGAAAAATAAACTAAATGCGATATAATAAATATATGAATATAATAAGAAAATGAAATGGCGAATGCGAAAAGTGTTCTATGACTTATTTTATCAAATGCCTTGCTGAAGTCGGTGTAACGTCAACCTGCAACCGTTGATCCTTGCGTCGAGTAATAAAATCAGTAAACTCTATTCAATAGATGTTTGTGGGAAAACCCAATGTTGTTTAGTGGCTATTTTGGGTAATAAAAATTTTGTTCAGTTCATAGTGCAATGGTGCATGCATGTGTTGTATGCAAGAGAATGGACCAAATCACAGAATAAATATTGCGTAGCTAGGTATATATTCTGTGACCAAATGGATAGAATATATCATTTCATTGGTAAGTATGGGTTATGTTTTAATATTTATGTCTGCGTAGTATTATACTCCAACAAAAATTTACCAACCACACAAGAACTTACTACACACAACACTACACCAATACACA
The DNA here is from genome assembly GCA_963969555.1 of Polydrusus pterygomalis. Taxonomy (NCBI): domain Eukaryota; kingdom Metazoa; phylum Arthropoda; class Insecta; order Coleoptera; family Curculionidae; genus Polydrusus; species Polydrusus pterygomalis. The sequence continues at coordinate 146,171,689 of OZ018375.1, forward strand.
CACCTACACTAACACCATTAAGTTCTTAGCAGCTTCTTACTACATCTTCAGATCAGAGCTGCAAGTTCTCTCCCCGAAACAGTGGGGTTCTCATAAATGTGAAGCTTGCGCAAGAGTATCTCATCTGAAGCACACCTACATTGCACCAAATCAGACACATACACAATCACTATCACAGTAAATCGCTAACAACAAACACAACTAGCACTTCTAACAACTTACTACTGCTTCAGAATCTTCAGATCAGCACTGCAAGTACTCTCCTTAAAGTAGTGGGGAGTGGGGTCCTCATAGCCGTGAAGCATGGGTACGTGTTATCTCTTCTGAAGCACAAACACGTACAATGCACCAAAAGCCTTACACATACACAAACACCTTCACAGTAAGCTGCAAATAAACAAGGAATATGACAAAACGGAAACCTAGGTACGCCGGTACCTAGGCCTAGGTGAAGTACGAAGCAAAGCACACACTAGGCGTGCAGAGCGAAAATACTAAGCGAGTGGTCTGAAGGTTTATACGCCTATGGCGCGGAAACCGCAGGAACACGGGGAGTTTAGTCAGGTTTAAATCCGACACTACTCTGCTTCACAGGGTGCCAGTCTTAAGAAGATTCTCCTCGAAAAAAAACGCCAAACGTCAAGCGAGGAATAGTGTCGTCATATAGGGAAATCCTTATAAATGAAACATTGGGTCTAGAGTTTATAAATTTTCTGGTCACAGCTTATAATGGCGCGGAAATTTCGTTTTCTAACATTACAAAGCCTTGAGAAATGAAATTAAGTATTTAAAACCTTGCTAATGCTTGCTCAAATTTGTCAATAAAAAGGGGTGGGAGTAATATAAAAATAAAATATAAATATCCCAACCAAGACAAATAATAAAAAGTTTAAACGGCTGTACCGCCAAACTAAATAATAATATAATTTTTTTTAGATTTACGTAATGATGATTATCATATATTATGGGCACATAAATATTTGCTGATTAGATAAAAACGTTCATATTTGCACAATTTGATAAGGGCACATTATACTTTTCTTAAATCAACGAACCGATAATAAAAATTTTGCGAAAAACCGTGTTTAAAACCCATGTATCAGGTAAATGGTATAATTAACGGTACCTTCCTGCGTAATGTATTCTTAACCATAAAAAACTTTTATAAAACGATTTGGTCAATAGTTGTTTTTACGTACATACGTTATATGTCTTCTAAGAACAAAATTAAAATTAAATATAGCTATTGAAGCAAATAGATTGAGGTATATGTCAATAATTTACTTAGATAATTATGCAACAAACATTGTTTTTGTGAATTTACAGGATGTAAAAAGTTAAAATCTATAACATTTTTTACGAAAGCTTTTGACACCATTAATCATAAACTTCTTGTATCCAAATTAAAATATTATGGTTTTGTTAATAACTCTTTTCTTCTTATTAAATCATACCGTGCGAGCAAAAATGATTTGCATCAAAGAGGGCTTGGATTAAAAAACGTAGGGCTTGGTTTAGATCACAATGATATGGGGACGATATATCTAACCAAATCTAGGTTAAAATTTTGTCAAATTCATATTATGACATGATATGCAAAACTAATGAGTAATAAAATAAGTAGACAAATACAAATTTATTTTTGTTGTTTACAAAATTATAATACTTGCCCCCAGATCATACCCCCAGCAATAAAAGCAACGTTAGGAAAATGTTCGTGAAAATCGTCCATGCACAAACCCGGATTGTATTGACACTCACCATTTACTCTAACACCGTTTCGAAAATACGCTTCAACCATGAATGTTTTGTGCTGTTCCGTAAAGCCGATTGTGTGAATTGTTCAAAAAATTGGAAAAATTAGCGATGAATCAAATATCTTGTAACGACTGTCAAAGATGACGAAATAACTGATTGATTGTTAATTCAGGTAGTTACTGACACCCAACAGGTATTAAGCTCTAAGGCTAAGCATTACGTCCTTAGATGCAAGGCCCTCTTTGATGCAAATAATTTTTGCTCGCACGGTATTATCATTGTAAAATTCCTGAAGAGTAGTAGTAGTAGGTACAACAAGTAGGGTCTAGTAAGTAGTTGGCTTTTTAGTCTTTGCTTAAAAATCCTGTCATCAATCACCTGCCGATAAGCCAGTGCCAGCCAGTTGTTATGCTCTCAAATAGCAAGGAATTTTTGGTGAGAGTTGTTTTTGGTATAGGAAGAGAAATATCATTCACAGTACGCATGTTATAGGAAGGGTTAATAGCATAATTTTTATATTTCTTATGGATAAGGTTTCAAAGATAAAAATGCCGATCCAGTTAAAATCTTTTTTCGGCAACCGTCCGGGAAGTACCCACTTCCCGGACGCTTTTCCTTTGAGAAAGTAGCATTTCTCCGGCCTAGTCCGGGAAGTACGTATTTCCCGGACTAGGTCGGGAAGAATCACATCAATATTAGCAATTATTGCTCAATTTTACCTATCTTCTGTTCGAATTTCAATATTAATAATACAAATAAGAATTAAAATGTTTGAAATTTTGTTCTACAAAGAAATAATATAATAAAGAAAAACTGTGTCTCATTGCTTTGTTATTCTACACGGTTGCCGGAAAAATAGTGTACGCAACACGTCCGAAAACAGTTTTTTTCCGGACTTGTAACGTAAATTACTATTCCCTGACAAATAAAGGTTTACAGTAAGTACGACAATTAATTAACACCACAAGTATCTTAATGCCCTCTTTTGCAAAACCAATGTAGAGCCCAATAGGCCCTTACTACTAAGTCCCCAAAAAGCAATACCATACCTCAAGTGATTCTCAACAAGTAAAAAATAAACCATTCTACCCACACTCCTCCCCAATTCTTTTGATGCAACTCGCACTGCTAGACCAGGGTCGATAATTTTTGAAACCAAAAAAAATAATAGTAGGATGAAACCCATTGGAAAAGGAAGATAATATAACAAAAATGAAAGGAAAAATAATTTACGGGCGATCCGAGGTCGGGAAGTGGAAGGGGGTGAGTTTTTTAGGGTAGAAAACGATTTATCTCGATTTCCGGCAAAACTACAAGTCCTATGGAAAAACGTTAAATGGCAAAGTTGTAGGTAATAAAAAGATCTACAACTTTTGTATTTACACTTTATTCACATAACCTCAAAATTTATGTAAAAAATTCAAATAACCAAGTTTTTGGTTTTTTATTTTTATCTTTTACCTCGTCTTTTACAAAAAAATTTTTTTTACGAAATTTGGTGAAAACTTACCTTCTTATGTCCCAAACACACTGTAATTTTTTTGATTTAAAAATTTATTTTTTCACCTTATTTTGACTTAATATCGAAAAAGCACCCTAATTTTCAATCGAAAATTGTCACGTCAAAATATCTGCTTTTTTAAAACAGTCGGTGGGCCTTTTGTTCGTTGAAATATTTACTTTCTGATGGTGTAAAAAAAATATACATTACTATGGTAAATGTTCTCAAAAAATGCAAAGAAACGAAAAAATTTCGAATCCGAAATTTTTTTTTTAATCAATATGTACAATTTTGAGCTATTTATTAAAATTTATACTTTAATAACTCGAAAAACGTAAGATTCCATGTTACATTGATAAAGAAAAAAAATTACAAATCCATAAAACATAAAGATCGCAAAAAACATGCGAAAATAGTTGTTCTAAATATAATTAAAGGTAGGATTTCTTTGCATTTTTTGAGAACATTTACCATAGTAATGTATATATTTTTTTACACCATCAGAAAGTAGAGATTTCAACGAACAAAAAACTCACTGACTTTTTTAAAATAGTTATTTACATTACTAGATGCGAAAGTTAATTTTTTGGTGTGAGGAGGTTTTTGAATTGCCAAGGCAAAGCCGAGGTGATTTAATACCTCCGACCACCAAAAAAGGCTTTCGAATCGTGTAATGTATTAAATGTTTTCTACTACTGTTCTCTGATCAATATATTATTAAGTAATAAACTTTGATTTTATTCAAATTAAAATGATAAAATAATTTTTTTTCACCTATAAAATAATCCATAACAACTAGTTATTTGAGTATTGTTGACAACTAGTTATTTGAGTACTGTCAGAGTCTGTCAGTTCGATTTTTTTGTCCTGGCACCGAAAGTATTACTTTCGTAGGTAGCAACCTACTTTCGTAGCTAGCAACAGCAGGTAACTGTAACATTTACTTTCGTTTTCTTTCGTGTTGCTACGGCCCGAAAGTTAATTTATTTATACAGTGGTAGAAAAAAGCAGATATTTTGACGTGAGATTTTTCGATTGAAAATTAGTGTGCTTTTTCGATATTAAGTCAAAATAAGGTGAAAAAATAAATATTTTAAATCAAAAAAATTACAGAGTGTTTGGGACATAAGAAGGTAAGTTTTCAACAAATTTCGTGAAAAAAAAAATTTTTGTAAAAGATAAAAATAAAAAACCAAAAACTTGGCTATTTGAATTTTTCACATAAATTTTGAGGTTATGTGAAAAAAGTTTAAATACAAAAGTTGTAGATCTTTGTATTACCTACAACTTTGCCATTTAACGTTTTTCCATAGGACTTGTAGTTTTGCCGGAAATCGAGATAAATCATTTTCTACCCTTAAAAACTCACCCCTTACCACTTCCCGACCTCGGATCGCCCGTAAATTATTTTTCCTTTCATTTTTGTTATATTCTCTTCCTTTTCCAATGGGTTTCATCCTACTATTATTTTTTTTCACTTTTTACCTTTTTCAAAGGCCCTGGTCTATGCGTATGAACCGGACGCTAGTCTTCCATTCAATGCAAGTGTGTGGTCCTTAAACTTTAACAAAACAATATTACGGGACAATACCAGGTCTGTAAAGTACCTAACTGATTTACTGCTAGGATTATCATTTTTCAAGTAAGTGTTCATAATAGAGTATCCTCTATAAACGGGTGTGTTGTTGACGCAATGCGACGCGAAAGTACGTTTACGAATGAACTTATTGGTCTACCGTGGTTTAGCCAACATCAAACAATTTTTATTTCTAAAAGTTGAAATATTATAATTTAAACTTATTAAAAATTTTATAGTTTCTTGCCGCGATAAGGAGAATTAATTTTCAATGAAATATATTAAGGTCAAGAAAAGATAAGCGTTGGTTTGGTAACGTTATAATATATCAACTATTTTGAATTTGTTACAAATTCTGTCTGGTTCCTGATTCTTGAACTTGAGAAAGATAAAACGTTGTCAAGGTTCGACCATTCTGATTGGTTGTATGTATGACTTCCATACATCTCATTTTATAGAATACTGTTTTCCATTTACTGCTCTTCTTCCTTTCAGATTGCTTTTAGTGCATCAATAAGGAGTGAATTTTTTGGCGGCAGCGTATAATCCTAGCGTAAAAATTTGTTTTTATAAACTGCTCATCGCAAACTAATGTAAAGGCCCATTTACACAATGCAAGTTTACTAGCGGAAAGTACTTGCCGCCAGTAAACTTGCCATGTGTAAATGAGCCTTTAACAACTTAAAGCAAATAATTAAAAAAATAAAATACATGAGTATAATTTATATTAAAATGTTAAGTATTCTGCACATTTAAAAGATATTTTCTATATTTAATTTTAAATAAATTTACATTTAGAGGCAACACCTCAGTGGGAATCGAATTATACTATTTTACTGCATTATAAGAAAATAATAGTTGAAACCTTACGTTCCGATGATGAGGCATGGTTAATTTACTTCTGTCTCTAACCCGTCTATCATGAATATCATGACAAAAATCAGACGCTCTCGAATCGAAATAGGGGAGTCAGGATTATTAATCATTTTTATTAAGAATGTGCAAAAATGAGGCATTCTTCGTTCATTCATCCTCAGCCAGTCAATTGTCCTATACAAGTGGGAAAGATGGTCGTATTTTCTCATACCATAGACCTGACATTGACTTGGAGCATGGCGGTGCCCAATGTCAGCAATTTATGTAATTCTTTTTCTTTTTCTTTCTCTATATTTTTACTTTGTTAATTTTGTAAACAACAAAAATAAATTTGTATTTGTCTACTTATTTTATTACTCATGAGTTTGGCATATCATAATATGAATTTGACAACATTTTAACCTAGATTTGGTTAGATATATCGTCCCCATATCATTGTGATCTAAACCAAGCCCTACGTTTTTTAATCCAAGCCCTCTTTGATGCCAATAATTTTTGTTCGGACGGTATTTAGGCATTCGCCTGTAGTTTTGTAAAACTTTTGTTTAGTGTTTATTCTTGCCAGATTTTTTGTAAGATTGGGTTTGTCTTAGTCTTGGATTGAATTGTATGTACATTTTTGACCATGACTACTTTGTTGTCTCATACGGTGTGATTATCAATTTATTTATTTATCTATCTATGTATTGAATTACTTTTTCTTACTTTATATAGTGAACATTGTAATTTCCATTTCCATTTCCAACAGTTTTAATACTGTTCAAAGCTTTGTTAACAAGATGTATTTCTATAACAATAAAGTTTATTTTGATTTGATTTGATTTTGTTTATAATGTTTACGACAACACGTCAACATTTTTCAAAACACTATTTTACCCATAAAATCAACATTTTTTTGATATTTGAAAAAGGTCTTTATGTCTTTTGAGTTGCTAGTACATACTAAACTTATTTAATGAGGCTTTGATCATCCGTGATAATACTAGCGTGCGTTACCAAAGACCATTCAACGTAGATACCAAATTGTTTACATGTTTACCCGATCCCTCATCGTTCCGTCCTTTTCTTCCATGTCATTGCGCCATAGCCTGTATTATAGTGTTTCTTAGGTCAATTTAATGACATTAAACTGTGGGAATTTCCTAACCATAGGCGTTCCACACAAATAATTAATATGCGTATACACACTTATAAGTTTGTTTTACATTAGGTGTTTGTACATACTATACTTTATAAACCCACTGTACATATAATAATATTATATTAAAATAATAAATATAAGGTAACTCAAAAATTCTATATACAAAACTAAAATCAGAAAAATAAACCTGACACGGCACGACACTGCTCAGAAAATGCTTTAATTTTTTTACCAGAACTTCATTCTCGTCAATCAGACTCCGGCCCGTTCATCAAGGCATAACCACGTATATTTGATCTCCGTCTCTTCCACGCCATCGGCGGTCACTGGCCTATCTCTGTCTGGCAGAATCGATCGTTAGACGGGCCGGGTACCGGTTCAGCTTATATCCTGGCGCTTCCAACCGCAACAAATTACATGCTGTTGCCAATTCTTCAAAATTTTCGGATTTGTAAGCACAATGTAAGTATATACGAGAAACAAGGGTTTGTTAATTAGTTGTTTTTAAACACTGAAAATACTTTTTGTCTTGATTTCAGTTATATTGTTTCTTAAGGACTAATAAAGAATGTATTATTATAACAATAAATGGCTTGTTATTTTTTTCTGTCACACTCAAAACTCCTCGGTTTAAAGTATATTTGCAAACTAGCTTTCAAAGAAAGTTACTGACTAACAATTGAATACTGATATAAATGAAATATCTTTAATAAAAAAACTTAAAGAATTGAAGAAGAAAGATCTGACAACCCTGGTTGTGCGGTCGGTCTCTTTGAGACTGTTTACCGCCGTATGGAATGATTGAAATGTCCTCAAACTGAGATTGGATAAATAATACAAATTTGTCGAAAATACCTTGCAAAATCTCCCCAAAAATATGCTAATTTGACAATACCAATAGCTTAAGGTTATGTTAGGTAAGTTTAGAGTGGCAGACCTCTGGCATTGCCCAAACAGTCACACGTATATAGACCGTTGTGGTACCACACATGTTCCGCGGAACCTACCCGCATCAGCTTCCTGATGGTTAACGCGACGTAGATCGTAGAAGAATCTTGACACCTCATTCAGACAAGCCGCTGCTGTTAACAAACTTAGTGAGTCGACCCAGTTACAAGCTGCTCACTTCCTCCAGATCATTAAAGAATGGTTCGCCCAGGGCATTGAACCTTCTTCTCGCGACGCTGAGGCATTCACACAAGAAATGAAATGAATACTTTCCTTCTCTTCTTTATCTCTGCAACTTCTGCAGAAGTCGTTAGTTGGTATTTGCATACATTCAGCGTGTCTACCGAACAGGCAATGTCCGGTGACTACGGCAGTGATGTTTCTTAGGTCCTTCCGACTATAGTGTAATAGCGCTGCGGTTCTCCTGTTATCAAGTAGGGGCCACAATTATTGCCTGGAGATGCTACAAGTTGTCAGCCCTGTCCATCTGCTTTGCGCAAGTTGTTTAGCTATCCGATCTATCTCCTCTTTGACTGATAGACATGCTTTCCAATAGCTCAAACAACCGCTTTAACAAAAGAGTAATCCCTGATTATTTCCCTCGTACTCATAAAATAAATGTATTTATCGATAAAATTATTATCTACTTCAATAAGATAATTTTAAATATTATTTCTATTGTAATCGTATCTGGCACTCTCGCAGCACGCATTTTATTTAACGAGTAAGCATAGCTTCGAAATTCTAAAAAATGGAATTGACTGCTGCAGGCAGTTGTTGCGATGGTGCTGGATTGAGTCAACGCAATTTAAGTTAAGTACGAGTAATGATTATAGCGGAAAACTTACCCATAAATGGATTGTACATTATTTTATCGATGGTGAACATTCCAGCAAGTATAACAAAAGTTCTAAAAAATCACTTCAAATCGAGCCGACACTAACTTTATCCAGTACAGGTTATCGTACCCAAAAGTCACTTTTTATTAAAACCAGACAATTCGAACGCGAGTATACATTTTACATTGACACACAATACTAAAGAGCGAACTGTCCAATCGAATACTTTATGATTGTATATACAATGAATGCTGATAAGGGAAAAAACTGATAAGACATTTGTCAAGATCTGTTTAATTACCTGTTGCTTTTGAGTAATCCGTTGATAACTTTTTAGAAAGTTTGTCTAATGGAAATTTTGTAATGCCCCACCAAGCAGAAATAAGTTGCAGTTTTTAATCCATATAAGATTAGTTGGTATTTATTGTACCTAATCAGTAATTATAATAAAGTGGAGCAGTTGTATCCAATAATTTTGTATTACGCACAGTTTAACGATAAAAGTGCACAGATAAATGTGTCGTTAATATTATTAGGAGCTTAGAACCATAGCATCATTAGTTAGACAGGGAAAATTAATGTTTCACTCTCGTCTCGCTTTTTCCCGTCTCGTCTAGTTCTCGCGCTATTGGGCTTTAATCCCCAGCAGCAAGACTCTGATACATAGAATTTTTAATTTCGATTCGCTTGAAAGCGTTTCGAAAAAGTTCGTTAGAAATCGGCATTTCGCTACTCCCATATTTCGATTATAATAATAGAATTAGAGGTAGAAACTTTTTAATTAAATGTCAATCTGTCAAAATTTGACAGGTATCACATCAACTTTCTTATTTAAAGAGATAAAAAAATTTTGATTTCAGATTCTTACAGTTACTATCCCCGGTGAAAAAATAGCCGATAAAAATTTGACATTGACAGCTGTCAAAATTTGACAGGAGTGATAAAAGTTTCATTTAATTAAAATTTTTTATTTGGAAATATTTTAGCTACCATCTCGGACAAGAAAAAAATGTAAAAATTTTTGAAGTTTACCTGTCAAAATTTGACAGGTCCGATTTAAAATTTAGACTTCATGTAGCTACCTCGGCTTTTTTCTAATAACACTAGGGATTTTTGATTTTTATTGTTGCCAATGTCAAATTTAATAGTTATTAACCTATAAATCGCAAAAATCTAACGTCAACAAGGTTGATTTTTGCGAGTATGGTTGTATTTTAAAGACGGCTTATATTATTTTTAAAGTTTTTAGGGGCAAAACTATTGGTATAATAAGCGATTAAAATGTTACCGCACATGTTAGGGGCATATCAATTAGAACATTAAATTGTAATAATAAATAATAGTAATTTAACAAACTAGTGTATTAATAAGGGCGATTAATAATCGAGACAATTTTAACGTGTGAGCGCAGATCATACAATTCTCTACAAAAATGGTCCAGTCACTTTTTCTCTTACGACTCACCATTCGTGAGATATCGCGGTTTTAATAATTAGAAAATTCATATTTTACATAATATGCACACATTTCCGCACCACCTCTGAGGGTAATGTACTTGGAGCATTTTTTTAACGTGGTTTCCCTAGCAGTGGCGCAGCCAGAATTTTGTATTAGGGGGGGTTTTCAAAAAAAAAAGAACAGGATTTCAAAATTTTAAAAACTAAAACTAGACCAGGGTCGATAATTTTTGAAACCCAAAAAAATAATAGTAGGATGAAACCCCTTGGAAAAAGAAGAGAATATAACAAAAATGAAAGGAAAAATAATTTACGGGCGATTTAAGGTCCGGAAGTGGAAGGGGGTGAGTTTTTAAGGGTAGAAAACGAGTTATCTCGATTTCCGGCAAAACTACGAGTCCTATGGAAAAACGTTAAATGGCAAAGTTGTAGGTAATAAAAAGATCTACAAGTTTTGTATTTACACTTTTTCACATAAACTCGAAATTCATGTGAAAATTCAAACAACCAAGTTTTTGGTTTTTTATTTTTATCTTTTACAAGAAAATTTTTTTTTACGAAATTTGGTGAAAACTTACCTTTTTATGTCCCAAATACACTGTAATTTTTTTGATTTAAAATATTTATTTTTTCACCTTATTTTGACTTAATATCGAAAAAGCACCCTGATTTTCAATCGAAAATTCTCACGTCAAAATATCTGCTTTTTTAAAAAAAGTCGGTGGGCTTTTTGTTCGTTGAAATATCTGCTTTCTGATGGTGTAAACAAATATACATTACTATGGTAAATGTTCTCAAAAAATGCAAAGAAACGAAAAAAACTCAAATCCGATTTTTTTTAAAATTATTATGTACAATTTTGAGCTATTTATTAAAATTTATACTTTAATTACTCGAAAAACGTAAGATTCCATGTTACATTGATAAACAAAAAAATTACAAATTTATAAAACATAAAAATCGCAAAAAATATGCGATTTAAAGGAGATTTCATTACATTTACCATAGTAATGTATATTTTTTTTACACCATCAGAAAGTAGAGATTTCAACGAACAAAAAGCCCACCGACTTTTTTTAAAAAAGCAGATATTTTGACGTGAGAATTTTCGATTGAAAATTAGGGTGCTTTTTCGATATTAAGTCAAAATAAGGTAAAAAAATAAATATTTTAAATCATAAAAATTACAGTGTGTTTGGGACATGGAAAAAAAAAATTTTCTTGTAAAAGATAAAAATAAAAAACCAAAAACTTGGTTATTTGAATTTTTCAAATGAATTTTGAGTTTATGTGGAAAAAGTGTAAATACAAAAGTTGTAGATCTTTTCATTACCCACAACTTTGCCATTTAACGTTTTTCCATAGGACTTGTAGTTTTGCCGGAAATCGAGATAAATCGTTATTTACCCTTAAAAACTGACGCCTTTCCACTTCCCGAACTCGGATCGCCCGTAAATTATTTTTCCTTTCATTTTTGTTATATTTTCTTCCTTTTCCATTGGGTTTCATCTTACTATTATTTTTTTTTCACTTTTTACCATTTTCAAAGGCTTCAGCCCTGGTCTAAACCGTAAAAACCCATCTTAGTCTGGGCGTCTGGGGGGGGTTTTAACCCCTAAAACCCCCCCCTCGCTGCGCCACTGTTCCCTAGTAGGTATACTCTACGATCTATTGTAATAAAGAAAGTTTGATCAGATCGTATCCTATTGATTGAAAGAATGGTAATATTGCTAATGATCAAAGTGGAATAGGTTGTTTTCTTCTAAATGTTATTATCTTAACATAGTACAAAACAAAGTCGCTGTCGCCCGTCATGTCCCCTTATGTGCGTAAATCTTTAAAACTACGCAACGGATTTTGAAGCGGTTTTTTTTAATAGATAGAGTGATTCAAGGGGAAGGTTTTTATGTATAACTAGCGATCCGCCCCGGCTTCGCACGGGTGCAATTTCAGAAAGTGGCATGCCGGGTACTAATATATCGGGTTTGTTCGGGTTTGTATTTATACCAGCGGGTTGCAACGCATGCCGGGTACACGCTAGCATTATATAATTGTCTAATTCTACTTCGCCAATTATTTCTTCGCCTTCATTTTCATCTTCTTGCAGAATTTCTGTTCGCTGTGCTAAGAAAAGGCATCAATTATTAGAGGTGTGACGATATAACTGTCACGGTTAAAACTAACCGGTTATTAAGAAATAACAGTCGCTATCGGTGATTAAATATGATCTGAAGCAGTTACCAGTTATTCAATATACCAAGCGCTCGCACATCGCACTGCCGACTGAGTTCGCCGGCTCATGGCAGCCTTCTTTCGCTGCACGCTGTTATTTTCTAAATAACTGGATAAAGAATAACATGGTTATTTTAGTAATAGGATGTGAAGCAACTACTAGTGATTCATATACCAACCGATCGCACAGCACTGCCGCTGCTTAAGTCGCCGGCTCATGCAGCCTTCTCTCGCTGTTAAATAACTGGATATTAAAAAATAACATGGTTATTATTAGTAATCGGATAATTTTCATATCACTTTGTGGGCGGTAACGGTAAGGTATAATTAACTTCCAATGAACGTTATTTCTCTGATATTTGATAGTCCTGGTTTGCAGGATGCTTATGCTTAAAGGAAAGGTGTTAAATAGTTACAAGATAATTTCATGTCTCCACTACTCTTCACATTTAAAATTGCGAGGGAAATAGTGGATTGGTGGATAGGTTGGCAATTATTCTGTAATTCCCCGAAGCGCGTTGTGGCATTGTAGCGTTGTAGTTAATGTATTTTCTATTTATGTGTGTGTATGTCGTCAGTCGTGACCGTCGTATTGTGTGTATATACTTAGTATATGATACTACATAGACTTTATTTTTATTGGTAATTTAACTAGAGACTAGGGTGTGTGGTATGTGATGGGTATAGTAACATAATATGCTGAAAATAAAATAGAGAAAAGGTTGTTATTATTCAAAATAACAGCTATTTTAATTTGGCGCCAATAAAATATTTAAAAAGAGAAAAAGTCGATTATTTAAATTGACACCTTCACCTTAGTAAATCTCATTTTTTGAAAATAACTGGTAACTGTTTAAAATAACAGTTAATTTAAAATAACAGTCACCGGTATACCGGTGATTCAAAAATAACTCTTAAGCACACCTCTATCAATTATTGTCTCTTCATTAGTATCATAAATATTTTCATCTGTTGTATTTGTTTCAATATTGGAGCAAGTCTGACCCTGACAATTGATGCATACTGGCGAACAAAATAATCCCACTTGACAGCCACAATTGTTACTACAATCCGTCTTGCATTTACAAAAAATAGCATTAAGCAGTTTTTCTGGAGCAGGCGGGAGTAGAGTTTGAATTGGCTCCAAATAATTATCTGTTAATTTCCAACCCCATCCTTCTGGGTCCAGCCATAGACAATTTACCTTTAGATAAACAAACAATAATCACGAATGTGGCAGTTTTATGGCCTCGCGCATGTAAACAAAACTGGGAACTATTAGACATGCGCACTGCAACATTATCGTTTGACGAATGGGAAAATAGACAGGTCCGGGCTTTAAAATTTAAATTCTTGCTCATATGCCACCATAGAGGGTTTATTTTACCCCTATTTGGGCATAATACAATTATACAACGGCTGCAACTAGTACTAGTCATTGTTTATATTACAATCCGAGTCACTAAAAGCACAAACACAATTCACTAACTAAACTACACAAAAACCAGAAATCCATAAATATTAAACACCAGTCCCACAATCCACGATAGCCGATCCGATAGCTGAAAACTTTAGAAAACTACAAGGAATCCGCAGAGAAAAGAAACCTTAAAACACAACAACAAAAATGGCGGCCGAGCCGGTTCTGGAGAGTATTCTTGAGCGCGTCGATTATTGTCGATAAAGTAGGACGGCCGATAACACGAGGTTTGTGCGCATGCACGAAGGTTCCCCGAATGAAGACAGCTGACCGACGAGTCATGCGCTCGGACGTATTTTTTCACCCATAAAACGTAACTTTTGTTTGCGCAGGAGATAAGCTATAGGTATCTAAAGGTAAATTGTCTATGGGTCCAGCTCATTGCCTAGCCACACTTGAACTTGATAATACACACGATACAAGTGTTGAACGGCAGAAGCAGATGTTGGAGACAGACAAGACAACTGTAATGTTTTATTGTTCCATGCAGATTTTACAAACCTCAAATATCTATATTTGTCTATGGAATCTATTTTTTTTGGAGCACCATACATTGCAAGAAGAAAACGAATTCCATTTGTAACGATGTCGTGTGGAGAAGAGTCAATCTTTGTAAATACTTCTGCGCAATCAATTAAATCATTACGTTTTTCGAACAATTTAAATATTGCTATTTTACCTCTTTTAAAAATTGCTGATGTAGTATCGCAACCAGGTATTGCATGTAAAAATAAAATATGAGCTTGACATTTCGGATATGCAGTCAGACTTTGTGATGAATATATTTTTGATTGTACTTGAGCTTTCCCAGGTTTGAAAAAGTAAATAATTTTATCATTTGGAGTCCGTGCAGTCAGTAATATCAACAAATCAACATCGTCCCTAACAAATATAGTTGTATTTAAACTTTTCCATTTTGCTATTGCTGTTTCAGTTATAAGGACATCAGCATCGTTATCAGCTTGTTTTATTGGAAAACCAGCAGCTGTAAATTCTTCACATAACATTGAAATGAAGCGAGACTTATTGTGAGTATTTGCAAGAAATTGTTGTTGGTTTGTTGGAACTTTCATAGATCGATCAAAAACGATATCAACAGATGAAGATGTTTTTGTAGTCCGACGACGTTGTTCTGCAGCTTTAATATTTTTCGTATGATTAGTATAACCATCAAATACAATCGTACTGTTATGACCAAAATGTCTTTGTACATACTGAACATATTTTTCAAAAATAATATGAAACGTTTCATCTCGATCCCATACAACACGGTGTAAAAGATACCCTCCATCGATGATGTAGATAGCATTTGTGTTATCAATTTCGAAGTTCGAAGAGAAAAAGTGACTGGACAATTTTTGTAGAGAATTGTATGTTCTACAACTTTTGTCTGACCTATTTTCACGATAAAACTGATCGTTTTCGAGAAAAATGAAAAAACCCTTAATTTTGTACGTTTGACCTTGAATAAATTTTTTTGCAGAAGTAGGATCAAAGGGAATTTTTAACATTTTATTTACGTCTCTGCCAATTTTCAGCTCTATGCGAATTTTGGCTAAGTTATGACTTATTTTTGTTTATTTTGTCTGGATTATTAGGATTTCGACTAGTTTCCTGATTGACGCAGGAGCTTGGGGGAAGAACACATATATTCCCAAAGATAAGCAATTAAATTTAGAAAATATTAAGTATAAACAGATTTGCTTGAGTCACAAAGAAAACTTTACTTTGTTTTATAGTATTAATATTGTTATTAAATACCCTTTTTGTTTTTTTAGTTTCATTATTTTTAAAAAATATATAAACTAAAGAATATTTAACATTCCGTTTTTGTTACGAATTTAGAAGAAATTATCACTATAGTCCGCAACCAAAACTGATGGTAGTGACTAATAGGGCTGGGCGATATTGAAATTCCAATATTGAATATCGATATTAAAAAAATATCGATATATCGATAAATCGATAATGTCGATAAATATTGAAAATTATCAATATTTTATTTTTGAAATGTCGTTATTCGATATATCGATAATTGTTATATATTATTATATTATATTATCGATAAAACATAAAAATATTATATTATAAATACATATATCAATATTTTCTTATGTGCACTGTAAAACTCAGTACCTTCATTTCAAGGGGAGACTCATGAAAACATGAAGAAAAAATATTCAATTAAATATTGGTCCTTAAATGTGTTTATAAGGAAGCTATGGCCGTCCAAGGGTTTTTGATTTAATATACCAATTATAGTTTATGAAATAAATACCTTTTTTGAATAAAAGAAAACTTAGGATCATAATAATTAAGCTTTAAAATAGTGGTCGGACGTCCTACATTTTTTAACATTTTTAAATGGCCTTATGTTATAATTACACTTTTATTATTAGATTACAAGAATTATTTAGCAATAATATGCTACAATTTAACAAATTTTTAAAATATCTTTCTTAAAAGTATTTCAAATCTTTCCCAAGTTTTTATTGTTTTTTAAATAAATAATTCTTTAATAATTTTTTAAAGAGCTCTGGGATTTAATTGAAATATCCAAATTGTAGTCCTTACTTACTCCTTTAAAGAAAGTCAATTTAATATATGTAAAATGTTTTCATACCCTACCTAGACAAAAATATGATCTGACATTAAACACTAAACAAATCAGGTAAAGGCGTAAATAAAAAAGATAAAAACAATAATGATTATCGCATTCTTCCCTCCTTTTATTATCAACTAGCGTGTACCCGGCCTGCGTTGCAGCCCGGCATTATACGACGTCGCTTTCTCTGAGATAATAAGGCGAGTTAACCATCACGTCAAGATTTATAAATACAAACCCGAACAAACCTCTAAAAGGGAAAGAAGTTCATCTTCAGGAGAATTAAGATGTTATAAGCAAAAAAAATAACTAGTAATAACGCTTTAAGCTAGAGTTGTGTAGTTCGCGAACGAACTAGTTCAAAAGATCGAATCTGCCAACTGAACTAAAAGATTCAATCAGTAATTACTGAGAGATTGAAACAAGGCGAACTAAAGTCTAAACGGAATGTACTACGCAAGCGAGAGCGAGACGACCGAGATTATAGGTTTTGTCACCTGACCGACCGATGCATGCGGCGATATGCCAGTATAAATCAGTGAACTAAATGAACTAAACGAACTAGTCTTTTGAACTATTCACTTTATTGAACGAGAACGAAAGATTGAAATCGGCAAAGTGAACTAAACTTCCCAGCACTACTTTAAGCTAGGCTTTAAGATAGTGAGAATGACACGTTAACATTCTAAGTCAGAAAAGCATCAAAAAACAAAGAACCGAAGTATTAATTTGCCAGGTGTAGGGTAATAATAGTAAAATTAGAGGAAGCAAGGCCCATATGTGAAGCGAAATCAGTACAGCCGTGGAAAAGAGTAAAATTTAAATTTG
Organism: Polydrusus pterygomalis; assembly: GCA_963969555.1. NCBI lineage: Eukaryota > Metazoa > Arthropoda > Insecta > Coleoptera > Curculionidae > Polydrusus > Polydrusus pterygomalis. The sequence goes on from OZ018375.1 coordinate 146,188,930, forward strand.
AACATGCTGATGAAAGGGGAAGAAAAAGTGATCAAGTGTGAGGAAAGTAATGTATAAAACAGTAAAATTAAGAGTGGAAAATAGTGTTAAAATTTAAGGAAGGTCGTCATAATGTGAGTAGTCAATTAACTGTAAAAGAGAAAATTCAGGTTAGTGAAAATACAATATGTGTATATGTAACTTACTTTCAAAATTTTTTAGGAATAAAAATAGTAGTAATCCCTGAAGGTTCAACATAATTAAAGAAAAGTTCAAAACTAAATAATTTTCAAAAGTGAGCAGTGAGCCAAACAGCTGAGGATTTGGAAGTGACAAGTAATAGTATAAGATGGCTGAAAAAGAACACGGCACAGAGTAAAGAGAGTGTGTCGTGTGAACGACACAGAAAAGTTAGACCGCACCAAGTATCCCTTGTGGCAGCACAGAGAAGTGATTATGGCGTTAGAGTCACAAAGTCCAATTTCATCTTCCAAAAGTTAGTAAAATGGTATCAGGCAAAGATTCACACACTCTGAAAGCCTAGGTAGAACATGACTTAAAGTTAAATAAATTATCAAGATTAACACTTGTATTAAGGGGAAATATCAGAAAAGCCGTAGGTGATATCACTAATAACTAATCACTGCGGGTTAAAGTTCATTGGTAAGGAGGCATAATAACACAAATAAAGAACTGTGAGGGGAGTTATGAAACAAAACCTATGATAGACCGTTAAATCTCCTGAAGATGAACATTTCTATGTTCGAAACATGTTGAGGTATCTTTAAATAAGATTCATTTGGAATATATTAGTGGAGGAAGACTTAGAGTTTTTCTTTCCCTTTCAATCTTTTACTCCACTTGAAGTATGGACTATTTCTTCAATTTAAACCTCTAAAAGATTACTGTGACTTAACCATTTGCCGGCCCGTCCACAAATCACATCCATGTATAAAACATAGTATGTCTTCGTCTATTCCGGCTTCGGATCGATCGTTGAACGGGCCGGGGACCGGTTAGGTTGGGTCGTTCGTTCTCCCTACTCTAATTTATCAGTGTTTCTCTACAATATTATGCATGTATTATACATAAAAACCTTCCTCTTGAATCACTCTATCTATTAAAAAAAACCGCTTCAAAATCCGTTAGTTTTAAAGATTTAAGCATAGTTAGGGACGGACAGACAGCGACAGCAACTTTGTTTTATACTATGTTAAGATTAAGATGTTAAGAAGATTAAGCTGATATTCATCCAAATATTTAGGCGACATTCTTACACCATCAAAAAATCGATATTATCGATGTGATCGGATATATCGATAATATCGATAAATATCAATAATATCGATAATTGCATTATCTGATTTGTGATTATTTTATACAATAGAAAGGAAATGATCGAAAACAGTATATTTGACAAGTAAATATTCTATTAAAACGTAATTCGATGGAACTGAGTTTTAAGGAATATAACTGGTAATGAGCGGTGATAACCTCCTCAAAGATAGTCGGCGCCAATCAGTTTTCGAGAATCTTTACTTAATTCATTTGATAGTTTTTGTTTTAACAAGTAATAAATCAATAAACTCAATGTCTTCGATAGAAAATAAATGTAGGGAAAGGGGGCGGCAACGGAGCAGCTCCCCCTGCTGGGGAATGAGGGGCCATCAATGCATATACCCACTTTGTGGTAGGTAATAAGTACTATATTTGTCTGTAAAATTTTCAATAATAATAAATTATATTTTCCAATTAGTGCTCATGCCGCCGACTGTGGTTTAAATGTCCTTTCACTACCTAATATACGCTTTTTAGTTATTATTTTATTATATGGTAGAAAATTTAACGTTTAAGGAATCATTAGGTTACTACTATACATGGTGATTCACATTGAGTCGCTTATTAGAAGATCTCGGGAACGAGTGAAGTTATATTTTAAAAAAATTGGTATTAGGCATAATAATAGAGCTAGAACTTTTAAAATACAGGGTGTCCCAGCCGAGAGTGACCCGTTTTAAATGCTTATAACTTTTATACCAGTTGTGCTAGCCACCTACGGTTTACGCCATTCCTTTTCTATTGGCATAAAGTTTTTTCTAGTTGGTACCAAATTTTGTCGACAATTATACAGTGGGAGTAAAAAAATTGCCTTTTTTCGACATCAAAATTTACAACTATTTTCAATGGAAGTAATGGAACACCCTGTATATTGCAACGCCATAATTAGGAGTCGTGTCCAAGGTAACCATGTACCAACAAAACATCGGACTTGTAACTTAAAGTTTTAGCAGCAAAAAATTAAAATAGAAATCTGGGTATTTTAGCAAACGTATTTTTTATTAGCATATTTACAACGCGAATAGGCAGATTTTGATTATTTTTTTTTGACTATACATTAATAAAGATATAAATCTAAATCTAAAAAAACTGCTGTATATGTTGGCCGTTCTGTTCCACGCAATTATGAAGTCGGACCATTAAATGGTTGAATGAATTGTGTAACATATCCTGGGGAATCGCTTCAATTACGTTACGAATATTCCTCTTTAGATCATCCAAACTATGTGGAAGGGGGTTAGAGCACCTATCCTTGACATAACCCCAGAGAAAAAGTCTGGAACTGTCAAGTCAGGAGAGTAAGGTGCCCATTCTATAGGACCGGCTCTTCCTATCCATTTTGCTCCAAATGTCATATCTAGTGATGCTCTTGCTATTAAAGAATAATGATCTTGCTGAAAGTAGACCTCATCCAAGATACCATCCTGTATTAACTGTAGATAAAAGAAATTTTCCAACATATCAGTATATACAGTTCCTGTTATCGTTGGCTCATTTAAAAAAAAATGGTCCATATATTTTTTCAGTAGAGATTGCGCACCAAACTGTTACCTTTGGAGTATCTTGCTGGAACTCGTTAAATGCTCTTGGATTCTCTGATGCCCAAATTCTACAATTGTGCTTGTTACACCTACCATCTATGTGGAAACTAGCCTCATCAGACATAATTAACAGCGTATTTGGGTTAACTCTAAACAAGTCCAAAAGAGTTTCGCAAGTAAACAATCTCTTTTGATAGTCCTCCTGACGAAGCTTTTGAAATGTTTGAAGCTTATAAGGGAATAATTTTAAACATTTAACACATCTCTCGCACTCACTTTTAGATAAATTTAATGCAGCCGCCATTTTCCTAAGAGATATTTTCTGATTATTAATTGCAATAATCTCATGGACCGCTAAAAGTCTGTCTAAATATTCAGGATTAAACATATTCCTTTTTGGCCTCTTGACCTCCAAGTATCCATGTATGGAAATTTTCTGATGCCATTTTTTAATAACGTTTTTGCTTAGCGGATTTTTCTGGAATCTAGTTCGAAATCTTCTTTGTGTCGTTATTATTGATCGGGTATCGATATAAAAGATTGCTGTTTTTGCTTTTTCAACTAACGATTAAATAATTTTCTTTAAAATTTATGTTAACTTAATTTGATATTTTACTCTAACAGTGACAATTGTTTACTATGGATACCTAGTACAAAGGTAGATTGGTACCTATACCTATTTTAGTTTTAAAAAATATACCTCGATTTCTATTTTAATTTTTGCTGCTAAAACTTCAAGTTACAAGTCCAATGTTTATTGGTACATGGATACTTTGGACACGACTCCTAATTATGGCGTTGCAATATACAGGGTGTTCCATTAAAAATAGTTGTAAATTTTGATGTCGAAAAAAGGCAATTTTTTTACTCCCACTGTATAATTGTCTACAAAATTTGGTACCAACTAGAAAAAACTTTATGCCAAGAGAAAATGAATGGCGTAAACCTTAGGTGGCTAGCACAACTGGTATAAAAGTTATAAGCATTTAAAATGGGTCACTCTCGGCTGGGACACCCTGTATTATATTTTCACGTTTGCATCACTTCCTGTTATACCGGAAGTTAGGGCCAACTTTGGTATTTCAAATAGAAACCCCTTTATGTTTCAGCATTTTTGGATACCTTAATAAAATTTAAGTAACTTATGTTATTAAAAATAATCTATAACTATGTTTAACCGTTTTAAGATATGAATATAAAATAATATGTAATGCTTGCTTTATACCTCTCATTTAAGATTTAATTTAATTTAAGATTTAATTTAACATTTTTAAACTAAACTAAGAAATAATTTTGTTAATTTATACCTCGAAAACGTGCCACTAAATTAAATTAAATTAAGCGCAAATAAAAGAAGATTCATCCAGCTGTTGTTACAACAATTAAAGCAAGTAGTAAAAACAGATCGTAGTCTTCCATTACAAATCACAAGAATTTAGATCAGTCAAAATAAATATAGAAAACCCAATAAAAAACCACTTTATTTGTGAATAAATAAAAATTCCAACAATAATGTTAGGTTATTGTAACCGATCAAAATATTCTTCTTATCTTCCTGGCCAATCACAGCTAAGTTGTGGAGAACGACTTAGTGTGATTTAGCACGATCAGGCACGATCTTTTACCTTAAGTTGAAAGTTGACCAACACACAACAACTTAAATTAAATTAAATGTTAAATTAGTTTAAATGAGAGGTATAAACGTACGCATAAGAAAATTAACTTTCAACTTTTAAATTCTTAGTTTAATTTAAATCTTAAATTAAATTAAATGTTAAATTAGAGGTATAAAGCAGGCATAACAATACCGAAAAGAAAGTGCAGTAACTTTGAAACGAATAAAGCTAAATATTTACAATTTTAATAGCCTTTGGCTAAATCATAGATCCTTAGATTTTATAACTTAGGTTTTACGTTTTTTATACTGGGTTTTTTTAAAGTTGTGCCGATCTAGCCTGATTTTTATCTCACTAACGTGTGATCATTTTGAAATTATGAGCAATTTAAAAAAATGTTAAATATCTATTGTTAAGTTCATTAGACATTATTTTTGTAAAGTAGACTTTGACTGAAATTATTAAGTTAATACTTACCTTAGTCTTGTCATATTGCAGTTTACTTATTTAAGATTACTTTCATTATTTGACCACCAACTATTATTAGGGGTTCTTCATTATATTGGCCTTAGTGACCATGCTATTAACTTTTTTAAAAGCTTTTTAGAAAGTCGACGACAGTGCGTTATACTTGATGCGGAGAGGTCTAACGAGCTAGCTATAACTACTGGAGTCCCCCAGGGATCCATTATTAGCCCTCTATTGTATGCTATATATACACGTCATGCCTGCCAGATGCTATCAAAAAATGTAAAAAACATTTCTATGCAGACGACACCCAGTTGTATTTATAGTTTAAATGGGAGGACGTTGCGGAGGGCTGTCAGGATATCACTAGGGATCTTAAAAATCTTCAGTTTCTTTAGAACATTCGTTATACCTTAACCCAAAAAAATGCTGTAATATGATCTTCGGTAAAAAAAATTACGTCGATAACATTAAGAACTCAATGGTTATAAGAATAGACGATATTATAGCCTTACCGCTCAGAGAAAACGTAAAAAACTTGGGATTGGTTTTTGATACCCCCTTGCGTTTTGAACAACACGTTACCCAATGTGTTCAGCGGGCATACGTTAGATTAAAACTTCTTTATAGTAATCGCCATGAACTGTCAACAAAACTCAAAATTTTGCTTTGTGACTCACTTGTGCTTTCTATATTCAGCCATGGAGATGTAGTTTACGGAAACTGCTTAACATCCAAGCAAAAACAAAGAATTCAAAAAGTTCAAAACTCTTGTTTGCGTTTTATATATGGAATTCGGCGACGAGATAGAATATCTCACAAGCTAACAGATGCAAATATTCGATCTCGGGGTATGATAACCCTACCCCTACATAAATCCTCCATGTTTGACTACAGCTCACTTCCCGACTGCTTTAAGGTGGGAGTATCAACATGCTTGCCAACCTATAACCTATTTCGCGTAGATTTATTTATTTTTTCTAACTTCTAACAAAATTTAGATAAAATCAATATCGTCTTCATATTCTATAGGTAACAATTAACATGTTAAATAAATATCAAGGAATTTCATAAGTTATTTAAGGAGAATAAAATTGTATATCGAAAAATATCGGTTAATATTTTTTTTAACATTAATAGAGACTTTTTGCACCTCTTAATTCGTCATTCGTTTGTCGTTATGGTTATTCTGAGCATGCGCAATGTCAGAAAGGTGATCCGCTATGGTTAATAACCATAACGGACTCCGTTATTTACGGAAGGATAAGGAAGAGCTTATCGTTATCCTTATGGTTATGCTTAAACTGCATGGTTGCCGAAACATACAAAAGTTATCAAGCATCATTGCTATGAATTAAAATTGTGATAAGCGATTACTTAAAATCCAAAGCAATAGTAGCTTTACATTAAAATATACAACTTAATCAAATTATTGTTAGGTTAGGTATTTTATTTTGTTTAGGTGCGCCGGCGCCAACTTAATAACTACAGACAGAACGTATAGGCGCTGCAAAATCTCTGGTTTTAACAGTGGCGCTACTCGTTATGTTTAATAAAGTTAACCATAACGGAGCTAAAAACTGATGTTAATTTAAGAGGTGCAAAAAGTCTCTATTATGTCATTGTTCTTTCGCTATACAATTCTCCCAAAGTAAGCAATGAAATAAATTGATATTTTTGTAATATATCAGATATTACCTAAATAATGTGCAGACGATATTGATTTTATTAAAATCTTAGTCAATAAAATAATAAACTAAGAAAAACAAGGCGAAATAGGTTATAGGTTGGCAATAAATTGAATGGCATTGATAATTCCACCTTAAGACTCACTCCAAACAAATTTAGACAGAATAATTGAAAATACATTTAAATATCTCTTCGCCAAGCAAGCTGCAAGATAAAATGGCACAAAACGTTTTTTTTTCTCTTCTTTAAATGTTTATCTATGGTTATAACATATTGCGTGCGTACCTACTCTTAAGGTTTTTTGATTATTATTATATTTGTTGATTTTGAGGTTAAGTCGATCAGGGTGGATAACATAAGTGTTATGCACATCTGGACTTCGCCTTTTCTGATATTAATCTGTACCTAACCGTTATTGGTTATAGTTCTGAATTGTAATGTTATTATTTTTACTGCTTAAATCAGAAATAAAGACATCATTATTATTATTATTATTATTTGTAAAAAATCGCAGTCAACGTAACAAAAATAATGTCTTGTGAACAAACAGTGATTTTAAAGAAAAAAGTTGACTTACCTTCAAAGAGTCCCATTTGGCCTGCAATTTTGACAAGTTTAACTTCCACGAACAACAGAAAATAACAATCCGCGATTTCACCCGCACAATTATCAATCTATATCGCCGAAAAACCGAAAATATTAGCGTTAAATAAAAATAGACGTGCTGAAAATCTAACTGCCCGTTTACTGACCCGGTTAACTTTAAAAAATATAACAATGCAACTATAAAATAACTGAGTATTTGCGCTCCGTCATCAATTAAACTCACAATCGGTTGGACTTTGTATGGGCGACTGTGTGTTTGTGTTCAACATTTTATTTTTGTTGTTACGTCGTCGCGTCTGTGACGGAGGAATTCCCCCAGCATCTCGCGCTTATCTTAGCTAATCGGAGGATTTTTAATCGCGCGGCGCTGCCGGGCCGCGACTTGTGGATCTTACGCTTTTTTACCGGCGTTCTGCACACCCGCACTTTTTTTTAATAAACAAACGTTCTATTTATAAGTTTGTACATAAAAATCCAAAAAATATAATCAGTTTTCGCAGAGGAAAAATAGCTTGATAACTTACTTTTTTATTCTGTAGTGTGGATAACAGTCATGTATGTTGGTTGCATAAATCTATAAATCAATCTTTTGTAGATGCTTCAAGCTATCATTTTCTGCCAAATCCTATCCAAAATTCAATCTACTAACCTTCCAATGTTGATTTTAACTTCAAATTTATTTGAATTTTCCATCTTCCCTATACTAAATTGCAATGCCGTGACGTAAAATCACGTCTTTTGAAATTCGAAAAAAAGTAGCAAAATCGCCCGAATTTTCTAACGCTCTGTATATGTACCGAATGTACAAGGATCACACAACGTATTCCGTCCAATTTCAAATCTCATATCGCTAAAATAACTTTAGAATCTCGTGGTGAAAATGGGTCAATAAATCAAAAAATAACAGTTCGCAAAATAATTTTTGTTGTCCAGAGGCTACTATGATAAAAAATAGTATTACCAACATAAAATTTAGACAAAAAAATTTACAAAATTTGAAGGATTTATTTTCTTTTTAAATGTGTTTTTTATTGAAAAAACTACAAATTAGAAAAAATAGTATAACGTACATGTTATATAAAGCAGTTTTAAGCACTTGTCCCGTTATAAAACTCGCCGCAAGCGGCTCGTTTTTTAACATGGACCGTCATGGACGCGTGCAATAAAATGATGCTTTGTGTACATTAATATACTATTATGTTGAAATATTTTCTTTCAATACGTGTGTTGAAATATATAACAGCTAATGGCCAACGAATTTGACAGCAAAACTATTTAAAAAATAACAAACTTACGGGACCCGTGGAGCGAATTTGGGTGCTGGGTGGGCTAAATGACACTAGCGCATTACTGCAAATAAAAAGAATCCTTTTCTTTCGTTATTTTTGGGAACCCAAGAGTATGTATGATAAAAATAATAATAATATATCAAAAAGGGAAAATATGTCAGGCAACCCACCAAACATGTCAACTGAGTTGAACCACAGAAAAAAAGGGGCAGCTATAGAGCAGAAATAGAATACCCTAGGAAATACCGATTTATAATTTTACAATTATCTCAAATAAAAATATCCATACAATGTTTAAGGATATGGGACAGGTGAATGTGCTTTATGTAAGTAAATGTATTTTAGCAATATTCAAAACAAATCGAATATAGATAGAACTTTTATAATGAACAAGCTATCGATTTTTAACTCCATATCTATCTTTCTATAATGTTAAGGTTATGTTTTAGTTTTGTGTTTTGTTGTTTTTGTATGTATAGTTACGTATACTATTGTTTTATTGAAATAATGCAAGCAGCTAAAAAATCAGAAACGAAATTTATTCACTATACATACAGGGTGGCCCTTTAGTGTGGCAAAGTACAATAGCTCCGTTACTATTTCAAATACATTAAAAATATTAATACAAAACTTGAAGGGCAGTAAGTGACTTATAACGTAAAATTATTTTTAACTCTATAGGGTGGCTCAAAAAAGCGGAACAATAAAAAATGTACTTTTTTCAAATGGAACACCCTGTATATTTTTTCATTTTTAAATTCCATATTAAATTATAATTATTTTTTATTAAATACATTATTAGTCTATACTTTATAGTTTCCGAGATATTTGCTCTTGAAAAGTGACATTTTTGAACTTTGACAGCTTCTAGCTTTCTAACAGTACGTCTTAGAGCAAAACGGCTTACATGTCCCTATCTTTAATTTTTATTATCTTCCCAACAAATCAACTTCCGGTTAAACCGGATGTTACTCGAAAGCAGGAAATATAGTTGTTCCGGTTTAACTGGAAGTTGATTTTTTTGGGAAGATAATAAAAATTGAAGATAGGGACATGTAAGCCGTTTTGCTCTAAGACGTACTGTTAGAAAGTTAGAAGCTGTCAAAGTTCAAAAATGTCACTTTTCAACAGTCAATATCTCGGAAACTATAAAGTATAGACTAATAATGTATTTCATAAAAAATAATTATAATTCTATGTAGAATTTAAAAATGAAAAAATATACAGGGTGTTCCATTTGAAAAAAGTACATTTTTTTTGTTCCGCTTTTTCGAGCCACCCTATAAAGTTAAAAATAATTTTACGTTATAAGTCACTTACTGCCCTTCAACTTTTGTATTAATATTTTTAATGTATTTGAAATAGTAACGGAGCTATTGTACTTTGCCACACTAAAGGGCCACCCTGTAGATAGGAGGTATGATGTGCGTAAGCAAATAGGAGAACAATGTTATTATTTTTATTTAAATCTAGGTAAGTTAAAATGTGTAAGTGGGCATTGTTTTTATATTTTTTTCAACTCTAGAGTGTGATTTTTATCCACTAGAGGTGTGTCGTTCGCGAATATATTGATAGCAATAAAGACACAGAAGTATTTGACGAATTTTCAATAATCTCTAACTACATTACGTCGCAAAAAGTAACCGAATGAAATAATCCAAATGTTTCTACGGAAAATCGTTGGGTGGAAGTATTCAAAAACTTTCACACCAAAATCATAAACATGAAAACGTTTGTATATTAATTGAATATATTTATAAGGATGTCTTCCTGGCACAAATGCACCAGTAAAAAGAATATTTTCTTTAATGAACAAATTGTGGACGACAGAAAAAACCCAGTTACAGGTCTCAGTTCTTAAGGCGATGCTGATAACTAAAATGAATATTAAACAAACGTGCCAATGAATTTTATTTTTACTTAAAATCATCATTCATCACCATTATCTGCATTAAATCAAATTTGTTCCTCTGACAAATATAGAAATAACTAAGTATTTATTTTTTATACCATTACTTTTTTAAATTTATAGTAATATTTTAATAAATAGAATAAAACTTATTAAGAATGTGTTTTTTTTATTGAAAACCTACTAATTGACTTAAATAAGCCTTTGTCCCGTTTTAAGTCCATAAATAAATGGTCACGTTTCTTGCTATGGCGCTGTGTCCAATTCTGAGCAAGTCTCAGTTCACTGTCGGATAGTTACTTAGACATGCGTCCATTTGCGAAAACCCTGTTAAGAGCGGGGCACTTTCATATTTCTCTCATGGACGCTCACCTTTAAGCCGCGTTCTCACGAGTCAAGTTTAGTTGAACAACTTTAGTTGATCAACACAAATTGAATAAAAACTATAGTGAGAACGTCTGTTTCAACAGAGTTGATCAACTTTTTAGTTGTTCAACAAAAATTTGATCCATTCAAACTTTTATGAAGTTTCTTGAACTGTACCAGAAACAAAAACGCCTCTGGAACTATCGTATCAGTGACTATAAAAACCGAGATGCACGAGAAAATTGTTTATGTTGTATTGTCAAGGACATGGAATTATCTGGGCTGGCTGACTACTTCCGATCTGACTATTAGAACGATGTATTCCAAAGAACACGCATTGGTTTGCAAATCAAAGAAAAGTGGAATGGGAACATATGAATTGTACGTCCCAAAATATTTTTGTAAAAAGAGCGGATTTATTTTTAAATGGTGTTACGAATACAAGGAACACTTCAACATCACATATTTTTTTTAGTTCGTCCTGTAACAAAACTGCAACCACCTATACACATTCCCGCAAAATTTCGATCGACGCCATTTTTAAACTAACACGGACGATCAATTTCTGTTGCAGGTGTGAACTTAAACTTGATCAAGTCTTTTTCAATTTTTGTTGATCAACTAAAGTTGTTCAACTAAACTTGACTCGTGAGAACGCGGCTTAAGAAATGCGTCCAATTGCGATAAACACTGTTGAGAGCGGCACTTTCGTATTTCTCTCATGGACGCTCACTCAGACCATAGTGCTTGGTCTAAGGACGCTCACCTTTACATACATCAACTAACAGGGAAGTCAACGACGTCGAAACGTTGAATGAAATGAATAAACTTCAATCTGCCACTCACTTATCCTCTAATCTGTCATCTTTCTCCCCCGATCTATATCATGTTTTTTCGTATGAGGATTGAAATTTAGAGACATTGCCAAAAATATGTCGGCAAGATAATATGTTACTATACGATTCTACTGGACATACACAAGGACATGTTCGCAGGATTTTTGGATCTAACCGTTTTTTTTTTAAATTAGGAACAACCTTCATGCTGTGCCAATATTACCGATAGTTATGGGCGCCCTCGAGCAAACGTGTAAAAACAATAACATATTTTTCTAAAAACAAATCTTTTCAAAAATCCAAAATTATAATTTATTGTAATTTGCGAATTTACGAGGGGCCCTCAAACGTTTTAGTTCTCACAAGGAAACAAAATACTTTCTTCTCTTGAATTATTTTTCAGTAAAATGTTCCTTAACTTCAAGGCATTTGCAACGACTTTATTCCATCAAAAAAATTGTCGTTTTGGTCTTTAAAATAGTCATAAGTTATATCACAAGAGGTGAATATTTTTTTGAATATTTTTTGACATTTTTGTGCAAAATTTCTGTCAAAAATTCGCGAGACAAAAATTCTTTAAAAATATCCCGACAGCGAAGCTGGAGGGATATTTTTTTAAAAGAATTTTTGTCGAGGGCAATTTTTATAGAAATTTTGCGGAAAAATGTCAAAAAATATTCTAAATAAAATATTTACCTCGAGTGGTATATGTTGAGATTATATACCAAAAAAAAAGAAAAAATACAACGAAATGCAAGATTTTTAAAATGATTTATGTAGCTACTAGAAAAACGGACAAAACGAAACAAAACCTAAACAATTGACAAAGTAATAAAACTAACAGAAAATTAGTTATAAGTATTATTGTTAAACACACAGTTATTATAATAAACAGTAGTGGCTTGCTGGTGTTGCTGGAAACTCTTCGAGCTGCAAGAGACTGGAGCTTCGTGTTGGTCCAACCCATTAGTTGGAGGGTGACCTCTTAAACCTTGAATAGTGTTTTCGTGATGAGTTTTGTCCATCTGCAAGTATGGCTTTATGGATGCAGCACTACTATGTCCAGTTATTTTTATAAGAGTTTGTTCGCTCACACCTGCTTTGCTTAATGTAGAGACAGCTGTGGCTCGATTGGAATGGTTTGTGATTTTTTCTTTCTCAGTATCTAGTCCAATTTTTTGTGCTGCTTGTTTTGTCCAATTAGAAAGAGTATTTTTTCCAATGGGACAGTTTTTGTACCAATTTCCCATTTTCCAATTTGGATTTACTGTCAGGAATAGTCTTTGGGTAGTTATATTTTGCCCTCTTTTTGAAATTAGTTTTCTGTAAAGGCGAACTGGAGATAAATCGGCATCTTTTGTGTTTGCCACTAACCATTTTGAATTTGAAAGCTTCTTGTCTCCGCCTTGGGAGGTTTTTGAAAAGATTGGGTTATAGTCCATTCTATTACTTTTTCTACCATCGCTATAATATTCTTCTCTGAAATACGTATTTAGGCATGTCTCGGCTTCTCCTCCTCTCCATGCTAATTCCACAGCCGCTATTTGATAGAACTTTTTCTGTAAATCCTCGGGGTTATTTTCGTCAAAAATTTTTACCATCTTTTTGTACTCGTCGTAGGTTAGTGCTCTTGCACTTTTCCGGTGATTTTTTGGATCAGCCTGAAGCAGTTTTCTTTTAGAATTTCTAGCCATACGTGCTTTTTGGAATTCAGGATCTTTAAAAGGATCAAATTTAATGTTGTATTTATTGAAGTACCTTTCTTGAAGCAGTTGGGCTGTTTGGTTCCACATTGTCTTGATAACCCCTTCCTTGTAGTCAGAACCATCTTTTTTCTTCATATTAAAACTCCAGTCTTCCAATATAGCGGCAAGCTGTATTATAGTTGTATTTTTGGTCAATATATACTGCCGTGTTTCGCAGAATTTCTCGAATTGGGTCCATATATACTTTTTTGTTTTTGTTGTATTTTCTGGGATAGTCTTTTCAGCGTTTTTTCTTATATTTTCGACTGAAACATCGGCAAGATTCCATTTTTAAAAAAATGTGACATGAACCTGACAACATCAAAAACTTGATTTGTTGAAAGGGATTTTTGTTATTATAGAAACGGTCTATAGCAGCCATCAAATATTTTAAACTTGTTATGATGTTGTTATGCATTGGCATTGTTGTGGCAGGTGGCCCGGGGTATATCCACTTATGCGGGGTATATTCAGTATAATATGCATCTGATTGGTCGCAAAACAGCGTTTAATTGGTCAGAATCGGATTGAGGTATATAATCATCACCGGCGTATCCAGCTCATGCGTCTGGGGGGGGGTAATCGATCGGCTAGGATCAGGTACGTAGCCAGGATTTCTTTTGGGGGGGGGGGGCTACCGGGATCCCGCCAAAGGCGCAAAAAAAAAGCGCCGCAGGCGAAAATTTTTTGGGTGCCACGCCCTTTTTTGAATCATGGTGCTTGGTTTTCAAGTGGGAAAAATAAAAAACACAACACAAAATCCTCAAGAAAATCTCAAAAACAAACCTGGTAATAATTGAGGTGAAGAAAATGTAATAGTGTAGGAAATGTTTAATGTATTGCCTATGTTGCCGAAATCAGAGCTCGAGTTTCGGAGGTGGTTCAGGCCCCCTGTACCCTCCCTCCTAGCTACGTGCCTGGCTAGGATACTAGATAATAGCAGCTTTAAGGAGTAAGGACAAAAATTAAACAACGCTTAAGTAATCTTGGGGGGGGGGTAATTACCCCCATTACCCCCCCCCCTTGTATACGCCGGTGATAATCATAGGAATATTTCTTTAAAACAGTGAAAGGCGATGAGACTAGAGTCAACTTTTTCTTAAAACAAAGCCTTTCGACAGAAGACAACGATATTTGACAGTAACAGCTGATCTTGTTTCGTCGTTAAAGTTCTGTGGCTGTTTTTTGTGTAGTGTGTGTTTTAAACACTTTACTTTTGGATTATATACAGGGTATTCCCTACTCGATGGTACATTAGAAGTATCTGGAGAACGAAAAGAAAAATAATTTTGAAATTTTCACTACGGCCATAGGAGACTGCGCTCTAGCTTTTAAAAATAATTTCGCGGTTGCAGTGTTGCCAGATCTATTGATTACTGACATCAACTTTGGAATTTTAAATGAGACACCCTATATATTATTAAATTTTTAAATTCTACATAAAATTATAATTATTTTTTAATAAAAGCAGTATTAGTCTATGCTTAATGGTTTCCGAGATATTGTCTCTTGAAAAATGACATTTTTGAACTTTGACAGCTTCTAACTTTCTAACAGTACATCTGACAGCAAAACGGCTTACATGTCCCTATCTTCGATTTTTATTATCTTTCCAAAAGTAACAACTTCCGGTCAAACCGGATGTAGGAAATATAATACTTCCGGTTTGACCGGAAGTTGTTACTTTTGGAAAGATAATAAAAATCGAAGATAGGGACATGTAAGCCGTTTTGCTGTCAGATGTACTGTTAGAAAGTTAGAAGCTGTCAAAGTTCAAAAATGTCATTTTTCAAGAGACAATATCTCGGAAACCATTAAGCATAGACTAATAATGCTTTTATTAAAAAATAATTATAATTTTATGTAGAATTTAAAAATTTAATAATATATAGGGTGTTCCATTTAAAATATCGAAGTGACTATTATTTTTGTGTGGAAGCGGCAACACTGTATTGTTAAAAATATTTTATGTTGGTAGAGCATGTCCGTTTATGTACGCGGCCAAATTTTCAGAACGATTCCTTTACTGGTTCGTCAGATACTTCTAATGTACCATCGAGTAGGGAATACCCTGTATATGTCAGAGACAGATTTTCTTGGTGTTTATTATTTAAGTTTAATGGTGAGTATAAACATCAATTTGGTTAACTCATCTTTTATCAAATGAATAAAGTGCCTAGTTAAACCATTTACTTATCGTTATATACATAACTAAGGGGCAAATACAGCTACAGGAGAAAGTAGACTTGAAAATATGTCATTTATGCTTAAAAACGCAGGGTTGATTTTAAATAAATGTTTCGTTAAGAAAGGTGTTTATTTAAATAATTCTTGAAATCGCCACTAAAAACATTCAAATGCGTTCAGAAACGCTACCGGCGGAATTACCACGTACCTACTCTAAAAAAATTTCGTTGCTGTATAAACGTTGCTGATAAACATCGCTAACTTCATCAAGAAATTCACAGAGAAAACGTAAAACACAACAACAAAAATGGCGCCGAGCCGGTTCTGGATTGTATTTTGAGGCTGCCGCTAAACAGGGAAAACCTAATAACAAGATGGTTGTGCGCATGCCCATACCTGTAGCGGACAAAGGATGTGACTGGCGAGCTATGCGTATAACAAACGCTTTTTTTTACCCATAAAACTTAACTTTTGTTTGCACACGACGGATCTTAAGGTATAAAGGTCTATGCGCCTGACGCACACAGCGCTTTAATAATGGTCTTTGCCGAGAAAATTTGCCCATTTTTTTCTTGACAAACCCCTAATCTAAACTAAAATTTATTGTTGACATTATGTACCATATTCGGGGTTATTTGGCCAATTTCGTGTATAGGGCGTTGCCCAAGTTCCTCTAAACTTTCTGGTTTTGCTCCGTAAACTTTGATTTTTAGGTGACCCCCAAAGGAAATAATCTAGAGAATTAAGGTCCGCTATCGTGGCGGCCATTGAATGGTAGCCCTCTTATTATCCAGCGGCCCAGAGAATACAAGAATGACGTTAGGTGAAAGTCGACTAATTTCTTAGTGTATTAAAAAAGTGCACTTTTAAATTAGAAGGTTTCAAGTATCGATTCCCAGTGGCGGATTCAGGAGGAGGGCGCTCCCCCCCAACAATTTGAAAATAATAATTAATATATTTTATACCATTTTAAATATAGTATAATTGTAACATTATAGCGGCTTTAGGAGATGGCAAGGGGGGCACATTTGTTATTTAAATATGCGCTTGAGTTTTTGAGATTAATATTTAAATATATAAATATTTTCATGTTTTTGTCTCCTCTCCCTTTTAAGTTTTTTATAAATACCTTACTTATCACATAAATAATATCGGTAGATCTTCGTTATTTTAATCTTGGTAATTTTTAAGATTTTTTGATGAGAAAACTATTACAATAACAATATAATTTTCAGAAAAAACTATAAAATTAAAAAAAAAACCTACATTTATCTTCATTGTTCAAAATATTCATTAAACTTCATTGTCTTTTTTCTGCTCTAGGTACTATAATAATTTACGTAACAAGTCCTAAAAATACTGTTTTTTTTTAACGAGTAGAAGTCCGAGTCCAAAAAACAGTTTCTGGAGGTGTTGCATAAACTATTTTTTCGGAAACCGTAAGCAAAGTGAGAATCCGTCCGGAAAGTATCCAGTTCCCCGACGTTTTTGTATTTTGCGGACAAGTGCTACTCAATCAAAGGAAAAGCGTCCGGAAAGTGTGTACTTTCCAGACGGTTGGCGTAAATAGTAATTTACGTTACAAGACTGGAAAGTAGTGTTTTTCAGGTCTAGACAAGCATTTCCAGGGCGAGCCATAGGCGAGTCCTGGAAGCTTGGAGAGACCTGGAAAACACTAGTTTTCGGTTGCGTGACGTACAATATTTTTTTTAAGACCAACATTTCGATATATTTTATAATCTACGCGAAACAAGTTTGACATAAAGAACAAAATTAAAAACCAACGAACTGTCACTCGACAATACATCGAAATGTTTTTGTCATAATAACGAAATCAAGGTATCTTGTATTATCAAAGAGCGATTGGAAAAACAAAAAACAGGGTGACAGTGACATTAGAGACCGGAAAAGTGACATTAGAGTCCGGAAAAGATTTTTCCTGTCTCTAATGTCACTTTTCCGGTCTTGCGATCGGAAAAACGTTATTTTCTAGACGAAAAATTGTCCAGAAAGTGTAAATTTTCTGGTCGGTTTTAATAAAAAGATATTTTATAATACATAAAAATAATAAACCATTTAATTGATTGAACACCGGTAATTTTTCACTTTTAATTTTCCCTCTTTAATATAAAAAAAATACTACAGAGAATTTCTATTTTCAAATTCAAAAATCTCTATGTTACCAAAATATTCGTAAAAAATATATACATGGTTGAGCGTCAATACTGAAAAAACTTACATAGGTATAAAGAAAGAAATAAAATATGGTTTTGCATTTCTTTTCCCTTTTCCTTCCTTTTTCAAGTGGAAATCGTGTATAATGTTATGTTGTATCTTAATCTTAACATAGTATGAAACAAAGTCGCTGTCGCTGTCTGTCCGTCCCTACCTATATATGTTTAAATCTTTAAAACAACGCAACGAATTTTGAAGCGGTTTTTTTTAATAGATAGATTAATTCAAGGGGAAGGTTTTTATGTATAACTACCCGCCCCGGCTTCGCACGGGTACAATTTGAGAAAGTGGCATGCCGGGTACTAATATATCGGGTTTGTTCGGGTTTGTATTTATACCAGCGGGTTGCAACGCATGCCGGTTACACGCTAGTTGTATATAAAATATATTTCAAAACTATTACTGTTAGCCATGGATATAACACATTTATATGTACGTATATGTACTATTGTATATTTAGGGCAGTACAAAGCCAAAAATTGTAAGAGCAAATTTTTAAACTTTTATTTTTGGAAATAACGCAAATTTTGAAATTCGAACGTTGTATGACTGGTAAACAAAAATTAAGTCAAAATCAAATAGTTTGTCCATAACCCCGAAGGTAGGCTAAAAAGAGTTGATACGCCATTTGCCGGCGCAAAACAACTAACGATGCGGCGGCAATAGTAATTTACGTTACAAGACCGGAAAGTAGTGTTTTTTAGGTCGAGACAAGCATTTCCAGGGCGAGCCGTATAGGCGAGTCCTGGCAGTTTGGAGAGACCTGCAAAACACTAATTTTCGGTTGCGTGACTTACAATATTTTTTTTAAGACCGACACTTCGATATACATTTAATTCTTCATTTTATATTATTTTTAAATGCGTCGTATGACTTCTCGTAACGGGCTTTTGATTTTACTGGCAATATATCGTAAGTCGCTTTTCTTGCTGCTTCCAAAATGTCTTCTTAAATCTCACTTTCCGTGTCGGATAATTCAAAATCTGAATTCATATTTTTAAATTTGCGCACTCGCGAAACAAGTTTGACATAAACAACAAATTAAAAATCAACAAACTGTCACTCGACAATACTAATACATCGAAATGTTGTTATCATAGTAACGAAATCAAGGTAGCCTGTATTATCAAAGAGCGATTAGAATAACAAAAAGCAGGGACCGGAAAAATCTTTTCCGGTCTCTAACGTCACTTATCCGGTCTTGCGATCGGAAAAAGGTTATTTTCTAGACGAAAAATTGTCCAGAAAGTGTATATTTTCTGGTCGGTTTTAAAAAATAGTAATTTACATTACAAGACCGGAAAGTAGTGTCTTCTAAGTCGAGACAAGCCAGGGCGAGCCGTAGGCGAGTCCTGGAAGCTTGGAGAGACTTGCAAAACACTTATTTTCGGTTGAGTGACGTACAATATTTTTTTTAAGACCGATACTTCGATATACATTTAATTCTTTATTTTATATTATTGTTAAAATGCGTCGTATAACTTCTCGTAACGGGCTTTTGATTTTACTGGCAATATATCGTAAGTCGCTTTCCTTGCTGCTTCCAAAATTTCTTCTTAAATCTCATTTTTCCGTGTCGGATAATTCAAAATCTGAATTCATATTTTTAAATTTGCGCACTAAGTTTGACATAAACAACAAATTAAAAATCAACAAACTGTCACTCGACAATACATCGAAATGTTGTCATAGTAACGAAATCAAGGTAGATTGTATTATCAAAGAGCGATTGGAAAAATGAAAAAACAGGGACCGGGAAAATCTTTTGCCGGTCCCTCACGTCCATTTTCCGATCTTGATCGACAAAACGTTATTTTCTGGACGAAAAATTATCCAGAAAGTGTATATATTCTGGTCGGTCTTAAAAAAAATATAAACATGTCGGTCGGTAGGTGGAGCACCGAAAGATAGCAGTGTATCTTTCCTCTGCTAGAATGGCAAAATGGCGAAATTTCTTTTCACTAGCTATCACCTCAACTTCAATTAAGGCAAAAAATCCATATTTCATGCTAAAAGACTATATCTACCATAGTTGACATAATATAGATTTTTTTTTAAAACCGACCAGAAAATATACACTTTCTGGACAATTTTTCGTCCAGAAAATAACGTTTTGTCGATCAAGACCGGAAAATTGATGTTAGAGACCGGAAAAGTTGATAATACAAGCTACCTTGATTTCGTTACTATGACAACAACATTTCGATGTATTGTCGAGTGACAGTTCGTTGATTTTTAGTTTGTTGTTTATGTCAAACGTGTTTCGCGAGTGCGCAAATTTAACAATATGAATTCAGATTTTGAATTATCCGACACGGAAAATGAGATTTCAGAAGAAATTTTGGAAGCAGCAAGGAAAGCGACTTACGATATATTGCCAGTAAAATCAAAAGCCCGTTACGAGAAGTCATACGACGCATTCAAAAATAATATAAAATAAAATAATTTAATGTAAGTATATCGAAGTCTCGGTCTTAAAAAAAATATTGTACGTCACGCAACCGAAAATTAGTGTTGTGCAGGTCTCTCCAGGCTTCCAGGGCTCGCCTACGGCTCGCCCTGGAAATGCTTGTCTCGACCTAAAAGACACTATTTTCCGGTCTTGTAATAAATTACTATTGCAATCAAATACAGAAAAATTCTATACTTTTTCAATGAATTATCTTAATTCTTCTTTTATTTTCTTAAAAAAAAATTTGTTTCCAACACAATTTTTTCGATCGAAAGTCGTAACCACAATCTGTAGACCTCTAGTTCGCCCATAGTTCCTATTAATATAACCAAACGTTTAAAACCTGTCATTACCCAAAAATAATAAGTAATCACCACCAACAAATTCATAACATTTACCTTGACTAATTTCCGAAATGTCCATAATAACATAATCGCAGTACATCGTTTAAAAATATCGACGCCGCGATACTTGCGACGCGAAACCAGAAGTTCAAAAAGTTCCAAAGTACCACCGATTTTGGCCGGACACCAAAGTCTAATGTATCAATTTCGAAAAAATTATTAACGGCATCAATCTATGCTTAGTTGTTAGTACCGTCGCGCCGCGATGCGTTATGGTACCCTATGTGGTACCTTTCGTCAAAAGTTGAAAATTTCGCTCGGTCATGTATAAAACTAGTTATTTATTCATCGTCAATGTTAAATTGCGTGTACTACTGTCGTTCACGATGGGTACTTGAAATTATACAATGTGCGGGTGCATCATGTTTTTGAAGGACTACATGCAGTATACAAGGTTAATGCGGTGGCTTGAAGCTAAAAGGGCTAATGTCAAAATCTTCACATTTAAGAAAATTGCAATTGAAGTTATTACCAAATATTCTTTCAATTGCAGATGAGATAATGTCCAAGTTTTACTTATCCACTTTGGTTTAGACATATAATATGATTGAATAGAATATAATACTGTATTTCATTTTTTGAAAAATTAAGTGACAGAAAAAAAAATTACATTGGCCTTTGTTGCATAATTTTATGAGGTTTTATATTTTTTTCTTTGTTACATTGGCCGTCATAACTGAAACAATAATAAACAGAAAGGCATTGTTTTTGACTAGTTTATTGTGTTTATACAAAGATGATTGAAATAAGAGGTGATATAAGCTAAAAACAATAAAATACAGAAATAATAGGTACCATAGGTGTTCTACGTTTTAAAAAAAAATCATTATTGTGGTATATCGCCTTCCTCTATAGCTCCATCTGGCAGGTAATCCACGATGTTATCATTTGCAATTATTTGTTCAATGAAATGATTGTAGTATGTACAATTAGTATTGTTAATGTAAGGCAAAAGTGCTTTTAAATCATTTAATTTTTCTGTACTTAAAGGAAGTGGTTCGTTGTTAAGTGGTAGAAGCTTGGAAAGATTACCCTGTCCTGTTTTTTTGTGATCTCTGGTTATATCAAAAATTTTGAACTCGCCCTCAAACGAATGTTTATACAAAATATTTGGGGTGTCGGTTGAATACTGCATCCATTTAATTTGCAGCCACTGAATTGGTTCGTTTAGACTTAGAGTGTTCTTTTTACGATGCGCATAATGAGTATTTAAACATGACTTGAAGTTTAAAAACTCGTTTTGATCCAATTCTATTATAGGGGTTTTTCTTGGCACCAATCGAATTAAATTTGCCCAATCTCGAGGCAACTCAAGATCAGCACCAGCAGCTGCACAGCTGATTCACACTTAATAAAATTCAGACGCACATAACCTCTATATCAGTTGTAGCTAAAAGGGCCGATGTAGACATTGGCCCACTGTTTATTTGAGAACAAAATAATATCAGTGGCGCTAAAACGGCCAAAGTAGACATTGGCCCTTTTTGCTTTAACTGATGTGGACGAGTTCATAGTGACATTTATGGATCTGCTGTTTGTTGAATTTGACATTAGCCGTAACAGCAAGAAAAGAAATCTAATGTAATGACTAACTCAAAACAGCAAAATGTTGACATTAGCCCTTTTAGCACCAAGCCACAAATGCACACCGGGTAAAATTTGTCGTTTTTTATGAGTTACTCATAGAGTTACGGCCTTTTTAAACATGCTGTCTTATTATACAGGGTGATTCACGTTAAATGGCCTATTATCACGTTAAATGGCCTATTAAGAACATCTCGGAAACCAGTAATGTTATATTTTTTAAATTTGGTAGCAGGTATTTGAACTTTTCAAATATTATATTTTCACGTTTGAATTACTTCCGGTTATACCAGAAGTTATGACCCACGTTGTTATTTTAAATATAATGCCCTGGATATTTTAGCATTTTTGGATAAAGTCTATTCAATGACCGCTGGCCGTTACGTCACGACTAGTGCTTATCTTTCTAAGATTCGTGACCTAGATGAGATAGTAAATTTGCGTCAATAATGAATGTCAAATCAAAAAAGTTTTATTATTGTTTTTGACAGTGACATTTTTAATCAACATTGTTTCAAAAACGTCACGGTATTGTGAGAAAGAACAAGCATTAATTTTAAAATTATTTGATTATTTTCAAAGAGAAAGTGATGCCGGAAAGACCCTATTACCCTTTAACGCAGTTTACGCGGTAAGTAGATATAATAAAGCAGGAATTGTGAAAACATAAAATAATAAACATGAAAAATATACGGCAATGTTTTTATAAATAGGTACCTATCTGTTTTAGAGAGTTTCTGATGCTTTGGGAGTTTCGTGTTTAACAATCCAAAGAATTAAGGCAAAGGGGATAGAGCAATAATAAAACTAAATATTTAAAATTTTGATAGCTTTTAACTAAGACATAAATTTGAAGAAATAGTCCATGCTTAAAGTGGAGTTGAAAGTATGGAATGGAAAGAAAAAACTAAGTCTTCCTGCACAAAATTTTATAGAACAAAAAAAATTTTGCTCCGAGGTCTCTACATGTTTCGAACGTAGAAAAACATAGTTACAGTCCATAACGTATGTTTTACGTTTTTTTTTTTAATTGTGCAAATCTGCCATTTAGATAATTGTTCATAAGTCAACTATTGTAAATGGAACACTCTGTGTTACCCTAACGTGTAGAGAATCAAATTTCCTCTCTAACTGACTAATATGTCACTATTCATATTTTTAATCGTATTGAAATTTAAAAAAATCTTAAAATTTCTGCTTGTCCATAAGGTTTTTGTAAAGTAGGCTTAGACTGCGATTTTTACAATGAAAGTAATTTTAAATAAGTTAACTAGAATATGACAATACAACTAAATTAAATATCAATAATTTTAATCCAAGCCTACTTTTGAATTCTCAACGTCATTCAATCTATTGCCAACCTATAACCTATTTCGCGTTGATTTTTTGAGTTTATTATTTTAATAAGTAACATTTAAAGAAAATCAATATCGTCGGTACATTATTTAGGTAGTATCTGATATATTACAAAAATATCAATTTATTTCATTGCTAATTTTGGGAGAATTCTATAGTGAAAGAACAATGAGTGACAATAGCATAATAATGTTAAAGTTATGAAATTTTTTGATATTTATTAAATATGTCAATTATTACCTATATAGAATATCAAGTCGATACTGATTTTCTTTAAATTTTGTATAAAAGCTAGAAAACATAAATAAATCTACGCGAAATAGGTTATAGGTTGGCAAGCATGTTGATACTCCCACGAGGCTTGCCAGAAGTAGCCCTTTTGGGGGTACAATACCCCTTTTTGTAATTATATTTTTTAAAGTACCCCTTTTTGAAAACCCTAAAAGGGGTACCGAAAATACCACATTTTAGGCCGCTCGGACATTTTTATCAAGAGCAAAATTATTATTATTTTTTTTATTTATATTACAATAAATATTTATACAATTTACCATATTAAAGTAAGTTTTTAAATCCACCTATTGTTTTACTTTTGCTTTAATATTTTTATTGTTTCTTCCAATTAAAGTTGAATTTTTTTTAAAGCATTTTTATGGTTTGTTACACTGTTTTGTGGTTTTCTTGAGGATTCTGTGTTGTGTATTTTATTTTCCCAATTAAAAATCAAGCACAAACATTGAAAAAAGGGCGTGGCACCCAAAAAATTTTCGTGTGCGGCGATATTTTTTTAAGCGCCTTCGGCGCTTTTTCCTCCTTTAATTACCCCCCCCCCCCCTCCATAACTAAGAGCTGTATACACGCCTGCCTGCATGTAGATAAGTAGGTACCCCTTTTTCCAAATTTATATCTGGCAAGCCTACTCCCACCTTAACAGCAACAGAGATTTTAGAATTTTTTAAAATTGTTTATAATTTCAAAACGACTAAAAATATGGTTATTAGATCGGAAATTTGTTTCTCTGTGCATTAGTAAGTACAGGGTGTTCCGTTTGCGAAGATTGACATATGCACATTTATCAAAATGACTATATTGGCACAATTTTATAAAACCCCTGTATGAAAAACGTAAAACCTAAATTATGGAATCTAAACAACTATGTTTAGGTCAAACGCTTAGTTTCAAAGATATTGAACATTCTTCTTGACATATTTTTACATAAAAGAATAATTTTATAATTTATATCTCAAAAACGGTTAGAGATAGGTACAGATTTAATATTAACAAAACTTACTTGAGTTTTAATAAGGTATCCAAAAATGCTAAAATATATAAGGTCTTCTATTTTTTTTGTTTATTAAATTTAATGAAGAACAAGAAAAACTAGATCAGAAAATATTTTTTTAAACGAAACTTTAATAAGCAAAGTTTTTTTTAATATATGTTACGGGTAAATAATTATATAATATTAATCCTTTATATTATTATAATAATGACCGTTTTCCAAAATTACTGTTTATCTTGTTCGTTTGTAAAAAGTTAGTTTGTCTAGTATGTGTACTTCACGGACTTTTGTAAAATATATGCTTGAATTTTTTTGTTTGTAGCGTTCAAGTTTTTCTGACAACAAATCCCAATGGTTTGGTTGGACATTATATGTGAATTTTTCTAATTTTGTATCATAACAAATCTATTACGATACGCATTTGCATATCGTAATGAACCTATTTATTTCGATACGCGTTTTTTCTTTATTTGATGTTGGTAACATTTAAATGTTTTATTTCATTGACTTGCGCGGCCTTTGTGATTTACGAGAAAACCCATTTTTCACAGAGGAAAAATAGCTTGATAACCTACTTTTTTATTCTGTGTGGATAACAGTCATGTATGTTGGTTGCATAAATCTATAAATCAATCTTTTGTAGATGCTTCAAGCTATCATTTTCTGCCAAATCCTATCCAAAATTCAATCTACTCCAATGTCGATTTTAACTTCAACTTTATTTGAATTTTCCATCTTCCCTATACTAAATTGCAATGCCGTGACGTAAAATCACGTCTTTTGAAATTCGAAAAAAAGTAGCAAAATCGCCCGAATTTCCGAACGCTCTGTATATGTATCGAATGTACAAGGATCACACAACGTATTCCGTCCAATTTCAAATCTCATATCGCTAAAATAACTTTAGAATATCGTGGTGAAAATGGGTCAATAAATCAAAAAATGACAGTTCGCAAAATAATTTTTGTTGTCCAGAGGCTACTATGATAAAAAATAGTATTACCAACATAAAATTTAGACATAAAAATTTACAAAATTTGAAGGATTTATTTTCTTTTTAAATATGTGGTTTTTATTGGAAAAACTACAAATTAGAAAAAATAGTATAACGTACGTGTTATATAAAGCAGTTTTAAGCACTTGTCCCGTTATAAAACTCTTATTTTTTAACATGGACGCGTGCTATAAAATGATGCTTTATAAAACTTGTACGTTAATATACTATTTCGATGCTACCTTTATTCAACTACGCGATGTGGTAATTTGAATTGTTGGTTGCGTGAAAGGTCAACAGTTTGTTTAAAATTAAAATCGCCGATGGGTCAAGATTTCCCAAAATAAGAACCACGATTTGCTTATAAGTTGACTTCCCATTTCAAGATTGCCATATATTTATTGTTGATTTCCCCTTAAACATTTCAATGTACGAAGCTTACCGCCAAATTTGCTCCAACCAAATTTAAATCTGAATAGTTGGAATTTTCGGTTCCTACTAATATGCCAAAGGGATACTTTTCCGCCCGCCGTTACTGTGTGAACTCTGTGAATACCACGCGGCATTTTCCATGCTAATGTGAAGAAAACGGGAAATTTCTTACCAAGAACCCAGTCGGGTGATTTTTTTGTATTTCTTCAATCCTGTAGCATGTGTTGTTAGTGCCATAGGCAGGTGGTTGACTATTATTCTTCGCAACACTGGAATCTTCCAGACTATCCAAGTGTGCAGGAAACAAATGCAGTTATTGTCTCCAGTATAAACCCTTTATACAAGGTGACTAAATTTTCACGATTTCTTCTTTTTGTGCTTCTATATATCTTTTAAAATAAAAGAATGAAGCAAACCGCTTTTTTTTATCAATAAACTGGATGTTAATCTGTGGTTTTTTTCCAATCTTTGCAGGGTTAGGGGCTAAACCAGGCGCGTATTCAGCTGTCAGTTATGGGGTTGGGTGCCACGCCCTTTTTTCAACGATGTGACGTGGTTTTGAAGCAGAAAAAAGGAATAGTAGCGCCGCAGGCGAAATTTTTTTGGGTGTTACGCCTTTTTTTACTGATTTGTCAGTGTTTATTTTTTGGAATGGGGGGGTAACTACCGCCCATTACCCCACCCCCCCCCCTCAAATACGGGCCTGGGCTAAACAATTCAGTAGCTATTTTGCTATGCTCTTCATTATACCAATTCTTAGAGGTTCTTACGACCACTACAAGTCACCACTCTGTAGATTTTAGTAGAAGAAGCTAGACAAAGGTCTCCAAAAGGGGAACAGATGGTATTTCTCCTGGACTTATTTTACTATTGCATAATGAACAATATCTTTAATTTTCTCATAAACAAAAAAACTTCATAAATTTCTTTTAAGCTAATTTCAAAATGCGTATTGATATATAATATTTAATGGAATAATATTTAATTAACAGCCATTAAATCTCCGATTACATACTAATTTTTTTTTAAATGAGTGTGAAATATAGTCCACCATGGGCTAATATTTTCTCGACGATGAGAAAATAACTATTTAAAATTTAAACATAGGTTTTCCTCAATTCGCTTTTAATTTTTGTTACCACCTCGCGGTTTTAAGGGGCTTATCCACATTTAAATTAATTTAACCAATCAATAATATCTCTGATCATTTTATATTGATTTTTAATTCATTTTATTTTTTTCTTCATAACCTAATAGGGAACTTGACAAAAATTTTAAATGGTGAAAAATTCTATAAATCATAAGTATATATTGTCATAAAACATAAATGGCAGCAAAAAAAAACAACATATTTCGTCCCAAAGGACCGCTAGAATAGTATATTAAAGTACGAGTTTCATAAGAAGCGGTTTTAGCGCCCGCGTCTATTTTAAAAAACGAGCCACGAAGTGGCGAGTTTTTGTATTGACACGGGCGCTAAAACGCCCTATGAAACATGTGCTTTATACATTTTTTTCTATTTCACCTTTTATAATCAAGAAAAATACATTTTAAAAAGAAAATAAATCCTTCAAATTTTGTAAATTTTTATGTCTAAATTTTATGTTGGTAATACTATTTTTTATCATAGGAGCCTCTGGACAAAAAAAATTATTTTGCAAACTGTAATTTTTTGATTTATTGACCCATTTTCACCACGAGATTCTAAAGTTATTTTAGCGATATGAGATTTGAAATTGGACGGAATACGTTGTGTGATCCTTGTACATTCGATACATATACAGAGCGTTCGGAAATTCGGGCGATTTTGCTACTTTTTTTCGAATTTCAAAAGACGTGATTTTACGTCACGGCATTGCAATTTAGTATAGGGGAGATGGAAAATTCAAGTAAAGCGTTTCGAAATAGCTTCATTACGATCCGCAAATGAGGGTCGTACTGAACTCATTATGAACGTGAAATAGAAAAAGATTTAAAACTGCCCCAAAATTCAAATTATCCCAAGCGGGTAAAAACGGGTCGTGACGTCACGAAGTATTATTTGCCATGATGACATCCACGAAATAGGTTATAGGTTGGCAATAAATTGAATGACGTTGAGAATTCCACCTTAAAACAACAATACAATAACAATAACACACGGCAATCCAAATGCAAACTCGGTAGCTCGGCCACCGGTCAGGATGACGGAAAAGTCATACTTCGTGATGTCATCGGGAGATTGGCGCGCTTAAAAGGTCGTTTGAAATGCTTTTGACACGCGCGAAACTTTAAAGAATTTTTACCAAGTTATTCCTGATTTTTAAGGAGTAATAATTGGGGAATATTTTTTTAGGCCTAATTAAATCATATTATTGAAAAAAAAATGGAAAGTTCCCTATTATGACATACTGTCTGTCCTTTGTATAAAATGTACAAAAGATTCATACTTCATATGAATAAAACTTAGTTATTAGGTAATTGAATTGTTTACTTTCACCTAGCTTACTCTCATACATAAATTTATTTAGTTATTTTCATTTTCTCATGGTCAATATGGACTAGCTCGGGTAATTAAGACCTTTTGTTTTAATTTGGGTTTCATAATTTTTCCCCAGATTATCTAAAGTCCTAGAGTCCCTCCCCCCTCCCACCCTTATATTCGCAAATCAGTTAAATTCTCTCGGAGGTCGGATACCTCCACGTGGTGAGTTCTGGGTAGTTCATTGCATTTTTTTCTTTTAAAATATACCATGAACTAGCGAAAGTCCGAAATAATTTAACCGATATCAAAAAAAAATAATATACCTAAATTGCTATAACTTTGAGGATTGTGTGACCCCTCAAAACAAATGAGTAGGAAGTTAAAATTTTGCGCAGGAAATAGTGTTTATAGATAGAACATTTTGGCTCCTAGCCAATATCAAAATTTTGAAAATCAATTTTTCGCTCCACCCTAATGTCTATGGGAGGCCATTTCTAGACTTTCTTTTAGTTTGCACATGATAAATGCGGCTTCATATCCTTTAGTTACATACATGAAAAAATGTCATTTCCCCTAGTTACGTCCCTGATAATCCAGTGATCCTATCTTGGAAATAAATAGGCAACAGTGCAAAATTAATACACCGCCATTGAAATAAGTCAATGTCACATTGTTTGAAATGCATTTCCTTTTAAATCTTAAATATACCATATGCAAACCCACTTCCCTTTGTCTAATAAAATATTTTTTAATGGCATGTCTCCGTATGTAATTTCGCTCAATAAGAATGAAATTGCAATAAAATTATTATCGTGAATTAATGAGTAAGCCGGTAGTTCGGACAGATGTATCAGTAGAATATCCTCGGTTTGAAAAAAACGACCCGATAAGGACTACAATGCCAAAAATATGAGTCACGAATCAAACAAATTATTGTTTTCATCCGATGATTTTTATAAAGAAAAAATAATAAAACTATATATAACTTGTATTATATATTATTACCTAATAGCGTCCAAGGCATTTCAGAGGCAAAAATAATGAATCTGAAAATACTTTTTTTTAAAACTGACCAGAAAATATACACTTTCCTGACAATTTTCCGTCTAAAAAATAACCTTCTTCCGATCGCAAGACCGGAAAAGTGACGTTAGAGACCGGAATAGTATATTACGTTACAAGACCGGAAAGTACTATTTTACAGGACGAAGCAGGCAATTTCCAGGGCGAGCCGCCAGGCGAGTCCTGGGAGCCTGCGAGTCCTGTTAACGTACTTTTCGGTTGAGTGACGTACAATATTTTTTTTACAATCGACACAAGACACCAGTGGCGTGCGAGAAAACGTTAATAATAGCTTACTATATGGGTATAGTTTTAGCAGAAAACTCTAATAGTTGGGAAAATTATGTTTAATAATAAATACAATTTGGTACAAATGTTCTTAATTCTATTTTATCTATTAATATCTATTTGTTAATTGTTATATTGAAAGTACAATTTTGTGGTGTATTAAATTGTAGACATGACGGGAAATTTTTTGATTCATCTTTATAGGATGTTTGTGAAGTTATATCCACTTTTGATCCTCCGGCTTCCTGAATTCTACTGGCTATATCAATCTTATTTTGTAGAGACTGTTCAATGTAGCCTTCGGCAACTTGGGATGATTTCCAGCCGCCATGTCGTTTTAAATTAAGGATATCGCCTCCACCTTCAACTAACAGTGTCGCCGAACTACGTCGAAAACAGTGCCCTGTAAATTGCTCTGGGTTTGGTAATCCCAAATAGGATGCTATTTTTGATGGCGCTTTTCCTACTGAATGCAAACCTACTGGTTGAATAGTGCATTTTCCTTTATTATAGAAAAGAAATAGCCTGCGATGTGGAACACTAGGCGGACGTAAAGAAATATATTTTCTATATATATTTAGGTTTCGTTCCCCAACAACTATAAATGACCTGGGTTGGTATGTTTTTGTATTTGGCATTTTTACCGCCAACATCGATTCGTTATCTTTAACATCGTCAATTGTCATATTGGTCAATTCTTCACGGCGACACGCTCCAGCCGAACCCATTATTAGTAAAAGCTAAAAAAAATAAGAAATAGTTTAAATATATTTTTTTTAAACACAATATAAGAAAAGAAGAACTTTAAGAAAACTCGTATTATGTATTTAAGTACTTACTTTGATTAAAAGATAATCATTATCAGGGGCTTCCAGCAAAAATTTGTCAATGTCTTCTCTGGTAAGTACGTTCGATTTTTGGGGAATGTATCCAACAGATTTTCTCTTTATGAATGCTATCAGTTTATAATATTTGCTTATATCAATGTTTTCTTTTAAATTTAACATAGATTTGATCATTGAGTACAAGCTCCACAGTGTAGATGATTTTAATTTTTCGGATTTTTCAGCAAAATAAGCTAACAAAACATCCTCAGAAACATTTCTGACATTTTTTTCTCTACACCAATTTTTAAAGACGCTAAACGTTTTTTCATACCGCACTCTGGACTTATGCGGCAACAAATCGTCTGTAGCTCTAGCAGCTGCCTCTGTTATTTCAACTGGAACGTCATTTTCTTCCCAATCCAAATTAAGTTCCATATCTAAAGTCTTCCACACAATTTTATAAAGCCACAAAAGTTTATTTATCAAAGTCAATATCGTACCTGACAGTTCGTTACTATGGAAGCAAGAAAACATAAACATGTCAAAGCCTACTTATAAATGAGTTTGGTTAATTTTTTTAAATTGGGAGCGGAACGCAACAAAAATTGACCGGTAAAGTACTTTACCGGTCAATTTTTCATTACTTTCCGGTCTAGACCAGCAAAGTGATATTTTCCGATCAAAAAATTGTCTAGAAAGTGCTTGCTTTCCGGTCGATTGAAAAAAAAAGATTTTTCCGGTCCCTGTTTTTTGTTTTTCCAATAGCTCTTTGATAATACAAGCCACCTTGATTTCGTTACTATGACAACAACATTTCGATGTATTGTCGAGTGACAGTTCGTTGATTTTTAATTTTTTGTTTATGTCAAACTTGTTTCGCGAGTTCGCAAATTTAACAATATGAATTCAGGTTTTGAATTATCCGACACGGAAAATGAGATTTCAGAACGATATATTGCCAGTAAAATCAAAAGCCCGTTACGAGAAGTCATACGACGCATTTAAAAATAATATAAAATAATTTAATGTAAGTATATCGAAGTGTCGGTCTTAAAAAAATATTGTACGTCACGCAACCGAAAATTAGTGTTTTCCAGGTCTCTCCAAGCTTCCAGTGTGCTTCAGACAATGCTTGTCTCGACCTGAAAAACACTACTTTCCGGTCTTGTAAAGTAAATTACTATGGCATGATATTTTTTACAACCGATCGGAAAATATGAACTTTCTAGATACTTTTTACCTGGAAAATATCACTTTGGCGGTCTAGGGACCGGTAAGAGGTATTTATTTATTAACGAGCTTAGCCCATTTTAAAATTATAATAATTAAGGCATATTTTAACATAGACATATTAAAATTAACAAACTCATAAGTAACAATAATATTAACGCCAATAACAAAATTTTACAGTGTCGACAAAGTGATTTGGCCAACCATAGTCAGAATCAGGTGGGACAAAATTGGACTTTTTACTAACAGACCCGGGCAATGGTAAACATGATTTAAGATATATTAATAGTTTTATATCATGCCTCTTACGGCGAACCTCAAGTGAAACCAGCCCTAATACAGACTGAAGTTCAGGATAAGACATTGCAGAACCGGAATGCGGAATATCTAAGAAACTTCTTGTGCTGGACACTCTCCAAACTATTTACATGTATTGCATAAAATGGACTCCATACCAAGAATGCATATTCCAGACAAAGAATAGTACAAAGACTTTAAAGATCGTGGACTATAAATCGCAAGAAGATATTTTTATAAATTTTTTAGTGCTTTCATTTTAATATTTGTGATAGATGGCACGAAACCACGAGAGCAAATCCAATATTATTCCCAAATCAGCCACACTATCCAAAAGCTTCAGTGCATCCTACCTAATAGTAATAACATATTGGTATGTAGGGTAGGTGGAGTGTGAGACCTAGAGAACAGCATCATGATATGGCAGTGCATAATGTCGGTTTCAAAAAAAGCAGTCGGAACAGTAGGTATATTTTTTGGAATATTCCACATTGGTGTGGACTTCATATACAGTGTCAGTGTGTCCAAAAAAGTATGCAACATAATATGGGAAAGATTTTTATCACCGATTTCTCAAAAAATTTTATTCTTTATAAAAGTTGATGCATTCACTAAAACTATAAATGCATATTTCATATTTCACCTGCGGCTAATAGTAGGGGAGCAAATGCCATTTTTTCGAAATTGCCTTAAGAGTAAAGTACCTTAATTATTAGAAATACAGCAAAATTTTATATGGACATGTTTTTGCAAATTAAAAACTTAGTCCAAATACGAAATTTGAGTTAGGTGTGTCAATTTTTAATTTTTTTTTATATGCATTTCTTTAAAATAGGTTTTTGGACTTCAGCGTACTGGGTGAAAATGACAAATAAATTAATAATTATTTCCAGTAATATGACTAGAGTTGGATTCTATCATAATTTTGTTTAGAACATAAGTTGGCTTAAATGTGTTTAAATAGGCGTGCAACACGCTAATATCTGAACCAACTCGTAACATTGAAAAGTTTCAAAAAGTTTGCAACTACTTAATCCATTTTTATTATAAACCAACGTTTAAGTTATTTAATAAATATGTTAAAATTGCGAAAACAAAAAATCGACCAGAGGTGTACCGTTTAGGGGAAAATAGAGTCAATAGAGATTAACCAAAAAAAATTAAAAATTGTGACACCTAACTCAAATTTCGTATTTGGACTAACTTACTAATTTGCAAGAACATTTCCATATAAAATGTTGCTGTATTTCTAATAATTAAGATACTTTACTCTTTATTAGCCGCAGGTGAAATATGAAATATGCATTTATAGTTTTAAGGCATGCACCAACTTTTATAAAGAATAAAATTTTCTGAGAAATCGGTGATAAAAACTTTCCCATATGTTGCATACTTTCTTGGACACACTGTATACAGTGTCCGCAAGAAAGTTCGCATCAAATGGGATTTTTTTTTATTATTAGGTATAGGTAAAAATTGAAAAGGCAGTTAGTTTTTGCTTACCTAAAAACCAAAAATGACGTATACTGAAGCAGCTGCACGACTTGCGTTACCTGTCAAATTTGACATTTTTAATAAAATAGGT
This sequence comes from Polydrusus pterygomalis, assembly GCA_963969555.1. NCBI lineage: Eukaryota > Metazoa > Arthropoda > Insecta > Coleoptera > Curculionidae > Polydrusus > Polydrusus pterygomalis. The sequence goes on from OZ018375.1 coordinate 146,222,991, forward strand.
TCAAAAATGCCCTTATTTAACAAAATACCGAAAAACTTTATTCGAAAAAGTTGTTTATTTAGGCATTTTTAGTTTCTGTCCGAAATTTTGACTGTCTAATACAATTTTTATTTTTCGCCAGGTTCTTGAAAATTTTGATCAACCCTCGTAGATTAACTTTTATACATCGATGTAAAACCATTTGCCTTTACTTCATTTGTAATCTTAATGCAATTTTGTGTAAAATTTTTGTTTCCTATTATTTGTTTTGCTTCAAAAACTGAAATTGTTATTGATTAGTATGTAATGTTGATGCAAAGTTTATCTAATTACATCAGTTTTGCCAAAACCGACGTTTCCTATTTTTCTTAAGTTAGTAAACAGATGTACAAAAAGAAAATATTAGGAAGCTTTCGTTGAAATTTTACTTAATTAATATTGGATTAAAAAGAATATATATTAATCGCTCGAAACATTTTATTCAACAAAAATATAGTTTAATATAATTAATTTAATTTAATATTAATTAAGTAAAATTTCAACGAAAGCTTCCAATATTTTCTTTTTGTACATCTGTTTACTAACTTAGGAGAAATAAGAAACGTCGGTTTTGGCAAAACTGATGTAATTAGATAAACTTTGCATTAAACATTACATACTGATCAATAACAATTTCAGTTTTTGAAGCAAAATAAATAATAGGAAACAAAAATTTTACACAAAATTGCATTAAGATTACAAATGAACTAAAGGCAAATGGTTTTACATCGATGTATAAAAGTTAATCTACGAGGGTTGATCAAAATTTTCAAAAACCTGGCAAAAAATAAAAATTGCATTAGACTGTCAAAATTTCGTATAGAGACTAAAAATGCCTAAATAAACAACTTTTTCGAATAAAGTTTTTCAATATTTTGTTAAATAATGGCATTTTTGAACCTATTTTATTAAAAATGTCAAATTTGACAGGTAACGCAAGTCGTGCAGCTGCTTCGGTATACGTCATTTTTGGTTTTTAGGTAAGCGAAAACTAACTGCTTTTTCAATTTTTACCTATACCTAATAATAAAAAAAAATCCCATTTGATGCGAACTTTCTTGCGGACACTGTATATAACAAAAACAAGGAGTTTACAACATTCTTTCTTAAATTTTTAAAAACTTTTATATACAACATTTTTTTCTTAATGGATTAATAAGCCCCTTAAAAGAAATCTCTTTTTCAAGGTGCTACGGAGTCCACTTAAGGCATAGTGATAAGATAAAATAACATGTCATACTATTTAATTTTATTAAGAAAATTTCAAAAAAACTAAATTTTGGGTAAACAGGGCCATCTAAAAGATGCATGGCGACGCAAACCGACTCATAATGATAAAATTGGGATAATGGGTATGGAAGATACAGCAATTTTAAAAATATTTTTTACAAGCTACCCCTTATCGACAATGCGATAAATGTCTTAGGAACAAACTATCGCAGTAGCGATTATTTGCGAAAATTTGAATTTTTAATTATATCATACTAATTGCGCGTCCTAGCGGTCATTTTGGAAACTTAAAAATATTTTACATCAATTTTTCTTGACCACTCATATTTAAAGTGTCAGGTGCTGTTGGGTTTTGCTTATTTACAGTGCATAAGGCTGGATCCACATACATCCGTGATACGCATCCGTTGTGTACCACATGATTAATATGAACCAATGAAATTTTATTCCCTAAAATTTCATTGGTTCATATTAATCATGTGGTACAGAACGGATGCGTATCACGGATGTATGTGGATCCAGGATAAAGGTGTCATTTTTATGTATTAAGGAGTTGTCATGCATCCGTTAGAAGACATTTTAAAAATCGAATACGTCAAAATCTTTCAATTTACATATGTCCGAATATCGTACCAAAATTTGTGAAAAAAAATGATAAATAGTCAAGAAAAGAATAAACATAGTTAACAAAAATTGCTGGTAATTTAATTTTTCTTTCGCTTTTTAAAGATAAAACCTATAAATGGCAACTGATCTGCTGGATTCATAGCTACCTTAGATGAAAATATGAATAAGTTACCGTCAATTGTTGCTTGTTGGAAACTGTAACTAAATTTTTACTTGCTTATACAGTGTCCGCAAGAAAGTCCGCATCAAATGGGATTTTTTTTTATTATTAGGTATAGGTAAAAATTGAAAAAGCAGTTAGTTTTTGCTTACCTAAAAACCAAAAAACGACGTATACTGAAGCAGCTGCACGACTTGCGTTACCTGTCAAATTTGACATTTTTAATAAAATAGGTTCAAAAATGCCCTAATTTATCAAAAGATCGAAAAACCTTATTCGAGAAAGTTGTTTATTTAGGCATTTTTAGCCTCGGTACGAAATTTTGACAGTCTAATACAATTTTTATTTTTTGCCAGATTCTTGAAAATTTTGATCAACCCTTGTAGATTAACTTTTATACATCGATGTAAAACCATTTGCCTTTACTTTATTTGTAATCTTAATGCAATTTTATGTAAAATTTTCGTTTCCAATTATTTATTTTGCTTCAAAAACTGAAATTGTTATTGATCAGTATGTAATGTTTGATGCAAAGTTTATCTAATTACATCAGTTTTGACAAAACCGACGTTTCTCATTCTTCTTAAGTTAGTAAACAGATGTACCAAAAAAAAATGTTAGGAAGCTTTCGTCGAAATTTTACTTAATTGTTATTATTAAATTAAATTAATTATATTAAACTATATTTTTGTTGAATAAAATGTTTCGAGCGATTATTATTTATTCTTTTTGCTCCAATATTAATTAAGTAAAATTTCAACGAAAGCTTCCTAATATTTTCTTTTTGTACATCTGTTTACTAACTTAAGAAAAAGGAGAAACGTCGGTTTTGGCAAAACTGATGTAATTAGATAAACTTTGCATCAAACATTACCTACTGATCAATAACAATTTCAGTTTTTGAAGCAAAATAAATAATTGGAAACAAAAATTTTACACAAAATTGCATTAAGATTACAAATAAAGTAAAGGCAAATGGTTTTACATCGATGTATAAAAGTTAATCTACAAGGGTTGATCAAAATTTTCAAGAATCTGGCAAAAAATAAAAATTGTATTAGACTGTCAAAATTTCGTACCGAGGCTAAAAATGCCTAAATAAACAACTTTCTCGTATAAAGTTTTTCGATATTTTTATAAATAAGGGCATTTTTGAACCTATTTTATTAAAAATGTCAAATTTGACAGGTAACGCAAGCCGTGCAGCTGCTTCAGTAAACGTCATTTTTGGTTTTTAGGTAAGCAAAAACTAACTGCTTTTTCAATTTTTACCTATACCTAATAATAAAAAAAAATCCCATTTGATGCGGACACTGTATATTAAAAACTATTAAGTTTAGAAAAAGGGGAGCATAAATAAAAAATATAGAAAAGTAAGATAATTTTGAAAATTAGATTTAAACCCCGGGGGAGTGCCATTAAAAATTGTTGGAGAAATTTGTGTTTGAATGTTAAATTTTGCAGCAATTCCGGTTAAATCGGATGTGAAATAGTTGTGACTCATTCATACGGAATACGTAAAGAGGAGTAAAAAAATAATATTAAATATTTCACTTATTCATTTGTTTTTTGTAAAAACAATAAAATGTGTGGCTTATTTGACAATTTCCAACGCCATGCATTTTCTCGGAAACTCGTTTAGATAGGTATAGGATATGATACATGTTCTATGCTTAGAATTCTTCATATAGAATGCATATTTTAAAAAATATACAGGGCGTTCTATTTAAAATAACAAAGTTGTGTGCACTTCCGGTTTAACCGGAAGTGACAGTAAGACGTTTGAATTCTGAAAATATGCACACAAAGCAACCATATAACCTATCAAAATTTCATAACAATGTTTTGTTTTATAAGAACGTGACAAGCTGTACCAAAACAATTCAATTTTAAATTTAAAATGTTAAATAATAATAATATATTACGTTAAAAATGTTTTTAATTTTTTTTTAATTACATATCAGTAAATTTTAAAGTGGACGGTATCTTATCTGTTAAGAGTTTGGGAAGTTCATAGACAAGCTAATAATAACGTTCCTTTTTAATTAGAAAAACAACTTAAGGGTAATTAGCCCTTAAAATAATGATCACAACCAATGCCAGTCACCAAACAATGCAGTCTTCGTGATAGTAAAAGGGTGATTCAAATTGGGTTTCCACATTACAGCCTAAAATAATTTTGAAACGCGATTGTATTTGTCAACGGCAATGTGAGATTTCTAACCTAGAAACATGAACAAAATTAGTCATGGAGCAATACACCACGGAAAAACGCGTTAAAAATGTCGAAGCGTATTATAAAAATGGGCGATCGAGGAAACATACGTTTCGTGTCCTACGTGATTTTGTTGCGCAAAATCGACCTTCTGAGAGGACAATTTGGAATTTGGTCCAAAAATTTCAGCAAACTGGATCCGTAGGTAACATTAAAACCCCTCAGCATGCTCGTAGAGGTCGTTCGGAAGAACATATTGCCGTTGTTCGCGAAAGTGTGCCCGAAAATCCAAGCACATCGATTCGTCATCGATCGCAGCAAGTAGGCCTTACATAACCACTACACAGCGAATTGTAAACAAAGATTTGAAGCTACACCCATACAAACTCCAAATAACGCAGGAATGGAAGCCTAGAGACCATCAACAGCAACCAACAACTATTGCAGGGCTCAAACAGGAGATCAGACGCGAAATAGCCGGCATAGAACCTGCTTTGTGCCGCAGAGTAGTCGAAAATTTTGAGAAACGGATTAGGGCAAATACAATTTTTTTTTTCATTGCTTCAAATTTTCTGTGTTTTATTAATACCTACTTTCATGTGAAAACTCGAATTTAATCACCCTTTATTTATAACCTTAAACCTCATTTAAGAGAAACGCAACTCTTCGCACCCCTGTACTAACGGAGTTTTATTTTTATAGGTTGCCATCCACTAATTTGAGTTGGCAGCATCATTTCAACTGGCTGTAACGTTGTAGCGATCGACGCACGCCAACTTTGAAAAACAGAGTTATGTTATTTGGGTTTGATGAAAGGTACAAAAAAATAACTAATATTTGGACACAACATTTTACCATAAACAATTTTGAAATTTTTTTTATGATATTCATAATATATCTTAATAAAACAATGGCACCTGTTGAAAGAGATATCCTCTGCCGCACTTTTCTCACTATAACATAATTATGCACTAAACACAGTGGCATTGTTAACACCTATTGTTTTGCAAGTTTACATATTACAAAAATAACAACAAATTGTTCAACAATATGTATTAACACCACAATAAACACGAGAACAAGTTAATAACAATAGACTTGAGTGGTTCCAGGGACTTAATATTTTAGTGTTAAAAAAATCAACATTTTTTTAACGTTTTTGTCCCAAAAATTTGGAATTTCATTATTATTTCAGAAAAAGTATATAATTATCTCCTTTGAGGCCTCCGCTCCAGGATTTTTAGCCTTGCCCCCCCCCCCTTTTTTTCCTAATCCGGCCCTGATATTTAACAGACCCAGTTGATGCGGTAAATGTTTTCTCACGACTTGCTAGGACATATTATTATTATTATTGTAAATTCCATCAATACAATTTTCTGAATGACAAGGTCATGAGGAAAGGATCGATTAGCGGAATGATAAAAGGTCCCTAATAACTCCCTAATATTAAATCGCTAACGTAATTTTAAGTATAGCTACAGATTCTATAATTATATAGGGTATGTATTTTCGTATCTTGGCCTGACAACAATAATTTGTGTTTGGTTATTTTTAATTCAATTATGAAGGTCGGCAAGATAAGATGGATTTTTACTTGGGAATATTGTAATTTCTATACCGGGTGGTGTACTGCTAGACTGGCCATAGGAACTAACATGTAAATTTTGTTACCCTCAAATATGTATTATACGTATTTTCGAAACGGAGTTAGAGTAAATGGTGAGTGGCAATACAATCCTAGTTTGGGCATGGACGATTTTCACGAACATTTTCCTAACGTTGCTTTTATTGCTGGGGATTTTTATCATTGCCTGAAACGAACCGTGGCTGTGTTTAGGGAAACAGGTTCTATACAACACAAAAAAGGAGCAGGAAGACCATCTGTAAAAACAGAAGAACTTGTTGCAAACGTTCGTGAAATAATGCAAAATACGCCAACAAATTGTATAAAACGCCTGTCCCAAGAAGTGGGAAGATCTTATGGAACATGCAGGACTATTCTTAAGAAGCAGCTAAATTTATTTCCTGATAAAGTGCAAGTATTCCAAGAAATACAAGCCGCGGATTTTGAAAGGCGCAGGAATTACTCTCAATGGTTTACCCAAAATTTATTGGAAAAAAAATGATTTATTAGACCTGACATTTTTTTCGGATGAAGCCTCTCCGGTTATGTTATTTTTCGACGACAGATTGATCAGTTTTCGATCAGACATTGAATTTCCACCTAGATCACCTTGTTTAATGGTTATGGATTACTTCGTTTTTCCTCATTTAAAGAACACTATTTTTAAAACACCAGTTGCAAATTTAGAACAATTACAAGAAAGGATTATCCATGAATGAAGTAACATTTCTCCAGAGATGCTGGTCAACACTTTCGAAAATATGAAGAGACGTGTGAATTGATGCTTGGAGCATGGTGGTGGCCAATTTCAGCAATTTAGGTAATTATTTTTCTTTTTCTTTCTGTATATTCTTACTTTGTTAATTTTGTAAACAACAAAAATAAATTTGTATTTGTCTACTTATTTTATTACTCATTAGTTTGGCATATCATGACATAATATGAATTTGACAAAATTTTAACCTAGATTTGGTTAGATATATATCCTCCCCATATCATTGTGATCTAAACCAAGCCCTACGTTTTTTAATCCAAGCCCTCTTTGATGCAAATAATTTTTGCTCGCGCGGTAGTTGCTCGCGCACCATTAGGGAGATAATGGTCACAGTCCGCAACAGCGGCTTTGATACATCACTCAATGAAACCACCAGTAATAATTATAATATTGTCAAAAGTTACTAAACGTTTTATTTTTTATCGGTTTCAACATGTTTAAAAGTATTCAAGAAAAAATAACAATGATTAAGTGGTATCTACTACATGAAAAATAGTCTTCGGAGTGTATCCGAAATCTTTCTCCTGCGATGTTTCATTACAGACATATTCCTAGCAAAACAAAAATCCTTAATATTATTCGTAATCTTGGGAGTAACGGAAGTGTAATTGATAAATGCTACTGCTTAGAGCTGCTGTACTCGATGGTAGAGCACAAGGCAACAATGCAGATTTAGAAATTTTACTCTATGTAGAAGAAAATAATGGAATCAGCACCATGCGTCTTGGCTAAACTGTAGGAAAGCTTCAATCCACTGTACCGAGCAAATTACATAAGTATAAACATCGAAAACAATCAGGAATTAGGAAAAGGTGATCAAATACTAACTTAGGTTTTGAAGTTATATTATAGAAAGGGCAAATAACGCAATGATTGTTTTAAAGACGAATCCACCTTCACATTAAACGATGAACAACATGTTTAAAATTGCAGATATTGGAGTACAGAACATGAATACAAATTTGTACAAACACGGACTCAATATCCTCAAAAGGTAAATGTTTGGGAGGACATATTTGGACATCCGATTATTGGACCTTTTTTTGGAAAAGAAAATTTTTTTGAACTTTTACTAAATCAAATTGAACCTGCATTAGAAGATGTTGCTCCTGAGAATGAAGATATTTGGTTTCAAATGAACGGTTGTCCTATGCACAATGCACTAGAAGTAAGGGACATCCAAAACCATATTTCACAAAATAAAAAGTTTTAATAAAAATGTGCGTTATCATTTGGAAGAATTAAGGACTTCAATTTCAGGGGCATGCAATCGAATATCATCAACTAACAACTTAATAATGTAAGAACTGGATTTTATGACCGTTTATGGTAGTAAACGGAGGACTGTTTCAGCATCTGATAAACATTAAGGTTCCATTTAAATAGGTATTTTTTAAAAGTGCTGTTTTCCACTTGTCTCAAAATGTTGAAATAAATAAGGTTTTTATTATTTCGCTTTAAGTAGATACTTAGAAAGGGGTGTAAGACAGGGCGACGTTATATCCCCTAAACTTTTTACTACACTGCTGTTGATTGACCTTGGAGACATGGGCATAAATATATCAACGACGAGAAACTGAACCCTCTACGATTCGCCGACGATATTGTCTTTAATAACCGATCGTATTGACGAAGCTAAAGAATTAATAAAAAGACTGGACGAGGCTTCAAAGACAGTGGAACTGAAGATTATTACCAGCAAAACCCAATTTATAACAAACTTGGTTATCAGCGAAAATATAGCCGTAGGCACAAACTACATAGAACAGGTAGACTCTTATAAATACCTAGGGCACGAGATCCGCTTGGGGAGAGACAATAAAACAAGTGAAATGTCGCGCAGAATAGGTCTGACATGGGCAGCATTTGATAAACTCAGCAAGGTACTAACAGGGTGTCTAGCAAAAATCGAAAACAAAATTCCCGACTAATTCCCGGTTTTTCCCGGTCGGGTTATGAAAATTTCCCGGCTGGGTTTTCCTAAAGTAACTACACTTTCGTTGGTAAATTTTAAAACATTTATTTGAAAAACACATGGCTTAAGCACAACCAAATAATATAGTTACTTTTTTAATTTTACGATTTCTTGTTCTATAGCTGCCAAATCTTTTTGTGATTGTTCGATAATTTTTTTCTTTTTAGTTTCCAGTTCTTTTGCTTGCTTTTGAAGCTTCCTTTTTTCTGCTTTTTTCAAGTCGCTGTCAACCTCTTTTGCCTTTTTATCTTTTTGTGTTGTGTTGTACCTTAAATAGGCATTTGTCATGGAAAGTGTCATGGATTTTGTAATGTCCATAGTTTGAACTCCTCCAATTTTTTGTAGTGAATCGTACACTAGTCTTTGGCCTATAAGTGACTCTTCTTTTAAATTTTTCACCAAAATCTCCTTATTAACAGAAAATTCCCTTTCTGCTGTGGCATTTCCATGAGAAATTGTTAGAAGAAGTTGCACCACGTTTTTTAAACTGTCATTTGTGATGGTTTTCATCCAAAAGTCATCTACTCTGTTACATCTGGAATAATTTTTTATTTTATTTATCATAGTCTGATCAGTAAGAATGTCTCTAAATGCTCTATCTGCTTCTTCCAATTTAGTCGCATTGCATCTGTTTGAATTTAACAAAATTTCAAATGCTTTGGACATCAGTTGCAAGGATTTTTTTGAATCTCTGCCAGTTTTATCAGGGTTACGGAAACTTATAGTTTCAGTTAATTTATATGCTAACGGACATTTTTCCAAAAGTGTGGAAACTGTATCATCAAGCAGTTTCGACAATCCTGGCGAAATATCATTATTTCTTTATTTTTAACTCCGACGCATTTTTTGATAGCCGCTCTAGTCCCATATCCTAGATCAATCTCTTGGACTTTTTTAAGGGTGCAATATAAACCATTCTTGTCTTTTTTAAAAACATCTATTTTGAAAATAGGAGTGCTTTGTAGAACTTCGTCTGTAACAAAACGTCTCATTAAGTTATTTATAATGGATAATAGGTCTTCATAAAGAAATGTAACTAGAGGCCAATCACTTTGAAATTGTCTTAGGAATGGTTCTAGTTCTTCAGAGAGTGACTGAAAGAAGGCTGATTCAGCTAACAGCAGTTTATTATCCATAAACTTTACTACAATTTTGTAACTTTCACACGATGGCTTTTGATTCGTATTTTGCACAGAAGATATGAATTTTTTCAAGTTAGGGTATAGCGACTGCATTTTTTGAGACACAGGTATGTTTTCTAGCCATCTTACTGAACAGAATTTAGGAGGAAAGTCGGAATAACCAGTTATGGACAAGAATAAACCCCGTCGGGAAGAACTGTCACAATATTCCAGTCTGTTTTTTTAATACCGGTTTTAAATGCAACATTTACGGTATGTCAACCGCAGGAGCCTATGCTTAAAATTGCAGAAGTGTTATCGGTCTCATCTTTTAATTCAGCCTCTAGAAGGCGTACCAACTTAAAATTTACATGAGGTCCATCCATTGAAATTTGAAGCAGTTTCTTTAAATGAAGACCTTGCAAACCATCTTTTAGACCTTCCAACAAATCCACAGCTTTCGGATGATGTAAAAACACAGAAGAAAAATAACGAACTTGAACCTGATTTTTCACGGAATCCCAGTATCTTACGTAAATGTACATTTGTTGTTTTTGCGCAACCTTATTTAGGCTTTCGTCAAAGCAAATTACAAAAGTATTGCATTGTTTAATAATTGTACTTAAGTCAGTTTTGAAATAAGGAGCCAGACCATAAACAATACTGTAGGAAACCTTATATTTTACCTACTTCAAATTTTTAAGTCGAAATTATTGCTCATTCAACCCGGCTTAAACTTGATTTTCCCGTCGAATCCCCGGTTTTTTCCGGCTTTGTGAAATTCCCGTTTTTTTCCCGGTTTTCCCGGCTCCTAGACACCCTGAAAGTCTGAAATCCCAAGGTATTTTAAAAGGAAAGTCTTTAATCAATGTATACTTCTTCCTGTGCTGACCTACGGAGCAAAAAACCTTAGGCTTACTAAAAAAACCGTAAATAAAATGCGTGTCGCACAGAGAGCTATGGAAAGAGCAATGCTGGGTTTGTCACTTACGGATGGAGTTCCAAATACAAATATCTTCCGTGATCTACGCTGTCAAACGTATAACAACGTTAAAATGGAACTGGGCAGGACATGTGGCGAGAATGACTGACGGGCGATGGACTAGAAAAATCCTGGAGTGCGTAGACCACTACATAACGCATTCTGAAACAGGGGACGCCCGCCGACGAGATAGACCGATGACATTAAAAGAATAGCGTCCAACTGGATGAACGCAGCACAGGACATACACCGATGGATTAGATAACGGGAGACCTATGTCATGTCCAGCAGTGGACGCAACTGGGCTGATTGATGATGATGATTACTAAAAATAAATTGGAAAAGAAAGAAAAACTAAAAGTATTCCTCCACAAAATTTAATAGAATAAAAATGCTTTTATGGTCTCTACATGTTTCGAACGTATAGAAACGTTCATCATCAGTAGACAAAAAATGTATTTACTGCTGATGGTTTTAGCAGGAGAGAAAATGGTATAAAACCTTAATGGAGCTTTTATGGAATTAAAAAATTGAAGTGTAGAAATGACATAATAAGAAGAAAATTGAAAAGGTTAAAACATACTGAGTATGTGAAAAAGTCAGTAAAGAAGGTCTAAACAACAAAATAGACTGGGGAAGAAGAAAAAGGTCTTCTAAAAAGATGTCGAGGTTTTTTTTTAAATTTCGTAAAATTAAAAAAAAAAAGCCTGTAAGGAAGGTATGTGAAGATATCATAATGAAGATATTGTAGAAAATGGTTTGTGAGGTAGTGAGAGTTAAAGCTGAGAGCAAAGGTACTTTTGTCTCAATAAGTGGACGTGAACAACAATTTGATTTCTAAAAATGTGTGGTGATGATGTTATACTTTATTTCATTATTTTTAAATTAACCGATTGTAGGGTACTGAGCTTTAACTTTCAGTACCCCACAAACCATTTTCTACAATATCTTCATTATGATATCTTCACATACCTTTCTTCGACAAATTTTACCTTTATATTGTCTTACAGACATGTTTTAAAAATTTTACAAACATTTAAAAAAAACCCGACACCTTCTTTTTAGAAAGATTTTTTCTTCTTCCCCAGTCTATTTGGTTGTTTAGACCTTCGTTACTGACTTTTTCACATACTCAGTATGTTTTAACCTTTTCAATTTTCCTTTTATTAATAAGTTATTATGTCACTTCTACACTTCAATTTTTTAATTCCATAAAAGCTACATTAAGGTTTTATACCATTTCCTCTCCTGTCATCATCCCATCAGCATTAAATAAATTTTATGTCTCCTGATAATGAACGTTTCTACGTTCGAAACATGTAGAGACCCCTAAAGAATTTTTATTCTATTAAATTTTGTGGAGGAAGACTTTTAGTTTTTTCTTTCTTTCCCATACTTTCAAATTCACTTTAACCAGGGACTATTTCTTCAAAATAAAAATAAATTGTTAAAAAATCCCGTTGCCCAAATTTGTACATTTAAAGGGTAATTCAATTAATAAATTTTTCCGATTAATTGATATAATTATTCCGATTTAATCGATAAAACAATTTTAAAAAATTTAAAAATATGTTTTTCGAAATTCGATTATGAAATTTCATAATCTCCCAGCCCTACATTAGACCAGTGCTGAAGCCTTTGAAAATGGTAAAAAGTGAAACAAAATAATAGTAGGATGAAACCCATTGGAAAAGGAAGAGAATAGAACAAAAATGAAAGGAAAAATAAATTACGGGCGATCCGAGGTCGGGAAGGGGGGGAGGGGGGGTTTTAAGGGTAGAAAACGATTTATCTCGATTTCCGGTAAAACTGCAAGTCCTATGGAAAAACGTTAAATCGCAAAGTTGTAGGTAATAAAAAGATCTACACCTTTTGTATTTACACTTTTTCATATAACCTCAAAATGTATGTGAAAAATTCAAATAACCAAGTTTTTTGTTTTTTATTTTTATCTTTTACAACATGTATATATAATATGTCCTAAACACACTGGTAGTTTTACCGGAAATCGAGATAAATCGTTTTCTACCCTTAAAACCCCCCCTCCCCCCCTTCCCGACCTCGGATCGCCCGTAATTTATTTTTCCTTTAATTTTTGTTATATTCTCTTCCTTTTCCAATGGGTTTCATCCTACTATTATTTTTTTTGGTTTCAAAAATTATCGACCCTGGTCTACATAGGTATTATAACTTATTTTTCCATTTTCAAAAATCGGTTTAGAGTTTTTTCTATACAAAAAAAAGTTACATCTTTCAGTACCCAAAGCGAAAGTGCGGCTTGGCCGTACAGTTTATTTTATTAGTCACAATTTCACTATTTAATTAACTTTACAGAAGTGATATAGCTTATCGATGCAGCAAGCAAGCAAATAATATTATTTAAAAGTATGAAACATCCGCCTTTATGTATTTACAAAACGGACACTCGGGCAGCACGAGCAACGGTCTGATCCGCAAACACTGACCTTAATGATAATGTTTAAATACTTAAGGAGTATGAATCAAGAAAGAATAGTAAGGTTTAAGTTATAATCATTAGTAATTATAACCCACTTATCTACGGCTTTACAAGCCAGATCTTTCAATTAAGAGCAAACACTAGTGACGTTATTTTCAATAATTCGTTTATTATTTGTTTTCTTCAAGAACCGTCCAAATACCCGTGCGTGGGTAGCAATTACCCACAGTAATTAATTGATAAATTAATAAAAACAAAAAAATAAATTTTGTTAAATTTGCCCATATTTATTTTTCACTTATTTTCTGCTACATAAATGCAGGAGGTATTCGCTTCACTGATATTTGGATTTTTTTTTGGGTTGTACGTGGTACCGCGCAATTTTGAATTATATTACGCAGGTATTTTTCATTTTATGTCGTTAACTAATTAATTATATAGGATTTAAAAATGTCATTATTAGTTTAAATGGTTTGTTTTTATTTATTAGCTTATGGTGAAAAATAAAATGCTGGTATGTAGGACTTCTTAAATCTATCAAAAATAGGTAAGATAGCTTTGCGTGTTGGGAGAGATCATCTCATTCGTACCATTAATTTGGAATTGAGACATCTTCATAAAAGGTTCAGTATAAATTCACTTAAACTCAACATAAAAAGAAACCAAGTTCATGTTGATTGGTAATTGTAAGTATCAAAGCGAATTTAAGCAGTGGAAGCTAAGTGTAGAAATAGGCGGTAATTCTATTGAAGTGGTGGCAAAAAATCAAATATCTTGGATTTTTTATTGACAGCTATCTTAATTTTAAAGAGTATATTTTACACATTATAAACAATGTAACAAGGAATGTTAACTTTTTATCTAGGGTCGCTGCATCTTTATCCCAGTGGACAAAAATTACAGTTTTTAATCCTTTGGATTTGCCGCATCTTGCTTTAGTTCATCTGTATTGTATTTGGCTAACAAAAATGAGATTAATAGGTTACAAACACTGCAAAATAGGGCGATGCGGATAATTTTGAGGGAAAGAAGAGACACACCTGTGAGAGATATGTTAAATAGACTAAATTGGCTTTCTATTAAAGATTTTCTTAAATTTTGGACACTGGTTCTTATATTTAAAGCAAAACATGGGTTAACACCAGGATACTTAACAGAACGGTTACTGACTAACGAATCAGTTCATTCATACCCGACAAGAAACAAAACGAACCTTTTACACTACAACAAAGAATAAAAGTAGCTCGGAAAATTCAATTTATCATAAAGGCCTAACTAGTTTTAACTCCCTGCCACAAGACATAAAGAATACTTAGAAACCTTAATAGTTTAAAAAACATTTAAAGGGAGAATCATTCAATAATCATGATTGTTTTATTTGTGTTACTAGCGTGTACCCGGCATGCGTTGCAACCCGCTGGTATAAATACAAACCCGAACAAACCCGATATATTAGTAACCGGCATGCCACTTTCTGAAATTGCACCCGTGCGAAGCCGGAGCGGGTCGCTAGTTATACATAAAAACCTTCCTCTTGAATTACTCTATCTATTAAAAAAAACCGCTTCAAAATCCGTTGCGTAGTTTTAAAGATTTAAGCACATATAGGGATATAGGGACAGACGGGCGATAGCGACTTTGTTTTATATAAATGTTAAGATGACAAATAAATATGTTAACACATTGACGGTTTTATTTTATTGTATTGTATTTTTGACAGTGTTGTTAGTATGTAGTTTATTTTATTTTTTATTTTAAATCTTGATTGTTTTTGTAAATTTTTACTGAAATTGTTGTGTATTAGCCAGGTGCTAAATAAAGGAATAAATGAAGGGGGAATGCAGCGAGAGTGGAATGACTGGAATGGGAATAAATCGCGAGGCAAGAAGTAAAGCACGCACTAGAAGTGTGGAGCAGAAATACCAATAATGATGTCTGAAGGTTTATACGCCATAGGCGCGGAAACCGAGGAACATAGGAAGTTTAGTAGGCAACTTCATCAGGGTTGAATCCGACCCTCTCCTGCCTCATAGGGTGACAGTCCTTAGAAGATTCTCTTCGAAAAAAATTTTGAGTTGCTTTGGGTTATGTTTAATGTATAATTAATATATTTATATGTATAATTAATACGTCCCGTTTTGAACGGGACAGTCCCGATATTTGACACTCAGTCCCGTTGTCCCCAAAAAAAGCTTCGGGGCGCCAAAATGTCCCGTTTTCGGAAAGTGGGCGAAGTTTCTTCCACACTCCGTTCGCGATTTATTGGTACAACTTTAAAAAAGCGGCTCCATGTGCACTGAAGAATATGTAAAAAATACGGCTTTAGAATTTTATAAAACAAGTCTTGAGTACGTGGAGCAGTGGACGTTGTTCAATAAAGATTTAGAGATATTTAATTGGGCCCGCTTGAATAAAATACCGACTTGGGAAGAAGTGCAAAAATTAGTAGATTCACTGATTGAAAAGGGATATATTAGCTGTAACGATGACTCAGAAGTATTTGACGAATATTTACTTATTTCAAACTATATAACACCGGAAAAATTGACTGCATGGAATAATGCAAGTGCGCCAACTGAAAATCGATGGGTTGAATTATTCAAACACTTCCGAGACAACAGTCTCAATCATAAATACTTTCGAAAAATCATCGAGTACATTTTATGCTTGCCTGGTTCTAATGCACCGGTAGAGCGAATATTTTCACTCATGAACAAATTAAGGACTTCGGATAAAACTTAATTGCAAGTATCAGTCCTTAAAGCGATGTTGATTATGAAGGTGAATGTGAATAAAACCTGTCAAGAATACCATTCTTTTCTAAATTCGTCACCTAATATATTAAAAAAAAATTCTTCATCTGAGAAATACCAAACTTAATTAAGCCGCCTATTATAATGATGCTTAAAAATAAATTTTTCAATTATGTTGTGCTTTACTTTATCAATCCAAACAGATTTTGCAGGGTCCCGTTTTGAGGAGAAAAATAAATGGTCACGTTAGTTATGGTAGAGGATGAAATGGCCGTCGTTGTCTACCCGCCCTTGGGTATGCTTGGATCCCTTTGTAGTGTGTACTCTACTATAAAATACAATTACAGTTACACGCATGTCCGGTTTGCCACCACATTTTTATTTTTCATTAAAATTAATGTTTCGATGCAAACAACAAAGTTATCACATTAATATCTTATTTTTTCAAGGCAATGTCATCAATGGACTTCCAATTTACCTAATTATTTTTTAATTGCCCAGTTGGAAAATGTAAAAAATGATGTTTGGATATTAATTCTCGTAGGTTACCACCCATAATAATAAGCAGTTCCGATGTCTCATTTCCTACCAAAAATAACGCGAAACCCATAAGGCCTAATAAAAAAAAAATTTGAAATGCTGGTAATGTTATTTGGTGATATAACGTTAAAATTAAAAAAATATATATTTCTAAAGCTTGGCCCATCCCATAAACTGTATTCAAATCGCAGGCCCGTATTTAAAAAAAATTACTTGACGGTAGTAAGGAAAGAAACGAAATGTCGTTTTTAAAACTAATAACGCCAACTTGTAGAATATTGCCACGCCAGATTTTCAAAAAAAAATCGATACGTTCAGGACCAGGCTATTTGCCAAAGAGCGAATAGAAGTGACATTATTGTAATGTAATAGTAATTTACGTTACAAGACCGGAAAGTAGTGTTTTTCCGGTCGAGACAGGCATTTCCAGGAGAGACCGGAAAAGATTTTTCCGGTCTCTAATGTCACTTTTCCGGTCTTGCGATCGGAAAATAACGTTTTTCCGGTCTCTAATGTCACTGTCACCCTGTTTTTTTGTTTTTCCAATCGCTCTTTGATAATACAAGATACCTTGATTTCGTTATTATGACAACAACATTTCGATGTATTGTCGAGTGACAGTTCGTTGATTTTTAATTTTGTTCTTTATGTCAAACTTGTTTCGCGTAGATTATAAAATATATCGAAGTGTCGGTCTTAAAAAAAATATTGTACGTCACGCAACCGAAAATTAGTGTTTTCCAGGTCTCTCTAAGCTTCCAGGACTCGCCTATGGCTCGCCCTGGAAATGCTTGTCTCGACCTGAAAAACACTACTTTCCGGTCTTGTAACGTAAATTACTATTAAGTTCCAAAACTTGAATAGAGGAATAATTATTTTTTGCTTTAACTTTTACGTCTGCAAGCTGTAATAACACACACAGTCACAAATCCGCACCTGACATTTTGCCGGTTTAGGCTTTAGCCTACGCCTATTCGGAAATCCATGCAGGCCTGAATAAATCGACTTATCGATATTTTATTTTTTAACACGCTTTTATTGGCTTCACCTGTATGTTTGTATGTACTTATGTTTGTTTGTAACCGACTTCCAGGCTAGGATAACTTAAATGGTGAAGGTCGTCCCCTGTTCGTTTAATTTATCCCCCGGTCGCTAGTGGCGCTATTGTAGGAATTTTGTTTTATAAGGTTGTTCATCTCCTAACGTTGGTAGGAACAGAATATTCATTTAGAATGAGCATGGCCAACATTCTGTACCTCTCTCTCTCTCTCTGTACCTGCATAATATGTGCGAGAAAGATAAAAATATGGCTTGTTGTGACAGATCCTGAAGTCTTACCTGGACTGGTGAAAGATTGTCATTGTCATTTTATGATTGATTTGTCAAATATATAGAAAATAAAGTTATTATTAAATAATTATTCATATATAATTTATAAACTTAACATGGCGCAGTCGTTAGTTTGAGAATCGTAAATAGGTATATATTTAATATGTCGCGACCAAAGAAATCGGGAAGAAAAACCAAGGCAATTAACAAAAGCGTGGAACCTCCTGAAGACTTCATTAATGTCGCCCAACGATTGGAAAGTACAGCGAAAGCTATTAAAGATATAGAAAGAAACTTTACTTAACAACTTAATGAACTACAAGGTACAATAACTAGTTTATTAAATTAAAACTTTGAAAATAACAGGGAATTGTTAGAAAAATCTACAGAAAATAATAATATAATAATGTAAGCTGTTTTTTTATGTAAACCATATTTATGTAAATATCTAATATTAATAAATCTTGTCGCCATATCATTGTTATAATTTCCTTTCGTTCTCCCAAATTATTTTAACTTGAATCAGATGTTTCGCGCTTCAAACTTTTCCGTTAAGTTAGAAGCGCGAAAATTTGAGTTCAAAGTAATAATAAAATTAAAATTTTTATGCTTGGCGCCTACCCCCACCACGACTATATTTAGTTTCGCCCCCGGTCGCATGTGGCGCTATCAGGGAACCAATTTAGTATGTTAAGTTGCCTATCTATCCTTGAGAGCGCGCAACTCGCTTGTCTATGCCGACTTCTTTGAATCCGATTTTTACCCACGGATTTAATAAAAGACTGTAATGTTGCACTTTAAACGGTCAGATTTAATTTAAATTTTGTATACTTATCAAGAACCGCTGACAATACAATAATTTGA
This sequence comes from Polydrusus pterygomalis, assembly GCA_963969555.1. NCBI lineage: Eukaryota > Metazoa > Arthropoda > Insecta > Coleoptera > Curculionidae > Polydrusus > Polydrusus pterygomalis. Next base: position 146,241,662 of record OZ018375.1, read on the forward strand.
TAAGTTTATCTTATTATCATGATCAGCATCGCCGGAATTAAATAATTTCCTTACAGATCCTCTGTATGAGAGTGAGAGAGATAGACCTCACCGTATGCCCATGCGTACTATCTACCTACTTTCCGGCTCGAGCACTCGGCTTAATAGTGTTGGTACATTCTTTCGCTATCAGTTGGTCCGTTGGCCGAGCGGGTTTGTTCGGGTTTGTGGATCCAATGCTTTGAATCTAGCCTTGTAAAAAAAATGGATCCACTGCTTTAAATCTAGCCATTTCAAAAAGTCATTGTTAAATTAATCTCTACTCCGGACCTTTCTATGACTATCTCTACTCAAAAAAAAAAAAAAATTCTTAACAATGACTTAAACTAAAAAAATAAAAAATACATACAGTTTAAAAAAACTAAAAAACACGCTTTAATAATTAATCAAACTAAAAAGCGGAAAATAAATAGAGTTTAAAAGAATTCTTGAAATTCTTAATATAGGCAGAAAATAATAATAAACGATAAACATTAGTATTATTGTGAAAAAGCGTGGGGCGCCTTGTGCTATATTTTTCGTATATCGAGCAACCGCACACATACTTTTTACATATTTGTATGCGGCATCTCCCCTTTTGTGCGGCATGATGTGTCTTTTTTAAATGAGGCGTCTCACCCAAGGGTAAGGGAGATATGCCCTTTGTACATGTTTTTGTTTATATTATTTAATTTGTTTGTATAAAAGTTTAAATGTTTATTCTTGCATATTTAAAAAAAAATAATGTTAATGGTAAATTAGGACCAAAGTTGGAATTATTATGTTTTTAAACAAAAATTTTACAATTTTTTTGCAATGTGCGGCAACTCTCCCGCATCTACTTTTTAATTTTTATTTGATAATTTTTAAAAATTTAATATGTTACTAACAATATTTAAAAAATGTTTCACAAGGAACCCACTGCTGAATTAGTACATTGTATCATTGTATCCATGTTTATGTTACTAAGTTATATTTATTAATAAAATTATATAAGTACTTCTTTTTGTATTAGAAACAAACTTAAAATTGTAATATCTGTTTATAGGAAAATCTTCTAATATTTAGTTATTGCGTCATCTCCCTCTAATACTTTATTAGGTCGACGAGGTATTGATAAATAGAGACTTCGGGTTAATTCTGGATCATCGCTTAATTAATCCCAGATCATTTCTATTGCATTTACAAGGCTTTCTCTGTTTTCAGGTTTAAAATTTACTTTATACATTTTATTTGTCATTAGACCCCCAAACGTTTTCAATAGCATTAAGGTCGGGGCTCTTCGCAGGCCACAACATTGTCTCTATATTATTATTTTGAAACCATTTTCTGATAATTCTCGCAATATACACTGGACAATAATAATTGGCTTATTAAAAATAAAGTTATTGTCAGGAAAATGTTGAGATACGCTAAACAACATTACATTTTCTAATATATTTCTATAGTACACTACCGTGCGAGCAAAAATTATTTGCATCAAAGAAGGCCTTGCATCTAAGGACGTACTGCTTAGCCGTAGAGCTTAATACCTGTTGGGTGTCAGTAACTACCTGAATTAACAATCAATCAGTTATTCCGTCATGTTTGACAGTTGTTACAAGTAATTTAATTCATCGCTAATTTTTCCAATTTCTTGAACAATTCACACAATGGGCTTTACAGAACAGCACAAAACATTCATGGTTGAAGCGTATTTTCGAAATGGGGTTAGAGTAAATGGTGAGTGGCAATACAATCCGGGTTTTTGCATGGACGATTTTCACGAACATTTTCCTAACGTTGCTTTTATTGCTGAGGATTTTATCATTGCCTGAAAAGAACCGCGGCTGTGTTTAGGGAAACAGGTTCTATACAACACAAAAAAGGAGCAGGAAGACCATCTGTAAGAACAGAAGAACTTGTTGCAAACCTTCGTGAAGTAATGCAAAATATGCCAAGAAATTGGGATTATCCAAGAATGATGGTAACATTTCTCCAGAAATGCTGGTCAACACTTTCGAAAATATGAAGAGACGTGTGAATTGATGCTTGGAGCATGGTGGTGGCCAATTTCAGCAATATAGGTAATTATTTTTCTTTTTCTTTCTGTATATTCTTACTTTGTTAATTTTGTAAACAACGAAAATAAATTTGTATTTGTCTACTTATTTTATTACTCATTAGTTTGGCATATCATGCCATAATAAATTTGACAAAATTTTAACCTGGATTTGGTTAGATATATCGTCCCCATATCATTGTGATCTAAACCAAGCCCTACGTTTTTTAATCCAAGCCCTCTTTGATGCAAATAATTTTTGCTCGCACGGTATATAAGCAATAATTTTTGCTCTATGAACCAAATTCGTTTGAGGTATATTGCTTTCTATTATTACTTTGATTGGTATTCAATGTCAGTAAAAATGTTAACCTATATTTTCTACTGACGTTTTATAATAACCTCTTTTTGATTGTCATTACGTTACCAGGAGCAACGTGCTTAAAAGTAACGCAGGTAATTTTTTACAATTAAAACGTAACCACAGACTAGGTATAATTTAATATTTTTTGGCAAGTGTCAATGAAACATAGGTAATAAAATGTTAGTAAAATTAAGTTTTTTATTATAAAACCTCAGTTGAAATAATATTGTATACAATTCGTTACGAAACAATGTATTTTAGTCACTTTGACGTGTTGTCCAACTCGGCTTTGCCTCGTTGGACAATTTCACGTCGCGTGCCTAAAAGACACTCATTTCGCAACTTATTGTATAAATAGCTATTAAGAAATCTGATTTACAAGATGTTAGAATCGGTGTACTAATACTTCACTGAACATAAATGTACGTAGGTAGGTACTTACACAGAATATATAGTTGCGTAGCTATATATTCTGTGGTACTTATTAAAAAAATCTTTAACAAAAATTATATTTAAGTACTTACCACAAAATCAATAATTTAATTGATAAGATAATAGAAATGTTTGTCACTTATTGCAATAATGGATACACGGAGCAATAAATACAACCTGGTGTTAAATCATATTCTGGCGGTTTTCCCTACTCATTGTTTGGTATTCCGCTGCCAGGAAATGAGAATCAAAGAAGTTTATAAAACAAATTATCTACTTTAAAAGTAGTATCTTGGCCATATACAAGTTGTTAGCATTGTAATTAAATGTACACTAAGGAGATTATACATCAGTAATTTTTCACTTCCAACTTCACTTCGTTAATATGCATGTCAAAAAAATGCTTACATTTAAAAGCCACGGAGAATTACTATATTTAAGAAGATACAAAGCCAAAAGTTTTAATATTAAATTGTTGAAACTTTATTTTTCGAAATAATGCAAACTTTAAAATTTGGACGTTGTGGTTATTAATTTAGACTTGGGTACTGGTAAAAAAATTAAGTCAAAATCAAATAGTTTGTCTAAAGTCCTAGAAGAATAATTTTGCTAAAAAGCGCTGATAAGCCCTCTGCTGGCGCAAATTAACTCACAAGTATATTAATAAAAATCCTTTGCAAAGAACTAAAAAAACATAAAACAGCTACAAATAACAAATTTTGAGTATTATATACCACTAAACTGACTATCGCAAAAAACAAATACTACGCTTACTACAGCGGTTTCAGTTGCTACCTAAGAATGGCCGACGCGTGAAAAAAGAAAGCGCCGTTGCCGTTATCATTCTAGATTTTGTCATCATGGAACTAAAATAAGTAGGTACTAAATTCAAAGACCTGTTACTGAATACTACATATTAATTTTATTTACCAACCAAAACAACAACTTGTTCTGACTATTAACTTTTGGAGCTTACTTGCAATTATAATTGCTAAAACATGTATTTTATTAATTTCATGAATCTAATAATATGCGACCTTCCAGTAAGTTTGGCAACAGCTATTCTTTTTAGGCATATGTAAAGTGTAGTGGACCATATAGCTAGCCAGATAAATTGTGAACCCTGGAATCTTTGATTGCTTTAAAATGTAAACAACCTGGTCTATGTATAAGACATCTTTGATTAGTACCAACCACAAGGGAGCTACTTTATTCTGTCGTAGCACAGGGACATTTTTTTATGTAAAAACAGAACTTGAGCAAAGGAAGGCTGTATTTACATAATTCTCTTCCTTTTACGACCTTGCTGCCCAGTGGTATTTCCTAAACCTTACAAGTCCTTTTGTGATAGATATTAATATTTCTTTACTTCATCATGCATGCCAATGGAGAACTTACCAAGAAGATTGAATCCCAAATAACTACAATCGTCCAATCGTATCGTGCTACTTAACAAGTAGTCAGTACCGTCGAATTCTCCGTCAGAAATAGTGCTCATTTCGCCCGGACTTAAAGAATAAAACGACGAGGGCATCCTGAAGAAAGGACGGTCCCTAACTCCTTATACTCCACATCCACTGATGACGGTAGGTAATATTCGTACAATTAATGATGAGTTTGACGAGTACCGAGCGAACACACGAGCAGGAAAAACATGAACTAGATAAAAGAGATAAACAAAAATAACATTACCCGTCGATAACTTGTTTGAAAAATTGTTCACTAGTTGTTTGCCTCAGAGAATCAACAATTAATTATTGATAAAGAATAAAGGTACTTATTTCTTGAAATGGTACTGCCGGCACTGAAAACAAATAACTGAGAATTCTAAGATAGTCAAGAAAGAAGCCTGCAATTAATTTTTAACATTTTATGGTGGGGGTCAAATATTTATGTAAGATTTATCTAAATGCTGATAAGTTCTGTTTTGATTTTATAATTACATTTTCTGAAATATCATTTATCAAATATATTTTTTATGGTCTCTCATAAAACCGAGTAGATCGTGTTTAGTACGAGATAATATGTCCCAAATCGAAATCTATGCCTTTTTGATTAATTTCGTCTGACAGTCTGAATATAGTCCATGCTCAAAGTGGAGTTCAAAGTATGAATAGGAAAGAAAAAACTAAAAGTCTTCCTCCACAAAATTTAATAGAATAAAAATTCTTTGTTAAATGTCTCTATATGTTTCGAACGTAGAAACGTTCATCATCAGGAACCAAAAAAATATATTACTGATGTTTTTAGCAAAAGAGAAAATGATAAGTGGTATAAAACCTTAATGGAGCTTTTATGGCATCAAAAATTGGATTGTTGAAATGACATAATGTGAGGAAAATAGAAATGAAAATAAGTTCAAACATGCTGAGTATGTGAAAAAGTCAGTTGAAAGGGTCTAGTCTAGAGTCTAGAACAACCAAAAAGACTGGGGATGTAGAAAAAAAATACTTCTAAAAAAAAGATGTCAAAAAGGGTTTTCTTAATAAAAATATGTCTTTCAGATATTGTAAAATATAGAAGAAAAATTGTATGTATAGAAATTAAGAATTGGTGAGCATAATGTATTTAAAGTAGAACGATTTGTCGGAAAAAGCGGTTTGAGGCATTGAATTTTAAGGTTCAGTAACCCCACCAGATATTAATTTCAAATTAATATCTGGGGGGCACATATTTTTAGAAAGACCGAACTATTAAGGGATTTTTTTTTAATGTAGAAGTAGAACGAATTAGTTCTTCACGTAGGTACCTCTCTTCTCAAATTTTCTTGAAATTTAGCATAAATAATCTACAACGCAAATAATGAAACATGTAAGTATTTCTTATTTTTTTAAAAATCGGCCCATAAAGGAGCATAAAAGTATAAATATTTTTGGTACTGACTTAGACATAATACTAAATGTAGGATCGCCAAAAGAAATTCTTCTTTGCATTTGCCAACTTCTTAATAAATTAAGCAAATAACACAATGCTAACGTTACACAATTTTTATATTTATTGTATATTTTAACAAGTGAAATGTTATTTTATCATCAATTGATAACAGTTATATCTAAGCCTGAAGTAAAACATTGATGGTAACTAATGTAAGATACCTACAGGGTGGCGGCCACTATAATAAAAATATTGAATTTATGCAAAGAAGTTGTTGTTCTACTTCAAATTTAGTGGTATAATGTATCAACTTTCAACACATAACGATGAAACAAAAGGTGAATTTTCTTTTATATATTTTTCTTAGATATTATATACCTACCTTTAGACCCGTACAGCCAGTGGCGCAACCAGGGAGGGGGGCTGCCGGGCTGCAGCCCCCCCCCCCCCCCGAGCTTAGAAACTTAGCCTATTCGTTTAATTGCAAACCAATTTTTCATGTCACGCGAACTATTTTCGCATGTTTTTTGCGATCTCAATGTTTTATGGATTTGTAATTTTTTTGTTTATCAATGTAACATGGATTCTTACGTTTTTTGAGTAATTAAAGTATAAATTTTAATAAATAGGTCAAAATTGTACATAATGATTAAAAAAAAAAATTCGGATTCGAGTTTTTTCCGTATCTTTGCATTTTTTGAGAACATTTACCATAGTAATGTATATATTTTTTTACACCATCAGAAAGTGGAGATTTCAACGAACAAAACGCCCACCGACTTTTTTAAAACAGCAGATATTTTGACGTGAGAATTTTCGATTGTAAATAAGGGTGCTTTTTCGATATTAAGTCAAAATAAGGTGAAAAAATAAATATTTTAAATCAAAAAAATTACAATGTGTTTGGGACGTAAAAAGGTCAGTTTTCACCAAATTTCGTAAAAAAAAATATTTTTGTAAAAGATAAAAATAAAAAACCAAAATCTTGGTTATTTAAATTTTTCACGTAAATTTTGAGGTTATGTGAAAAAAGTGTAAATACAAAAGTTGTAGATCTTTTTATTACCTACAACTTTGCCATTTAACGTTTTTCCATAGGACTCGGACCCGGAAATCGAGATAAATCGTTTTCTAGCCTTAAAAACTCACCCACTTCCCGACCTCGGATCGCCCGTAAATTATTTTTTCTTTCATTTTTGTTATATTCTCTTTCTTTTCCAATGGGTTTTATCCTACTATTATTTTTTTTTGTTTCAAAAATTATCGACCCTGGTCTACCTATTTATGCGAACCACGATATTGATATTACCGTGGAAGAAATTCTGGACGAAATGGCAAAAACAAAACGAAAAATTTTACTTTAATATTAGTATTATTAGTGATTACTTACAACTTATTGTATAAGGTTTTTGTTTTGTTTTAGTATAAGTATGCTTAATATATGCGTTACTTATTTTAAATACATTTTTACTAATTAAAATAAAATCTCTAAATTTTTTTTCATAAATATTTCGTTAGGGCCAGCGGCGTATTATTGCAGAAGTTTAAGGGGGCTGTCGCTCTCGTCAATTATACGTATTTTACCCAAAAAAGGGCGTTGCACCCAAAAAAAATTTCGCCTGCGGCGCAAGAACCTAAAACCCCCTGGACAAAATTTCTGGTTGCGCCACCGCGTACAGCTTATCTCTTGCGTAAACAAAAATGAAGTTTTATAGGTGAATAAATACGTTTGTACGCACCACTCACCGGTCACATCTCTCGACGTCGACCACATATGGGCATGCGCACAACTATCCTGTTTCAGCTGTTGCCTTCTTAGCAGCATTATCTGAATACACTTCAGAACACAGACATTTACCTTTAGATAAGCAAACAATAATTACGAAAAATGTGAACAAAATCACACGGGAATAGGCATGCGCACTGCAAATTAACATTTTACTAATGGGGAAAAATAGACAGGTCCGGGCTTAAACATTTTGTTTATCTTGACCTGGGCCTAGTTAGATGTGGTTGAATTGATCATATTAAAATAAAATTATACAGTGTCCGCAAGAAAGTCCGCATCAAATGGGATTTTTTTTTATTATTAGGTATAGGTAAAAATTGAAAAAGCAGTTAGTTTTTGCTCACCTAAAAACCAAAAATGACGTATACTGAAGCAGCTGCACGACTTGCGTTACCTGTCAAATTTTACATTTTTAATAAAATAGGTTCAAAAATGCCATTATTTATCAAAATATCGAAAAATTTTATTCAAGAAAGTTGTTTGTTTAGCCATTTTTAGCCTCTGTGCGAAATTTTGACAGTCTAATACAATTTTTATTTTTGCCAGGTTCTTGAAAATTTTGATCAACCCTCGTAGATTAACTTTTATACATCGATGTAAAACATTTGCCTTTACTTCATTTGTAATCTTAATGCAATTTTATGTAAAATTTTTGTTTCCAATTATTTATTTTGCTTCAAAAGCTGAAATTGTTATTGATCAGTATGTAATGTTTGATGCAAAGTTTACCTATAAAATTACATCAGTTTTGCCAAAACCGACGTTTCTCATTTTTCTTAAGTTAGTAAACAGATGCACGAAAAGAAAATATTAGGAAGCTTTCGTTGAAATTTTACTTAATTAATATTGGATCAAAAAGAATAAATATTAATCGCTCGAAACATTTTATTCAACAAAAATATAGTTTAATATAGTTAATTTAATTTAATAGTAATTAAGTAAAATTTCAACGAAAGCTTCCTAATATTTTCTTTTTGTACATCTGTTTACTAACTTAAGAAAAATGAGAAACGTCGGTTTTGGCAAAACTGATGTAATTAGATAAACTTTGCATCAAACATGACATACATACTGATCAATAACAATTTCAGTTTTTGAAGCAAAATAAATAATTGGAAACAAAAATTTTACATAAAATTGCATTAAGATTACAAATGAAGTAAAGGCAAATGTTTTACATCGATGTATAAAAGTTAATCTACGAGGGTTGATCAAAATTTTCAAGAACCTGGCAAAAATAAAGATTGTATTAGACTGTCAAAATTTCGTACAGAGGCTAAAAATGGCTAAATAAACAACTTTCTCGAATAAAATTTTTCGATATTTTGATAAATAATGGCATTTTTGAACCTATTTTATTAAAAATGTAAAATTTGACAGGTAACGCAAGTCGTGCAGCTGCTTCAGTATACGTCATTTTTGGTTTTTAGGTAAGCAAAAACTAACTGCTTTTTCAATTTTTACCTATACCTAATAATAAAAAAAAATCCCATTTGATGCGAACTTTTTTGCGGACACTGTTTATCAAGAACTAAGTGTCACTACTTCATACTTACTGAAAATACGAAACACCCGGCCGGTATTTTACTTCTATTTGAGAATAATAAAATCGTACAATGGTCTTTACAACAAGCGTCAGGAGTCTGGCTGTAGACTTTTCAACCGCCCAATCAACGTTCGCAATAAAGCGCGGGAAATTTAAAAGTAAATGTGTAAGAATGCGCACATAAATCATTGTATTATTTCCTATTAAATTGAGGCGAAAAATTGATGAAATAAAATAATAAACTAAACGAATTACCTTGATTTTCGCAGACGAACAATAGTTAAGTAATATGGAAATATTTCCTAATGCGGAGGTTTTTTTAAAGAGGATACCTAGATTGTAAAAAATTGTATATTTTTAAGAACGGTTTAGGCTAGTGATGTTACAATCTTCCCGAGTGTGACTATTATGTTTGACTAAACCTACTACTTATTTATTTATTTAGGTCTTTAGGATACAAACAGAATAAATTCCAAAAATAGTATCCTAGAGCAATATCTAGATAAAATTACGAAAATAATACAATTATTAAACATCACTAAAGTCTAACCTAATCTAAACTAAATCTATTAGTTGAGGATTCTAATAGCAGATACTGCAAACAAAACAAAACACTACGCGTCTGGTCCGTTTAGGAATTTAACTTTAAGTTTTTTTTTGAGTGTTAACAGATTAGTTGCAAATAAGTCCAAATCACTGTCAGTACAATATAAATTGACAGCCCTTACCATCCTAATTAAAGGGGCGTTCTGATAGTAGTTAGTTCTGCAGTATGGAATAAGAAATAGGTCATGGTTTCGGAGTGCTCGAGCAGGTACATCAACAATGACAATCTTGAATATTGCTAAGATGTCAGCGATAATGCTTCTTTTTTCCAATTCAAGAACTTTGAAGTGTAATCGAGGGATTGAGTAGTTATGGTCCGCAAAGCGAAATTGGGTTTTGAAGCACAGGAATCTTAAAAATTTTACCTAGGTTAATAATGTAGTTACTACTTTTACAGGTTTCGGTTTTTTTGTTTTGAGAAATCTTATTGCAATAATTAATAAAACCAAAAAAGGAACACATGACAATTTTCGGTTCCTTTTAAAATATTTTTATTAAACAATTCTCATTACGTAACAACATTGAAACTGTCTTCTGGGGTAAATTCAAATTATGACATATACCTAGTTATTAAATGGTCAAGTATTGTATTTATTCTGTAATGTTGGTATTTGTAGTATGTAGATACACTTGTAAACCTTAGTTATTCCTAAGGTATGTAATATTATGTTGCTTCCTTTCATACCTTGAAAGACACTGTTTATTGTTGAATTGTTTATTAGTGATGGATTGGATTTCGGATTTTAAAGGACATTTCCAGCTTTCAAAAGGAAAAAGGACATAATTTTAAAATAAAGGACAGTTGGCAACCCTAGTTGTGGATCATTTACAACACTTGCAGTTTTTTTTGTGTGATGAACTTTTGAGAATATTGAGGAGGCGAGTGTTTTTGGCCAACTTAACGTTTCAAAAAAAGTATCTATCGATATTAGTAAATAGCATTTTATTTTCCATATTTGCAACAACCGGATTTACGTCGATTAACCTCAAAATTACTTTCTTTAAGACGGCGGTCCATGATTGGCTGGTTGAAAAGTCATAGTCAGACTCTAGACGCTTGTCATGTGTCGTTATAAATGGAACACCCTGTTTTATCTTACTGACGTGTAGAGAATCAAATTTCCTATCTAAGTGACTAATATGTCACTAGGCATCCATATTTTTAGGCGTTTTGAAATTATAAGCATTTTTAAAAATCTTAAAATCCCTGTTTGTGTTAAGTTAATAAGACGTTATTTTCTTAAAGTGGGCTTTGAAAGCATTAAGTTATCACTTATCCTAGTCCTGTTGCTTCGCTTTCATTATTTTTAAAGAATCACATAATTTAAAGTTAGCTTCCATTAGGGCAGGTCTATTCTTCCCGGGGCCAGGGGATCAAAATACGCAATGTTTGCTCTTGAAGCCCATTAAGGCTTCTCTCACAGTGGAAGCGTAAACGTGCAAATTCTTAAACGCACGGAAACGTCCGAATTTTTAAACGTGCGTATTAATCCGTTGATATCGCACACTGACTGCAGTTTCATGCGACCAAAGAATTTCTATCTGTCTATTAGTAAAATAATAGTTAAGAACTGATCAGTAATATCGGATGCCTGCTTATAATGCCTATTTGTTAGAAAATACCTTTCTAAAGAGGAGATTTCTCATATGGGTGAATGAGCTATTACAAAAAAGAAAGCAATTTGGTGAATTTTGGCACATTTGGGAAGATTTCAAGAATAATGAAAGACAGTTTTCCGTCGCAACTTCTTTTTACAAAGACCTTTGTATATCACGGTGATGGTAATTGTTTTCCCTTTGACCCTACAAATACTTTTGTTCTCGCACCAATTCTATCAACTTTTTAGTGTCCATTTTGACAGTAGTAAATGCGAATCGATGCAAAAATCCAAACCAAATAGGACGTGATTGCAGTTTGCAAGTTTACGCGCGTGTACGTACGAATTGGCCTGTTGATAGTGTGAGAGCGTGTATCTGTGCGTTTAAAAATTAGCACGTTTACGCTTCCACTCTGAGAGAAGCCTTCGTTTAGTGGATAATGAAATGCAACTACACTATTATTCCCCAGGCAACCAGTAAAACACGGTGTATTAAATGACAAAATAAAATATCTCTATTTAATTAAAACTATTTAAAGTTGTTTATTTATGTCAGCAGATTAGATAATGCTGCTCCTTAGTAAACAGAAAATAATTCCTGGTTAAAAATAGATAGCAAGTTGTCGTCTTTAATAAATAGTAATGAAAAATCCTGTTGATGAATTAAAATCCTTGACAAAAATTAATATAAAAGTTAAAGAAAGCTATAATTATTTACCATAGACCTGGGTAATAATGTAAAATAATAAATTATTATGGTTTAGGTATATTATATTATTTAGTGAATAATATAAAACTGGTTTCTTTGACACATGTTGGGCCACAAAAAAACACTATTATTTAGAATACCTTTTTCTACTACGATACTAACTTGACTACAAATTCTCTAGTAACATCATATAACAAACTTTCAAGCAAACTGCCATTGGAATTTTCTAATCGACATCGCGTCCAGCAGTTCTAACCCCTAACCCCTGCTTATTATTTAGCCAACAAGTGAACCTGACTGTTCGGCACTGGACTGATCCAGAAGATAAAAGTTATAATGCTCCAGTTTACCCTTTCTCTACTCAATAAATATTTAAAACTTTTTGTGTACTTATAGAAACCTGAATTTGTAACATAAATATAAAGTAGTTATTCCTAATCCTAAAATAACAAATGGATTTATGCACTTACCATCTTGAGACGCCAATGTAACGTTCTGCACTATTACCGATGTACCATTGTTGCTGGGGCTATTTACCACAATCACTTCTTGATCTGGGGATTCTTCCATCACTATCTTTTTCTACTTTAATAATCCTCAAGAACTTAAAATAAAACCCTTAATTTGTGAAAATATTGTTTTGAAAACAAACGGCTCATCTTAACCTCACTTTATTTAGTTTGAGTAACAAATGAACTTTGGACTGTCACTACATCACATGTCACCGATTTCATTATCCTGTGGGTGGGGAATACGTAAAACGAGACAAAAATTTATTATGATTATTTTTTTTTGGAAATATAATGACTTTGTTACTTTGAAGGTTTTCGAGTCTTAAAAAGATTCGTACTTAATAATCTAAGCCCCAAAATTAATCATTCCGGAAAAATTATCAGTTTTGGAGTGGTAACCTTTACCGTTGCTAGTACGCTCACTACGACGCCCACATTAATGATTTTTTTTTGTAATGATGTAGATATTTTGAGGGGTATAAGCCCAACCCCCAGAAGTTATTCTCCAAAGGCAAAAAAAAATGCTTCTAGTGTCTGTTTGTCAGCCTACGCCTACTTTTATTACTTGTTTAACTGTCTAACAATTTGCAATATATTAATATGCCAAATATCCCAACACAGGACATAAAATTTAACAATAAATAATAGGTAGGTACCTATACATAATCTTTAAAGGAAAGGAAATAAACATTAGTAAAAAATGTACCTAAAATAAAGTAGGTATGCAATACTTTTGTCTCGATTATAGATAGACCGTAGCTGTAGCTGGAAGTTGCTCATAAGAAATGTTTGTATTTTGTTTAACTGCCTTTCCTCTAAAACTTCTTTTACACTCACTGGGGAGCAAAGGAAATAAGTTTATTTTTATTCCGGCTATTCGTATTATTTACGAATTTCAGAATTGTAAGTGTATTTTGATCGTTGCATCCCATTCTGCACTGACGTGTACACCTTTCTAAGGCTGGATCCACATACATCCGTGATACGCATCCGTTGTGTACCACATGATTAATATGAACCAACGAAATTTTAAATAAAATTTCATTGGTTCATATTAATCATGTGGAAATTTTAAATAAAATTTCATTGGTTCATATTAATCATGTGGTACACAACGGATGCGTATCACGGATGTATGTGGATCCAGCCTAAGAGTTGGTACGCACTAACTGCCATCTATGTGTCGAAAGTCAAATGAACGACCTATTAGCAATATCGCGCGCAGTATTATGTCGAAAGTGGCCAGAACGTGTTTGTTTATTGGTTATTTATTTAAGCAAAGTTGCAGTGGTGCATTTTGTAAAATTTTGTGTTATAAAAAATAGTTGAACTATACCATATTATATAATATTATTTAGTAATCTGGTGGATATATTCCGTATACTGGTCCCTCAAAGGTACGTACATACACTGTTGTGTACATTGATGGGTCTTAGCAAAGTGAGTATATCTAACTTTAAATTTTTTTGAATTGCACATAAAAATAGTTTTGTTACAGTTTTCAAAATGAATAAAAAGCCGCTATCATATGAAGAACTTGCAAAGTATTTGGAGAATGATGATTCTGACCTTGACTGTCTTAGTGAGGCTGATGATGGGTGGGAAATAAATATATTGCTGAAGCTCTTATCGGATCAAATAAAAACTTAACAACAAGGCAACGAGGAAGACCTTTAAATTCATCTCCTTTGCTACCTACAAGTAGCAGAAATACACGACCTGAAATACGTCCTGTTGCTGAAGTCCGATTAGATGGCTATAATCATTTGCCTGCCGTTGATGACAAAAGCTTTGCATCTCGTTCTCGTTGCAAATTTCTGGAATGTAAAAGCAGAACACACCTAATGTGTCAAAAATGTGATGTATTATGCGTCACAAAAAAACAAAATTGTTTCATGTTATACCATAAAAAATAATAAATGATTGTTACAAGCTTTAATTTTTGCATTATTATAGAAAATAAAGAAGTCATTATTTTTCAAAAAATTTTAAGTGATCGATACCGTAAAGTTCCATTGTACACTATAATGTACACCAGTGGCGTATTTAGAATATTGCCACGGGAGGGGTCTATACCTTTCGTTTTATCTTTCTTTCTGTCTTTCTTTAAAAAAGCGCCGCAGGCGAAAAATGTTTCGGTGCCACGCCCTATTTTGAACTATCAAAATTTATAATTTCTATGTTTTGATAGCTGAACCCAAAAAAGGAAGAAATTAAGAAATTTTTAAATATAAACGCAATAATGGGAATATATATTTTTTTAAAATATTTATGTTTAAATATATAAGTATATTTCTACATAATATGACCGATTCCGAAAATGATTGGTTTTCAAGTTATTTTTGCCATTTTTTTTTGCCAAGTTTGGCCATGTTGTTTTGTTATCTGTGACACAGTTACTTAATTATTTGTAAAAACAAAGTATTGCTAATAGTTCTAGTTTGCAAAAAAAATACAAAACTAAGTGAAGATCAGTTCAATTTTTTAAAATTAAATAAATTAGACACGCAGGTAAAAAACAAGAAAAAAATTGAAATAACTCGAAAACCAAGCATTTTCGGAATAGGTCATATTTAAGAAAAAATCACAAATTACCTCCTGCGAGGAATTAATTGAATTATCAATCACCATGTATATATTATTTTACTCACTTAAATTAGAAATTAAATGCAACAAGGCATCTGATCTGTTCTGAGTTTTTTTTAATGTTGGGCCCACGGGGGGGGGGTCCAGACCCCTCGGACCCCCCCCCCCCCTTAAATACGCCACTGATGTACACGTCAAATTAGGGTAACCCTAGGACTTTTTTCCAAAAATATAATGTTATTATAGGGCAAAACAAACTACCAAATGTCAGAATTTTTGGATATCAGAAAAAAAATTGGGACTGAAAGGGTTAAGACATCTGTGTTGGTTTATAAAACTATAGTTTAGACATTAATATATAGACTTTCTTAGGATATCTCAGATTTCTGGTTTCAAGATGGGAGGAAAAAAATGAAAGCTTTTAAAATAGTTAAAAGTCAGGTCTGTCGAATATTTAAATTAAAAAGGAAAAATCCATTTAATTATGGATCCCTTCCCACTGTGTATTGAAGTGGCGTAGCGCTTCGGGCAATGCTTGAAAATGAAAACAAAAAAATTAACTTTCATTTTGTTGAGATAAGAGAACCATGTTATGTGTGAAAAGCTGCAAATAAATGGAAGGTTCCGTAAACTATCCTATAAGAAAATTAAAGATCTTGAACTTTTTGATTGTAAGGAGCAGGAGAAGCGGACTTGTTAACGGGGACAGCCGGGAAAGGATGTAAAATACAAAGAAAATTTATAGGGTAAAATAATTTAAAACCGCCCTATATGATGCAACACAATATTGTACCCCGGCGCCAATTGGCAACGAGATATAAAGTAAATCAAATCCAAATCGGCCCCTTTCCAGCCGATCCAGCCCGATGTATAGTAATATTTCTCTAAGAATTCGCCGCTTCGTGACTAATAGCGAATTCCATTAGCCGTACTAATGTGGCACGAATGCAATAGCAACAGAAACACTTAGCAAACACCGAAATCAGAAGAAAATAATATGATGCAAACTGACGCGTGAGGTGCTTACTACGGCCCATTACTGAACTAGGAACTTTTTTTCAGTGTTGCCAATCGGCGGACTTTAGTCCGATTTTCGGACTTTTTTTAAGGCTATGGACTTTTGTCGGACTTTGAAACTATTTCGGACTTTTCGGACTTTTTGATACCTGACGAAAATATGCTAAATGCACAAATTTGGAAATAAAATCGGCAGGTAACTTATTGTTTATTTACCAAGTGTTGGGTTGTCTTATTACTTATTACATTAACTTTTTTATTAGTGTTTTTATTTGTTATTAAAAAGTAAGTGTTTATAGAGTTATCAGTCTTTTTCATTATATAATATACCTCCAACAGTAAAAAATAAATATCACTTCGAATGCGCTAGACGAAGCATTTTCATTTCGACGCGGACTAAATCGGACTTTTTCGTGCCACTGGGCGGACCTTTTCACCTAATGTCATTGGCAACACTGCTTTTTTTAGGAAGAAACCAGTATCAGCTGCTAATGTCATGAGCGGTGGTCAACTGTCGAAACTATTTGTTTTAAGAAAAAGTTGACTCTACCTAATTTAGAATATAATAGGTAGGTACTTATAACATCGAGAGTTTAAACTTTAAAGAATGACTAAGTATATTGAAATTCCAAAAAACTAACTAATAGAGCACTAGTGCGTGAAGAGCTGTGCATGTAAACAGAACTCAAAAATATTATTTTGTTGTAGAATAAGAGTTTCTATTTTTATTTTTGACCCTTCACCTCCGATGCAGTGACCAGTGACGCAGCCATCAGTCTCTAGAAGTAGAGAGAGGGGCGTACAGTAACCACAGAAAAAATAAAAGTAACGTTGCGCGCTTTGTATTAATGGCCAAGCTTTTTGCCAGGCAATCCCTATTGCTTCTTTTATACAGCAAAGCAAAGTCAAAATCTTTTAGCTAAGTTATTAATGGAACGTTTCGGGAACAACGTCGTATGAGAAATATAGAGGGGCATACAGGGGGAGAATTTTTTTTTGCTGTACTGCGTTAAATTTTAAAAGGAACGCTCAAAGCCGTTGGATATTTTATTTAAAAGTAACCCAAAGGAACTATCGGCTAATATATGTCAGATGGGCGATGGCTGATATAATTTCATTTACTTTTAATTTTAAACAGCAAAGCCAACGGCTAAGTTAAGCGTTCCTTTCAAAAATTTAACTTAGCACAGCAAAGATTTATTTTCTCCCCCCTTGACGAAGACGTATTTTTTTTTCGGACCCTCGGATTTTTGATGTTTAAAAGAAGCAAATGAAAAGTACCTTAAATTCTGCGAAAACTGAAAAAGCCCTTATTTGCGCTCCTTTAATTGACAAGCACACGTCGCGGAAGGGGGTGGGTAAGGTCTTGAAAACGGCGGCGAAGAGCGAGAATCATTTCGGCTTCCCTGTAGCGGTATTTTTAAACAGAACATTGTCTAGCTTTTGGTCCAATAAAAAACTAAATTATATATTTTAGAAGTATTTTTTATTTTAAAGCTCTGATGATATATCAATTACGATTTTATAAATACCTATATAAATTATATTTATAGGAA
This sequence comes from Polydrusus pterygomalis, assembly GCA_963969555.1. Taxonomy (NCBI): domain Eukaryota; kingdom Metazoa; phylum Arthropoda; class Insecta; order Coleoptera; family Curculionidae; genus Polydrusus; species Polydrusus pterygomalis. Next base: position 146,259,310 of record OZ018375.1, read on the forward strand.
GTTGTATGAGACTTTTCGGCTAGACCATTGGTTTTCTAGAAGTGTAAATATGTAACATATTATATACCTATTATTTACATTATTATCATATTGGTAATAAAACAAATCATTTCGGGAAAACTGTCATTTAACTATTTTTATATTTCTAAGTTATTTACACAGATTTTATATCTAAAAATCTTCCCTAAATTTCCAAATGTACACTGCTTCCAAAGCAAAAATCAGAGAAGTAAAAAAGGAAAGCGCCGAAGATGCTGTAAGTAAATGGAGAAGATGAGGTCTGGGCTCGAAGTAAGTATCATCATAAAAATATTTCCTCTTTCTGTCAATAGCGAGTAAAATTCCTACGACGAAAAACAAATTCGTTGCCAGCGTTGAAAAAATAAAGCCAGTCCTAAAAAAAACATATAGCGATAAAAAAAGATGCAAAATGAGTCAAAATGAGTATTATGATGATATCATATTATTTATAAAATTATAAATCCCCATTTGTGTTTGTTTAAAAATTCTTAGACTTCTCATTTTTTACGTAAGTATTATTTTTATTACATATTTTGGACGCCCATTTTTTTTATATCGATCTTCTCTTTTACATTTTTTTTATTGTAATTTATTATATTTTATTATATTAATTAATTACTAAGAACAAGTTTTTATAAGTCACAAACACTCATCGTAAAAATACTTGTCGGCCCCCTTCGTATTAAATTTACAAAAACAGACGCGAACACGGGGCGAGTGAGTCTAGGTCATAGATATAATTTACCTTCAGATACGTACAGCTTATCTCCTGCGCAAACAAAAGTTACGTTTTATACGGATGAAAAAATACGTCCGAGCGCACGGCTCGCCGGTCAGATGCCTTCCCTCCCAGCAGCATCGGGCATGCCCACAAACCTTTTGTTATCGGCCTGTCCTATACAGCCTACTTTATCGACATGCTCAAAATACCGTCCCAGCCCAGAACCGGCTCGGCCGCCATTTTTGTTGTTGTGTTTTGGATTCTCTGTGGATTCCTCGTAGTTTTCTTAGCTATCGTGGATTGTGGGTGTTTAATATTTACGGATTTCTAGTTTTTGTATAGTTTAGTGAATTGTGTCTGATCGTGAGAAAATTAATTTTGTCAAAGTTGCTGATGGTTGGTTAATTTTTTGGTTAAAATCACCCCAACATTAAGCTTTTAATAAAACCAGTATTCCACTGGTCAAGTTCTCGGGCAAACACTTTTCAAATTCTTGAACAAGAAATTTTGCTTGAAAATGTTTTACAGGTACCTACCTTCCCAAGTTTTTACCAATATACCAACTAATATTTGACTTGAGGTTAGGCACGCGATAACACGTAGATTGGTTATTTTGCTGGTTTTGTTTGTTTTTATATTCGATTTTATAAGACTAGTTTAATTCACTTGTTCTTGTTCTCTTCCTTTTCGAAGTAAAAACACGACGACGAATCATTTTTATACAAATTTTAAAAACAAAACCTTAAAAACAATTTTCTATCCTTAAAATCTAATAGGTTTGCTACTACTAAAAATGCCAGAAATCACTACCTTTTTCCCAACTTGATCAAAAATTGAGAAGAAAGTCCAATTTTTTGGCAGGAATTTAACTTTTAAAGCCCGGACCTGTCTATTTTTCCATTCGTCAAACGATAATGTTGCAGTACGCATGCCTAATAGTGTCTAGCTTTGTTTACATGCGCGAGGACATAAATCTGCCACTTTTGTGATTATTGTTTGCTTATCTGAAGGTAAATTGTCTATGGTAAACCCCGATGATATCGATTGATGTGATTCGCGCACGCTTAGTTTGTTTGATTTTAAGTTCCTCCACTTGTCGTTTCCCGACGTTTTTGTTTTTATCGGTTTTGTGGACATTTGGATGATAATTTAAACTAAATCCCTTAGACCCATACATACTTAGTTCATAAAATTTTCCCACACAGTTATTTAAATGGTTCCACCTTTCAAAGTTTATAAAATATTAAATGTCATGAATTTCGTTTAATTTAAACATTCAATATAGGGTTCACAATAGTATAGTGTTTCTTAGGTCAATTTAATGACATTAAACTGTGGGAATTTCCTAACCATAGGCGTTCCACTCAAATAATTAATATGCGTATACACACTTATAAGTTTGTTTTACATTAGGTGTTTGTACATACTACACTTTATAACCCACTGTATATATAATAATATTATATTAAAATAATAGATATAAGGTAACTCAAAAATTCTATATACAAAACTAAAATCAGAAAAATAAACCTGACACGGCACGATACTGCTCAGAAAATGCTTTAATTTTTTTACCAGAACTTCATTCTCGTCAACCAGACTCCGGCCCGTTCATCAAGGCATAACCACGTATATTTTATCTCCGTCTCTTCCACGCCATCGGCGGTCACTGGCCTATCTCTGTCTGGCAGAATCGATCGTTAGACGGGTCGGGTACCGGTTCAGCTTATATCCTGGCGCTTCCAACCGCAACAAATTACATGCTGTTGCCAATTCTTCAAAATTTTCGGATTTGTAAGCACAATGTAAGTATATACGAGAAACAAGGGTTTGTTAATTAGTTGTTTTTAAACACTGAAAACACTTTTTGTCTTGATTTCAGTTATATTGTTTCTTAAGGACTAAAGAATGTATTATTATAACAATGAATGGCTTGTTATTTTTTTCTGTCACACTCAAAACTCCTCGGTTTAAAGTATATTTGCAAACTAGCTTTCAAAGAAAGTTACTGACTAACAATTGAATACTGATATAAATGAAATATCTTTAATAAAAAAAACTTAAAGAATTGAAGAAGAAAGATATCTGACAACCCTGGTTGTGCGGTCGGTCTCTTTGAGACTGTTTACCGCCGTATGGAATGATTGGAATGTCCTCAAACTGAGATTGGATAAATAATACAGGTATTTACTTTCCATTGCAGAAAATTAATTTTGACGGAAAACATTAATTTAAAAAAATGTTAACACAAATAAAGTAATATTTTTGTGGCGCTTCCCCACATCCAATATCCCACCACCGCACGCCACTGTGCTTACCTGTATGGTAGTTTATCGCCAATAACTCTAGACACGATGTATATTGACGTAATAAGGGTGTATCCAAAAAAAGTGGTGAAAATTACCGCGAAATGATCGATATGAGTTCTTGCCAATTTTCCCCTTTTTGCTGGTTCCATTACCAACGCAATGCATAAAACACAGAAAATCTAAAATGCAAAAATAAATAAAATAATAATTTACCCTTAGCAATGAATAATAATAAATAATAATAATAATAAGTTTATTTAAAATTTAATAATATAATAAATATGTTAATGTTGTCTTCTATACACTTATTCTTCAATCCCCTGAAGCTGAGCTTGTTAGGGGCAAATCTTATTTTTTGTTTTAGTATGTAAAATCATAAATCATGAATATGAATTAAAAATTAAGTTTTAAAGTAAAAATGTTAATTTATAATATAAACGCATTTCTTTTTGAAGAAATATATTACCTATAATAAAATTATTAATTTTTAAATAAAAAATATTACTTAGGTATATAAATTGTTCAGAACAATATTAATTAATAAATTAATTAAAGCATTTTTTTAAATATTTTCAAATTGTCTGTTTTTAATATCCATATGTTTTTATTTCGACTTTAAATTTTTTTAATTAAATCAATTTTTTAATTTTTTTTGGTAAATAATAAATAATCGTTTAAATAAAAACATAAATATTTGAAATTTTGTTTTCCTATGGACTTATTTATTTTAGGTTTTATGGTTATTTCATTTTTATTTTTATGACGTGTATTATGATTATGGTTTTTTAAATTGTATAAGGTTTTTATTTTTAAATGGATGTTATAAATGAGGAGCGTTCATACAAAACAAGACAGATCCACTTTTTGCATAAAATGAGGTATATATGGATTTAGGGTATTTTTTCAAGATTTTATCGATTCGCTTCATAAAAATCGTTCTAAATCAGACCAAAACCATTTAAATTTGCATGTAAATGTTCAGCGTTCAGTCAAAATCAGACAAATCCAAAATTTAAATGATTTTTAGCGAACTGGTCAAAACTAGACATATCCAATCATACTTTGATACTGTATCTACAAGAAATAGAACAAACCAAGACATATCCATGCACAAAAATTTTCATAGGAAGCTTGTATTATTTTTTGTATAATTAATAAAAGTGTTTAAAAAATATTTTGTCGGATGTATTATTGACAAATTATTAATATGACTCTTTACAATAAAAGTACGTTTTAAAAAAAAAAGGCCGAATAACATAAGAAATCATACCGTGATCACGCAAAACGAGACATATCCACCTTGCGTTCAGACAAAATCAGACATCTCCATTAAATTTTTTTAGTTTTCTACACTTACATATATTTTTTTTAAATATGAGTATGTGCAAAACACTTATCATCCGATGCTCTATAATATTTAATAATTTAGAAAATGTTCCTTTAAATGCCCTAAAAGCTAAAAGTTTTTCGCGTCTTTCTCAAAATTAGTTTGTGAGGACATGTCTTGTTTTGTATGAACGCTCCTCAAATGTAAAGTTGTCTTATATGTTCAACTTTTTTGTTTCTGAATATAATTCTTTTGAAGGATAAAATCTTTATTGAATAAAATTTTTAGAAACCTTTTTTGCAATATTTCTAATTTTTTAACTAAAGTTCTATTTATTCCTTCCCAACCTAAAATTCCGTAATTTAAATGAGTTTTAACTAACGGGTAATATAATATTTCCATGTCTTACATTTAAAATTTTTTTAATGTTTTTAAAAATCAGTAGAAAACTTCTTTATTTTTTAATTAAGTATCCTAAGTAAAAATTCCAATTTAATTTACTATCAAAAATAATTCCTAAATATTTTATTTTATTAACTTTAAAAATTTGAATGTCTTCATTTATTTGAATAGGTACTATATTCATATTTCGTGGTAGGTTAGGTTTAAAGTAAAAGGAATATAATTTGTTCCATTAAAATTGATTGTTAACAAATTGATATCAAACCAATTTTTTATAATTTTAAAATCTTTTCTAATTTTATTATTTATTTTAAGTTTTCCCAATTTGTATCGGTATAAAAATCTGCAAAACTATATATGAATTTGTCCATCGCAATTTATACTAAATAAGTCGTTAATATACAAATATTAAAAAATAATGGTCCTAAAATTGTTCCTTGAGAAACACCATACTTAAATACTTTTGGATAGCTTTTTTCTTTATCTATTTAAACATAAGTTGATCTATTTTCCAGATAATTTTTAATTAATTCTAATTGCTTTCATCTATATCCAATATTTTCAAACTTTTTTAAAAGTAAAATTATGGTTAACTGTATCAAAGGCTTTTGCAAAATCTAGAAAAATACTAATACAAGGTTTTTTATTATCTAGTGCATCATATATTTGTTCTGTTAGATAGCAAATAGCGTTTTGCGTTGATTTATTTTTTTGAAACCCAAACTGTTATTAGAAATAAAATGTATTTTTTCCAAATAATTTTCAATTCTTAATGTTAAAATTTTTTCGAATACCTTTGCTATCGAAGATTATAATGTTATTTGTCTATAATTACTAGTTTTACTAGAATCTCCATTTTTAAAAATAGGTTTTTTTATACCAATTTTGAAAGTTTCTGGATACATACGGGCCCGGTGATTCACGGTGGATGGAACGTTAGACGTTTCTGACGAACCAGTAAAGGAATCGTTCTGAAAATTTGGTCGCGTACATAAACGGACATGCTCTACCTATCTAAAATATTTTTAACAATACAGTGTTGCCGCTTCCACACAAAAATAATAGTAACTTCGATATTTTAAATGAAACACCCTATATATTATTAAATTTTTAAATTCTACATAAAATTATAATTATTTTTTAATAAAAGCATTATTAGTCTATGCTTAATGGTTTCCGAGATATTGTCTCTTGAAAAATGACATTTTTGAACTTTGACAGCTTCTAGCTTTTTAACTGTACGTCTGAGAGCAAAACTGCTTACATGTCCCTATCTTCGATTTTTATTATCTTTCCAAAAGTAACAACTTCCGGTCAAACGGGAAGTATTATATTTCCTACATCCGGTTTAACCGGAAATTGACACTTTTGGAAAAATAATAAAAATCGAAGATAGGGACATGTAAGCCGTTTTGCTCTCAGACGTACAGTTAAAAAGCTAGAAGCTGTCAAAGTTCAAAAATGTCATTTTTCAAGAGACAATATCTCGGAAACCATTAAGCATAGACTAATAATGCTTTTATTATAAAATAATTATAATTTTATGTAGAATTTAAAAATTTAATAATATATAGGGTGTTCCATTTAAAATATTGAAGTAGCTATTATTTTTGTGGGGAAGCGGCAACACTGTATTGCTAAAAATATTTTAGATAGGTAGAGCGTGTCCGTTTATGTAAAGGACCAAATTTTCAGAACGATTCCTTTACTGGTTCGTCAGAAACGTCTAACGTTCCATCCACCGTGAATCACTCTGTATACTATACCTACTGGTTTTAAAAATATTATTTATGAGAAATGTTATATAGTGGTCTAGAAATAGTAGTTTTAATAGTTTTTAATATTTCTGTTCTCTGTTGTTATTCCATATATCTACAGTAAAAAATATTTTAGAAATGATGGAAAAATATTTAACGGGAAAAAAGCGGAGACAATACGTCTCAGGAGGCTACAATTTTGTACAAAATAAAAATATAGAACTTCTAACAGTCACAAATCCCGCAGGACGCAAATTTTATTTCATGAAGAAAAATTTCATTTAAAAAATAAAATCAAATAAAGAAAACAACTAAAAGTGTAGTCCTTTACCTTGACTTATGCCGCGATACCTGACATAAACGAATTGAAAATAAAGCGTCAGTACCTATCTCACTAGTCAGGTCCTGCTAAAAAGTATCACACAGTCGACTCGTCGAATAGTTAGTCAAGCGGCTCGTCGAGCCGCTCGGCGAGCAAAAAGCCGAACGCGAGACTGCAGTTTTGTTCACCAGTTCAAGAAAAAAACTACGTAGGTAATTATGAAGACTGGACCCGGGAAATTGGTTCAGTTATTTGCGAATTACGAAACCTATATTGTACTCCTTTAAAATTAGTAACCCCTTTAATCAGGCACGTATAAGGCCAGTTTATGTTATCAATAATTAATGGTTAAATTTTCAAGCCTGAAATATTTATTAAATGCGGAGGAAGGTAATTAACTATGTGGCCAAACTTTGAGAGTGTTATCCTTAGGCCTCTTTCACACTTTCAGGTTTAGCCGGTATGGTTTCAAACCTGAAGCAAACCGGACAAGTAATGGACCATTCGTTTAAATATAGCTCTCCACACTATCAGGTTCAGGTTAGGCGACCGGTTGCAGCCGGATGGGTCGACTGGAGCATCCGGTTCCCTGACGCCGGACGAACGGATGGTGGGATATTGCAGCTTATGTGCGCGTTCACACTTGTCCGGTTATGGTCTTCAGGTCTTCAGGTTTAGTCTGTGGTAGTTTATTATTTCTTTTAATTCTGGCGAGGAAGGTCCGAACACTTCGAACGCTTACCTGATAGTTAAGCTAAGCATTTTTTTTGGACTGATGCAATTCCTCATTTTTGTATTTTGACGCTGTAAAACTGGCTATAATTTAGTATGTAGTTCTTCAAAAGACGAAACAGACATTCTAAAGTAATTAAAAAATTGTTTTTCGTAACTTCTTAATTCCTCATACAAAATTTGAAAAGCACCAATCTCGTCACGTGTTTGAAGTAGAGGGTGTACCCAGGGCCGTTTCTGAGTGGTGTGCTGGGAGTGCCCCCGCACAAGGGTGGCCAAAGTTATAGGGCGGCGAAAGCCGCCTGCAGTTTCACAGAAAAAATTGTTAGACGTAAAAAAAAACTCTAGGAGTTGTCATAAATATGAAGGGTCAAATAAGAATGGTAAATTCAGTTTTCAAAAAAAAATTATGCAGTAGCTGTCAAGAATAAGTTTGTGTTAATTAGAGATTTCTTTTTAGATAGATAAGTATCGGAAAAATAAAAAGAATTCTCAACGGAGGTGGCCGCCCTGCAACCCACGTCAATTACATTTTGTCTTAGGTTTACTCAAAAAATTAAAACTAATTGATATTATTTGAATAATTATGTGGGTATAGTTGAATTCACATAAACTTTTAATGCCGTGACATTTCAGTTCTGACATACTTGTCAAATACTGCAGCAACTCATAAAATATAAATTTCTAATGGATAAATTTAATTAGTATAATTGTACTGCACACAAAGTATGTCTATCTTGTATTATTTCATACGATTAAAAAGAGTTGGCCGAACAATTCTAGAAAAGAAAAAGAAAAAACACTGACCAATCTCAGCTGTATAAGAAATTTAGTAAGTTGGTGAAGTCTAAAGTAACTAGACAATGACAAGTCTTGACATTTGGCATTAAAACTTTATGTGAATTTAACTATAGGTCTTATTAATTTGGTAGTAGGGTAGGTGGGGGCACAAATACTCACAGGGCAAAAGAACGCACCCTATTTAAATTTGCCGCCGATGTCCGGTTTCAAATGCTGTTACAAATAACTTTTCCGACGCCGAAAAACCAGACATTTTGATTACGAATTAAAAGATGACCCCCATCGTCGAGACCAAACAGAGTTTCAATGTGAATTTTTATTTTTCGATTTTGGATATTTTTTTTTTGCCAGGGGAAACCCTTTATGGGCACCGGTTACTTGTTCTTTGGATATTGCGATAGAATCAATTAAGGAGAGATTCGTTTCACTTAGGGTATGGTCCGAATATCACCACCAGTAACCACGGTTAACCTCGACAAATGACAGATCAACCATAAAAATCCGGTTATATTCGGGACGAAAAATCACCATGTTCGTTAAAATCATAACCTTTAATTTTGAAAAGTTCACGACAGACTGATAATTTACAGAAATGCTAAATACACTTACTTATAATTTCATTGAGATTCATTCTCTTAATAAATTACCAACCATCGGCCAAATATTTTGAAATTAAATTCATAACAATATTTTATAATGACAAGTGACAGGAGAAACCACTTGTAACCGGCGTTTAAAGCCGGTGAGCATTTTGACATTTGGGTGATGTCATATCCGAAAACCGTGTTCCAAAATAAACCTATTTTTTGGTTACCGCTATCATTTGGTTAAATACGGAACGCTAAACCACGACACTAGTTACTTTCGGACCATACCCTTTATAAGTGTAATGAAACTTTTGGGGTTTTGTCGAACTTCTATGAAGCTAATGCCATAAATGACGAGAAATTGTTAAAATCCTGCAAAGATCTCGATATAGCGCTTCAATAGCAAGGAAGTCTCACAAACAAAGATATTGATCGCTCAGAGCTCGACCAGGAAATTTTGTCGTTCCGAGAAATTTTTCCAATAAAACGTACAAAATAATAATTATAGATACGCTAAAATTCATAGCTGAAAAAGATTTAATCTCATCATTTCCAAATCTTTGTGTTGCGCTGAGAATTTTTATTACTCTGCCGGTTATTGTTGCATCTATCGAACGTGGTTTTTCAAAGTTAAAATTAATTAAAAATTACTTGCGGTCAATTATGTCCGAAGAAAGGATTAGTGGCTTGGCCCTTATCGCCATTGAAAGCCAAATTTCTGAGTCCCTCTGTAGGTAAGTATGAATAAAAGAAAAATATTACAAATAGACACCTATTAAAGATTTATTTTTCTGACAATTGCTTTGCGCCATAATTTCAGGTAGGTAATTGTAAAATAGTAACTGATTTGATTTAAAGGGCAGCCAGTTCTTATGTCGCACAAGGGCGGCCAACAGGCCAGAAACGGCCCTGGGTGTACCCAAAGTTCTCTTATTGCTTTGCTTTTTACGCTTTCTATACAAATACCACAAGCTATAACAGCATTACGATCCATCACCGAAAACATCGAAACGTGGACTAAAATTATTAATAAGGACAATACCGGACCTGATGTGATGAAAACCTGATCGGGTCCGCATATTTTATTTTACTTCAGGATCAGGATTCTGTCCGGTTTAAAACCTGACCGGCGAACATAGTGTAAAAGAGGCCTTACTCAATTTTAAGGTAATAGGGAATTATTGAAACGATAATTTTTACGTCAGCACTAATAAGGGAATGCCCTATATTTTAATAAGGACTTAACCTTATTTCTCTAAAAAATAAAGACTTATTGGAACGCTTTCCTGTTTACGACCGTTATTTTTAACCTAATGTCTAATGACCTCCCATCCTTTAGGATTTTATAATTGATTTTGTCCCACAAATCGTCATTATAGGTAAACCTTAATCTGTTATAATGCAACCATCTGTTTTTTAGGTTCGGTTTGCCGAATAAGGGAAATAAGGAAACGTTATTTTAGTTACGGTAACTAGTCGTAAATAGGGGAAGGCAGTATTTTATTATGGTTCCCATATTAAATATTTTTTAGTGCGCATGCTTAGCTGTCATTTTAAGAACGACCATAATAAGGCCTTTACCTTATAGCGTTTCCAATAATTCCCTAATATATAGGTCCTAAACGGCTTAGTTTTTATTATACATCAGGGTGTTAAAATATTTAAAAAAAATTTTTTATCCTATAGCAGATTAGTATGACGTTGAAACTGGGAGACCATTTTTTTTATGTATACAGAGGAATATTTTAAGGTGAAAAGCGTTTATGTCATGTTGCCAGTGGCGTGCAAAGGTAATTTCCGATGTTTAATTTAAAAAAAAACTATCGTACGCCATGAATTTCTGATTTATCAATTAAAACTACACAAAAGTCATCTCTGGAGTTTTTTTTAGATTAACTGTTTTCGATAGAAAATAAAAAACAAAAATCATGCATAACATTATTATTTGTTTATTTTATTAAAATATTTTTTTTATTTTAATTTCATAATTATGTGAAAATAAATTGACTTAAGTATAGGAAAATATGGGAAAGAAAGAAAAAACTAAAGGGCCTCCTCCACAAAATTTAATAGAATAAAAATATATTCAAGAGGGTCTCTACATGTTTCGAACGTAGAAACGTTCATCATCAGGAGCAAGAGGTTAATTTAAAAAGCGTAACCCCTCAGGGGGCTACTGAGCTTTAACTCTCAGTAGGTACCCCACAACACACTTTTGTTGGAATGCAATTATTCTATTGTGATTCCTATCATTATTTTGACTAATTTTTACTCTTACAATGTCTTACCGACATAAACCTAAAGATGTTTTAGAAACAATTTTAAATAATCTTCCGACGACTTTTTAGAAAGGTTTTTCTTCTTTCCCACTTTTTTTGGTTAGTTTAGACCCTCTTTACTGACTTCTCACCTTACTCAGTATATATGGTTTAATCTTCATCAATTTCTTTCATATTATGCCTTTTCTACAGTTCAAGTTTAATTCCATACAAGCTCCATTAAGGTTCTACACCACTTTCTCTTCTGCTAAAACCATCGACAGCACCAAATATATTTTCTCCTGATGATTAATGTTTCTACGTTCGAAACATGTAGAGGATAATTTTTTATTTTATTAAATTTTGTGGAGGAAGACTTTTAGTTTTCTTTCTTTCCCATACTTTCAACTCCGCACTTTAAGCATGGACTATACTTCTTCAAAAAATAAAAATAAACTCTTGTTTTTGCCAGTGGCGCAGCTCATGTAACAATCGTAACACCGAAAAGTCTGTTTCATTAACAAAATGCATATCGGCCATTTCTGTTGTTTAAACATTGAACCATTTTCTAATATTTTAGTTACGAATTTTACAGCCTAAAACTCTAGAAACGCCCAAAAGTTATACCGGCTGTCAATTTTGTTTAAATAATTGTTTTTCCTTCCATATGGCACTCTTACTTTCTTTTTCACTTTCGAAACATTGCATAAATAATGTTATGCATAATTTAATATTTTTTCGTTTCGTCACGCAGATCTGTTCCACATCCCTTTTTACTTTCACCCAACAAAATATGGAATGAATTCCCGTCGATAGAGCTCTTCGACTGGCCAACCAGTTCAGTAGTCAGAATCAGATCGATATTTGTAACTCTAATTTTTCTAGTATTAAGAAAAAAATTATTAATGCATCACAAAAGGTGATGCATGTTCTGTCGTCTTCTTTGTTTTTTGTTAGTAGGTACCTACTATATTAAGTATTGTGATAAATCGTTGTATTTGGTAGATATTTATTTTGTTATCCACTATCTTATTGCATTACCTAATATTATTTAATAGTATATTTTTCTAAAATGGGTTTACCCGTCTATATCGTAAATAAATAAATAATACTATATACCTATACTTACCAATTCAAAAATTTTTGCAAATAACTGCCACTCTTTTCTTAATATTGTTTTTAATTTATGCGTTTCCGATGTTTTTCTCGCGCCTTCTTTTTCTGATAATTCTGTTAATTCAGACATTTCGGTTTTCATAACACAGAAAAATATTATTAAAACTTTAGTTGATTTAGTGAGTTAAACCTCGATCTCTCTATAGACGCAGTAAAAATAACATAATAAAATTAGTAAACGCATGCATGCATAGGCTAAATTAATCTTTCTTAATTTTGTAGGTCAATTTACATGTTAACTTAATTGATATTACGAAGTATTGTGTACCTACATGACCAGTGACGCACCATCAAGACCAGAGGGTAGATACAGCCAAGGGGGCAGGTACCCGTATCCCCTGACAACGTCTTTTATTTGACACCCCACTTGACTAGATACGATCGTAAATTATTTTAAATTTTATTTTGGTATATATGGTTTACCGCTTAATAAAACCATGCATTTGTACATATAGGTGTCCCATAAATACGTACGGTCAATTTTTGCAGGAAGAATATTCCTGAAACAGTCGCCACGGGCGTAAATTGCCAGCGTAAGTGACGTGATCGTTTTAAAAATGGCTGCTAATCAACCAATCACCTCTTAGAAAATAGGTACGGTGGTCATTGTGACTAGAAAATTAAAAGAAAAAGTATTTATTTATATTATTTGACGGACTTTCGAAGAAGATTAGCGATAGCAGGTTCTTAGTAGGGCAATAAAATAATTTCATTTAGCTGGTTTTAGTACCTACAACAGGTTTTTATCTGTACACGCCACTGTCTTTGTATTATTTTCGACTATAGTCCTTTGCTTTCGGTATTGTCACCTATGCACAGTTTTACTTATAATTATATCTTGTATCCAGGGTAATAATTAGTGTTGGGAAAAACCGACTTATTTTAATAACCGACCTCCGAGAATTCAAGTGATTTAAAAAACCGAATTATAACCGGTTTTTCACTCGATGCTAATATATTAATATTGGCGGTTCATCGTTCATGTTGATATACAGCATTTGTATTGGGAATAACTGACTCGATGTTGTTAATCGATTGATTTTTTGCGGGTTATTAAATGTGGCGGATATATTTTTGGATTTTTTGGCATCCCAGATCTCACAATTTAACAACTTGACTACTTGACCTTGAGATGTCACGATATTGCATAACTCATGATATTTATGAATACTGAATACTCACCGCTAAACATTAAGTTTTCAGTAGACGCCGACGATTTAAATCTAAATAAAATAATAAATCCTATTATCCTACGCAGGCAACCCGTAATGCAGTATTTAAATCAAAATAATAAATCAATTATCTTACACAGGTAACCCGTAATGCAGTATTTAATTCGAATAATATCGCCAATAATAACCGAAACCACTCGGTGTAGCCGCTCGCTAGGAGATGGCTCTGGCCGCAGTGAGTGATTGACATGCGGGCAGCAACTTTGGAGACGCGTTGGAAAATAAAAACAAAAACCATATTTTTGTCACTCGAATTATTTCCGAAGATAATCGAATTATTCAAGTGATTGAAAAAACCGAATGATAGGTTATTTTTCACTCGAGTGATCCCAACACTAGTAATAATGCCAGAAGCCAGAACATCTGAATAGATTTATAGCATTTGAAAATTATGAGATTACCTTAATCCGCGTGGGCGTGTCGATTAATCAGAACATTAAACAAGAGATTAATCACAATTTTAATGTTAGGATTATTCTTGATTCTCAGTTTTATACGTACATGCAGGTTATGCAATTAAATCAATCGAAAACTCCTTCGACCTCATTTTGCGCCTATCGATCTTCAAGTAAGAGATTTTCTAACCTATTTTTTGATTTTTAAAAGGCGCTGATGGTAAATAAATAATTATCGACGTATTGTTTTAATTATAAGTATATTTATTTCCAAACTAAAACAGCAAAAATAAGTCATATAATAAACCGTAAATAAATCTGTGTAAATACCTTTTGATACATGCACAATAAGTTTCAATAATACTATTAAAGTAAAAGTATGCTTTTTAAAAGCCTAAACCGATCTACAAACTCCTGATCGTTCCAGATTTCTAGATGATTTGGTCTCGGCTTCCACAATATTTAATGTCTTCATCGTCATCATACAATAATAATCATTAGGCCCGGTTGTATAGGTTGCGGTTAATCGTCATTTCGTTTTTATAGGTTGTGATAATCAACAGTTCCTTTGATTAACCGGTAAAAATTATGAAATGCGAAATTATAGGTTATGATTAGGTCCAAACCAGCACTTTAACCAAGAATTAACTTAACCGCCCAAAGAGCACCGGTTAACATCCACCGGTCATGATTAAAATGTTAAAAAATAGGTTTTTTTAAGAAATAGCATTAATAATAGTACAATATAACCTTATAATAATTTTCCCTTTAAAATGATTAATGATTATGATTGTATATGATGACGATGAAGACATTAAATATTGTGGAAGCCGAGACCAAAGATCAAATCATCTAGAACCTATAATTTCGCATTTCATAATTTTTACCGCGGTTAATCAAAGGAACTGTTGATTATCACAACCTATAAAATCGAAATGACGATTAACCGCAACCTATACAGCCGAGCCTTAAGGACCCAGACTTTTTAAATTATCTTCAAAACGCATCATTTTATCGAAATTTTATAGGAGTGAAAAAATAATCAAAAACAAATCGAAAAAATATAATTTTGGAAGTCACTGCGGCGCACGTACTTAAAAATAGGGGGGTCAGCGGGTACTGGACTTCCCCTATTTTGAATATTTAACAATTGCTTTTGGGTTTGTTTTTCTCAAAAGATGTAACTCTTTATGATGAACGAATATACCAAGTTTGAAATTTATAGGTATCTTTTTAAATAATCGAATTATTCAAAAAATTAGATTTTAATTTTAAACTTTGACGCCTTGTATATATCGAACATGCATGAGGATCAAAAATGAAAAATGGCATCATAAAAAGTCAAATTATTTTTGCTCGGGAAATACGGTTGACCTTCTTTTTTCCGGACACGCTGTATATTTCTACAAAAACATTCTGTTACATATGCTGCGTTCTGCAATACGATCGTTTTCCTCGATTCGCTCTATTGGCGTTCTTTTATGTCCAATTGCTGTCACGGAGTAAATCTAAGTCTGTTCTTTTTTCAACTCTGGGAAAGCCATCGAGTCAAATCTATTTACTACTATTTCTCGGAGCAAGCTTGCAGATCTACTCGATATCAGTGGTGGCAGGGCCGTCGAGAGCCAGGTCAGGCCCGGGGGCTGTGTGGCATTCCGGGCCCACTCCTAGGGTTATACCAGATTTAAAATATTAAAAAGCGGGAGGTAGAGTCCTAGCCAGTGGCGGCTTGTGACTTATTAGCTTGGGGGTGCACTAAAAGCCCGTTGCAGGTGAAAGGCGCCGCAGGCGAAAATTTTTTAAGACCACGCCCAAATTTGGTCAATAATTTTTAATAAAATTTTAACAATTTATGATTAGGTACCTATACCTACTTATTTTATTGAAAATGAAATAAGATTAAAAAAATAAGAAACACCAATTTATTTTTGATTAGTGGGTACATTGTTTAAAAGTAAAGTTCATTATTCTGTTTTTATTTGCAGCAAACTTATCAATAACAATAAAGTCCCTAGATTTACACTTTGTGGTCGGTGTCAAGTTAATTTCTAGTTTAAGTCTTCCCTCAATTTTAATTTCAATTTTTTGCTCAATACTTAATGAGCTAAAATTGTTTCTCTATCTAGCTATTAAACACACTGATTCTGAATTTTTCCTCTGGATTTAAATCTACAAAAACATCGTTTGGATTATTTTCGTCAAAAAAAGTTGTTCTTTTTCGTTTGCGTTTTTTAGACAATGAAGACAAGTCCCCTGTTAAACCCAAGTTTTCAGCAACTAACTTGCATTCATTGTGTATGGACTGCCAGATACCTACTTCTAATTAAACTTAAATCATCCATCAGGCAGTGGCGTAACTAGGGGGGACCAGGGCCCCCCCCCCAGAGGTCTGCCTGCCCCCCCCCCCCCAGAATCCGCGAGAAACAAATTTATTCTACCAGACCACCCAAATGCGAACGATAAGTCAAACGACAAATTGATTAATTGAATTTTTTAAATATATGAAAGATTTTGTTAGGAAATTAATTCTAAAGAACGAAGAATGAGTCTGAGTATTTAAAGCTCAATTTAATTAAAGGTAAGATATTTATTTGTATTTTTATCTTTGAGTAGATATGCCTTTTTTTATATTTTTATTTTTTGTTATTGACTATGACTAGGAGGTAGGGCATCAGTTAAACTGTTAAGCAATAAAAACTAAAAACAAAATACAAAATACCTACATAAATTAATTATATTTATTCATCAATTATTATATTTTTAGTCTAGTCTATACCCTATACGCGCAACTAAAACTCGGAATCGGAACTCCAAGCCAGGTCTGTAAAGTTAGAAATCCAATGCTGCCTGCCAAGACGCTCTCGGGATCTAATCAGAATAAACATGTCCAAATTCAACTCGAAAAATTTCCAAAAAAAGTTTTCGTGACAGCTGAAAAATCTAACCGATAAAAAACGAGGTTGTGTACTGTTGATTATTGACCAAATTTGTTAAAATTTGGGCGTGGTCCAGAAAAAAATTTCGCCTGCGGCGCATTTCGCCTGTGGCGGGCTCTCTACCTCTACACGAGCCGCCACTTCAAATCACAATAACAGGGCCACCCCCAGGTCAGAGGGCTAGTTACGCCACTGCCATCAGGCTGGAAAGATTTTTAACTTCCACATCGATCGTACCCCATTTGCAACGTTTTCATTTCAAAATATAAAATTAACATACCTATGTAATGTTTACAAAGTAATTTTTTGTCAGCAGAGATTTTATATTTTTTTTTTATAATTTATCATATTTTTTTAACTGCGCAGCCCAAGCACGGGCCCTTAAAAGAGACGTGGGCCCGGGAAATTTGCCCCCCCCCCCCCCCATCCCCCTCCTTTTGTCAGCTTTGAGTATTGGGACTGGTGGGGATTAGGTTGTAAAAACCTCACTTTTTGTTTGGTTACTTTTTAAACAAGTTTACATTTTATTATTTTAATCAAAAAGTTTTAAAATTGTAGTTGGCATAGTTGTTTTATGTAGGTTTATGTAGGCTTGTCTGCTACAATCCCACGCCGCGAAACATGCACAAGGGTCTGTTGCTTGAAATTTAGGCATCACGACGCTTCGCCCCAGTGGACGAGGCACCTTTATAAACTGCCTATTAACTTACTCTATGGGTTTAACGACAGTAATCTGCCCACGATCTGCCATCATCTGTTTGTAGTTAGTGGTATGTTTGTTTGTAGTAGCATTTGTTTTTCCATTATTATATTAAACAAAAACTTCGAACCGAAAACATAAATATACAGTGGCGGCTCGTGACTAGCGAGTCAGGGCTTTAAATAATTTTTTTTTTAAATGTCTATTGTTTTCGAGAGTATGTGTCTGTTTTTTCTAACTTTCTGGTTGTGAATTTTAATTTCATCAGCATAAGCACTACTTAAACAAGTTAAAATATTAGTTTGTCCTAACATCTCAAAACTAACCACATTATGACGATGTTTTGCACTATTTTCATGTTTTTTTATTTTCTCTGAAAAATGTTTTAAGTCCTGCACCCCATTTATAGTCCAATTATCATCTCCGTCAAAAAGAAGACACACGTACAAAACAAAAAAAAATTTTTTTGTCCTCACAACCGCATATCCAGGATTTTTATTATATATTTCTTTGTCAAACTTACGCGTAAACTGTGCCTTACTTTTACATTTTAATTGCACTTGTACTATGTTCAATATTGCTAGTGGCCGCCCTGCATTTTTAAAACAAGTTTTTCACTTAAGAGAGAACTAAACACAAGCTTCTGTAAATCACTGATCTTCATATTACACGAAATTTTTTAACTTATAACTCAATATATAAATTATAACTAATAAATCAAATCAGAACAAATAAACAAAACATCAGCGACATCGACAGGTCGCCTCGTCAGAGTATCTATAATATATCGATTATTCTACCGTGGCATCGCGATTCGCGAACAGCTGTTGGGCGCGGAAAATTGGAGCTCATCCGTGGCCGCTCGTTGTGCGATATGTGTAGGTGACGTCACGCCTCCGTCGTCATGGCAACTCGTCGAGAAGTCGCGCTGAATCGGGACGAATAATCGGTCGCCCGCGCTCAGTGTTACCATATCTACTGATAAATCAGTAGATCTACTGATTTTGCTCTTAGTCTACTGATATACTGATTTGAACCTCAGATCTACTGATTTTTAGGGAAAAGGTCCGATTAGTGATATTTTATTATTAATATTTTATTTCTTAATTTAAATTAGATTAAATAGCACATTATCAAAATAGCAAATTTATTTATAGATAATTGAATATAAATTATTATTATCGACTCTTGCATATCGATAATATTCCCCAATTCTATTATTTGACGTGACAGAAGACAGGTGCTTTTTTGACGTCTGGGTCTGTTTTTAAATAGGGGAATTAAAGTCATCTACTGATTTCTACTGATTTTTAAAGGCAGTGTCTCCTGATTTCTGAAAAAATCATCTGGCAACACTGCCCGCGCTTAGTATAACCTTGAGAGCGCGCAACTCGCGTGTCTATGAGTATAACCTGCCCGTTGGAATAGGGCTATGTTTGGTTTAAATTATGCCCGCGCTTAGTATAACCTACCCGCTGGAATAGGGCTATATGTTTAGGTTATGTTGTGGTTTGAATTATTTTAATGTATTGCTTACATACATTGCTTTATTGATTTTTTAAGTAAAGTGTTTTTGGATTCTGTTTGAAATAATTGCAAGGAGGGCGGCGCCCCAGAGCCCTTCATTAACGAGCCGCCACTGTAAATATATTTGCATAAACAACATAACCTTAAAATGTATGGATGTAAATTGTGCGAAAATTCTACTCTGACGAGCTCTTGGCCGTTCTTTTATTTTTCATGTTCGATGTGATCGCTGACAGTTCTCAAACCACGTGACTTCAAATCTCCTCCGCTCCGATCTACTCCCGGAGGGCATTGCAGAACGTAGCATTTTTATGTGTTATTTTTGCAAAAAAAAAAAAATAGCCTTAGGTGAGCCTTTCATTATACTAACTTGGCTTACGTATTTTTTGTCCCCTTCCCTTTATATGGTTTGTTCTTATAAATACCTAACCCCTTGAATATTGACGTTTTCTACAAGAATAAAAGGAAAAAAAATTGGTACTAAACCCGAAATTAACTTGACGCAGACAGTCGCTGCCGATGTTCAGGGAGGCAACATTTTTGGGCGGAGGCGGGAAAGTTGCAGAAAAACACCTTTTTTCCAAATTTGCATTGCATAAGGAACAGAGGTTCGAACAAATAGAGACTTTTTGCACCTCTTAAATTTTGATCAGTTTTTAGCTCCGTTATGGTTAACTTTATTAAACATAACGAGTAGCGCCACTGTTAAAACCAGAGATTTTGCAGCGCCTACGTTCTGTCTGTAGTTATTAATTTGGCGCCGGCGCACCTAAAAAAAATAAATCTTTTAATGATTTGATTAAAAAGTCTTTATGGCATAAAATAAATAAATTTTCTTTGATATCTGCCCACACACCTGTGTTTTCAAAAGGGTTTTTCCCTGCAACTTCTCGAAGGAGATTTAAATCATCTTCAGTAAAATGAAGTCTTCGTTTTATAGGCATAAGGATATTTCTGGGTAGTGGTATTTGCATACTTAAAATGAATAACCTGAGAAAGACACACCCTAAAAAAACAGAACCACCCTTCACTCTCGGTACATTAATTCAAAGAACAAAAAAGTATAAGCATTAATTTGACGAAAAAAGTGCCATTTCATTTCGTAAACAATAAAAAAGTAAGGTTAGGTTGCACCAAAAGCAGGTGTGCCAGATTGAGTCAAGTGTATAAATCCATAAATATATATAAAAAAGAAAAATCTACCCAGTACACCCATGTCCATTTGATTTCTTTCAAAGAATTCACTTTTCTTGTCAAAAAATCGTTTATTGCCATATATAAAGCTACTATTTGCTTTGGATCTTAATTTATTGCTTATCACAATTTTGATTCATAGCGATGATGCTTCATAACTTTTGTATGTTCCGGCAACCATGCAGTTTAAGGTTGAATTCCCAACGTCATTCAATCTATTGCCAACCTATAACCTATTTCGCGTTGATTTTTTGAGTTTATTATTTTAATAACTAACATTTAAAGAAAATCAATATCGTCGGTACATTATTTAGGTAGTATCTGATATATTACAAAAATATCAATTTATTTCATTGCTAATTTTGGGAGAATTGTATAGTGAAAGAACAATGAGTGACAATGACATAATAATGTTAAAAAAAATCCTACCCGATATTTTTCGCTATACAATTCTCCTAAAATAAGTTATGAAATTCCTTGATATTTATTAAATATGTCAATTATTACCTATAGAATATCAAGTCGATACTGATTTTCTTTAAATTTTGTATAAAAGCTAGAAAACATAAATAAATCTACGCGAAATAGGTTATAGGTTGGCAAGCATGTTGATACTCCCACCTTAAGCATAACCATAAGGATAACGATAAGCTCTTCCTTATCCTTCCGTAACTAACGGAGTCCGTTATGGTTATTAACCATAGCAGATCACCTTTCTGACATTGCGCATGCTCAGAATAACCATAACCACAAAAGAATGACGAATTAGGAGGTGCAAAAAGTCTCTAAAATTACACAATGGTATTTCGTTATTCGTTATTTCAAAAATACTTTAAATATTTTTTGTGGAATTTTCTATGGTACAATATCCACACCCCAACTCTACCTATGCATTGATTTTGATTGGTCACAATTAGAAACTCTTAAAACTAAATTCACTAAAACCTCGTTTCTGCCATAACTGCAAGTGCATCAACCATGTTGAGAATTAGTTACGAACCCGGTAAACGTTTCTGTAGTTAGCAAAACACGCATACGCATACGCGGACCGAGTAGGCCTACTTCTCTGTGCCATGAGGTCATAGTCGAGTTCCTTTTACGGAATATTTTAGCTAAATTCAGGTTTTGTATCTCTATATTTATAAAAAGTCTTATGAGCTCTCTCTCTCCACCTACAATTTCGATTTAGACCCCCCACCCCCCATAGGCGTAAAAATGACAGCGTGTGACGTGATTGGTCGACTCGGCCGATATTTTTAAAAATGGCGATAATCAGTCAATCAAAATCAAGTCTTAGAAAATAGGTACCTTTGACTAGGATATCTAAGATAGGTTGTCACTTGTCACGCTTACGCTGTCAACTTCCGCCCATGGGGACCTGGCCTTAGAATGTTAAAAATAGTGATGTTAAAGAACAGGTAAATTGCTGAACAGGTTCGAACAGTTCGGTTCTCACTCGGGAACCTGTTCCGTAAACCTGTTCCGTAAACCTGTTCACCTGTTCTTTTAATCATAAATTATTGTCACTCACTCACTTGGTAAAAAATAGTGAAAGGTCGCGAAAGTAGTAAAAAACCGGTTTTTGTTAATCACTTTCTAAAAAAAAAAACAAAAAAAAAGGTCGCGCCAGTTCCGTAAACTACCAGCACAAAGCACCGCTGCATCTGCGTGTGTGCGCTCTTACTGCTTCCCTGTCTGCTCGAAATAAAGAAGAAACAAAGAACAGCCTGTTCTTTTCATGGCATGCGGGTCGTCGTTTCAGAATAAACAGAACAAGCTGTTCTTTCTTTGGAGCAGACAGGGAACAAGGGAGGGAGAACAGGGAGCAGTGACAGCAGAGAGCACACACGCGGACGCAGCGGTGCTCTGTATTGGTAGTTTACGGAAGTGGCGACCTTTTTTTTTTTTTTTTTTTTAGGAAGTGATTAACAAAAAGGTTTACGGAACAGGTTCCCGGGTGAGAACTGCTGAACGGTTGTTCAGCAATTTGCCTACTCTTTAACATCACTCGAGCGCAATCATCTGTCATAAGTCTATCTAAAGAACCGGTTCAGTTCTTTTACAAAGAACAGTTCACTGAACAGGCTATCTGTAACCTGTTCTAAAGACCTGTTCGGTTCTTTTCTTAACAACTCTAGTTAAAAATAGTGTTGGGAAAAACCGATGATTTTAATAATCGAGTAGTCACTACTCGAGCGATTTCAATAATCGAGCGATCGCTCGGGCGATCGCTCGAGCGATTTATCACTCGAAATTTCGGTTCAAGTATCAAGTAGTGAATGAATTCAATGAATAGCGCATTGAGCGAGTGGTTGATCGCTTGCCGCTCGATTCGATTCGATAGCGAATGACGCCGAGGGCAAGCGATCACCACCGATTGCTTTTTGAAGGCCAGGCCAGGCGTCGCAGATGTTTACGTTTACAGGTGATTCTATCAAAATCCAAACCAAAACGACGAAAACGAAACGCATGTTCTCTTTTATGTTTATGTGCCGTTAACAAAGACGTATGTCGTGTGAGACTTCGGAGCATTAACTTGAAAGCCGTCAAGCGACGATGGCCGAGCGGATATCGAATGAACGAACTTTCGCTCAGTGGTTAGTGCCATGGTCTGCGCACTCTCAATGAGCCGCTTGAGATAAGGTTTTTAGTTGTACCCTCGCCACCAGACGGCGCAAATCAACACGTTGGTTTTGACCCTTTTTTTTTCTGTGGTTTTTGGCATCGTAGACATAAAACCCTTTATTTTTCTGTGTCGACGACGGAACGACAGCTGAGCGAGAACGCCATTTTCATTTTATCTTGTTGATTGTTGAACATTTTTGGTTAGATTGTTTGTTTGTCATAGTTCATGCTTTTTTGTGTATTTTTATTGTGATTTATTATAAATGCTTATACCTAGGAGACATTTGAACTTTTTACTAAACTGTTACAATTGTTAGAATTACGTTAAATTACCAGGTAAGTTTCAAAATCCTATTATTTAATTTTTAACACTGACTTTTAGCTATGATGCTAACCTCAGACCCTCATGATTTTTTTTTTTGAGTTATTAGAATGGTGTGTTATTAACAATCCTAGTGGAATAGAAAAACCTAACAAATACTTTAAATTTTTTTACGCATAAAATAGCTCGCAAAGTTAAATTGAAGAATTTTTTTTTCCATTAAATTTTCTATACTTGCATTTATTTTTAGATACTACCCTAACCCTCTAGCGTGTTGGATTTTTTCCAGTGCCATTGAACGTCACTTACACTCGCACCGATATATACCTACCACCTTCTTAACCATGCCTGGTTACTGCTGTATAGAGAGCTGCTGGAAAAATACTGAGTCTAAACATCGGTTTCCTAATCCAGCAAAGGACAGAACAATGTTCGATAAATGGGTAAATGCTTGTGGCAATATGCGTTTGGTGAATGAAATTTTACCAGAACAAGTTTATAATACGTATAGAGTATGCTCTCTACATTTTCTACCTTAGGATTTTGGAATGAATCGTAAACTTAAAAAAGGAGTGGTGCCATCAGTTAATTTACCAGGTATTTATAATTTTTTTTTCTAAAATGTGTACAGCCTTTAACTTTGACTAAGCTATGTGTATATTTGTGTGTCTTTACAATAATACTTAATGATAATTTATTTGTTTAAAATTAAATAAAGAATGTATCTCGGAATGTATTGAGCTTGTTTGTTGAAATTTGAAATAATATTGAAATATATACATACAAAGGTACCTACCTACATATAATAGTTTGTAGGTGCAACTAAAAAATAAAATAAAAACCTAGAACTATCCAAATAATGACAAATATTGATAATAATTGAGTTTAATATTTTATGATTATTTATTAGCTAAATAATACTTAATTCATTTTTGTATAATTTGAATATGCTGTTTTTTTTTTCAGTTTTTATGAGTTAGTTATTGCTAAACAAAAGCTTTATTTTTTTAGAACCATTACGTCATGCTGGAGAAACTAGTCGCTCTGCACCTGCTATAATCATGGAAACTGTCACTTATTTCAACTGCTAGCACCAGTTTACAAACATTAAAGTGTCTCAGTGAAAGCGATTGCCAAAATGATAATGCCTTTGCCAGCAGTACAAGATAATTTTTAAGTATCCAATACATAGGCTAACACTAACCGAAAAATCTCCACATTATGTGCCTTAAGGTATTCAATACATTGCTAGAAAAGTTAAAACGAATTGGTACACAAAAATGATGTGTAAGTGTAATGAGTAATGTGTAAAAGAGAACTAAAAAGTATTTAATTGACCTGGAACCTTATAGTTTAAAAGACTTTTGTGAAAATTCATAAAATTTAAGCAGTATCTATAAAATTGTTTTTCTTTAATGTGACGTAATTTCATTTTGCTTTGTTTTACATTGTAACCCATTTGAAATAAAGATTATTACTATTATTATTATTGTTAATACAATAGAAAATACTTTCAAAATAATTTATATTTTTCTAATTTTATGACAAAAATGTTATACAAGTTATAATTTTAATGTATTATTTGAAGTCATGGTTATTTTACATAATTATTGAATTCAAGTATATGCTTGACTATAACTTGTTAACGTTTTGTCAAAAATTGAAAAAAATAAATTATTTTAATATATTAAAAATTATTTTGAAGTTCCCGCCGAAAACTAAAGAAGTCCATCTAGTGGCGAGGAGCTGTAGTATTAATATAAGACGCCAACTTAAATCTAAGCAGATTTCTTTAAAATGTTGGAGTTGGCACTTGTACCCTGAGGCATAGATGGCGCATGTTATAGTGACAGTTTTACTAATACAGAAGAGTCCATTCTATCCCCCCTATAAACCTTTATCTATGGTTAGTGCTTGACTGCTTGTTAAGCGACGATTTTCGCTTGAAATTATAACTCGAGTAGTCGTGTCAATAACCGAGTGATGTCGGTTATTTCAATAATCGAGTACTCGAGCGGTTTTTCACTGGAGCGATCCCAACACTAGTTAAAAAGGTCATTTGTTTACATTTTAGTTCTATTGTATGGAGGACTTGGACTCTAGTTCTCCATAGTTCCATGTTTGTCATTGTTTGTTTATGTTTTTTCTCACCATGACTTTGACATTTCAATTTCAAACAACCTTGAGTAATAAACAAACCAAAAATTGCTGCGTAAAAACTAAACGCCATATCATCATGCAATTTTGGTCAAATTACAGTAATTGATTATGAAACATTTAATTTAACGACGACATTCAATAACATGCCCTCTACTAATTCGTAAATTCATTCATTAAATACATAAATAAAATAAAATATGGACAAGTGTGAAGACAATTCTCAACAACAAGAAAAAAGGGGTTGGTGGACCAAATATTCCGAGAGTAAGCTGGTCGAAGTCGAAAGTACAATTTTAACAGGTAAAATTTTAATTTAGCTAATCAAATTTTAAACTTTTGATGTTATGGTACAGTCGTCTAGGCTGCACAGGACTGATCGGGCCAGAAATAAAACTAAGTAAACGAAATAACTATATGGGATAATTTATTAACTTGGGCTTGGCCGGTGTAAACTGTCTGCATGGCTTGGCTGCACTAGAAGCCTGAACCCTTGCTTAGGGCACCGCTGGAGATCCTCGAAATTTATCAACTTAAAACTTGTTTATTTTGTATTTTTTACCGATATACTGACTAGTTACTCCTTACTACTTAAGTGTAGGTATGACTCGAGGTATGATGCTAATTTTAAAAAAATATTTTTATTTTACGTATCTATTTTGCAATCCTAATTTATGACAAGCGCCTTACCTATGTCTAGTTCTAGCTTGATAATAATGTTTTATGTTTAGATTTAAAACAGTAGATACAATTGCTAAGTTAATACAAGCATCGGGCCTCATCATGAAGTAGGCTACTTGAATAGAGTTTATCTTTAAAAAAAATAGTTCCAATTATGTTCAGTGGTTTGCAATGCACGCAAAACCTTGTCACCTCAAAAATCTGAGGTGACAGTGTTATATATGAGGTGACACCATACTTATGTTGTGTATCTGTTTTCGAGGTGACTACGCACCTTTTATATACATGAGGTTATATACTTACCAACCTACTTAATTATCTTCTAGAATAAAATACCAATAAATACTTAGGTATTAGGACTATTTTTTTTTTAGAATTTTTTCAATTTATTGGTACCTAAATACCTACTTAAATGTACAATTCTTCTGACTAGGTATACATACCTATTTTCTAAATACTAAGTAATATAAATTTCAGGAAATTTAACAATAATTAATAATTTTTCTGCTTTGCCTAAAATGTGAAGAGTAAAACTCCCATAACTATGGAATTGCCCATATTTATACTATAATATTAAAATGGGAAAGACTGGAACACTGCAAAAAGTAATGCAGAAGTAGAATTACAAGAGATTAAAACATGGCTGGACTACAGTCTTTTGTCCCTTAATGTTGAAAAAACCAAGTTCATGGCTTTCTCTCTTTCTTCTCGAACCCTACCTTTACTTACCTTACTTTTCAGAGTTTAAGATTGCATAACCCCCAATGTACTTTTAGATTAGGTCTTGATTTAGAGTGTAAGTGTGATAAAGTCATTGAGAGAGTGCCCTATATAAAACACTTGGGAGTTTTTATTGATGAAACGTTTCAATGGAAGGAACATGTCAGATATGTAACACAAAAATAAGAAGATTAATTTTTAAGTTTTATGAATTATGTAACATATTAACACTGAAAACCTTAAAAATGGTTTATTTCGCTTTTATAGAATCCATTATAAATTACGGTATTATTGTATGGGGCAGTGCTGGCACCACAGTTATGGCTAAGCTAGAATTGTACAGAGATGGATAATAAAAATGCTTTTTAAAAATAAAATATATCCAACAGAATTAGTAGGTACCTATATAAAGAGAGTAAAATATTGTGTCCTAATCAACTTTATATCAAGTCAGTAATCAGATTTATGTTGAAAACCTCTTATTATAGAGAAACTATAGTTCATGGTAAAAATACTAGAAGTGTAGCACAAAATAATTTGGTTAGAGAACGCCCGAAGCATGTAATATGCCAGAATCATATTTACTGTGTAGGTATAAATAGTATATTAAAGTATAAGTGGATATTAAGGTCTTTAAAACACGCGCGATTTTGCAAGCACGACGGCGCAGCCGGAGTGCTTGGAATAGAGCAAGTGTTTTAAAGCCCAGTTATCCACGAATACTTTACATTATTTTTTTTTATTGGTACACTTTGAAATCATTAATTGATTGGTATTTATATTACAAAAAATGGAAATAATAACTTAGTAAGTAAGTGAAATGGTCGAATTCGTGATGTGATATACCTGTTGTTGTCATGAAAACGAGGAGAACAAAAAATAACTTCCAATCTGTCACATAAGATTCTGTTGTCACCGTTGACATTGGTTGTGTATATGGAGGACTTGAGGTAGGAGGCCGATCGCAATGCATTGGATTCGGTCCCAAATTAGCATCGGTAATTCAGCTTTACGAGTCGCTGTAAGATGGCGCGCGTGTTCGAAGTGGGCTATCAAATAATGGTTTCTTATGGACGCAATAACTATTTTTATTTAAATTAGTTCTTTAAGGAACAAATAAGGACTTTTATATGAATTTACACTTACTTTGTTATACTTATTAGTAAACTCGGCCTGTATAAAGTTCCAACGATGCTTGGTTTTTAAAATACAGGGTATTAAACATTCTAGCTATACCTTTGGAGCTAGAAAGAGACTTATTTGGCTGCGTTTTCTCTCTGAAAAAGATCCTGTCTTACACCCCGACACAAAGCAAACTCTACTTTTATAAATTGTACCATTATTTATTGTAAATATGGAAATTAATTACAATACAACATTTTTGTCTTGTCTTGCCTTCAAACATTATTTTTTTTTTTTTTTTTATTTATTTATTTTACGTCGGCCTTTTTCCGCAACGAGGCCAATCACCGACGCCAGGGAATTTGTCACACACTATCTGGTAATTTTGCCGAATCCCTCTTTGTCGAGGGTAGGGTTCTTTAACGTGCCAACATCCATGACACGGGGCCCACAGTTTAACGTCTCTTCCGAAAAACCTCTTAAACCAAATTCCAAATTTAACATCGACGTTGCCGGCACCGGGAATGGAACTCGGGCCTACGATCTGTGAGGCTGCTGCGCTAACCACTAGACCACAACGTCGACCAAACATTATTTGTTATTTCGAAAAATAAAATGTCAATTGTCAAAAGTAAAAGCACAGAAAAATAAAGGGTTTAAGTAAAAGTTAAAAACTATGGAGGATCTAGTTTTCCATATTAAAAACGAAAAAGAAGAAGACAACATCAGCCCACTTCGGACGCGAGAGCCATCTATCGGCCAATAGCGAACTAACCAAAAAACCGGGACAGAATTTGAAAATGCTGCCATTGTCGATCGGCCTCCTACCTATGGAGAACTATAGGGTAGGAGGCCGATCGACAATGGCAGCATTTTCAAATTCTGTCCCGGTTTTTTGGTTAGTTCGCTACTGGCCGATAGATGGCTCTCGCGTCCGAAGTGGGCTGATGTTGTCTTCTTCTTCTTCGTTTTTAATGTGGAAAACCTAGATCCTCCATAGTTTTTAGCTTTTCTTAAACCCTTTATTTTTCTGTGCTTTTACTTTTGACAAATGACATTTTATTTTTCGAAATAACAAAGAACGTTTAAAGGCAAGACGACAAATAACGTTGTATTGTAATTAATTTCCATATTTATAATAAATAATGGTATAATTTATAAAAGTCGAGTTTGCTTTGTGTCGGGGTGTAAGACAGGATCTTCTTCAGAGATGAAACGCAGCCAAATAAGTCTCTTTCTAGCTCCAAAGGTAAAACCCTCTAGCTAGAATGTTCCTGTATTTTAAAAACGAAGCATCGTTGGAACTTTATACAGGCCGAGTTTACTAATAAGTATAACAAAGTAAGTGTAAATTCTTATAAAAGTCCTTATTTGTTCCTTAAAGAACTAATTTAAATAAAAATAGTTATTGCGTTCATAAGAAACCATTATTTGATAGCCCACTTCGAACACGCGCGCCATCTTACAGCGACTCGTAAAGCTGAATTACCGATGCTAATTTGGGACCGAATCCAATGCATTGCGATCGGCCTCCTACCTCAAGTCCTCCATACTCCTACCCTATAGTTCTCCATAGTTGTGTATTGCTTAAAAAAATATTTTATTTGACGTTAAAAGGTAATTCTGTCAAATCAATAATTAAAAAGTTGACATATTTAGACTTCACGTTTCACGGGTTGTTGATGTTGCCATGGTAACTTTAAAACACGCGCGTTTTTGAAAGTGGGATTTAAACACGCTGAGGCGTACTTTAAATATGCGAAATAGGGTATCAATAAAAAATATATATATAATAGTTTACCGCAAAATTTTAAAGTTAGGCCATATCATTGATCAAAGAGAGAAATAACTAAGTGGATTCGGGAGAGTAATTTTGCATTAAAATACATAGTTTAGCATTTTTCTTTTAATTTCTCTTATGTTTTGTTTCATACAGTTTTGCATTTTTTTTGTCATTCTGCAAAGCCTGGATTTTTGGTAGGTCAGGTCAGTGGATCTTTTTCAGGATAAAATATTTTTTTTTTGCGCCTTCTTCTCTTTCATGTGAGTTATGTGGATGATTGAAATTAAATTGTTGAGTTTGGTTTAACCTAGAATTTCTGATATTTAGTATAAGAAACAAGATGCACACACAGTATTTTGAATACCATAGTGCTTCTCAAATTATAGCAATAGCGTTGTAGTTATTCTATTTTTTTAAATTGAATTGTATTATTGATACTTGTATTATATTGCTAAATAAATAAATATTTTTATATTTACTAATAAAAAGTATAAATAAGCCATTCTAATTTGACAACTGGGACTTTAAATTTACAGCTGTTACCTGTTAAGAAGAACTTTAAGACATATTTTATGTTCATTATGCACGATGAGAGGCTGAATATAATAAATTTGAGTTTGTAACTGGGGTAAATCCAGTATTTTTTTTTTAAATACTTGGTATTTTTATAAAAAAAATATTAATACAGTGTGTCCCAAATTAGAGATTGATATGACAATATCGATAATTTTTTTTAAATGACAACCCTAGTTTTTTATTGACTATTTTTAAAGTGCATATTAAGTTATACATAAGTACCAAATTTCAAATTTTTATTCCTTGTAATTTAATTGAACAATAAAAAACCTTCTATCTTTAATATTTTTTCGTGAATAAATGCTCAAAATGTCCATTTACTATTTAACAATATCCTAAACGCGAGTAAAGCTTGTTTTAAACATTTTTAATTATTTCGTGAGAAATTAACCTACACTCGTGCCTTAAACTCCTCAACATTTGCTGATTTCGTGCAAATCTCATGATTAAAAAAATACACTTTACGCACGAATTGGATACACTACTTTTTCTACTACCGGAAAATATATAATATAAATGTACAAACACTTCACTTTACGCACTAGTGCGTAGTTATTACTATATTAAATTAAAAATTTAGATTTTTTGGTAATGCTTGTACGCTGAATAGAACTGTGGTCTTGTCGGTATTTAATAAATGTAGCCAGAAATAGGAGATAGTGGGGTGAACATAGACATAACTTTTTTTAGGCTAACGTTATTTTAAAATAAATTTATCTAGAAAACAGCGCATCCAGTCATGTTTTTTTCGTAAAATACGTCAGGTTTTTCTAATTTGACATAAAAAAGTATTTAATGTTAGCGTAAAACATGTGGTCTATTTTTTTACCCCACTATCCCCCATTTCTGACCACGTTTCTTAAATATCGACATTTTTAAGACCACAGTTCTATTCGGCGTACAGAGTTTATCAAAATAACTAAATTTTAAAAGTGCATCTATAAAGGTTTCGAAATTATTTAGAAAAAAACCATCTTCAGGGGCTGTAGATTCCTAGTAAGTGGACATAGCACACAATTTTTTAATTTTATTTATTTATTTATTATTAAAAATACACTACAGAAGAAAATATACAAATGGCATAACTAAAGCTAAAAAAAGAAAACAACAATATATTATTATATACAGGGTGTCCGGGAAAATGTGGGAAATCTCCCGGATATGAAAAAAACACGTGAAAAAAATACAAGTTCATATAAACTTCTTTAGTATCGGCCTCCTCTTCGGAAATATGGGCTCCCAAAGATGGGATTAAGTTTTTGACACATACCTAATTATTAAACCAACAGGTATATTTCAATTTTTTTTCATATGATGTATACCAGGTAAGACCCTTCAAATTACTATCCCAGAAAATGTTGCGAATTACTCACAGCTGCACGACGGATGGACTAGCTGTGACACTAATGTGCCCATTTTTTTTTTTAGTAGATTTAGTAGAGCACTTACATGTACTTCATTTCAGCGTTGCTGTGCGGGAGCACCTGAATAACGTCTATCCATGCCGTTGGATGGAAGGAAATCTTAGTTTGAATGAAAGATATTTAGCAAATTTATTTTGAACGAAATGAATCTTTTAATATGGTATTGATAACTGGGACTCCATATAACGGAGCAGTATTCCAAGAGTGATTGAACTAGGCCATTATAGAGAGCCATAAGATAAGTGCCTTTGTGTCGAAAATTTGTCCTGTATTTCGTTTTACAAAACCAAGCAGCCTACCTACAACTCTTTAAAATAACGTTATCCATATGCGGGTTGAACGTAAGATCTCTATCAAAGATGACGCCGAGATCGTTAAAGTGAGAGACAATTTCGAATTTTATGAAGTTCTTGTTTTATTTTTAACCAATCTACTTAATCCGAAATTGTTAACCATATCTTTTAGAAAACCCTGTCATATCTTTTAGAAAACCCTGTATAACTCCATTTTGATAATGATGGTTTTCAGCCGACAACTTACTGTTGTTTGCAAGGTTGGCAGGATATATATCCGTGATAAATATCCTAATATATATCTTGATAAATATCATGATATTTATGCGACGATATTTATCCTGATATATATCAATATTTTTTTTTCTAAAATTCTATTTATCATTATAAAAATATGGCCCCGCTGCCGCTGAGCCGGCAACAGCGTATTATGCTGATTCCCCATCTTTCCTAGGAGGCGATAACTAGAGGAACAAATTCCGTCTAAAAGGTATACAGGGTGTTCGAAAAATAGACGGAGATATTTTAGAGGGTGATTCCTTGTTAAAAAATATGAAAAAAAGTTTCTGTAAACATGGGTCCGGAAATGCAGGGTTTTCAAGATACAGGATGTTAAAAAAATAGAAATAAAAAATGAAATTATTAATTAAATTAAAAATACTTACTCGATGCTGTTGAAATTTGGCAATGATATTTGTTGTATTAAGAGGCTAATTTAGCCCTAAATAGATTAAAATTATTGAGTCCAGTGGCGTCCCGGGGGCACCTTAGCGAATATTATTATCAAAAAAATGTACGCCACTGTCTTTTTTGTAGCTTTAATATTTTTTGTTTAATTAAGCATCTAAAGATACATTTTCTTTGCCTCTTGTATTTTTTTCCTATCTCACTTCATTTTAGAGAAAAAAAATAAAAACCGTTTTATTGTATGTCATTGGACCACAAATAATAAAAAACATTTCTAGGAAAGAATGTTATTGCAACTTTTCCAATACCATAACATAAACTACAACAAATGTTGGAAATGTCCACCATCCATTTCCGTACTCCTTCTCACTCGACGCATCATTGAACGACGAACTCGAGCTAAAATTCGAGGTCTATTTTTTATTTCTTCGCAAGCATTTATGATTTTATTTCTTAGTTCTTCTATTGTTTCTATGGGAGTAGTGTAAACCATCGTCTTAAGGTGTCCCCATAAATAAAAATCTAATGGATTTAAGTCAGGGGAGCGAAGTGGCCAGTTAATTGGTCCACCTCTTCCAATCCAATTTTCACCAAAGGTGTTACTCAGATGAGTTCTGACAGGTCCACTAAAATGAGGAGGAGCTCCATCGTGCATAAACGTTATTTGGTTACGTATATTTAGAGGAACTTCTTCTAGCAGTACGGGCAATTCTTGTAGAAGAAACTCTAAGTAAGATTCGCCGTTTAATCTTAAGGGTAAAAAGAAAGGACCAATTAAATTGTTACCAACAATACCCATCCACACATTTAAAGAAAATTGCTCCTGGTGGCGACACTGCACGAAAGCATGGGGATTTTCGTCACTCCATACGTGAGTGTTATGGTAATTAACAATACCATCCCGCCGAAATCCTGCTTCGTCTGTAAAAAGTATGGTTTTATTAAAATTCCTATTATTATTAACCTCTTGGTAGTACCATTGGCAAAACTGTAAACGAGGAAGAAAATCTCTTGGTAGTAATGCTTGCACACGTTGGACATGATAGGGATACAAGAGTTGCTCGGAGAGAACCTGCCACACAGTGCTGTTGGAATGATTACGCCCTAATCTAGTTGATATAGTCCTAGTACTGATACCAGGATTTTGTTCCACGGCACGTAAAACTGCCTCGTCAAACTCGGGCGTTCTTATGGACCTCGGCCGGCCTCTATCATTGGTGGGAACGGCAAAACTTCCTAAATAACATTATTGTCAAAAACATCTCAAAAAAGAAATAAGAAAATTTACCTCTTTCCCGTAATCTACGGTCTACGTTTTCAAAGGTTTTACTATCTGGAAGTTGCCGATTGGGAAACGCTTCTGCATACAGGCGCCTCGCTGCATAACAGTTACTATAGGCACGTGCATACATTACATGCATGTCTGCCATTTCCTCAAAAGTGTAATGTTCCATCACAAAAACCGTGACAAAAACTTTTTAGAACAATTTCGCCAAAAAAAGTGTATAATTCTTTTCTAAAAGAACTAACGCGCAAATGTCAATCCTTCATGCAGAAATGATTATTTGTTTTCCAAAGCACTGGTGATTTATTTTAGTAGAAATTAATAAACCAATTTTGTCCAATGACATGCAATAAAACGGTTTTTATTTTTTTTTCTCGAAAATGAAGTGAGATAGGAAAAAATATAAGAGGCAAAGAAGTTGTATCTTTAGATGCTTAATTAAACAAAAAATATTAAAGCTACAAAAAGACAGTGGCGTACATTTTTTTGATAATAATATTCGCTAAGGTGCCCCCGGGACGCCACTGGACTCAATAATTTTAATATATTTAGGGCTAAATTAGCCTCTTAATACAACAAATATCATTGCCAAATTTCAACAGCATCGAGTAAGTATTTTTAATTTAATTAATAATTTCATTTTTTATTTCTATTTTTTTAACATCCTGTATCTTGAAAACCCTGCATTTCCGGACCCATGTTTATAGAAACTTTTTTTCATATTTTTTAACAAGGAATCACCCTCTAAAATATCTCCGTCTATTTTTCGAACACCCTGTATTGGCAACTGGTTTGTTCGTTGTTACCCAGAGCATTTTTTTAAAATTTAATTTAAATTTTATTTTTATAAAATAATATTAGTTGAAAAAATTGATTTAAAAAAAAATGCTTTGGGTAACAACGAACAAACCGGTTGCCAATATACCTTTTAGACGGAATTTGTTCCTGTAGTTATCGCCTCCTTCTTTCCGAGACTTCGACCACCTGTTGTTCTTTGCCGCGTGGCATTTTTATTTAGTTCCGATTTCTGATTGAACGGAGTAATATTTTGCTGTTTGTTTTATGAAATAAAAATTTTACAATGCCCAAATAAAAAATCTCGTTTGGGTTTATTTAGATTCAATTAACAAGCCCAGTAATTTTGGGTTTTAAGTTGAACCATAGTTAAAAGCAAAAATATATGATGTGTTCATATTCATAAACTTGTATTTCTTACCTACATTTTACATTCCTAACTAACATAGGAGTACTAAAAAAAACTTGTTATTGTGATAGCAACTATCATTGAATAGAATTGAAATACATATTTACAGGTTTATAACATGTTTATATTAAATTAAGTGATTTTGAATTTTTAAAATATCTTTACAGAAAACAGATGAAATAATTTAAAAATAATTAAAAATACAAATAAATATCCAAGTTTGGATATATATCGATAATATATCGATATATATCGGATATTTGGATATTTATATAAATAGCATAATATTTGCCAACCCTGGCTGTTTGTTACTTTATAATTACGAAAATTATTTTACTTTTCAGTTGTGAAATCAGCTTTTAAAACGTGGTTTGTTCCAATCGGCTCCACAGTAGGCAACAATGACAAGATATGGACCATAGCATTGAATGACAAGTCCTCAAACACACCACTGGTTATGCTACATGGATTTGCAGCAGGAATAGGGTTTTGGTGTATGAATTTTGACGAAATTGCGAAAGATCGACCTGTTTATGCTATTGATTTATTGGGTAAGCATGCTAGTTTACCAACTTTATTAGAATTAAACTACACTGTATATTTGTAAAATTTGATTATTCCTGAGGAGTAATGTATAAATTTCAAGGCCTCGCTGCCAGTTTTCTGTTAACTGTGCGGAGGTCTAAAATAAATTGTTATTAAAATTATTTTAAAAAGTTTAACCAGTCTTTATTATATTTTTTAAATAAATAATTTTTTGATGATTTTCTAAAAAGCCTGAAATATCCAAATATGTTCACTTAGTCCTTTAAAGAAAACCGATTTATATGTCAAATGTTTTGATACCCTACCTGGACAAAAATATTTTTTATACCGTGCGAGCAAAAACTATTTTTTTTTTTTTTATATATATATATTTTTTTTTTTATAAATATAGATACAATATAAATATTACATGTTAGTATACTAAATCCATATTCTGGTATTTGGCAGCTAACCGATTTAACAGCTGTATGTGCCCTATTGCCTTTGTTATCTGTTTAAGAAATTTATTTGTTTTCCGAAACTATAAATATACCTAATCCACGGCTAACTAAACTACTTATAACTAGGTTTACTTAAAAATACTTAGTTTGTATATATCACCAAAAATTTGTAAAATCTATATTATTTTCATAAATATAGGTTCTACAACGATCACCAAATCTGTTTTTATTTCTTATTTGTCTAATATCCATTGGCAGCATGTTATAAAATTTTGGTCCCAAATATGACAAGAATCTTTGATTTAATTTTTTGTTACTACTAGGAATCTGAAGAGTTCTTTGAGTTTTTGTTCTAGTTTCATGTTGATGACTGATATTTTTTTTTATACACTTCTCGCTGTGAATGTAGATAAATGCTGACAATACATACAATGATCTGACATTAAAATTTTTTATAGAATATAACATGTGTGTGGGGTGTCCTTTTTGTTTTTTTTGTATAATTTTTAGGATAAAATTCTGTGTCACATTAAGTTGTTTCAATGCACTACCATATTTGCACCAAAGAGGGCCTTGCATCTAAGGACGTAATGCTTAGCCGTACAGCTTAATACCTGTTGGGTGTCAGTAACTACCTGAATTAACAAGCAATCAGTTAATCCGTCATCTTTGACAGTCGTTACAAGTAATTTGATTCATCGCTAATTTTTCCAATTTCTTGAACAATTCACACATTGGGCTTTACGGAACAGCACAAAACATTTATGGTTGAAGCGTATTTTTGAAACGGGGTTAGAGTAAATGGTGAGTGGCAATACAATCCGGGTTTGTGCATGGACGATTTTCACGAACATTTTCCTAACGTTGCTTTTATTGCTGGGGATTTTTTATCATTGCCTGAAAAGAAGCGTGGCTGTGTTTAGGGAAACAGGTTATATACAACACAAAAAAGGAGCAGGAAGACCACCTGTAAAAACAGAAGAACTTGTTGCAAACATTGGTGAAATAATGCAAAATACGCCAACAAATTGTATAAGACGCCTGTCCCAAGAAGTGGGAAGATCTTATGGAACATGCAGGACTATTCTTAAGAAGCAGCTAAATTTATTTCCTTATAAAGTGCAAGTATTCCGAGAATTACAAGCCGCAGATTTTGAAAGACGCAGGAATTACTCTCAATGGTTTACCCAAAATTTATTGGAAAGAAATGATTTATTAGACCTGAATTTTTTTTCGGATGAAGCCTCCCCGG
This sequence comes from Polydrusus pterygomalis, assembly GCA_963969555.1. NCBI lineage: Eukaryota > Metazoa > Arthropoda > Insecta > Coleoptera > Curculionidae > Polydrusus > Polydrusus pterygomalis. The sequence goes on from OZ018375.1 coordinate 146,296,824, forward strand.
TAATGTGAATTCTCAGAATGCACGCATGTGGAGTAGTGAAAATCCCCATTTTTTTGTAGAGTCCACATTGCACCCTCAAAAAATTGGTGTCTGGTTAGCTGTTTCCCGAAGAAGAATTGTTGGTCCTATTTTTTTCCATGACACAGTTACAGCACAGCAGTATAGAGGCAATATTTTGAATCCATTTGTGGAGCAATTGTTTGACGACGAACTACGTTTTGGATCATTTCAACAGGACGGTGCGACCGCCCATACAGCCGCGGAAACTATTAACTACTTACGTAATTTTTTCGACGACAGATTGATCGTTTTCGATCAGACATTGAATTCCCACCTAGATCACCTTGTTTAACGGTTATGGATTACTTCGTTTTTCCTCATTTAAAGATCACTATTTTTAAAACCAGTTACAAATTTAGAACAATTACAAGAAAGGATTATCCAAGAATGTGGTAACATTTCTCCTGAGATGCTGGTCAACACTTTCGAAAATATGAAGAGACGTGTGAATTTATGCTTGGAGCATGGCGGTGGCCAATTTACCGAAGTTTCTTTAACAGAAAATTTGTTTTCGTGTATTATCCACATTTAAAATTATACGCATCGCTTTATTTTACAAAACTGACCCTGTCATTGACTGTGTCTAAAGTAGGTAAACAATATAAAAAATAAGGAAATTTATTGTGTTATGAATTGTTTTTCAAGAAAAAAAACTTTAATTTTGACTAAGTAATTCTTTTTAATTAATTAATTTTTTTTCCAATTTTAGATACGAGATCAAAATGTAATACAAATTTTAATATAGAATTTAAAATTACTCCCAACTATTTAAGAGTGTCTAATTTTTCATTATCAACAAAAATATTTATATCTGTATTATTCACGTTATATCCAATGACCATAAATTCTGTTTTTGAAACAGTTAATTTTAATTTATTTGTCTTTAACCAGTTGGATATAGATTTTAATTAAGACTTCTATACAATAGGGAACTTTTCAATTTTTTTTTTCAATAATATGATTTAGTTAGGCCTAAAAAAAGTATTCCCCAATTATTACTCCTTAAAAATCAGTAATAACTAGTAAAAATTCTTTAAAGTTTGGCGCGTGTCAACAGCATTTCAAACGGTCTTTTAAGCGCGCCAAGCCCGATGACGTCAGGAAGTATGACTTTTTCGTCATCCGTCATCCTGACCGGTGGCCGAGCTACCGAGTTTGCATTTGGATTGCCGTGTGTTATTGTTATTGTATTGTTGTTTTAAGGTGGAATTCTCAACGTCGTTCAATTTATTGCCAACCTATAACCTATTTCGTGGATGTCACACACGAATTATACTTCTTGACGTCACGACCCATTTTTACCCGCTTGGGATCATTTGAATTTTGGGGCATTTTTAAATCTTGCTAGCGGTCTTTTGGGACGAAATATATTGTTTTTTTTTGCTGCCATATGTTTTATGACAATATATACTTATGATTTATAAAAATTTTTCCCCATTTAAAATGTTTGTCAAGTTCCCTATTATATGCCTGCACTATACGTCTTAACTAGGTGGTTTCTTTTATATCTTACAGTACTGCATGTCATTATTTTTCAATTTATTTTCATAAATTTTTTTTTTTTTAAGGTTTTGGTAGATCTTCTAGGCCAGCTTTTGCTAAGGACTGTGAAACTGCAGAACAGCAGTGGGTTTCGGCTATTGAGGCGTGGAGAAAGCAGGTTAATTTAGACAAATTTATTTTGCTGGGACACAGTTTTGGAGGCTATTTGGCAACGAGTTACACTATCAATCATCCTGATAGGTAATAAATTTAGTTATATTTTGTATTGTTAGCCAATGATTTAGTTACTAATTAGATAACCTCTTGCGAATGGTATTAACCATAGACAATTTACCTTTAGATAAACAAACAATAATCACGAATGTGGCAGTTTTATGGCCTCGCGCATGTAAACAAAACTGGGAACTATTAGACATGCGCACTGCAACATTATCGTTTGACGAATGGGAAAATAGACAGGTCCGGGCTTTAAAATTTAAATTCTTGGTCATATGCCACCATAGAGGGTTTATTTTACCCCTATTTGGGCATAATACAATTATACAACGGCTGCAACTAGTACTAGTCATTGTTTATATTACAATCCGAGTCACTAAAAATACAAACACAATTCACTAACTAAACTACACAAAAACCAGAAATCCATAAATATTAAACACCAGTCCCACAATCCACGATAGCCGATCCGATAGCTGAAAACTTTAGAAAACTACAAGGAATCCCCAGAGAAGAGAAACTTTAAAACACAACAACAAAAATGGCGGCCGAGCCGGTTCTGGAGAGTATTTTTGAGCGCGTCGATTATTGTCGATAAAGTAGGACGGCCGATAACACGAGGTTTGTGCGCATGCACGAAGGTTCCCAGAATGAAGACAGCTGACCGACGAGTCATGCGCTCGGACGTATTTTTTCACCCATAAAACGTAACTTTTGTTTGCGCAGGAGATAAGCTCTACGTATCTAAAGGTAAATTGTCTATGGTATTAACAGACATACTTTATTTAACATCCTCCTATTCTTTTTTTTAGGGTCAAACATCTTATTTTGGCCGATCCATGGGGCTTCTCGGAAAAACCAACAAATTTTAAACCACGGTCGATGTGGGTTAGGGTTTTAGGAGTAATGTTGTATCCATTAACTTATTTAAATCCATTAGCTACTGTCAGAGCTGTAGGACCTTTCGGTAAGCATCACTGTTATTCTCCGGTTACAAGATGATAAAGGGATTGTCAAAAATCTTAAGTGGATCAGCTCTTACCTAACTCATCGCCGACAATGCGTTACTGTTTGCGGATCAGTCTCCAAGGAGTTTCTGGTCACTTATGGTGTTCCTCAAGGCTCACATATTGGCCTTATATTGTTTTTACTATTTATAAACGATGTCGCATCTTGTTTTAAAGGATCAAAGTTACTTGTATACGCTGATGACATGAAATTTTATTCCAGAGTTTCTGACGAAAATCATTTGCAATCCGATCTGGACAGATTGGCTGCTTGGGGCAGAGCCAATTTTTTATATCTAAATGTGAGCAAGTGTAAGGTCCACAAAGGCAATTCTCCGATAAATCATGCCTATGGGGTGGAGCATACTAGATTGGATGTTGTATCACACTTTAACGATCTCGGCGTCATCTTCGACAAAGATCTTCCATTCAACCTGCATATGGACAACGTCATCCTGAAAAGTTTTAGAATGCTTGACTTTATAAAGCGTAACATATTGAGCATTAATTCCATAAAAAATATTTGATACAAAATGTTCGCCCTTCGTTTTTTACAAATTTTAATCTGTCGCTCTTTTTTTTTTTGTATTTATTTAGTACTGTCCTATTGTTAATTTTTAACTTTTATTTAAATAATAAAATTAAAAAAGATTTTAAAACTGTAAAAAATTGGTTTGATAACAATTTGTTAACAATTAATTTTAATAAAACAAATTATATTCCTTTTACTTTAAACCTGAATAACCTACCACAAAATATGAATAGTATTCAAATAAATGAAGACATTCAAATTTTTAAAGTTAATAAAATAAAATATTTAGGAATTATTTTTGACAGTAAATTACATTGGAAAGTTCACATAGAATACTTAATTAAAAAATTAAGAAGTTTACTACCGATTTTTAAAAACATTAAAAAAATTTTAAATGGAAATATTATATTACGCGTTAGTTAAAACTCTTTTAAATTACGGAATTTTAGATTGGGGAGGAATAAATAGAACTTTATTTAAAAAAATAGAAATATTACAAAAAAGGTTTCTAAAAATTATATTCAATACAAGATTATCTTTATCCTTCAAAAGCATTATATTCAGAAACAAAAAAATTGGACATAAGACAACTTTACATTTATAACATCTTAATATGTATATTTAAAAATAAAAACCTTATACAATTTAAAAACCATAATCATATAATACACGTCATAAAAATGAAATAACCATAAAACCTAGAATAAGTCAATATATTCAAATATTTATGTTTTTATTTAAACGATTATTTACCAACAAAAATTAAAAAGTTGATTTCATTAAAAAAATTTAAAGTCGAAAAAAAACAGGGATATTAAAAACAGACAATTTGACAATATTTTTAGAAATGCTTTAATTAATTAATATTGTTCTGAATAATTTATATAAGTAATATTTTTTACTTAAAAATTATAAATTAATAATTTTATTATAGGAAATATATTTCTTCAAAAAAGCTGCGTTTATACTATAAATTAACATTTTTACTTTAAAACTTGATTCTTAATGCATATTTATGATTTACGATTTTACATACTAAAACAAAAAATAAGATTTGCCCCTAACAAGCTCAGCTTTAGGGGATTGGGAAATAAATTTATAGAAGACAACATAAACATATTTATTATATTATTAAATTTTAAATAAACTTATTATTATTATTATTATTATTATTATTATTATTATTATTATTATTAGTCATTATACAATAACGAAGTTTCAGGACCCGGGGAGTGAATTGGGATGCTGGGTAGAGTGTAGCATACAGATCCTGTACCCAAAGTACTTGATAAAATAACCCAATTGCACTAACACTTTTCAAACCTTTATACGGTTTTTGATTTAGAAAATTTTAAAACTCAAAAACATTGTGGTTAAACCTCAACGTGGGCCAGGAATGTCAAAAGTTATGCTGGTTTACAAAGAAACATCTAGGTAAACTGGCAACACCGCAAAAGGAAGTCCCTGTGTTTATGATGAAACTAACATTCGATTTTAATTTTTTCTAAAAGTTTAATCAAAATCGTTAACGAAGTACAAATCCTCCCCGATACACCTTTTAGAGCCGATCAGCCGAATTTTAAAATTCTCGAACATAGCAAGCAGGGCGCGACTTTTATTAGTATTGTACCCGTTTGCTTCCAACCTGCTCGCAAGGTAATAATTGTTTTTTGTTTCTTTTAGGTCCTTGGTTAGTTAGGAAAATGAGAACAGACATTTCTAGAAAATATGAGGATGCTTTAGATAATAAAGATGTTATAATTGAATACATCTATCATTGTAATTCGCAGGATCCGACGTATGTATTAATAATATTAGGTTTATTAAAATAGTTGTATGTATGATACAGATGTGAACAAAAGTACCAAAACTTTTAATTCTCCAATATCACAAAAGTATAGTCAAATCTGGTCTTATCATGCGGGTCCAAAGGTCACCGATCATATGAATCAAGTCGAAAATTCCAGAGCTTATCAAAATGTTGTGAGATTATGTATGTATCAATTATGGAGGACTTGAGGTAGGAGGCCGATCGCAATGCATTGGATTCGGTCCCAAATTAGCATCGGTAATTCAGCTTTACGAGTCGCCTTAAGATGGCGGTCGTGTTCGAAGTGGGCTATCAAATAAATGGTTTCTTATGGACGCGATAACTATTTTTATTTAAATTAGTTCTTTAAGGAACAAATAAGGACTTTTATATGAATTTACACTTACTTTGTTATACTTATTAGTAAACTCGGCCTGTATAAAGTTCCAACGATGCTTGGTTTTTAAAATACAGGGTATGAAACATTCTAGCTATACCTTTGGAGCTAGAAAGAGACTTATTTGGCTGCGTTTCCTCTCTAAAAAAGATCCTGTCTTACACCCCGACACAAAGAAAACTCTACTTTTATAATTTGTACCATTATTCATTATAAATATGGAAATCAATTACAATACAACGTTATTTGTCTTGTCTTGCCTTCAAACGTTATTTGTTATTTCGAAAATAAAATGTCAATTTGTCAAAAGTAAAAGTAAAAAACGAAGAACAAGAAGACGACACCAGCCCACTTGCGACGCGAGAGCATCTATCGGCCATTAGCGAACTAACCAAAAAACCGGGACAGAATTTGAAAATGCTGCCATTGTCGATTGGCCTCCTACCCTCTAGTTCTCCATAGTATCAATATACCCAGAGAAAAGAAACACAGTTTTATTATTTTAACTGCCGTGAATATAGCCACATATAATATTATTATTTTTGCAAAAATTATGTACATAATAGTACAGGGGTGGCAAACCTTTAGGTATTACCGTGCCATTTTTTCTGAAGAAATGTTTAATGAGGCCATTGACGTGCCGTCAAATTCGTAATATAATAATTCATAGTAAACTTTGTGATCAGTGGCGTGCCCAAAATTTTATGTCGTGCCATTGATGGCACGCGAGCCATTGGTTCGCCTTCGCCATCCCTGTTAATAGTATATCCATTAAATCTATTTATTAATTAAGCATTAAAATTACCTAACCTAAAAATACAATGGAATTTAATCCGATTAACTATTTCAAGAAATAAAAAGAAAAAATGGTAATTTGCCAACCAATAAGTAGAAAACAGTAACAAAAGCACTGGTAATCAATTTCAGCATGGTACAGAAAATTTTCCATGAAAGAAAGCATAATATAATACCGAAGCATACTAAAAATGTAAACAAAGAAAATACTAAAAAATTAAAAACCGTCATCATCACTTAGAAATTCTGAAACGTCCTCGTCATCTGAGTCGTCCTCGAATGGAGCAATGATCATCGGCTTCGACATCTAATACTTGTTCTCGATCCCACCAATTCCTTAATAATTTTTCTGTATGTTCCACCGATTTCTTCCAGTACTCCTGCGTAATATGATCCAAAGAATCTTGCCAAACTATCTCTACTTGCGAGGATTTAAGACCATCACCTGCATGTTTTTCATAAAAAGATTTTGCCCCAGCCCATATTAATTCTATCGCATTAAACTAGCAATGATATGTCGGCAGTCGTAGAACCTCATGGCCATATTCACGCAATATTTCATCTACAGCGTATATTTTGGGAGATTTGAGAGACTTTGCCATTGATAGGAGTTCGGATTTTAACATATTAGGTAAAGGATTTTGGTTATGTTTTTCAAGCCACTCATAAATATCACTTTTTTGCCAAAATGAACTAGGTTGTTTATTTAAAATTCTTAAATGATATGATGCATTGTCTAATACAATTAAAGACGGCTCATCTAAATCTGGGATTAATTGAGCTTTTAGCCATTTTTCAAACATTTCGTAATTCATATTGTCATGACAGTCAGAACTTTTTGATGTGGAAGAAAAAATTAAGCTTGCACCTGGAACATATCCTGTTACAAAACGTGACACATCCCTTTTTTCTCTTCACGCTTTTCACAGAATCATCTTGCCAAGATTTTGAACCACTTCCATTTGAAAATATCCATATTTCGTCTAAAAATACTACTTTTCTAAATTTTGATTTGTAATTTTCCGTATAAGTATTTTTTTGAAAACTGAACACGCTGACTCACTATCTGTGGCTGCTCACATAAAAATCTTCGGTTACAGTTTTTTTTATAGCAAAAACCCAATAATTTTATTAATTTTGATAACGACTCAAGTCCGATTTCGAAAACACCTCGAATTTTTAAATTTTCTTTTAAAACTGGAAGAGTTACATTGGTTTTTGATCTGTATAAATCATAAATCACGTTCCGAACTCCCATTTTAATATTTTCGCTCAAGTCTTCAGTCTGTGGCTTTCTTCGTTTACATTTTTTTGTATTCTTCGGTATCATATTATGCTTTCTTTCATGTACAATGTTTTGCACAGTCCTTAAACTAATTCCCAGTGCTTTTGCTACGGTTTCCTGCATATTGGTTGGCGAATTTTCACTTTTTCTTTCATTCTCGAAATAGTTTAACAAATTAAGCACCATTTTTTTGGCTTGGGGATGCAAAAAACCAGAAAATTGCTTTTTATCGTTCATATTGTCACATTAAATTAATTGTCAAAGTCGCTAAACTGACATCTTTAAATCAAGACGAAGGTACAAACTGTTGTGAATCGCTGAAAATTAAATACATATCCTTTTCTTTTATGTCAAAATTGCATAAGTCTGTCATATTTGTCTTACGGATTTTATTTGGATAATATGATTAAACGCAATAAAATAAAAGAAAAATTGAAAGTATGTTTTTGTTAAATTGTAAGACCCGCACGATAAGACCGAATCTGACTTTATTAGGCTATGTCAATATACATTTTATCTTTCTACTAAATAACATCAGTTCAGAACACTCATTTGTTATTCTTTTTAACTATTCTACTATCGACGAAACTAAGTTCAATCTTTACGGTAATGACAGTACTGGGTATATCAGATGTATAGGTAAATATAGTTAACCACGGTGGCTGCAATATAATGGTGGATTCTTCTTTTCTGATGAATTTTTTAAAATATCTTTCTTTGTATCACACTCCTGCGGACTGTGATTAGGAAACATATTGCTTAAATTGTCAAAAAATATTTTATCTTTTGTTTTTAAATTAAATGACACACACACAACTCACAACAAACAACAACAACAACAAAGGATTATCGACGAAACTATGTTCAATCTTTTCGGTAATGGCGTAACTGGGTATGTCAGATGACTCAGATGTACAGTTAAACACAGTCAACCACTGTGGCTGCAATGGAATCTCTTTTCTGATAGAATATAGTCGTTGCCTCAAAGGTGACGCAAGCGAAATATATAATACACCTTTTTTATATAAAATGTACGAATATAATTCAAGTGTTTGTTTGAAGGTTGTAGACAATGATGTATCTTGAGTAATAGATGTGTTTTGGACTTCCATTGCCTTTAGTTTTTCATATCACAACGTTTCAACTGGTAAGTATCTCCAGTCGTCTTCAGGTGAATACTAAACAAGTTAAGAAGCCACCTGACGAAGACAAAACCAACAAATCAAAAAGACACGAAGAATTGTCTATACAGAATACCTTGCGAATGCGGACAATCCTATGTTGGTGAAACCCTACGACCTCTCCAAACAAGGATCAAAGAACTTTGAAACCACACACTGAAAGGAGAAACAAACAGATCCGGTGCAGCAGACCACGCTTGGACCCACGGCCATCATTTACAATGGGCTAACGCAAAAACTATACTTAAAGAAGAACATTGTCGGAAGAGAAAATTCAAAGAAGCAACTGTCATAATCCAGAACCCTGACTGTTTCAGTAAACCTTCTGCAGATATAAAATACTTACCAGTTGAAACGTTGTGATATGAAAAACTAAAGGCAATGGAAGTCCAAAATACATCTATTACTCAATATAATTCAAGTTACAGTTTAGCAATAAAAACGTATTTTTTTTAGTGGAGAAACGGCGTTCCACACCTTTCTTAAAGGTTTTGGATGGTCCAGAAATCCAATGGTACAGCGATATGATCAAATACATGAAAATGTTCCCATAACAGTTCTGTATGGTGAAGATTCCTGGATAAGCAAAGAACCAGGCTTGATTTTGCAAGAAAAACGAAATAATTCCTATGTTAATATTGAAGTAAGTACTTGACATTAGTGGTTAAAAACGACAATTGAGAATACGGCTACCACAAGCAAATGAATACCAATAATAATTTAATAAAAGCAAAGATAAAAGGTATATTTTAAACGACTATGATCAAAACTTAGTTGACCTGCAGCTTTATTTCCAAGAATTGAACCCAGAAATTTTCAGGAGAGGGGGTGATTTAATTAATTAACAGTATTTTAAAATATAACATAAAGTCGCCACAGTGGTTCTTTTCCCGTGCGTCATCACTTTTACGTCATCAAAATCGTATGAATCAAATCAAAATTACGAGACGAAAAAAGTCAAAACTAAGTTAAGTTCATAAAATGGACGTGCCTGCCTACCGTTTTACGTACCTACATAATATCACGAAAAATTATTATTTATTTTAAGTTTTGCCCGGCATTCTCTATTATCTAAAAGAAATTGACAAACAAATGTTTATACATTTAATACTATTTTTAAAGCTTAAAATCTACAAAAGTTTGGTGTTTTATTGACTATTAAAATCGCAAAAGACAAATTTTTAACATCCTTTCATTTAAAGGTGCCTATTCACGTTCAGTCGGCCGTCAGTCCGTGGACTGTCCGTCCTGGCCGGCCGGCCGTTATCGAAAGTCAAACTACACGTACAGTTTTATTCACCGATTACGGCCGGAGGATTTCTGCCGGATTCGATAGCGGCCTTCAGTTTTTGTTATTTCACTATACACGCGCAGTTATTTCGACAGGTCAAACATGTCGCAAGAACAGTGCGCAGCGGCAATTGTTGTTATTTCACACGAACAAAGAAAAAGGAAAATAAAAACAATTTGGATGAAAGACTCGCTAAAAAGACGTTGTACTCTCTCCCACATGAAGCTTGTACGAGAACTGAGGCAATCGAGTGCAAGTGATTTAAAAAACTTTATTAGGATGAATGATCATTGCTTCGAGTATTTATTAAAACCGTATATGACAAGAAAGAACACCGTAATGCCTTTTACAGTTCTTTTCTGAACGCACTTTTCATATTATTTATCTTATGTTTCACCGAGTCTAAAGTAGCTTTGATATCTAAGTACTGTTTTATATAGTACTAGCGTGTATCCGGCATGCGTTGCAACCCGCTGGTATAAATACAAACCCGATATATTAGTACCCGGCATGCCACTTTCTGAAATTGCACCCGTGCGAAGCCGGGGCGGGTCGCTAATTATACATAAAAACCTTCCTCTTGAATAACTCTATCTATTAAAAAAAACCGCTTCAAAATCCGTTGCGTAGTTTTAAAGATTTAAGCATATATAGGTATATAGGGACGGACGGACAGACAGGGAGAGCGACTTTGTTTTATACTATGTTAAGAAAAGTAATTCTTCATATTATGCTTAAATTCGCAAAGCCCTATTAGCATATGAAGAGTCTTTTATTTTCCACAAATATTTATGTTTGCGGTACAACTCAATAAAATTCTTGATGAAGTTAGGTTGGTTTGCCATTTTGTTCGGCGTTACTGTAAAATTTTAGAAAGGAGAGAAATAAGACACTTGAAGTCTTTCTCTACTGGTATATTAAAATAAAGTTTTAATGAATGGTAAATTATCTACATATTTCGAATGTATATACATTCATCATCAGGAGAATGGAATAAGGAATATAAGAAATATAATAGGTGCGAACACTCCAAACGGAGCTACAAGATGATGGAAAGGTAGAGTTAGGTATTTGGAGAAACTTCAAACAGAATGATAGACCTAACGAGAGGCTATTCGTAAAGTAAAAGCAGAAACCAAGCTGATTGTTGTAAAGGGAGAACAGAAAGAATAGAGTAAAATGAAGGCTCGATTCAATTGACTAATTAAAGGGACTAATAATTTTGTGTGACTTCACATATTAGTGAAATAGCACCGTAAGTGTAAGGAGAGAAAATTGTACATAAAATTTGAAAAGCAGTAGATGTTATAAAAAATGTTTGTGTCATCTAGATATCCTTTGTTTAAGATTAGAAGTAATAATAGTTTAAAATATTGGCTCTCGACATTACTTAATTCGAAATTAAAGTTTAAAAAGTTTTAAATGTGAACTGGAGCTGACAGTTCTGAAAAGACAAGGTAAAATGGATGTCTACATGACATGACATGACATGGCCTGCAGTCCAATGCCGGCCGGTAAACTACTACACACGTTAAGTTTTAACAGACGACAGGCCGCCGGCAGAACGCGACTCGTCATTTAACTGCGTGTGTGTAGTGAGTACCGGCAGCCCGGCCATTATCTCTCCGGCAAAATACGGCCGGCCGACTGAACGTGAATGGGTGCCTTAAGGGAATTTAGCCACTGCCGTAAACGTTTCAAAGAACTTTCACGGTTAGAATATTTAAAATAAATAAATTAGTTATTATAAAAATCCATAAATACTTACCGCCAAAACAGATGGTGGGTATAATTACCTCTAAAAAGAACTATTTTTAGAAACAGGAACAGTTCTAAGGCACAGATTTACAAAATACGAATTAGATTGGCAGATCAAAATAAGGTTGACAATGACGTTCTAAAATACAACGGTTGTCAACTAAACAAATAAAGAAAGTAATTAACTGACGTTTATAGTTTTATCCTTGTCTAGCACGTTATATTATTGCGGAATTTTGGAGACGTTCTTTTATGCTTTTATTCAAACTTGTTACTGTAATAAACAAGGATGCAGAGTTATTAACCACGTCGAGTCCTGATCGTTGATTGATGACGCACGGGCAAAGATCCACTGTGGCAACTTTAGTGTTCTATTTAAAAACAAATATTTTTCGTCTGGCTCTTTTGAGCCACCCTGTAGAGTAAAAAATGATTTTACGATATAGGTTTATATTATATTATATAATAATATATTCTTATACATTGGTTCGTTGAAGATACCCAAAATATTTGGTTAACAAAGCTATAATAGTGAAATTAAACGGAATTGATTTTTGTTAGGATATGATTTTTAAACGAATTTTGAATAACATTTGAAAAAATTAACTTTTTAACATTTGTTGTTTATCAAGTTTCAGTAGACGCATAAAAAATAAAGAAAGTGTCAATAAAGGTGCAAAATTTTGGCATAATCTTTAGGAATGGAATAAAAAAAATTGTGTTTTTATTTCATTGGAACAGGAGTTATAAATTTCCGAACAGATCCCTGCAACCAAGGTTTTTTTTCGAAAAATGTGACATCAAAAAGCATGACAAATAAGTAATAACAAGTGGGGCGTTCTGAACTCGCAATTCAATCATCATTCAATCCAGATATGAAATCGAAATAAGGTCTGACCATTTAGAAAAAACCAAGATGGCGTCAATTTCCATTTAAAAATGCAGCAAATATTTTAAATTGTTCGTTTTTATTACCTTACGGTGAAAAACAAAATACTACTACATTTTATATCTATCAAAAATATTTAAGTTAGTTTTGGGTCTTGGTAGTACACGGTGATCATTTATAATGCCCCCCCCCTCTTAACTTTTTTGTTTTTTGCATTAGATAAAAATGTTAAATATAAAAGTTGTACAGAATCATGTAAGCTATTTGCAGAATAATATAAATATATACAGGGTATTGCAGAAATGAGTCACAGCTTAAAAAAAATTTTTAAATGGTACACCCTATATATTTTTAGCTTTTTAGAATCTCCTAAAACTTCTGAATATTTTTCTTATAACGTGTCCTATACCTAAATATAATAGTTTTCGAAATAATCGCATTTTACCTAAGCGGCTACATTCAAATATAAATATTCTAGATTTCAGTAAAGTTCTTAGGTGGCCGTGAATTAGGCGGTCGCGGAGAAACCAAAACTATGTTTATTAGTGACAGTTACTGACATATTAAGTAAATATAACATTTTTTTTTTATAAAGATGCCTTATTCAGAAAGGGACAAACAAGTAATTTTGCAAACATTTATTAAAGCAAACAATAGCGGTAAATTGGCTGAACGGGAACTGCATAGAATTATTCGCCGAGTCCACGTTTCAGACAAAAAAACATTCTATCCATGAAAAGTTTCAACAAACATCTAGCCTAGCAAGAAAAAGAGAACAATGAAAAGAGACGAAAATAGTGATTTAAATATAATGCTAAAAGTATATGAAATATGAAGTACAAAATTAAAAATAATTTTTAAATTTAATATCTTAACAATAAAGAACAACTTTTGGTAATTACAAATCAAATTGCTCAACTGGGCCACCGTTTTCTTGAATACATTTGATATACGTTTTTCGTAACCTTCGTAATGCGGCGGTGATAGATTGAGAATAATCTTCATTCAGAATTCGAATTTCTGCTCTAATAAGTTCTTTTAAATGTTCAGTGCTTTCAATGTAATTTGCATTCATTCGATCCTTTACTGTTCCCCATAAAAATGCATCCATCGGCGTCAAGTCAGGGCTGTTAGGTGGCCATTGTATTGGTGCATTCCGTCCAATCCATTCATTGAACCTTTGATTAAGGTCATTTGTAACAGCTACTACATTGTGAGGTGGCGCGCCATCTTGTTGGATGACGGTGTTTCGCTCTTGTTCCAACGGAAGCACATCAAAATAGTCCTCTAGCTCCTGTTGGAGAAAATTCAAATAACCTTCTCCATTTAAAGTACCGTTAAAAAATGGGGACCTATTATTTTGTTGTTTAAAATAGCACACCACACATTAATAGTTTGACGTCCTTGAAATTTAAATTCTCTGTAGCAGTGGGGATTTACTGTGGCCCATTGTCTGCTATTTCTTCTGTTTATCATGCCACTAGTTGAAAATGATGACTCGTCGGTCCAAAATACATTTTCGAAATAACTGGGATTTACATTAATTTTTTCCATCATAGTTTGGCAAAATTCAACCCTTTTTTCTCGCTGTCTCTGCGTTAATTTTGTTACAGGCCTAATTTTGAAAGCTTTATATCCATATTTTTTAAGAGTGTTTTGAACCCTTCCATAAGAGGTATTTTTTAAATCATCAAGCTCTTCCTTTAAACATTTCGATGCTGTTCTTAAAGAAATGTTTGGAGTTTCTTCAACTTTTAGTAGTATATTTAAATTACTATTTTCGTCTCTTTTCATTGTTCTCTTTTTTCTCGCTAGGCTAGATGTTTGTTGAAACTTTTCATAGATTCGATGGAATGTTTTTTTGTCTTTAACGTGCATCCGGGGATTAATTCTACGCAGTTCCCGTTGAGCCAATTTAACGCTATTGTTTGCTTTAATAAATGTTTGCAAAATTGCTTGTTTTTCCCTTTCTGAATAAGGCATCTTTATCAAAAAAATGTTATATTTACTTAATATGTCAGTAACTGTCACTAATAAACATAGTTTTTGTTTCTCCGCGACCGCCTAATTCACGGCCACCTAAGAACTTTACTGAAATCTAGAATATTTATATTTGAATGTAGCCGCTTAGGTAAAATGCGATTATTTCGAAAACTATTATATTTAGGTATAGGACACGTTATAAGAAAAATATTCAGAAGTTTTAGGAGATTCTAAAAAGCTAAAAATATATAGGGTGTACCATTTAAAACCTGTGACTCATTTCTGCAATACCCTGTATATATTTAAATTATTCTTACATGATTCTGTACAACTTTTATATTTAACATTTTTATCTAATGCAAAAAACAAAAAGTTATTTATAGTTATATTATAAATGATCACCGGTACATTTCCTCTGCACTCTTAATAGGCAATAAAAACGAACAATTTAAAATATTTGTTGCATTTTTCGCGGGAATATTTTGGGAAATAAATGTACATTTTTCTTGATCATAAAAGGTGAAATAGAAAAATAATGTATAAAGCACAAGTTTAATAAGACGATTTAGCGCACGTGTCCGGTAAACAACGAGCCACTAGGTATGTGGCTTGTTTTTTAAATTGGACGCAGATATTATTTCACCGTACGCTTACCTGAAAAAGATAGTCAAGATAGAAAACATGTCGAGTCTTCATCTCTTTTTAACTGGCGCCAAGTCCATTTTGTATTCATTTTTTTACATTAAAGGCCGCCTGTCAGATCTGTCTGTGGTCTCCTCTTCCCCGGAATCCGCTTCTTCTCATACCTATACCCAAGTCTTTATAACGAGCTATTGTATGTAATAAGATATTTCTTAAAATTAATTTTCTAGGTCATACCAAGTGCAGGACACCATCTATACTCTGATCAACCAAAGGTGTTTAACAAAGCTGTCCGAAGAGCATGTTATATAGCAGACAGTTATAAAGATAGTGAAGGCATGAGAAAATCGTCCATACTTCTAAAAGAACAGTTTGACCCGAAGAAAATAAGGAGATTTCTCGAAGAAAAGGGTGAGAATCCCGATATAAGCGAAGATGAAATTATAGATGCAGTGGAAGGAGTTGACAAGGGTGAAGTAACTATACAGTAAATAATATTCATGAGCTAGGATTGATTTTTAAAAAAATCAGGTTCCTGTGATCATTCTGAAACATGCCTATAAGTTTAAGCAGCAGCAGTATTACTTAGTTTGTGCTACGGGATCAAATAAAAATAAGAAAAATGTATGAAGGAGAGTTTCTATTTTTTAAGCAGTTTAATTTATGATCGATATGTTTAGAGATGATAGGTGGGACCACATCATAATATTCGATAAGTCTTCATCGTTGAATTGAATATTAAAATAATAATTTATTAAAATATTTTATTGAAATATTATGAAACTTAAGGAACAGATATTAAATTTACTGTTTAACGTTGATGATGGCCCAGTGTGTATGTGGGAAAATTAAAAATTATAAAATTGTCGATAAATATGGGTAAAAATATAGAAAACATCCTACAAAGTTAGTGCAAAAGTATACATGTCACGGTGACCGTCCATCAGAATATTTCTAAAAGTACCAAATGTGATTTGAATCCTGCAAATTTGGGTAATGGGGTTTTCGGGGACGCTCTCTTCCGATGAAAAAAAAACTGCGACCATATGCGACTTCCGGTTATACTGGAAGTTGTCTCAGACTTGCTTATTTTAATTATTATGTATTTTGTCCTACCCTATCCGTTTCTGAGAAAAAAATTGTTTTCCTCAAATTTTCACCTTTAATTGATTATCTTGTCAAAGATAAAACTCGACATTCCGCTTGTGGAATTAGCTCAATAATGAATCGTCGGAAAATGGAATTTTAGATACAGGGAAGTGGAAAAGTTTTTGATCTTTATACGAAAACTTTAAAAAACTTCATTTTCTTACGTTGCTGGTTCGTTCAATGGATACACAAGAACATTTCCTATCTGTCCACATAATATGGTGTCCGTATACCTAACTAGAATGATTTTAAAATTATTTACGATTTTTCGCAAAACCCTCCAAATATCAAACATTGATTTATTGATTTCAGCAACCGACAATGACGTGTTTCTAAAGAAACATATTATTACTTTGTTGATCATGACCTTCTTGCAAAAAATCAATAAAACTGCTTGATATTTGGAGGATTTTACGAAGAACCGTAAATAAGTTTAAAACTATTATAGTAAGGTATAGGGACACCCTATATGGATAGATAGGAAATGTTCTCGCCTGTCCATCCAATGAACCAATAACGTACCATCGGATTAAAAAATATGACGTTATTTAACTGTTTTCATAAGCATCTAAAATTGTTACTTTTCCACTTCCCTATATCTAAAATTCCATTTTTCGACAATTCATTATCAAGCTCCATAATATTTTATTCCACAAACAGAATTACGAGTTTTGCTCTTCTTTTATCTTCTAGATCTAGAATCCATTAATTCAATTTTAGCGACACTGTGTTGAAGGCCAAAATTTGAGAAAAACAATTTTTTTCTCGGAACGGATATAGTAGGACAAAAAAAACTTTTAATATTATTATCGGAAATGAACACAAAAAATATATATTAAACAGGGTGTTCTATTTGAAATAAGCAAGTTTGTGACGACTTCTGGTATAACCGGAAGTCCTTGCAGGATTCAAATCGCATTACTGTCAGAAATATTCTAATGGACGATCACCGTGAGTCACCCTGTATATGTATACATATAATGCGCGTCTCGTCCATAAGGTCACTTGGTCAAAGAACTAACCTAAAAACTGATTTTTTATAACCGTAACTTTCAAAAAAGTGTAATTTCCATGCAGTATCTCCCTAATAAAGAAACGACGCAAGCAAAGCGAAGCACCAATTCCTGTGCTTGCATCGGGCTCGATAATATTTTAAATTGACTTCATCCGTTTATGGAAATGAAAAGCTACATAATTGGCGCTATAAAAAAGAAACGACGTGCTTTAGGAAGTTAAAAAGATACAAATATAACACGAAATTGTCGAAGGCCTATCAATAATCTCGCTTTTGCTGCGCGCGCGGACCTCTATGGAAATACACTCGAACCGTTCCGTAAAATATAGTATTGCAAGAAACTTGGGTTAGACAACGAAAAACTAATTATTTTACCTAATTTTTGTATTGTATTTGCACCCCAAGAAGACAAGATACGGCTTAGAATTAATGTTTCTTATTTATCGAACTGTGATAATTTTATGTTATTTTTTATTAGGATAACATTTCCGACAAATCATAATAGTCATTACTGCAAGTAGAAATTTAGACTTTATAATTTTTGATCATCTTGATTTAATATTTAAAAATTATGTCTTCTTTTTGACTTAACGAATCTGCTTGACCAGAACACGGCCCCGTGATATTGTTTAATTTTTTAAAATATTGTAGAGTAACCTATTCTGATAAGAAGTCTTCAACAGTCTGTTTCTCTTCCTTCTTGAAACAGAGCTCAAAAATCCAGTCAAATTTTAAGCAATTTATGAGTGGCGCACCTAAAAATTTGTTCTGGGGGACAAAGCCATGCAGTGGCGCACCCAGGAATGATCCCAATGGAAAGGTAAACATATTATTGGTGTTCAGATTTGTTTTGACACGGTTTTGTTCCGGTCCCAGATTTTCATTTTATTTTTTTTGCTTTGTGCTCAACGTGACTTAAAAGTTTTATCTTGGCGTTTGGCATCTCTGAGGAAGGGGTTGTTGGGGGCAGGGCTCCCATGGGTATGCCAATGCACTGACATAAAAATTTGTTTTATTGGCAACGAAAGTACCTTTATTTTAATGTACCGGGTGAGTCAACGATTGCGCGAAGTAATTTATGCCTTGAAGATAAGATTTGTCGATAATAAGCTTTTGTATTAAGGTATGGTTCGATATCTGGCACATTTTAAAAATATTTTGAATTATACAGGGTGCGCCCAAACAGTAGGGTGTCATAAAGTTAATTTTTTTTTAAATGGGACATCCTATATTTGAATACATTTCTTAATTCTACGTGTTATTCATAAATTTTTATTAATGGTTTAATATACGAAAACGTTACTTATAGTTTTTAAGGTAATTCGACTTATAATGAAAATTTTCCATTTGCAAGTATCTCGTTATTGTGAAAATGCTACTTAAATGTTGACTCTAAGCGATTTATAATTTTTATACTTACTAAATAAAGTCAAAAAAACATATTTACTAATAAATATTTGACATCTCATTTACAGGGTGTTTACTTTCTAGGACCAAAGTCAGAAAACTTCTAATTGAAAAAAATACTTTTATTACACCCTATATATTTTTCTGTCATCTAAGAGCTCGTCATAAACTCTTCAACTTTCGTAAAAAACGTCCTACCCTATCTCTAATAGTTTTTGAAATATTTTAATATTTCGAGAGTTAATGTCCTCGTTATAGCGTCTTTTGTCAATGGATCACAGTGGCCCTGGAAAATAAATGAAAATAATGGCAGTGGATGACATTAAGAATCAGATCAATGTAAAAATTAAGACTTTTAAGTATAAAAATAATGAATCGCTTAGAGTCAAAATTTAAGTAGCATTTTCACAACAACGAGATGCTTGCAAATGCAAAATTTTCATTATAAGTTGAATTACCTTAAAAACTATAACTTTTCCGTATATTAAACCATTAATAAAAATTTATGAAATTACACGTAGAATTGAGAAATGTATCGAAATATAGGGTGTCCCATTTAAAAAAATGTAACTTTATGACAACCTACTTTTTGGGCGCACCCTGTATAATTCAAAATATTTTTAAAATGTGCCAGATATCCAACCATACCTTCATGCAAAAGCTTATTATCGACAAATTTTATCTTCAAGGCCCAAAATTACTCCGAGCAAACGTTAACTCACCCGGTACAGAGAAGAATGGGTCGGTCTTTTTTGGCTACAGAACCTTTCAAAGATTCGAGGCCGTATAGAATGAGCTATTTTTTTTTTGCCTGCCGCATAGCTGCTGTATGCAAAAGCATGGCTTCCTATGGTCATCCAAACAGTCGTTGGTAGTGACTCATACAGGCAGTTAACTGACGTTGCCAGTTTGCTGATATATGCTTTGGTTTTTGCGCTAGGGATGTTTGCCTCCATTACCTTATAACTGAAAAATGTTAATCGGCGTGCAGAAAACAAATTTATTCCTCCACCCGGAATCAACTGGTAACCGAGAGGTTCCGGGTTTGATTCCTGGCGTAGGAATAAATCCGAATCCCGGTGCTAATCTAGCTCCAAAATAAGAAAAATACACTAGATACGTAAAAAATACCAAGGCTGATCAATTAATATTTGACTCGCATCAATTTATTTTTACTAATAATAAAGTTGTTAACGTAATGCACCTTTTCACTATTGCCGAATTCACCATAATATTCAGCATGAACATCCTGAATAAGAACCAGTTAAAAATGGGTCCGAATAATGAGGATATTCCTACAGTCAGTGTCGCAAACATTTTCTAGAAACAACTAAAAAGACGCCGCAAAAGCAGAAAGTTGGATAAAAGAGATCGATAGTTATCCGCGCAATTATTTTATCATTTCAGTCGGGCGGCCGATTATAATGTGATCTTTGTTTCGATAACTTTAATAGGACAAAACAGTCTAGAAGCAGGAGGCCTGACTCGAGATATTATTTGGGTAGATGCGGCGAGTCGACTTTCAGGCCAAAACCCCCCTGCGACTGTTCGATTTGTTGTGACGTAGATCTGTGGTTTCCCATGTTTTTATTAGAAACCAAATTTTGTTTAATTTTTTTTTGTAACTACATAATATAAAATTTTGGAAGCTGAAACCGTAGAAAATGTTATTTTTTCTTCCTCTGTGTGATAGGATAAACATCAAAATCTAGTGAAAAAGTCCATTTAACGAGCCTAATGAATAAAAATGTAGCGATTGCTTTTTCTTATAAAATCGAAGTAATTTCTTGAAAACCAATGAATAAAAACTAAATTAATTGCTTTTACGTCCAGCAATTGCTTAATAGTGCAGGAATTCCTTCTAGTCAATGCTTTTTCTTAAAAAATAGAAGCAATTGCTATCGTTTGCTTAAAATGTGATGAATAAATTAAGGAATTGCTTTTTTTAGTGTAGCATCATTTGCTTGGTAGCAGTCGACTTTAGTTCTCCGCGGCATACACTTGCGTTGCTCTTAATTTGTGTCTTCAATTATGGCTGAATATATGAACGTCCGTAAAAGAAAAATCTACAGTGTACGTAAAAATTGCAGATATGATGATTTCAGAAAGTTATATCGATTTGACTGCGAGAATGTTGAGTAGTTGGCAAATTATTTTTTGACTGATACTGATAAAAGGCGAGGGGTGCCGTCGCCTTTAAATAAGATTAAAGTCTTTCTGCGGAAATTGTCGGATCCGGGCTTTCAAAATTCTATAGGTGGAGACCTCGGTGTTCACCAAACTACTGTCTGTACTATCTATCACTTTCCTCATTGTCACTGAAATCTGCCATATCACAAATATAAGTTTCCTATTTTCCATCAAAACGTAACAGATTAGATTACTATTGTATTAAATAAACAGACCAACGTTGTTGTATTTACGTCAACTCTTTTGCAAATTAGGCACTAAACTGAACATGGAATCTATAATCTGAACAAGTGGATAAGCCACGTCTGAACTTGTGTTGAATAAGCATTTGCTACAGAGGTGTAAGAAAAACAGCATTTGCCTCAAAATTTTATTCATATCCAGATCTAGCGATTGCTTTTACTTATAGCATTTGCTAGTCAAGCAATTGCTTTTACTAAAAAGTAATTGCTTCAAGTAATTGCTTAATTTTTATTCATTAGGCTCATTGAGTTTTTTTTAGTTTTAACCTAAAAATTCCGTTTTTTCACGATATTTCTGTTCTAAAAATAGAAGTATGCACCCGTATTCAGTACAACGTTTTAAATTTATTCCATCAAAATATATAGATCTTGTAGTCCGCCAGTGGTGTTTTCCCCTCTATCATTGTTTTAACCATTATGACGTTTTCGCATTTTGATTTATTTGCAATAACTTGTTTTACCAATTAATAATTCTACCGGGATGTTAATGCCAAAATAGTCTTAGTTCTATAAAGGAAACAGTACAGTTGTATTCATAAAAAAATCGTACTACGAATTAGAACGAGAGAAAACCTTAACCATATTTGCGTAAAACCGGCTTATCGCATGTTAAAGGTTATTAAATGGGCGTTAGTTCAATAGAACAACAAAAAATATTTTTTTGTATTTTATAATACATCTTTTAACAGTTTTATAAAAATTACAATAGAAACAAAAAATGTTTAACAAGAATAAATAAAATATAATATTTGGTCATATACCCCTGTTTTTCTATTACTTGAGCCAGTCTATTCGGAATCGACTGAATTATATTTGATACAATATTTGAATCAAGCTCTTCCCCAGGCCTGGATTTAGGGGGCAGTGGCATAGCGTGCAGGGGGCCAGGGGGGGCGATCGCCCCCCCCGCCCTTTGAGTCCTTTCCTAAACGGCGCCCCCTTCCCAGTTCCAGGCTTTAATTAGGTTGTAATTTGTTTATAACTTTTAGAGTATAGAAATAAATAAAATAAACCTGTTACCTATTTCGAGATTCTATTTTATTTTCACTACTTAATTTAATTTATAATAAAAATATTTTCCCACGACCAATAATTTCTATTCTTTCAGTTATTTTGCTTTAGCAATTGAAAATTGCTTGAAATCTCTAATTTACTAGAGACTAAATTTTATCTTTTTAAAAGTGTGTTATTGTCGCCAATGAGAATATATATACCTGAAAGTTTTAACAAAATTCCCCTTGCTGGTTCATATTTTGTTTTCATGTGGCCATTTTAGAAATGACGAAACAAAAACTTTATTTCTCTTGCCAAAATTTACTAAATAAACGAAATTATACATTAGCAGTGAGGCGCTCTTTGAACAAGGGCGTAGATAAGGGGGTAATTACCCCCCCCCCCCCAGGACCCATACTGAGCCATAAAAACGAAACACTTTTTTTCTTGATCAATTTTTTTGTGATTTTCTTAAGGATCTTGCGTATTTTATATTTTTCATATATTATACTTGAAAATCAGACATCATTGAAAAAAGGGCGTGGCACCCAAAAAATTTTCGCCTGCGGCGCTATTTCTTTTGGCGCCGCAACCTCTTTTACCCCCCCCCCCCCCCCATAAAAAAACATTACCACGCCCTTACTCTTCGCCCCCTCCGCCCCTTCACCCACGCTACGCCACTGTTAGGGGGGTTCTTAGGGTGCTATAGCACCCGGCCCCAAGGTCAAAAGGGGCCCCGGCCAGGGCGGTGATCACTAGAAAGTTGGCCCCGGCCAGGCTTATTGGTATTAGTGTTCAGTTTAAGTTGAATTAATACAATTTTAATTAAAAATTTAATTATCTGTTTTATTAAAATCACAGCGTACCGTAGGCAATATAAAAATATTCTTCTAAAAAAAAATGAGGGCCCCACAAGTACAGTGAGCACCCGGCCCCACAAAGCTTAAATACGGCCATGCTCTTCCCAACACTCATGTATTATTTCCCATAAATCTTCTTAATTTTGTGGCCTAATATTTCGATTATAATTATATTTTTTTTACGATTATACCCCAAATATTTTCAATCATCATTAAAAATTACCCTGTTCCAAAATTAAGGATTGCGGTATATATAATTTAAAGCAAAAATAATCCTTGATTGTCGCTGTTCTTCGGTAAGAAACATTGGGAGGCAGGAAATGCTGTATCAATAACAGCATCCCTTGCAGTTGCAAATGGATTATTTCTTAAATATCCCAAAAAAGCAGCATCCTGTTCAGGGTTGGAACGTTTGGGACGACCTAAACCAATTATCCTTTTAAGGGATTCTTCTTGTTCCCAGCGTTACTTAATTTTCAATATATTTTTTTTATTTCTATTATACAACTGCGCTACAGCACGAATTGACCATCCTTCTTCAATTCTGGATACAATTTGAGCATTTTTAACTTCAGACAACTGACGAGGCATTTTTATGTTCTTCTGTCAAAGTTTATCAAACGTTACCACCATGCAGTTTCAAAATTAATTACACCAACGCCAATGTTTTGCATTTTTGATAATCTTAAGACGTGTGATAACCTCCAATAAACAATCATTTAGACAAGCCGGTTTTACGCAAATATGACAAACTTACCTCTCATTCTAATTCTTGTAGGCGTTTTTTTATGAATACAAAACTGTACTATCAAAATACTTTTTCTTTATGAATTTAAAGAAAGACAAAAAATATTTACAAGCCGTAGTTGACTTGTCCTTTTTGAACCTAGTCCTGTCAATTTAGGACGGTTTCAAATTTAGACCCTTTTAGTGAAAACGGCTGTTAAAGTTTTGCCACCATCAATTCCAGCGGAATCTATGTCCAATTTTGAAGATAACCAAATACTTTCCAAACGCTGTTATTTTTACGGTCGAATTTGGAGAAATTAGGCTATACGATTTGTGCTAGGCCATCTTAGGAATTTGTTATACCCAATATTATATTATTAAACTTAAAGATTTTTACCCTTAGAGGTTGGTTTGGTTAGCTCAACAACGATCAAGCAGAGATCGTCGTTGGGTTAGCCATCGAATTTTATGAAGAGCAATCACTAGTGAGCATTCGCCATATCAATATTTCGATTATTTTACTCCATGTGCTTTTTTGCCCTAATATTTTAACTTATATGTACTTTGTGGTGATTTATTAACCCTTATTAACAAATTATACCGGATGTTATAAAAATGACTTATAATTAAACCCGTAAAGCCTCATATAAAAACACATTGCAGAAAATAGTTTTTAAATATCGCTTTGCTATTATATACCTTACTTTTTAAACTGTCAATTTCAAAATAAAAAGGTACATACTGTTTCTCTACGATACCTAAGGAGTCACCCATTTAAATGTTATAAGTCATTTCCATAACAGCCTGTATAAGTAAGCAAAGTTTTTGGAAAACCAATTATTTATACCAAAGAAAATGTCTTAAAAGGCTAGCAACTTTTAGAATGTTGTGTGATGCATGTTACGCACAAAATAGTAAATTATTTTCTAATATTTATAAACAACAAATGTTGTTGAGTTAAATTCCTTATAATGTAAGAAATATAGGTACTTGATAAAGTTTTACTAATGTATTATAATTTTACTTCACATTAAATATAAATTGCAGTGACCTAATGTTGCTTATTTATTTTTTAAGCATTAGAAACGATGTTGTGTTTTCAGAGATTTTATTTTAATTAATAAATATATTGTGTGAGCAATAGCTTGTGTTTTATTTTAACAGGCACTCCAACGCCGTCAATATTGACATCGGTGGATGGTCTAATTAGCCAATCCAAATCACGTGACTTTTATTGGACCGCCAGAATAGTATGTTAACGTACACGTTTTATAAAGCATCATTTTATAGCACGCGTCCATGTTAAATATAGCGGGACAAGTGCTTAAAACTGCTTTATATAACACGTACGTTATACTATTTTTTCTAATTTGTAGTTTTTTCAATAAAAAACACATATTTAAAAAGAAAATAAATCCTTCAAATTTTGTAAATTTTTATGTCTAAATTTTATGTTGGTAATACTATTTTTTATCATAGTAGCCTCTGGACAACAAAAATTATTTTGCGAACTGTCATTTTTTGATTTATTGACCCATTATCACCATGAGATTCTAAAGTTATTTTAGCGATATGAGATTTGAAATTGGACGGAATACGTTGTGTGATCCTTGTACATTCGGTACATATACAGAGCGTTCGGAAATTCGGGCGATTTTGCTACTTTTTTTCGAATTTCAATAGACGTGATTTTACGTCACGGCCTTTGCAATTTAGTATAGGGAAGATGGAAAATTTCAAATAAAGTTTAAGTTAAAATAGACATTGGATTTTGGATAGGATTTGGCAGAAAATGATAGCTTGAAGCATCTACAAAAGATTGATTTATAGATTTATACAACCAACATACATGACTGTTATCCACACAGAATAAAAAAGTAGGTTATCAAGCTATTTTTCCTCTGCGAAAAATGGGTTTTCTCGTAAATCACAAAGGCCGCGCAAGTCAATGAAATAAAACATTTAACATCAAATAAAGAAAAAACGCGTATCGAAATAGGTTCATTACGATACGCAAATGCGTATCGTAATAGATTTGTTATGATACAAAACTAGAAAAATGTAATTTTATGATCACATGTACCAATTACAAAGCACTATTTAGGTTTTAGCTAAGTATAGAAACTTTAGGTATTTTGTTTGATCTCTAAAATTCAAATTTAAAGGTGATTTTGATCTTTGACAGTTGCGTCATACCCTAATACCCTACCCGTCTCTCTTCTATATTCGACAATTGGACGAATCAGAAAAATAAATACGGCGTCTCCTCAACAACTGATTTTAAACTGAACTACAGTATTACAATGTCGTCAACGACATCCAAATGTCCTATTAGGGAACTTTCCAATTTTTTTTTTCAATAATATGATTTAGTTAGGCCTAAAAAAAATATTCCCCAATTATTACTCCTTAAAAATCAGTAATAACTTGGTAAAAATTCTTTAAAGTTTCGCGCGTGTCAAAAGCATTTCAAACGACCTTTTAAGCGCGCCAAGCCCGATGACGTCAGGAAGTATGACTTTTCCGTCATCCTGACCGGTGGCCGAGCTACCGAGTTTGCATTTGGATTGCCGTGTGTTATTGTATTGTTGTTTCAAGGTGGAATTCTCAACGTCGTTCAATTTATTGCCAACCTATTTCGTGGATGTCACACACGAATTATACTTCGTGACGTCACGACCCGTTTTTACCCACTTGGGATAATTTGAATTTTGAGGCATTTTAAAATCTTGCTAGCGGTCTTTTGAGACGAAATATGTTGTTTTTTTTGCTGCCATATGTTTTATGACAATATATACTTATGATTTATAGAATTTTTCCCCATTTTAAATTTTTGTCAAGTTCCCTATTGTGGCTAGGAATTTTTGTCATTCTTATAAGGTTATCATAATTAACTAAAAAAGGTCTTAATACCAAAGACCTTATAAATTCTAGACCCAAGGCTTCATTTCTTAGTGCTGTTTCACACAGAACAGATGATCAGTGCTGATGATCATCGGTCCTTTGTGAAACGGCACTAATACGCCTGAAAAGCCGAACCATTTATT
Organism: Polydrusus pterygomalis; assembly: GCA_963969555.1. Classification (NCBI taxonomy): domain Eukaryota; kingdom Metazoa; phylum Arthropoda; class Insecta; order Coleoptera; family Curculionidae; genus Polydrusus; species Polydrusus pterygomalis. The sequence continues at coordinate 146,323,805 of OZ018375.1, forward strand.
ATTTGAAACGTTATTGAAAAATCACAATGGGTAGAAGAAAGTATATCCACTCCGTGACTTCTTCCTGTATGGCAACACTGTTCGGCGCCAGCCTCGCGGACATTTAGTTTTAAAATATAACCTTATTAAACAAAAAACATACTTACTGATAAACAGATAAATTCTTATTCATTTGGTCCACTTTTCTCAATACTTCACACTATGATGCATAATACTTAAACAGATAACAAAATAACCACTAAAAAGCTTAAATTGCGTTGGACTAATCCAGCAACAATTGCATTCATTTAGAGTTTCGAATAGTAAGCGATAATCGTTAAATAAAATGCATGTTGCCAGAGCCAGCGATAATTTAAAACTTCTCTTTCTTATTGGCGTTTTGCAAAGAAGAAGAATAGAAGATAAATACAAATGGTATGTATATGATCGTAAACAAAATGGTGTTTATAAATGGAAAGTTTTGTCTCTCCTTATACTATAATCATAATACTTAAACAAACACCTTTAAAGGAGATCTATGTAGATACAGAGTCTACCATCGCTTTAACTTGCGACATGCATTTATACCATTTACTCGAAACGCTCTAAACCTAGAACTACTAAAGCAATTTTTGTACGGTCGGCTTTCGCTAAATATCGCCAGTAAAATGTTGGTATAAATTTGGTATGGGTAGCTAAAGGTTGAAACGTTTGATTTTTAATTTAGGCCTTCCTTTGGGAGCAAATAATTTTCTCTTAAGTGCAGAAGGCAACAATGCGAATGTACAGTGCGGTCTTAATAGCTATATTATAACTAGAGTATTTTCTTTGTAGTTAGTAGTTGGGAATCAATTCTAATCATGCAGATCATAATCTATATTCCGATCAAACGAAGATCTTTAACAAAACTGTACAGGAAACATGTAAAATATCTGATTTTTTTTTTTTAAGAATAGGCAAGATATGAAAAAGTCTTTGCCATTTCTTAAAAAACGCTTTGACCCGCAAGAGATGAATAAATTAATTGTACAAAAGGGCGACTATAAAGAAGTGGGGATGAAGATGAAGTTATGGGGTCAGTGGAGTGGTGAACTGGCATATTAGAAAGAATAAAGAATGTAGTAATACAGAGCTTGAAAACAAACATCACAACTTATTGCAAAAGATATAATTTATTATTAACAATAAGAAGTAAATTATCACAAAGGTTATAAAACTACGTATAATATAATGTCATAATATAAAAACATAAACAAGAAATAAATTAATATTTTAGGTTGCTATGAACATTGATTTAATAAAATTGGACCATATCCTAGTGAAAACCGATACAACATTGTGAAATCGTGTTTTTATCATTAGCGTTAATTAACTTTCGCCGGAGTCACATAAAATGATGCTAAACTCTTAACAAATTATTCTTCCATTGGGTTATTTAAACAAAAAAAATATTCTGAAATACCCAGTTTATGCTATTCTTATAATATAATAAATACTGTTAATGTTATACATATACATACTTTATATTTTTTTGGGATTTTTAAAAACAATTTTTTTTTGGGGAATTAATGTACAAAATATTTTATAATTATTTAATATAGTTAGTTAAACCCTCCATCCCATATATTATTTTAAAACGTTATTGTTGATGTCGGATTTCTAGCGGTTTATAACCACCCAAGATCTATGAACTAACTAGGTTGCCTTATAGAGCAGCATACGGGTGAGGGCTATGCGCGAGTAGTGCGGAGGCAGGACAGCATCGAATGAGAAAACCTAGTTAGTTTATAGATCTTATTAACTACCCACCTCCATCATGGATACATTACGTATTATTAAATTGACAACAATAGCTTAATAGTGAAGTTCCAGTTTGTTACAAAATGGATTTCTGAATGAACTCACATATAAACGTAGTGTAGCAGCCTCCTTTACTAGTTTTTATTTCCAGTTGTTAATAAAAATATTTTTTAACTATATAAGACCAGTAAAAGCCCTCTATTATGTATCGAAAAATATGGCAAATCCAAATGACGGAAAATATATTTATCATCTAATCAAAAGTTTCATAATCGCGTAAAAATGTACAAAATGCGGGAAACCAGTGTTGCACTTGTCTTTTCAAGGAGGAAGAAATCCTCTACGCCGTTAGTTAAAGCATTGAATATCAAACTACAGTGTATGTATAAAGTCTGGAAACGGCTTAATAACATCACAATTTACTGGCCGATTTAAACCAAATTTGGTACAGTTATGTACGAGGATCTAACGCACCGAATGACGATATTGGCGTTGTTGCCAGCTTTTTAGTTTGGAATTCGAACGAATTTTATATTTTTAAATATAACACCCAGTATATTTTTACATTTTTAAATTGCACATAAAATTATAATTATTTTTTATTAAATGCATTATTAGTCTATACTTCATAGTTTCCGAGATATTGACTCTCGAAAAGTGACATTTTTGAACTTTGATAGCTTATAACTTTCTAACAGTACGTCTTAGAGCAAAACGGCTTACATGTCCCTATCTTCAATTTTTATTATCTTCCCAAAAAAAATCAACTTCCGGTTAAACCGGATGTAACTCGAAAGCAGGAAATATTGTTGTTCCGGTTTAACTGGAAGTTGATTTTTTTTGGGAAGATAATAAAAATTGAAGATAGGGACATGTAAGCCGTTTTGCTCCAAGACGTACTTTTAGAAAGTTATAAGCTGTCAAAGTTCAAAAATGTCACTTTTCGAGAGTCAATATCTCGGAAACTATGAAGTATAGACTAATAATGCATTTAATAAAAAATAATTATAATTTTATGTGGAATTTAAAAATGTAAAAATATACTGGGTGTTATATTTAAAAATATAAAATTCGGTCGAATTCCAGACAAACTAAAAAGCTGGCAACAACGCCAATATCGTCATTCGGTGCGTTACATCCTCTTACACAACTGTACCAAATTTGGTTTAAATCGGCCAGTAAATTGTGATGTTATTAAGCCGTTTCCAGACTTTATACACACACTGTATAAGAAGGCCGTATAAGCAGATTTCCTAAATCTGCTACGTTACATTCATAGATGGCACAATGAGTCACCAACAATAAAGCGTGTTGATGCAGCCACTAACGACAAGCTTTTTCACTGCTAAATTAAAACATTGTTGCCGCCTGTCTTGCTGCATGATCCTCTCCCCACTACCATACCATACCGTCACGCGCATCGCGGTGCCTGGATTGCCTTGCACTGGCATAAAATATCGTCGGCTCAAAATTGACAGTTTTGAGTAAAACCCAGTTTTAAGAAATGGCGGAGTTTAAAGTGATTTATTAAAAAAATATGCAATAATGTTATGCCTACGAAGTTGTCATGTGCATATGTACAAACTTTTTTCAATATATTTTTACAAAATAGTATTAATTATATGCACAATTCATTAAGTGACTTAGTGAGTTTTCGACCCAACTACAAATAGCTATACTTGCTGTCGCTTTTTATCTACTTTTATTCGTTTAACATTTAACACCAAATGCAACGGTAAAATCATTATGAAAATCGGCCCAATTACCCCGGAGTAATCAGCGTACATATTATTATCAAAAACATACATTCGGCTGGAATTGAGAACCTCTTATTTTATTGTCTGTTAAAAATGCTTAAATCCTTAAAAATTCCAATAAAATACGATATGCGGCAACACCACGACATCACATCAGTGAATTTGAGACATTTGTTGCCGAGGCGCTGCATTTATAACTATATATTTACGATCAAGTCCACAATGGCGGCCAAACTGTATCCAATACAGTCTAAAACAGGGTTGTCAAGTTTTCTCGAAGATGCGCTATTCTTATAGTTTGATATTCATGGTTAGAGCATGCAACCAAAAATACAAGAACTTTTGGAAATTAATATCAAAAATTTTTTAGGTTACTATGGCAGTAGTGATGAAATTTAACCGTTTTTACGTGACGATATGAAGATTATAAGACCAGGTCTGTAAAGTAGTAACTGAATTAGTGCCAGAATTTTTATTCATAGACATGTCATATGATAGCATGTCCTTTATGAACACTGAGATGTGGACTCGGTGCGAAAGTACAGTGTTATCAATTTAGTTTGTCCCACTTTTAAGAGCCTGTAACTTTTTTGTATTTTGAGTTAGCGAGCTCATTCAAAAAACAAGATGTACCATTTCTAGCCAAGTTTTTATGAGTGTTGTCAAAAATGACAGTAGATGTCACATGTCACATTTAAAAGCAAAAATTTAATTTTTTTAAATGGGACACCCTGTATATTAGAGGCGCATTAGATGATCCTTTTTCTTCCGATTTCAAAAATATAACACACTTATGCATTATTTTCTTCATTCCATCAAACATTGACAAAAATATGAAAAAATATATTATTGTTAAAAAGCATCAAGATAGCTATGCGGCTGTTTTGGTTGCTATGGATTTTATCTTCATTTATATTTCAGTCTTTCATTTTCAGCATTATTAATCGTTTCGAATATTGTAGAAAAGTTATTTTGTAAGTTAAAAGTAACTAACTTGAGATATTTTATTCGTTTCAATGTGTCGTGTTTCATTGATCATAATATAAGCTAACAACCAAAACAACTGCATAGCTATCTTGATGCTTTTTAACAATAATATATTTTTTCATATTTTTGTCAATGTTTGATGGAATGAAGAAAATAATGCATATGTGTGTTATATTTTTGAAATCGGAAGAAAAGGGACCATCTAATGCGCCTCTAATATACAGGATGTCCCATTAAAAAAAAAATTTTTGCTTTTAAATGTGACATGTGACACCTACTGTCATTTTTGACAACACTCATAAAAACTTGGCTAGAAATGGTACATCTTGTTTTTTGAATGAGCTCGCTAACTCAAAATACAAAAAAGTTACAGGCTCTTAAAAGTGGGACAAACTAAATTGATAACACTGTACATATTTTATGACTGAAAGTTGTTGATCGTCGTTGATCCTGTCTTTAAATAAAAATATTGGCAATTTTCAGTGCGCGTGCGCATGCGGGACGGTTTTCTATGCGCCCGGAAATATATCTTCCTGTGACTGTTTATGGATCCATAGTGGAGAGCGGCGGTTAATCTTAGGTAGGTACTTTAGAACATTTTAAACGTTAGACTCGGATTTTTCTGTATACTACAGCAATCTTATTAAATAGTTTAGACGAGCACTTATTTTATACAGATATAAACCGTTTTGTGCAAAAATGTTCCCAAATGTATAAAAATTGCTTTGTTACCCTTATTTATCGATTTCTTGGACTTCTTCGGTACTGTCCGGTGGCATTAGTGCTAGATTGTTTTGTCGTTCTTCTTCAACCACGAAGTCGGTGTGTTGGCAAGCATCTATCACGATTTGATTGAAAGCATCTGGTCTATCTGCGTATACGTGGTGTCCGGCACCACTTATAACCTAAAAACGGGGGTAAAATTGTATATTAATTAAAAGTATTCGATAATGCAGAGGCGACTCGTGAGGTAGAGCCACAGGCCCTACCTGTCCTGTAACCTACAATTTATATTCTAGCAATTATCAAAGTTTATTTAAAACGGGAACACGGTCGCGCTTTATTAAAGCGATTCTGCATAAATCGGTAACGTAGTCGTGGGCTTAGCCCAGTATATATGCCGTTTTTGTCCAATCATGGAAAAAATCATAGAAACTGACTAATAGGGAGTTAAATGCCTAACTTTTTTGGGCAAAGGCGGCCAAGGACCCCAACCAATTGAAATTTTTCGGTCACTTGCGCGCGCGCCCTCAGCGAGATTTTATCTCACGCGGTGACGCAGTTTAGTTGTTGGTTCGTTCGTTCATTTGCTACAATATCTTAAGAACAAAAATTAGAAATTAAATAGTTAGGGCGGCTGTTACCCGAATTAAAAATAGAAAAGAAACTCAATAGTGGACAAAAAGTGCCCTTGTGGAAATTTAATACAAATTATACAATAAATAGTTGCGGGATGATGTATTTAATAGACTATTTTGCTTTATGTGTTTTATTCGGAGAGGAGAAAACTTAGCCCCGAAAAGAAACCGACGACCTTGTCCATATCTGGAAAAAAATTAAAACGCATGAAAATCATAGGAGTACTTATACACAACATGTTTAATATATACAGGGTCCTGCACCTCACCTTCCATCTTCTATAGCTCACTTAGTAATTAAGTTAGAATTTTCATATTTTGCAACCTTATCTGTATCTTGGGACGCATTTCAGGAAAATATTTTTTTTATACAGGGTATTCCAAAAAAGTGTGACGTCATAAGGATATATTTTTTAGATTACATGCCTTATATTTTCTTACCTTTTTGGGTGCCTCCTATAGTTACCTACATAGTAATTATTTAGGCTGTTAGCTGTTATAATTAATTTATATTGTTTTTTGTGATGGACTTTACTACTGTTACAACCAAGAAGAGCTCGTAGATATGATTTTTATTAGGAGCATGCGAAAAGAACTATTTTTTGGCAAGCAAGAGTTTACGCACAGCGTTATCCGGAACAACGACATCCAGACAAAAGGAGCCTGCAAAACATGTTAGAGAGGTTTGTACAAACGGGAAATGTAAACTACTCAAAACCAGTGAGAAATAAACCGGTCCGAACTGAACAAAATCAATTGGCTTTACCAATAAATTATTTTTCAAAGCCATCTTCGATATTTATTCATAATAATGACTGTTGGAAAAGTTGATAAAATGAGTTTTCTGCAAATAAGTCTTGATGCGTTAGAAATTGCAATAGGGTTGCAATTAGGAAAAATGTTTGGTTTTTAATTCTGCATCGACTGACATAAAAAGATACAGGGGTTCCTATTTGAAATAAGAAAAATAAATTGCTTTAAAGTTTGACACTAAACTTTGGACACCCTGTACAATTAGTATTAACCAAACTTGGTTAACGAATAATATTATCGGTACCAGACATGCGTCCCTTTCCTGAGTCACTGTCCGCACTAAATCCTTCATTCCGAAGGAACATCCGAATGATGCCGGAGGAGCCCGGGAGCCCTACAGCTGTATCCTGTATCGTGTGGAAATCGCTTTCCAACTGCAGTATTTTTTTGCCATTGTGACGCAACACTACGTAGCACTAACTCGAGTTATAGATATTACATATCGTACTACTAATATTTTTTACCAACATTTACCTGTAACTTAAAATACGATTTATATCTGCTTTCCTTTAGCACATCCCCTGCAGAATGATCTATCCACGACCGGGATCCATAAAGTAAGGTTATAGGAACTTTATTATCTAGCTGATCGATTCTTCGTACCATCGGGTTTTTAGCCCAGCCAAACCCAGACATCATACAATGAAAAGCACTTTCTCCACTGAAAAAAAGTGCTTTTAAAGTAACAACTTAAATAATAAAACCATTATAAAGATTTAATTGGTTTTATTATTAAATATATCTTTACATAAGAAAATGAAGAATAATCGTAGACTTCTTATAGAATAGACTAAGGCATTCATTTAATTCATTGCTGACATACCAGGATATAATAATAAGTTTATTTATTTAAAATTTAATAATATAATAAATATGTTTATGTTGTCTTCTATAAACTTATTCTGTAATCCCCTGAAGCTGAGCTTGTTAGGGGCAAATCTTATTTTTGTTTTAGTATGTAAAATCGTAAATCATAAATATGCATTAAAAATCAAGTTTTAAAGTAAAAATGTTAATTTATAGTATAAACGCAGTTTTTTTTTGAAGAAATATATTACCTATACTTAAATAAAATTATTTATTTATATTTTTTAAGTAAAAAATATTACTTATATAAATTATTCAAAACAATATTAATTAATTAAATCATTTCTAAAAATATTTTCAAATTGTCTGTTTTTAATATCCATGTTTTTATTTCGACTTTAAATTTTTTTAATGAAATCAATTTTTTAATTTTTGTGGGTAAATAATCGTTTAAATAAAAACATAAATATCTGAAATATTTTTGTCCTATAGACTTATTTATTTTAGGTTTTATGGTTATTTCATTTTTATGACGTATATTATGATTAATTTTTTTAAATTGTATAAGGTTTTTATTTTTAAATATATATATATTATTAAGATAATATATGTAAAGTTGTCTTATGTTCAACTTTTTTGTCTATATAATAATATAATATAATTCTTTTGAAGGATAAAGATAATCTTTATTAAATATAATTTTTAGAAACCTTTTTTGTAATATTTCTAATTTTTTAATTAAGTATTCTAAGTGAAAATTCCAATTTAATTTACTGTCAAAAATAATTCCTAAATATTTTATTAACTTTAAAAATTTGAATGTCTTCATTTATTTGAATACTATTCATATTTCTTGGTAGGTTATTTAGGTTTAAAGTAAAAGGAATATAATTTGTTTTATTAAAATTAATTGTTAACAAATTGTTATCAAACCAATTTTATATAATTTTATAATCTTTTTTAATTTTATTATTTAAGTTGTCCCAATTTGTATCGGTATAAAAAATTGTAGTATCATCTGCAAAACTATGAATTTATCCATCGCAATTTATACTAAATAAGTCGTTAATACAAATATTAAAAAATAATGGTCCTAAAATTGTTCCTTGAGGAACACCATACTTAAATGCTTTTGGATAGCTTTTTTCTTTATCTATTTGAACATAAGTTGGTCTATTTTTCAGATAATTTTTAATTAATTCTAATTGCTTTCCTCTGAATCCAATATTTTCAAACTTTTTAACAGTAAATTATGGATATAACTGTATCAAAAGCTTTTGCTAAATCTAGAAAAATACTAATACAAGGTTTTTTATTATCTAGTGCATCATATTTGTTCTGTTAGATAGCAAATAGCGTTTTGTGTTGATTAATTTTTTTGAAACCCAAACTGTTTATTAGAAATAAAATGTATTTTTTCTAAATAATAAAAAAATAGAAATATAATATTTTTGTTTCCTGTTTTTATGGGGGAGCTCTAGGTATGTTATTTTACACTTGAATGTTTCAAATTCCATAGAAATGAGTGAAATATATGCATAAGGTCCAAATTATTAATGTCATGCTTGAACTCACATAAATATACCTAACTACCATGACAACAAGAATTGTTCCAATAATGGTACCATTAAAAGTTATCTCACAGATAAAAATGTTAACAAGAATTAATTTTATTTACTCTATTCCTGATTACTACACCACTAAATGGGCAAATAATACAGATTATAACCTTACCTGTGAAAATATAATTCCGGATTAAAATAATCTAATTTTCCACAAATCTGACACTGACGCACCATTTTGTTAAGTACTTATAACAATAAAATAAAAAATCTTTTACAAAAAACTCAAAAAAAATTAAAACTTCCCAAACGCGTACAAATACGATTATTCCGACGATCTATCACGACATCGCAAAAACAGATACTACTATTACTAACAGAAAAAAAAATAAGGCCTTGTTCGATTACTACAGCTATTTTTGTTGCTACCCGTGAATGACCGGCGCATGAAAAAGGAAAGCGAGGTTGCCGCTATCATTCTAGATTTTGTCACCGTGGAACTAAAATAAACAGGTGCTAAATACAAAGACCTGAAATAATCATATTTATTTTATTTAACCAACAAAACAAAAAGTTTGATAATAGTGCTTCTTTTGATGCACGTGTTAAGTATAGTGGACCATACAGCTAAACAGACAAATTGTGAACGTTGAAATCTTTGATTTCTTTAAAATATAAACAATGTAGTCTATTCTATAAGAAGTCTATGAGAATCATCCATCAAACTCTATATTGTTGAATTTGTCTTTTAAGAAAATATTTGATATACCGGGTGTTTCAATAAAAACTCCGGGGCCAATTATTTCGAAAACTAAAAGTGCCATGTAAATTCTGTAAACGCTAGTTTTTAGCCTCTATGATTGGCTTCACAACTGTGTAAAAAATGTCTTTAAATAATACAAGATGTAGGTGGCGCCACGGTGCAAAGAATTTTTTCGATGACAGGAACTTTTAAATGTTGTGGTTCTTAAAGATAATTAATTTTTGATCAAATTATGTCTCATAAAAATTTTTGATGAATCCAACATGTAGGGAGATATTTGGGGTTAAGTTGTTTTTTAAAATAATCTTAACAAGTATTTTAATTATAAATATTTTTAATATCCTTTAGCCGATTTGAATTTAATTTTGGTAATGATCATTTTAGTGATAAAACGCTCGTGTAGCGCTAAATTATTACGTCCAGTGAAGTCTCAGGGGGCGCCTTAACAAATAATTTGGCAAAAAATAAGACACCACTAAGTTTTTGGCAATTTTTATATTTTTTTCGGATTAAGCAACTAAAAATATCATTTTCTTGTCTATTAAATTGTTTTCACATCTTCGAGAAATAAAAATAAAAATTTTTTATTGCATATATATTGGAAAACAAAAATCATTTAATAATTTTGTATAATTTCTCATCTCATCAGTTCTTTCATAAAATTTAAAACATCTTTTAATTTTATTTTATTATGCTTTAATGTTTTAACTTTGCTTTTAAACAACAAAAAATACAACGTATTAATTATTTAATGATTTTTGTTTTCCAGAGATATGCAATAAAATTGTTTTAATTTTTATTTCTTGAAAACGAAGCCAGATATGAAAACAATTTAACAGACAAGAAAATTATATTTTTAGTTGCTTAATCCGAAAAAAATATAAAAATTACCAAAAACTCAGTGGCGTCCTATTTTTTACCAATATTATTTGTTAACACGTCACTGGGCGTAATAATTTGGCGCTACACGAGCGTTTTATCACTAAAATTATCATTACCAAAATTAAATTAAAATCTGCTAAAGGATATTAAAAAAAATTATAATTAAAATACTCCTTAAGGTAGGAGAATCAACATGCTTGCCAACCTATAACCTATTTTGCGTAGATTTATTTAATTTTTCTAGCTTTTTTACAAAATTTAAAGAAAATCAGTATCGACTTGATATTCTGTAGGTAATAATTGGCATATTTAATAAATATCAAGGAATTTCATAACTTATTTTAGGAGAATTGTATAGCGAAAAATATCGGGTAAGATTTTTTTTAACATTATTATGTCATTGTCACTCATTGTTCTTTCACTATACAATTCTCCCAAAATTAGCAATAAAATAAATTGATATTTTTGTAATATATCACATACTACCTAAATAATGTACCGACGATTTTGATTTTCTTTAAATGTTAGTGATTAAAATAATAAACTCAAAAAATCAACGCGAAATAGGTTATAGGTTGGCAATAGATTGAATGACGTTGAGAATTCAACCTTAAAATTGTTTAAAAAAAAAACTTAACCCCAAATACGTTCATGTTGGATTTATCAAAAAAATTTATGAGACATAATGTGATCAAAAATTAATTATCTTTAAAAACCATAACATTTAAAAGTTCCTGTCATCGAAAAAATTCTTTGTACCGTGGCGCTACCTACATCTTGTATTATTCAAAGACATTTTTTACACAGTTGTGAAGCCAATCATAAAGACTAAAACTGGCGTTTACAGAATTTACATGTCACTTTTAGTTTTCGAAATAATTGGCCTAGGAGTTTTTATTGAAACACCCTGTATTTAAAAAATACGGGATGTTCTATTTAAAATAAAAAAGTTAGTATTTTTTTGACTAAGCATGTACAATTTCAGAAACGGTTTAGTTCTTCCTAGACTTCCCAGACTTGTTTGCAACATTGTGTAAAATTTAAACCACATGGGTCGATGGACCTATTATTATAAATCACTATTTCAAAACTTGCACTGGTAGTCAAAATTAGAAAAAAGTCTGTAAAACCTGTTACACAAAATTTGGCTTTATTTATTTGCTCAAAAAAATGTAAAACCGCTTACCTTGGATGTTGAGAGTTACACTGATAAATATACTGAGGTATAATCTCATGATCGTTAAACGCAGTTGCATACTTTTTTGATATGTCAGGTCTCAGAGTGCTTATAAACCATGGCCCTGAAAATAAAGATTATATTTAAATTACTTTATTTACAAACACAATTAAAAGTAAACTGTAGTACCGTGCGAGCTAAAATTATTTGCATCAAAGAGGGCCTTGCCTCTAAGGACGTAATGCTTAACCGTAGAGCTTAATACCTGTTGGGTGTCAGTAACTACCTGAAGTAACAATCAATCAGTTATTCCGTCATCTTTGACAGTCGTTACAAGTAATTTGATTCATCGCTAATTTTTCCAATTTATTGAACAATTCACACAATGGGCTTTACGGAACAGCACAAAACATTCATGGTTGAAGCGTATTTTCGAAACGGGGTTAGAGTAAACGGTGAGTGGCAATACAATCCGGGTTTGTGCATGGACGGTTTTCACGAACATTTTCCTAACGTTGCTTTTATTGCTGGGGATTTTTATCATTGCCTGAAAAGAACCGTGGCTGTGTTTAGGGAAACAGGTTCTATACAACACAAAAGCATTCTAAGCATTCTTCAATGTTACAACTGTCTAGGATTTAATCATATATCAAAGGATTGCACCTCGGCTAAAACATGTTCAAAGTGCTCAGGGAATCACCTATATAAAGATTGCACATCAGAGGTAGTTAACTGTGTAAACTGTTCAAAGATTAATGGTTCTGTCGCAAACCACTTGGCAGTAGACCTAAAGTGCCCCTCTCGACTACGGGTTGTTAAATCCCGAATGGGAAGGATACAATATGACAATAACTTATAGCTACGATCGCCGACTTACATCAACAAGTCCCAGATACTTCCGCGGGATCCTCAATTCCGTCCAGTCAATAATGAAACAAAAAAAGAATCAATTAACACACTGTCCATTGCTTATCAAAACGTGAGGGGCCTAAATACCAAAACTGCTGAATTTTATAATTCTGTTTCTCTTACTACTGAAGAATTCGATGTGATTGCAATAACCGAAACTTGGCTGGCGGTCAATGGAGCGGTAAATGACAGTGAACTGTTTCCTGAGGATTATATAGTGTACTGGTGTCGCAGCAGGGGTGTTAATGTGAGGGGAGGTGGTGTTCTATTAGGTGTTAAAAACTGCTACAAGAGCGCTCAAGTTAAAATAGAAAATGACAACCCACATATCGATATACTCTGTGTCAAAGTATATACAAGTAAGACTAGTTATATGTACATTTTAACTGTGTATATAGCACCTATCTGTAGTTTTGATGACCGTGAGACTTTTTTTAATATGATTGAGACCTTAGATTTTTTATATAATAACAAATTCGTCTTTGTGGGCGATTTTAATATCACAAATTTAAACGAGTATTATAAAAATAACATTGCTGATAATAATACAGCACTATTACTCAATTTTCTAAATTTTTTCGACTCGCAGCAGTTTAATTATATACCTAATTATAACAATCATATCCTTGACTTGGTGATTTCGAATTTGCAGTGCGAGGTTGAGCTCAACTCATTTTCCTTTGTTGATGAAGATGTACATCATCCCGCTCTACTTATTGATATACCACTGTTTGAACCCAAGTCTAAGGATCTCCTACCTAATAATTTTAAGAACTATAATTTTCGAAAAGCCAACTTTGAATTAATGTACAATTGTTTTACTAATGTTAACTGGAATGATCTTGAATTGCAATCAGATGTTAACTCGGCGGTTAAAATGTTTTATGATAAGGTTTATGAAATTTTCGACTTATGTGTACCAAAAGCCAAGAAAACAAAGCAGTATCCTGTTTGGTTTAATAAGAATATAATAAATAAGCTAAAAGACAACGAAAAGTTCCGAACATTATTCAGGAAAACTCGCTCTATTGAGGCTAAAAATAGTTATACCCGACTGAGAGCGCAGCTCAAAAAAGACGTCGATTTATCGTATCAAAGATATCTACTAAATATTCAAAATAATATCAAAGACGATTCAAGGTTTTTCTGGCAATTTATCAAAGATAAAAAAATCTCGGGGTCTATACCCAATAGATTACAGTTGGACGGTGTGGAATATTCTGAGGGACACGATATTTCAAATGCGTTTGCCAAATATTTTAGCTCTGTGTATGATACTAGTGATCTAAATGACTTTAAGCCTTTTAATGTTTGTGATAACCCTCATGAAGTGGTATCTTTGAATTGTGTTCAATACGATGAAGTATGTGATGCCATTAAAAGTCTCAAGGTTAATAAGTCTGTTGGACCGGATCAAATACCCTCTTATGTCATTAAGGGCCTTATTGATCATTTTGCTTTTCCTCTGAAAACAATTTTTAACTTATCATTAAAACTAGGTGTCTTTCCAGCCATATGGAAGGAAGTTAAAATTTGTCCTATTTTTAAAAAAGACGATAAATCGAACATTAAAAATTATAGACCTATTGCAGTGTTAAACGTCCCAGCTAAAATTTTTGAGAGCATTATATACAAAAGAATTTATAACTCGGTCTGCAGAAAAATATCCAAGTATCAACATGGCTTTATGACCAAGAGGTCTACCGTTAGTAACCTATGTAATATTTCTCAATTTATCTCAGAGAATCTTAATAACTTCAGTCAGGTTGATGTGATCTACACCGATTATGCCAAGGCGTTTGATAAAGTGTCACATGCTGTCCTCTTACAGACTTTGTGGAGCGAGTTTGGCTTCCACCAAGACCTGGTTGGATTTATTATGTCCTACCTACTGGATAGAAACCAGAGGGTTGTGGTTAGAGGCTATATCTCGCGGTCGTTTAGTCCTGGTTCGGGCGTACCTCAGGGCTCGAACCTGGGACCATTACTGTTCCTTCTATTCATTAATAGTCTTGTTAATGTAATAAAATCATCTAAAAAATTACTATTCGCAGATGACTTGAAGCTTTATGCTAGGATTAATAGCATTAATGATTGCGTGTCGCTACAAAATGACCTTGATAGGGTTATGGCTTGGTCTAAATTAAAAAAGATTGCTTTCAATGTAAATAAATGCTCCGTGATGTCGTTTACTCGTAAAAACCAAAAAGTTAACTTTGATTATGTAATGGAAGGAACGGTATTGTCTCGGGTAAGTGAGATGAAGGACCTTGGGGTGACCTTCGACTGTAGGCTTACATTTCGCTCACACATAATTAATGTTTCTAGTAAAGCCTCAAAAATGTACGGTTTTATAGTAAGAAGCTCAAGAGAATTTAGAGATGTAAATTGTATTAAACAACTTTATATAGCCTTGGTGCGCAGTGTTCTAGAGTATGCATCAGTGATTTGGTCTCCGTATTATCAAAATCATATTTACACAATAGAGAGAATACAAAATAGACTTTTAAAATACCTCCATTATAAACAGACCGGTCATTACGATAGGGATGTTCCAAAAGTTCAACTTTATGCTACATACAACATTTTAAGTTTAGAAAAGAGACGGGATATTAATATGTTGCTGTATTTACACAAACTCTTGCATAACAATGTCGACGATTCAGACCTTCTGAACAATTTAAATATAAATGTTCCAGCTTATCCTACAAGACATACAGCAACATTTTATGTAAACAATGCCCGTACAAACTACTACTATAACTCTCCAATTAATGCTATGTGTAATTTGTATAACAATTGTCAGGAAGAGTGTGACATATTTTCTCTGTCCTTTAAGCAGTTTAAAAAGCAATTGTTGCACCTACTTTAACATCATAAGTCGTATTTTACTATTCGCAGAGTAAAACTTTGTATGAATTCTATTTCTAGACTTAGTATATTTACAGTACTTTATAATAGGGTTTTTGTTACCTGTAATAGTACTTAAGACTAAATAAATAAATAAATAAATAAATAAATAAAAAAGGAGCAGGAAGACCATCTGTAAGGACAGAAGAACTTTTTGCAAACGTTCGTGAAATAATGCAAAATACGCCAACAAATTGTATAAGACGCCTGTCCCAAGAAGTGGGAAGATCTTATGGAACATGCAGGACTATTCTTAAGAAGCAGCTAAATTTATTTTCTTATAAAGTGCAGGTATTCCAAGAAATACAAGTCGCAGATTTTGAAAGACGCAGGAATTAATCTCAATGGTTTACCCAAAATTTATTGGAAAAAAATGACTTATTAGACCTGACATTTTATTCGGACGAAACCTGGTTCCACCTCTCCGGTTATGTGAATTCGCATAATACACGCATGTGGAATAGTGAAAATCCCCATTTTTTTGTGGTAACATTTCTCCAGAGATGCTGGTCAACACTTTCGAAAATATGAAGAGACGTGTGAATTTATGCTTGGGGCATGGAGGTGGCCAATTTCAGCAATTTCTGTAATTATTTTTCTTTATCTTTTTGTATATTCTTACTTTGTTAATTTTGTAAACAACAAAAATAAATTTGTATTTGTCTACTTATTTTATTACTCATTAGTTTGGCATATCATGTCATAATATGAATTTGACAAAATTTTAACCTAGATTTGGTTAGATATATCGTCCCCATATCATTGTGATCTAAACCAAGCCCTAAGTTTTTTAATCCAAGCCCTCTTTGATGCAAATAATTTTTGCTCGCACAGTACAAATTTTTCACAGCGAGATTTTCCATAACTAACAACCATAAATATTCGTTGCCATATAACTAGGGTTGCATCCGTCCAGGTTTCCCCGGATTTGTCCTAGTTAAAAGGGTGTTCATGAAGCGTCCGGGTGGATAAAGTTATTTTGCCTATACAAAGCGATACTTAGATTTAATATTGTTTTTAAATTTCTTGAGATACAATTAATATTATAGTTTGTGGCAAAAGTTTAAAAAAAAATGTAAATACCTACCAAATGGCCCGGCCACACGCACCCCTGCCAAAGGATTAAAAGGTTGCATAACATAACTTAATGTCTTGATCCACAGTGGAACATGTTGATGGGTATCCGGTGGCTTTTCTGGAAATCCCCAGGGATCCGCTAATATGATATGTCTAACTTTGTCAGGATATAATATTGAATATGAGGCCGCTAGAAAACCACCCATGCTAAAATAAACATTATAAATAGTTTATACAGAAGTAAAAATAGGAGGCTATCATTTTAAATCTGAGCATAACTTTTTATTCTAAACAACATTTCTTTATGCCATTTTGCTTAATTTTTTTAAATAAAAGGGTACTTTACTTTTAAATGTGACATGCCCCAAGTTTTGGCAGTAATTAATCTTTGCTTGTACAATTCATTTTAAAAAAATCACATTTGTTGCACACTTAGCGTATAGGAGAAATAAGTTTTTTCCCCATATTGTATCGGCTCCTAAATCGTACCTCTCAATTATTGTTGTCGTTATTAGGTTATCTAAGAAACACCTACTTAGAAGCATTTATAATTCAATGACCGCTGACCGTTACGTCACAATATTATTTGAAAAATGTCACGGTATTGTAAAAAAGAACAAGCATTAATTTTAAAATTATTTGATTATTTTCAATAAGAAAGTGATGCCGGAAAGACTCTTTTATCCTTTAACGCGGTTTACGAGGTAAGTAGATATAATAAAGCAGGAATTGTGAAAACATAAATAATAAACATGAAAAATATATGGCAATGATATTATAATTACATATCTGTTTTAGAGAGTTTCTGATGCTTTGGTAGTTTCGTGTTCAACAATCCAACGAATGAAGGCAAAGGGGATAGAGAAGGATGTAAATTTTAAGAATCGCAATAATGTAGCTATTTTCTCATTCCATGGTCAACTTCACGAAATACGTAAACATACCGTAAGAGAGCGTATGCATGGGATGTGTAGAGCAGGCGAACACGTGACCATTCGCTCAATACAACTAAACCTTAAGATCATCGACAATCGAAAACGACCTAAACGTAAGTAAATATCTTTCAGTACTAGCTAAACACGGCTACATACCTTACATCCTTAATCCCACCCGTATTACGGCGGAAAGTGAGACATGCCTTGATCATATTTTTTTTGAAAAAATCATGTAATAACAATCAAAATTTTAAGTTTAGTTCTTATATCCTAAATTGTCATATTACAGACCATTGTCCTGTTTTATTAACTGTCAATCACACAAAATCCCGAAACACAAATATCGCTGAACATACTATTCCTAAAATCAATTTCAAAAAATTAAAAAGCTGCATTGAATCTCAATACTGGGACTGTGTTTTATATTTAGACGAGCCTCAGACTGCCACAGATCTTTTTATGAATATTTTCAACAGCTGTCTGGAAAAATCGAAGACATATAAGACAATTATAGAAAAAGTCCAAAAAATAAAACCTTGGATAACACAAGGTCTAATTACATCAATAAAATATAGGGATAAACTTAAAAAAAGGTTAAATAAACACTTCACACCAGAATCTGAACGAGAATACAAGGATTATAGAAATAGACAACAAATTATTAAATAAATCAAAAAACAATTACTATCTAACACAAATTGAAGAAAACAAAAATAATTTAAAAAAAGTATATCAGTTAATCTCCGAAGCTACCAATGAACAAACCAATTTCAATGACAAGTTTAAGATTGCTGATGATGTAGGAAATCTATTTAATGATAATAAGGAAATGTCTAACTTTTGCAACGCTTACTTTACTAAAGTGGGATTAAATATGGTTAAAGGTATAAATACCGCAGTACCATTTAGTGAAAATATGCCTATAAATTCTAATTATATGTATATTAATGATGTAACAGAAAACGAATTGATAGAGCACATATCTACATTAAAAAATAATAGTTCTCCCGGCATAGACGGAATATCTGCCCAAATGATAAAACAAAGTCACTTGCACCTTCTAAAACCTCTAAAGCACATAATTAATTTAATTTTTGAAAAGAAACGTATTCCTTCTCAGTTTAAAACGTCCATTGTCACGCCAATTCATAAAGCTGGGGATAAATCAAAAATACACAATTATAGACCAATCAGTGTTATTAATAACTTCGGAAAGATATTCGAAAAATGCTTAAAAACTCGACGAGTAGAATTTTTTAATCAAAATAATATTTTACACGAGTACCAATTTGGTTTCCGGGCTGGTAAGGCGACAACTGATGCCATGTATACAGTAATTAAGAATATTACGGAAGGCTTGGATTCAAACAATAAATGCCTTGCAGTTTTCTTAGACCTTGCCAAGGCGTTCGACACTGTTAACCACAAACAGCTCCTTGCCGTCTTGGAACGGTGTGGAGTTCGTGGTAGGGTTTTAGATATCTTTGAAAGCTACTTAGCAAATAGGGAACAACGGGTAAAAATCAATGGTACACTCAGCGAACCCAGATTAGTAAAAATCGGGGTTCCTCAGGGAACTGTCCTTGGCCCGATACTTTTTCTAGCTTATATAAATTCACTTGTATCTATAAAGGCCCGGGCGAAAATTGTGTCATATGCTGATGATACAGTAGCTATATTTTGCGAAAACTCCTGGAATGAAACAAAAATTGCCTGCCAACAGGGTATGGAAAAGATAAAAAATTGGCTAGATATGTATCAGCTCTCCTTGAATGCAAGTAAAACTCATTATATAGCCTTTACCTTAACAGGAATTAACAAACCTAACTTTTCTAGTATTAAAATAAATAATATGGTTGATGAAATCAAAGAAACAAATGAAATAAAATACCTGGGCGTAATTATTGACGAAAACTTAAAATGGAGTAATCATATAAATTATTTAACAAAGAAAGTACGAAAACTTATTTACAAATTTTATCAACTGCGTGAAACACTGTCTCGAAAATTATTAGTAACTATATACAAAACTCTAGCCGAATCACTCTTCCGCTATGGTATTCTAATATGGGGGGGAATGTATAAGAACTCACTACAAAAATTAAATATTACGCAAAATTACATATTAAAAATAATATATAAAAAGACTAGGCTGTTCCCTACTAACCTACTGTATACAGAAGAAATTTGTAATATAAGAACATTGTACTTTCATAGCATTTGTATATACGCCTTTAAAAACAATTGTTTCCAAAATTATACACTATCCTCATACGACACACGTAGTAATAAACTTAGGCTTTTACCTACTCTTAGATTTAACAGGAATATTAGCCATAGATTTATAAATTACACTTTACCTAAATCCTGCAATATCTTACCATTATATATTAAACAGATAAATAACCTAAAAGTATTCTCAAGACTGTCAAAAAAATTTATCTTTGAAAGTTACCGTGAATTTGTGAAAATAATAGAAAATTGACCGTTTCATTTATTAGATATGTAGGTATATAATAATATCTTAATAATTTTCTTTTAGTTAGTTTATTATTTCACTCTTAGATTTAGTTTAGTAATTGCCTTCTTACTTAGGTATAGCACAACACAAGTGTTTAATCACTTAGGTGCTACTTATAATATACAGTATGTCTCCGTAAGTTTGCATCATATGGAAAACTTTTTTATTATTCATTTTACGAAAAAAAGTTATTCTTTATAAAAAGCTCTGCATGGTCTAAAACCTAAAATGCAACCATCAAATATCGAAATTTTCCAGTCATATACGAGGTTTGTCAAAAAATTTGAATTTTTCCCAAGAATGTATATTTTTCCCAAGAGTAAAGTACCTTTATTTTTGACATTATCAAAAATTGTTATTAAAAAAAGTTGATCAGAACTAAAAACCACGTCTAAATATACAATTATACGCATTTATGTTGAAAAAATATTTTATTAATTTATTATTAATTATTTAATTTTTTAATTATTTAATTAACTTAATGCGTGTTATTGCATATTTAGACGTGGTTTTTAGTTCTGATCAACTTTTTATAATAACAATTTTTGATAATGTCAAAAATAAAGGTACTTTACTCTTGGGAAAAATTTACATTCTTGGGAAATATTCACATTTTTTGACAAACCTCGTATATGACTGGAAAATTTCGATATTTGATGGTTGAATTTTAGGTTTTAGACCATGCAGAGCTTTTTATGAGGAATAACTTTTTTTCGTAAAATGAATAATAAAAAAGTTTTCCATATGATGCAAAATTACAGAGACATACTGTATATGCATTTAAATTGAATTAATAATTAAGATAACTATTTGACTTATAAATCTAGTGTTTAGAATATAAATTTAATATGTATCAATGTATTTTATAAGTAAATAAATAAATAAATAAAATAAATAAAATAAAAAATTGATTGTGTTGAAATATCCACTGGTTCATTAGCGGACTGATTAAAATTTAAATGGCGTAAATGTACTGTATCAAACAGACGTTTTTTAATGGAGCAATCCCATATAGCCCAAAAACCGAGAATTTAAGAATAACGGCAACTCTCAATTTTCCTTAAAACTTGTTTTTCTGGATGAAACCTGGATATACAGTAAAGAGGCTTTTAGGCGAACTTGGCAAGATGATACTTTTCATAGAGTTAAAAAAAAATCGTCAGAGGGTGTACGGGTACGGTATACAGGGTGTCCGGAAATGACGATGAAAAATTTTAAGGTATGATTCTACATAAAAAGATATGAAAAAAAGTTCATATTAACATTGGTCCGGAAATGCTTCCAGAGGGAGCTACAGGCCCTTGAAGATGGTGTCATAAAAGTGGTTTTTATTTAATTTATTAGGATCTACTTACTATACAGGAATTAACTTCTACGTATAAGTTAGAGTGATTGGAGGTCACTCTTTGAAAACATCAGGTGACCCATAATTGCAACCAGTGGCGTGGGAACAAAGAGGTGGTTAGTTTTTTAGGATTATATTTTTTCGCCGAGTGTATTTTCGCTATCTTTTAAATAAATTATGATTCTTTGAACATTTTTACGTAAAAAAGTATGGTTGGTATAAAGTCGTATAGTCGACCGTTTTCGAGATAAACGGACTTTAATGCTCAGATTTTTTTTTGAATAATAATTTTATTAATAAAAATACCAACAAATCAATAACAAAATAATAAACAACGCTGTCACTAAATTTTTAAATCTTTTTCAATGTTATTATAAATTTTATAATAAGTGTTGAAAATGATTTCCGTTCATTTCAATGCATCCTCGAACTCGTTTTCTCATAGATCTTCTAACTTTTCTAAAACTACCAGGTTTATTTCTTTCTTCATTTTAAAATAGTGTTCAAGCATCTTCTTATTTTATTACATAGCCTGTTTACTGTATTTACGCACTGCAGTCGTCCTTTTAAGTTCGTTTATCTCGAAAACGGTCGACTATACGACTTTATACCAAGGGAACCTTTTTTACGTAAAAATGTTCACAGAATCATAATTTATTTAAAAGATAGCGAAAATACACTCGGCGAAAAAATATAACCCTAAATAACTAACCACCCCCTTGTTCCCACGCCACTGGTTGCAATTATGGGTCACCTGATATGTTCAAAGAGTGACCTCCAATCACTCTAACTTGTACGTATAAGTTAATTCCTGTATTGTAAGTAGATCCTAATAAATTAAATAAAAACCACTTTTATGACACCATCTTCAAGGGCCTGTAGCTTCCTCTGGAAGCATTTCCGGACCTATGTTAATATGAACTTTTTTTCATATCTTTTTATGTAGAATCATACCTTAAATTTTTTCATCGTCATTTCCGGACACCCTGTATTATTCTCTACATACTGGTTCAGAAAATGGATTTGTGAATAATGCATTTTTGATATTCAAGTCTGGCCCAAAATCCGGTGATTATCATGATTCGATGAATAGTTAAAACTTTGAGAAATGGTTCGAAGAAAAATTGTTTCCAAACTTGGAAGAACCGTCGCTTATTATCATGGATACCGTCACCTATCATTCTGGGCTAATTTAAAAACAAAGACAAATTCCGATTTCACCATTTGCAATGAAAGATCAGATCTGAATAATAGTGAAGCAGCATATTCCACCCAAACGTTACAGGCATTCTGGAAAGCGCTATTTATTTTATTTTTTAATTATTTTTATTTTATTTTAATAGGTTGGACAAACCTAGCATTGTAACATGGACATCGAGTTTTAAGACTTCCTCCATATCATTGCCACTTTAATCCTATTGAAACGGTTCGGTCGGAATGTAAGCGCTATTATGATGCAAAATAAGTTCTATGCGTCCTGTAACAACTAACGTAGTTTAGGGTCTGTGGAATGAAGCCACAGAAAATGTAACAGTGAAAAAAAAGGAAAAATTATGTAACACACACTAATAAAATTATAAAGGGTGTGTGGTAACGGGAAAGATTTATTGATGCTTCAGATCTCTTCCCCCTTCCCCTTATTATTAACTTGGATGAATCATGATCCTTGCGGAGATGATTTATTTTAATTATTAAAAAACTGCATTTTTGTGTGTCATTTTTTAAATTATATTTTCTTCTTTATGATTTTATATTATTCTGACTTCATTAACCGTATAAAAATAATAATTAAAAATTTGAAAAAACGCGCTTGTATTTTACTTGTTCACGTGCATCTTAATGTAGATCAAGCCCAAGAAAAATCATAACCTTTACCACCGGTAAGTCAAACTGACTGAATTAATTTACGACGTACTGCAAATATGGAGAATATTATGATGTAACGGTCAGCCGTCATTGAACAGACTTTATCATCATCGTCATCATAAAAAAAAATAGTATAAACCGATATTGTTATTAAGCTAACTTTATTCGTAAGTAAGAGGATCATCCGATATGTCAGTGTTGTTAAATATGTTCGAATTTTCCCTAAAAATGTTGTTCTAGTTATTTTGAGGTTATAAATTATTAATTTATAATAGTGTTTAGGTTATAGGAAAAATTAAGTACTTTTTGATAAATAAAAAATCCAATATGGCGGCCATAAGAAAAAAGAAAATTGATGATGATTCCAGGAAACCAAAACGTTGTAACTAAAATATTACCACGTAGGCATATTATATATAAATAGTTGCCATGAAAATGTGTTTACAGATTTAAAAAATATTGGGAAATAACATAGTTTAAGCAGATCAAAGGAAATGCAGCATTTTAGTATTTTCAAGATATGTCAAAAATCAAAAGAACCAGAATCGATCCGCAAGCACCAATAAACTGCCAACATAACTGCCTAAAATTTTTCCCATTTTAACCGTCTCGTCTGTCAAACTCTTATAGTTCCCGAGATCGCAATAGATACTGTCACTGTCAGCACCAATTTCGGGCACCCTGTATAATATGGCATAAGGCCCATTATTATTTATAACAAACTTATCCTAGGATAAGTAAATATTTGTTTATTTAGAAAATCTTAATGCATACCTACTTTCTATAGCAAACTATTTGTATTTACTTGTATTGTTTGTAGTATAATAACAACAAAAATGATAATTTAAGCTTTAAGTCAATTAACCTTACCTGTGTCCCAATAAAATAAATTCTTTCAATTTCATTTCTTTACGCCATTCTTCAATCGATTTAACCATTTGTTTTTCCGCTTCCATTGCATCATTGTCGAAGTCTGGTCTTGACGATCTTCCAAAACCTTTAAATTTACAACAAAATGAATAGCATATTACAGAAAAAAGTTATAAGTTAAGATAACCAACTTAAATTGAGAACTTGGACTAAATTTTAAATTTGCAACAACTTTTCTCTATGAAATTTTACCATTTCTTTAAAAAATTGCTGCAATTTTTGTGCATTTGCTTTCTTACTAAAAGCAGTACATGAAATCTAAAATATTAAAAATATTATTTTACCGTTTGAAGGCAAACACCAACTTCTATCAAGGAAAAAATGTACGGTATAATAAATTATGTCTATTTTGGACACACTGTATAATATATTTTTCCCCGGATGGACCTAAATAAAATTAAGTAATAAATAATGTAATTTTTAACCGAAAGAAGGCTGTTAGTCAAAATGGGAAATCATACCTCCTCAGAATATGAACTAAACATCGGAGCTGCCCAAGGATCTGTCCTCGCACCTCTCATATTCATATTATTTGTAAACAATCTATCACTGCCGGGATTTACCATCAAATTTGCCGACGATACCGCGAAAATAAAAGAAGTAGGTAACAGAAAAAATTAACAGATGGCGTTTTTCGAATCAACTTATACTAAACGAGGACAAAACGGTTCACATTTATTTCTACAAAACTTCTCCCAAAATGCAATTAAACCAGGCGGCATCCACTTCCAAATTTCTGGGAACGTATCTTGATTCCAAACTATCGTGGGAACCTCAACTGGATCATGTATGCTCAAAATTGGCACCAGCTTACTACCTACGTCCATACTAAAGTTAAGATACACAGTGCCTGTCCCTACTCAAATAACATCTTACTACGCATTAGCCTATCCTCATCTTAGCTACAATATTTTACTGTGGAGACAAGCAGTAAACATAAACAGAATATTTCAAGCACAGAAAAGTCTAATAAGGCTTGGATTGAAACCAACACAAACATGCAGAGAAATATACAAAAAACACAAAATCCTCACAGTCACTTCAATATACATCCTTAAGTGCTCCACATATTATGTATACAAGAACAAGAACGAATTCCAAGAAAACAGAAACAATCACAACTATCCTACAAGAAACGCAAACGGCCTTATAGTCCCTAGACACACTTCAACACTATGCAAATAATCAAAATTTTTAATAAGCTACCAAATTAAACAATCCATAACAATAGGTTATATTTGAAAGAAAACTAAAGGACTTTCTTATAAAAAATGCATTTTACAAACTAAAAGCCTTCTTAAATGCCATGTCATATTTGCGTAAAAGGTTTTGACCTTCTAGATTGGTCTCTTAAGGGGGCCATAGACGCAACGGTTTACCTGACGGGTATAACTTTTCAGGTAAACATGACAGGTTTACCGAAGTTTGGTTTGGGCAAACGTTACGGCAAACCTGTGATAGTCTCTCAGTTATTACACATTTTACTATGAGATCGGTACAGCGCGACGACTATGATGACGTGTAGCAATAGTAGGTCTTCTAATCGTCCTCCGAAAGAAAGACAGGAAACCCCGACAAAAGTGGTGTAAAGAATGGCTGTTAAAAAAAACCAATATAGTCACGTCAATTTGATAAAGGAATTAAGTGTGGAGCCTGATGATTACCGTAATTATTTAAGAATGGATAAAGCAACTTATCAGAAACTATTATCAATGGTTACTCCTTACATTCAGAAACAAGACACTGTCATGAGAAGACCTATTACAGCACATTATACTTCTTCTTTTCTTTTCTTACGTTGCTACGCAAACTATTTTTTTTTTAATACGTCATCCTTTGTAGCGTTTGGTTCTGTCTCTTTTCGTTTTTCAACTAGTTTAGCATATTATACGGCTGTTCTTTTATTTCTGTCGTGGTAGTCTTTGGATTTTACAAGCCAAAGACAAGGCTCGGATTTATATAAATCAATAAAGTCTTCGATAATGCCGTTGCGCTTCCTAGACGACATTTTTTGAAACTACGCGACGCGAAAAGTGACCTCTCTACCCTTCGTGCTGAACTGTTCAACTGAAGCCTGCATCACACACGCGCAGGTTTGCTGGAAGGTAACACTTTCCAACAGGTAAAATATATCAATTTTCCATTGTTGTCAGGTCGCCTGCCCAGGTGGGGACACCTGCCGTTATTAGCACATACACGGTCCTGTTTGCCTGTACAGGCGACTTGAACAGGTATACCTGTCAGGTACACCGTTGCGTCTATGGCCCCCTTAAAGGGGGGCCTGACAGGTATACCTGTTCAAGTCGCCTGTACAGGCAAACAGGACCGTGTATGTGCCAATACCGGCAGGTGTCCCCACCTGGGCAGGCGACCTGACAACAATGGAAAATTGATATATTTTACCTGTTGGAAAGTGTTACCTTCAGGCAAACCTGCGCGTGTGTGATGCAGGCTTCAGCGCGAAGGGTAGAGAGGTCCCTTTTCGCGTCACATAATTTCAAAAAATTGCGTCTCGGAAGCGCAACGGCATTATGGAAGACTTTATTGATTTATATAAGTCCGAGCCTTGTATTTGGCTTGTAAAATCCAAAGACTACCACGACAGAAATAAAAGAACAGCTGCTTCACATGTCCCTGGAATAATTTTTCCAAGAGCTTGCGGTGATATTATGGTAGAGAATTTGAGGCATTCGTATGTCCTGCCTGTTGCAAGAAATCTTAGCGTTGCTGTTAATCGCTCATGTGCTGTTATAGCTCGTCTCATGACAGTGTCCTGTTTCTGAATGTAAGGAAGGAGTAACCATTGATTAATAGTTTCTGATAAGTTGCTTCATCCATTCTTAAATACCTAATTACGATAATCTTCAGGCTTCACACTTAATTCCTTTATCAAATTGACGTGACTATATTGGTTTCTTTTTAACAGCCATTCTTTACACCACTTGTGTCGGGGTTTCCTGTCTTTCTTTCGAAGGACGATTAGAAGACCTGCTATTGCTATGGCATCATCGTCGTCGCGTTGTACCGATCTCATCACAGGTTTGCCGCAACGTGTATGCCCAAACCAAACTTCGGTAAACCTGTCATGTTTACCTGAAAAGTTATACCTGTCAGGTAAACTTTTCAGGTAAACATTACAGGTTTACCGAAGTTTGGTTTGGGCATACACGTTACGGCAAACCTGTGATAGTCTCTCAGTTATTACACATTTTACTATGAGATCGGTACAGCGCGACGACGATGATGACGTGTAGCAATAGTAGGTCTTCTAATCGTCCTCCGAAAGAAAGACAGGAAACCCCGACAAAAGTGGTGTAAAGAATGGCCGTTAAAAAAAAAACCAATATAGTCACGTCAATTTGATAAAGGAATTAAGTGTGGAGCCTGATGATTACCGTAATTATTTAAGAATGGATAAAGCAACTTATCAGAAACTATTATCAATGGTTACTCCTTACATTCAGAAACAAGACACTGTCATGAGAAGAGCTATTACAGCACATTATACTTCTTCTTTTCTTTTCTTACGTTGCTACGCAAACTATTTTTTTTTTAATACGTCATCCTTTGTAGCGTTTGGTTCTAGCTCTTTTCGTTTTTCAACTAGTTTAGCATATTATACGGCTGTTCTTTTATTTCTGTCGTGGTAGTCTTTGGATTTTACAAGCCAAAGACAAGGCTCGGATTTATATAAATCAATAAAGTCTTCGATAATGCCGTTGCGCTTCCTAGACGCCATATTTTGAAACTACGCGACGCGAAAAGTTACCTCTCCTTCGCGCTGAACGCTTCAACTGAAGCCTGCATCACACACGCGCAGGTTTGCCGGAAGGTAACACTTTCCAACAGGTAAAATATATCAATTTTCCATTGTTGTCAGGTCGCCTGCCCAGGTGGGGACACCTGCCGGTATTAGCACATACACGGTCCTGTTTGCCTGTACAGGCGACTTGAACAGGTATACCTGTCAGGTAAACCGTTGCGTCTATGGCCCCCTTTACATTTAATGTTAGTAGTCTGAAATTTAAGGTAAACTAAGTTAGTTAATTTTATAGTTCAATCATATCATAATGTATGATCCTTATAAATTTAATTTGAAATTGAGTAAAATTCATAATAAAGTCGCCGGTACTTATTTGCAACGAAAGTAGAAATGTTTCTTAGGTACTTAAATAAAAATTCCTAATATCAAATAATATTTGTCATTCTATATTAAAGTTCATTATTCAATAGATAAATAAACACTGGCTAAATTTGTATAATTATTAATTTAATTATAATAAAGCAAATAAAATAATAAAATCAACATTTAGTTAC
Organism: Polydrusus pterygomalis; assembly: GCA_963969555.1. Lineage (NCBI taxonomy): Eukaryota > Metazoa > Arthropoda > Insecta > Coleoptera > Curculionidae > Polydrusus > Polydrusus pterygomalis. The sequence goes on from OZ018375.1 coordinate 146,352,500, forward strand.
AAAGTTTAAATTTGATATCTGAGCTTTTATTGACATAAGAAACATATTTGCCTGATATTTTGTGACAGCCAATTGCCTACAATTATTTTTTAAATCTCTATACTATTAGATAAAATTGTAAAGTGACTAACTGACTGATTCATCAGGATGTCTTTTTTTTTCTAATGCAGGCATCCACTAAGAAAGGATTTTTCGAAAATTAACCCCCAAGGGGGTAAAAACGGAGGTTGTAACTTTTATCTGTATCACAGAAACTAAAACTGGTATCTGGTCCACAATATATAAGTTTAATAAAATAATAATATACGTGTTTCGTCATTTTTTCAAAATTCACGTATGGGTTGAAAGAAGAGGTGTCGCCTATTTTGGATTTCATCACGGTATGGGCAGGTTCAGGTTTTTTTTATCTTCTAGTATCATGAGAGTGGTCAGGCACTGGCAATGTATCCCTATGCTTGTATATCATACAAACAGTTTTAAGAATAAACAAGCATGACAAAGTTAGGATTTTCTTAGATAAAAATAAAGGTCTACATTACTCTCTGCCTTACACACCACAAAGATATCTTTGCACACTTATGCAGAATAAACACGGAGTTCAGCAGGTAGACATATTTCCCCAGAACACATTCCATATCGCAAGTGAGACTCCAGCAGTGAGTGGTAGACCCTCTTAGCTGAAGTGGTTCCAACCTCCATCGATGTTAATCCCACTGCGTAGCATCCCGAAGCTACTTTGTGAACCAGACCCAAGATATGAGAATCAACCTTAGACAGTTATCAATATAAAGTCCCAAAAACTTGGTGTTGCTTTTTTTGTTAGTGGAGCCCCTCCAAGATACAAACCATCCATATCACATCAAAAACCCACAATGCTGGTCTTGTTAAAGTTTAGGATCAATTGGTTAGCATCACACCATTTTGTAATTTTAGAAAGCTCAGACGAAACCTTGATCTTTAATTTGTCGAAAAAAATATTTTTGGAAGGATTTTGGTGAAACTTGAAAATAAATAAACTTCTATAAACCTAGCAGAACAAGGTGCTCAAAATTGAAAATTTTGGTATGGAAAATTAGGTGCTAGTTGGGTGCTAATTAGGTGCCAACTTTAAAATTTAGGTGCTCCTATGGTTTTTGAGAAAATTATATTTTTGTGTTGTTCTGCTAGATTAACGTTAAGCTAGCAGAACATTACTGTCAAATAAGCTAATCAAGAACAAAATGTAGTACCAAAGTCAGGTGCTTATTGAATATCTAAAAAAAAAATTTAGTTAGTTAAGGTTTTTAAAAAATACCGCCATGTTCTGCTAATTTTACGAGGAACAAATTCCGTCTAAAAGGTATATCGGCAACCGGTTTGTTCGTTGTTACCAAAGCATTTTTTTTTAATTCAATTTTTTCAACTAATATTATTTTATAAAATTTAAATACAAAAAAAATGCTCTGGGTAACAACGAACAAACCGGTTGCCGATATACCTTTTAGACGGAATTTGTTCCTCTTAAAATTGGCAGAACATGGCGATATTTTTTAAAAACCTTAACTAATTAAATTTTTTTTTAGATATTCAATAAGCATCTAAAAAGCACATAATTTTGGTACTACATTTTGTTCTTGATTAGCTTATTTGACAGTAATGTTCTGCTAGCTTAACGTTAACCTAGCAGAACAACACAAAAATATAATTTTCTCAAAAACCATAGGAGCACCTAAATTTTAAAGTTGGCACCTAATTAGCACCTAATTTTCCATACAAAAATTTTCAATTTTGAGCACCTTGAATATTTGCTCTATATATTTGATTTTTCTGGCTTTGGGAATGTTTTTTTGATAAAGAATTATAATAATTTTAAAGCACCTAAATAGCACCTAATTTTGGATAAATAAGTTATTATTTCTTAATCCTTATAATAAAACTGTTCTGGTAGCTCAGCGTCAACCTAGCAGAACATGGCGGTATTTTTTAAAAACCTTAACTAATTAAATTTTTTTTTAGATATTCAATAAGCACCTAAAAGCACCTTATTTTGTACTACATTTTGTCCTTGATTAGCTTATTTGACAGTAATGTTCTGCTAGCTTAACGTTAATCTAGCAGAACAACACAAAAATATAATTTTCTCAAAAACCATAGGAGCACCTAAATTTTAAAGTTGGCACCTAATTAGCACCTAACTAGCACCTAATTTTCCATACAAAAATTTTCAATTTTGAGCACCTTGTTCTGCTAGGTTTATAGAGGTAAATAAATACTCTAATACACAATTAATAAAGTACGTACAATCTTATATTTTCAAAACTTGTTTAGTAAATTCTACCCCTAAGGTGGTTATAAACGCAAAGGTTCTGTGAGCGTTATTATCGTTCTGTAATAAAATAGATACATTTTTGAATAATGATAATAAATCTATATTGTTGGAATTGTTTTCATAAACAAAGCTACAAGATAAATTATATTTTTATTACAAGGAAAAGAAATAACATAAAAAGCAATTAAGAAGCACCAAAGAAATGTCTTTTTGAAAATAATAGTAGTAGTAGTAGTAGTAGTAGTAACATGTTTTATTTAGCAAAAAGCTACAATTAAATATTTTTTAATACATTTTTTTAAACACATTTTTATAGATTTATTTTTAAATTTTAAAACGCAACCTTCTTTTAACAAAAACATACAAAAAAGTTAAACATTTTGTAAATTGTATCAAATATTACGTATCATTTTGTTTTTTAATTAAATGTGATTTTAAAGTTTTTTTAAACAGTTTTAATGATTTTTGAGATTTAATAGAATTTTCCAAATTATTATATTCTATCAAACCTTTATAAAAAATAGATTTATTGTTGTTAATAATGTTGTGTTATGTCTATCCACATAAAAATTTTGATTAGTTCTTTTATAATTATGATGGTCATAATTAAAAGAACAAAATTTTTTTCAACAATCAGGCAATAAATTATTTTTAATTTTATGTATAGATACATACTAAATAAAAAACTAAATTTCTGGCATTCAACCAATCTAAATTTTTCAACATAAAATTAATTTTTGTATATTTGTCACAATTTAAAATAATCCGCATTGACTTATTTTGTAAAAATTTGTAATTTATCAAATATTTCCTCACTAGCACAATATATATGGGTACCTATTAGAGATCGACCGAAGGTTCGATTTAGGTTTCGGCCAAAAACCGGCCGAACCTTCGGCCATACCGATACTCAGTTTTCGTGAATTGTCGCGCACCGTCCGGCTAACTTTGGGTGGGTTCGTAGACAGTGTTGTCTATACAAATAGATTTTTTTCTGTCGACCTTTTTTTTTTAGTGGGAAGAGTTCAATCCGTTCCCAAGATCGATCTCGTCCTATATAAAATAAATTAAATTTCAGAACAATAACATTTTCAATAAGTTTCGGTTTCGGCCAAAACTGAGACCAAGGCCGAAGATTCGGTTTTGGCCGAAACTGAAAATCTTGTTTCAGTTGGACACTAGTAGGTACCTATTAAAAGTTCTATTGGGTAGTATGTATGGTACTGGTTACTTAGTTTCGATAGCGGATTTATAAAAACTTTATTACTTCAATAATCCTCAATAAACCAATAGGTATGTCTTAAAGTAAATTCAATACTTAGTCAAGATCTCAATGATGAGCTTTAAAAATTTGTTCAAAATTGTTACATTTAGTAGGTGGACAAAAAACTGGCTCTTAGTTTTCAATTTTTTCACAGTCAAATCTTAAAATTATAGCTTAAAATAGACAAAAAAAAAACTTTTACTAACCTAATAAATCAAATGCGTATACAGGTCGAGTCGCCGCTAAGGCATCGATATTTAAACACCATAGGGCCACACCTGCACCTAAACCATGGATAAGTACAATGGGAGTTTTCTGAGATTCTGCATTGAATGATATTGTCCATATTTTATCGGAGGGACCAACCACAGGCCCTATGTCTACATAACAGCCACGATATGGAGTCTTGACAACTAAAGAAAAATATAAATATGATTGCAGAGGTGGGAGTCTATTAATCATTGCTTTGGCCAAAATTAAAGGAAATTACCTGTATCTTATTCCAAATTAATAAAACTTTTTTGAGGTTTGCAAGTTAAGTAGGTACACTTTTTTATACCTTTTATGAGTAAAACGTCCAGCATTATTTAAAATGAAAAATATAAAATAATTTCCATTTTTATTGATTTATTGATTTATTGATGACAATATCAAGGGCAATACGTCAACAAATTAATATTTTAATAATCTTATATTAATGCACAAATATTCCTTTTAAAACATAAGCATGACAAGAATAAAAATTTCTAAAAATTTTTCAATTAAATCAAGATTTAAAAAATCCTTATAAACTGATCTATGTACTTTATGAGTAATACCTATAGTAATTTATTTATTTAAAAAACAGCACATTTAGAACAAAGTACTAAGTAGGTAGGTACTTGTAAAGATAAAAAAAACTAGGTTTGTAGGTAACATGACAATATAACAATGGACGTAAGTACCTACCTCAGTGTCCTAAATATTGCAATTGAATTTTGGGCATTATAGATATATAATTACGATAGGTAAACATATTCCAACCCTGTGAAACATAGAATACTTACTCAGATATTAATCTTATTTACTTATTTTACTTATTTATTTCATACTTAAATACAATCTGAAACCCATAATAACTTATAGGTGCAGTTTTGTTGCATTAGTTGCATAGCTATTTTAAATGCACATACCAAGTACCATAATATACATAAAGGAGGTAGGTATAATCATTGTTCTAAGATACCTATCCCTATACTTACTCTGTAAAATTTTCTTCTCTAGAGCTCTCAGCATTCCTTCCGAGTATTTATTCCATGATAACCAATTTGGGCTAAGCCAGCTGTAAAAGAAAGATTTAAGAACCATTATTAGCTATAAGCTATAGTGTGGCTACAAACTAGAATAAAAAAATGTGAAAATGAGTGCAATATATTAGTTCTTTTTAAATTATTACAATGCACTGGTTTAAAGCACTACCCAAGTCCCTATAAAAAAGGTAACAAATTTTAAAAGTGAGACTCAAAAACCACATTATTTTTCAAACATACTTACCTAATAAAAAATACAAACAAAACAGTTTTGGAGCTCTTTAAATTTAAAGGTTAAATGTTAAATTTAAAATTATTATGTAATGTATTTTTTAACTTACCAAACTAAACTAACCACAAATTTATAATAACTTAAAATTAATAACGTCAAAAGGGGTAAGAAAGTTCCACTGAAAAATTTAGAAATAATTTGAAACATTTCATTGAATCTTAACCTAAGTTTGCCTCAACAAATTCAACAAAAACAAAACACAAAACACTACTACAATTTGACAGATAATTATGTAAAAAATGTTAACCTTTTTTTTTCTGTGCTGTGATATTAACATCAATAATAATAACTTTAAAGCACACCTAAACAAAGAATGGTTTACCTTGAGTTTTTTCTGCATATCTGAATTTGGTGTTTCTCCGAAATGTCCAACATGTTAGGCAGACCTTAATAAAATTATTTTTAAAAGGAACAATTTTGTAGGAAAACCGCGCGGCAACAGTACTTCGTTAATTTATTTACTTCGCAATATTTCCAATTCGTGTATAAAGTCAGACTTGAGTCAGACAGTATACTTTAACTTTTAGGTGCGCACAATTTTAGTTTATTTATTGCAGTAATTTCTAAATAGATAAATTATTGGTAATAATTGATATGCATGTATGATTAGGATAACAATGAAAGATAATAATAAATAAAAACTAATTATAGTTAAGTATAACTAAATGTAAATGATATTTTTATCTAAATTTTATAGACTTTTTGCAAAAAAAAGTGAGTGATTCAGTAAAAATCCCGGGGGGTCAAAGCCGTTTGAAAAATATATACAAAATTATAAATATTTCTTTTTTTTCTTTATAGACAATATAAAAATAGTTTTTACACTGAAGTAGGTTTTTCTTATTGAAAGCCATAAGGATATTTTTAGAGAGGTCAAGTGGAAGTAAACCTACTATCTTTCATCAAAATAATAAAACATTAAATTCCATTAAAAAAAAACTACATTTTGCTTTTTAAATTTGATAGCGGGAGATTCTTATACAGGTTGCCAACGTAACAACCAAAAAACACAAATAAAGGTAACAACATAACAAAATAGGTAAAATGTAAAATATATTGGGTGGTTGGCTTTGTGCTCACAATCGCCATTAAAAGTCACGTAATTTGAATTGTCAGTTGTACAAGCGAGGCCCGGGTGTCGCCCTTCCCTTCAACCGCTTCAATCTAGGGATTCGTCAAGACCCCATTTTACCGTGACTGAATATCTGTCTGTATTTGCTCCTAAATATCCTAGAGGGCTATGCTCTGGACAGATAAAAGCACAGATAAATATAGTGCGTTCGGTTAATGCAAATCTGTCTCCTCGGTCTGCTCATTGGTGCAGTGTTGCGTTCGTTTATTAGATCTATGACCTCGGGTGTAACTGCTCGGCGTTCGATATTTGAAAAATCGAGCACTCGGAGTTACCTCGTATCGCCTCACCTAAAAATATGGAGCTAACAGAGCAAACTAATTGAATTTGTGTTTTGACAGCAAATTTGGAAATTTGTTTTACCTAACCTAACATACAAAATCAAATATAATTCCCGTACCGAAATCATTCCAAATTGGACAAACACCAGATCATAACTAAAAGTTCTTTTTCCAACGGTATTGATGAATGTCCTTTTGTGAGTTGCTTCGGGAGGCAAAATACTGTGCACTTTTTGCAATAGAACTTCAAAAGTTTCCGGTGTTATACGAAAATTATATTGAAATTGTTTGTCAGAGAATGCTGGGACAATATTTTCGGCATAGCCAACAACTTTTGTAATCGAACAGCTTTCTTCCTCGTCGCTATTATCATCAAACATCATCATTTGTCCTGCCCTAAGTGCTGGAATATTTTCCATTTTCGTCTCTTCAAACCACCAACATAAAGTGAGGTTAATTTTATATTTTATGTCAGATGGAACTCGACAAACTCTATAAGGGTTCGGTAAATGCTACGCGCTCGTTTAGCCCGAATATCACGTGACATTAAATCTGCATCTGCTCGCTCTGCTCGACCTTTTCAAAACCGAACGCACTAAATAAACTGTGCAACAGTGACTTCTCATATCTAAGTTGTTTCACCCACTTCTCCTTAAATTTCAAAAGGGCATGATAAAAGAACAATAGCTGCCCATACACCAGCATTCTTTCCCGTCATTCTTTCCTTCCACATTCTTTCCTTTTAATAAATTGAAATGAAAGAAAACTTGTTCTATACCTAAATGAAGCGTAAGGCCGTCATCTCTTACTCCACTAACGATCGATAATAACAAAAGGAAAGAACGTGGAAGGAAAAAACGGCGGGAATGAATGCTGGTGAGTGGGTAGCTATTGTGACAAGTCGAATCCCGTGTCGCCAATATGGAGGTCACCACCAACGATGTCACCGGTCTCACCCCTCGGAGTCATCCTTGCACCTGGATTCGTCAAAGTGTTCAGATGAATTGGCTAGGCTAGGAATACTGTCTGCCGGATACAGGAATAAAATCTTTGCAAGTTGACATAAAGATTTTTCTGTAAAAAACCTAAATAAACATTTTTTCATTCAAAATTCACATGCCGTGTATATTGTAGAAGTAATTTGTAATAGAGTAAAAATGGTAATGAACGCGCCAAAGCTTCCTTAATCATATCACTGAGAAGTTAAATTTGCTAAGCTTTAAATAGGATACCCCCTTCCCCCAGTATGGTTGTAAAAAATATTATTGGCAACAAATCAGGCAGACAGTAACAAAAAGTGTTGTTAGTTGAACTCATAATTCGACCTCCATCTCCGCTGTGCATGCACTTTCCAAATTCAGAGTTGTTTCCACAGAAAAATAAAGGGTTTATTTGTTTCTTCTACTGAGCACCAAATCGGAACTGTCTCATCCCTACCCGAAACCCTATTGAAATGTCAAAAATTTGATCAAAACATTTACCACCTGTCAGTTTACGAAGTTTACGTTGAGTATTCGTGTTGTAAATTGTTAGTAAATTAGTATTATTCATTTGATTCTAAATAAACGATCCATTTTTTTAACGGGTTTTTAATATGCTTTAATATTGTTTTAACATTTGTGATCAATTTATATTAAAAACGACAATTTCCATAGTTCATTATGGTCCCTATTGAGTAATATGGAACTACAGGGCCAAGGAGTAGCAAGAAATTGTTAACTTGTTAGAATGCATTTTCCAATAAAAAGACGTTTATGTATCAATTCGCAATTTAGGGGAAGACCGTCATAAAACTGGGATTTGTGTATGGTTTAAAAGTATGGCTGAAAATTGTACAGTAGTGCATTTCTCCCGAGAGCCTTCGATGGCAAGAATAGACACTATTAAAACCAATGATAGTCCTGGTAAAATATCTGAGAATAACCATCATTTTGGACTTTTTTATGTAGCCTGTATAGGTTTATCCATTTTGACCTACATCACAGATTTGGCATTGGCAATAACCTTGTTGTACTTCTATGTTGTTCAAGGATATGGATTCTATTTTGCTCTTACATTAACCTTTGTTTTATTACCTGCAATATGTATGAGCACAGTCAGCTTAAGATGGTAAGTACTGTTTAATTTTTCTATTAATACTTACCTAAATACCTTACTTAAGTAAGTAAATATGAGGTACCTAAATATTACTTTACTAAATTAGATAGGGTTTTTATTATGTGAGATTGTTTTTACTAATCGAAACTATATATTCAGATTTCATTTACCATGGCGTATACATACCTTGGTCAATAACAGCAGAAGGAGGAAGGGCTGTTATTGGCCAAGGTGTATTTACCCTGGTGTAAAAGACAACCTTTTTTTGTCACGAACCAATACTTTTTGAGTTGGTACATAATTGTGGTAAAGTATCAGTGTACCTATACTACACACAAATTTTATTTAAGAGACACCTATTCAAAATGCGGGTGCCATTTCATAAATTTGTCTACTATAATCCCCAAATATCTTGTTTGTGACACTTCATGTATTTATTGTTGGTTTATTTCGACATTTGTAAATTAAGGTCTGCTAACTTTTGTCAAGGAGAATGCAATATAATTAGTTTTTGTAGGTTAAAAGATAGTCTGAACGTTTCTCTCCAATTTTTAGTGATACCTAGTTAAACCTTTGGTAATTTTGTCTCTCCTGTTACTACTCAAAATCAGGATGGTATCGTCAATCTTTATAGCCTGTTTATTACTAAATACAATATTTATTTTCAAACTTTGATATCTATCTACTAGGTAATTTTGAAGTAGCCTGCACAGGGTTCACCTGACTCCATAATGCCATGGAACATCAAGAAGTTTATCGTATTCAACCGTATCAAATGCTTTTGCTAAGTTTGATTATTAATAATTGGAGGTAACTAAATAAGGTATCCTCCATATTACAACCTGACAAGAAACCGTACTGAATTTCAGATAAGATGTTGCCATTCCTAAACAAACCCATCTTTGGAGTATAGGATTAAGTACCTACAGTTTTACGTCAAAAAAGGTTGGATTTAGAAATGAATAAAAGCGGAAAAAGAAATATGCGCAAATTTGACCAAATTTCGTTTTTGATTGTATTCATTTATACTGTAGTGATACTTGGCAAGAGGTTAGGGAGCAAATAATATATGATTTAAAACTAACAAAAAAATGGTTAGAAAGCTTTAAATTGTCACTTAACTTATCAAAAACGAATTATATTGCATTCTCTTTAACGGGTACCAACAGACCCGACTTCACAAGTGTCATGGTTAATGATCAACAAGTTAATGAAGTAGTCAGAAGTAACGCAAACAAAATATCTTGGAATAATAGTATACTGATTTTTAAAATGGTACCCACAGATTGAATATTTATCTAATAAAATTATAACTTTGATTCATAAATTCTACTTTTTAAGAGACATTTTAAATACAAAACCACTTATACTAATATATAAGAGCCTAGTTGAATCATTGATCAGGTACAGAATTCTGGTCTGGGGAGGTCTTTACAGATTGAATATCACTCAAAAATATATATTGAAAGTTATCTTTAAAAGAAATAAATTGTATCCCACAAAATTGCTGTTTTCTGATGATATTTGTAATGTTCGGACTCTTTATATGGTAACTATATCAACATTTATTCATAAAACCAATTCCGCTGAAAATACTATTAGCCACTGTTATCACACTTGTGCTAGAATGAATAGGGATATGATTATTCCAGTAAATTATAACAATATCAATTTATAAAATGTTTGCTACCTAGGGCCCAAAATTTACAACATGATGCCAGTACTATTTAAAAGCATAACAAACCTTCATAGATTTAAATAAATAACAAAATAATATCAATTATTCTTTCACATGATGAAGTGACTCGGATTAAAAATCTAAAATATAGTGGATCATAAAATGCATAAGATCCTGGTACACACCTACATACAAGTAACCCTGTTACTTAGGTACCAAACCAATAATAGTTAGGATTACTTATAATTATAAAAAGTTAATTTAATACAATATGTTTCTCTAAATATATTATTTGCAATAAATAAATAAATAAAAATAATAAATAAATAAATTAAAATTTCTATCTTGTTTCTAGCGCCTTTAGTAAAATAAAATTGTTGAAAAATGATAGCTTGGGCTAGAACCAAATTATTTTTTAGTATTTTGTGTAAGCTAGTAGTTTGTGCAAGAAAATCTCTATTATTAAAATTTTTCGCATAAAATACTCTAACAATAAACTAAATTTGACAGACGGAAACCGAAATGATGACTGACATGGCCTTCTTTACAACATGCTTGTTCACTTTAATCGAATTTAACTTGTTCAGCATTGACATCCTTATTAGAACCTAAAAATCTTCCTACTACAGTGTCGCAAACCGCGATGAATCAAATTACTTGTAACGACTGTCAAAGATGACGGAATAACTGATTGATTGTTAATTCAGGTAGTTACTGACACCCAACAGGTATTAAACTCTACAGCTAAGCATTACGTCCTTAGATGCAAGCCTCTTTGATGCAAATAATGTTTGCTCGCACGGTATATATCTATGGTTAGACATCTTTACTCTCCCACTCCACCTATTACAAAAAACTGCATCCGCCCTTGAATTAAATGAGTGTAGCATTCAAAATTTGACCCTCAGTTTCAAGAACTATCGCCGTAAATGTTGTAATATTGTTTAATAAATATAGTTAGTTGTGTACTCATGGGTTCAAGTTCAAGAAAAAAAAAACGTTACCTACTGCGTTTCTAAAATTAATGCAAATCATACTATAAAAAGTATACAGGGTGGAATTTTTAATAATAATAATGGATATTTATTTTAGCACTTGGCTAGTTTCAACAAAAAATTACATAATACAATATGATAAATATTAATATTAACTGCAATAAATTCCGTATTTGGAAGCCTCTTTATTTGCTGAAAAATAGAGAACTACGTTGCGGGCAATGCTGCGTTTATTTTTAATTTGACATATTTTTTTCGTGTCTTCATGAAATTTAAAGTAAATAGTGGGTTCTATTCCCTTTTTATGCCCTTTCCAATGAGCTGTCACAAAACCAGGGTTGGCAAATGTCATGATATTTGTATAATATCCAAATATCCGATATATTATATCGATATAAACCTGTAAATTTGTATTTCAATAATTCTATTCAATGATAGTTGCGATCACAATAACAAGTTTTTTTAGTACTCCTATGTTCGGAATGAAAATGTAGATAAAAAATATAAGTTTATAAATATGAACACATCATATATTTTTGCTTTTAACTATGGTTCATCTTAAAACGCAGAATTACTGGGCTTGTTAATTAAATCTAAATGAACCCAAACTGGATTTTTAATTTTTGCCATTGTAAAATTTTTATTTCATAAAACAAACAGCAAAATATTGCTCCCTTCAATCAGAAATCGGAACTAAATAGAGTTGTGTAGTTCGCGAACGAACTAGTTCAAAAGATCGAATCTGCCAACTGAACTAAAAGATTCAATCAGTAATTACTGAGAGATTGAAACAAGGCGAACTAAAGTTTAAACGGAATGTACTACGCAAGCGAGAGCGAGACGACCGAGATTATAGGTTTTGTCACCTGACCGACCGATGCATGCGGCGATATGCCAGTATAAATCAGTGAACTAAATGAACTAAACGAACTAGTCTTTTGAACTATTCACTTTATTGAACGAGAACGAAAGATTGAAATCGGCAAAGTGAAGGGAACTAGAACTAAATAAAAATGCCACGCGGCTGACGCGGCAAAGAACAACAGGTGGTCAACGTCTCGGAAAGATGGGGAATCACCGCATCGTAAGCAGCATAATACGCTCAAAATCAGGATAAATATCGTCGCTTAAATATCATGATATTTATCAAGATATATATCAGAATATTTATCACGGATATATATCCTGTTAACCTTGCACAGGGCACACCTTTACATTTGAGAAAAAAAAGTTAGGGGCAGTTTCTTCCCCCAAAATAGGGGTAAAATTTATGAAGACACGAAAAAACTATGCCAAACTAAAAATAAACGCAGCCGTAGTTCTGTATTTTTTCAGCAAATAAAGAGGTTTTTTAATACTGAATTTATTCCAGTTAAAAATTCCATCATGTATACTTTTTATAGTATGTATATTATATAAATAAGTATTATTTTATTTTATAGAACTAGTTAACTACGCCTAGTTTTATTAAGTAATTCTCACAATAGATATGAATGAAATCGCTTCGCGATAATTTTATGCGAAGAATTTCGGTTTAGGTACAGTCTTGATGACATCATTACTTGATGTAATCATTGTTTATTTTTAACAACCTACTCAGAAAGATTGACCTTTTCTAAATTTTTACCTGGCGTCTTTTTTAACAGCGTCGTAGCCAGGCTTTGGTTCCCTGGGCCATTCCCGAGAGGAACTACGGTTTAACGTGGGTTCCGAACCACGATCCTCAGTCATTAGAAGCATAGATAGCATGGCTATCAACTTTATAGGGATTGTTCGGGTTTCACGCTTCCATGACCCAACCAATTAGTGAGTGTGTTCCTTCCCCCGCGCCCCACAAGACATCCAATCTCATCCAGCTTGATTTACGGGCGTGAACGTGGTGGGATAGGGGGATGATACATTTTCCACTCTTCCCTAATTTTTTCTCGACGCTGGACCCACGTCAAGAGTTATTTAAATCTTCCGGAACCCGTTTTCCGGCCGCGGGGTACGAACCCACGCGGTGACTGTCGCGTTAACCACGATGCCGGAGGGGGGGGGGGGGGATATATAATAGAAAAGGAGTAAATCATTATTTTTTTTCCAAATAATGTTTACTGTGATTTGATTTGACAATGCATGCACCGCTAGACTGGCCACAGGACATCCTATATAAATTTTGCTACCCTCAAATATTGGCCCAACCCAACTATTAATTTTACATCAAAACTTTATTATACTTTTTTGAAGGCCCTTATATGATGGATTCGCACACAAAATTTTAATATTTTCCAACAATGCCCGTATGTATCATTACGACCTTATCAGGGTTAAACCTTAACTGTGATTTATGACAAAAATCTAGGGTTGTGCCTGGTCAATTGACCGAGATTTTGACCCGGTCAAATTCGGTCAAAAACTTTTGCAGCCTCTTGTGAGAGAAATTGGTCCTCATGGGGCATTGTCCATAGCAAGCTTCGCAACCGATTGAAAACCACTCGCTTAGGAAAGCTTGTTTATATAAAGTACAACTTAAAGCTGTTAAGTGGCAGTGGCAATAAAAAATATGAAAATTCGGAGGAACCAGTGCTAAATTTCAGTAGTAAGGATGAAACGAGTGATTCAGATTCTGAAGAACATAAAGGCAATCCCGGGGGTGAGTTTAGTGACGAAAATGATGTACCTTTATCTAAGCTATCTACCAAGGCCAGTACTGCCAGCAGTCTCTCATTTCGTCATCAATCAGTCACTCACTCATTACTTCATTAGTAATTTAGTATTGTTAGATTAATATTATACATAATATTTATGAGTCATTTTTGTGTTTTTTGTACCTCAGAATGGTTTCTTTATTTTTTGTTAGCTGTTTTTTAATCAAGACACGTTTCTATGTAATTACTCGTGGCTTCATTTCTTATGACAAAACTGAGGAATTTGACCGGGGCTTAGTCAATTGACCACAAAAGATTTTGGCGGTAAAAATCCCAACCCTACAAAAATCGCTATGGACCAGCCAAAATGGTCGGGTTAATTATAATCATGGTCAATTCTATAACTTCACCGTTAAAGTTTAACCCTGAATAAGTAGTAATAAATAGCCAATTAAAAGTTATTAAAAAAAAACTTTACTTGTAAAATTCTTTAAAATTAAATACTTACTTACGGCTCTGATACATAATACCTATATGAAACCACCAAAAATAATTATGATAATGTCAAATGTTACCAGACGTTTTAATTTTTTATTAGTTTCAACATATTAAAAAGAATAAATAACAATGTAAGTGGTACTACATGAAAAATAGTTCGCGGAGAGTATTCGAAATGCGATGTTTTCTGACAGACCCATTCCAAGCAAAATAACAATCTTGCATAACGTTCGTAATTTTGAGAGTAAAGGTAGGTACTCTTATTAATGAATGAAACTGTTTGAAACAAAATGATGATGTACTTAATAGTAAGCACAGGAAAATAATGCAGATTTAGAACTTCCTCCATGTAGGAGAAAATAATGGAATTAGCACCAGGTTTCTTGGCGAAACTGTTGGACAGCATCACTTCACATTTCTGCGGAAATTACATAAATATAAATATCATCCGTATAAATATCAAAAACATCGGGAATTGAGGGAAGGTGATATAACTATAGTGAAGGGTAAATGAGTACAGGGAACTCTCACGCAATGTTTGTTTTACCGAAGGTGCATTTACCTTCACATTAAGCAATAAATCAAATGTTAAAATTTTTTATTGATATTGGTGATATTGGAGTACAGAAAATGAACACAGATTTGTACAAACAAGGACTCGATATCCTCAAAAGGTAAATGTTGGGGGGGGCATTTTCTCCTGAGAATGAGAATATATTTGGTTTCAAATGGACGGTTGCCCTGCACACAATGCACAGGAAGTTAGGACATAATTATGTCCAAAACGTTTTCGATATACGCACATAAGGAATAAATGACACCATAAATTGGCCAGCTAGGTCATCTGATTTGTCACCAAACGACTTTTTCCAGTGGAGTCATAATACTTGAAATATACAGGGTGTTTGGGGAGGAAAGGGCAATATTTTGGGAATGTGTTCAGAGGGTGAAAATAAGAGAAATAAACCCATATGTTTTAGTTCGATTCTCAATCATTTCTGAAATAATCGGTTCTGAATTTTTTATATTGAAATAATGAAGGAGGCTTTTGTTTTAAACGTTCGATACATTTTGATTGATAGTTTTGACATGCATAGTAGTTATCAGTTAGCTTCATATATCGACTTGAACCAAGATTTTCATACTTACAATGCCCCACATATTCAGTCATAGGGAGTATGCCGACATGATAGTCGTGTATGGTTACTGTAACGGTAGTGCGATGCGCGCAGTTAATGAATATCGACGTCGTTTTCCAAATCGAAGAGTTCCTAATAAAATAGTCCTTCAAAAAGTATTTGCAAGTGCTCAGGAAACTGGAATGTTTCCAAGCCTGAGAATTGTTTCTGAAAGAGTGCAGGGTCTAGATGTGGAAAATGAAGAAATGATATTGTCGCAGAGAACTCAGGTATAAATACGAGACGGGTTGCAAATGAACTTCATATACCATCACATCTAGCCGTATGGGAGTCACTTAGAAAAAACGGTTCAAAATTTTTTCACGTTCAACCCGTTCAACATCTTCTAGATGGTTATCCTGCTTCAAGGGTACAATTTTGTGAATGGATCCATCAAAATCGACGGCTGCACAAATACCATTTTATTTAGCGATTAAGCTCAGTTCACTCGTGATGTAATTAATAATTGCCACAATGAACATCGGTGATCAGATGAAAACCCTCATGCTACATTTGAACGAAACTTTCAACATCGATTCAGTATTAATGTCTGGTCTGCAATGCTCAACGACCAGTTGTTTGGTCCATTTGAAATGGATTGGCGTCTTACTGGAGAAAGATATTTACGGTTTTTGGAAGACCATTTGATACACATTTTGGATGATGTTTCGTTAAATGTTCGACAACAATTGTACTTTCAACATGATGGAGCCTCACCTCATTTTAGTCTCCGTGTGCGAAATTTTTTGAATTATTGTTTTCCTAATCGCTGGATTGGCAGAGGTGGTCCGCAAGTTTGGCCACCGAGCTCACCAGACTTAAACCCGCTTGATTATTGCCTTTGGGGATGGATGAAATCGCTAGTACATTATATGAAACACGAGTGGAAACGAGATACGCTAATACTGTAAAACATGCTGAAACTAATAAAATATAAAACGTCTAGTAACATTTGACATTTGTTACTGGTGGTTATATTGATGTATGTATCATAGCGGTATTTAATTTTTAAGAATTTTTCGAAGAGTTTTCGAAAAAACTTTAATTGGTTTATTAGAAAATAATAAAATTTGGTGTGCAAGTCCATCATACCGTGCGAGCAAAAATTATTGGCATCAAAGAGGGCTTGGATTAAAAAACGTAGGGCTTGGTTTAGATCACAATGATATGGGGACGATATATCTAACCAAATCTATGTTAAAATTTTGTCAAATTCATATTATGACATGATATGCCAAACTATTGAGTAATAAAATAAGTAGACAAATTCAAATTTATTTTTGTTGTTTACAAAATTAACAAAGCAAGAATATACAGAAATAAAAAGAAAAATAATTACATAAATTGCTGAAATTGGCCACCGCCACCATGCTCCAAGCATAAATTCACACGTCTCTTCATATTTTCGAAAGTGTTGACCAGCATCTCTGGAGAAATGTTACCACATTCTTGGATAATCCTTTCTTGTAATTGTTCTAAATTTGCAACTGGTGTTTTAAAAAATAGTGTTCTTTAAATGAGGAAAAACGAAGTAATCCATAACCGTTAAACAAGGTGATCTAGATGGGAATTCAATGCCTGATCAAAAACTGATCAATCGGTTGAAAAAATTGCGTAAGTAGTTAATAGTTTCGACGGCTGTATGGGCGGTTGCACCGTTCTGTTGAAAATATCCAAAACGTAGTTCGTCGTAAAGTAATTGCTCCACAAATGGATTCAAAATATTGTCTCTATACCGCTGTGCTGTAACTGTGTCATGGAAGAAATAGGAACAACAATTCTTCTTCGGTAAACAGCTAACCAGACACCAATTTTTTGAGGGTGCAATGTGGACTCTACAAAAAATGGGGATTTTCACTACTCCACATGCGTGTATTCTGAGAATTCACATAACCGGAGAGGTGGAACCAGGCTTCATCCGAAAAAAATGTCAGGTCTAATAAATCATTTCTTTCCAATAAATTTTGGGTAAACGATTGAGAGTAATTCCTGCGTCTTTCAAAATCTGCGGCTTGTATTTTTTGGAATACTTGCACTTTATAAGGAAATAAATTTAGCTGCTTCTTAAGAATAGTCCTGCATGTTCCATAAGATCTTCCCACTTCTTGGGACAGGCGTCTTATACCATTTGTTGGCGTATTTTGCATTATTTCACGAACGTTTGCAACAAGTTATTCTGTTCTTACAGATGGTCTTCCTGCTCCTTTTTTGTGTTGTATTGAACCTGGTTCCCTAAACACAGCCACGGTTCTTTTCAGGCAATGATAAAAATCCCCAGCAATAAAAGAAACGTTAGGAAAATGTTCGTGAAAATCGTCCATGCACAAACCCGAATTGTATTGCCACTCACCATTTACTCTAACCCCGTTTCGAAAATACGCTTCAACCATGAATGTTTTGTGCTGTTCCGTAAAGCCCATTGTGTGAATTGTTCAAGAAATTGGAAAAATTAGCGATGAATCAAATGACTTGTAACGACTGTCAAAGATGACGAAATAACTGATTGATTGTTAATTCAGGTAGTTACTGACACCCAACAGGTATTAAGCTCTACGGCTAAGCATTACGTCCTTGGATGCAAGGCCCTCTTTGATGCAAATAATTTTTGCTCGCACGGTATAAGGACCTTTAAAAAAGTATAATAAAATTTGTATGTCAAATTTATAGGGGAGCCAATATTTTAGGTGTTATATTAAGTTTATGCAGGTGGTCTTAAGTTTAGTAAAAGGCACTTTATGCTTAATAAGCAGATCGAGTTTAAATAAACAAATACATAATCTCAATATTATTGATAGGTTGTTTCTTTAGTCATTGGCCTATGTGTGAAAACAATGATGTCATGTCGAAAAAAGGCCAAGTGGTTGTTAGGTGAAGTTTTTGGGAGTTAGTTTTTAGAATAAGAGCTTATCTTGTGCGAATTATAACAGAACGTGATACGATTAATAAATTTAAAGTTAAATAAAAGCGTATTTTCTTACATAGGGTATCAAAATTCACATGGGATTTCCCATGGCCAGTCTGGCGGTGCAACACCCGGTATAGAAGTAACTGCCATATACATCCGATTTTTTAAAATATGAATTCATAATAGGACCTCAACCTCAACAGGTACTAATCATATGTATGTAAAAAAGTATAACTAATGCCCCCTTGCGATTCCCTTAAAAAGCTACAATCTTGATCATTATTATTGTTACAACGTATATGCCTAATCTACCTGTTATCAAAATATAAATCAACTTTGTCTTTATTATTTTGAAGGTATTTATCAACCAACATATGAAATGAAATGACTATATTAATAAAATTAATATAAATACCTATAAAGCCAGCATTAAATTCTAGAAAAACCGATAACCACAACCTATTTTAAAAAGCTGAAATAAAAAAATAAAGTTTTTATCTTTTGCCATAAATCATAATAATGGATTGTCGCTTTCTCTTGTTATTTGGACAACTAAACAATTAGGTGATAATTGTTCTTTATTTAATCTCAAAAATATTTTATTTTAACGTATTTATCGCGGACTAATTCCTTTAATCTTATAATTATTTTAATTTTGAAAATAATAGTTAGGCTTAAGAAACCTATTTTTGTCTATTACCGCTTGTGTTTTTTTTTTTGGTTATTATTTCATTATTTTTCACTAATCCAAATATAAGCTTCTGGGACCACTCAAACCACAAAAATATTTTAGAGTTAAAAACAAGGCTTGAAAATTTATTTTTCAGGAGTGTAAGTTAATAAAATCAGAATGTTTATTAGATGAGAATCATAATCTGATTACTAGAGTCCGGATTAAAAATCATAAAAAAAATTAAAATAAGCGCTTACAAAGCATAAAGTTTCACTTAAAAAAAAGCAGGAAATATGCACAAAAAAGGCATGAAATATATAAAAAGCACAAATCAAAAACATAATTTATTCTTTCTTAACATAAATAAAATCGCAAAGTAAACAAAATATTATAAAGTTATACAGGGTGTTCCTAAATATCATGTAAATACGAAAAGGGGTAATTCTTTAGCTTATTTATTGACTAAAAATTCATATAAACATAGGTCCGCAAACACTTCGTTGCCGATCTACAGGGTGTTGAAATTTCAAGATTTTTTTAGTTTTTTCTTTATAGCTGTTGTAGTTTTTGAGATATTTAGCTCTAATTTGGAATATAGGTTACGCTGTAGGACTTACATCATTGGGCATACGAAATGGTTTTAAGAATCTACAGGGAGATATTTTTTCAGAGGTCATGCCTCCTTTTCTCCCCATGAACTTTTTTTCAGTGCGCCGCTGGTGGATTCTAAAATACAAAATGCATTTTCTGTTTTGTTCTAAAGCATTTTAATCTCTTGTAGTTTTTTCGTATTTTCCACCGTTATCGAGAAGAAAAAAAAAGGTTTTGTGTGTTTCGCTAGACGAAATTAAAATTTTTTAAATACCCTAATAAGCTCTGGCTTGGTTTAGATAACCTTTTGTTTGTATTTATTTTGACATTTTATTCACCACCAACAACTGTTAAAAATTAAAACTAGGAGGGCGCGGTTTTTGTAGCAATGATTTATTACAATACAGAAATATCAAATAAATATGTAATAACAATAACAATGATTGAACAAATTGATGACTAATATTTAAATGTTCACCGATTTTCCTGGTGCTAGTACCTGCATTAACTTCTATTTCATTTGAACTAGCTTCTTCGATCTGTGGTGTTCTAACAGTACGTGGTCTACCTGCATCATTGGTATTCTTATTAAAAGTTCCAGTTTCCACAAGACGCCTGTGAATATTTGAGAATATTCGATGATCAGGTATCATCCTATCGGGATAGCATTCCATGTACAGACGTCTGGCTTCTGTTGCATTTCTATTCGCAAGGCCATAGATGAAATGCATCTTAGCCATTTCAGAATTGGTATAATTTGGCATTCTTAAGTGAATATATCGAATATTTAAACAAACACTTTTACCCCCTACAGTTTAAAATTTCAACCTTTAATTTTCAAACACTTGTGGACAAAAATTAATATTTCAAATGCGAACTGTCAAAATTAATAAAAATAAGATATTACCCAAATAAAACCAAGGCATACCTACTAGACCAATTATTTAAAAAAATTTAATTTCATCTAGCGAAACACAGAAAAACTTTTATTTTTTTTTTCTTGATAACGGTGGTAAATACGAAAAAACTACAAGAGATTAAAACGCATTTTGTATTTTAGAATCCACCAGCGGCGCACCAAAAAAAAAGTTCATGGGGAGAAAAGGGGGCATGACCCCTGAAAAAATATCTCCCTGTAGATTCTTAAAACCATTTGGTATGCACAATGATGTAAGTCCTACAGCGTAGCTTATATTCCAAATTAGAGCTAAATATCTCAAAAACTACAAGAGCTATAAAGAAAAAACTAAAAAAATCTTGAAATTTCAACACCCTGTAGATCGGCAACGAAGCGTTTGCGGACCTATGTTTATATGAATTTTTAGTCATTAAATAATCCAAAGAATTACCCCTTTTTGTATTTACATGATATTTAGGAAAACCCTGTATGTATAACAAAATTAACTTTAAAAAAACAGGCAATAATCAAATGTTGGTTTAAATGTTGTCTCCTGTCACTTAAAATATTTTTATAGCCTGAAATACTCCTTTCTACGTCAACACTTGTTATGGGCGCATATTTTAATTTTGCAAAATCATATTCGGGGTCATTTGCAAGTCCGGATTAGCGTTTCCTGCCAATACCAAAACAATTTTTTTTAACTCTTGAAAACCTTTATTTTTAAACAATGTATCTTTTAGCTTTTTTGTACTATTTGGCCAGTTTCTCCACGAATATTGGCAGTGGCCTCTTCAAAATTAATAATTATTTTAATGGAGGCATATTATAATGGCATTCCTTGTTTCTCGAGAGATTTTATTGTGCCACTCACAAAATTAGAAATGCTCTTTAAATATGCCAATCTGTTCTTTATATCTTCTTGATTTAAAACCGTTTGACAATATTTAATTGCCTTGCTGGCTGATTCGGGTAGCTCAAATATAACTTTTTTAAAATTTTCGAAAGTATCTGCATAATATATTACAGCATTTAACCAAGTGCCCCACCTTGTCAAAACGTGGTCAGGTGATAATGGTGTGTTAGGTACTCATTCTTTGAAGAGTTGTACCCGTAAAGGCGCCTTAACAAAAACTTTTTTTTTAATTTTTAATACGTTGCAAGTGATTTAACTACCAAAAAGTGAGCAAAGATTTCAACAACAGGCAAAAAAGCTATAAATAGGCATAAAAATTAAAATAAGCATAAAATTAAAAAAAAAAAAAAGCATAAAATTAGAAAAAAAAATAAGCATTAAAAACACGGTCTCTCTTGCAAATTTTTTGTTCAATTCATTAATATCTTGAGTTATCTACTATTTGCTATTATGTTTATAATAGGCACAATGTTCATCGATGTTCTGTTACCGATGTTCGATGTTTTCGACATCGATGTTAGAGGTCAAGAACATCGATGTTTACCTTTCGATGTTCAATGCAATTCTAGTCATGAAAATTCGGTTTTTATGTTTTTCTTCACTCAATAAGTATGGAACCGGCGATCTCTTTTTTTTAGATGTCAAAATTCCCAAGAATCTTCCGGAAAGTTATCATCCGGTTTTTAATAAAACGTCTCTTCCCGCCTTTCGTGTTGTTAGATTGCGCTGTTTTTTTTTTTAGAAGTTAAAAAAATTTCTGGGCACCGCCAATATTAATATTAGTATTCGAGGAGTGAAAAACCGGTTATTAAAATAAGTCGGTTGTTCCCAACATTATTAAATATCGATGTTTAGAAAACATCGATGTTTTACAACCGATGTTTTTAAGCCATCGATGTGCTTTCGATGTTAACATCGATGGTCAACATCGATGGACAACTTCGATGGACAACATCGATGTTCGTTTCGATGTCCCAGCACTACTCTAATGATTACACAATGTGAGTTTGTAAATTGGAATAAATTTAGTAAAACCAGTACAGTTTTTTTTAAATGCTTGGACATGTGTTTTAACATTTTAAGTTGTGGTCTTTTTTATAAAAAATTATATGGATATAGTGTGTCCCAAATGACGATATCGATAATTTTTTTAAATGGCAACCCTACTTTTTATTGACTCTTTTTAAAGTATGTACATACATATACATATTAAAAGTGCCCTCTATTATCAGCCTCACGCATTAATTTTAATAATATTTATATCAACGTTCAATCAGGATAAAACGTTCTTTAAAATAAGCATAGTTTGTTAAATTCGGTTAACGCAGACCGAAGTTACAGCCTTTAAAGTACTTTTAGTCGTTACCCTTCTCCACGCTGTTACCATAGTAACTACAAAAAATTGTTATCCAAAATTTATAAAGAATATTACAGAGCATATAAAAACTTAATTTCTGACCTGCATTGTATGGCAGGTATTATTGGAAATTAAGGACTTTGTATCATAGCATAGCGACTACGCCCCTAGCGGTAAGATTAGGAAATTAAAAATTATTTCCAGTGATTTTTTATACCCCAAAGTCGTAGCATAATATAAGGTTTTGGAGATACATAATGGACTTTTTCACTAGCGGAGCAAAAATTGCTACATTATGCTTAAAATGTTGTCCATTTATTATTTGGCAATATCCTAAACGCAAGTAAAACTCGTTTTGAAGATTTCTAATAATTATTTCGGGACAAATTAACCTCTTATTCGTGCACTCGACTCCTCAACATTTGACAAGGAATAAAAATAGTCAATAAAAAACTAGGGTTGCCACTGTATCAATATTTTGTTTATAAAACAAGACCCCAATTTAAAATGTTAATATCCGTGCCCAAAGCTACAAATTCACACTGTAGGTATACCTAATAAACATTATTTTTAAAATATGAGCCTCAAGAAGTATCGGCACAATTCTTGTATAGAAAAGTATTTTTCCTATTATTTGAAATGATGGGATATTGAACTTTATCACACTATGTAATGAAAAACCCTGCATTAATAGCGCCATTTTATTAATGAATTCCATGTAATGAACTGTAAAAGTTAGTTTGGAATAAAAGCATTCTGAAACTTAAATAGGATTTAATTTTAAGTTTGGATAAACTATCGATTAGAAAGAGGAGGGAGGGGGGGGGGGGGCATTGCCCCCCTTGGCTATCCGACTGACTTTAACAACTTTTAACCGATTCTTATCAATCTTTTACACCCTCTTCGCATATTTCTAATATTTCCATAAATTTTTGTCAGTTTTCGCAAGTTACAATTTTTAATTGTGAGTTTTATTTAAAGTAAATTAAAATCAATATAATTAATTGACCCAAATAACTATATAGGTTAACCAGAGACCCGGCTTAATCGTTTCTTAAATTTTGTTTTAATTTTTATGATTGTCGTACTTATGGCGAAATACTTGGGAATTAAAATTTGTTTGACGCGAATAAATATAAAGTGCCTGAAAAAATTTTATTTTGAAAAATTAACGAGAGCCACATTTACTCATAATATAATCGATTTAACTTAATAGATAACTACAGTTGACGACCTATAAATTCGTACACTCCACCCATACATAACTTAATTACAACAAAATTGGGTAAAACGGGTTTCTCACCTTGCTGCTTATACCTGGATAGAACACCAGCTATATACATAGCTGTAAATTATTGTATGTATGATTTTTTACCATATTATTTCTAAATATTTTTGTGTTTAAATTACAATCGCGAAATAAGAAAATTATAAAATAATAGGTACCAGGAAAACTAAAAAAGTATAAAGCCAAAAAGGGTAAAAGTGTATACGATCTTAGTTGAGACAGACAAAAAAACTAAAAAAAAATTGATGACAGACTTGTCAAGTCCACGTGGACTATCTTCGAACATCTGTATAGGGAGCGATCAATACAAATTTTGTTATATTTGTATTGCAGTTTCAGTGTGTGATGCAGTAAATTGATCGTACCCCCAATATTACTGACTTCGTATGAAGTATAAATTTATTAACAAACAACAAACAAAATACTCATATTTAATTGCTGCGCCATTGGATTCTAACACTAATCGTAATCTTCTTGGCATTGACAAAATAATTCTTCTGGTGTAATCCGGAGTTAGCCCTTTCCAAATTTATTCTATTTTATCAAATAACTATTTCATTTTGTGGTTTAAAATTTATTTTGTACATTTTTTTTACCATCAATCTCCAAACATTTTCGATTGGATTTAAATCAGGACCTCTTGAGCACCAAGGTAGACTTGTTACGTTGTTTTGTCTAAACCAGTTTCCTATATTTCTTGCAGTATGCACAGGGCAGTTATCCTGCTGAAATATAAAGTTGTTTCCTTCAAAAACTATCGCGGTAGAAGGAAGAAAAACAATTTCCAAAATATGAAGATATATATTGCTGTTAGTGTTCCACCAATATTCCAGCATACACCTGCACCGTAAACACTTATCCATGCCCACACATTAACGTCCACTGGTTTGCTTTTTTTTTAGTATACTTCTCATCATATCGGGAATTTGGTGGTCAATATACTCAAATCCTTCCATTATATGCAGACTGAAAAGTTTTCTCATCGGAAAAGATAACATTTTGCCAAAAAAAATCATTTTCTGGTAAATATTGCATAGCAAACCCGATTCTTTGTTCCTTATCACTATTTTTTAAAAACGGTTTGGATGCAGCTGCTCGATTTCCTAATTCGGAACATTGCATTGTCTTACTCGGCGTTGCGCAGTTCTAGATGAAGCAGGGAATCCTGTTATGTGCATAGCGGATACTGCATTTTCAAATTGATTTTGCCTTAAATAATTTCGGTCTTCTTCATATGATGATTTTCTATTATTTAAACTAAACCCAACAGACCTTTTAAGTGTTTGATGATAGCGCCATTTTTTTACAATTCCTTGAACAGTACTTCTAGGTACTCTAAAATGATCAGCTATTTTTTCATAAGACCACCCTATTTCTTATTATTCTTGCTTTTTTAATAATACTTAAATGAGGCATTTTTAAATCAAATAAGATAATGACAATACTTTGACAGATATCATGATAACAATTAACACGTTACAAAGGTAATAAAGGCAAAAACGTTGCATTTACAGTGTCACAGTTTAGTGTACGAAATTATCTGTCGTCAACTGTACCTAAAATTTTCTCTAAATTTGTTATTTATTTATTTATTTATTTATAAGAATTGTTTGTTGAGTTGATTTATACCTATTGGGTAGTAGTAGAAAAGACCCCTTAATTTTTTATTTATTTATGGCGTCATTAGCTTGACATACAGTATAATATGTACAGGGTCTTCCAACGAGGACTGAACAGGGGCTCATTTTTGAGCTTCCTTGTATTTAAAGAAAAATCCAAAATAGCCAATCGATGTACTTTTTCCTGCAGAATTCAAAAATGACACCAAAAATTTATTTGAACCAGAAACAAAAGAGTTACGATATGGATAAGGTGTTTTTTAAATGGAACATAGCTTTTTTTATACGATTTTTGGAACGAGTGATTTTTTTTTTGTCCGTTCTGATTAAAATATTTAGTATTGTGACAGCTATTTTTATTAAATTTTAATGTTTTATCCAGTATAATTTAACTTTTACCTGCTTGAAACATACACTAGGTAATAAAGGTATAATCACCTTTGAATCCTTCAAAGTCATTTCGGCAATATTATAGTAAATTTGTCAAATTTTTTGACTTTGAAGGATTCAAAGGTGATTATACCTTTATTACCTAGTGTATGTTTCAAACAGGTTAAAGTTAAATTATACTGGATAGAACGTTAAAATTTAATAAAAATTGCTGTCACAATATTAAATATTTTAATCAGGACGGACAAAAAAAAAATCACTCGTTCCAAAAATCGTATAAAAAAAGCTATGTTCCATTTAAAAAACACCTTATCCATATGGTAACTCTTTTGTTTCTGGTTCAAATAAATTTTTGGTTTCATTTTTGAATTCTGCAGGAAAAAGTACATCGATTGGCTATTTTGGATTTTTCTTTAAATACAAAGAAGGTCAAAAATGAGCCCCTGTTTAGTCCTTGTTGGAAGACCTTGTACAATCACCAAATTTTATCCTATTATAGTTTAGGAACTATTTAGACGTGACAGACTAACGACGCCGCGTCGCAGCGAAAACAATAGGCAGTGTTGAAAATTATCAAAAAAATCGTGTTTAATTTTATTGTTAGATAGAAGGCGTTTTTAGTTCCTCCTATTTTTGTTCCAATGTTAAACCAGTTTTTAAATAGCTGAATTAAACAACGATTTAAATTATAATCATTTTCTGTTGTTTGTTGTTTCTATGACGTTTTAACCACAAATCACTCACTCGGAGAACCTGCAAATCTAGAATTTTGTATTGTGGTTTGAATATTGTTCATCATATTATTATAGTATTAAGTATATACCCACAGCCTTCTTTGCTGTCCAGGATGTCCAAATTGTCCTTATATTTATAATATTATCCCCCTACCCGTAAATAATGATAAGTAGCATTTTTGAAAGAGTGAGGTGGTGCATACAGAATTTCATTTTATAATAATTATATTTCTGTGAGTATAATAAAAAACAAATATACGCACCCGTAACTTCGGTTGATGTAGAAAAGTTAAAGCAATTAAAATAGATATACTACGAAATATGCCGTTATGTTGCAACTTAGCCTGAACGTCCCAAGCTAGTTTTAGTGTTTGAAGTTTCGCTAGCATAGATTATTTTGAAATACTTGCACATATTATATCAGCTAGCAATCTACTGCATAATAAATACGCGCTACAAGGTGCCTACTCAGGTCAAAAACGTCATTGTCACCAAATTTATGCGCGAAAATACACTCAGCGAAAAAAATAACCTTAAATAACCCACCACCCTCTTGTTCCCACGCCACTGGTTACAATATGGGTGACCTGATATTCCAAAGAAGCCACCGACTACACTACCTAAAAGTTCATTTTTGTATTGTATGTAGATACTGCAAGGGTCTGTAGGTCCGTATAGAAGCATTTGCGGATGTAAATATGAACTTTTTTTCAAGTAATTTTATTTATTATCCCTTAATTATTAATTTGTCATTTCCCGGGGACCCTGAATGAACAAGGCGCTCACTCGGGTCCTGTAAAAACGTCATTGTCATTAAATTTACGCGTTATACTTCCATAAAAAATGACTTTACAACAATTAATATAATATTTTTCCGTCGACCGTGTATTTACAACCTTAATTAATGTATAAAAAATCATACATTAATGGTCCCTATTAATGCATGATTTTTTTATTAATAAACGATTTTAGGCAACCAAACATACTACAAAGCACGCACTGCCGCGTACATAATGGCGTTGCCATAGTTTCTGTCGATGTCAATAAGTTTGAAATTCAAAAATTTGTTATAATGTAGTTTGGTTCTAAATAAAAAAAAAATAATCTATTAACAAGACAATCGACGGAAAAATATTGTAACTAACGCGTATATTAAATAGCGATTAATAATCTTAACAAGTTAAAATTGTCTCGATTATTAATCGCCCTTATTAATACAGTAGTTTGTTAAATTACTATTTCGGATATTCGCGTTCGCTAAATGTTTGTTACAGCGTATAATTCGTTTGGACGTCACGTCGTTCAGAATGGGCCTTTTCACTATAACCAAATTCATAATAATATTCAGCATTAGCATCCTGAATTAGAATCTGTTGAAAATACATCCCAATAATAAAAATCTTCCTAGTGCGCCACAAACATTTCCTAGAGACAAATAAAAAGACGCCGCGAAAGCAGAAAGTTTGAAAACATGAGATCGAAACCTTATTACGTCATCTCATTATCCGCGCAATTCTTTTATTTGTCAGCCTCGAGGGATTATATTGCTATCTTTGTTTTGATAGACAAGAACAGCTTAACAATAGAAAACGACCCGCTCGATATTCAGGTAGATGTGGCGTTCGACCTTCAGCTGAATAACTCGGTCCTATGGGTCGAGAGGCAGATGTGATGTCCGTGAGTTTATTCCCGTGTTTTTATTAGAGACCATATCTTTTTTATTTATTTTCCCAGTAAATAATTGAAAATTTTAAAAATTGAAACCGTTGGTAGGGTGGGGCCGTGAATGTTTCCCGCCAAATTTAACTGATTTTGTACGTTTACATATTTAGAGTTCGCGTTTTTGGTTGTTTCGACAAGTTTTGTGTTAGAATAACCTAATATGGCTGGGAAATATCTTACAGATAAACAACTTGAAGAGATATTAGCCAGAAGTGACAGCGAATATGAGGAACAAAACGTGAGTTCCGGAATCGGAGAAACCGGCCAAGTGTGAATCAGACTCGCTTACGAAGTGTTCCGTACCATTATCTTTACAACATTAGACACTATATAACCTTTTTTCTATTTCACGTTCATAATAAGCTCAGTACGATACGCATTTGCGTATCGTAATGAAGCTATTTCGATACGCGTTTTTTCTTTATTTGATGTTGGTAACATTTAAATGTTTTATTTCATTGACTTGCGCGGCCTTTGTGATTTACGAGAAAACCCATTTTTCGCAGAGGAAAAATAGCTTGATAACTTACTTTTTTATTCTGTGTGGATAACAGTCATGTATGTTGGTTGCATAAATCTATAAATCAACCTTTTGTAGATGCTTCAAGCTATCATTTTCTGCCAAATACTATCCAAAATTCAATCTAATAACCTTCCAATGTCGATTTTAACTTCAACTTTATTTGAATTTTCCATCTTCCCTATACTAAATTGCAATGCCGTGACGTAAAATCACGTCTTTTGAAATTCGAAAAACAGTAGCAAAATCTCCCGAATTTTCGAACGCTCTGTATATGTACCGAATGTACAAGGATCACACAACGTATTCCGTCCAATTTCAAATCTCATATCGCTAAAATAACTTTAGAACCTCGTGGTGAAAATGGGTCAATAAATCAAAAAATGACAGTTCGCAAAATAATTTTTGTTGTCCAGAGGCTACTATGATAAAAAATAGTATTAACCAACATAAAATTTAGACATAAAAATTTACAAAATTTGAAGGATTTATTTTCTTTTTAAAATGTATTTTTCTTGATTATAAAAGGTGAAATAGAAAAAAATGTATAAAGCACATATTTCATAAGGCGTTTTAGCGCACGTGTCAATAAAAAAACTCGCCACTTTGTGGCTCGTTTTTTAAAATAGACGCGTGCGGTAAAACCGCTTCTTATGAAACGTGTACTTTAATATACTATTTTTTAGTTTCACTTGTGTCTGGGAGGTTATAATATAGTGTCTAATGTCATACTCAATTAGTTTACAGTGCTCTTAACGAGTATATTCGCAAGCGGTAAAAGAATAGTCAATTTGGCGTGCGACTTTATTTGAGCACCGCGCAGTGAAAGGGTTAATAATGCACTTTAAAAATAGTCAATAAAAAACTAGGGTTGCCATTAAAAAAATGTATCGATATCGTCATATCTCTAATTTTGGACATACTGTATCACAAGCATTTTTTTTTAAACTACTGGATTTACTGAATTTATTCTAAGTTACAAACTCAACAAACACTCTATTGTATACGTATTATACATATATAATTTTATTTTTATTATTTAACGTTTCGAGTGGGTTGTGTTTTAGTCACAGGTTAATAAAAGAATGTGCTTATTAACTATTTGTGTGCTAATATTTATGGCTTTTGGGGGCATATCGCATTTGCCCCCCTACGCCAGTGTAGTTTAATATAAAGAAAAGCTTTCTAATGAAGGCTTAAAATTTTCCCAAGGCGTAAAAATATATTGTAAGAAAAATGAACGGAAAAACTTTTTTATGAATGTTGTGGTATGCCCGCTTGCTTTCTTTAATACACATACTGAAGTTTTCTAATACATTTTTATGAATATGATGTCTGACATTAAAGGATTTTTCTTAGAATATTTCCCGCGAATATTAAAACTCCCATTAGATCAAGAATATGTTGAACGCGGCAAAAATTTCAGGCCCTATTTCTATATTATCAGGAACGGACTGGCCCGGCGGGCTGGCGGGCGGAGCCCGCCGCCGCGCCTTCTGTTCTAGCGCCCTTGTTTCGCCTGTTGCCCTGGCCTGGCGCCCTTTTGGTTTACGTGAACGTATGAAAATAATAGGAAAAACAAAAACCAAAATCAAAAATATTTGCGCCAACTCGTCAATCTCAGATTTCAGAAATAAAAAAATAGATTAATAGACGCTCGTTGTTCATCGTAGCTAACAAGACTAAGTTGAAGTGTGGTCAGTCACTTTTGTGACACATGCATAAATTTACTGAAGTAAATAACATTATGCTTTGGTAGGTAGATACGCAATATATTTATTAAAATTAAATGTAGGTATACTTGACTTATGCTAAATAGACAAATTGGCAATATAGCTGAAATAAATCGAAATATATTTGAAGGAAATAAATTGCTTTAGCAAAAGTACTTTAGTTAATACAGCTATGCTATATAATTCGGTTTTCTGGTGCAAATACAATTTTTTTAACTCAATTTTTGGATCTTTGAAATGATTTTTCCTTAGTTAAGTGGTTTAATAGACTAATTTTTTAAATTATTATTTTTTCAAGCAAAAAACTTAATCCTAATAATCTTACTTTCTATTTATTATTTTTCCTACTTGAGCACAAAGTACCATCATTGACAAAAAAAAACGTGGCACCCAAAAAATTTTCATCTGCGGCGCTACTATTTATTTTTCTTATTTGAAAAGCAAGTCACATCATTGAAAAACGGGCGTGGCACCCAAAAGATTTTCGCCTGCTGCGCTATTTGTTTCCCATCATAGGTGGATGCCGAGGCCTTTGCCATTTTATAGCCCGCCACATTATATAGACCCAGTCCGTCCCTGTATATTACCTACATGGTTTTGATTGAATCGGTTTTTTTCATAAAATTTTGATTTTGGACCTACAGCTTGGAGAAAGAAAAAAAGAAAATTTTCTACGATGAAACGCCCCAGACCCGGGGCTACTTTTCGCGTAAAAATTTCCACAAATTTTCTTAAGGGTAAAATAAAATAACTAATAATAATATGTGCAGAGGAACCTTCGTTTTAAAAGAGCTTAAAAGCCACAAAAGGTGTAAAATTTTACCCTCCTATCGACAAAACGGTCGGGCAGGTCAAATTTTTTAGAGTTAGAAAAACACATGGCCACGCTACGCGTCCCCAGTGCTGAAGGCAGGGGTGAACATATCAAAGCGAAAAACGACGCGCGATATTTTATCTGACAATATACAAGTAAAGTTATCAGAAAGGGTTATAATTATTTGATATGATGCTGCCTTTAGAGTACATAAAACGGTGTGATGGGTTTTTCTTAAAAATACTATCCGACAGCCGGAATGACTTGAGTGTCCACTGCTGAAGACCGTTTTCGCTTGGCTTTGGCATATGAAAAACAGCTCCCGCTTGAGAAGAAAAGTGACAAATGCGGAAAGCGGGCCAGCTCCTAACTTTTATTGCATTTTTATAAGTTATATGTTGAAATGTCCGACAGTAGGAATGACTTGAGTGTCCACTACTGAAGACCGTTGTCGCTCGGCTTTTCACTAAACTACATAGTACCTTTATACCAAACGTGTACGTAAATCTATAAAAATACTCTGTAACTAAAATGATAAATAATTTTAATAATCAAATTGCAGATTAACGGATAACCAATCAAAAGAAGAGTGTGGTCGCAGACCAAAAATAATCATAAACAGGGATAATTTTGGGGGGTAAAATGTCACCATTACAGTCGCAGACGTAATTGGTAACAATACTATCAAAACGAGGTAAATTATTTAATCCATGAAAGCTTATTGCAAAACTGTTTTCTTTTTACTTCGTTTTATTGCCGCTTGCTTATCTCATCGCCAGAGGGCTTTTCGTGATGGCATAGTTTTAAATAGGATTATTGTCGCTTGTTTTGTTAAACGTCTATGCTTCAACTAAACATACTTTTCTATTATTTGTATATTATTGTTTGCGGTTACTATAAATTATGTTATAAAAACGAAACCAAATAATAGAACCCACTGACAACATTTCTATGAAAAATTAAATCGGTTCGATAAATTTTATTTGCAAATTAAACGGAAATAAGGAATAAATTGATTAATTAAATTTCAAAAAAGCAGATAAAAATATAAAATGTTTTTTTAATCTTTTTGTGGTTACATAGCGGAAACTATACAGTGTGTTTTAGCCAAATGGAATAAATTCGATAATAAATACATGGGGGCGTGTCCAAAAAACCGCTCGGACACGTTAATAGGTTCCCCTTTTTTGCAATAAAAACTTTTTATACAGGGTGTGTCATGTAACAGTGGCCAATACCAACTTTCCTATTTTAAATGTAACACCCTATATATTGAGCTAGTGTAGTCATCATTCGGGTCTAAAGGCCGTCGTCGGTTGGAATTGCTTCCTAACGTTTCGCTAGCACGAGTGGCGAGCTTCTTCAGAGGTCCTTCCATCTCCGGTGCTGGAAGTAGACTGACGAACTCTCGGGCAGGCTTGCCAGATTTTCAGAGTTCAGTAACGCCAATATTGTTATTTAAAATCGCCAAAATCGCCAGAAATTCTGTATATTATTATGATATGACTTAAATGCTTGATATATTGGCAATAGGAGATATGCAAGAGTTTTTTTATTTATTTTTACAAAAAACGAAAAATTGTTTCTAAATTATTTTGTACGCCAATGCGTTGAAGATGGTGCGCCATCTACCTTTAATAATGCAAATCAAAATATTAAGTTAAACTGGCAGTAATTTAAATTTGTATTTGATACAGCGCATAAAAAATGAAATGTAAACTTTTGACTGCAAAACATAATATATATTTTACTGGTAGCAATAAAAACAGATACAAAATACATAAATACAAATAAGTAGGTACATAATAGCACAATAAAAAATAAGGCAGGATGTAACAATCAAATAATTTTACACGACGTATAGGTTTATGTTCTGTAGGTACTTATATAATATGAATTGTAACGCCAAGAACTTCTTGGACAATTTCAAATGTATCTAGAACTAGTTCATCAGTTTCAGGTGTATTTTTTTGATAAATTACCTCAGATTTAAATTTCTGGAACATAGCTTTCGATGGGTTAAATGACTTACAGCAGTTTTCACCAAAAGCCATTCTAAGCCGAATACGCAATAATGCGTCCAACATACTATATTGTATTTTATTTCTAGCTTTATTTTTTACGGCGTTCATTACAGAAAATACTCTTTCAACTATCGCATTGCTTGATGGCATAGACAATAAAACAAAAACATAATTAGCCAGCTCTCTAAAAACAAAATTATCTCCGGCATCTTGATGCATATATACTTTTTGCCAAAATGTGTAAATATCCTGAAATATCGCCGATTCTAAGCCATATGTTAGCTCCCAATTAACGAGCAGCAATTTTTGCCATTGACTTTCCATTTCAGACATTTTAGATTTAGGTACATAATAATTAATGAAAGGCAGATCAGAAAATTTTGGCCTGTTTACTCTATTTAGGGCTGCTTTTGGCTCCAAAAACTTAAATTTTCGAAAATGTTCCAAACTTATGGGTAGGCGATTTATCATTTCAGATAGCAATGACTTTATAAACTTAAATCCTCTATCAGAGACATTATCGATAATCTCTTGCGTGTAGGTAGATTCCTGAATTTTTTGATAAAATTCTATCCCAAAATCACATTTATTAAGTGGTAGAAAAGCTAAATCATTATCTATTGAATTTTCAATTTTATCTAACCCATTTTGGACAAATGGGGCCTTCATGATTTTGGAAGCAAAAAAAAATATTAAGGTTTCAAGGTCTTCATGAGCCCTACCAATATTTAGAGAGGTTTTTTGAAAAATTAGGTTAACTTTGTTGACTTCTAAAAGCAAAGGTTTCAATATAACCAAGAGTAAGTAATTTGATGGGTCGTTAAGCATTTCATTAATGAGACGAGCTTTATAAGATTTTTCTTTTTTAATAAATTCATTAAAATATAATTTCAGTTCCTCCCATTGTTCTAATAGGACATTTACAACATTAAAGCGAACCAACCATCTTGTTTGAGATAGCTGAACAAATTTATGAAATTTTTTTGTTGGACCATCGTGGTTCGTATTTAATAAATCAAAAAATTTTTTGTAATCATTTTTTTTTTGTGCACTATAGCTAAACCAGTTATAAACTTCAGAACATAGAAAGTCAATATTTGCCGGCAAACTCTCAGCTGCCTTTTTTGAGGCATTATCAAGAGAATGACAGACACACCTAATTAACTGGATATTTGGATTGTCTTTTTTTAACAAGGTATAAAGTGAATGATTACACCCACACAAATTGCTCGCTCCGTCAGTGCCAATACCAATAATATTTTTTAACTCAATTCCCATTCTTACCAAAAAACATTTCAAATATTCATAAAGATCCGCTGATTTAGTACTCTCCAATTCAATTAAACCTAAGTAGTCACTAACTACTTGCTGTTTTTTTATGCTGAAGTACCTGACACAGACACACATATACTTCGTTGTTGAAACATCTGTTGATTCATCGACAATTAGCGAGTACCTTGAGTTACCAATATCTTCGATAAGCTCCGATAAAAGCACAGGTGAAATTACATTCTTTATGAGTCCAGAGCACTTTGTACGGTGAAGTTTTAAAGTTGAATGTCCAAAAGCTTTTAAAAGTATTTCTGATAAATGGTCAATGCTTCGGATGGGAGTATGGCAGGCTACGTATACCGCTAACCTTAACTCCTTTTCTTTGTCTTCATTTTTTATTTCGATAATATGTGGTTCCAGCACATTTTGTTTATTTTCATGGGGATTTAATCTTTTTGTTGCATTAATATGCTGCTTTGTTTTTGCATGTCTTTGTAAATCGGTTTGGTGAGCTCGTAGGGATACTTTACACACTTTACAGCGAGCCTCATTAATGTCCCCTGGCTCAGATGAACACAACCATCCTAAAAAGTATGAAACTTTAGATATTAAGTGAATTAGGTTCTAAATTATCTTAAATAAATATATTAGCACAGTAGCACAGCCAGCTTTTTGGAGGGGACTGTGGCATTGTTTGGTATATAAAAGTGGGCAGAAACAAAAATATATTCCTGCAAATAAGGTACATACCTACCGCCCAGCGTTCTCTTTCCCAATCTTTTCGGTATTTTCTGGAATATTTTTCGTGTTTCCCCATTTGTTTTTCCGGAATCTGGACCACAATTTAAAAATTTCCATAACTTTTCCGGCATTATAATATGGTACTATGGTATTATTATGGTTTGGTAATTGGTATTATTGGTTTTTGGAATTTCGGGGAAATAATTCTATCGCCATCAAATCAATCTATTCTAATCAATCAATCATCTATCTCTCATTCTCGCATCGTTATACCAATCATTAGATAATATTTTATCTCTTTCTAATTTCTTGTACATCCGTTATTCGTTTAAGTCAAGTGTGTCATAGTGTTTGTTGTATTTGTTGCAAACTTCATAAAGTTCGTATTTATCGTAGGCAACATACATTACACCCGTGAAATAAGGGTTATCGAAATATTAGTAAATAAAAGTCATTGGTGTAGAATTAATAATTGAGCTAGTGATATCGCCAAAAATAAACAAGAACAATTTTTGTACCGCCAAATATTGGAGCCAATAGCCAAATAGGAAAAGTACGCGCCAATTGCCCTATAGAAAACGCCAAAATGGCGATTTATCGCCACATCTGGCAAGCCTGCTCTCGGGCGCAGGTTGTATTTATACTGGTGGGCAGGGGACGGAGCTTGTTCCGCTTCGGTTAACTTCGGGATATCTATCGGCATTACTCGGGAGTGTCTGAGGATAGGATTCCAGATCTGGTTGAGCCTGTCCGTGTGTGTTGGTTTCCTGTACACTGTATGGCCCAGCTTGTCTCCCCGCTTCCTCACTAGCACATCTAGGAATGCCAGTCGTTGGTCTTTCTCAGTTTCCATGGTAAACTGGATGCTGGGATGCTGACTGTTGAGGTGCTGCAGAAAAACGTTGAGTTTGTCCATACCGTGTCCCTAAATCACGAATGTGTCATCCACGTATCGGAACCATGTTGCCGGCTTGTACTGTGATGTGTTGATCGCCTTTTTCTCAAAGCTCTCCATGAAGAGGTTGGAAACGTTAGGAAGCAATTCCAACTGACGACGGCCTTTAGACCCGAATGATGACTACACTAGCTCACCGACTGGCCGCGAAAGCCTAAACCAATTTGTCAATTAAAAAAAAAGTAAATATTATTCAATTTTTGGATTCTTCGGAAAATTTTAGACTTATTTCATGTACAATATCCTATACCTATTTTCAACTGTTTCGGAAATATTAAGTGTTTTCAGATTTATTGCATTTTATCGTTTCTTTTTACTGATATGAAATAAAAAAAAGGTAAAATAGTTTCATTTACTTTTGTTTAAAACTCCTGACCTTAGCAAATTGTTGTCTGTCTGCATGACAGTAGTTGTCAGTGTTATAGTCGTTTGGATGTCGTTAACTGCATATTAGAAAAATGGTTTATTTAACAGAAATGCACAAAATAACAATTCTACAAATGATTGGTTGTGGTGAAAAAACACGAACACAAATGGAAGTTGTTCGCTTATTTCAAGAAAAATTTCCAAATTTACCGCCTATAACTTAAGGGAAAATTAGTAAAATAGAAAAGCAGTTTCGCCAGCTTGGACATGTAAAGCAGATAAAATGTATCCCTATAAAATGATACCTACTCATGCGCTCATGGAAGACGGTTTTGATAGGAGAACGTATTTTTGTGAACAAATGATGGCAATGTTATCTAACAATGTGATCCAATTAGAACATGTTTTGTTTTCTGATGAGGGCACCTTTACACTTCACGGTCCTGCTAATCGTCAGAATTGCCGCTATTAGTCTAGGGAAAATCCTCACTAGATTAGAGAAGAACATACGCAATATTCTGAACAGGTTAATGTTTGGGCAAGAATAGTTGTTGGAGATCATATCATAGGTCCCTTTTTTATTAATGGCAATTTAAATGGCGATAATTATTTAGCACTGCTCCAAAATAATGTCCTTCCAACTTTGACAAACTTATATCCTGATCCAGCAAACCCACAACTTCCAGCGAATATGATATGGTTTCAGCAAGATGGAGCACCGCCCCATTATCAAATCAATGTCCGGCAGTACCTCAACCCAGTGGAGGGAGGCGTGGATCGCTGGAATGGCCAGCACGATCCCCTGATCTGATGCCATTAGACTTCTTCTTATGGGGTTATGTCAAATCATATTGTATACAAAACTAAACCCTTCGACTTAGCTGACTTAAGAAGAATAACGCTTGCGATTAGATCGGTCACGCCTGAGATGTTTAGTAACATTAGAAGAAATTTCTATTTAAGATTAGTATGTTGCCAAGACGTTCGCGGCGAGCATTTTCAACATATCCTACATTAATGTTTTTTTTTGTTTTTTACATTATCAAGAAATAAACAGTATTACTTATTAGTTTTTGAGTGTGTTGTTAATTTTTGCAATAAATCTGAACACTTAATATTTCCGAAACAGTTGAAGATAGGTATAGGATATTGTACATGAAATAATATGTCTAAAATTTTCTGAAGCATCCAAAAATTAAATAATATACAGGGTGTTGCATTTAAAATAAGAAAGTTGGTATTGGTCACTGTTACATGACACACCCTGTATAAAATGTTTTATTGAAAAAAATGGGCAACTAGAAATACCAATCGACGTGTCCGAGCGTTTTTTCGGACACGCCCCCATGTATTTATTAACGAATGAATTTATTCCATTTGGCTGATTCACACTGTATAGATTTAGCATGGAAGCGCTTTTATTCAAGCATGATATTTTTTACCGTTTAAATAAAAATATAATCAAATCCAACGACGACCGAGCAAGATAGACATCTAGTAATCTACAAGTAAACGTGTTCAGAGCCATGTCATACGATAGAATGTCCTCCATAAACAGTGAGAACATGCATATCTGCATAAATATTATGTATATTACCTATATCAGCTAAAGAATGTAATGACCGCCGTTGTCATATATATGATGTCTACTAACATTATGGTTAGGTTAGGGTGGCAGACCTCTGGCATTGTCCAAACAGTCACACGTAGTCCTATAAGAACCGTTCTGGTACCACACATGTTCCGCGGAACCTATCCGCATCAGCTTCCTCATGGTTAACGCGACATAGATCGTAGAAGAATCTTGATAGCTCATTCAAATCAGCCACTGCTGCTGGTAAACTTAGTGAGTCGACCCAGTTGCATGCTGCTCACTTCCTCCAGATCAGTAAAGAATGGTTCTCCCAGGGCATTGAACCTTCTTCTCGCGAGGCCGGGGCATTCATACAAGAAATTCTGAATACTTTCCTCCTCCTCTTCTTCATCTCTGCAACTTCTACAGAAGTCGTTAGTTGGTATTTGCATACGTTCCGCGTGTCTACCGAACAGGCAATGTCCGGTGATTACGGCAGTGATGTTTCTTAGGTCCTTCCGACTGTGCTGTCATAGTGCTGCGGTTTTCCTGTCATCAAGTAGGGGCCACAATTGCCTAGAGATGCTACTGGTTGTCAGCCATGTCCATCTGCTTTGCGCAATTTGTTTAGCTGTTCGATCTATCTCCTCATTGACTGATCCCAGTGGTCTAGCCACAGTATTCTCTGCTAGTTTGACAGACATGCTTGCGCCCTCCCTGGCGAGCGTATCAGCAGCATTACACAACTTGAAAATTGGTCAGAACCAGACTTTTTTTTATTATTTTTTATAAACTTTCGCATTTCGAAGCAACAATAAATTTATATAAAATATAAATAATAATCGAACTAAGTACGTGCATTATTTTTTTAAACCGTCTGTATTGTCTTTGTGTTCGGGAGACTCTCGTCTCTAGTATGTACTTAAAATTGAGAAGGCTATGATTTTATTGGTGGAAAAAGACCAATTGATTGTCATTATTTTTTTTTCAGGTATATTATTGACCATGATGATCCATCTGTTGGCCGCGCCTCCCTGGGACACTGGGTAATACGAATTATATTCCTGCTTCTTCAAATATCGCCCTTGCTGAGATACATCGAGACTCTAACTAGCGGGATCGGCAGTAAAGTAGCTGCTAAAACAGAAAATGATAGTCAACAGACACTTTTGTACAGGTTAGAAATTTAACTACGTAAAGTCCGCGTCACTGATCTTGAGCTGCCGAAGGAATGTGAGCAAAAATTTACATTGTTGCCGTAGTGCTCGGTTCAAATTTCAATATAATATTAATGATAAATGTTTATTCACATTTATTTATCTCACTAATGCCCGTTTGCACCAAATTGTCGCTAGGAAAGAAATAACTAAGTATTACCTAAATGTAAGGGACCCGTAAATACTAGTTACGTTGCACCAAGCAATTTTAAGAAATTCTCAGCTAGGTGAAATCGTTTGGCAACATGGCGGATTTAAGCCGCAGATGAATAGTATGCCTTGATAAAATAAGCCCTGTATTGCAAATTAATATTTGTTTTGTTTTTCTGTAAATTTAGAAAGAACAATTGTTTTGAGATTTACGGGTTTCTTTAATAAAACTATTTTGTCAACAACATCCCGGTAAAATTATATATCGGTAAAACACGTTGATTGCAAAAAAACAAATTACCGCGAAAACATCATAATATGGCGTATCAAACAATGACACGGTGAAAACACAACTATAGACTATAAGTTCTAAATATTTTGATAGACTAAATTTAAAACTCTTTAGTGAATACGGGTGTAATAGTTTAATTTAATTAAATTTTAAAAATGTGTGAAAAAGACTCAAATTCTTTTTTCACATCTTTTTAACATTTTACCAGTGGCGGCTCGAGATTATTTGAAGTGTGTTTGTGGTCATTCATAGGATACATCAATAATACATCAATAATATATAATACGAAAAAAAGTTTGAGTGCCACGCCCATGAAAGTATTTTTTGGCCTATTAGAATTTTATTTTTGATGAATTTACACTAATTTCTGTCTTGGCGGGAAAAAGTTAACACTATAATTTTACCTGATAAAAATATCAACAAAGTAAATATGGACTGACCTATACGCACATTTTAAACAGATTTGAACTTAAGGCGGA
This sequence comes from Polydrusus pterygomalis, assembly GCA_963969555.1. Lineage (NCBI taxonomy): Eukaryota > Metazoa > Arthropoda > Insecta > Coleoptera > Curculionidae > Polydrusus > Polydrusus pterygomalis. Next base: position 146,393,371 of record OZ018375.1, read on the forward strand.
ATATTCTCTCTTTAGTTCCTGCAAAGTGATCATTACAATTTGGAATACTTCTTACAAAATATTTTACGACTGATAACATCGCTAATGCAGCTAATCGTTCCTGGCTCATATTTTTTACAACCGACATCTTGTGACACTATTTAACACAACACTCGTTAAATAATGACAAACCAACAATTTATCAAACCCGACTGGCACCCGTACGTAAATTAAAAATCCAAAAAATACAGGGTGTTATTTAATAAGTGTCCGATATTGTACAGGACGATTCCCCAGTTATTTATAAGGTGAACAGTTCATATAAGCATGGGTTCGCAAGGCCTTAATTTTTAAGATACAGGGTGTTAAAAATTTTATTTTACAATACAATAATACAATTAAGGGCCAAACTAAGATCAAATTTGAAAGTTTCATAGTAAAAAATCCACAAATACTAATTTTCTTCCAAATATCGACATTATTTACGAATAACAAAAATAAAATAAAAATTGCACCTTGTATCTTAAAAATGAAGGCCTTGCGAACCCATGCTTATATGAACTTTTCACCTTATAAATAACTGGGGAATCGTCCTGTACAATATCGAACACTTATTAAATAACACCCTGTATAAACAATGACACACTGACAATGAATATTTGAATATACAATAATATACATTATACAACCCTCCTTACTGCAGCAATCGGTTAAGCCAACACATTTTCCTAGAAAATAAACTAAGAACTGCTCCGCAACGTAACTTCCCTTCCCACACGTTTCTGCAAAATTGCAACGTTTGTCGGAACTTATCGAAACTTGATATGGCTTATAGCCATTATAGAACTATTTTTCTTTGTCTTTCCTTCCAGTAGTAGCATGCGTTTATTTCTCTCTTGCACGCTTGCGCATTAAAATTTCTCTGGGAAAACAAACACCGAGCGGTGGTCAAAAGAGTCGCCTGGACCTAATATGCGAGGAACGTACGATAAGTAACGTTATGTATAGTGCGTGGCTGTGAAATACGAGGGATATTTTAGAGGTAATAGTAATAGTACACGAAACAAACGAGGTTTGGCTGATTCGATGGCTTTTAAACCTTATTTAAACTTAATAAATATTAAGTTATATGAGAAGGGAATTAGTGAGGGAGGTCATTGACCAAATGACCTTAAGGAAGAGCCGCCACTGCATTTTACATTCTCTATAAGAATCAAGGACGATTTCTTTAATTTACATAATTTAAGACTGAAAACATTAAAGTGAAATATTACTACGCACGCCCATGCTGTCGCTGCTAAAAAGTTACTTTTTATGCATTTTACCGTCCTGCCCCTTCCGTCGTCGTAACCCAAGAACGATGTGTAACACTATACATGGTTTAAAATATGCTATCCCCTTTATTAAACGTTTTGACGCGCCGTTTATTTATATTATCTGATTTTTTTCTTTTTAGACGTATGTTAGATGAAGATACAAATAGTTCATTACTGAGGTTATTCCATTGTTTTCTGCATTGCGCCCCTCAAGCTATAATTCAACTTGTCTTTTTACTGGGATTCATTATGTATCCTGAGAAACGTTCCTTAACCTTAGGTTTGTATAAATAGAACTTTTTTAACTTTATCTATTAGTCATTAATTTTATTAATTACTATAATTATTATCGCATGATGATGATATTATTCACTACGACACGAAAATTATCAAGTAGCACCCCGTTTATTTGTGAGTAATTATATACCGTCAATTTTCCCATGATATTTCATCCTCTTTCTAAATAAACAATAACGAAAAGGATATATTATGTATACAAAAACAATATAACCTTGATCTATGAAAGGAAACTTTTTGACATACAAAATTTTTCTTCCTACGAATTATTTCAATACTTATACCAAGTGGAAAATTTACTGAAACGAAATCTGTCAATAAACACCCATTTTCTTATCGTGCGGAAAGTACCACTTTTCCGCACGATTTTACTTTCCCGCACAATTTTTACTTTACCACACTATTTTTGAAATTGTGACAGAATTTATATAAACTGTTCTAATTTGACACCCCTGGTATATATTACAATAATGAGGTTCAGGTTGTGATTAAAATGTCAAATACACATCACCTCGTTCTGGAGCAGGTGGAAATATTGTTTTATGCATTAGCAACTCTCAAACAATCGAACATTGACAATCAACCAACCTAGCCTTTTTCCAGTTTCATCATTTTTGCAAGTTTTTGTGGTAAAATGGATAGCGAAGAACAGTTGGAAGGAGAAGGTTTTTCAGAAGACATCATAGAGGCTATCAACGCAGCAAATAGTACTCTGATTCCAGAAAAATCTAAAGAACGTTACAAAAATGAGTTCAGTTTGTTCGAGTCCTGGTGCAATCAAAAACAATTATCCACAACAAAGGAAGAGGTATTGCTAGCATATTTTCATACATTATCAAGTACATATGCTCCATCAACGCTATGGTCGAAATATTCGATGTTAAAATTAATCATAAAACTTGAAAAGGACCTTGATATAAGCAAATATTATAAACTCACATCCTATTTAAAGAGAGTCAACGTTAACTGCAAACCAAAAAAATCCAAAATTTTGGAACAGCAAGATGTAGAAAATTTTATTTTTAATGCTTAAGACAACGTCTATCTCATGATGAAAATAGCTACAATTTTTGGTATAGCAGGCGCTTGTCGACGTGAGGAGTTGATGAAGATGACTACCGAAGACATTGCAGATAAAGAGGACATTCTAGTAATCACCATCCCATCTCCCAAAACCAATAAGCCGAGAAAATTTGTAGTTTGTGACCCAGATAAGGAAAAACCTAGCTACATAAAGCTGTACAGAAAGTACGTGGCTGCGCGACCTGTGAACACCACAAACAACCGTTTTATTTTTATTTTATAGAAATGGAAAATGCACCAATCAAAGCGTTAGTGTCAATACATTTGGTAAAATACCGTCTAACATTGCTGGATACCTGGGCTTGAAAAATCCATAAATGTACACGGGCCACTGTTTCCGAAGGTCCTCGGCAACCTTGTTGGCGAATTCTGGAACCAATATCACTAATATTAAAAGGCATGGAGGATGGAAGTCAACCAGTGTAGCCGAATCCTATATTGAAGATTAGCTAGCGAATAAAAGCAAAATTGCCGAGAATATTTTAAAAACGTCTTAGAGAATACCCATGGATCCAGTTTTGCCAGAAAGTAGAATGGAAAATGTAATACCTAGTTGCTCTACTCAAAGTAAACTCCAAATACAACGTTCGGCAGAATGTGTTTCCGAAGGAGGTCAGACAGTAGCAAGCGCACATCAAATTCAAGTAAAAACCAACGAAGTTCTTCAAGATATGACATCTGCAATAAATCTACAATATGCTACAAATACCAATTGCACGTTTATAATATTTATCGTTAATTTGTTTTTGTTATCCTATAAAGTATATAATAATATTAAATGCACGGTTAACTTTAATAATATGCTTAGTTTGTTCTCAGTTCTCTATTCTCCTAGTCTAAAATAAAGATTTCTGTAATATTTATATGTAAATATGTGTTTATATGTAAATCGTGCGGAAAAGTAACTTTTCAGGACTACTAGCACTAGTAACTTTTCCGCACGATTTGTGAAATTAATGAATACCTTATCTAAGACACTCAATAAAGTGAAATACTTGCAAAATAAATATATTTTTTTGCCAGAAGCTCAATAATTTTTGTAATTACAGTATATTATTACGAACCTAATTGACGTTTATCTGAGAACTATATCGATCGTAGGAAAACTTTTGTACCTAACACATGCGGAAAGTGTATTTCCCGTACTTGTTAGGTAAATAACTATTACCAATACTTTCTAGTGGTAAGGTAAGCTAACCTATTTTTTTCTGTTTAGATGTTGCTGTGATCCAAGCATGGACTGTTTTTACATCAATTATTTCTATCGCTTGGTCTCTTACTTCATATCATCGATCTGTGAGATACTCCAGGGATGACAAAGACAAAATTAAATGGTTAGGATTGCTAGTGGCTTTTTGTTGGCAATTGATGAGTGCTTGTAAGTGAAGAAATTTGGCATAGAGGAAAAATTAGGTTTAATAAATCAAAGAGAATTTTTTTTTTCGTATATATTCCCACAGACAGTGTTGTCAGTTGTCAATATTCAATATAAACAAATAAAACATTTAAGCACGCAATATAAATAAAACATATAAGAAGCGTTAAGACAGACAATGTACTTTTTCACTAAATTTAGATTTTGATCCTACCGCATAGAGAATGAAAAATATAAATTTCTACTGTTTCAGTTTTTGAATAAAATTATTCACTGAGCAAATAAACTCACGCGAAAAAACTGACTGACTTCACATCTGCCTCAACCCATCGCAGGACTTCGAGTCGAGCGTCTCATCTACCTAAATAATAGCTACTTTCCATTTGCTTCTTTTAAACAGCAAAGCAAAATAAAAATCTTTGCTTAGCTAGGATGGTTAGCCCAAGAAATTTTTGAACATTGACCGTATAAAAGTCCTGTTCGATTAATATTGAAACAAGTTGGTATAGGAACGCTTCGTGAACAACGTCTTATAGTCCGTATGGGAATTAGAGAGGGGCATACTTAACCGCGGCAAGGGGAGAGGAAATTTTTTTGCTGTGCGAAAATAAATTTTTAAAAGGAACGTTTAATTTAACCGTTGGCTTTGCTTTGTTATTTAAAAGAATCTTAAAGGGACTCTGCTATTTAGAGAATTATAGGCTATTACTAAAAACTCCTATAAATAAGGACACCGTGCTCTAAAGAAATTTCGTAGTGACGTCACGTTCCGTAGTCCGATTGCGTTTTGGAATCATCTAATCCAGTCGGCCTTGCTTTCCGTCCATTAACAGGTGATCGTGGCAACATGGTCCTGGAACACGAAAACTATCCTTATATTTAAACGGTCCACGTCCCTGTTTTGTACAAATTCACCTTTATTACAACCCGAACAAACAACACTGCTAACTCCAATAAATATAAGCTAGAAAGAGGTAGTATATTAATATTTTTAAAAAACTCTACCGCAATACAGATTAGGGACGCCTGCTATAAAACTTTTTTTTGTAAAAATATTTTTAAATAGGGTCGAAATACCCCAGAAAGTATGATCCTATCTTAAGTATGATTCTACATAATTTGCTTAATACAGATCTTAAATTATGTAAACACATAAAAGGGTGAATTATGTTTAGACATAACATGTTCACAATGTCCCTTACGACAGTTCAAACATTTGTTCAGATGAATACCAAGATACTTAGTGCTCCGAACATGGCACAAGGATTTATTATCGATAATTAAACTAATGCTATAATCCGTTTTTTGTCTATTGAAATATAAAAACCTGGGTCTTGTCTACATTTAGTAACATCGAATTCTCACCAAGCCAGGCAAAGCTCCAAGATATTTAAAAACCTGTTAGAAACTAGGATTGACACATCATCGGCAATAGCCGTACGATGTGCCTTTTGTACCACAAGATCATTTGAGTATAATAAAACCAACACAGTGTCCAGAACGGAGCTCTGTGGAACGCCAATATTAGTTTTCAGAGGTGGCGAATCCGTTTGGACTTACCAGCAAAGTTACTCACGCTAACATACTGTTGGCTATCAGTTACACGACTGTATCCATTCAAGTGCATAACCATTAAAATGTCAAAGTTATTTAGCTTATGGAAAATAATTTTACCACATGTGAATTTAAATTTTAAGGGTTGTAGTAAAATTTACTCGTAAGTTTTGACCAAAATTAATGTTCGGCTCTGACCAAACGTCATGTTCTGTAAACATTACGTTACTAGGTTACTAGAAATGACGTGTGTCATTGACAGCCATTAAATTGGGAGCTGGTACAAACAGACTTTCCTGAATTACATTGTCACAACACTAAATGATTTTTCTCTCCCTTAGTCTCCAGAATCCTGGCACTCAGTCTCCTAGCTGCCATCTTGCCAACGTGGATGGGAGTAATTTGCGCCCTGCACTGGGGCGTCATGTCTATATGGCTCGCAATTGGTCAACATCAAACGGCCGCCTGTAGTAGTCGATGCGAGGAACTGTTGCTTTCGGTGGCCCTAGGACTGGCGTACGTGTTGGCGTTTATTTCGCCCAGGGACGGACCGACGAGATATGTCTATCTGGTGTATTATTTGGTTTGTTTTATGGAGAATACTGGTGCCTTAGTGGTTTGGTAAGTTTTTAGCATGTATAAAAGTATTAATTATATTTGCGATACAAGCACCAAGCAAGAAAATGTCCGCGAAAAAAATTAAAAGCGAATATTGTGGCATATCGGACAAGTGCGTAACTATTGTTTATATTGGAATACACAGGGATCCAAGCACAATGGATACCCTGAGGCGGGTAGACCACGACGGCCGTTTCATCCTTGTTAAGACTCTACGGGCAGCCATAACCCAAGCAATCTCGACACAGCGGTATATATATATATTATATCATTGCTTTTTACGTTTTTTAGATTAGGTGTATTGCAAAACTTGACTACTCACCTAAGTAATATGGTTAGTTCTTTACTGTTTTAAATTTCGCACTTTTCTTTTGTAAAAATGAATGTTTTCTGTATGCAAATAAATAAATCATTTTTTTAGGTGTGTTACTAACAACTCTTCAAATCATCCGTTCCTGTATTATGGGGCAGCTGGAAGTCAGGTGATAGCATTTGTTTTAGCTATAGCATTTTTAATTATCTACTATAAATATTGTCATCCCTCCCTTACAAAAAGAAGCAAGATCCCAAGAGATAGCTCAGATTTCATAGAAAACGACAAACCTTGTTATAGCAAGACATCGTATAATTTCAGGACGAGTTCCTGATCGATAGTTTTCGTTTAATTTTAAATTTTGGAGAAGTGAAATCCCTTCGAGATTTAAAATTAGACGAAAATATTCTAATTACATAAATATTAAAGTTTCTACAAGTATTTTTGTATTTTAACGAGTATTTTTAATTTTAAAAAACAGTATTTTTGGGTGATATTAAACTGTGACTAAATTTTATTTGTTCGGAGTTTAATTTATTTTTGTCTATGTAGCGTACAAAGTGTCTTAATTAATGGTGCGATATAGTAAAATGACTTCTTTGGTTACAATGCAATGGGCCTTTTCACTATAATCGAATTAATTATATTCAGCATTAACATCCTGAATTAGAACCTATTGAAAATACATCCCAATAATAAAAATTTTCCTAGAGACAATAAAAAAGACGCCGCGAAAGCAGAAAGTGCAAAAAGTTTGAAAACATGAGATCAAAACCTTATTACGTCATCCCATTATCCGCGCAATTATTTTATTTGTCAGCCTCGATAGATTATATTGCTATCTTTATTTTAATAAACTATATAGACAAAGACAAGAACAGCTTAAAACTAAAAAACAAGCCGCCCGATATTCAGATAGATCAGACAGAAAGACGTTCACGTGTTTATAAAAAGCATTTACATACATTACATTTACGAATTTTTGTTTTCTGTTTTTTTCCTCCTGTTTGTCTGGACCGCGTTTTTGTTACCACTCTGTGCCTTGCCGGTAGTGATGGATCGTTCGCGACTGATCCGAATCTTTACTGAGACCCGGGTGATCCGGGTCGTTCCTCAAATCTAAACCGGGTCGCAGATCCAGCGGATCCGACTGACGGTTGGGTCAAAATAAATCGTCCAATTTCGCACCTCGGCATCAAGACTTTTTCATATTAAGACCATAGACCTTTAGATACGTAAAGCTTATCTCCTGCGCAAACAAAAGTTACGTTTTATGGGTGAAAAAATACGGCCGAGCGCATGACTCGCCGGTCAGCTGCCTTCCCTCTGGGCACCTTCGGGCATGCGCACAAACCTCGTGTTATCGGCCTGTCCTACTTTAGCGACATGCTTAAAATACACTCCAGAACCGGCTCGGCCGCCATTTTTGTTGTTGTGTTTTAAGGTTTCTCTGTGGATTCCTTGTAGTTTTCTTAGCTATTGTGGATTGTGGGTGTTTAATATTTACGGATTTCTCGTTTTTGTGTAGTTTAGTGAATTGTGTCTGATTATGAGAAAATTAATTCTGCCAAAGTTGGTTAATTTTTTGGTTAAAATCTGTACACCCCGCTTTTAATAAAGCCAGTATGCCATGGGTCAAGTTCTCGGGCAAACCCTTTTCAAATTCTTGAACAAGAAATTTTGCTTGAAAATGTTTGACACGTACCCAAGTTTTTGCCAAATTGTAAAAATCAATACAAATTATATACCTACTAATATTTGACTTGAGGTTAGGCACGCGATAACACCGTAGATTGGTTATTTTGCTGGTTTTGTTTGTTTTTATATTCGATTTTATACGACTAGTTTAATTCTCTTGTTCTCTTCCTTTTCGAACTAAAAACACGACGACGAATCATATTTAAACAAATTTTAAAAACAAAACCTTAAAAACAATTTTCTATCCTTAAAATCTGATAGGTTTGCTACTACTAAAAATGCCAGAAATCACTACCTTTTTTTTCAACTTGATCAAAAATTGAGAAGAAAGTCCCATTTTTTGGCAAGTATTTAAATTTTAAAGCCCGGACCTGTCTATTTTCCCATTCGTTAAACGATAATGTTGCAGTGCGCATATCTAATAGTGTCTAGCTTTGTTCGAAATGTTTATATAACTTTATTAACTTTTTTTGTTGTAAAGAGCAAATTTTAATGGAGATCTCGGATTATAAATAATTCATAGTTAACTTGTAGTTTTATGAGTACTTATAATTGCACTTGTATTATGCATGGAATAATTCTCTTACTTTCAAAAGTATTATGCGCCTATTAAATGGTTCTAGGTAATAATATTATTTAACGAACGTATAATGTAGGCCATAATAAGCGAGGATATAATATAATCATCCCAGTGTATTATGGTTCATTGTCGGCTAGTCAAATACTGTGCTTTAACTACAACCATCCATCGTATTTCGTTCTCACTATTTTCAAAATCTATTATTACTTTTTAAACGCACAGAGTAAAACTTTTAAAATTCTACATCATTTTATGCCATGCCACAATGTAACGTAATTTTTTGGAGGATTTATTTGAGAAACTGTGAAGCGACACACCACCATAGATATTTACCTTTAGATAAGCAAACAATAATCATGAAAGTGGAAAATTTATGCCCGCGCGCATGTAAACAAAGCTACACACGATTAGACATGCGCACCGCAACATTATCATTTGACGAATGGTAAAAAATACAGGTCCGGGCTTTAAAATTTAAGTTCTTGCTCAAGAACAAGAAGAAAAGTTGTAAAAGGTGACCTTCAATTTATTTTTACGTCTAAACAACTAAAATTTGCTCCAAAGTCTTATCAAAAAATGGGAATTTCTTCTCAATTTTTGATTAAGTTGGGAAATAAGGTAGTGATGGCTGGCATTTTTAGTAGTTGCAAACCTATCAGATTTTGAGGATAGAAAATTATTTTTAAGGGTTTGTTTCTAATATTTGTTTAAAAATGATTCATCGTCGTGTCAATTAAACTATAAAATCGAATATAAAAACCAGCAAAATAACCAACCTTTGATGTTATCGCGTACCTAACCTCAAGTCAAATATTAGTTAATATATAACTTGTATTGATTTTTACAATTTGGCAAAAACTTGGGTAGGTACGTGTAAAACAATTTCAAGCACAATTTCTTGTTCAAGAATTTTAAAAAGTTTTTGCCCGAAAACTTGACCCGTGGAATACTTTCACCCCTAGATTAATATAAACATGCCTAGGTAGCCTACTTTTTTCTTTTATATAATATAAGTATAAAGAAAAGCGTCTTTTAAAATTTTAAAATCCCCAGAGAAAACTTAAAACACAACAACAAAAATGGCGCCGAGCCGGTTCTGGACTGTATTTTGAGCATGTCGCTAAAGAAGGACAGGCCGATAACAAGAGTTTTTTTCACCCATAAAACTTAACGTTTGTTTACGCACGAAACTAAAGGTAAATGTCTATGCAGGCGACACACCAGATATATTTTAAAATGTGTATCTTATTTTTTGCATAGTTTACAATTAACAATTTTTAATCATGTTCTTACACGACATTCTTAACAATGACTAAGCTGCAGGAACTGGGTGCAAACCAAAACCCTATTCACGAGTTTTCTATACCCCAGTGTCTGGAGGCTACAACCAAAATAGCGCCATTTTACTTGCTAAATTAGGACACTTTGTATGCATTTAAAGCTGACACACAACTAGAAAAAAAGTTCTATGTAACACTGTTGTTGATCATGAAATCATTAACAACTATCATTAGTGCTTTTCATGTTCAGGGTTGATCTTTTTAAATACTTTTATTTTCCTCTTATTCTATTAAAATATTTCTAAGGGTAAATTGTAAATATAAATATTTAAAAAGATGCCTGTAGTAAACTAAGATGCCTTTGACGGTGCTTTGACTATTTTACATAAGTGTTGCTTTTAGATTTTGATACTTAGGCCATAAATGTGTATATGTTAGAAAATGATTTCCAATCGTTTTCTATAAATGTACGGGTGATAATTCTGCCTAATTATTTTGCGTTCTAATGTATATTTTTCTGTTATTGTTAATAGTTTTTCTTTGTTGTAAAAAACTCTTCCTTGTTACATGTCAATATTATTTTTTACCTGGAGCCCAATGCATTCGAAGTCCGACGATTCAATGTCACCATCTGCTTCGTCGGTTATAAGCAATTATCACGTCAACGTAATTTTTTTTATTTTTAGATAGAATCTAACTTGTAACAATGCAAACTATTGCAAACCAGCAAGCTTTCATTTCTTTTTGTTAAAAATGTTTGCAGATTCTGATGCGTTCTTTGAATGTATGGGACTCCGGTTTTGATTAGGATTGTCTGCCTTACTTTAAAAAAGCCACAGCAAACTTTTGGTATTATTAAAATTATACAGGGTGATTCACGGCGAGTGGTTGACAATCTGTAAGAATACGTACAAACAAATTTATTTTGTATAAACCTTCTTTTGTTTTCAAAGCCAACTAGAAATAAATAACTTATTTCTATTTGGCTCTGGAAAACAATAAATTTTAATTGTTTCGTGGGTTGTTAATGTAAAACCAAATTAGCACTTTGAACTTATTTTTCTATTAAAGTTAAATGCCATTTTATTAACAGTCAAACAAAATATTTACTAAATATCAGTGTGTATGAATTTGCACTTATTCTTACTGATCATGAGTTTTTGAGTCCAAAACGTATTATTAATACCAGGTGTGATATGTCGTTGAATTTGAAATGAGGAGGGGAATTTAAAAATAATAAAATAAAATTTTTCGACATTGTTCCGATGGTCAGATTCAAAATCTAATTATACCAACTTGTAGAGAAGAAAAAATTCTAATAAGAATCTAAACAGTATTTTGACATACAGGGTGTTTCAATAAAAACTCCCAGGCCAATTATTTCGAAAACTAAAAGTGACATGTGAATTCTGTAAACGCCAGTTTTTAGCCTCTATGATTAGCTTCACAACTGTGTAAAAAATGTGTTTGAATAATACAAGATGTAGGTGGCGCCACGGTGCAAAGAATTATTTCGATGACAGAAACTTTTGGTTCATAAAGATAATTAATTTTTGATCAAATTATGTCCCATAAAATTTTTTGATAAATTCAACATGAACGGAGATATTTCAAATTCAAATTTAATTTATTCTACCAAGGATCTTAAATTATGATTTGAGGTTCGTCATATATAAAACTATAGAATTAACTAAGTTTAAAACATTAAATGTACGAGAAAAATCTACACACACAAATATAACAACTAGTGATGGGATCACTCGAGTGAAAAATAACCTATCATTCGGTTTTTTCAATCACTTCAATTCATAAATATCATGAGTTAAGCAATATCGTGACATCTCAAGGTCAAGTAGTCAAGTTGTTAAATTAAATTGTAAGATCTGGGAACCATGCCAAAAAATCCGCAAATATCTCCGCCACATTTAATAGTCCGCAAAAAATCAATCGATTAACAACACCGAGTCAGTTATTCCCAATACAAATGCTGTATATCAACATGAACGATGAACCGCCAATATTAATAATTAATATTAGCATTTGAGTGAAAAAAAATCGATTATAATTCGGTTTTTTAAATCACTCGAATACTCGGTAGTCGATTATTAAAATAAGTCGATTTTTCCCAACATTAATAACAACGTTTAGGCATTCAAAAAGTCTTTCAGTGTGTAAAATGCACTTTTTATAAGAAAGTCCTTTAGTTTTCTTCCAAATATACCTCTCGTTATGGATTGTTTGATTTCTTCTGGCAGTTTATTGAAAATTTTGATGCAGGCATAGTGGGGAGATTTTTCATATCGTGTTGAAGTGTGTCTAGGGACTATAAGGCCATTTGCGTTTCTTGTAGCATAGTTGTGATTGTTTCTGTTTTCCTGGAATTATTTCTTGTTGTTGTATACATATATGGAGCATTTGATGATGTATATTGAAGTGACTGTGAGGATTTTGTGTTTTTTGTATATTTCTCTGCATGTTTGTGTTGGTTTCAATCCAAAGATGAGCCTTATTAGACGTTTCTGTGCTTGAAATACTCGGTTTATGTTTACTGCTTGTCCCCACAGTAAAATATTATAGCTGAGATGAGGATAAGCTAATGCGTAGTAAGATGTTATTTGAGTAGGGACAGGCACTGTGTATCTTAACTTTAGTATAGTGTAGTAAGCTTGTGCCAGTTTTGAGCATACATGATCCAATTGAGGTTCCCACGACAGTTTGGAATCAAGGTACGTTCCCACAAATTTGGAAGAGGACGCTGCCTGGTTCAATTGCATTTTTGGAGAAGTTTTGTAGAAATGTATGTGAACCGTTTTGTCCTCGTTTAGTATAAGTTGATTCGAAAAACATCATCTGTTCATTTCTTCTGCTACTTCTTGTATTTTCCTGTGTGCTTTAAGGTCATCTAGTGCTGATATGGCAACCGTGGTATCGTCGGCAAATTTGATGGTAAATCCCGGCAGTGATAGATCGTTTACAAATAATATGAATATGAGAGGTGCGAGGACAGATCCTTGGGCAGCTCCGATGTTTAGTTCATATTTTGAGGAGGTATGGTTTCCGATTTTGACCAACAGCCTTCTTTCGGTTAGAAACGACATTATTAAGGACAGTGCATTTCCCCTTATTCCAACAGCATAGAGTTTCTGTTCGACAAACTTTAGGTTCAAAGTATCAAAGGCCCGTGATAAATCAAAGAACATTCCGGCAACCACCTTGTTTGATTCTAGTTCTTGATGTATAAATTGAACAAGTCGGAATGCAGCTGTCTCGGTGGATTTACCCCGTTGAAAACCATGTTGATCGTCCCTTATCACTTTAAATCGGCCTAGAAAATTCATTTGAGGTTGAGTTTTTTTTAAAATTATTTTAATGAGTATTTTAATTAAACGCTATAATAATTTATCGCTACACGAGCGTTTTATCACAAAAATTATCAATTATCAAAATTAAATTAAAATCTGCTAAAGGATATTAAAAATATTTATAATTAAAATACTCGTTAAAATTATTTTTAAAAAAACTTAACCCTAAATATCTCCGTTCATGTTGGATTTATCAAACAATTTTATGGGACATAATTTCAACAAAAATTAATTATCTTTAAGAACCACAAAATCTAAAAGTTCCTTTCATCGAAAAAATTCTTTGCACCGTGGCGCCACCTACCTCTTGTATTGTTCAAACACATTTTTACACAGTTGTGAAGTAAATTATAGAGGCTAAAAACTGGCGTTTACAGAATTTACATGTCACTTTAAGTATTCGAAATAATTGACCTGGGAGTTTTTATTGAAACACCCTGTATATCATCAAATAGAGTAAGAAAAAAAATAAAAACGAAATCGCCATTATTCGATTTTGCCCGAATATTCTAGGAAGGATTAGGATTTTTTTAAATTTAAAAACAACGTTGAAGAATTGAGTAGGGCGCAACTTTTTTCTAATGTAACCATCTCTGTATCTTCTATGGTTTACGAGATTCCTATAGAGTGCCTTCTTATCCGAGATCATCCATACTTCTAAACATACTTTTTAATACTCGATTTTTAAAGAATATAATTAATTTCCTCGCATTCAATCAACCCTTATTTTTTTAAATTTGGATTAACACCAGCCTTGGCAAGAAAAGGTTGCATATTTTATCAGTATTAGTTATCAGAACACATTCTCCTCGAATCAAAACCATTTTCACCAGACACATTTTAGTAATAAGCAAGATTTACCGACATTTCAGTTTGTTTTTTTAGATATCTTTAAGTTAATTTTTAGGAGCATTCCACGACAATTTCACTGTTTTAACGTTTATTTAGTACGCTCTTTCATTCTAATCGGCCAGTGGCGACATAAACGACCCAGGCTGGCAAATAAACTATTAATGCAGGGTACCCCTCCGGGAACCGCTTCGATCTATACAGTGTGTCCAAGAAAGTATGCAACATATGGAAAAGTTTTTTATCACCGATTTCTCAGAAAATTGTATTCTTTATAAAAGTTGGTGCATGCCTTAAAACTATAAATGCATATTTCATATTTCACCTGCGACTAATAGTAAGGGAGTAAATGCCATTTTTTCGAAATTGCCTAAGAGTAAAGTACCCTCATTATTAGAAATACAGCAAAATTGTATATGGAAATGTTCTTGCAAATTGGTAAGTTAGTCCAAATACGAAATTTGAGTTAGGTGTCACAGTTTTTAATTTTTTTTTTTGTTAATCTATTTTCCCCTAAACGGTACACCTCTGGTCGATTTTTTGTTTACGCAATTTTGATATATTTATTAAAAAACTTAAACGTGGGTTTATAATAAAAGTGGATTAAGTAGTTGCAAACTTTTTAAAACCTTTCAATGTTACGAGTTGGTTCAGATATTAGCGTGTTGCACGCCTACTTAAACACATTTTAGCCAACTTATGTTCTAAATAAAATTATGATAGAGTCCAACTCCATTCATATTACCGGAAATAATTAATAATTTATTTGTCATTTTCATCCAGTACGCTGAAGTCCAAAAACCTATTTTAAAGAAATGCTTATAAAAAAAAAATTGACAGCCAACTCAAATTTCGTATTTGGACTAAGTTTTTAATTTGTAAAAACATTTCCATATAAAATTTTGTTGTATTTCTAATAATTAAGGTACTTTACTCTTAAGGCAATTTCGAAAAAATGGAATTTGCTTCC
Organism: Polydrusus pterygomalis; assembly: GCA_963969555.1. Classification (NCBI taxonomy): domain Eukaryota; kingdom Metazoa; phylum Arthropoda; class Insecta; order Coleoptera; family Curculionidae; genus Polydrusus; species Polydrusus pterygomalis. The sequence continues at coordinate 146,408,645 of OZ018375.1, forward strand.
CTAGTATAATACTAGGGAAGCAAATTCCATTTTTTCGAAATAATAATAATTAGCAGCAGGTGAAATATGAAATATGCATTTATAGTTTTAAGGAATGCACCAACTTTTATAAAGAATAAAATTTTCTGAGAAATCGGTGATAAAAAACTTTCCCATATGTTGCATACTTCTTTGGACACACTGTATATGGAAAACTATACATAGGAAAATTTTGAAAATTTGACAGTATGCTAATGTTAATGGGGGTAATCCGGCTAAAATATTTTCAATATGGTGGTACTTCCGGTTATACCGGAAGTAGGGGTCAACTTGCTTGTTTTAAATGGAACACCCTATATAATATTACATTTTTGGATTGTACGCAAAATTATATGTAGTTTTCGTATGCAAACGCCATTTTTGACATAAAAACTTAAATAAAAAACGTTTCCTAGAAACAATTAAAAAGATGCGCAAAAGCAAAAAGTTTAAAAACAACAAATCAGATTATTTTTTTTTTTATTTTTTATTATAAGTGACCCCTAAACAGTAATGTGTTTACTGGTACCAGGGCCTTAAATTTACAATTTATTGTATTTACAATCAAATATTATAAAATATACATACTATAAATTATTTAAATAGGAACTATTTTAAGTTTAGTAGGTACATCATTGTCATCGCATTATCCCCGCAATTCTTTTATTTGCCAGTTGTGCGGCCGATTATCATGTTATCTCTGTTTCGATACCCTAACTCAAAAATAATAATTAAGAAATACCAGACAACCCACTTGACACATTTTGAGAATAAACGCTATTTTAACGCAGTTTGCGTTATTCTAAAAATGCTGCGTTAAAATATAGTTTATTCTCAAAATATGTCAAGCGGGAAGATTCGAGGTAACATTCCGGTAAAAGCGGCGCGTCTACCTTCAGCCAGGACCCCTTCGACTGGTCGAGGCAGATGTTTCATCAGTTTCATCAGTCAGTGTTTCCGCGGGTTTTTATAGACCAATGTCGATAATTTTTGAAACCAAAAAAAATAATAGTAGGATGAAACTCATTGGAAAAGGAAGAGAATATAACAAAAATGAAAGGAAAAATAATTTACGGGCGATCCGAGGTCGGGAAGTGGAAGGGGGTGAGTTTTTAAGGGTAGAAAACGATTTATCTCGATTTTCGGCAAAACTAGAAGTCCTATGGAAAAATGTTAAATGGCAAAGTTGTAGGTAATAAAAAGATCTACAACTTTTGTATTTACACTTTTTTCACATAACCTCAACTTTTATGTGAAAAATTCAAATAACCAAGTTTTTGGTTTTTTATTTTTCTTTTACAAAAAAATTTTTTTTCACGAAATTTGGTGAAAACTTACTTTTTTATATCCCAAACACACTGTAATTTTTTTGATTAAAAATATTTATTTTTTCACCTTATTTTGACTTAATATCGAAAAAGCACCCTAATTTTCAATGGAAAATTCTCATGTCAAAATATGTGCTTTTTTAAAAAAGTCGGTTGGCTTTTTGTTCGTTAAAATCTCTACTTTCTGATGGTGTAAAAAAATATACATTACTATGGTAAATGTTCTTAAAAAATGCAAAAAAACGAAAAAAACTTGAATCCGATTTTTTTTAAAATTATTATGTACAATTTTGAGCTGTTTATTAAAATTTATACTTTAATTACTCGAAAAACGTAAGATTCAATAATGCATTGATAAACAAAAAAATTACAAATCCATAAAACATAAGGATCGCAAAAAATATGCGAAAATAGTTGTTCTAAATATAATTAAAGGTAGGATTTGAAGGGGATTTCATGACATTTACCATAGTAATGTATATTTTTTTACACCATCAGAAAGTAGAGATTTCAACGAACAAAAAGCCCACCGACTTTTTTAAAAAAGCGGATATTTTGACGTGAGAATTTTCGATTGAAAATTAGGGTGCTTTTTCGATATTAAGTCAAAATAACGTGAAAAAATAAATATTTTAAATCAAAAAAAATTACACTGTGTTTGGGACATAAAAAGGTAATTTTTCACCAAATTTCGTGAAAAAAATTTTTGAGGTTATGTGAAAAAAAATGTAAATACAAAAGTTGTAGATCTTTTTATTACCTACAACTTTGCCATTTAACGTTTTTCCATAGGACTTGTAGTTTTGCCGGAAATCGAGACAAATCGTTTTTACCCTTAAAAACTCGCCCCTTTCCACTTCCCGACCTCGGATCGCCCGTAAATTATTTTTCCTTTCATTTTTGTTGTATTCTCTTCCTTTTCCAATGGGTTTCATCCTACTATTATTTTTTTTTACTTTTAACCATTTTCAAAGGCTTCATCCCTGGTCTATTATGAGAGAGCGTAATTATTATTTTAGTAAATAATTCAAAATAAAACCGTAGCAAAAATGCTTTCTTTTGGGGTAGGGTAAAAATCTTAATTTAGTGATAAAACCCGTTATAATAGTTTTAATTATAAATGTGTTGGTGTGTGTTGCACTACCTACTGTCTTGTACACAGGGCTGCAACTCTTAAATAGAAACATCACTAGTCCCTAGCTAGTACCCCTGTAATCTTTCTAGTATTTTTTTCTAATAGAAACAAGTACCCCTCGGTGCAGGATTGTTCAAAACAAACGAAAATAATGCTAGAATCGAAAAAAGAATGTTTTGTAAACGACTTATTATACACATTCTTGTACTTATGAATCTAAAATCTTTAAGACTTAATTTAAAGAGGCTGCGTATTTTTAATGAGAATGGATAATACATATAAGCGTATTGAAAACATATTGAAGGTTTACTGGAACATGGTTTGTATAGTTAATAAATCACTTAAGATTTAATACATTAACAATTCTTTTATGTAAAAATTCATTCAAAAACATTCCCTTTGATACATGTTGTATTGCATACTGTTTTTATAGGATAAATTAAATTTTTATGCCAGTAAGTGCCAAAATTAAAGAATTGAACGAACTATCTGAAAGTTATAATATGAAATTCACACCTATACCGTCTGTCCATTTTATATTGAGAAAGATGATAGACACCCACTTTACACAGACCACACTTTATTCATTGTTTGGACATTAAAAAAATAATGTTCGATGTAAATTTCAAAAAGTGAAAAACCTGTCAGATAATAAATTTTTTGAGGTTATTTTACGAATTTACGACAAAAAAATAAAATAATAAGTAACAGGCCTTCTGAGATTTAAGGAGGAGTAAGTGAACGCGAATACAAGAAAAAAATGAACTTTTTACATTTAACTTGAGCAAAGATACAAACATTACAAACCAAACCGTTGTAGTCGAGAAGCAAACCAAAATGGCAGTAGTATTTTGATATCTTTGTCACAGAAAAAAAAAATGGGCTTATTTTCGCCAAGTCAAGAATTTTTGAAGGTATTTTTATTCCAAAGTAACGAAAAATTGTATCGCTTCATGGGCAATTTTTTTTAACGATGTCTATACTTTTTGGACATTGAACAAATGGTGATAGAGTAGCTCATATCCTAATTATGCAGTAGCAGTTTTTTGTGAAGAGGCCCCGGAATAAGCATAATGTAGAAATATACTGGTCGACATTATTTCATAGAATACCTACCTACGTTTCTGTTATTTATATAAATATTTACTTGTTAAAACAGAAATATTTTGAACGGCATTTATATAGTTGCGACTTGCATCCAGAAACGCAACAACAGTATGGGATTTTCACTATAAAACTTGAAAAACTAAACCAGGAATTTATTATTAAATAAAATAGACAAGGGAGATGCACTTATTGTTTAATATGCATGCAAGAAAATTCTTGCAAATGCAAAACCAACATTGAATAAATCCAGCTGATTTCGTAAGGTCACGCTTCACAGAATTCATGGAAACGAGACGGGACGGATGGCAGCTCTATGATAAGTTGATAATAATATTTCAGTTACTTAAAAATATACTGGGATTAACTTTGATTGCATCTTCTCAACAACTTTCCTGATTTTGACAATTATTTTCGATGTACCTTCATAATATTTTATAAAATACTACAACTCCCTAGTTGTATACCTTATAAAGCAATAAGACCTTTTTAGATTTCAATTAAACAGTTTTATTTCAAAATAATAAGTTTCAAGTTATTTAGTTGATCTCCGCTGACTTTACGACGTCACCTGTGCTGAATCTCCGCCCTCGGAGACGCCCCCCACCTGGATCCGTCAAAGTGCCTTTACACAGACTAGTATATGCTGTCTCACTCACTTCTTTAAAATCGAGAAGGTTATGGTTTTAACCGATGTTTTTAGAGTCGGTGTTCTTCAAAGGTGGACTACCAAAAGTACTCTTGCATTAACATAACATCAACTTGCCTAGATTTTAATAACGATATTTGTTCAATTGTTTTTTCTGTAATCTTGCTCAAGGTAAAATGGACAGACCATAAAGATTATAAATTAAAATTAGAAACAAGATGTAGCATGTACGTGTAAGCAAAATATTACCGACTAAACTAATTTTAAATAAATTAGTAAAGATGACGAGAAATTATGAAACACAACTTGAGCAACTAAATAACTAATATAAAATGCTCTTTAGACAGAAAGAAATTAAATGTTTCTTCGCATATTAAAAGCTACATCTTGTTTTTTCTCTCGATATACCTACAAAAAAAATGTTTACTCTCCTAAAATAAACTCTTTGGATACCTATTTAAAGTATTTTACAATTTCGGAATACCTACACCATGACCAAAAACAGACAGGGTCTTTTTCCATAAAAAATACTGATGAAATGTTCATTGAAGGGCCTGACCGCGACTTGCAATTTTTGGTTAGTTACATCATCAGATAAGAATGGACTGGGTGTCCATTTTTTTCTAATGAATTTTAATGAAATTTTTGATGTTCAGCAACTTTAAACTAAGACGCGCTTTCATATGATTAAGATTAGGGGAACCTGTTTAAAGTCAAAAATAACTGCCAACGTTACAATTTAATTAGCCATATAAATAGAATTATTACCAAAATCGGTCTTATTTGGCGGCTCTACCAATAATTGATCAACAAAATTTTTTAGTTTCATTTCAATCAAATTCATTTAATAATACTCCATAAATTTCATAAGTACGTGATATTTTTAAAATACCGCAACGCAGGATTTGATAGCTGCTAACATAACATAACTACTCAACAGTAGGTCTACAATTAAAAAAAAAATTGAATAATACAGGGTGTCCCAAATAGTTATCAAACATATTATAGGGTGTCCCAACTTAGAGATATGACGTCATCGATAATTTTTTTGTGATTGTAACCTTAGTTTTTTATCGACGATTTTTTAAGTGCATATTAAGTTATACATCAGTACCAAATTTCAAACTTTTATTCCTTATTAAATAAGTATAAATTCTCCCCAAGTAATTAGAATAGTTCAAAACGAGTTTTACTTGCGTTTAGGATATTGCCTAATAGTGAAAGGACAACATTTTGAGCATTATTTGACGAAAAAGTATTGAAGATGGATAGAAAGTTTTTAATTTTTCAATTAAATTAATTTTTGTTTGTTTAATATCTTATAAAGGACAAGGAATAACAATTTCAAAGGTATTTTGATACTTAAATATTGTAAAACGCAATATGCCTTTAAAAATTGTCAATAAAAAACTAGGGTTGCCATTTAAGAAATATTTTTTTTATAAAAAAGACAAACTAATTTTTCCAAAAAAAAACTGTACTGGATTTACTGTAGGTAGGGGTAGGTTTTTTAAATGTTACAAAACAGCAAACTTTTAAAAACTCGTTAATAACTCAAAAACTATTAAGTTTAAGCATAGGATATGATAAACAAAATGTTCTTAAAGTTGATCAAGCAATTTAAAAATATAACATACAGGGTGCTCCATTTAAAAAAAAGTATGTTTGATATGCCCTAACTATTTGGAGCACTTTCTTTGTAAAATTCACAATAATTTTAAATTGTAGACTTACTGTCTCCCTATAACTGTGTTTTTGAATAATATTAAAAATTAGTAATTTAGATGCTATAATATCCTGCGTTGAGAGTGGGCTACCCGGTATACGACCATTTCGTTTTTTGATCCATATTTCGTTACTCTGTCAAATACCCGTTTTTGGAGTTACGTTAACTACAGGTAAAAAAATTATGAATTAATAAAAACAGAAAAAGAAATATGGGCAAATTTCACCAAGTTTCGTTTTTTGTTTCTATTATTTTATCAATCATTGTTTTTTAACTTGAAATGACAGATTACAGGTAATTATCAATGATCTGGAACCTATAGATGGCACGTGTCATTCATAAACGCTATTAAAATGTATTGGCAACATCGTTTATGGGAGAGAGGCGGTGAAGAGCTGGGTGGGGCCGGGAGTAGGGATTACCTTTGAATGTGACCGTGCTACTAGAGGATAAACCTAACCTACAAATAAATCAACATTCTATTTACTTACCCATGAAAAGGAACTGTAGAATTATTATTTTTCGAATTCGTGCATACTTGATCGACTCATCTGAATTAGCCTCCAAAAAATATCACAAAACAATAAAAACACAGCAATTATTTCACAAAACCGATAAATTGATGAGAATTTCAGACCGCTGTCAAAGAAATACCAAACATCAATCCCATTCAATGCCATACTTCAAGGCAATTGGATATTTTGTCGATATGCATCGATCGTACAATAATTATTTTGCCGTTGCCTCTCGATCTTGATTATACCTTTGGTTAGTTGGTCAGTGAGGGTATGAGCCTTAGAATAATGAGATTTTGTGATTTGTTTTGTAATTCTAATTCTTTTAAAAAACTTTTTTTCGATGCATCGCAATCATCGATATTTTTTCGCGATACATTTTCTGTGGACATCCCTCAACGAAAATGAATGAAACAAAACGTCGTCATGGCCTCAGACCAATGTCGTGGCGGTCACATTTTGAGGGCGGATCTCTTAGTGCGGCATTGCCATACTGCAGACTTTTTATAAGGTTTTAGACAAAGATTTAAATTTCCCACATCATGTACAGGGTCTTCCAACGAGGACTGAACAGGGGCTCATTTTTGAGCTTCCTTGTATTTAAAGAAAAATCCAAAATAGCCAATCGATGTACTTTTTCCTGCAGAATTCAAAAATGAAACCAAAAATTTATTTGAACCAGAAACAAAAGAGTTACGCTATGGATAAGGTGTTTTTTAAATGGAACATAGCTTTTTTTATACGATTTCTGGAACGAGTGATTTTTTTTTGTCCGTTCTGATTAAAATATTTAATATTGTGACAGCTATACACTAGGTAATAAAGGTATAATCACCTTTGAATCCTTCAAAGTCAAAAAATTTGACAAATTTACCATAATATTGCCGAAATGACTTTGAAGGATTCAAAGGTGATTATACCTTTATTACCTAGTGTATGTTTCAAACAGGTTAAAGTTAAATTATACTGGATAAAACATTAAAATTTAATAAAAATAGCTGTTACAATATTAAATATTTTAATCAGAACGGACAAAAAAAAATCACTCGTTCCAAAAATCGTATAAAAAAAGCTATGTTCCATTTAAAAAACACCTTATCCATAGCGTAACTCTTTTGTTTCTGGTTCAAATAAATTTTTGGTTTCATTTTTGAATTCTGCAGGAAAAAGTACATCGATTGGCTATTTTGGATTTTTCTTTAAATACAAGGAAGCTCAAAAATGAGCCCCTGTTCAGTCCTCGTTGGAAGACCCTGTACATACATTTAAAAGCGTAAGTTTGGTAAACAAAGTGGAGGAGCGCAATTTGTATATTGATTTACGTCAGAATGGAATACAATTTTTGTTAGTAGGTTCATTTGTTATTGTTTCATCTATTCTATAGGTTTTCATTCATTGGTAATTACTACCTAAGCACGGATATTTGGCTGCTTTTTGGAGAAAATGAAAAATAAGCGAAATAATGATAAGAAATGGCGAATGTGTCACTAGTGTTTGCTCACAAGGATATAAATATTTATAGTTTTTGGTTTTTCTCATCTCTCAACCATGTAAACATGGAAATTTACCTGTCATTTTTATTATATTTGTAAATTTTGATACTTTGACATTTTCAAGTTATAAAATGGAGAAAATAAAAAGCACCCTAAAAAGATAGTAGTCAAAAATAGTTTGTTTAATCATCAACGAACAGGAAACAATAACTTGGGAAGAGACCACACAAAACCTAACGTCACCGTACATCAGTTTATTTTATCATATTTTAAAGTATTGCCTAATAAGACTGATTTGATAATCTGACATTTTCAGATTATCCACTTTGCTATGATACACTTTACTCCTATATAGTAGGGGATCCGACCATAGAACGACCTTCACCCATCGCGTTACGGGATGAAACATGTTTTTATATAAAATTTAATACGTCAAAAAATATACTTCGTGAAGGTTGACTGAAAATTTTGGTGCAAAGTATTTTTAATTAAAAATTAAAAAATGATTTTTTTTTAAACATTGCACTCATTCCGTTACGTATTAAATTGCATACAAATTGAAAGCATGTAGCTTGTGCAATATGCATACGCTGGGTTGACTACTTAAGCACCTCTTAACCCTTAATAAGCTTCGTCAAAAGTTTTCCGCTATCTTAGTGGTACAGGAGATATTGACCTTTGTCGCACTAATGGGCCACCCTGTAGTAAATACCAAGCAAAGTTTTAACGCATTTAGGTTAGGTTCTGTCATATTTGACATATATTGCACACAATTTATGTCAAATATGATAGAACCTAACCTAAACGCTTAACGTTAAAAAAAATAATTTTTTAATTTTTAACTAACCAAAATTTTCAGTCAACCTTATTTAAATATATTTTTTGACATATTAAATTTTATATAAAAACATGTTTCATCCCGTAACGCGATGGGTGAAGGTCGTTCTATGGTCGGATCTTAGACTAATACTACTGTAGAAGGTTATAAATAAAATATTTTTTTATTGCCCGTAAGGAGTGCCCTTCACTGTACATTTTTATTAGACCTTAATAATTTTTAGTCTTTTAAAGTGGTAAAAAAACTGTAATATTGATGTTAATAAGCTTTAAGACAAGTAAATAAAAAATATTATGTAATTTGATACTTAGATGTGCTTCGCACAAAATGTATGCTTATAAGCTTGAAAATCTATTTATTACTCATAAAATAATAAACTGCATCTTGATGAATTAATAAATGAAAAAATTTACAATTTCAAATTATTTGGTGGGTAGTGAATTAATTCTTCTCATAGTACTAGAAACAACGGCAAGGACTAGCAGGCACGTAGGTAAGGGGGGTACTATCCCCCCCGCCCCCCAGAGCCAGTTTGTATCATCAATTAATGTTTAAATTAACCCCATTATCTCTATGCTAACTTTTTAAATGCTTTATTAAAAATAATAGCACTTTTTTAAGTGGGAGTACCGGCGTAGCTAGGCAGTAATCAGCCTATTATTGACCTGTTACAGTACACTTAATATATATGTACTTAAATTAAATTATTGACCAAGTGTAGCAAAATTTATGCGCGCTCGTAACATTTTTCGTTCGCCTGCGGGCTTTACGCCTCTGTGATATCTGTCAACAAAGCATCTCCCCCCTAGATAAAATCCTAGCTACGCCAGTGTGTGGGAGCACCCCTTCCAGGAAGAAAATCTCTCTACGCGCCTAAGGCCGGAAAATGCGATTTTTCGACTACAAATCGGATAGAAAGTACTTATTTTCTGATCAGTTTTAAAAACGATGTATTTTTTAAGTAAGATATAGATTTTCGATGCTAAAAAACTAGATATACCACACATGGACCTATGTATTGCCTTGAAATTGAAGTAGTTAGAATTTGAAATTTTATAAACCTACCCATAGGAATTAGTAATTATTGTAGCAAGTAACCAAATAAAAGTTATGATCTTTTTTTTAAATTTGTTTACAGTCAGTATTGGAATTGTTATAACTACTGCTAATGTATACAGTATAATTGTACGTATATAAAAAAGTATATATATAGATACGATTTTTATATACTTAAAAGTACCTTACTTGAAAATTCCATAGTATGAAGCTAAGTACAATAAGAAATAATTTAATTCTGTTAATATTTGAAACTAGATATTTTACACAAATATTTATAATATATGATTGTGTAAATAAGATACTGTTTGTTAATAATGTAAGATATTTTAACCTATAGAAATTTTGTTTAAGAATTAATTTTCAAAAATATGGCTCTGATTAAACATTTTCAAATTTGATCTGGAAATTTACGCGAAACCAAAAAAATTAACAAGGAAATAGCGTAGAACTTTGTTAACTCGAACCATGACGTGCCACAAGAAAGTTCGAAATACATAATAATATGTGTATATTATGTATGTATATGAGTAAAAATGCGTTACGTACATCTTACATAGATAGGTAATTTTGTCCACTTAGTAAAACTGTGCTTTTGCACTGTACTAAGTATAAACATTAGGTTTTGCTTCTTTTAAACTAATATATCCGGAATTACGAACAAATGTAGGTAAAAGAGAATAAACTAAGACTTCTTCTATTGCATAAAATAGCCTACAGTTACCTAAATAAACCGTCTAAGTTGTGTCCTATCGGCTTTTTAAATAGTTTTCACCTTGAGCACACAAATGCATGCGCAAAGTTTTTGTAGAAAAAGTATTTTGATATTAGAGTGACAGATGCGATTTGTCAAATATTTTAACAATAGTTGCTTATTATTTGACCAGTTGTCTTGGCTGAGCTAACTAAAAGAAATTTCTTGACTAAATTGCAAATAAAACAACCATTGACAAGTTGACAGTGTTGACACATAAATCAGCCAAAAGGAGCGATCTCAGTCACAAATCCGGTAACCTTAGCGTACGTAAGGGGGGAGGAAATTTGACTGAGATAATCTGACTTACTTGGTCAAATAAAACGGCAAGGTAGTCAGTTCAGCCAAGACAAGTGGTCAAATAATAAGCAACTAATATATCACCTCTCCCTTACTATTTGTACGCCTTTTTTAGAACAGAACCGTCCTTATCTTCGTAATTATGATATACTTAGGTACATCATGCCACAAGGCAAAATGTACCAAATTTTATACCATTTCTTGATAAGGTTGTATTTTTAATTTACCGCTTTAAGGGAGTATCAACATGCTTGCCAACCTATAATCTATTTCGCGTATATTTATTTGTTTTCTAGCTTTTACACAAAATTTAAATAAAATCAGTATCGACTTGATATTCTATAGGTAATAATTGACATATTTAATAAATATCAAGAGTTTTCATAACTTATTTTAGGAAAATTGTATAGCGAAAAATATCGGTTAAGATTTTTTTTAACATTATTATGTCATTGTTCTTTCACTATACAATTCTCCCAAAATTAGCAATTAAATAAATTGATATTTTTGTAATATATCAGATATTACGGAATATTGCCTAAGTAGTGTGCCGACGAAACTGATTTTATTTAAATGTTAGTTTAAAAAATAATAAACTTGAAAAAACAAAGCGAAATAGGTTATAGGTTGGCAATAAATTGAACGACGTTGAGAATTCCACCTGAATGGTATAAAATTTAGTGGTGTCTTATCATTACTAGAAATGAAAGCCGGATTTTATTGAAAAGCAAACTAAAGATAATATAATAATGTTGTGAAGAAATTGGTACCGATACATAAAATATAGTTCGTTGTTCATTTTCTAGACCCATTTTAAAAATGTTTAGTATCGAGTTAATTGTTGACGCTTAATTTTAGAGTTACTGTATGTTCTTGGTTCCTACTATTAATGTTTTCACACGATACAGGTACTAACTAGCCATAGCGTTTATACACAGAGTATTTTAGATATGTTTAGTTCATAAAATTAAATCGTTCAGAAAATGTACAATACTGTTTGCAAATTTATATTTTATAAGTGTTGATTTTGCAAAATAAATTTAGTTTATAATAAAATTGTTTTCTTTTATTTAACGTGTTTGTAATACAAATACGCTTAAGAGGAAACACTAGTTCCAGTTGCGCATTCGCCATGTCATTTTCTCCAAAATGCTGGCAAATACCAATCTTTTGGAAGCAATTACCTAGTTTAAAGCTAAAAAAATTATTTTATAAATTAATAACTGCAAATAACGAAATTTTGTAAAATTTGCCAATATAAATATATAAATATAAATAAATAAATATATTTTTCTGCTTGTAATAATTTATTAAATTTAACTTTTTTTAACGTAAAACTGTAGCTAATTGTACTCCAAATATGGGCATTTGGCCGATTTTTGGATAAAACTAAATATTAATAAAAAAAAAAAACTAAATAGCGAATGCACCACTAGTGTTTGCTCTTAAGGTGGGAGTATCAACATGCTTGCCAACCTATAACCTATTTCGCGTAGATTTATTTATGTTTTCTAGCTTTCATACAAAATTTAAAGAAAATCATTATCGTCTTCATATTTTATAGGTAATAATTGACATATTAAATAAATATCAAGGAATTTCATAACTTATTTTAGGAGAATTGTATAGCGAAAAATATCGGGTAAGATTTTTTTTTAACATTATTATGTCATTGTCACTCATTGTTCTTTCACTATACAATTCTCCCAAAATTAGCAATGAAATAAATTGATATTTTTGTAATATATCAGATACTACCTAAATAATGTACCGACGATATTAATTTTCTTTAAATGTTAGTTGTTAAAATAATAACTCAAAAAATCAACGTGAAATAGGTTATAGGTTGGCAGTAGATTGAATGACGTTGAGAATTCAACCTTAAATATAGCTCTACCACATGTACAAATTTACGATTACCGAGCAACCAAATCGTCCAATCAAATTGCTTTAAAATTTCCTGGCAATCTGTTTTATCCCAGGAGCTATTAATTCATTAGAGGTGACTTTCCAAGCAATTAAGTTATCATCTCTTCGGTCACTGCAATCAGTTTATTTTAAAAATAGTTGAAGCGCTCGTGTACTGATCATTTCTAATTAAAAAAGATGGTTCCATAAACTTATACGGAACACCTAGTTCAAATACTGGACATTTTTAAGACAGAGTTCCCACGGTCGTAAATTTGACAGCGTAAGTGTGACGAGTGTCGATTAGAACGCCATTTTTAGAAAAATGGCGTTTTATCAAGCAATCACTCCTTAGAAAATAGGTACGCTGTCAAATTTACGCCAATGAGGGACTCTGTCTCAAATCTCTAAAAGCCAGAATATAAAGGAATTAATTTAATAGAGTCCCACGGTCGTAAATTTGACAGCGTAAGTGTGACGAGTGTCGATTAGAACGCCATTTTTAGAAAAATGGCGTTTTATCAAGCAATCACCCCTTAGAAAATAGGTACGCTGTCAAATTTACGCCAATGAGGGACACTGTCTCAAATCTCTAAAAGCCAGAATATAAAGGGATTAATTTAATATCGCTGCACTCGATTTTTTTGAAAATAAATATTTCAACTGAAAAACACAAAAAATGTGCCTTTTTCTTTAAGGTGGGATTAACGACGCCATTTTCTATCGTCAATTCAATTTGCATAACTATTGACGCGAGCGCTCTGCAGTGCTGTGTTGATCAGAGTAGTTATTTTTATACTTTTAGAATTCGAAGACGAAAGCCAGACATATTCTTGGAGCTGGTAGGCAAATGTTAGTCAGCCGGTCAGAGTTTTGTTTACTTTCGTGTTTTGTGCAATTACGATCCCTTTCCTGTTAAAGCAATCACATATTCTCTAGAATTCTTAGGATAAATGACATCTAGATAGACTAGAAAATATCGTGTTACCAGTAAAAATTGTTGTTTTTACTTCAGTTCTGAAAATCGACGTGTTTACTTTCAAGGTTTTAAAGTAAATTGTGACAATTTTAGTGGTTTCAAAAAACTGCTTTTTTTAAAGTTTCTGTGCCTTTATTTAAAAAAAAAACACCGGCATACTATTCGTCAATGCCTCCCTGAACAGCCCTTTAAAAATTAGATACTAATTATTTTTTTTTAATAATTATTTCCAATTAAAAATAAAAATTTAACGAATTGAAAATACTGCCATTCAATTCATGACATAATGAATATTAACCTAATAAACCCTTCCCTTCCGTCACGGTACGAAAACGCTTTTTTTTTCCTGGCGAAGGTAAACAGTCGAGACAAGATTACACCGAGGGTAAACACCACCAGTGGTACACATTTTAGGGAGGGCTAATTGATATTTCAGGAGCGCGACTAGCTTGCAATTAATTTTTCTACAGTGGAAATATTAGTTTTTATACATATGGGACCACGGTAGGGTCCAGAAAAAAGCAATAGGTAGTTTGGTACCAAAAGGTAAATTATATTTATTTTACTCAAATCATATAAATTATATGTACTTCCAGCAATTACAAAGCTTAAAATATCTTAAAATTAGTTTTCTTTATTTACGCCATAGGACGTATGGAGGACACTATGAATACTAGCTCTTATGTATAGCCACTATTGCAGAAATTAATGAAAATACATCTAAATTAAATACACTACACATGAACACAGGTATGGAAATGCATTGTCCACCCATACCCATATGCTAGTAATAAATTAAAAAAATAAATATATTAAGTATCGCAAGGCAAACAGAAATAGGTATGTTTCTCCCACTCCATTGTATCACATCTCGTCGATCGTTCGCCTGGTGTCACTCCTGCTTAAACAGAAAATTTTAGAGCTATTTACGCTGTGCGCTGAGTCTGATGACTGTATCACAACCACCTTGAAAAGAAGCCATGAAGTGACATCGGGCAACGCCGCATCAGGTGGTTGTGGAAACACAAGCGTGGCAACGGACGAGTTTTTTTTATTCTTTCTGATAATATTTTTTGTTTTATTGGCTTTCTTTACAATGTATGAATTGGTACCGAGACAATAAGTTTTCAAGCTGAGACCACCTGCTTAGTTTCATTTCAAAGGGTAAAATCCATTTCAAATCATTGTAAGCCAATTCATTACCTTTTAAAAAAAACCTTTACCTTCATATCAATGTCAACTGAAACTTATTAACAATATTTATATAGTCACTAGTCAAATCTAAACTATAAAAATATATTTTTTGAGTCACTTACAATTTTTACTTCCCAAAACTCAGAAGCATTAATTTTTTGTGAATAATTACTGAGATCGTCAAATTTTTTTATAAAATATGATTGCTCGAAAGCTTGATTAAGTTGAGAGGTACGCTCTTGTTGTTCCTCGTTTCTCTCCGCTGGACTTTTTCTAGGAATGAGAACAGTTTTTAACAAGCAGGTAAATTGGGATAAAAGTCTAACTTTAGTTGGAATTTCTTTTGATGGAGTCATCAGGCAAAAGATAAATATCCTCACGAATAATGTGACTGGGGACAAAATGCTTAGCACAAACTACAGAATACTGTGTGGGCGACCAATTAACTTACTTACCTAAGTACCTAGGTATCTAGAGGTATCCTACCTACTTACGAACTATCTCTACTAGTGATATTTTTAAACTAATTCACATATACCTTCAAGCTAAATAAACACTTCAATATTTAATAAATTAACTGTAGCCACAAAACAATAGTTTATCCCAAAGAGCTAACTAGAATACAAAAAACACAACTGTTAAATTAAAACACATACAATTCTGCCGCCATTTATAAGACCCGTAAACAAACCGCCCGGCCGGCCAGGCTGTTCGATTTCTCACTTTATTAATGCTATTACAGCAAGACCGAAAATGTTCACTAATATTTTGTAGAGGTTCTTATAGCAATCATGTTAGATCAATCGAAAACCGGATAAAAATACAAATTAATACGAAAAACCGCAAGGTTAACACCTGATACAGGAGTAACTTACATACTACAACATGGCTAACTTCAAAAAGTCACGTGACAAGCGTACCGCCAAGCAGTGTTGTCGATGTTTCTGTTTCGTGGCTTGGTAAGTAAAGAGGGCTGTGACTGTATGCACCATTACGACTAATCAGGGTTAAACTTTTCCCGTGATTTATGACAAGTATGGCGATGGACCAGCCAAAATTGTCAAGTCAATTCTATAACTTGCTGGTCCATAGCGGTTTTTGTCATAAATCACAGTTAAAGTTTAAACCTGATTAAGTCGTGATGGTGCATCACGGGCATTAAAGAAATAAAAGTTATTGACAAGTACAGAATGTACGAAAGGTATTTATTTAATATTACGTAATTGAATGAGCGGAGGAAACATGTTCTACCTATTTCTGTTTGCTTTGCGATATTTAATATTTTTCCTTTCAGATTTATTACTAGCAGGATACGGGCGAACAGCGCATTTCCATACCTGTATATTATTCACGTTACGACTTACAACGCCGCGGTCGGTGTACACATCAACATATTATCAAGACCATCGCTTGAAATATTGTTCTACCGCTCGCCATACCTACACACGGCCCAAATGTTAACGATATACTTTGTACTTTAGTATCTTATAAACATAGACCTAAGTGAAAACATATTTTAGATTTATTCATTTTCAGCGGTGCTGGCTTGTGTTAAAAAAACCTGTTGAGTTCCTCCAGCTTGTTGAGCCACCTAAAAATATAAAATCCATTGTGGTAATCACATTTGCTTAAATTTAAAAGTCAAAATAAGTAAAAAATTCCCGAATACATTTTAAAGGTGCGTCCAGACTACTGGTACTCGTGCTCGCTGCACTCGCAATGATCTAGAAACTTGTCAAGCTTCAGGTTGTACTCGTCTGATTATAGTCCAGACCTCCAGACGGACTTTAGTTGCTCACTGTACGCCAGTCCCTTTGATGTACCGACACCGGGCGGATCCTTTCGAGTTAAGGCTCGCTCTACTCGCGTGGCTTGTCTCGTGACTTACATTTACGTCTACACTACTCGGGAGTCCTGCAAGTAGCGCGAGCACGAGTACGAGTAGTCTGGACGCACCTTAACAAAAACCCCGTACACGATACGCTTACTCACGTTATGAGTAGAGATAGATGGATAGTTCAACGCCAATTTCTTCCCTGGTTTCTGCGCATGCACCGACGGCGCGCAGCTGTTTTTTAACTGTTTATTAGTTGTTGTAGCCGTTTTTAGTTTCTTAGTTGTTTTGAAGCGGTTTTTTGTTGTCTTGGAGCTGTTTTAAAAACAGTTAAAAACAACCAAAAAACAGCTCCAAAAAATTAAAAACAGCAAAAGAAACTAAAAAGACACCTCCAAACAACTAATAAGCAGATAAAAACATAAGCCCGGGAGGAACTTGACGTTGAACTTCCCAGCTATCCCTACTGGTATGACACATTTAGTACAGGAAATGAAGCATTTTGGCTCGCAATTTTTTCGTCCAGCATGGATTTACTTAAAATTTTAACAGAAGGTAGGTAATAGCCCAAGGATCAAAATCTATATTGAACCGAAGGGCGCCAAAGCCCTGGGGGTGGTTGCCACCCCATCTCGGGGGTGGGAATTTTTTATTACATTTTAACCACAGGAATCGATCGAAAAAGTGATTCTAAGCAAAAAATGTTCTATACATTTTTTTCGTAAAACTAATATTTTTCAAGTTATTCGCGATTGAAAGTAATAATTTTTAGACGAAAAAATCGACGTTTTTAATGGGTTTTTCGCGAATAATTCGAAAATTATGCATTTTATCAAAAAGCTGCAGAAAGCAAACTTGTAGCTTTTAAAAAACAAACAAAAATATTTTTTTATAATTTTTCTTCGACCAATGCGAACTGAGATATGGCGTGTTAATGGTTAGCTTTTTTCGTCAAATGCAAAATTTGATAAATTCAAAGTCTAATAACGAAAAAAGGCTGCATTTTTCGAGGAAAACTCATGGAATCTTTTTTAAAGTACGTATTTAGACCTTTCTTTTTAAAATAAAAAAAAGTCTCTAGCATGAAAATTGAGCGAGTTATGTTAAAAATAAGGTCAGTGTCTAATTTTTTCTACGAAAAAATCAATGAAAACAACCCCCTAACTACCCCCCTAATTAAAATTGATCTTTACCCTTCTGCAATTCTCTTTATAAATGTATTCTTAATACGTCCAAAAAGTTTGACCAATTTAAAATGCCTAATTTTTGAAAAATTGGAGCTTAAGTGAAAAACGAGTTTTCACAATTTCGAATTTTTCACCCTTTTTCTCAAAATAACTTAGAAAATACTGGAGATACGAAAAAAATGATAGAGTACTAAATTGTAGCTTTTTTAATGACTAAAATTTTCCTGTGTGTAAATTTTCTGTACAGTGAATAGTTGGCAAGATATAACCGTTTAAATTCTCTATTTACGAACGAGCACCACCTTTTTCGAGCCCTTTAAACTCACCCCATTTAAAAACCACGGGATCTTAAGGGATTTAATTCATAGAGCCTTGTAGCTCTTGAAAAATCCTACAAAACCGTTTTTGAAAAAACTTTCTAGCATTAAAAATGAAGGAGATACGTTAAAAAAACCAATCAATTTTTTTCCGAAAAATTCTAATAGCTCACTTCCGAGCATTAATAATCTACATAACCGGTATATTTGGCAGTAGGCGTAGACGTGGCCATTTTTTTAGAATTATTTAATTGTCTTTATTATAATTATGATAATAAATCGGTTAGTGCATAAAAAATTCATTATATTTTTTTTCATATTATTTTTAAAAAAAAATTTTCATTAAGTTGTAACAAGGGTTGATTTTTAAGGGTTGAAAAATTATGAAATTGTATTTCAGAGTATAAGATAATCATTATTTAACTAATCCAAACCAAATTTCACCCTATCTTAAGGTTTACAATGTTATTTTATAATTTTTTACAATTAGGGGTTGTTTTCACCCCCAAAACAATCAGCGCTCATCAACATGATATAAAATATAAAGCAGAGGGTGAGTTTAACCTAATCTCAAATTTTTATGCAAATCCATCCAAGGCGAAATCATTTTTTAAGAATTAATAATTTTTTTTACATTAAGCTCTAACAAGGGTTGCTTTTTGAGGGTTGAAACATGATGAAACTGTATTCCGAAGCACAAAACAATCATTATTTAACTAATCGAAACCAAATCTTTTCCATATTTAGGTTTAAAATGATATTTTATAATTTTTGACAATTAGGGGTAGTTTTCACCCCTAAAAAGACGTTCAGCGCCCTTTGGTGCGATATAGATTTTGATCTGTGGGCTATTCCCTACCTTCTGTTAAAATTTCAAGTAAATCCATGCTGGACGAAAAAATTGCGAGGTTTTACCTTTTTTTGAGCTTCATTTCCTGTACTAATTAACCAAATTATTTTTGGATAGCGAATTATACAAGGAACGGGTCTCTGGCTATGGCCAGCTACGCTGAAAAAGCTAATTAAAAGTACCTAGGCGACAAACCTGTACTCACTGGGAAAATAGCAACATGATGCCTTTTTTTTATTGATTCCTTGCATTTGTACAAAAGGACATATCTGCCAGCTAGGAAAGCACTTCTGACGGTGCCTTTTTTTTTAACGCCGTGGGCAGCCGTTTTATAAATTTAACTATAATTATACCTGAATAATTTGTGACTGTGGTGCAGTGGCGGTAATGGGTGCCTGGATAATCACTGGTTGCGAAGTATTGCCTTGCAGCTGCATTTTAATCATTTGAAGTTGCTGAGGCGTCAGTTGGATCTAAAAAAAAATTAGGGTAATTACCTATTATACGAACACCACGTAAAAATTCATCATTTTTCAGAAATGTTGTATAATTTATTTATACATCAAAATTACATTCCAGATACTTAATAACTATAATTATAAGCAGTTTATTATAATAAATGACCCTAAGATATGTATCGGGTATCCCAAATTACAAAGAGCATGATAAAATTAGGATAATTGTGTTATTCAGTGCCGCATTGTTATTTTTAAAGATAATTCAAATTCAAACACAATTTATTTATCAAATGAGAAAATACAATTAAAATAGTACATGTGATTTTTAATTAGGTATACTAGGTATACAGGGTGTCCCGAAATTAGCTGACAATATTTTAAGGGGATAAAGTACATTCAAAAATAAGACTAAAACCCTCTATTAATAAACCTTCAAAAACGCTTCGCTATGGGGCTAGAGCCCCCCGAATTGGAGCTATGACAAGCAGTTTTTTTACAATATCTCAGAAACCGATTAGGCTATCGAAACAAAATTTGATACATGTTTTACCCATGGCTAGACGCAATAAACGGTTTAATTAGCTTAACTGTATTTCTTCCAGTGGCGTCCCACTGGGTAGGTAGTTGGGAGAATATTGCCCCAAGTTTTTATTTGTAGGATTTTTTAACTTCAGGTGCAATTTTTAGAAGCCTTGAAGTCTTTTGTTGAAAAAAGGTACTCTTGTTTCAGTGCGGTATGATTCACCATTTTCCAGTAAAATCGATTTTAAAATTTTCGGTTTTTTGAAATCCGGTGAAAAGGCTAAGGTTTTTTTTTGCATATCTCAGCAAACACTTAATATTAAAACATGAAATTTATTAGAAGTTCTACTAGCGACAAATAATAATAATACATAATCAACTTAGGGATTTATTAGATAATGTGCCACTGGATTTACGTTACTACGGACGTCAAGTGAGGAATTGGCTTGAAGAAAATTACCAGGTGGATTGATAGCCATAGCCTGGCCACCAAGATCACCTGATTTAAATCCCCTTGATTATTATTTTTGGCGACACTTGACTGGTACTTGCTTAAGAATTAGTTTCCCGTGTGGTTCACAATCAAATTTGATTTGCAATTTGTTATTCTTTTTTGTTTTATTTTAAAACTCTCTTAAAATCTCCATGAAAATAAATATTTAAAAAACAAGGGAATCTAAAAATATGTTTAATTTAAAAAGGTTACATTCTGTCAAATTACAATAATAGAAGGTTTTATTAACAAAAAATTTAAAATTAAAAAAAAATTACATTAAAACTATGAAATAAAAAAAAAATAATAGTAATATTTACTTAAGGCTCCACCACGTGCGACGGCACTGGAAATATATTTTAAAGTAACATCCTTTAATACATAATATGCCTTGTCGCTAGTAGAACTTCTAATAAATTTCATGTTTTAATATTAAGTGTTTGCTGAGATATGCAAAAAAAAACCTTAGCCTTTTCATCGGATTTCAAAAAACCGAAAATTTTAAAATCGATTTTACTGAAAAATGACCTACCTCAATGAAACAAGAGTACCTTTTTTCAATAAAAGACTTCAAGGCTTCTAAAAATTGTATCTAAAGTTAAAAAATCCTAAAAATAAAAAACTTGGGGCAATATTCTCCCAACTACCTACCCAGTGGGACGCCACTGGAAGAAATAAAGTTAAGCTAATTAAATCGTTTATTGCGTCTTGTCATGGGTAAAACATGTATCAAATTTTGTTTCGATACCCTAATCGGTTTTTGAGATATTGTGAAAAAACTGCTTATCATAGCTCCAATTCAGGGGGCTCTAGCCCCGTAACGAAGAGTTTTTGAAGGTATATTAATAGAGGGTATTAGTCTTATTTTTGGATGTACTTTATCTCCTTAAAATATTGTCAGCTAATTTCGGGACACCCTGTATATAAATTGGACTATACCGCGATTATATAGAACCGATATCACAGAGCACAAATAAATTGTGTCTATGTGGTATAGCCCAAAATGATATTAATAACTAAAAAACTATAATATGTGAATTACTGAAACCTATATTTAATTCAATCAAAGATTCAGCAAGGTAACGACCGACCCAGGCCCCCAGGCGCAAGAGAGGGAAGGGCAGAGAGGACAGGTAGAAAAAACTTAATAACGACAGAAAAAAAATAAAGAAAGTTCGAGCAGTTTCCAGGTTAAAACCAACCAATGCAGATAGCACATTTATGGCTAAAAAAAATAAAAATAAGACCAAATACAGATATGCTAAACTTCCCCCCTTTCATTATTTAAAAGAAATCGCTTGATATAATTATTAAATTTGTTAATTGAAAATTCCTTAACATTATTAGGTAAATTATTCCACATGTAAACGGCTATGAAACTGAATGACTTTTGAAAATTAGATGTATCATGTTGAGGTAGTCTGAAATAATTTAGATTTCTTGTAAGATGAGGATGCGCATAAGAATGAAATTTTACTCTTAAATACTGAGGTTCCCCGATATTCAGTACTTTATACACAAAAGAGTACATACGGAGTTACGTGGTTCCTAAAGGGAATGTTAAATGAGTAACGCTTACAGGAATTTTTGATCTTTTGAATAGAGTAAGAAAGCGAAGTTCGTAATATGAGATTAAAACCAGATTACACCCCCAATAGAACTTGATAATTACTATGAGTATTCATAGAAATAATGGTTATAAACCATTCTATGGTAGCATTAACTCATATTTTATATTGGCTAAATTACCGTGATATTATCACTACACAACGATCTAGCAATTTTTATTGTCTTACAGTAGGAAAGCGCGTTGCTGTCACATATAGTATTAAACACAGAAGACTTTTTCTCAAACTTAAAAAAAAAAAAAAAATGTTTCAAAAAAGTATAAAGCCAGATTTAAGCTGCACTAGCTAGACATCTGCCTAGACATCGAAACCTGCCGAAAAAAACCTCACTGCTCGTTTTTGAATAAAAAAAATGAATTAATAAGATACGAACTGGAGTTACCCCAGAAATAAACACCATATTCTAAAATGAGACTCGATAAGAGCCGAATATATTGATCGCATTGTATTCGCATGAAATTCTCTCGAAATCACCCTTAATGTCAAAGACTGCTGAAGATATTTTATTACACACGTTCATAATATGAGATTTAAACAACATACTTATCGAAAATAAAAAGTTAACTTACGGGAATTTGTTGAATTTCTCCACTTGGTGTTACTATCTGCTGAATAATCTGAACATTTCCAGGCGCACTTTGAGCAAGTGCTTGTCCAGCCGACTGCAGTATTATGGGAGTTTGGGTGGCTTCGACGGCGGCAGCGTTTGACGTATTCTAAAACCATTAATGCTTTATTTGCATAGTTTCAAATAAGAAATGAATAAATGGGAACAGCATCACACGATAAATATTATTATAAAGCGAATGGGGTTTAGTTAAGTGTGAAATAAATGTAAATATTAATATTATTGGCCGCTTAGTATGCAAATTATAAAATGGGTAAATACCAAAGGCCTTTCTAATGAGAGACCCATGCATGAAAAACCCAATAATTGTTAACTAATTTTTTTATTAATACCCTGTGTTGAGTAGCCATTAAAGTTTAATACAATCCCAGACTGAATAGTCTAAGGGAGTAAGGTCTGGGGAACGAAGTGATCATTTAACAGGAGCATCTTGGCCTCGACCAATCCAGCGATTAGGAAAGATGTGGTGTAAACAGTTCCTAGCATTTGTAGCAAAACGCGGCAAGTTGTCTAGTTGAAACCAAATATTTTGTCTTATGCCACTAGAGGCAAATAATCAAGTAAATCAGGCAGTGTGCTTTGGAGAAATAGTGAAAATGAATGACAAGTCAAGCTTCCTAATAAAATTACATTATGTGAAGAAGATTAGCAATAGTAAGTTCTTAGTAGGGCAATATAATAATTTCATTTAACTGGTTTAGTACTATAGGTTTTCATCTGTACGCCACTGTCCTTACATTATTTTTGGAATTTTAAGAATCCTTACTTTTCAAATTATGTCCAAGCCGCATCACTTTATCGAAATATAATAATCAAAAACAAACGATTACCTGAAAAATATAGTTCGGAAGTCACTGGCGCACGTAATAAAAAATAGGAGGCGGAGTCAGCGGGTACTGGACCCCCCTATTTTCAATATTTTATAATTGTTTGTTGTTTTGTCTTTCTCACAAGATGTAACTCTTTATGTTCAAGCAATGTACCAAATTTGATATTTATATTTTATTAAATTATTTAATTATTCAAAAAAATAAGTTTTTAATTTCTTGGCGATGTAAGCCCCCGTCGAATCTTCGCTTGCGGTGACATTGTTGTGCATTTTTCAATTTTTTGATGAAACTGTCATCGGACTGATAATGCAATTTTTTTTTAAACATTATAATTCCTAAAATACCATCTATAACGTTTAGAGAAATAGTTTTTTTGATTAGCCAAAAGGTCTAAAGGTTATATCGAGTAACAATTATGGGTTATTAGAGAGAAAGGTTATTCATTAAAGCGCTAGTGAGTAACCAAATGTCTAAATCGAACGTGTTACTCCGGCTGAGATCACTCTATGACAATGGAACACGCAAATCTGGGGAAGAAAGAGGGAAGGGGAGAGCACTCTCAGAGCGTCAGTCAGCAGTAAATCGAAAATGCTTTAAGTCTGACGCTAAACGTCAAGCGTTGAACACTGCTACCAGACAGGGAGATCTCAAGGCGTTCTCTTTTCCACCCTATGCTGATTTGCAACGACATTTCAAACACTAACGGTAACGGATGGGCTTTTCAAGCGTTTTATTAATGACACATTAGGTCTAAAGCTTATGTCTTTGCTTTTTACCCTTTTTTTAGCAACCACGTAAACTTGAAAACAATTTTTAATTTTTTAAGCATTTTTGTATATTTTATAAACGAGTTATTGAACAAAAAACGGCCAACTTGGTTATTATAAAACACCTATACTACTACCACAACTCACATTCTTTAGTTCATATTTACAGGTATTAAAAACTTTGGTTTTATTGATTGCAGTTTTCTGAACTTAAAATTACTAACATTATAGGAAAAAACAAGAAGAAACAGATTTTGTTTAGCAACACTGTCGTTTAAATCTTATAAGTTGATAGGTGCATAGGAAAATAATTCGATTAAATAAACTATCAACCTCTTAAACTAAATAATGTAGTGGTTTCGGGTTTGTCCGTTGTTTTATTGTCAGGATGCGAAATTTGGTATTATTTGATCAATTTTCTGTTTTGTTTAGTTGATTGTAAAATCATATTTCTTTAAACCGGAAAATTCGCGTTAAACCAAAAGCGATGAATATACACTTTGTTGTTCAGTGACCTTGCAGTATAATTGGTAGTTTTGTTTAATTTACTGCACAAAATTGTGCTGATGTAGATTTTAAAAGAGCTTTGAGAGTAGGAGAGCCCGACCTGAAGAATCCACCATGGAAAGGTAGGAACTTTATTTTCAAAAACATCCCACTATTTACTAATATACCTTTATTTTCAAAAACATAAGTAATTTTACTCCAATGGAATGGAACATTTTGTCTTGAGAACACTAAAAAATCTGCTTGTATTCAGACCTTACTACAAAATCATCAATACCATAATATAGCGCTTTCAGAATTTTCTTTATGAACCTGAATACCTACCCACATTAAGCTAAATCATCAATGTAACGCAAAACAAAAAAAAATCGTCGTAACAGGTAACAGTTGGCTGCAACATCGTAGACTAGGCGTGTCGTAAATTGCCATTATTTAACCTAATTTATGTCATGAAATAATACCTGTCACTAAATAAAGGGTAATTCAGGATATGCGGGGTTATATTCAAAGCTTACCGTGAAGACTATTATTTTTGATCTTACGTTATAATTGAATCCTTGTAACGGTTTGTAAAAATAATTGTGTTTTTTGTATTCACCATTAAAAATGTTAAGGTAAAAGAAATAATAGTTTATTTCAAAGAGGAAATTTTACGCCTTCATTTGAGTTCACATACCGACAGCCTACACGTATTAATCACTACTCTGCCCTCCTTAGAAAAAACGTCCTAACTACATTTTTTTCATTTTTGGCTTTTCTGCATAGATTTGTAGGTCTATATCATATTTATCTATTTCTCCAAGTAAGAACGTCCTAGCTTTACTTTACCCTAGCCCGAATTATTTAAAACCTGATATCACCAACTTCCCCACAGGTACAGTTCGGCTCATTCTTTAGGTTAATTCTGTGTAGGTGAGCCGGAGTCCAGCAATGACCCGATCTCATTCGTGTGAAAGTGGTAATTTTTTTCGTCTATCAAGAGGTTTGTTGTGGAACCATGGTTTCGTCAGGGGTGTTTCTACAGATGTGCCATACATGATGCCTTTAGTGAGCGATATTTCTCTGAATTGTTCGCTCCAAAGTTTCGTAATATTACTCTTGATTAACGGAAGCAGGTCTGAGGGAGGGATTTTATTAAAGTTAAGAACATGGCTCCTATCATTGTTGGCGAGTTCATCAGCTTTGTCATTTCCTTCAATTTGGGTATGGCTAGGGATCCAGATTAGCAAAACCTCCCTACCCGACTCCCGGAGGGTTACCAATTTGTCTCTGGTTTTTAATGTAAAAAAGTCCTTGTTGGATTTAGGTTTTCTGCTGCTTATACTTAGCAATGCGCTAAGTGAATCCGAAAATATTACGGCCTTCTGAATGTTGGCATTGTCAATGCATTCCAGGGCCATCTGTATGGCTCTAAGTTCTGCATTGGATATGCACATGTAGTCAGGTAGTCGGGCTGCGATGTTGAAATTAAATCTTTTTGAGTAAACTCCCGCTCCTACTCTTCCTTCTTCGTCTCTTGATCCATCCATCCACCATAAATTAATTTTACAAGTTCACAATGTCACAAAATGTCGGAACGTGAAATAATGAAGATTTCTTACCGTGAAAGGTAAAAAATATTATTATTTCCGTTTATTTAAATAGAGATCTTTTAAAAACTTTTAACAGTCGCCATTTTGAAACAGCTTGACAGAATCGCGCCAAAATTTATTAGCATAGGTACTGTACGAGATATTAGCTTTCAAATGATGTATCACAAGCTGTAGGTTTCCATTTAAAAAAAGATCGATGTCGTCATATCTTTGACAAATGTCTATAAAAAAACAAACGAATAACGTCAAAATGTGAGCATATATAAAACTAAATTGACGGGTTCTAGCGTCTTCCCGAAAAGTTACAGGTTAAGGATATATTAATTTTATTCCGGACTTCTGGGCAACCCTGTATATTAACGTTCTTGTAGGGTACACGTCCCATTTCTATTTTATAAACAGTGTGCCTTTCCATGGTGGATTTTTCGAATGGGATCATAGACTATTACTGGGTAGATAGCTCGTTCAATAGGAGATTCCAATGCACCTAATAATTTTTAGGATTTATTCGTCAGTAAACACAAAAAAAAACCGCACCTTTTTAACGATATTTGTAATATTTTACCTGTTCGATGGCATTAACTTGTACTGTTTGTACTTGCGGTTGTACAATTTGAATAGTTCCTTGAGGCTGTGCTACCGTAGTTGTTGTAGTAGTAGCAGTGGTAGGCGATGAGTTGTTTTGTTGTAAATTCGCGTGATGCTGTTGAGCTAACTGGAAGTAGTAATGTACCTAAAAATTGTATACGATGATTGCTATAAGGACGAAAAAAATTCCGCGATGCGAAAAATGGCACAATTTTTAAATTATTTAACTTAGCTACAACTCTCTGTTATTGTGGATCCTACTTTAAATGCAATAGGGGACTACCATAGACATATTAGGTATACCTTTAGATTCGTAAA
The DNA here is from genome assembly GCA_963969555.1 of Polydrusus pterygomalis. Taxonomy (NCBI): domain Eukaryota; kingdom Metazoa; phylum Arthropoda; class Insecta; order Coleoptera; family Curculionidae; genus Polydrusus; species Polydrusus pterygomalis. The sequence continues at coordinate 146,436,161 of OZ018375.1, forward strand.
GCTTATTTCGTGCGCAAAGCCGCAAACAAAAGTTAACTTTTATGGGTGAAAAAAACGTTTGTACGCACGGCTCACCGGTCATATTTCTAGACGTCGATTAACGATGGGCGTGCGCACAAGCCTCTTGGCATCAGCCTGTCCTTTAGCGACATCATCTAAACATCCTCCAGAAGAAATAATTTAATTTAGTAAATATCTCCTTAATCGTTTTTTAAACGTTTCCAATTTTAATTCTTCTGATATTTTTTAAAAGCTTGTTAAATTTCATAATTCCGTCGTATAAAATAGATCTTTCACCGAAATTACTTTTTACTGGAAGAGTTTGATAATTTACACATTTTCTATAATATACAGTGTCCGCATCAAATGGGATTTTTTTTTATTATTAAGTATAGGTAAAAATTGAAAAAGCAGTCAGTTTTTGCTTACCTAAAAACCAAAAATGACGTATACTGAAGCAGCTGCACGACTTGCGTTACCTGTCAAATTTGACATTTTTAATAAAATAGGTTCAAAAATGCCCTTATTTATCAAAACATCGAAAAACTTTATTCGAGAAAGTTGTTTATTTAGGCATTTTTAGCCTCTGTACGAAATTTTGACAGTCTAATGCAATTTTTATTTTTTGCCAGATTCTTGAAAATGTTGATCAACCCTCGTAGATTAACTTTTATACATCGATGTAAAACCATTTGCCTTTACTTCATTTGTAATCTTAATTTTGTGTAAAATTTTTGTTTCCAATTATTTATTTTGCTTCAAAACCTGAAATTGTTATTGATCAGTATGTAATGTTTGATGCAAAGTTTATCTAATTACATCAGTTTTGCCAAAACCGACGTTTCTCCTTTTTATTAAGTTAGTAAACAGATGTACAAAATGAAAATATTAGGAAGCTTTCGTTGAAATTTTACTTAATTAATATTGGATCAAAAAGAATAAAATATTAATCGCTCGAAACATTTTATTCAACAAAAATATAGTTTAATATAGTTAATTTAATTTAATATTAATTAAGTAAAATTTCAACGAAAGCTTCCTAATATTTTCTTTTTGTACATCTGTTTACTAACTTAATAAAAATGAGAAACGTCGGTTTTGGCAAAACTGATGTAATTAGATAAACTTTGCATCAAACATTACATACTGATCAATAACAATTTCAGTATTTGAAGCAAAATTTTTTTTTTTTTTTTTTTTTTTTTTTTTTATGATCGAGCACAAGCACTATAGGAAAATCCTTTAAGGCGCTCTGGGAGCGGTGCGTGTGCGAAGAAAGCGATTCACGTTTTTCTTGAATCGTTGGAGGTTATATTCGGTTGGAAACACGGTCTCAGAAAGGCCGTTCCACAAAGATGACGTCCTCCAAATGAAAGAGTTCTGAAACAATGATGTTCGGGGTGTACTAATTTGAACCACATAGGGGTGGGCGGCAGTGGTTCGTCGTGTGTTTCTGCTATGCATTACTCTAGGTGGAATCGAGCGGGCAATATCTGTCGAACACTTGCCATGAAAATATCTGTAGAAGAGAGTCAAATCACCAACCTGTCTTCGATGTTCTAAGCTGTCGAGGTTCTTAGTCAGCTCGTGGTCGCCGATTAGACGAACGGCTCTCCTTTGGATGGAATCCAACAACCGAAGGGTATGCTTCGGTGCAGAACTCCAGATATGAGAGCAGTATTCCAGTGATGGTCGAATCTGGGCTTTATAAAGTGTCAAAAGTTGTTGAGGTGTATACAACTTTCTGGTACGGAAAAGTATACCGAGCTTCTGAGAAGCTGCCCTGGCGATTGCCACTACGTGATTATGCCAAGACATATTTCCTCCCAGGTTGACACCCAGCAAATTAATAGACGAAGTCAGTGGAATTGCGTGTCCTGCCATAACGATATCGGGTTCTGCAATGTTGACCTTCTTAGAGAAAACTGCAGCCTGGGTTTTTTGAGCGTTAAATTCGACTTGGTTACTGTCACCCCAAGACAAAATTTCTTCCAGGTCTTTATTGAGGCGTGATACCTCATGTTGTCTGCGAAGATGTGCGTCAGTAGCCGATGTTTGAGGTTTCAAAGTAAAAGATGAGATAAGTGTGCTGTCGTCAGCAAAGCAATATAATGGATTTTCTGTTTTCGCTAGAAGGTCGTTAATGTACAGTAAGAAGAGAGTGGGAGATAATATGGACCCTTGAGGAACACCAGCATTGATGGTGAAGGTGTCTGAGAGAAACCCGTCAATCGCCACTTGCAGAGAGCGGTCCTTGAGGAAGCTAGACAACCATGAACAAAATCGACCGGGCATACCATAAGAACGCAGTTTGCTTAGGAGCCCCTCGTGCCAGACACGGTCAAAGGCTTTAGAGATGTCCAGTGCAATAGCCCGGGACTCCCCATGATGTTCGATTGCGTTGCTCCAAAGATGAGTGACATAGGCTAGCAGGTCTCCTGTTGATCTGGACTTACGAAAACCATACTGATGGTCGCTGATAATTTTAAGGCCTTCCAGGTATTTTATAAGTTGTTGGTTAATAGCTTTCTCCATCACCTTTGATATAACTGAAAGCAATGCGACTGGTCGATAGTTGTTTGGCAGGGTTTTCTTGCCTTTCTTTGGTATAGGCTGAACTCGCGCCTTTTTCCAGCAAGATGGAAATATTCCTTTTTTGTAGGATAAGTTAAAAAGTCTACAAAATACTGGTGTGAGTTCATCGGCGCATTTCTTGAGCACTATAATAGGAATTTCATCTGGACCAGAAGCTTTTTTGGCATCGAGCCCCTTCAGAATTCGTTTGACAGGACGCTGACGGAATACGATATCAGTCATTTCCGATCGAACTGCTGGAATGTTCGGGGGTGTTTTTCCCTGAAAGTCTACCGTGGAGTGTGAAGCAAAGAGTTCTGCGAGTAAGTTCGCTTTATCTTCAGCCGTGGTTGCTATTGTGCCGTCAGAACGTGTTAGCGGTGGAATATTTGATTTGGTAAAATTTTGACTGACGGCCTTAGCGACTGACCAAAAGGACCTAGATCCGTTAGGACTGGCGAGAAGTTTATTTTTGATCCTCATGTTGTGAGCCTCTTTGTTTTGATCTATCGTTTGGAAATAATTGGAAACAAAAATTTTACACAAAATTGCATTAAGATTACAAATAAAGTAAAGATAAATGATTTTACATCGATGTATAAAAGTTAATCTACGAGGGTTGATCAAAATTTTCAAGAATCTGGCAAAAAATAAAAATTGTATTAGACTGTCAAAATTTCGTACAGAGGCTAAAAATGCCTAAATAAACAACTTTCTCGAATAAAGTTTTTCGATATTTTGATAAATAAGGGCATTTTTGAACCTATTTTATTAAAAATGTCAAATTTGACAGGTAACGCAAGTCGTGCAGCTGCTTCAGTATACGTCATTTTTGGTTTTTAGGTAAGCAAAAACTAACTGCTTTTTCAATTTTTACCTATACCTAATAATTAAAAAAAAAGCCCATTTGATGCGAACTTTCTTGCGGACACTGTACATCATAAAATGTCTTATTCTCCTAAAATGTTATGTTTGGTTTTTTTATTTTTAAAATATATTATTAAATTTTTTAATCATAACTGTTTAGAACTTAGCTCTAGATCAATTAACGTTAAAGTATTTAAATAATGTAATTTTGAATACAGTGTGACCAGTAAAGTCCGCACCATATGGGATTTTTTTTATTAATAACTTTATCCGAAATTTGACTTTGGCGTCAAGTTCTGCTTCGATCGAGATGAAAATTAAGCAAAAAAATAGTAGTCACGTGATCGCATTCTGTCAATTTTTATTTTTTTCCAAAAAATAATTCAAAAGTGGGGTTATTCCTGAAAGTATCGAAAAAAGTTATTAAAAAAAGTTTTTTTAAACGCAGTTTCTAGCCCACATGCAAAATTTCAGCTGCATAAGATAATTTTGATTTTTACCTATATTTTCTAAATTGCACCACTTTTGCAAAATAAGACTCAACGCAACCTACATATAAAACTTCTTAGTTTTGACAATCCTTTATTTCAGATACATTTTCTTTATAGTAGCGCCATATTAAATGTGTGTTTTTCTACAAAATCAAAATTGGGCTATTAAAATTTGGTCGCACGTGATGCAATGTTTATTTGTTTTTGACCCTGTATAAGGTAACTTCATAAAATAAGTATTTTTGAAAACGTAGTTTGTGTCTGAAAGTAATACACCTTAATATTAAGACAAAAAAGAACACAGTGTCATCAGTAAAGTGTTCATTAAGTGGAAAATAAATTTTAGTGGTGGGTAAAAAATCAAATTTATCTTATGCAGCTGAAATGTTTTCATGTGGGCTAGAAACTGCAATTAAAAAAACTTTTTTCGATATTTTCAGAAATAACCTCACTTTTGAATTATTTTTTGGAAAAAATTAAAATTTGACAGATAATGCGAATTACTTAACTACTATTTTTATGCTTAATTTTTATCTCGATCGAAGCAGAACTTGAAGCCAAAGTCAAATTTCGAATAAAGCTATTAAAAAAAAAATCCCATATGATGCGGACTTTACTGATCACGATCAATGAAAATTATTTTTTTTAAGAATTTTAAAGATATTTAATATCTACCTCTGTAGGACACACATACCAAAGGAGATATCGAGTTTATATGGCTTTTCTAATTTAACTTTTCGTCTAGAACTAATCCAACAAATTTTGCCGTTTTTGAATATTATTCTCATTATTAAATTTTAGGGGGGAATGATAGAATTACTTTAATTTTTGGTTATAAATTTTGTAAAACTTAACGTAAGTTTTTCAAATACAAAATACAAATAAATAATTATTGTTGAACACATTGTTTACGATAGATTAAATAATTTTGATGTAATCATGGTTTATGGTGTCAAGAGCCTTACACAAATCGAAGGATAATTAACAGTATTTTTAATGCCAACATAAACTTGAATATCTGTTATAATATCTCATACACTTTACAATTTTACATTCTTTATGACACCCAACATTAAAGTTTTAAGATGCCTGTAATTCCAAAATAGAGATAGTAACATAATTATAAGATTTTTTGATAGAAAATTTATGTTTCTCATACGTAAGCAAAATAAATCAAAATTATAATAAGTTTCTCAAATATTTGCATTTTCTTCCAGGTTACCTATTAGGCCCCCAAATATACGTTACTTGAAAAGTTTTGAAAATTATGGACTTACTTCCTCATTTTCTGTACCTTTCATCAATAAAAATATAGCAATGACTGAAAGATAGAAGGGCTTACGCGCCATATCTGTACATGCCGTATAGGTATCTAATGGCTTACTTAACCGTTGATAAATGTTAGTGGTTACCTGATCATTATTTGCTCGAGTTCCTTCCTCCCTTCTAGGTGGTTTTATATCTTCCCTAGGAACGATGTCGATTAGGAAATCAAACTGGTCGTACTTGGTTATTGCCATGGCTATATCATTTCTCTAAAAATATTAATTTTAAATTATGTTTCTTATAATGCTAAATTGTTTATAGAATGGATGAACATAGAAAAACCTTTTTAGATTATGTGGTAGGTCAACAACGCCTTCTATATCTTATATTTCTTCATTTAATATCAACTGAATAAATTCAACAATTGAACTCTCCCAATAGTAATACTAAATTAACAACTATATTCAGTAATGGGTGACTTGGATACAGTATTTAAATGCTGCACTAAGTTAAAGAAAACGGACAATTACTTTTGCATTGAGTGTTCTAATATCTTTCATAAGAGCTGTACTGAAAGAACAGAGTTCCGCATAATTGAAAGGCATAAAATTTTATGTTCTAAGAAATGTTGCGAAAAATTCGATGAAACTTAGCAACGAAACTCGCAAACGAAGGGAAATGGAAAACCAACCCAAGACTCACAGACGCGACGAAAATTGAGAAAGGTTTTATACAACAGCTTAAAGAAAAGTGCGACGAACTCTCCGAATTAAATAAGAAAGTTTGTTCCTTAAACAGCGATAATCTGAAACTGAACGAGGAACTACAATCGATGACCAAGCAATATAACGAGACAAAGTATAAACTCAGCGAACTTAAAGAGATGAGCAAAAATATGATCCAAACTATTCGAACCCTTGAAGAAGACAATAAGAGATGCAGTGAAGAACTATGTAAATTACACGAGGAAAATCATGGGCGGATTGTGGACTCTACAAAGTGTTCTTTCGACACAGGGAAAGGACACAATGGCTACTTATCTAGGAAACCGCATGTTGGGGAAACACCCCAACAAAAGTAATTTAAAACAACAAACATGCCACCCGGTACATTAAACTATAATGTCGAATCATTCTCCGTGCCATTGCTAGGCAATGATCAGGTACAACAAAAAAAAATGACCAGCAGGTTGGTTTTTTTGACACTGACAGAATCGTTCAGTCGTTTACTCCGCTCCCAGTTTCAGTACCCCTTGCCTACAACGGCATCTTTTATATTTCCCTTTTTAGTTGGGATTTATAATCAATATATACTACTTGTTCGTGTTGTCCAATCTCAACAAAAGGAAGAGTTTTTGGATCCCCAATTAGATGTCATCTTAGAAATGGTTTTGTCAGACAGTTGTCAAGCTGTATACAGTATGCAGTCGAAGTGTTGTGCACTTGTTGTGTAGTTAATGTATGCCAAAACTAAGGACATAAGGTAATGAATTTCCATTATCTATGCCAACGTCAGCCCATTTAAGTTGCAGAGTGTTTTTTGTTCCTGTATTTTGATTTTACAACATCACATTTCTAGTGAAATCACATCAACATTTAAAGAGTTTGTGCGTTTGTTTTGTCAAGAGCAATAAGCGTTTATTTGACTTGTTGTGCTAAAGTATTTTTGTTACTACAAGTAGTAGTTAAGTTTTTCATAATTATTTAAAGCAGTATGGTTTTGGAATGACTTTTCTATAAACAGTGAACAGTTCGGTTTATACGCATTAAATTTGGTTTAACTGTTTTAGGCAGTTGTTATTAATGCATAGACAATCTTATTATAAGTAATTCTATATAGTTTTTAAATAAATAGTTATTAGTACACTTTTACTATTGCGTTTCATTAACCTCGATTCATTTGTCCAGACCCTATGAATGAAAAGAGTAATTTTTCAAACATTTATACATTCCGTTATTTTAAAATTAAACTTAATGTTTAATACTTTTTTTGTGGAATGGATGTGACTTTAAGAAGCCCTTCTTCTCCATAAAAATGGTCCTTCGAGCCGGATTTTTTAATTAGTTGATACTATAAAAAGATAATCACGTGAATTGAGGTTTTTTGAATAGATTAAGGTATTCATGTGAGATAACTTTTGGTATCTTTGCGCATTTTTTGAATGCATTTGTAGGTAGCACCTCACAGTATAGTGCGTACAGAGCTATTGCACATAAATCTGTTCCTGAAGTGCATTTAGGTATCACTTTACATTTTTGTTGTTTTTATATATGAATTTATTTTAGTTTTTGCTTTGATAGAAATATTTCAAAATGAATTACGACCTTTTAAAGGCAAAGCGAAGCAGTGTCAAAGGTAGCATCACGCGAATAATAAATTGGTTTGATGGAAATGTGGACAATGAGTCAAATTGTGGAGTTTTCAAAGTCAGCTATGAAAATTTAGAAAGCGCGTTGGTTAAATACAATGAAATCCAAGATTGTATTGATGTTATACCAAAAGATGAAACTTTAGACACTGAAGATCGCGATAATCTCGAAATAAATGTTTGCGATACGTTAGGAAAAATGCGAGATTTAATGGAAAGGTTGTCAAAGCCGCCAGCCAATATTCCTAACCCTATTTCAGTTAGGCAACAGGCTTCATCTCAATCAATGGTTAAACTACCAGAAATTAGAATAAATCCTTTTTCAGGCAAGGTCACTGAGTGGGCTACTTTCATGCAATTATTTGATGCTTTAATAAGTGATAATAATTCACTTACTAATATTCAAAAGTTTATGTATTTAAGATCATTCTTGAGAGATGAACCTCTAAAAATCATTGAAAGTCTACCTGCTACACATGACAATTTCACAGTGGCTATTGACCTGCTTAAAAAAAGATATGCGAATAAACTGTCCGTGATTCATGCTCATTTCATATCTTTACTCGAAGTCAACCCTGTTGTCAAACCTAATGCTACACATTTACGTGAATTTGCAACTAGTTTAAGAAAAAATTTAGATTTGCTTCAGAATTTAAATTATTCCGACTCTGAGCGTTGGGAATTACTTTTAATTTACTTATTTGAGAAAAAGTTGGATTTCGGAACACGTAAGGCTTTTGAGACAGAGCGCGATATAAATGTCTTACCTGATTTAAAACAATTTCTCGAATTTTTGGAAAAACGATCTACCATTCTGGAAAACTTATCCTCCATGGACTCAAATTCATTACGGTCTGAAAAGCCTCCACGTGGAATCACACTACACACAAGTGGTGGTCAGCAGTCCCGAACCAATCAAAATAAATTTGGTAATTGTATTTTTTGTAATAAAGACTCACACAAAATCTACAAATGTGAAAAATTTAAGAACTTAAATTTAAATGACAAGCAAAAGTTTGCTCAACAAAAAAGACTCTGTTTTAACTGTTTAGCTAGCGGTCATTCCAGAAATGAATGTACATCGAGAGAATGTTTTGTGTGTTCTCAGAAGCATCATACGCTCCTTCATAACCCCCACTCTCACAAGCCACTTGGTCAAAATTCTTCAAACTTGCAAACCCACAGCGGTAACCAGATTTCTCAAAACAGAGGCCCCGATAGCTCGTCTGACTTGAAGAGTCAGACATTCCATTCAAATACTTTAAACCTTTCTGCCATTTCGACGAAAAATACACACGTATTGTTAGCCACAGCGCAAATCACAATTTACAAATCTAATGGTTTACCCCTCCAAGCAAAAGTTCTACTGGATAGTGCCAGTCAGAATTCATTTGTTACAGAAAACTTTGTTAAAAAACTCGATTACATACCTTACAACAGGTCGTTGAATATTAGCGGCATTTCCCAAGGTGCTCTAATTTCCCACAAAATGGTGGATCTCTATATCCATTCAAATACCCTCGATCATACGAAGTTTAAGTTATCATGTGCTGTTCTTCCAAACATTACATGCAAGCTTCCACAAATCACCCTGGATACAACCAAACTGAATATTCCTAGCAATTTCAAACTAAGTGATCCATCGTTCGCAACTCCATCTAACATTGACATTTTGATTGGTGCGGATTTGTACTATGATCTTTTAATGAGTGAAATTTATCCATTAGGGAAAAACCTCCCTGTTCTGCAAAGAACTTATTTAGGATGGCTTATTGCAGGGAATGTCCCAGTTTGTACTCAGAATAAAAATGATTCGATGTATTCAACAAGGCAGGATAACAACATGGGTGTTTCCATGTTTATTCAGACATCTGAACAAAACTCAGTAAGTGATCTTATCGAAAAATTCTGGTGCATGGAACAAATCCCAGAAAAACCTCATATGAACAGTGATGATACACTTGCAGAGAACATTTTTATTGACACAACAGAAATCTTGGAAAATGGTTCTTTCCAAGTAAATCTGCCATTAAAAACACCTACTGAATTTGAAAAACTAGGTGACTCTTTTGCCATAGCTAAAAAACGTTTTGAACACCTTGAAAAAAGGTTTCAAAAGGACCCCTCCTACTTTTGTCAATATGAAAAATTTATTAATGAATACCTGTCACTAAAGCATGGTATATTTGTCCCCCTTGAATTAAAAAATGAAAATTCATTAAACAAATATTTTTTGCCCCATCATGCTGTAATAAAAGAAAGCAGCACGACCACCAAACTTCGGGTAGTCTTTGATGGCTCCTGTAAGACATCATCTAAGATTTCACTTAATGACGTCACACTTAAAGGTTATCAGGTCCAGCCTGATCTATATGATATCCTTTGTCGATTTCGATCTTTTCAGTATGTTCTAACTTCGGACATTGAAAAGATGTATAGACAAATACAAATTAACCCCTCACAAGTATTTCTCTTAAACATTCTTTGGAGAAAAAATCCTCAACAGCCATTTCAATGTATTGAGTTACAAACTGTAACATATGGCACGAATTGTGCGCCATTTTTGGCTACACGGATTTTATTAGAAATCTCTCGTACAACCCAAGAACAATTTCCTTTAGCTTCCCAAGCACTAAAAAATCAATGTTATGTTGACGATATTATCACCGGTGTCGATAATATTGAAGACTTACCTTTTCTTTATTATCAGTTAAATTCAGTCCTAAATTCACATGGATTTTCGTTGCACAAGTGGTGCTCAAATTCAAAACAATTTCTGTCAAAAATCTCCCAAGAAAATATTTCTGAACGAGACTTGGATTTAGATGACAACCCAAATAAGATATTAGGTTTAAAATGGAAACCACTTCAAGATGTTTTGTGCATTTCTGTTCCTTCAGTATCCCTTGCTGGTCCATTCACAAAAAGAAAAATTCTTTCCGTTATAGCACAATGCTATGATCCATTGGGTCTCTTGACCTCTGTCATTGTCATAGGAAAACTAATTATGCAGAAACTCTGGCTATCTAAGTTGGATTGGGATACACTAATTACTGATCAAGCGCTCATAAAAGAGTGGATGGGATTTGTTGAAAACATTCATGTTTTATCAAACCTAAAAATTCCTAGATATCTATTTTCTGGTCAATCAGTTGAAAGAACTGAAATTCATGGTTTCTCAGACTCGAGCTTAAAGGCATATGCAGCTTGTGTATATATTCGCACTGTGTATCAAAATAGTGACATCACTTGCCATCTAATATCGTCCAAATCGCGAGTAGCTCCTCTAAAAGTGATTTCACTTCCAAGACTTGAGCTGTGTGCTATGTTGTTACTCTCACAACTTGTACACAAACTCCTGAAAATTTACAAAGATAGATTTGTCACAGATTCTGTTAATTTATGGACAGATTCACAGATATCATTATGTTGGATTGATTCTCATTCTTCCCGATGGAATACCTTTGAAGCTAACAGGGTATCAGAAATACAAAATCTCACCTCTAAGCACAAATGGCGACATGTTGAATCAGCTCATAATCCTGCTGATCTACCCTCTAGAGGGGTGCTTCCTCAAAATATTCTAAACAATAACTTATGGTGGCATGGTCCAGATTTCCTTAATGATCATAATTTAGAATTTTCCAAATTCGATAAAGACATTCAAATAGATAACTTACCAGAAGAGCGCAAGGTAGTTTTTACCACTGTGACACAAAACATAAACGAAGATTGTTGGAATAAGTTATTTTCCCGATTTTCTACCTTCAGTCCTTTGCAACGTACTGTTGCTTATATTTTAAGATTTACCCATAATTCCTTGAATCCGACCAACAAATATATTGGCCCTCTATCTGTTAACGACTTAAAAAATTCAGTGATATTGATTGTTCAAATCTTACAAGCAAAGTATTTTTTGAAGGAACGCGTGGCACTAGTCAATGGAGTTCCCATTACTGACAAAAATCTATTAGGTCTCAAACTCCTCTTAGATTCAAATCGAATAATTAGATCAGAAAATGCCAACATTTCTTTCGACCAGAAACACCCTATTCTACTTCCTTCTCACAATGCAGTGGTTTCAATGATGTTGTCACAAGAACATATACGTTTAGGACATGCTGGTGCTCAAACAGTACTGTCCAACTTTCGACTTAAATTTTGGCCCCTTAATGGTCTCAGAGAAACGAAAAGCCTTATTCGAAAATGTTTAATTTGCTTTAGATTCCGAGCTCAACCTGCTCAACAACTCATGGCTGATTTGCCAGATTATCGATTTCATATGACTCGCCCTATTTCCAAACTATGTCTATTACCCCATTGTGACAATTCTGAGTAGTATCACTTACAATTCAGTATCCTTAATTAAAATTGTATTTTTCTTTTAGTTTAGTTTTTCTTTGTATCTACGATTATTACCTATTTTGTTTTTTGGTTTTAATGAAGACAGAGTCTTCATGGCTGGGGAGTATGTTGGGGAAACACCCCAACAAAAGTAATTTAAAACAACAAACATGCCACCCGGTACATTAAACTACAATGTCGAATCATTCTCCGTGCCATTGCTAGGCAATGATCAGGTACAACAAAAAAAAATGACCAGCAGGTTGGTTTTTTTGACACTGACAGAATCGTTCAGTCGTTTACTCCGCTCCCAGTTTCAGTACCCCTTGCCTACAACGGCATCTTTTATATTTCCCTTTTTAGTTGGGATTTATAATCAATATATACTACTTGTTCGTGTTGTCCAATCTCAACAAAAGGAAGAGTTTTTGGATCCCCAATTAGATGTCATCTTAGAAATGGTTTTGTCAGACAGTTGTCAAGCTGTATACAGTATGCAGTCGAAGTGTTGTGCACTTGTTGTGTAGTTAATGTATGCCAAAACTAAGGACATAAGGTAATGAATTTCCATTATCTATGCCAACGTCAGCCCATTTAAGTTGCAGAGTGTTTTTTGTTCCTGTATTTTGATTTTACAACATCACATTTCTAGTGAAATCACATCAACATTTAAAGAGTTTGTGCGTTTGTTTTGTCAAGAGCAATAAGCGTTTATTTGACTTGTTGTGCTAAAGTATTTTTGTTACTACAAGTAGTAGTTAAGTTTTTCATAATTATTTAAAGCAGTATGGTTTTGGAATGACTTTTCTATAAACAGTGAACAGTTCGGTTTATACGCATTAAATTTGGTTTAACTGTTTTAGGCAGTTGTTATTAATGCATATACAATCTTATTATAAGTAATTCTATATAGTTTTTAAATAAATAGTTATTAGTACACTTTTACTATTGCGTTTCATTAACCTCGATTCATTTGTCCAGACCCTATGAATGAAAAGAGTAATTTTTCAAACATTTATACATTCCGTTATTTTAAAATTAAACTTAATGTTTAATACTTTTTTTGTGGAATGGATGTGACTTTAAGAAGCCCTTCTTCTCCACCGCAGTTACTTGTTGTTGGTGAAAGGGTCAGTGCGATTGGGTGCGGTAGATTACTTAAAAAATTTTCTAATTCAGGGTATGACATTAACACTCAATACAAGGCTGGTGTTTTGTTTAACGAAGTAGTCGCTATCTCTTTGAAGCTTAGTACCAATTTTACGAAGAAAGACTTTGTTATGGTTTTTGTAGGTTGTGAAAATGCCTTGAGTGGTAGAAGTATTTTGGGAGATCAGGTTCAAAGACTGTTACAAATCTCAAAGAATAGTAATCTGATTGTGATTGGATCCTCATTTGCTTGCAACAGAAGGGTTTTGAATGGTTTCATTTATAAGAACAATGCAACCGTTCAAAGAATTATTCAAAATGACCTAAGTCACTCCACATACCTTTCCATAAATGACTTTATGCAAGCATATGAAAGATCCTTCGACGGGAAACCTTCTTATTATAGCAAGGCGCTGTTATGCAAATTTGTGTGTTCACAATTTCTCTCTAATGTGTCCAATAATTCAATCGTAGAACTTGAATCAGATGTGAGGGAGACGAATTGCAGTGCTCAGTCGAGAAAAAGTACTTTTTTAGAAAGACCAACTGCGGATTTTCAATCTTATTATTAAATATTCAGTCAATAAGAAATAAAGTCGACGAACTACAAATTTTTCTTGATGAACTAAAAAATCCTCACTTGTTGCTTCTAACTGAGCACTGGCTGCATACAGACGAGGCGGTGTTTCTCCCCGGTTATAGCGTTTTGTCTATTTATTCTAGGTCTGCATCTACCCATGGAGGAACTGTGGTTTTTGTTCGTGATTCAGTTATGCAGTTTTGCTCACTTATCGAGATTGTTAAATTTAATCATTTAGTGGTGGAGCGAGAGTTTGAATTTTCTGTAGTACATATTTCTAATTTAAACGTTTACGTTCTATGTTTATACATATCGCCTAATACTGATGTGCGCCAGTTTGTGGCCAGATTAGAAGTGCTTTTGTCTCTTTTCCCTAGTAACAGTAATATTATTTTGGCGGGTGACTTCAATGTTGACTATTTGCAAACATCACATATCAACACTATTATTACGTCTAACTTGTTAAACTCATTTGATTTGCACATGCATGTGCAGGAACCCACCCGTATAACCATGGGTAGTTCTACTCTTATAGATTATCTGTGTTCTAACCTACCAAATGATATGTGTTTGAGGTGTGAAGTGGTAAATTCTGGTTTATCGGATCACGAGGCTATTTTCTGTACTTTTAAAATACCATCGCGCCGCGTTAAAGTAAAAAAATATCGAGGAGGAATTTATTCTAAAAAAAATCTACAAAACTTTTCGAAGTTATGTGAGAAGGGTGATTGGACGAGTGTCATTAATTCCACAGATCCGATTGCATGCTTCCATAGTATCCTGTATCAGAAGCTTAACATATCTTTTCCAATTAGAACACTTAGGCGGCATACTGGGAAACCGTGAATATCAAGAGGCATTAGGGTTTCGGCGAAAAACATGCGTTGTTTGCATAAACTTCGTAAATATTTCTTGAACAGCATTTTGCCGCCTATTACAATAAATATAGAGGTATTTATAGGAGAGTTATTAAAACGGCAAAGCAACGATATTTTTCGCAATGGTTGAATCAATCGAGCAACAAGCAGAAGGAATGTTGGAAAATCATTAACGATTTAAAAGGGAAAAAGAGCAGATCGCCTGATTCCAACATTAGCCCTAACGAATTTAATTATTTTTATTGTTCCGTGGCATCTAACCTTTCTAGTTGCATCCAACCCAAACGAACTGCGCTGGGTTATCTAAAGAATATTTCAATACGCGATTCTTTTTATTTTCATCCTACTGATGTCAACGAATTGAGGCAAGTGTTTCTGGAAATAAAAACGCTGTCGGCTGGGACGATGTGTCTTTGAAAATATTTCTCGTTCTTCCCAATGTAGCTGTAAGCTCCTTGGCAGAGGCTATTAATTTGTCGCTCACTTTGGGTACTTTATCACCTTGTTTAAAAATTGCTAGAGTCATCCCACTATTTAAAGGGGGTGATCCTACGACTCCATCTAACTTTAGGCCAATTTCGCTGCTACCAACATTATCAAAGATTGTAGAAAGGCTAGTCAAGAAACGTATCACGAGCTTTCTGAATGCCAGAGGTATATTGAACGTTGCCCAATTTGGATTTAGGGCCCAGAAAACCACTGATGATGCCATTTTTTCCTTTCTAAACGACCTATACATTTCAATCAATGACGGAGAGGTTGCCGCTGCGGTGTTTTGCGATCTGACCAAAGCCTTTGACTGTGTGGATCATGAGATACTGCTCGGTAAGCTTGAAGTTTATGGTTTTCGAGGGACCTTCTTGGCCTGGATCAGATCGTATTTGTCGGATCGTCATCAGTCAGTTATTTTCAATGACGACATTTCCTCCAGCTTAAGCTTGACCTCTGGGGTCCCACAGGGATCTATCCTTGGTCCGTTGCTTTTCCTAATATATATCAATGATCTGGCAACCCTGGATATATCAGGTCTTTTTACTCTTTTTGCGGATGACGCGACTATTCTGTGGCATTCCGGAGACGCTGGCCAGATGGAGATTGTTATCAGTAACGACTTGGTTCGAGTGAAGGATTGGTGTGATGCTAATCTACTTACCATCAATTTATCTAAGACCAAGATTATTAACTTCAGATGTCAAGTGAACGGCGTCATTTTAAATTCGCAAGCTCTGGGTAGAGTAAATTATAATAAATTTCTGGGTTTGTTTGTGGATGATAGGTTGAAGTTTGAGCCACATGTTTTACAACTAACCACTAAGGTTTCTAGAGGTTGCTATGCCTTAAGGGTTATTTCCCGGGAAATGGATATAGTAACTGCGAGGGCTGCCTACTTCGCTTTAATTGATACACACTTGCGGTATGGCGTGTGTTTTTGGGGTGCTTGTTCCGGTTATTTATTTAACACCGTATTTATTCTCCAGAAAAGAGCTCTGCGATTTATGTTAGGCTTGAAACGAAGGGAATCATGTAGGCCATTGTTTAATAGTAACAAAATCTTAACATTACCATGCATTTTTATATTAGAAACCGTATGTCTCGTGCATAAAAAGTTTAGCCAGGAAATTCTCTCTGCTTCCTCTTATTTTTTCCATAATACTCACACCGCAGCTCTTCCAATACCGGGTTCCACCTTAATTAAGAATTATTTTGTATACAGGGGCAAAAAAATGTTTAATCATCTGCCTAGGCAGGTTAGAGATTTTGTGCATTAAAAAATTTAAGAGGGAGGTCAAGAAGATTCTTTTGAATAAGACATATTACTCTGTCTCCGAATTTTTAGAGGATACATTTTAATTCTAGTATTTTTTTTGTTTGTGAACATTTTATCATTTGATTTTTAATATAGCTATGTTTGAGTCGGGGTTTGAGTATACGTATAGAAAAGTTGTTTGTTCCTCTTTGTTTTATGTAACTTGTTTTTATATTTTTTTATATGACTTTTATTTAGTCTAGTATAGGTACTTTTTCAACATTAACTTGTACTTAGTTTTACATTAATGGCTTTGTTAATGAAAAATGAAATTTTTTTATAACAATAAAGCGTTTTTTGATTTGATTTGATTTGATTAGGGGTTGTGTCAACAACGCCTTCGAGGGGTTGTTATGTAGGTACCTATTTTGGTCATCATTTTATTTTTACCAAAAGTTAATAGAGTTTATATTATTTACAATGCAAGAAGAAAATATAACTTTATCTTGGGTCATACAAACTTTAAATCAACGACAATCAAAAAAAGATAGAGCACTCATTTCATTCATAAATTTATTTTTGCCATTTTAGCCGATATCTTACCGTTTATAGATGACATTTTATCATGTAACATGACTATGAACAGTTACTTTACAGATCTGGTATTATTAGGTACCTACTTTCCTTTGCTTCTTTTAAACAGCAAAGCAAAATAAACATCTTTGCTTAGCTAAGTTGTTAAAGGAACGCTTCCCAAACAACATCTTATAATTGCATGAGAAATATAGAGGCGAGTATAGAGGGACATGCCTGTATATTATTATGTTCAATTCCGCACTTTGTTTTTTATATAGGTACGTACTAGAGTAAATATCACTACTTAATCAAATTATGGTAAAAATAAAAACACCATTAAGTATTTACCTGAAGTGTTCTTCTCTTATTATCTTCAGTATGAATCCACGCTCTTAATGTAAGTTCATGAATAAATATTTCTGCTGCCTTGGCGAAAAGTAGTGGTGCTTCGGCACTGATCATTTTGACATCCTCATCTAGTTTCATTATTTTTTTTATCCTTGCCAGAGGTAGAATTTGTTGTTTTAGGTCCAACTATAAACAGTTTCCAATAATGTATTTAATTGATAATTAATCTAAACAACTAGGTACATTAACAAATTTTTTTAATTCCAAAATTTTAGTCCAATCTCAGATCAAATACTTTGGCAAGTGTCTTTTAAACATGCTATTTATGTGTTTCTAATGCATTTTGATAGGATAAGAGCCTGAAAGAAAATAAGACAAGGGCCTAGACAGTGTATCTAAGGGGGCCTGCCCACACTTTGCTCAGAAGAAGCTCATAAGATGGCAATAAAGTGCTTAGTCCCATCATCATTGTTTAAAGTAGGTATAGCTAACTCATATAAATGGCATCTTTGCCAATCCTGACAAACCTATCACCAAATTGTTGTTAATTAATTTTACATTTTAAATATTACTGCAAAATCGAGTGTAAAATATTACACATAAAAAAGATAACCACATATCAGACTACAGTTAAAACTCAGAAGCAGATTTACAAAAGGGTAAGGCACTTCCTCTAAGCAAGCAAAAAAAAATTATTCCCAATTTTGTAACAGTTTTTCCGAAAATGCTCCTGCAGGGCTTTTTTGGCTTTTTTTTTTAATTTGTCTGCTTTAACTTACGTTACGAATACTTCGAACTTCATCCATAACTTTTGGCCAAAACCGATTTAAACTATGCTGTGCTTCAGTTAGAGTTTGTGCCTGATCATCAGTTGATTCTGTTTTGTTTTCAACCTCAGACCCATCTCTAAAACAGAAAATGTATTATTATAAAGTATATATAACTATTAATCGAGCTATTAATGCAGCGCCTGATAGTGTAAGCATTTCCTGAAAAAAAGTAACTTGTTCGGAAAATAGTAAGTTATCAATGCACTTGTGCAGATATCTGGTGTAAACTATAGGTGCTTTATCGTACTTACGCATTAACAAAAAATACTGAAGTAGCCATCTCCATATAATCGTAACACTGTTAACCCTTAATAATATATAACCTCTCCTTTACAGAGTGATAATTTATTATGATGGATGTAGTTCTAGAATAACGTCCCAAGGCAACTATTTAGTGTTTTTGAACTTTACTTTTTTGACTACCTCTATCGTTACTTAGGGTTCTTTTGGGACTTTCTTCACTTTCTGAATCAGAACTTAAATATTCGTCAAGCTCGTCGTGTTTGGTATTAAGCTCTAATGTTCCTACAATAAGAACCAGCTTTTTATAGGTAACATACTACAAATACAATAAATTCGTCTCACCTGTTTCTGCATTAACTAAAGTTGTTAGATACTCGTTAACACTCACTTGCAGAGATTTTAAAGACTTTCTGTACTGACTGAAATCGTCAAGGGATGTGGTTTTAATATTCAATTCCTTTAAAATACTATTATTTTTACTAAATTTGAAATTTAGAGACATTATAGAAATAACCTCAAACCAGAAACATTTTCGAGGTCGAAGTAGACTACGCTAGGGGTGTTACAGTGGAACTGGACCTGTTCTTTTGGAATAGGTATCATCTGCCTATTCCGCGTACCTATTACCTATTACCAGGTACCTATTCCAGGTCCGTTGGCACTGTCACATGTTTGATTCTCTGGCTTTATTGTTATTCCTTTTTCAAGTTGTCAGGTACAGGTACGATATAGGGAATGGAACTGCTACAGGTTTTGCTTTAAATTCATATAATATGTTTATAATATTATGGCGAATTTGCAGTTGAGAATTTTAAACGTTGCCGTTACAAGCACATTGCAATTAATCTCACTAAATGAAGATAAAGGGAAATAGTAATAAATAATAAATATTTCTAAAAATATTGTAATAATTTATTGGGCAACAAAATATTATAGCGTATTTAATGTAGGATATGCAACCAGCAATGAGGAATTAATTAAAAAGACAAGCATACATGGTGGATGTACCTATGCCTATTCTTCATGTTTCTTTAAATAATAGGCCTCCGTTACAATCAAATCTTCCTAAAAAGTCTGGTTGGAAAAATATTAATCTGTTACAAAAATTTATAACGAAATTTAATTCGAACAATCGGAAACTGCTGGCCACGCTGTAGTTCTAGCGGCCTTCTTTAAAAACTCGTGTCGGTCATGTAGCCGGAATAGCGCCAATCGGCGGAGCGGCGTTTAAGTTTGACCTGGAATAGTTTGGACCTGTAATAGGTATTTGGAATAGGTTCGGGTTTGGAATAGGTACAGGTCCAACTAGGTACGAGAAAAAGCTATTCCGTAACATCCCTAGACTACGCACAGAAAAAATATGGGTGAGATAGCAGGTTAAAAACGATTCAGTTCGCATACGAGCAAATTTAGGGTACGTTCGATTTTCTGCACACATGCAGTATATCGGTCAGTCTCTGGTCATTGGTGCTGCACTATTTTTTGCAAAAAACAAAGCGCATCTCCCTTGTCTAATATGACTCCACTAGATTTGTTGGAGAAGTAAACGAGGTGTACAATTATTAAAAGGCTAAACAATCTAGAAATATTCACATTTTAGTGAATTTCAGTTTCAATCTGAATTAAAAAAAAATAATGTCAGAAACGCACTACGGCTAAAGTGCATCTAATTTTAAGGGCACAGTTTTTAAGGTCAATCATGTATAAAAGACCTAGTATAAATTGCTGCAGGGGTAACTTCCGGAACCTTGCAATTAAAAAAAAAAAATTAGTACCTATCTAACTTTTGAAGGACTGTTCAGGGAAACATTAGTGAATGGTATGCCGGTGTTTTTTTTTTAAATAAATGCACAGAAACTTTAGAAAAAGTAAAAAGCAGTTTCTTGAAACCACTAAAATTGCCACAATTTACCTTAAAATCCTTGAAAGTAAACACGTCGATTTTCAGAACTGAAGTAAAAACAACAATTTTTACTGGTAAAGATCGATTCAAACTCGAACAGTACAGAGCGTAATTGCTGCATCATCGGTATGTCATCAACTTGAAAAAGGACAACCTCTGTTCTTTCGCACTCTAAAATCGCCAGGCGCGATCGATACGCCAGTGGCGTAGTCCCTTTGAACCCCAATTTTAGCGTTTTACATAGTATAAAATTATATATAATACAATTATAAATAATATTTCTCTCAAAATGTAGGTTTTTAATCCGTATAAATTATATTACAGAAATATTTTCAAAATCAGTCGAATCTTTTTATCAAAAATGCACAGAATTTTCTTTACAAAAATCATATTAACTTGTAACTAAGGCCTGCATTTTTTTATAACCTGCTCACCGAATTAAATCAGGCTACTTAAACTTAACACATCAATTGGTTACATACCTGTAGTTTTTCAAAGGAATAGTAATTCCTTCTTCTGCTTCTTTCTGCATAAACTTAATAACATTGCTAATATATTCTCGTCCCTTACTATGTATAATAGCACCTCTCTTCCCAACTTTTTTTGGGGACATTGCAACAATAATTTAGTCAATTAATATTAAATACACTATATAATACTGTAAATACACAACAAAGACACAAATGAAAATAACACAATCTAAGAACTACATACAGAGATGACAGGGAAACTGAACTCAATAAAGACACAGTAGGTCGATTTGTATAGGTACCTATACTTTGTTAAATTATGCTAATAATTTTCTTGAAGGCATATAATCATAATTACAACCATAATATTTCGTGAGTCTTAAGGGATAAATAAACTTAAATATTCCAAGAACGTACTAAATTAACATCTTAAGAATTTACCCTTATTAAATAATTATTATATATTTACGTACTTAAGAACACCCACAATTATTGTGTGTATTTACTTACCTTAATATAAATTATTTAATAACAAAATTATGGGTTTTCTAACTTTACTTTACTTTTAAAATAACTTTATTGTTTGAAGTATATTTTACATGTCACATAAATTACAATTTTACGGTTTTATAGGACTACTCGGCGAGTTGCTCCCCGAGGAAACGCCCCTGTGTGCCCACAGGGTGGCTGGTGTTGGCCTTGGTAATTTAGAGATGACTTTTTGTTATGTCAATTTAGCCAGTTCCGGTGACCCTCTACGGCTATACGGGAATTTAACTTTGCCTTTCGGTTTGAAACAATTTTGAATTTATTTTTAATTTGTTATATACGGATTTTTGCTTTAGTTTTTGCTGGAAAAGTAGATGAAAAAACCAGCTTGATCATTGATCTATCAGGTACAACGTAGCACTAAGTTTGCTGTCTTAAGTATCGTGGGCGGTTACTAGTATAAGGGTGCGTGTTTATTATTTGTCCGGGATTTGTGGTTTTTAAAGGTGGAAATGTTTAATTTTAATTATAAAATAGGGGTAGTCTTGAGTGCAGGGGGTAATGGGTTAAGTATTCGTCCTATTTTACGTTTATTATATTTTGAGTGAGTCTAGAGTTTTGTGGTTGTGTAGTGTAAAATTTTATTGCATGGTCTTGTACATAGTCAATTATGTATGGTGTATTTGTTATTCGGTGCAGCATACGTATTTGCATGTTTCTTGGAGCTAGTATTATTTGTCTTAAATTTTTATTTTGTAATATTTGAAGTTTTTTATAATGCGCGTCCGCCATGCTGCACCAAACTGGTCCTGCGTATGTCAGTATTGGTCGTATACATTGATTATAAATTATTTGTTTGTTTGTCGGTGAAAGAGGGGATCTATAATTAAGTAATTTGTAAAGTCTGTTAGTTGCGTTGTAATATTTTTGTTTTATATAATTTGTATTATTTTGAAATTTTAACTTACTGTCTAAGACTACCCCTAAATATTTTAATGTTTGTTTTGGTACTATTTCTTTGTTGTTAATTTTTATGTTTTGATTAATGTGATTATTTGTTCTTTTTCTTGATATGACTAGGCATTCGCATTTATTTTCGTTGATTTCTAATTTCCACCTTTTATACCACGGGAGAAGGATGTGTAGGTGATTGGAGATGTGCTGTCTGGCCACATTTGCATAAAATGAATTTGCATGTAGTAAGACGTCATCTACAAAGATGGCCAGTTCAGAACTAGGGTGCGAGGGGATGTCAGAGGTATAGAGGTTAAATAGGGGTGCTGCCAAAATCGTGCCCTGCTGTAAGCCTGCGTGAAGCACAACGGGGGCGGATGTATTGCTTTCTATTTTAACCGTGAGTGTTCTGTTGGTTATGTAAGAGTATATTAGTGTTGTGATGTAAGGTGGAAAGTTGTGTAATGTTGCGAGTTTAAAGATTAATCCGTTGAACCATACACTGTCGAAGGCTCTCCGGATGTCGAGTGATAGAAGAACTGTATTTTGCTCTTTTTCCATATTACTAATTGCTTTTTGCGCTACATGCGCAACGAGCAGTACAGCTCCTCTACCTTCTCTAAATCCGAGGGTTTTCTAAAGCAGGTACCTACCTACTTAAAACATATTTATTTAAGGCGATACATACATCACCGAACGGAAATTTCGGTGTCCGGAGGAAATCTGCAGGCATATTTCTATCTAAACCCGTTCACCCGCTGACTAATATTTTTGCACCGGCATCATCGCTGTTAAATTTCACCGGGCATGAACAATTCGCAGAACTAGACCGCTCCAAGGGCCAAAATCTCGGCCAAAACAGTTTATTTTTGTATTTATTCAATTACAACTAATAGTCCAGGAAAATTATTAGTCCAGGAAAATATTATTTTAATTTGTATGCTCATGTATATAAAGATATATTTTCGACATTTTTACTGCCAGTGTTCTTATAATATGTACAGTATCTGTTAAATATTAAAGTTTGTTTACAAACAACAACAAATACTTTGTTAATTACCTACCTACCAAATTTTAACTGTTAAGATGAACTAATTAACTAAAAAAGTTGTGATTTTCTTAATAAATCCAATTTAAACAAATGTATCTATTAGTAATTTGCAACATGATTAAATTATTCCACACAAAATAAGTAATAAGAAAAAAAAATAAGAAAAACTTAAATAATTTGATAATAATATATTAATCGTCCCGAGGGGGATTCCTAATCTGTAGTCTTCTTGTATATCTAGGGTCAATAATTTCAGGTGGTAAGCATTTTAAATAAGACCTTATTAAATATGGCTCCATTTTGTCTGTCCAAAACACATAAATTCTTTCAATCTAAAAAAATTGTGTAAATTTAAACATTTTAAGTCAGTTTAAACGGTTTTCTGCACTATATTATAGCATACACAATTTACCTTTAGATAGGTACAGCTTATCTCCTGCGCAAACAAAAGTTACGTTTTATGGGTGAAAAAATACGTCCGAGCGCATGACTCGCCGGTCAGTTGCCTTCCTTCTGGACACCTTCGTGCATGCGCACAAACCTTGTGTTATCGGCCTGTCCTACTTTATCGACAATAATCGACATGCTCAAGATACTCTCCAGAACCGGCTCGGCCGCCATTTTTGTTGTTGTGTTTTAAGGTTTCTCTGTGGATTCGTTGTAGTTTTCTTAGCTGACGTGGATTGTGGGTGTTTAATATTTACGGATTTCTAGTTTTTGTGGAGTTTAGTGAATTGTGTTTGTGCTTTTAATGACTTCAATTGGAATATAAACAATGACAGTAAGAGCCGTTGTATTATTTTGTTAAGCCGAAATAGGTGTAAAATATCGGGTATTTCATATATTTAGTAAGTATGGAGTAGTGATGTATCTTGATATATAACTTTATTTTATTATGAGCAATTTAAACACATCTAACTAGGCCTAGGCTACACAAATAAGGTATGAAAATAATGAGAAACACACACCAAAGCATATTATTATCCCGATGCATGCAAAGAAAAAAGTAAATACCTAGGTATGTTTATATTAATGCAAAAGTATTTTATGAGTCAAGTTCTCGGGCAAACCCTTTTTCAAATTCTTGAACAAAACAAGTTTTTGCCAAATTGTAAAAATCAATACAAGTTATATACCAACTAATATTTGACTTGAGGTTACGTACGCGATAACACTGTAGATTCGTTATTTTGCTGGTTTTGTTTGTTTTTTATATTCGATTTTGTAAGTTTTATAGTTTAATTAACTTGTTCTCTTCCTTTTTGAACCAACAACATGTTTAAACAAATTTTAAAAACAAAACCTGAAAAACAATTTTCTATACTTAAAATCATATGTTTGCTATTACTTAAAATGCCAGAAATCACTACCTTTTTTCCCAACTTGATCAAAAATTGAGAAGAAATTCCAATTTTTTTGGCAAAAATTTAAATTTTAAAGCCCGGACCTGTCTATTTTATTTTTCCATTCGTCAAACGATAATGTTGCAGTGCGCATGGCTAATAGTGTCTAGCTTTGCTTACATGCGCGAGGCCATAAATCTGCCACTTTCATGATTATTGTTTGCTTATCTAAAGGTAAATATCTATGCTATATAGATACAACAGAACAATACATTACATTTTACAAATTAGGTATTTTTTAAATTACAGATATTGTATAAAAGTATGGCACAATATCATACCTTTTCTACAAGGAATCCTAATGTAGTCCACAACAGAAAATAGCAATATGAATTATTGGTTACTTGGAACAGTCCTTGTATTTAATAATAATAATTATGGTTTTTCTTTAATTGTAATATGCCATTATTTATTGTAGCAAAAGTTTTTTTTTCTGTTGAATGGCCTCTTCTGGTGTTCTAATTTTCGCTGTTGAAGGAGACTTTACTTCTATTATCCCTTCGTCTTGAATAAGTCCATCTGGACTAGCTGCCAAGAAGCAATGTTCTTTATGGACAAACAAACCACAAGGCTCGACTTTTAGATTTGTTCTTTAGTCTCCAATGCTTTTATAGCCATAGGTATAATATTTTTCTAATTTGCAAAATACATCTAAAAATGACTAGGTACTTATCCTAATAAACGCTACCGGGCTGGCATAAGCCGGGGACAAACTGTCCCACCAAGGTTTCTTACTTTATAAATAATTAACAAATTTTTAAATAGCCAAATAATGTCAAAATTAAGTAACTTAATGGCAAAGTTGCCTAGCAATCCCTATTAGTTGGCAATTTTGTTTTGCATGTATATCTTGTTTAAAGTAAATAACATGAATAAAATTGTTATTTGTAAATAACTTGAGAAGGAATAAAGATATCAAATTATAGTTTGCACCAGAATTTAGCTATTGTCATTCTCTTTAAGCAAGGTCATATAAAAATATGAATTTCCAGGGTTGTAGTGTTGCAAGTTTACTTTTATGAAGAAAACTGTAAAAAAACAAATATTGGGAAATCAACGCCCTCTAGAAGACGCAGTATCAACATCAACTCCCCATCCCGACGGCATTTAGTATTTTAAAAAGGGCAAAATTATCTTTAAAACAAGACTAAGTTGATTAAATTTGGATAGAGGGTATGGAAGACACAGCAATTTTTTACAGGATTCCCCCGCCCTTATTATCGACGAT
This sequence comes from Polydrusus pterygomalis, assembly GCA_963969555.1. NCBI lineage: Eukaryota > Metazoa > Arthropoda > Insecta > Coleoptera > Curculionidae > Polydrusus > Polydrusus pterygomalis. The sequence continues at coordinate 146,461,920 of OZ018375.1, forward strand.
ATAAATTATTAGTCTACAAAACAAATAATCGCAAAAATTATCGATCTTTCTATAACCGCGATAGCGCTTATTCAGAGATAAATTGAATTTTTAGTTATATCATAGTAAATGCATCCCCTAGCAGCCATTTGGAACGTTGAAAATATTTTCCGTCAATTTTTCTTGGTCGATTTAGTCAATAAAAAATTTTTTCAAAGACATATTTGTGGCTTCCATAATACCTATCCTACCTCGCCGAGCTTAGTGGGACATCCTGCATATTCCTTATTCAAAAAATTAGGGGTACTTAAATACTTTCAAAAAATTTCGAAATGTTTTCCTGTAAATGTAAAAGAACCAAAATAGTGGACACTTCCCTAAAATGATGAGCAGTTGCCTATGCCCTGCAACCCTGGAAATTGTAAAATTGCCCAAAGGCCGTGGCGTCGGATCGGCATCTTACCTTGTAACGGTGAATGGTTTTTGCTGGATTCTTTTCTCCCCTTGACTTTCTAACAATTAACATTTTTTGTCGAAGACTTTTCCTTTTGGATTGAAATAGTTCTTTTTGTTTCTTTTTTCCCATATTGATAGGAAAATAAAATATAAATAATAATTAATCCGTATGTATACCACCGATCGCACTAAGTAAATCACAAAAAATAGAACACACACATATATATAAGATTCATAAGAATATATTTTGAAATGAGAATACCTACTTACAGATCCTCGGATGAAAAAAGGTAATGTAATTTTATTACTAATAATAATTATTTAAGTAACCTAACAATATTAGGTACTTATTTACAATAATACATTATAAAGGTGTAATGAAATTTATGAGATAATCCCGTAATTATTATAAATCTACCTAACAATAAACCATGCATCAACCATCAACCTCAACAAAAATAAGAACCCCTAATAAAATGTGTACGGATAATTATTATTCTTTACATGGAAAATTATGCACCTTGCTAATAATAAATTCATAGTTCCTACTATTTTCTTCGGTCGGGCACCGAATATTCACAAGGTCAATCGCGTTGCCAGCGTTTCGCCAAGATATGATTAGTGGGCTTGTCTCTAAAAAAGAACGTAGGGCGGAGGACATTTTCCGCAAAATCGTTTTTCCAGGATTTGGAACAAACTATTTACTTTTAATTTTTAATTTTTTTACCAACATGTCTAAATTAACACCCACTAGGGCGCTATAGAGCCTGTTTTTTAAAATATATTTTATTTTAAAAAATATAAATTCAGAAAAAAAAATATATAGTTTTGGGCTCTATAGCGCCCTAGATAAAGTAATTTTATGCTACTTTTATATATAATAATTTTTTGATATTATGCATATTAACGAAGAAAATTTGGAAATAAAATAATGATAGGTATAGAATCCCCTTAAATGTAAATTTTACATTATCTACGCATACCACCAAACACAAAATTAATTTACAATTTTAAGCTCCAATTTTATTATGGGTATCCAGAATCGACCGATTCTATAAAATTACAAAGATTAAAAAATAAAATATCTTTACTTTGTAGGACATATAGGTAAAAACCGTAAAGTTGGCAATGTTGAAGAGATGCTTTCTGAGACTTAATAATATGGGATGCATGTTCAGGCGACCGCTTCTTCTCTTTGCCTTCTGATTTTGGCACGTAAGCGTTGAGCAGCGTTGTCAAATCATTTAACTAACGCATTTCTATGTTAAGGATAAATAAAAATCGTAGGCACCGAGTGCGAAGACAATAGATGCGGACTCTGTCAGGTATGACGGCCCTGTACTTTTCATCTTTGAATCGATGTCTAACACGATATTTTCTAGTCTATCTAGATATCTTATCTCTCCTAAGAATTGTGGAGAATATGTGTTTGTTTTAACAGGAATGGGGTCGTAATTTTACAAAACACGAAAGTAAACAAAACTATGACCGGCTGACTAACATCTGCCTTGCTCCTTGCTCTAAACAGCTCCAGAATATGTCTGTCTTTCTTCTTCGTATGCCAGAAGCATAAAAATAATACTCTGATCAGCACAGCACTGTAGTGCGCATGCGAATCGTCAATAGTTAAGCAAATCGAATTGACGATAGAAAATGGCGTCGTTAATCCCACCTTAAAAGGTATGGTATGCATCATGTTTTGTAAATGCATGAATGCAATAATATATCAATAGGCGACTAGGCAAAGAGCAAACACAATAATAATAGATACTTTCCATTTGTTTCTTTTAAACAACAAAGCAAAGTAAATATCCTTGCTTAGCTAAATTCTTAAAGAAACGCTTTGCGAACAACTTCGTATAGTTCGTATAGGAAATAGAGAACGGTGTTGCAAGGGAGGAGAAAAAAATCTTTGCTGTGTGCTAAGTAAATTTTTTAAAAGGAACGCCAACTTTGCCGTTGTGGCGTTGCTATTTAAAAGAAACTTAAAGGAAAGGGACTCTCCTAATATGCTGGCAGCAATAGCCAAGGTCCTTTGAGCTTCAAAAGCAAACGGCAAACGAGTGTTCCTTTTAAAAATTTCACTTAGCACAGCAAAGATTTTCTCCTTCCCCTTGCCGCGGTTAAGTTATGCCCTTCTGTATTTCTTATGCGATTATACAAAGTTGTTCGCGGAGAGTTTCTTTAATAACTTAGCTAAACAAAGATATTTACTTTGCTTTACTGTTTAAAAGAAGCAAATGGAAAGTACTACATGAAGTTCAGATTTTGAGTGATCAAAAATCCCTCAAGATTGGTTCTCTTTTGTCAATTTACACTTTGCACATTAGACCTATCATTCCTCTGTGCCATGGTAATATTATATTATAATAGCGAATTCCATTGGGAAAAAAAGTATTGCACTGGGGTGGCACTCATTCCTATTCAGTTCAATTTAAAACATGCACTGGTGCAATCCCAATGGAGTTCGCATTTGACCTTGGGTGTCGGATCTAGGATCAAATGTTGAAACATTTTAAGTTTATGGCCTTTTCTTATTTTTTATTTAGAATTACCACAAAAATGAATAAACATGTGTTGCAGCAGAAATTGGTAGTCTACCACCATGACCATAATTTTTTGGAAAGTATATTCTGAAGTTTGAAATTTTTCAATTACCATATTGGCAGTTTCCCTTTTTATGCGAAGATACCTTTGAAACTAAAATTTTAAAAAATGATTAGGTAATTATAAGCAAGTATATTTAATACTTATTTTTATAAGAAAAATAATTCTGGATTCTATATCATATACTGACTTGTTCATCAAATTTATTTATAACATCATACACATTCACGTATTTTTGATAAGAATATTTTCTTGCCTTAAATAGGGAAGATACTCTTCTTCATCTGTATCGCTGCTACTGGACGATAGTAAAGATGAAAGCATCCAAATTTTTTGTCCCGTCATAGTTGTAAAACCAATGATATTTATGAAAATTGGAATATTTGTTTATAAAAACGGCTAAAAATGTCAAAAGCACAAATTTTGAAATTGCACCGGTGCCGCACGACCTCCAGGAGCACGTGCGAAACTTTTTGCACTCGGGGCAGAAAGTGCCGCCCTAGCTTCCCAATGGGATTCGAATAACTGCACTAAAATCACCAATGGTTGACAAATATTGCACTCGTGCCGCACCAGTTTGCCCAATGGAATTCGCTATAATATTAATCTGTTCTACGAATCAATGAGCACTGACTGCGACTACTGCGAGTTGCCCTGTGTTGTTATGGAAATTTGAATTACATGAAATTATGAACTGGCGTAATTTTCAATGATTTTTATAAAATATAAATGGTCGTTGTAATAGATTAGATCACAGGGATTAGATATTACAAATACCTTTAAGGTGAGTGGGAGTATCTATATAAGTATTCATAGGAATAGGCACAAAACAGTGTTTGGGAGTAGGTAGATCATGCAGGAGCAGTATACACTGGTAATACTTATCTCAGTATAAATACTTGTTGCTCTAAACATTCTAGATTTTGTCCCTATATGCTATGCTTATACGTGTTAAAATCTCCCAAAGAAACAGCATTTTTTTACAAAAGTTTATTAGGTATATTTACAAATTTTTTATTGTCTGTACAAAATTTTACACTTAAGATAATATAGGATAGGAAGCTATTATATAAAAGAAAATGTTTTATAAATAAGGGACGAATCTTATGAAACTAAAATTGGCAGGCAGTGTAAGTGTATATCATATATATATAGTTCCTGATCACAATTAGTTTTCCTTATCTATACATGTGGCTCAAACTATTGGGATATTTTGGCGAAGAACTACTATCTTCCTGGGCCACATCGATATCTTAATCAACAAGTTAAAATATATATTTTTTTAAATTTAGACTTCATACATTCTTAGTAATAAATATAATTCATATATAGTATTGACCGATGTTTATTCATTTAGTGGACGAAACTCTTGTACTGGCGAAATTTCATGATGACATTATTTGACAGAATCAATCAATTCATTCGCCCCAAAAATGTTCTTAAGACTTCTTTATGTACGTTAGGTAAACAATTTTTTTTCAAGTGGAACCATATAACATACTACAATGTTTTACTTGTGTATAATATGAAATTAGATAATGTGTAAAGGAATAAGTGTGATGGATAGATTGTAAATCCAAGAACTATAGTGTTATTAATGTGAGAGACCCATATTTGGTTAATGATTTGATTGTTACCATTATTGTAATAAAAATAATGTATCTATGGCGTTATAACAAAACTGTACAAAATTCTCTTAAGAAGCAGAAAATCTAAAAAAAAATACTAATATACCTACTAAAGTTATTACCTACTTACCTATTTATTGTATTTTACTTGTAATTTAAGCAGAAGTAAAAAACTACAATCTTCAAATCGAATTTACTTACTTACTTTTTAATTTTAAATATGGAATTATGATACTATAGTATTTATTTTAATAGTATTCTTCAGTAAGTTATAATACTCGCGGTTATATTAATTGGTAAACTCGGTGTTATTTCATTTAACTATAAAAAAAACGCGAACAAATTGAGACCTATAGTTATAGTGTATATACAGGGTCCTGCAATAGTGCGTCAAGCTTCCATAGCTCCTATACGAATTTAGTTAGGAATTTCATTTATATGCTAACTTATACTGTATCATACGGGGTACTTCAGGAAAATATTTTTTCATATACAGGGTAGCCCAAAAAAGTGTGGTCATAAAAAGTTGTAATTTTTTTAATGGAACACCCTGTATATTTTTACATTTTCAAACTCCACATAAAATTATAATTATTTTTTATTAAATGCATTATTAGTCTATACTTTATAGTTTCCGAGATATTGACTTTCGAAAGGTGACATTTTTGAACTTTGACAACTTCTAACTTTCTAACAGTACGTCTTAGAGCAAAACGGCTTACATGTCCCTATCTTCAATTTTTATTATCTTCCCAAAAAATCAACTTCCGGTTAAACCGGATGTAACTCGAACGCAGGAAATATTGTTGTTCCGGTTTAACTGGAAGTTGATTTGTTTGGGAAGATAATAAAAATTGAAGATAGGGACATGTAAGCCGTTTTGCTCTAAGACGTACTGTTAGAAAGTTAGAAGCTGTCAAAGTTCAAAAATGTCACTTTTCGAGAGTCAATATCTCGGAAACTATGAAGTATAGGATAATAATGCATTTAATAAAAAATAATTATAATTTTATGTGGAATTTAAAAATGTTAAAATATACAGGGTGTTCCATTTAAAAAAATTACAACTTTTTATGACCACACTTTTTTGGGCCATCCTGTATATGAGAAAATATTTTCCTGAAGTACCCCGTATGATACAGTATAAGTTAGCGTATGAATGAAATTCCTAACTAAATTCGTATAGGAGCTATGGAAGCCTGACGCACTATTGCAGGACCCTGTATAGCATTAAAAACCCTACTGAACTTTTAAAGTTCCTTAGCCTAATTATCAGGGAGGCCCCCCTGCGACAAATATGCAATTTAAGACTAACTTTCTTTAAATAATACAACAACGACCAAACAAGTATGGATCTCACACATCTAAACCCTTCGATCATTACCTCTTCAATTCCTTAAACGATATCAACTAATATTTAACATACTTTCTTTCTCCTCTCTTCAGCCAAAGGCATATACTGGTAAAACTGCTCACTACTAAAAGTGATACAAGGACAGCAGTTGAAAATACAAAGCTTTGAACTGTCATACAGATGTTATCTTTCATGGTAACTTCCAAAGCAGTTTTTTCATTGATCTCTTCAGGGAAAATTACCCTTAAATGTTTGCCCATGACTAAACCGTCACTTAAAGTGCTGTTTGAAGCATCTCTTTTCCGCCTTTTTGCCGGCTCTAACTGCTGATTCTCTTTCGAACATATATCACAATCGGTTTTGCACAGCTCAATGTTACACTCAATCATTAGGTCCATCTCGTCAGGAAATTTAAATGCGTTAAAATATGCATACGCAATTATCGAAGCTCCTGAATTCTCGGTTTCCTTAGTTTTCTGGAAAGCTCCAAAAAGTTTTGGTTTCAAAATACATCCATCTTCATCTGTAAGTGCTACAGAGTTCTTGTTATCAGAGTCTACAGCTTTGCAGTCTTTTACTTGAAGATCGAATCCTGGATCTCCACTTACAGATACGACTAAGGTCATTTGCTCACCGATTTTAACTAAACCATTTGCTGCCTCACCAAATGGTCCTCGTCCAAGAACAACATCCAGTTTTGCCATTGCAGTATCTCCACTAAACGTTACTATTTCTTGGCTTAACATGCCAATACTAAAAGCTACACTTAATGTGTCTTTAAGATTACCTTCCCATAGACACCTTACTGATCTTACGGTGTCCCAAATTTCTTGGATACCTACTTCATTTTGCAAGACCAAAACGTTTTCTAAATAAGATTGATTTTGTGTATCAAAAGCATTTACAAATTCTGTCCCACACATAGCCAAATTTACGGTGAAAGTATACTTAGTCTGACCAGAATTTTCTTTAACATATCTACATTCAGGATTATTGTAAAATCCTTTAGAATAAATGACTCCGTTAAATTCTCTATTAAATTCGATGTTAATCGTCATCATTTCCTTACTGCATTGGACATCGATTGCATGAATATGTGGGGGATGATTTAAGTCTTCATCATCAACTACAGGTTCTGGTTTTTCGGGACCTGGTATGGTGTTAACTTCGGGACTCAATGTAGATCCATGGCCTTCATTTTCTGGAGCTTCAGTAGTACCTTCAGCTGGTTTCTCGGTTTCACTAGGTGGACTTGTAGTTGATAAAGTAAACCCGCTGGGAACCAAGGTTGAAACGTGTTCGGATTCACCAGGTGATTCTGAAGGCACATGTTCAGATCCCTCGTGAACTACAGGCTCCGGAGCTTCAGGGTGTGTGCTAGGAGTTTCGTACGAAAAGGCTGATCCTAAAAGAAAATATAAATTATAAGGAAGTTAAATAAAAGGAGAAAAAATTAACTTATTTCACGAATTTCCCCTTTATATAGGATAGGGATTGAAAATCTCCTCATTGATTATTATGTGATAGAGGTTTCGTAAACATCCGATCATGATATCTACTTGTAAAAAAAGTTTATTAAAAATAATATATTTACAACTACGTTTTACTTACCTGGGCCAACAGGTAAAGTGGTTGATATAAGATCTGGCGCTTGTGGTTGCAAAGTGGTAGTTTGTTGTTCTCCATTTGATACTCTGGTAGGGTAATAAACTGTAGGTTGCGTTTGATCGGGAGCTTGATGCCCTGTGGTAGTTTCCTGTTGTGGCTGGGTTGCTAATTTTATTAAAATATATATTAGTACCATGAAAATATGTTTGATTATTGGATTAGACTTATACAGGGTGTCCGGAAATGATGAGCAAAAAATTGAGGGGATAATTCTAGACCGAAAATAAATGCTATCTCTTCCTATATAATATTTTTTCGAAAATTGATTATTAACGACGTTACAGGGTGTTAAAAGTTAAATTTTATTTGAAGTTTTAAAATACCTAAGTTACAAGAACAAGTTACAGTCAGTTGGAATCATGCTGCCAACTTAAATTAGTGAATGGCAACCTATAAAAACCAACCCATTCCTACAGAGATATTAAGCATTCTACTTTTTTTTTTATAGACCTCTTGTCGGATCGCATTTCGTTTATGAAGATAAGTTCTTGTTTTAGTGACGTTACCCACTGATTCATATTTATAGTTTGTTTTTGCAAAATTTTACTGACCACGTCAATTCTAACCAGCAAATCGTTCCATATTACCTTAAGGTGGGAGTATCAACATGCTTGCTAACCTATAACCTATTTCGCGTAGATTTATTTATGTTTTCTAGCTTTTATACAAAATTTAAAGGAAATCAGTATCTACTTGATATTCTATAGGTAATAATTGACATATTTAATAAATATCAAGGAATTTCATAACTTATTTTAGGAGAATTGTATAGCGAAAAATATCGGGTAAGATTTTTTTTAACATTATTATGTCATTGTCACTCATTGTTCTTTCACTATACAATTCTCCCAAAATTAGCAATGAAATAAATTGATATTTTTGTAATATATCAGATACTACCTAAATAATGTACCGACGATATTGATTTTCTTTAAATGTTAGTTATTAAAATAATAAACTCAAAAAATCAACGCGAAATAGGTTATAGGTTGGCAATAGATTGAATGACGTTGAGAATTTAACCTTAAGTATGAGATTTAGTTTCGCATATTTTTTTATTCAAAATGTACAGTACACCCCTAAGAACATGCGTGTTGGCTGAAAAGGTTGTGCTCTATTGCTGGGTTAAAAATAAAGTAAAATTGTCCGCTTACACAAAAAATATGTTTTTGTACGTCTAAAAAAAATGTTAAAAATGGCTGTAATGGAAAGGAATTTTTATTTGAATAGTTTCCTGGCAACAGGTTCAATTATAGATTTTTTCTCTATTTAAATTGATTTGTAACAATTGTTACCCCCTGATATATGTACCGGGTGTCCCACTAAGAATGGACACCGGCCATAACTCGCTAACCGTTAATCATATAACTTGGGGGGAAAAAATTATTAGCTAAATGCACTAAGAGAAATCGCTGGAAAATATTTTAAAGTTTCTAAATCCACCGCTAGAGGGCGTAAATCCAAAATGTTCCATTTTTTGAAGGGTACACCCTGTATATTTTTAAATTTTTAAATTCCACATAAAATTATAGTTATTTTTTGTTAAATGCATTATTAGTCTATACTTGATAGTTTCCGAGATATTGACTCTCGAAAAGTGACATTTTTGAACTTTGATAGCTTCTAACTTTCTAACAGTAAGTCTTAGAGCAAAACGGGTTACATATCCTTATCTTCAATTTTTATTATCTTTCCAAAAAAATCTACTTCCGGTTAAACCGGATGTAACTCGAAAGCAGGAAACATAGTTGTTCCGGTTTAACTGGAAGTTGATTTTTTTGGGAAGATAATAAATAATTGAAGATAGGGACATGTAAGCCGTTTTGCTCTAAGAAGTACTGTTAGAAAGTTAGAAGCTGTCAAAGTTCAAAAATGTCACTTTTCGAGAGTCAATATCTCGGAAACTATGAAGTATAGACTAGTAATGCATTTAACAAAAAATAATTATAATTTTATGTGGAATTAGAAAATTTAAAAATATACAGGGTGTACCCTTCAAAAAATAGAAAAATTTGGATTTACGCCCTCTAGCGGTGGATTTAGAAACTTCAAAATATTTTCCAGCGATTTCTGTTAGTGCATTTAGCTAATAAATCCCCCCCCCCCCCCAAGTTATATGATTAACGGTTAGCTAGTTATGGCCGGCATCCATTCTTAGTGGGACACCCGGTATTTACCTGGTGGCGAAGTGTAAGTCGGTACACCAGGCTGAGTACCCTCAGTAAGCGAAACACCCGGTGTCGTTTCAGTATACCCATTTTGTCCAGGTTGGCTATGCACAGTAGAGTATCCAGGATGTACGGTAGTCGTAACAGATGGTCCTTCTTCAGGTAAACTCTCTGGATGGGTTGGAAATGGTCCTGGATGTTCGCTAGGCAACGTGGCTTGAGTTGTAGTATAGCCTGGACTTGCTGTAGTATATCCTAGTTGACAGGAATAACATGTAGGGGCAGTTGGCTGTTCTGGCTCCAGTTCTCCAGGGGTACTTGATTTCTCCGAAGGTTGATCGACTTCTGCGGGAGTTGGGTATGATGTGGTTGGTCCTTCGGATGGTCCTGTAATATTTAAGGGTATACCTACATCATAAACATAAATTTTTTTATAAATATTTCAGTTACCAATATCAACGAACTTACCTCCTGGAGGTAAGGTAAATCCCGGCTGAGGTTCAGGTTTGACATATCCGTTCTCTCCTCCACCCGAACCCTGTTCAGGAGGTAACAATATTTCATTTTGTCCTTGTTGGTCCCCATCAGGAGCTGTAATACCTCCTGTGGCAGCATTGGTAGGAAATGGAAACGGAATATCTGGGGTATATCCCGCTGGAGGGTATCCGGGTTGAAAAGGGCGTGGTTTCTCTGTATTAGCCGGCGGAAGATATTCTCGAAGGGTTCCTTGACGTACTGAAAGTTGTTGAAAAAAATGTTTTATCAACTTTTTTATTCGCGCTTAGAATTTTAAATTTCTCCAAATTTCTTTAATATACAGTGACCGGCAAAGAGTTCGCAACATATGGGAAAAAATTTTATTAGTGGAATATTGAAAAATCTTTTTTGGGGGATTGGATGTGCATGTCCCATAACCTTAAAATCGATTTTGATATACGTCACGTGACCAATGGTATGGCGGGAAAGTTGAAAAAACCAATATGAAATCATCATAAATCAGATAAATGATGAGATATCGAAAAAATTCCAAGAATAAAAAGTGTTTAGAATTCCATTAGAATCTTAAATACAATGTTTGGGATATCTACTTGAAAAAACATAAAATCGAATATTTTTATAAATATTTTTTTACCGAATTAAAAATGTCCATATTTTTCCTTTCTTAAAGCTTCATTAAAGTAAAACTGACATCTGGTGACCACAACTAGAAATATTCTTTTGTTTTTCTGACAATTTGGAGCAATAATTCAAAAAAATTCGTTTACACTTGGATACCAGCTGTTGCAATAGTCTATTTCTAATAACCTTATCGATATTTTTTATATCGAAATATTCTATTATGTTAAGAAATCCTTAAATTCATTAATCCAAAGCAAATTATATTTATAACCGTAAAAAATAATTTTGAATTTCGCAGAAATCTAAAATAATTTAAATTTTTATTAATTTTTAGATTTTTTTAAGATTTCTGCGAAATTCAAAATTATTTTTTACGGTTATAAATATAATTTGCTTTGGATTAATGAATTTAAGGATTTCTTAACATAATAGAATATTTTGATATAAAAAATATCGATAAAGAAATAGACTATTGCAACAGCTGGTATCCAAGTGTAAACGAATTTTTTGAATTATTGCTCCAAATTGCCAGAAAAACAAAATAATATTTCTAGTTGTGGTCACCAGATGTCAGTTTTACTTTAATGAAGCTTTAAGAAAGGAAAAATATGGAAATTTTTAATTCGGTAAAAAAATATTTACAAAAATATTCGATTTTATGTTTTTTCAAGTAGATATCCCAAACATTGTATTTTAGGTTCTAATGGAATTTTAAACACTTTTTATTCTTGGAATTTTTTCGATATCTCATCAACTCTGATTTATGATGATTTCATATTGGTTTTTTTCAACTTTCCCGCCATACCATTGGTCACGTGACGTATGTCAAAATCGATTTTAAGGTTATGGGACATGCACATCCAATCCCCCAAAAAAGATTTTTCAATATTTCGCTAATAAAAATTTTCCCCATATGTTGCGAACTCTTTGCCGGTCACTGTATATTATCCGAGTTTAAAAATAAGATAATATACAGAATGTTTAGAAGTTCGGATGCTTATTTAATATTTCCCTTCTTTTATTGGCACAATCTACAATGTGACCAGTAAAGTCCGCATAATATAGGATTTTTTTTATTAATAGCTTTATTCGAAATTTTACTTTGGCATCAAGTTCTGCTTCGATCGAGATGAAAATTAAGCAAGAAAATAGTAGTCACGTGATTCGCATTATCATGTCAAATTTTAATTTTTTCCAAAAAATAATTCAAAAGTGGGTTTATTTCTAAAAATATCGAAAAAAGGTATAAGAAAAAGTTTTTTAAATGCAGTTTCTAGCTCACATGAAAAATTTCAGCTGCATAAGTTAATTTTGATTTTTTACCCATCACTAAAATTTATTTTCCACTTAATGAACACTTTACTGATAACACTCTGTTCTTTTTGTCTTAATATTAAGGTGTATTACTTTCAGACACAAACTACGTTTTTAAAAATACTTATTTTATGAAGTTACCTTATGCAGGGTCAAAAACAAATAAACTTTGCATCACATGCGAGCAAATTTTAATAGCCCAATTTTGATTTTGTAGAAAAACACACATTTAATAAGGCGCTACTTTAAAGAAAATGTATCTGAAATAAAGCATTGTCAAAACTAAGAAGGTTTACGTAGGTTGCGTTGAGTCTTATTTTGCAAAAGTGGTGCAATTTACAAAATATGGGTCAAAAATCAAAATTATCTTATGCAGTTAAAATTTTGCATGTGGGCTAGAAAGTGCATTTAAAAAAACTTTTTCTAATAACTTTTTTAGATACTTTTAGAAATAACCCCATAATGCGAATCACGTGACTACTATTTTTTTGCTTAATTTTCATCTCGATCGAAGCAGAACTTGATGCCAAAGTCAAATTTCGAATAAAAAAAAATACCATATGATGCTGACTTTACTGGTTACAGGTTACACTGTATATTATAGATAGAGTTCTTATTCCTCACACTTTATCCAGATACTTATCATTGTTAACTTGTTGCTACGATGAGTTTCACTAGGCAATAAACATCAACATTTTGACTAAGGAATGAGGTAAATTAGGCTAAATCCTCATATTTTAGCATTTGGGTTAGCGTTTTGTACACACCATATAGAGATGCTGTTTATCTTTCTATACATATTCTTAAAATTCATTCTTAAATTATTTAGTTTATATGTGGATTTCGCTTTTTTGCGTTGTTTAGATTTTGTGTGTTGCCAAACTTTTCTAGTAATAGTAATCTACGTATTATTTAAGTTAAATAAAATTATTGTCCCTCAAGTTAATATTTCATTTTATTTTTTTGCGTTCATTGGTTCATTCTATATAACTTTCTGTAACAATATTATCTTTAGCATCTACAAGTCTTTTGAAATTACCCAACTCAAAAGTACCTATCCAAAATAATACACACATTGTCTTGACTGTGTTCGTTTACTTAATGATATGTTATATTCACATACCTTGCTCATGTACTATTGTTTAAATTTAAAATGCCTCTTTAATTGTATTACATCGACAAATTAATATTATTTTTTGTATTGCGGTAACCTTTTACTAAATAATAAATTTCAACGGTTCAACTAAGCAATTATTGTTCTAGGAACAATAAAATTCTTCATGCCATTGAATAAAATATTTTAGTTAAATTTACAATAAACGCTTGCAATTTAAATGTCACGATAGATTGATCTTGGTTCAATGGTCAATAGGTATTGACATTGTTGGTATTTAAAACTTCCTATTGTATACATTTTTAAGGGCGTCCATCGGCAACGTTTTTACATGTATCAGATGGAGTTCTTATTACAAATATTGTCAAAAACTGGAAGTGTACAAAATCTGCTTTATGTCATAAGCAGTGGCGTGAAATTCATTAGGCGGAGCAAATGGGAAAGCGACGTAGGGTAGAAATTAATAATAAGAAAAATAGGGAAAATGTTTACGTTTTACTTAATTAAATAATTTTAATTGACTTTTGGCAATGTTAGTTTCATTTTAAACTCTTTTGCAAAATGTTACACTGAGTACAAAAACAAATCATATCTACATAAATTTCCAATACGGCAAAATACCGTGCGAGCAAAAATGATTTGCATCAAAGAGGGCCTTGCATCTAAGGACGTAATGCTTAGCCGTAGAGCTTAATACCTGTTGGGTGTCAGTAACTACCTCAATTAACAATCAATCAGTTATTCCGTCATCTTTGACAGTCACAAGTAATTTGATTCATCTCTAATTTTTCCAATTTCTTGAACAATTCACACAATGGGCTTTACGGAACAGCACAAAACATTCATGGCTGAAGCTTGAAGCGTATTTTGGAAACGGGGTAAGAGTAAATGGTGAGTGGCAATACATACCGGGTTTGTGCATGGACGATTTTCACGAACATTTTCCTATATTACTGGGGATTTTTATCATTGCGTGAAAAGAACCGTGGCTGTGTTTAGGGAAACAGGTTCTATACAACACAAAAAAGGAGCAAGAAGACCATCTGTAAGAACAGAAGAACTTGTTGCAAACGTTCGTGAAATAATGCAAAATAGGCCAACAAATTATATAAGACGCCTGTCCCAAGAAGTGGGAAGATCTAATGGAACATGCAGGACTATTCTTAAGAAGCAGCTAAATTTATTTCCTTATAAAGTGCAAGTATTCCAAGAAATACAAGCCGCAGATTTTGAAAGACGCAGGAATTACTCTCAATGATTTACCCAAAATTTATTGGAAATAAATGATTTATTAGACCTGAAATTTTTTTCGGAAGAAGCCTGGTTCCACCTCTCCGGTTATGTGAATTCTTAGAATACGTGTAATTATTTTTCTTTTTCTTTCTGTATATTCTTACTTTGTTAATTTTGTAAACCACAAAAGTTATTTTCTATTTGTCTACTTATTTTATTACTCATTAGTTTGCCATATTATCATGTCATAATATGAATTTGACAAAATTTTAACCTAGATTTGGTTAGATATATCGTCTCCTTATCATTGTGATCTAAACCTAGGCCTACGTTTTTTAATCCAAGCCCTCTTTGATGCAAATAATGTTTGCTCGCACGGTAGTTATCTACTGAAACTTGTTTGTGGAATTTGTTAAGAAGTACTTACTTCTTCTACTGTTTTGAGAATAGACGGTCTGCAACCACTGGAGAATGTTTTGTACCATCTGGTCCGCATTGGTTGTTGTTTGTCTGATCTTTCCTAAAAATTAAAAAAATTATTCATATATTAATATCTAAGTGTAAAATATATCGTAAATTTAATTAGTTTACATGGATGTATCTATCTACGACACAAATTTATTGTGGGCTAAATGAGTTATTAAAGTGAATGAAATAACATTCTCCGTTTGAATAATCAATATAATTGTTATAAAATGTTTTATTGGATAATATCATAATATTGATGTTAAATAAATGCAATAATAGTGTTTCATTATTAAAAAACTGATCTCCAATTTTCAAACACAGAGGCACCAGCTTTTGGTTTTCTTCTGCCAAATAGGTACGTACCTAACAGAGTCGATAAAAATCACTTAATTAACAATGTATAATGTTCCAGTACGCTATATACTTATCCAAACTGAAAATAAAAAAAACAACAGCCACAGAAGAAATAAAAGTAAATTTGCTCGTTTTTTACAATTCAAGTATCCTATTTCTATTTGGGGTTCAGCCAAATCGATAGTATTAGAACTTTTAAAAAACCACAAAATAAAATTTTTAAATTTATTTATAAACCTCCGTACTTAGAACCAACAATAAACTTATATAAATAGAATAAATACTTAGATACCTATAAATAATTTATATAATTTGAAAATTTGCATATTTATTCATTATTTACTTTTAAAACAATAAATTTCAAACATAACTTTTACAAAAGTCCATGATGTGCACTACACAGACATGATATTAGACAAACTAACTTCTCACAAACGATTAAGATTATCAGTAATTTTGGAAAACGGTCATGATTATACAGTGACCGGCAGAAGGACGCACCAAATGGGATTTTTTTTTAATTTCAAAACTTACCAAATTTTTTTGGCGGTGGAAAAGTTCTGCATGTTCTTAAACAAAAAAAGAGCAAAGACAAAACTAATAAATTTTGCGCTGTATACGAGGGAGAGGTGAAAACGTTAAATTCACTCAAGAATAAAGTGCCCTTATTTTTCACTGTAGAAATTTTTTTTATTAGGAAATGTTTGCATTTAAAAGTTATTCATAAATACCAAATTTTAGCTCGGTAGCACAAAAAAAGTGTTTTTAAATTTTTAAAAAACACTTGTTTACGCCCCCTCGTATAACGAATCGATAGAAGCTATGCAACCTATAAATTTAATTTTTTAATAGCTCTTGGGCAATTAGACACATAACTTACTTAAATTTGTTTAAATACGCGAGAACTGGACGATTAATAAAATAGCGTCAACTCAAAAATAATCTAACTTTTCTGGTGCATACCGTACATTATTCTATGGATAAGCGGAATAACTTTATGCAAAACAAATGTGGGTTTACTTCATACATTTAACAATATTTTGCCGTTCCCAATTTTTCAAAAACTCTTAAACCCATTGATTCATGAATTAAAGTTTAAACCCTTACAATAAAATTCGTTTTCATTTAAATCTAGTTGCCATGAAAAATATTTATATTTGTGCTACCGAGCTGAAATTTGGTATTTGTGGATAACTTTTAAGTGCAAACAACATTTTCTAATAAAAAAAAAATGTCCACAGTGAAAAATAAGGGCAATTTATTTTTGAGTGAATTTAACGTTTTCACCTCTTCCTCGTATACGGCGCAATATTTACTAGTTTTGTCTTTGCTCTTTTTTGTTTAGGGACATGTAGAACGTTTCCACCGCCAAAAAAATTTGGTAAATTTTGAAATAAAAAAGAATCCCCTTTGGTGCGTACTTTCTGCCGGTCACTGTACATATATAAAGGATTAATATTATATAATAATTTACCCGAACATATTAAACCTTTAAAAAAACTACCCTTATTTAAATTTCATTTAAGAAAATATTTCCTAATCTAATTTTTTTTTCAGTAAATTATACCTCACTGAGTTTACGTTACCGATAACTATAACCCATCAAAAGGCCTTAATTTTATTCGTAAAATAATTATTTTACTGTTGCCTCTCGATCTTGATTTGTAATTCATTTTGTTGTTCTAATTCTATTATAATTTTTATTTTCGATGCATCGCAAATATCGATGTTTTTCCGCGATACATTTTCTGTAAACATCCCTAAACGTAAATGAATGAAACAACGTCATCATGGCCTCAAACTAATGTCGAGGCGATCACATTTTTGGGGACGGATCCCTTACTGCTGCGTTGCCAAACTGTAGACTTTTTATAACGTTTTAGACAAACATTTAAGTTTCCCACATCATGTTGATACTTTCAACAGCGTAAGTTTGGCAAACAAAGTAGAGGGGCGAAATTTGTATGTAGGTTTACTTTGGAATGGAATACGATTTTGTCAATAGGTTCATTTGTTATTGTTTCATCTACAGGGTGAGTTTTTTAAAGTGTTACAAGGCGATATCTCGAAAACGGTTCAAAATATTTTCTTGAAATTTTAGTGAGGGAATGGGGAGATGGGGGGACATATTTAAACATATTTTTGACGTCTACTCCCTTTCCCCATTTTGAGGGGTGGGGGGTAACTTTGGAATTTTAAATGAGACAATGTACTTTTTTTGGTAAATACGAACCTACGTAAAAAACTACGTATGTACACAAAAAGTCTTTTGATTTGCTCGCCTGGTTACAAAATTATGATTTATTAGGCTATAAAACACAAAAATTACTTTACTATTTAGTTTCAACTTATTTATCGTCTGTCGCGCTTTAGAAGATGTTTAAAATGTCTCCCTTCAACTTCCAAACACTTTGTCACTTTTTTTCAGAATAAATATCGTACCCGTTGTAACATTTTAAGCCTCACTAATAAGCATGCAACGCGGAGTCGGTATTTCATATCATCTTAAGTTGTAGGTGTAGCCGCCATCACTTTATCTTTTATAAAATAAAAAATAAATAAAGGAAAAGTCAAAGGGGGTAAAATCCGGGGACTTAGCAGGCCGTTTACCAAACCACATAATACGGTGGAGCTTCGTCCTATTGAAACCACACGTCAGAACTTATGTTTTGGTTTAATAATTGGGGTAATTGGTTTTTAAAAGAATTTCGTAACCCAGGGGAGCAAATCAAAAGATTTTTTGTATACGTACGTAGTTTTTTACGTAGGTTCGTATTTACCAAAAAAAAGTACATTGTCTCATTTAAAATTCGAAAGTTACCCCCCCCCCCCGCCCCTCAAAATGGGGAAGGGGGGTAGACGTCAAAAATATGTTTAAATATGTCCCCCCATCTCCCCATTCCCTCACTAAAATGTCAAGAAAATATTTTGAACCGTTTTCGAGATATCGCCTTGTAACACTTTAAAAAACTCACCCTGTATAGGTACCAGATCATTGGAAATATTACGCGCTAACTAGAAAAAAGTTAGAATCCAAATCATCAATGCAAATACTTACGTAACTCTTTGGGATGTCTTTTATTGTTTTGTGAATACGCTTCCGTGTATATGGCACATGTCACCAGAGTGGTGACGCAGAGAATGGAAAATTTCATATCTGAAAAAAAAGTTATGATTACTATGAAATTAGGTAATCACTAAAGTCGTTGACGTATTTTATTTATACTAGAAAAATTGTAGTTGCGCGTGCCCCTGTCTAATATTTTCCGCTATGTTTTCCAATTTACACATTTTTTTTTAAATGTCCACTAGAGCGAAGCGCCTTGATTTTTTGAATCTAGACAAACACTAGTGACGAATACGCCATTTTCTTATTAATATTTCGTTTTATTATCTGTCAAATTTTAATTATTTCCAAAAAATAATTCAAAGGTGGGGATATTTCTGAAAATATCGAAAAAAGTTATTATAAAAAGTTTTTAAGGTGTATTACTTTCAGACACAAACTACGTTTTCAAAAATACTTATTTTATGAAGTTACCTTATACAGTGTCAAAAGCAAAAAAACTTTGCATCACATGCGACCAAATTTTAATAGCCCAATTTTGATTTTGTAGAAAAACACACATTTAATATGGCGCTACTTTAAAGAAAATGTATCTGAAATAAAGTATTGTCAAAACTAAGAAGGTCTATGTAGGTTGCGTTGAGTCTTATTTTGCAAAACGGGTGCAATTTACAAAATAAGGATAAAAAATCAAAATTATCTTATGCACCTAAAATTTTGAATGCTGTTTAGAAACTGCATTTAAAAAAACTTTTTCTAATAACTTTTTTCGATTCTTTCAGAAATAACCCCACTTTGGAATTATTTTTTGGAAAAAATTAAAATTTGACAGATAATGCAAATCACGTGACTACTAATTTTTTTTACTATTTAATTTTTATCTCGATCGATCGAAGCAGAATTTATGCCAAAGTCAAATTTTGAATAAAGTTATTAATAAAAAAAAATTCACGGTCCTTTACAAAGATGCAACCGGGGAGGACATTGAAAATGCCGAAGCAGAGTGCAACGCTTGTGACTATTATTGTGAGATTTGAAATCTGCGAAAACTCATAGATTTGAATGTAATATTTTGTTGATCAAAGTTTTATTGATTTGTAATATAAGAAATAGTAAAATAGAGGGTATAAAACAGGGTTGGTACATATCATGTTTATATAAATATTCAAATATCCGATATCTATACCTACATATACCGGAAATAAATATATCAAATTTGGATATTTATTTATATTTTTAAACTATTTCATCTGTTTTGTACTTAAAAAATTTGATATGCTTTTAATATTCAAAATTACTTAATTTAATAAGTTATCAACGTTTAAATTTGTATTTTAATTCTATTCTATTTAATGATAGTTGCCATAGGCGCCGATTCCGCGGCGTGGGGGCTCTGGGGGCTTGGGCCCCCAGAGCCATATTTCTTTAGGGGCGTAGCCCCCATAGCCTAACCCCCACAGTACGTTTACATAATATTAATACTAATAGCAATTCGTTTGCGAACGTGCGTTACTTGAAATTGGATAATTTAATTTTTTTCTATAAAATTTATCTGCAGTTGTCGTTTCCTTTTTAATTTAGCAGGTTATCATATTTAGGAAAAAATTATTTTGTCTTTGAAAATTAAATTTTGCTAGACCTGGCAACTCTGGTCTGCCACTTTGCTGAGAGCGCGTAGAGAATTTGGAAAGTCCCTGGTCTCAAGGTTGCCAGGTCTGGTGAAATTTCACTAGATTTAATGATTTCGAAACCAATCCAAAGTGATTTAATGAAAACTTTCGTTAAATACCCCAGTTTTAGTGATTTTTCGGATTTTCTAGCAAATAAGACAAAGTCGTCTAAAATACAATACAAAAATGCAATATTTTAAAAACATTTTTTTCAAAAACACGGCTATTTTTAATTATCCGCTCGATCTATATTTTCTACACGTTGGCAGCTGTGATGTCAGACCTGCGCATTAAGCTTTACGGTTATTTTACCCCAAAAAGGGCGTGGCACCCAAAAAATTTTCGTCTGCGGCGCAAATCCTTTTGTCAGTTTTTTTTTCCAACATATCTGGCAACCCTAGTTAAGATCCGGGCTCCAAGCCCCCAGAGCAATTCCGAAGTTCCGGCTCCACTGATAGTTGCTATTACAATATCAAGTTCTATTAATACCTTGTATAGGAATGTAAAATGTAGGTAAAAAATACTAGTTTATGAATATGAACACATCATATTATTTTGCATTTAACTATGATTCAACTAAAAATAAAAATTGAGAACGGAACAACAGCCAAAAGAAAACTAAAACATTATTTCTAACATAAAACTATAAAACGCGTAGAAAAGGCTGGCTGGGAACAAGTAAGTTTACCCCAGGTTTTAATCAGTCTGAGTAATGGTTGGCCCGAATATAGATTTGAATGTAATATTTAGTTGATCAAATTTTTATAAATCCAACTTTCAAAATTTAATAAATCGAACCGTTTTCAAATTAGGTTTTTTTTTCGAAAACAAACGTTTACTTTTAACACCCTGTTTATCTAGAACGAGTAACATTTCTAAAAAACTTAAATGACGTAATTGATCTAGTTTGATGTCTAGTATCTCCAGTTACTCTATGGCCCATAAGTTATGGGACATCCTGTATATCAGGGTATTTATCACTGATATTATACAGGGTGTTAATTAATTAACTTCGTAAATTTTAAGGAATTAATCCTTGATCGAGTTCATATAATTATAGTTCCGCAAGAGCTCCGTTTTGTAGATACAGAGTGTTCAACTTTTTTAAAATATTTACTTTTTTCTAAAATATTATTGAATGGTAACAGCTACTTCATTGAAGCTTGTGACACACAAATAGATATTTAGAGGCTACATTTTGCAAGTATTAATATATTTTTAATTCAACCGCGAGCGTAGATATGGGTAACGGTATTAAGACTTTCAAGCAAAAATGGCACGCCACTGATTGTTTTAAAATTTTAAAGCATTATCTAGTAAGCCAGGCATAAAAAGTGTCTCTTGATAATTTTTGATTGGGCGTATTTTTTTCAAGAAAATTTCCTTATTAGATTTTCATGCACGCCTCTGGAGAAATTTAATTGTGAATCAAAATTGCTCAGATCTCAACAAAAATAAAGTACCAGATGCATCTTATAAAAATAAATTTAATAACTTATGAAATCCTTTCGGGAACCGTTTGATTTCCAGAATAAAAGAACATTATTTTCTTTTTTAAATTATTTTATTAATAATTTTAACATATGAAAACTAAAACATTTCTTAAAATTGGCTAGAAACTAAGTATTTTCTTTTTAGTTGATTTCTTAGCAATGATTCGCACTTAAATTTGTCCATAGGCGTACATAAAAACCAGTCAAACAAACAAACAAATATATTTTTAATTTCGTGGCTGTACCTCTCCAGTTGGTCTAGGCGGGACGCGCATCATCCGTTGTACATTCTCCCTCCTCTTCGCCGTCATAGCATCGCGCGCGTAGTTTCGAATTGTGTACCCCTACTATACATGCTCGTGCGATAATATAAACATTTTCAATGTTAAAATCCCATATGATGCGGACTTTACTGGTCACACTGTATATAAACCAATACATCGTGAAATAAATTCGATAGGTTTAAACGGTTTCGAGTAAATGGTATAAATGCATGTTGCGAGTAAAAGCGATGGTAGAATCTCAAGACTTGCAAGAATATGTAATTATTCCAGATAGAAGAGTTATGTATGTTGTAAACCATATAGGCAGATTTTATTGGGAATACTGATCTTACAGAAAATGAAGGTCAAAACATATTTTTTATGATTATAAAGCACGTAACTCATATTAATTAGACAGATATATAAGTACGATACAAAATAATTATAGATCTTGATTTTTTACGAATTGTTCAATTCCATCAGCCTATAGGTATTTTGTTTATTTCCTATTGACATTTTATTGCAAATATATTTACAATTAGTTATTATTTCAAAGATTAAACTCCTATCACCTATTCAATAATTATAAGTTTGAAAAGTTACTAACTAAGCACATAATAATAATTATACACTTAGAGACGTAATCATTATTATACATTAAGTAGTAATTAGAAGATAGTTATTATTATAATGCCGGAAGAAGCCTTTAATAAAAATAAATAATTAGTTATTTAAAATTCTTAGTCACATTACATAGGTAAAGTATGTGTAAAGTTATGAGATGATGAGACATAAGACAACAATAGCGATATGGATTGTCCCACAGTATTTTGGCATCATTTAAACGCCTTTTACTCTCTCTTGTAAAAATCGCTTTATCGGTTTTAAAGTTTAAGTATTGTCAAGTAAATTAATAAAAAAAGCATTGTGTTCTATTTCCGTCGCTTTGCCTAAAGGACAAAATTTCCCAATTATGGCCAAAATGGTCAATTTAAAACTTACAAGATGGCTAAATTAGTTTTATTACCGTGTTAATAACATCATAGAGGATCATACCGTGCGAGCAAAAATTATTTGCATCAAAGAGGGCCCTGCATCTAAGGACGTAATGCTTAGCCGTAGAGCTTAATACCTGTTCGGTGTCAGTAACTACCTAAATTAACAATCAATCAGTTATTCCGTCATCTTTGACAATCGTTACAAGTAATTTGATTCATCGCTAATTTTTCCAATTTCTTGAACAATTCACACAGTGAGCTTTACGGAACAGCACAAAACATTCATGGTTGAAGCGTATTTTCGAAACGGGGTTAGAGTAAATGGTGAGTTGCAATACAATCCGGGTTTGTGCATGGACGACTTTCACTTATAATATCACAAGAGCTTAAATTTCCAGGAATAATTTAAGCTCGCGTGGGATTCGGTAAGAAAATTTCACACCACTTCACACAATAATTTGGAAAAAAAATTATTAATCAAACTTGACATTTTAAACTAATTTCACTGCTTGTCAAGTTGGCCAGGGTATTTTGACATAATATGTTGAATTGTGATTTTTGTTTAACCGGTTCTGTCACAAAGCTTAATAATTACTAGGTATATAGTTTAAAACGTCTGTACGTTGAGTGTTGAGTTTAATAATAAAAATACATTTACATACACCTTTAGTAACCTAAAATTATGAAAGGGCGATAGACTGAACTAATGCCCATCTGAGTTTTAGCATTTGGTGTAACTAACGTTGGTAATTTTTTTTTATTTAACGAAATATAGTGGATATACCTATATCATTTTTTTAGAATTTATTTCATGGTGACCTAATATACTTTAGCAAAAAATACATTTCTACCACCTTTAGTAACCTAAAATTATGAAAGGGCGATACACTGAACTAATACCCATCTGGGTTTTAGCATTTGGTGTAACTAAAGTTGGTAATTTTTTTTTATTTAACGAGATATTATGTATATATATTTTAGAATTTATTTCATGTTGAACTAATATCTTCATTGGCAAATCTCTAATGATATCCACTAATAAGCAAAATAATTATTATAGGTTATATAGACATCTAATTAATTCGTCACCTTCCTATTCACTATAAGAAGAGAGGATGGGTTAGAATTTAAGCAACATTTAAATCTTATGTTTGTACATCCGACGTTTGTTGAAATATAAATTGTTAATGCATAATAATTAAACAAATTTGTGTTTTCTGTTTAATGAAACGTTATAGCGAATAGTAAATAATAATGTTACATAATTCAGATATTTTGCATTATTCACAGGTATATGTACATTATTTAATGGTTGTAGATCATATGTTTACCTTTTTAACTCTAAAAAAATTTCCACTTAAATATCGTGGCGCCTCGAAAAAATTTCCGGAAATTCTTTTAGTTGCCATGGTAACTAGTCATAATTAAGGTATCTTATTGGTTTATAAAGTACAGGTGTGAAATTTTCACGAAAATTTTCCTACCGTTGCTTTTATTGCTGGGGATTTTTTTCATTGCCTGAAAAGAACCGTGGCTGTGTTTAGGGAAACAGGTTCTATACAACACAAAAAAGGAGCAGGAAGACTATCTGTAAGAACAGAAGAACGTGTTGCAAACGTTCGTGAAATAATGCAAAATACGCCAACAAATTGTATAAGACGCCTGTCCCAAGAAGTGGGAAGATCTTATAAAACATGCAGGACTATTCTTAAGAAGCAGTTGAATTTATTTCCTTATAAAGTGCAAATATTCCAAGAAATACAAGCCGCAGATTTTGAAAGACGCAGGAATTACTCTCAATGGTTTACCCAAAATTTATTGGAAAGAAATGATTTATTAGACCTGACATTTTTTTCGGATGAAGCCTGGTTTCACCTCTCCGGTTATGTGAATTCTCTGAATAAATGTAATTATTTTTCTTTTTATTTCTGCATATTCTTACTTTGTTAATTTTGTAAACAACAAAAATAAATTTGTATTTGTCTACTTATTTTATTACTCATTAGTTTGGCATATCATGTCATAATATATGAATTTTGACAAAATTTTAGTCTAGATTTGGTTAGATATATCGTCCCCATATCATTGTGATCTAAACCAAGCCCTACGTTTTTTCATCCAAGCCCTCTTTGATGCAAATAATTTTTGCTCGCACGGTAGAATCAAATTTTTCTGTGTTAAAGGTGGATCTGTCTCATTACATCGACGCGACGTGAGAGTCCAAAAAACTACTTAACGAAGAAATAATAAATAACGCATTAACCTTGCTGAAAACGGTATATACAGAGTGATTAACGCATGGGTATCAGAAAAAATATTTTCAGGATGGAGCAACATTTTCTTTGCCAGATGTTTAATTATTTAGTAGGAGCGAAGGATGACGTGACGGAGACGAAATATTTTTTGAAATTATATACCGGGTGACCATGAGATCTTTTTCCGGCTGTTATTTCTTTAGATTTTAACTGAACAAGATAAAACTTTGCAGAAGTCATGGGTACTTGGCAAATGTTAGCGACTTCCGGTTTAGCCGGAAGTGAACTCAACACTGGATTTTTAAATGGGACATCCTGTATATTTTTTGGTTTCTGAAATCTAGAGATCATTTTTTGTACAACTGCACTTTTTTTATTAATTTTTTTGTCAATTTAACAATTTTAATTTTATTATGTCATTCAAACAAACGAAACGTTTATTTGGAGGAATCTTTTAAACTGCTTACAGTCCTTTATTCAGAGTACCTACACATTTTCTATAGGAATATTCATTGTTCCCGCCCAAAACGGTTGTTACAAGCTACAGTGTCACCAGTAAAGTCCGCATCATATGGAATTTTTTTTTATTAATAGCTTTATTCGAAATTTGACTTTGGCATCAAGTTCTGCTTCGATTGAGACGAAAATTAAGCAAAAAATAGTAGCCACGTGATTCGCATTATCTGTCAAATTTTAATTATTTCCAAAAAATAATTCAAAAGTGGGGTTATTTGTGAAAATATCGAAAAAAGTTATTAGAAAAAGTTTTTTTGAATGCAGTTTCTAGCCCCCATGGAAAATTTCAGCTGCATAAGATAATTTTGATTTTTTACCTATATTTTGTAAATTGCACCACTTTTGCAAAATAAGACTCAACGCAACCTACATAAAACTTCTTAGTTTTGACAACGCTTTATTTCAGATACATAATATATTAAATGTGTGTTTTCTACAAAATCAAAATTGGGCTATTAAAATTTGGTCGCATGTGATGCAAAGTTTATTTGTTTTTGACCCTGTATAAGGCAACTTCATAAAATAAGTTTTTTTAAAAACGTACTTTGTGTCTGAAAATAATACACCTTAATATTAAGAAAAAAAGAACACAGTGTCATCAGTAAAGTGTTCATTAAGTGGAAAATAAATTTTAGTTTAACTTAACATAAAGTTTATCTATTTTCAACGATTTAAATTAAAACCCCTTTATTTTATTTTTTATTTTTTTACTTTTAGACACAAACTAAGTTTTCAAAAATACTTATTTTATGAAGTTACCTTATACAGGGTCAAAAACAAATAAATTTTGCATCACATGCGACCAGATTTTAATAGTCCAATTTTGATTTTGTAGAAAAACACACATTTAATATGACGATCTGAAATAAAGGATTGTCAAAACTAAGAAGTTTTATGTAGGTTGCGTTGAGTGTTATTTTGCAAAAGTGGTGCAATTTACAAAATATAGGTAACAAATCAAAATTATCTTATGCAGCTGAAAGTTTGCATTTGGGCTAGAAACTGCATTTAAAAAACCTTTTTCCAATAACTCCGCATCATATGGAATTTTTTTTTATTAATAGCTTTATTCGAAATTTGACTTTGGCATCAAGTTCTGCTTCGATCAAGATGAAAATTAAGCAAAAAAATAGTAGTCACGTGATTCGCATTATCTGTACAATTTTAATTATTTCCAAAAAATAATTCAAAAGTGGGGTTATTTATGAAAATATCGAAAAAAGTTATTAGAAAAAGTTTTTTTAAATGCAGTTTCTAGCCCCCATGCAAAATTTCAGCTGCATAAGATAATTTTGATTTTTTACCTTTATTTTGTAAATTGCACCACTTTTGCAAAATAAGACTCAGCGCAACTACATAAAACTTCTTAGTTTTGACAATGCGTTATTTCAGGTACATATATTAAATGTGTGTTTTTCTACCAAATCAAAATTGGGCTATTAAAATTTGGTCGCATGTGATGCAAAGTTTATTTGTTTTTGACCCTGTATAAGGCAACTTCATAAAATAAGTTTTTTTGAAAACGTAGTTTGTGTCTGAAAGTTATACACCTTAATATTAAGAAAAAAAGAACACAGTGTCATCAGTAAAGTGTTCATTAAGTGGAAAATAAATTTTAGTTTAACTTAGCGTAAAGTTTATCTATTTTCAACGATTTAATTTAAAACCCCTTTATTTTATTTTTTTACTTTTAGACACTAACTAAGTTTTGAAAAATACTTATTTTATGAAGTTACCTTATACAGGGTCAAAAACAAATAAATTTTGCATCACATGCGACCAAATTTTAATAGTCCAACACACATTTAATATATTATGTATCTGAAATAAAGGATTGTCAAAACTAAGAAGTTTTATGTAGGTTGCGTTGGGTGTTATTTTGCAAAAGTGGTGCAATTTACAAAATATAGGTAACAAATCAAAATTATCTTATGTAGCTGAAAGTTTGCATTTGGGCTAGAAACTGCATTTAAAAAACTTTTTTCGATATTTTTAAATTATTTTTTGGAAAAAATTAAAAATTTGACAGATAATGCGAATCACGTGACTACTACTTTTTTGCTTAATTTTCATCTCGATCGAAGCAAAACTTGATGCCAAAGTCAAATTTTGAATAAAGCTATTAATTAAAAAAACCCATATGATGCGGACTTTACTGGTGACACTGTATAAGAAACAGGTAAGAAGTATATTAGCGATAATACTGAAAATCAGCTTGAAACAAATGGAATTACATAATTTTTTTCTGATACTCGCCCTGTGTAGACTATACAACCTGATTTTGAGCAAGGTTAATGCCTAGCCTAATCCACATACAAAATTTCGTCAAATTTCGTCATTCATTGATGACACAAACTGGCTCTGGGGGGTGGGGTGGTACTGTCCCCCTAGTACCCCCCCCCCCCCCAACTACGTGCCTGTAATATACTTAGTAATGAAGAAATAATTGCAGCAGTTTATGTAACAATGATTTAGATAATCAAATTGGTAAATGAACTGAACAAGTTTTTTTAACCATGAGTTTGAAAAAAATGACGAAAACGAAAAAGTCATTAATCACAAGATGTAGAACAGTACTTACTAAAAAAACGTTAAATATTGTGTTCCTAATATTGAGATTAACTTAAGAATGTACCTGTCACTTCTGTTCACAAACAACAGTAAATGTAATTTTTAAAATTGAAGTTGATCAAAAACGGACTTTGAACCCCCTCATTAGGATTATGTGACAGCTGATGTTTTCGTTGTAGTTAAATTGTTTGAAAAAGTCTGTATTTGAATTAAAACCCTTCACGGGCTGGGTTTTCATATCGGGCCTTTACGCGGCCCGGCCCGACTCTAGGGTTCGGGTCGGGTCACTTAATCAATAAAGGTTCGGGACGTCGTCGGGCCCTAATAAATGTTTTCGGGACGACCGGGTTTTTCGGGCTGACCGGAGTTTTTGGGCCGACCGAACTTTTATGTTTTATACCTTACTAGCGTGTACCCGGCCTGCGTTGCAGCCCGGCATTATACGACGTAAGATAATAAGGCGAACAAACCTCAAACTCAACCATTTGCCGGCCAGTCCACAATTCACATCCATGCATAAAACATAGTCTGTCTTCGTCTATTCCGGCTTCGGTGCTTCGGATCGATCGTTGAACGGGCCGGGGACCGGTTAGGTTGGGTCGTTTGTTCTCCCTACTCTAATTTATCAGTATTTCTCTATAAT
Organism: Polydrusus pterygomalis; assembly: GCA_963969555.1. Classification (NCBI taxonomy): domain Eukaryota; kingdom Metazoa; phylum Arthropoda; class Insecta; order Coleoptera; family Curculionidae; genus Polydrusus; species Polydrusus pterygomalis. The sequence goes on from OZ018375.1 coordinate 146,490,858, forward strand.
ATTATGCATGTATTATACATAAAAACCTTCCTCTTGAATCACTCTATCTATTAAAAAAACTGTTCAAAATCCGTTGCGTAGTTTTAAAGATTTAAGCACATATAGGGACAGGACGGGCGATAGCGACTTTGTTTTATACTATGTTAAGAAGAAGATAGGCAGAAGACAATACATCATAGATTCTGATAGTTTAGGCTTCATGTTTTATGTTATGTTATGTCACTTTACCAGTTAAACAATTGATTAAATGTCACTTGAAAAACTTGTGACGTTTAGTCTATTGTTTAGATGTCATAAATGTCTAGGTAAATTTGTTCAATTTCTTTTCCGGCCGGCTGGGCTTTTCGGGCCGACCGGGTTTTTCAGAACTACCGGGCTTTTTTGCTCTTAGTTAATAATTTCTTCGGGCCGCGTCAATGTCTTGGTTGCCGGGCCGGGTCGGGCCGTAAAATTCCGGCCTGTGCAGGGCTCTAATTTGAATTAAATAATACCGTGCGAGCAAAAATTATTTGCATCAAAGAGGGCCTTGCATCTAAGGACGTAATGCTTAGCCTAGAGCTTATTACCTGTTGGGTGTCAGTAACTACCTGAATTAACAATCAATCAATTATTCCGTCATCTCTGACAATCGTTACAAGTAATATGATTCATCACAAATTTTTCCAATTTCTTGAACAATTCACACGATGGGCTTTACGGAACAGCACAAAACATTCATGGCTGAAGCGTATTTTCGAAACGGGGTTAGAGTAAATGGTGAGTGGCAATACAATCCGGGTTTGTGCATGGACCAAGAATGTGGTAACATTTCTCCAGAGATGCTGGTCAACACTTTCGAAAATATGAAGAGATATGTAAATTTATGCTTGAAGCATAGCAATTTATGTAATTATTTTTCTTTTTCTTTCTGTATATTCTTACTTTGTTAATTTTGTATAGCTTCTATACAACACAAAAAAAGGAGCAGGAAGACCATCTGTAAGAACAGAAGAACTTGTTGCAAACGTTCGTGAAATAATGCAAAATACGCCAACAAATTGTATAAGACGCCTGTCCCAAGAAGTAGGAAGATATTATGGAATATGCAGGACTATTCTTAAGAAGCAGCTTTCCTTATAAAGTGCAACAAGAAACATAAGCCGCAGATTTTACAAGACGCATGAATTACTCTCAATGGTTTACCCAAAATTTATTGGAAATAAATGATTTAGATGATTTCAGCAATTTATGTAATTATTTTTTTTTCTTTCTGTATATTCTTACTTTGTTAATTTTGTAAACAACAAAATTAAATTTGTATTTTTGTCTACTTATTTTATTACTCATTAGTTTGGCATATCATGTCATAATATGAATTTGACAAAATTTTAACCTATATTTGGTTAGATATATCGTCCCCATATCATTGTAATCTAAACCAAGCCCTACGTTTTTTAATCCAAGCCCTCTTTGATGTATAAATAATTTTTGATCGCACGGTATATTATGTATGTTGTTGTTCATTACATTCCTTTTTGTTGTTTTACAAGTTTACTTAAAATTACAATATGTTATTTTTAAAATGGTAACATTAATGTTAATTAATCATCTATATTATCTTATTGATGTTGAGTTCTCCTCATTTTTGTCATCTAATGAATTCATAAAATTCTAAATACTGAATAGGAATATCGAACCTACGTAAATTTTCTATAATTTAATAATAAACTTTAAACATTTATTTTAAACTTTCTAATTGGATAATTGCTGAAAATGCGGCTTTTCTAGGTTAATTTAAAAAATATATTTTCCCTGACATGACAGGGCCCCGCGCTACATGTTCAGCCTAGGGGCCCACAGATCTTAAATCAGGTCCTGGAGTGAATTAAGAACATCCTCCCCTTGTTAAAGTCATCGATTAAAAGTAGATTACTGTTTTGTAATTTTTCATTTCATAGCTGTTAAATTAAAATCTTCACAAACTAAAATACATTTATATTTTGATTGGGTAATAACACGTATAACCATCGTACAAAAACACTATATGCAATGGTATACCTCTGGGTATAACTATCAAGCAAAGAGCAATTAGTGGTATTGATTTGCGGCTACGTACTTATTTTCACTTTGACTTTTGACTTCTTGAGGTGCCAAAAGCAACATTGTTTTTCCGCTTTCTTGTTTGTATTGTTGTTAAATACATCGGGATTTTTTCGGTTACTTAACACCTAGTATTATTATTATTAAGAAGACTATATATCAGTGGCAGAGGTGAATTTCCTTTAAAAAGTGCCTATTTAAAAAAGAAATTTTAAATAAAATCGAAAATAGTTATTATCCTAAAGAGTCCAGAAAGAGACACTTTTCCGCAGGCAAGTGCCGTTATCCGAACGACTCGTAGCGTATGCGTGCGGGAAAGTGGATATTTTCAAACTAAAATGCGTGCTGATAAACGGTAAATCGCGCACACTTGTAGAAAAAGAACTTTTTTTATTGATACCCTATTTCGCTTATTTAAAGTACGCCTCAGCGTGTTTAAATCCCACTTTCAAAATCGCGCGTGTTTTAAAGTTACCATGGCAACCTCAACAACTCGTGAAACGTAAGTCTAAATATGTCAACTTTTTAATTATTGATTTGACAGAATTACCTTTTAACGTCAAATAAAATATTTTTTTAAGCAATACACAACCAATGTCAACGGTGACAACAATGAATCTTATGTGACAGATTGGAAGTTATTTTTTGTTCTCGTTTTCATGACAACGACAGGTATATCACATCACGAATTCGACCATTTCACTTACTTACTAAGTTATTATTTCCATTTTTTGTAATATAAATACCAATTAATTAATGATTTCAAAGTGTACCAATAAAAAAAAATAATGTAAAGTATTCGTGGATAACTGGTCTTTAAAACACTTGCTCTATTTCAAGCACTCCGGCTGCGCCGTCGTGCTTGCAAAATCGCACGTGTTTTAAAGACCCTAATATCCACTTATACTTTAATATAGGTACTATTATGCGATTGTCAGTAAATACTTCGAATTCAAAAAGTGCATACTTTTCACTAATTCGGTTGGTCTTGACTAAAAAGAGGACGTTTAGCAAAACCAGACTTTTTGGATGATAGTGACAACCGCCACGACATGATTTTATTTAGATACCTACCGTAATCTTGGGTAGTTTCGGCCATTGGGGTGAGATTGGCCAAATTTCGAAACTAACTAATTGTTTTTGACGTGTGGTACCATTATGGAGGACTTGAGGTAGGAGGTCGATCGCATTGCATTGGATTCGGTCCCAAATTAGCATCGGTAATTCAGCTTTACGAGTCGTCGTAAGATGGCGCTCGTGTTCGAAGTGGGCTATCAAATAAATGGTTTCTTATGGACGCGATAACTATTTTTATTTAAATTAGTTCTTTAAGGGACAAATAAGGAATTTTATATGAATTTACACTTACTTTGTTATACTTATTAGTAAACTCGGCCTGTATAAAGTTCCAACTATGCTTGGTTTTTAAAATACAGGGTATTAAACATTCTAGCTATACCTTTGGAGCTAGAAAGATACTTATTTGGCTGCGTTTCCTCTCTGAAAAAGATCCTGTCTTACACCCCGATACAAAGCAAACTCTACTTTTATAAACTGTACCATTATTCATTATAAATATGGAAATCACGTTATTTGTCTCGTCTTGTCTTCAAACGTTATTTGTTATTTCGAAAATAAAATGTCAATTTGTCAAAAGTAAAAGTAAAAAACGAAGAAGATGAAGACGACACCAGCCCAATTGCGATGCGAGAGCATCTATCGGCCAATAGCGAACTAACCAAAAAACCGGGACAGAATTTGAAAATGCTGCCATTGTCGATCGGCCTCCTACCCTCTAGTTCTCCATAGGTACCATACGCGTAATTTTTTTAAACCGTTTTGCTTTTTATCGAATTACTATGATATTATAGAATCAATATTTTCTAAACTTAAGGTTAACGACGCCATTTTCTAGCTTTTAACTGTCAATTCGATTTGCCTAACTATTGACGATTCGCATGCGCACTGCAGTGCTGTGTTGATCAGAGTAGCTCCTTTTATGCTTTTGGCATATAAAGAAGAAAGACAGACATATTCTGGAGCTGGTAGCAAGGCAAATGTTAGTCAGCCTGTCATAGTTTGGTTTACTTTCGTGTTTTGTGCAATTACGGAACCTTTCCTCATTCCTGTTAAAACAAACACATATTCTCCATAGACTAGAAAATATCGTGTTGCCAGTAAAAAAGGTTGTTTTTACTTCAGTGCTGAAAATCGACGTGTTTACTTTCAAAGATTTTAAGGTAAATTGAGGCAATTTTAGTGGTTTCAAAAAACTGCTTTTTTTAAAGTTTCTATGCATTTATTTAAAAGAAAACACCGGCATACTATTCGTCAATGTATCCCTGAACAGCCCTTCCAAAATTAGATATTAATTGTTTTTTTTTAATAATTGAAAGGTTCCGGAAGTTACCCCTGCATTCAAGCCATTTATACATAATTGACCTTAAGAACTGGGCCCTTAAGTGGAAAGTACCCATCATTCAGTTTTTACGTATTGCCGATAGAACTATTATACAGGGTTAGGAAAAATTACCAGAACGGTCGAGTATTTCAAAATATACAGGGGTTATCAAAAAACGTCTTATATAAAAAATGTAGGGCTGTTTAAAATCTACATATCGGTGATAAATTGAAATATACAGGGTCGCCCACAAAGTTGTGGAGAATGATAGTTATATTTTTTTAAATGGAATACCCTGTATATTTTTACTTATTTTGATTGTCGACTCAATTTTAAACATTTTTTATTAACCATGTGTTATACCTAAATTCATTACTTTCCTACATAAATTGATCAGCTACAAAACACAAAATAAATTTCAAGAAACAATTTATTAAGTTAACTTTAAACAAAAACGTATAACAAATCATGGCAAAACGGCTTTATTTTTTAATAAGTGTTGAAAATGACCCCCATTTACTAACTGACAATGATACAAATTATCGCAAAAATGTCTTAGGGTGTTTAAAACCATTTCCCTTGTTATTCTCGCAGTTTCATTGACAATTTTCATTCTTAATTCTTCTAAATTATTGGATTTATTTTGATAAACTATGTTTTTTAGGTGACCCCAATAAAAAAAATCTAATGGGAAAGATCGGGGGACCGTGAAGGCCATTCGATAGGCCCTCCTCCAATCCATTGATTTGGGAACGTGACATCCAAAAATTCTCTAACTTCGCGAGTAAAATGCGGAGGAGCTCCATCTTGCTGATACCAGGTTAAGTTAATATCAGCATTTAAATTGTTTATAGCTGGAACTATTTCTTGCCGAAGAAGCCGGAGATATCGATCACCGTTCAAATTTCCCTCGATAAAAAAGGGTCCAATTACATGTCCCGCAAACAATCCAGCCCAGACATTAACTTTTCTTGGGAACTGTGTATGCAGCTCTTCATACCAGTTAGGGTTATTTCGCGCCCAGTAACGGTCATTTTGCTTATTCACCATTCCGTGTAGTGTAAAAGTCGCTTCATCCGAAAACACAATATTGTTTGAAAAATTCTGGTTTTCTTCCATATTTCTAGTCATTATTTCGCAAAATTCTAGCCTTCGATCACAGTCAACGTCAAAAAGTTCTTGTACAGGGTGTCCCATTTTCGATACTTTAAGGGGTTATTGGAGTTATTATAAAAGATAGAGATTTGCGGTTTTCGCGTCACTGTGCTACTTTTTAACAAAACGAATTATTCCGGTGTCAAATATGTCATGGCATTCTTAGATTTTAATCTACAAGGCGATTTTGAAAACCTTTCCTTTTTAGGCACCCCTCGTAATTCCGTTATGCGTCAACTTATTAAAAAAGTAAAAACGGATATTTGTAGAACTTTTTACGTAGAGCTCAGTGGCGTAATCAGTTTTTTTTCTAAAAATGTTAGTTGTCCACATATTAACCTATGTTTTTTTAAATAGGACACTCTATATTATTTTTTATATTGATTAAGTATCATTTGGGCTTTTCAAAAATGTATAGATGTTTATATATATTTTAAAAATCAAGCTCAAAATTTGATGTTTTTAATTATTTACTTTATTTGTATCAGTAGGCCATGGCCAAACGCAACAATAATTAACATAATATAATAATTAATACATAATAACATTTATTAAACATATAAAACTCAGATGGAAACTATATTACAAGAAAACAAACACAACATTAATAGATACATAAAAGTGCCAATAATAGAAAATAAAATAAAATTTAAAATAACGACCCAGGGTTTTTTAAAGAAGATTTTCAAAATGCCGCCCGTTTTCTTGAATGCAATATTGGCACAATTTTGGTATTCTTCCAATTGCATTAAAAATAATAATAGATCTATTCTGAAGAGTTTGAAAGGCCAACTCAATAGCCTCACGAAGTTCCGCTAGAGATTCATGTCGTGTCTTATATACTTGATTTTTCATAAAACCCCACAAAAAAAAATCCAAAATGGAAAGATCGGGAGATCGTGCGGGCCACCTCACAGGCCCATTTGTACCTATCCATCTTTGAGGAAAGTTATTGTCCAGAAATGGCCTTATTAGCAGAGAGTTGTGACCCGGAGCACCGTCTTGTTGGAGATAGACGGAATTGAAATGGGCCAATGGAATATTTTCCAGCAATTCAGGAATAACTTCCTCCAGGATTTCTAGGTATTTACGAGCTGTGAGACCCCCATCATACATCCGGTAGACTATGTGGCGGCCCAAAATGAAACATAATACACCAATCCCGAAGCGCCCTTGTTGTACCCTTTCGAAAATTAAATTGTGATTTTCTGCAGACCAGTGTTATGACGATTAAAGATTCCTGCACTTGAAAAATAACATTCGTCAGACCAGATGACAAGTCTGCCAAAAGATGCGTTAGTGCGGATTTGTTCTAAATACCATTGGCAAAAAGTGATTCGACGTTCGGCATCTCCGGGGTGTAAATGTTGCACTATCTTACATTTATATGGATAGTAATTATATTTTTTCAATATTCTCTGAGCGTCAGAACTTGTTACACCAATTTCTTCCTCTATTTTTCTACAGGAAGATAAAGTCGTTGCTTCTGCGTAAGATAAAACATTTATTTCTTTTCTCTCCCTGTCTTCTTTAAAGTATGTTTTGGGACGTGGCTGAATAAACGACCCGTGCTCAACTAGATTGGTTTTCAAACGAGCAAATATTTCTGAAAATTGTTGCCTTCTTTCTGGATGCCTAATATGAATGAAAACAATCGTCAGATAAGAGAAATTATCATAATGAAAGCACTTTTAAATACATTACCTACCTATTGAAATATAATTCAGAAGCTTCTTGGGAATTTTCATTGCATTGTATAAAACATACCAACATGTCATATTTTTCATAATTCTCATAAACAGCCATTGATAAAAATAAGTAAAATAAAATGACCTACGTATAAAAGTATTTCATTAAAAAATGTCTCTCATCTTTCAATTTTTGGTCATTTCAATTTGTTTCTAATAAATTGGCCATAGCCTACTGTTATAAATAAAGTAAATAATTAAAAACATCAAATTTTGAGCTTGTTTTTCAAAATAAATATAAACATCTATACATTTTTGAAAAGCCCCATGATACTTAATCAATATAAAAAATAATATACAGGGTGTCCTATTTAAAAAAACATAGGTTGGGTTAATATCTGGAAAACTAACATTTTTAGAAAAAAAAACTGATTACGCCACTGAGCTCTACGTAAAAAGCTCTACGAATATCAGTTTTTACTTTTTTAATACGTTGACGCACAACGGAATTACGAGGGGTGCCTAAAAAGGAAAGACTTTCAAAATCGCCTTGTAGATTAAAATCTAAGAATGCCATGACATATTTGATACCAGAATAATTCGTTTCGTTAAAAAGTAGCACAGTGACGCGAAAACCGCAAATCTCTATCTTTGATAATAACTCCAATATCCACTAAAAGTATCGAAAATGGGACACCCTGTACAACATTAATTTTGTATGGATGCATTTTTTCAGTATGAAGAACGGTTCGTACAGATTTTTGATCAATTTCATGTTCCAAAGCAAGCTGATTGGAGGATTGTTTGGAATTTTCTCCTATCGCAAGCAGAATGTCCAGCTTTTTTCCTCGGAGGTAGCAGTCCTAGGTCTTCCAGATCTTGGGCGGTTTTTTACAGTACCAGTCATTCTGTAACGCTCAATAGTTCGAAAAACTGCATTTTTTTTAATGTGCCTGTCTGGATGCAAATTATTGTAAATATTACATACCTCCTGATATGATCTCTGTTTATCGCCAAACCCCCTTAAAATTAAAATATCAATTCTCTCTGTTTCAGTAAGTAAAAATGCCATGCTATTTTCCTTTTTGTCTATTTCTGTCAGAATTTGAGTTTCAGATGTCAAACTATTAATTATTTATTAGTAACCATGGTCGTGCCTTATTTGTTGTTCACTATGTTCGAAAATCGCATCGTTATACGTTATTATTTAAAACGCCGATTTTTAGGAAAGTAATGAATTTAGGTATAACACATGATTAATAAGAAATGTTTAAAATTGAGTCGACAATCAAAATAAGTAAAAATATACAGGGTGTTCCATTTAAAAAAATATAACTATCATTCTCCACAACTTTGTGGGCGACCCTGTATATTTCAATTTATCACCAATATGTAGATTTTTAACAGCCCTACATTTTTTTATATAAGACGTTTTTTGATAACCCCTGTATATTTTGAAATAATCGACCGTTCTGGTAATTTTTCCTAACCCTGTATAGAAAAATGGCACTATAGAAGGTGAACAATTTACAACATATTATTAGCGCTCAACGCGAACATGTCCCATATTTCTGATAAAACACACTTATTTAGAATATACCTATGTCAAAATCCATCCAAAAATAAAGGATGGCCAAAGCAGCCCCATATTTTAAGCTAGTAGGGATGACTTTGGCCGAAACAGCAACAGAGGCTTTTAATGTTTAAATTTAATTGCTTAAACTTTTTGCATTGTAAAAGCGGAAAAAAATTCATAACCCCCCACCAGAATCATTACCCCCCCCCCCCCCCCCCCCCTCCCCAAAGATCAACATCAGATACGCGCCTGATAGGTATCTACTACTAATAGTACTACTTAATTATTATTTCAAACCTCGCCTTACGTTCGTAAGAATATTGATAGCATTTAAGCATTTTATTTTGAACTTGTTCTGGATTACTATATTGTATATGCCATACTTTAAATTATTTTTATAGTATTCAAACATTTCATCATCTGAAGTATGTAGTAGCAGGTGGCGTTTTAAGTTCCATTCATGAATGATTTTAAAAAAGTCACATTTTTTGCAATTATTGTTGGTTCATAATATGTTGGAGGAGTCCAGGGTATTTGACATATTAATCCTCCGCTTTACTATCTTCTGGCTATTTATGTTAAACATTAAGTTGAATTGAAAGTGCCGTTGCCCTCCCTTTCAAAGAAAATTTAAAATCTTGCTCCTTTTCTAAAAAAATGTGTTCAAAAAAGCTTTAATAATATTCTTATTACGGGAAGGAAAGAAAATTTTTTTTTGAACCCATACCACCAACACTGTTTGTTGTATCTATTACTGTCTATACTCAGTTAAACGTTTCAAAGGTATTAAATTACCAGCATTGTAATTTGTCTTATTACACTGTTAAATAATCCATTGACAAATTGTTTGTATGTCCATAAAAAATTTCATCATAAAGAAATTTGAAAGTAATGCAAACTGGTTTGATTGGTACCTAATAAAGAAATCTCTATTTAATACAAATTCAATGGCGGAATTGATGATCACCTCCTCATTTTTACTTTCCTTACCAACCAACAATTTTTTTTTTGGATATCAACCATCGACGTTTTAAGATTCCTAGATCACGAAAAAGCATGTTTTTCATTTCCGTATGTCTATCTGTTGATTGAGTCAAAAACCAAAAACAATTTGACTTGTCGGAGAATAAGTTATTGAAACACTTTATGTGGGATAGGTATTAACCTTGCTTAAAACCGATTGAGCAATTCTATCTTAGGAATAAAAAAACTAAAAGTCTTCCTCCACAAAATTTAATAGAATAAAAAAAATTGTTCAAAGGTCTCTACATGTTTCGAACGTAGAAAAGTTCATCATCAGGAGACATAATTCATATTGTTAAATTTGCGAATTCGCGAAACAAGTTTGACAGAAACAACAAATTAAAAATCAACGAACTGTCACTCGACAATACATCGAAATGTTGTTGTCATAGTAACGAAATCAAGATAGCTTGTATTATCAAAGAGCGATTGGAAAAACAAAAAACAGGGACCGGAAAAATCTTTTCCGGTCTTGCGATCGGAAAAAGGTTATTTTCTAGACGACAAATTGTTCAGAAAGTGTATATTTTCTGGTCGGTTTTAAAAAAACTAAGTTAAAGCATACTGGTATGTGAAAAAGGCCAGTTGAAAATATATTATAATATATTGCTGATGGTTTTAGCAGAAGAGAAAATAATAAGTGGTATAAAACCTTAATGGAGCTTTTATGGTATCAAACAATTAGATTGTTGAAATGACATAATGTGAGGAAAAATAGAAATAAATAGTAATTTACGTTACAAGACCGGAAAGTAGTGTTTTTCAGGTCGAGACACGCATTTCGAGGGCGAGCCGTAGGCGAGTCCTGGAAGCTTGGAGAGACCTGAAAAACACTAATTTTTGGTTGCGTGACGTACAATATTTTTTTTAAGACCGACACTTCGATATACTTACATAAAATTATTTTATATTATTTTTAAATGCGTCGTATGACTTTTCGTAACGGGCTTTTGATTTTACTGGCAATATATCGTAAGTCGCTTTCCTTGCTGCTTCCAAAATTTCTTGTGAAATCTCATTTTCCGTGTCGGATAATTCAAAATCTGAATTCATATTAAAAGGAAAGAAAAACACAAAGTCTTCCTCCACCAAATTTAATAGAATAAAAACTCTAGTTTAAATTGCCTCTACATGTTTCGAACGTAGAAACGTTCATCATCAGGAGACATAATTCATATTGTTAAATTTGCGAACTCGCGAAACAAGTTTGACAGAAACAACAAATTAAAAATCAACGAACTGTCACTCGACAATACATCGAAATGTTGTTGTCATAGTAACGAAATCAAGGTAGCTTGTATTATCAAAGAGCGATTGGAAAAACAAAAAACAGGGACCGGAAAAATCTTTTCCGGTCTTGCGATCGGAAAAAGGTTATTTTCTAGACGACAAATTGTCCAGAAAGTGTATATTTTATGGTCGGTTTTAAAAAAACTAAGTTAAAGCATACTGGTATGTGAAAAAGGCCAGTTGAAAGGGTCTAAAACAACCAAAAAGACTGGGGAAGCAGAAAAACCACTTCTGAAAAATGGATGTCTTAGTTTATCATTCTTCATTATGCAAACTGATTGTATGAAAAAAAACCTTTTGCTGATATGTGCTCATTTTTAATTTCATAGCTCTTTTCCTATAAGTTTTAAAATTTATTATTGCTTGTGTAAATTGCCATTAGAAGTTACGTAACAATACTTAGTCGGTAATGACACTGGCAATGATTATTTATTTGTGGAATACTATCACTTCGGTGCAGGGACGTACGGCGGCTATCGGTGTTCAAAGTGTCCGAGAAACACAGACCCGGGCCCCGTAGGGGCCATAGATATGTACCGTTAGATAAGCAAACAATAATCACGAAAGTGGCAAATTTATGGCCTCGCGCATTTAAACAAAACCATACAGGTATGGGCATGCGTACTGCAAAATTCTTATTTAACGAATGGGAAAATAGATAAAAGGCCTTGAAATTTAAGTTCTGGCTCAAGAAATTGTAAAAGTTGACCTTCAATTTATTTTCATCATAATACATCTAGAGGTACTATTGGAAGATTTTTGAAAGCAGAAAAATACCACCCTTATAAAATATATCTTGTCAAAGAGCGTTTAGAAGATGACTATGACAGGTGTTTGCAATTTTGCAAAGAAATTGATGAGACGGTGTGACGAGAATAACAGGTTTCCACAACATATTATTTTCGGATGAAGCTACTTTTTCTGGAGTCAAGAAAATCCACGATGGATATTTGAAGCGCATACTCAGCGGTCCCAGAAAATAAATGTATGGCAGGTATCATTAGTAACCATGATACAAAGAAAGAAAGATATGATCGATCGTATTCCCAATTCGGTCCGGTCCGCGCAATGACGTCATGTGGTGCTAACGAGATTTAAAATTACATAGGATTAGCCGTTAGAAATAGAAATTTTACTGCATATTTTGCAATTTTTGATTTGGAAAATTTCAGTGCATAATTTTAAGTACTTTAAGGATAGAGGTTCATAAATCAGAACGTATTTCATGATGTTCTTGGGTTTGTTAAAAATGATTGAAAATGTTAAAATTTAGCATATATTTGGTTTCAATGAAAATAATTTTCTGCTTATGCTGACATACATTTTATCTTTTAAATGATTACAATTACTTATTTATTTTTACAAAATCATAAAAAAATAACCTATATTTTTTGGCCCTTCCACCTTAAGCAATAAATTGTTTGAAAAAAAAAGGTACAAATGTGCCGTCTTAAACATTTTTAGAACAGTTTTGAGCCTTAAATGGCCAAAATCAATTAATTTGCTTATTAAGATTTTTTTTATGCAATAGATAACGATAATATTTTTGGAGATGTATGTTTATAAATTTATATTGTTAACATTGGACCAGGGGCGGACTGGAATCATTTGGCCCGGTGGCTACATGGCCTCTATGGCCCCAACCCTCATTAAGAACATTTTTTGAAAAAAAAAATGTTGTTTAAATGTTTGGACCAATTGGCCCCCAAAGGCCTTCTGACCCCGGTGGCGATGGCCACCCGGCCACCCGCTCCAGTCCGCCACTGCATTTGACTATAATTTGACCAAAGATAAGGATGTAAAAAACTCATTTAGACATAAAAAAAAAATATACTAGGACTGGTAATTATCATAATAGTATAAGAGGTACATTAACAATTATTAAAAAATAAGGCACACATATAACAGTTTATTATTTTAAACCAATTTCGTCAAATTAAATTTTTTTATCTCACCTACGAGGAAGAGAACACTTTTTTTTAAGCTAAAATTTGAAATAATAAACATTGATTTGTATCATAAATATGTATAGGTATACTTTTGCAGATAATTATAAGAAGTAAAAGCTGTCATATTGTCACTTATGCATAACGCCACTGCACAACGCATATTAACAACTAATTGTCACTAACAAACAACAATAATAATCCAAAAAAACACTAAAAACCTCTTTCTGTATAACAAATAATAACAATAGTACATAAAACCAAACGTAGGTTATACGAAGCCCGCCAGAAAATTATCACCACATGACGTAAGCGGCTGTCGATTTGGCTCCGCCCACATGCGCAATGTCATATCTCTTCTTTCTTTGTATCATGATTAGTAACCGAATTCTGGAGCCATTCTTTTTTGTAGGAAACCTCACAACTGATCGGTACCTGGATTTCTTAACCTTCGAGTTGATGCCTGCTCTAGCTGTAACTTTTCCCAACGAAGTAGATCCAGATATATCTAATGAAACAATTTGGTGTCAAGGTGAAAAGATATTTAGATGAGATTTTTCTAGGTCGCTGGATTGGACGACGTGGTACAATTGAATGGCCATCGAGGTCTCCAGACTTAACGCCTCTAGACTATTTTCTTTGGGGATATTTAAAAGAAAAAGTTTATCAAAATAGGCCAAATAATATTGAAGATTTAAAATACAAAATTAGATTGGAAACATATAACATATACCTGCTGAAGCCATTCGGGATTCCGTCGACGGATTTTACCATCGTCTGGGAGCATGCCAAGTAGGAGGATGGAGGACATTTCCAGAATTTGCCACGTTAAACCACCTTTCTGTTGTATTTTGTTTTGATTCGTTACAATTTAATTTTTTTTTACAAAATAAATAACAAATAAACCATAATCATTGTTAAGTCACAAAATATCAGAACGTGAAAAGAAAAGATTTCTTACCTTGAAAGGTAAAGAAACATCAATGATTTATCATTTCCGCTTATTTAAATAGAGATTTTTTTAAAACTTTTGTCGCCATTTTGAAATAGCTTGACAGAATCGCTCCAAAATTTGTGAGCATATACTGTACCAGATATTAGCTTTCAAATGATGTATCACAAGCTGTATGTTTCCATTAGAAAAAAGATCGATGTCAACACATCTTTGACAAATGTCTATAAAAAAACAAACGAATAACGTCAAAATGTGAGCATATATAAAACTAAATTGACGTATTCGAGCGTTTTCCCCGAAAGTTACAGATTAAGGCTATATTAATTTTATTCCGGACTTCTGGGCAACCCTGTATACCATTGTACCATTTAGTAACTAACTAAATTTAGTAAATCCAATACAGTTTTTTTTTGGAAAAATGCTTGCATACAGCTATTCTACTTTTTTTGTAGTTCTGTGGGTGAGCCCCAAACGTCGAATACCCGTTTGCGACGCTCCTGCTTGCGTGTGTATGTGTAGATGTTCAAATAGAAGAAAGTAGAAATGAAAATTGAAGAAATAAAGTTCAAGTACTGGTATTTATTCATCGTTCTTGTATAGAAATGGTCTTATGAAATGTGTGAATTTTTCTATTAAAATAACATTAATTAAAAATAAAAGTGGAAGTTTGTCTAATGTTTTCTTATGTTACATAATTCATAATCAAATAATCTCTATTTGAATATGGTTAAACCTATAAAATCTAATATTAATTGTTGGGCGGCTTGGGCCTTAAAACACGAATAAGAAAAAGTGTATTTTTAAATGATTAAAATAATATTTCAATTAAGAATTGAAATGGTCCAGCCACTTTTTAAGGGCAAATGCAAAATAAAGGTGCTAGTTTTACTTTGCTTTAAAATACCGTGCGAACAAAAATTATTTGCATCAAAGAGGGCTTGGATTAAAAAACGTAGGGCTTGGTTTAGATCACAATGATATGGGGACGATATATCTAACCCAATCTAGGTTAAAATTTTGTCAAATTCATATTATGACATGATAATATGCCAGACTAATGAGTAATAAAATAAGTAGACAAATACAAATTTATTTTTGTTGCTTACAAAATTGACAAAGTAAGCATATACAGAAAGAACACACGTCTCTTCATATTTTCGAAAGTGTTGACCAGCATCTCTGGAGAAATGTTACCACATTCTTGGATAATCCATTCTTGTAATTATTATTCTAAATTTGCAACTGGTGTTTTAAAAATAGTGTTCTTTAAATGAGGAAAAACGAACTAATCCATAACCGTTAAACAAGGTGATCTAGGTGGGAATTTAATGTCTGATCGAAAAAATTAGTTAATAGTTTCGGCAACTGTATGGGCGGTTGGGATTGGTGGGATCGAGAACAAGTACTAGATGTCGCAGTAGCGCCAATGATAATTGCTCCATTCGAAGACGACTCAGACGACGAGGACTTTTCAGATTTTATAAGTGACGATGAGAGTTTTTAGGCTATAATTATAAACGGTGTTTTTCGTTTACATTTTTTAGTATTCTTGGGTATTATATTATGCTTTTTTTTCATGCACATTATTCTGCATAGTCCCTAAACTAATTCCCAGTGTTTTCATTACGGTTTCCTGCATATTGGTTTGCGAATTACCACTTTTTCTTTCATTATCGAAATAGTTTATCAGACTAAATGCCATTGTATTTTTAGGTTTTAGTAGTAAAATTGTTAAAATAAATTGCACTGTTTATTATTGTCGTTTTTAATTAAAGAGTACAGTAGGTATATAATTAACGATTATATAATTTTTTTGTAACTTTTTCAACTCCCCTGTACATAATTTTTACAAAACTAATATTAGGTATATGTGGCTATCTTCGCGATAGCTAAAATAATGAAACTATTTTTCCTTCCTTCGGTATATTTGTAAATAAACTCACAACATTTTGATAGCCTCTGTGTTGTCGGATTTGACGCATATGATCAGTGACCTTTGGACCCGCACGTTAAGACCAGATCTGACTAGATGTGATATTTTTATAAGATTTGGCAAGTTGTACCAAAATTATACAACGTTGAAGATTATTTAGTTTGTATTAAATATGTTTTATTTGAAGTGGTTGAAATGTATTAATTTTCTTAATTCTAAAGCAGAACTTTTATTTCAATAAGGTTTAATAATTTTCCTAAATAAAATCTACAACAATAAACTTAAAACTTATATAAACTGTTCGAAGTGCCCTCCATTTACAGCCAAACAGTGCCCCAAACAATCATAAAAATGCTTTCTAACATTCGACAACTGTCGCGCTGTGATGCTGCGTGAGGCCTCGATTATTCTGTTTTTGAACTCATCGACATCATTTGGTCTTCCTCTTACGTTATCAACAACTTTTGATGTACGGTATCCCCAATAAAAGAAGTCCAAAGGCGTGATATCGGGCTTCGAGCGGGCCATTTAAAAGGTCCAAACTATGGGTCCAAATCGTCCTATCCAGCTGCCCGGAAACACATTATTTAGATATTCCGTTACAATTATTGCGCTATGAGCTGGAGCTCCATCATGTTGAAATATAATTTCCTCCCTTCTGTGGGCTAGCGCAGGACCTACTTCCATATGTAAAAGATCCATATATTTTTCTTTGGTAAGCGTACCATCAATAAGAAATGGAGCAATAATCATATTTCCTAGAATTACCTGCCCATACATTTACATTTTTTCATGAAAGTCAGGAAAATACTGACAGCCGTGTCAATATTTTTCTAAGGTAGTTAATTACATCAATTACAAGGGGGTAAAAAAGTGTAATTTAAAAAAAATAAAAAGGGCTTTTTTGGGTATCTCTTGGAGCTTTTTTGCACAGATTGTATGTTAACTTCTTTCTCCCATCTCATATTTTATCTATTCTTAAGTTTTAATATTATTTGTTTAATATAAATGTGCCCAACATAGGCTTAAAGATTTGCCATGTAAATCCCTATGGCCCGCGTTAAAAAAACTCAGTGTATAAGTATAGTGTTTAGGGCTTCGTTTTGGGTAAAACCGGCTCTGTTAACATTACGAATAAATCTTCTATGTATGAAATGCATACTTAAAAAAATGCAAAAAATGTAACCACAAAACACATGCTTAATTGCAGAAAAATATTTGCACAATACACTATTACGCAAATAAAATATCTTAACCTCATTTAAGATGTATGAAAGGTAAATTAGTTGGTCTGGTAATAAAATTAATTTTATTGCAATATCATCTCTCATCTCTTGATAAACAACTCGCAGAAATAAACTATCTAGATAGGTACAAGAAATTTTGTAAATAGTAATATGCACAAGATTATCTTCATCTTTTGCATCTCAGTTGTACTAAACAGTTTTTTCTTCTTTGGAACATATTGCCCAGTGGCGCAGCCACAGAGTTTCCCTTTCCTAGAGGCACCAAAATTAGCAAAAATAAATCTAGTTGTTTTTACTACATTCTTGTTATCTTTATTCTCAACCCCCCCTTAGCAGAACATATTCTGTCTGCGCCATTGCCACGGCCTATACTTTGTTATGATTGTTTAATTTTTGCAGTATAAATGATGAATCCAAGGTTGAACTTTTCAACCTCCGTATTATGTTAATATAATAGTTCCACTTTCTTCTTGATTAATTTGGGTAACAATATTAATTGTTAATATACCGTGCGAGCAAAAATTATTTGCATCAAAGAGGGGCCTTGAATCTAAGGACGTAATGCTTAGCAGTAGAGTTTAATACTTGTTGGGTGTCAGTAACTACCTGAATTACCAATCAATCAGTTATTCCGTCATCTTTGACAGTCGTTACAAGTAATTTGATTAATCGCTAATTTTTTCAATTTCTTGAACAATTCACACAATGGGCTTTATGGAACAGCAGAAAACATTCATGGTTGAAGCGTATTTTCGAAACGGGGTTAGAGTAAATGGTGAGTGGCTACACAATCCGGGTTTATGCATGGACGATTTTCACGAACATTTTCCTAACGTTGCTTTTATTGCTGAGGATTTTTATCATTGCCTGAAAAGAACGGTGGCTGTGTTTAGGGAAGTAGGTTCTATACAATACTAAAAAGGAACAGGAAGCCCATCTGTAAGAACAGAAGATCTTATGGAACATGCAGGACTATTCTTAAGAAGCAGCTGAATTTATTTCCTTATAAAGTGCAAGTATTCCAAGAAATACAAGCCGCAGATTTTGAAAGACGCAGGAATTACTCTCAATGGTTTACCCAAAATTTATTGGAAATAAATGATTTATTAGACCCGACATTTTTTCGGATGAAGCCTGGTTCCACCTCTCCGGTTATGTGAATTCTCAGAATACATTCATGTGGAGTGGTGAAAATCTCTCACCCTCAAAAAATTGGTGTCTGGTTAGCTCTTTTCCGAAGAAGAATTGTTGGTCCTATTTTTTTCCATGACACAGTTACAGCACAGCGGTATAGAGACAATATTTTGAATCCATTTGTGGAGCAATTACTTGACGACGTAATACGTTTTGGATAGTTTCAACAGGACGGTGCAACCGCCCATACAGCCGCCGAAACTATTAACTACTTACGCAATTTTTTCGACGACAGATTAATCATATACCGGGTGTCCACAGAAGGTGGCTCGCCCCTCTAACTTTTTTGTTTTTCAAGATAATGAAATAAAATTTGGGGGATTTGTATACGACATAAAACTGCATTTTTTGACACGTGACTCAACATTATGGAACTTCCGGTTTAACCAGAAGTGACATAAACTTTCGATTTTTAAATGGGACACCTGGTATATTTTTACTTTTTTTGACTCTATATGACATTCTAAATACAACGATGTATCACTTGTCACTTTTTGTCACCAAGAAAATATTTTTTTTTCAACTTTTTCACTCCTTGTAAAACTATTATTTTCTATGTTTTTTAAACAACAAACTAATTTACTTTGGCAGAAGCTGTTGGCATTTCAATTTTCTTCAAGGCATGATTTTGTTTTATTAGTTTTGCTGGTCACAGGCATTTAAATCTAAATTTATTCTCAAAGGATGCTTCATTTTAGGAAAGTTCTAAGTTAACTTTTTAAAGTTTTTTAATGGCAGCTTTTCTAAAACCTACTAGTGTATGGTATCAAAATAATCGTAATAAAATCCTCTTTTTTGTTAACCCGACGAGCCACCATGTTGCCATTTAAAAAAAATGAGTTATACAACTTTAAAGATTAAATTTTACATAGCACAGCATTGGATCAAAAATAGTAAAATTGTATTTTTCACAAGATTAGAGAACTGAAGTAAGTGATTTTAAGGTATTCATAGCCCCCTAGATAAAACAATAAATTTGAAAAAAAAATATTTTCTTGGTGACAAAAAGTGACAAGTGACACATCGTTGTATTTGGAATGTCATATGAAGTAAAAAAAAGGAAAAAGATACCAGGTGTCCCATTTAAAAATCGAAAGTTTATGTCACTTCCGGTTAAACCGGAAGTTCCATAATGTTGAGTCACCTGTCAAATAATGCAGTTTTATGTCGTATACAAATCCCCCGAATTTTATTTTATCTTTATCTTGAAAAACAAAAAAGTTAGAGGGGCGAGCCACCTTTCGTGGACACCCGGTATGTCATAATATAAATTTGACAACATTTTAACCTAGATTTGGTTAGATATATTATCGTCCCCATATCATTGTGATCTAAACCAAGCTCTACGTTTTTTAATCCAACTCTTTGATGCAAACAATTTTTGCTCGCACGGTACATTGCGCAAGCGAAGCCGCGGGTACTCGTTAGTAAAATAGAAAATTAAAAATTGAAAGTAGGTATAAAGTATAAAGTCTTTAAGACTGTGTAATAAGATAACGAGCCTCCTTTTACTCTAAACTAGGTTGAAAGCGAATACCAAAATTACACTTATAAATATTCTTCATGCAATTATTAATTATTTTAAGTTTTTACGTGGACCTGATATTATATTATATATTTGTTAAATTGGGTTATGGGTTTTGAAGAACCTTCTATAAAATACGAGGAAAACGAGTTATTAAAGATTAAAGTGGATGATTTTAGGAGGTTTAAATAACTAGTTGAAGGCTAGACGCAAAAATTAGAAATAATCGGCATTCCAGTGCCGTAGCTGAAAGGATTAAGTTGGCCTTTTCCGCCCCACATTTAGATTGGACGCGCGCTGACGTAAATGCCAACCGATGTCATTCTAGAGAGATTTTAACATCCCGGAATAGTGGAGTCAATCTACGGAAAAATGAGGTGAGGTCCGTAAAAATTTGATAGAGGTTGGGGACGTGGAAAAAGTTGTTTCTTGTAATAAGAGTAAAGATATTCCAAAATTTCGACAAAAAATATTGATCGGAACCATCCCAAAAATCCAAAACTGTTTTTTTGGGTTTTTTTTTAGGTCATTTTTGAAGTTTATTTTTTTTTGGACCCCTTAGACTTCTAACTAAGATTTGGGAGTTGAACCCTTTTATTGTCAATGTTCAAGGAAGCTTTAGTTCAAATTTGGAATCTTTGCGATCATTACTTCTCCTAAAAAATATATATATATACGTTTTTCGGACTAAAACTTGAAATTAGGCTATATTGGTTAAATTTTTACCAAATTGGATGAAATTTGGTGTAAAAGTGGGTCATGGTGACCACAATAAGTGATTTAAAGATGAAGTCAAAATAAGAAATATTTTCGATAAAAATCCAAAATTTTGAGTTTTTTCCCAAATTTTGAAACTGACCCCCATCCTGTCAAATAAATCGCAGAGTACTCTACTTAGGCTCAAATTAAAGGCTATTTTATATAGTTTAACGTGGTGTAACTTGTTTTCCAAGATTCGCTCATTTGTTGGCCATTTACGCCATATATACATATATGCGCGCGCTGATTTCCCACTTTTATTGTATTATAATGGTATTTTTTTACTATAATATTGTATTTAGCGTTTTATATATAAATATTATTATGCTATATTATATTATATTATATTATTGTATTATATGTTCATTATATATGTGTTTGCTCAATAATAATATCGAATATACATTAGAGTATAATGCAATCACACGATTTCAATACGATTTTGTACAAATAATAAAAAACTAAGCATGCCATGAACGTCAAGTCCCAGCGCTGGTTACCGTGGCAACAACATGGTATCTTGATTTTATCATTATATATTATACCATTATAATACAATAAAAGTGGGAAATCAGCGCGCGCATATATGTATATATGGCGTAAATGGCCAACAAATGAGCGAATCTTGGAAAACAAGTTATACCACGTTAAACTATATAAAATAGCCTTTAATTTGAGCCTAAGTAGAGTACTCTGCGATTTATTTGACAGGATGGGGGTCAGTTTCAAAATTTGGGAAAAAACTCAAAATTTTGGATTTTTATGGAAAATATTTCTTATTTTGACTTCATCTTTGGATCACTTATTGTGTTCACCATAACCCACCTTTACACCAGATTTCATCCAATTTGGTGAAGATTTAACCAATATAGCCTAATTTCAAGTTTTAGTCCGAAAAACGTATATATATATATTTTTTAGGGGAAGTAATGATCGCAAAGATTCCAAATTTGAACTAAAGCTTCCTTGAACATTGACAATAAAAGGGTTCAACTCCCAAATCTTAGTTAGAAGTCTAAGGGGTCCAAAAAAAAATAAACTTCAAAAATGACCTAAAAAAACCCAAAAAACCAGTTTTTTGGATTTTTGGGATGGTTCCGATCAATATTTTTTGTCGAAATTTTGGAATATCTTTACTCTTATCACAAGAAACAACTTTTTCCACGTCCCCAACCTCTATCAAATTTTTACGGACCTCACCTCATTTTTCCGTAGATTGACTCCACTAGAAGGTGACTTGCCAAAATCGGTAAAAATCGTCTACAGTCTATGGACGAATTTTACGATCTCAGTAAACCATGTTGCATAATAAATAGATAATAATATGCAATGTTAAACGACAAGAACAATATCACAGATAATAAAAGCTATTTAAATTTTTGAGAACTACAGTACTGATTGGTAAGTACCGTGCGAGCAAAAATTATTTGCAACAAAGAGGGCTTGGATTAAAAAACGTTGGGCTTGGTTTAGATCACAATGATATGGGGACGATATATCTAACCAAATCTAGGTTAAAATTATGTCAAATTCATATTATGACATATATATGATCAATCTGTCGTCGAAAAAATTGCGTAAGCAGTTAATAGTTTCGGCGGCTGTATGGGCGATTGACAGAACCCGCCCTTGGAATATCAAAAAAGGCAACCAAAACAACATTAGACAGATGGGCGCAAAAACAACATCTATCTCGATGGAATGGTACACCTGGCCAGGCACACGCACGGGCCGCCATCGATAGGCCCTCGAAGAAGCTATCAGCTGGAATGCTGCTCTTGACGCGTACCCAGCTAAAGCAAGTGACCGGCCTACTAACAGGCCATTGTCACTTAAGAAAACAACTTCAACGAATGGGAGTCTATGATGGACCCATTGAATGTAGACTTTGCGGCGAAGAGGATGAAACCGCCTCCCATATCATATACAGCTGCGAAGCGCTAAACCGTAAAAGATTCAAAATCTTCGGAAACATTCGACGTGGCGATAACCTTCCGCACGACAAACTTGGAAGGAAACTACTGGACCTCGTAGAAGGAACAAATCTTTTCTAACAAGATTGGGGCGCACAATAAGCCAGAAGGCTGCAGTGTAAGAAGCTTGGGCCACACGTCGAACCCGACCCCCGCCTTTAACCAACCAACCAACCATGGGCGATTGCACCGTCCTGTAAAAAATATCCAAAACATAGTTCGTCGTCAAGTAATTGCTCCACAACTGGATTCAAAATATTGTCTCTATACCGCTGTGCTGTAACTGTGTCATGGAAAAAAATAGGACCAAAAATAATATCGAATATACATTAGAGTATAATGCAATCACACGATTTCAATACGATTTTGTACAAATAATAAAAAACTAAGCATGCCATGAACGTCAAGTCCCAGCGCTGGTTACCGTGGCAACAACATGGTATCTTGATTTTATCATTATATATTATACCATTATAATACAATAAAAGTGGGAAATATAGGACCAAAAATTCTTCTTCGGGAAACAGCTAACCAGACACCAATTTTTTGAGGATGCAATGTGGAATCTACAAAAAAATGGGGATTTTCACTACTCCACATGCGTGTATTCTGAGAATTCACATAACCGGAGAGGTGGAACCAGGCTTCATCTGAAAAAAATGTCATGTCTAATAAATCATTTATTTTTAATAAATTTTGGGTAAACCATTGAGAGTAATTCCTGCGTCTTTCAAGATCTGCGGCTTGTATTTCTTGGAATACTTGCACTTTCTAAGGAAATAAATTTACCTGCTTCTTAAGAATAGTCCTGCATGTTCCATAAGATCTTCCCATTTCTTGGGACAGGCGTCTTATACAATTTGTTGGCGTATCTTGCATTATTTCACGAAAGTTTGCAACAAGTTCTTCTGTTCTTACAGATGGACTTCCTGCTCCTTTTTTGTGTTTTATAGAACCTGTTTCCCAACACAGCCACGGTTCTTTTCAGGCAATGATAAAAATCCCCAGCAATAAAAGCAGCGTTAGGAAAATGTTTGTGAAAATCGTCCATGCACAAACCCGGATTGTATTACCACTCACCATTTACTCTAACCCCCTTTCGAAAATACCCTTCAACCATAAATGTTTTGTGCTGTTCGGTAAAGCCCATTGTGTGAATTGTTCAAGAAATTGGAAAAATGAGCGATGAATCAAATTACTTGTAACGACTATCAAAGATGACGGAATAACTGATTGATTGTTAATTCAGGTAGTTACTGACACCCAACAGGTATTAGGTAAGCTCTACGGCTAAGCATTACGTTCTTAGATGCAAGGCCCTCTATGATGCAACAAATTTTTGCTCGCACGGTTATGCTTTATTAACCGTAGCAAGCAAATATTATTATGAATAATGTTAAATTTCATTACAACTGCCAGTCGGAACTAATACAGTATATAAAACCAGATTACACCCCAAATAGAACTTTATAAATTACTACAACTATTCAGAGCAATTAACCATTCTATAGTAGCATTAACGCCTATTTGCTATTGGCTAAATTACCGTGATATTATCACTATCACTATACAACAGTCAAGCAATTTTCATTGTCTTAAGGCCTTTTTACAGTCGGCAATACTATTTGCAAGTTGCAATTGTCTTGCTTATAAGCATGCGCAGTAGAGATCCAGCTGATCGGATTTGGCAATTCTCTTGCTATTGCGAAAAATCGGTCCTGCTCGATTTTTGTTGCAAGTGCGTTTGCAATTCTGGTGGATTTATATGCATTTTCATTGTGACCAACAAAAACGAAAGTTCCTAGAGAGGACGCGCTCAAGCTGAGTTTGACTTTTTTCATAGTTTGGGTTGTTTCTCTTTTGTTGTGAGTTCACTGTTTCTTTGCGCTTATTCGGTTTGTTTTGTGTTTATTGTTATTCGGTAGTTTTCGCATTGACAGATTAACAACAGAGGCATTTATTTTTGTAATGTTGGCGATCCTTTTCAATGAAAATAGAATTGCCAGCTGTAAAACA